>OU343148.1:10469130-11783840 GCA_910594945.2 Amphipyra berbera | reverse complement strand
GCACCCCCCTCCTCCGCAGCCACCGAGGTTCCCGCCACGGGAACGACGGCGCTAAAAGCAGGCCTGATCGGCGCCTGCCCTTTGCCCTTCTTGAGGGGAGGATTACACGTCCTCCCCTTCATCATATGGCCCGCCGGGCGGCCACTGGCGGCACACGCTGCACAGTGCGGCTTAGCGACCGTGCAGGAGGCGGCTTTGTGCCCGTCCTTGCCGCAGCGGTAGCAACAGTCCGACCTGTCGACCGTGGACGGACAGAGGGCCCGGGTGTGTCCGATGCCGAAGCACCGGAAGCACCGCATTGGTTGGTCCGCAAGTGCTCGGACTGCACCCGAGCTGAAACCGACGCACAGCCGTCCCCTTCCGAGGACGGCCTTGGCAGCGGCGACCGGGCACTCGAGCCGAATGGTGCCCATGCCGCCGCGGCCGGGTCGGATGTCCCGGCCTTGCACCGCTGCGACGCTGCAGCCCCCAATCGCCGCGACCGCCGCCACCACCTCCTCTTTGGTGACCGAATCGTCGAGGTCGGTCACCTCTAAGGCCGCCGTCTTCACCGGGCGGGCCACCTTCGCCGAGTCCGCTATGGCCTCCTGCAGCTTGGCTGCGAAGAGGTCAGCGCTGGTGTTGCCCTCCGCCCCCGGGAACTCGAAGATTCGAGCCCCGGTTTGGGTCCGCCGGCAGGAGACCCCGCTGATCCCCAGTTGGGTGGGATCAGCGTTGGCACGCGCCCGCACCAATATGGACGCGTACGTCTCGCCCCGCTCCGCGGCCTCTGCGGTGAGCGTCACCACGACGGCTGCAGTCTTTGGGGGGACGAGTTTGCCCCTTTTCCCCCCTCTCCTTTTCCCCTTCCTCTTGCTTCTGCCAGTCTGCGGCTGACTGGGAGTCGCAGCGGCGGGGGCGGCAGGGGCGGCCGGCGCCGCCTTTTTGCCCTTTCCCTTCCCCTTCCTGACCACCTCGGTCCAACCCTCCTGGCTGGACGGAGTGGCGGAAGGGGGAAGGGTCGCGGCGGCGGGGGTGGCGGGGGCGGCGGGGCCGGCGGGGGCGGCGGGGGCGGCGGAGGCGGCCGACGCCGCCTTTTTGCCCTTTCCCTTCCCCTTCCCCTTCCCCTCTCCCTTTCCAGCCGTCTGCGACGAGCTGGAAGGCTCGGCGGCCGGAGGAAGGGTGTCCCCCCCTTGCGAGGATGGCCCCGGCTCTCGCCGCCCATCCGCCGCAAGTGGCGGTCGGAGGCGCTTCTCCGGCAAGAGCCGGTCCTCAATGCCTGCGATGCAGGCTCTGGTGAAGGCCCGTTCCTCCATTATAACCTTTCGGATGGTATCCTCTAGGTTGGAGGAGGGGGCCTCCACCACAGGCGGCGGTGCGGCCTGGTTCGGCCGGGCGGTGGCGTCGGCCAGCTTCTGGTGAAGCTGGCTGACCTCCAACTGCAGGCGATCGACCCTCGCCTGCAGTTGCCGCGTCTCGTCGGTCGCCTTCCTCTGAAAGAGCTCCTCGACGATGCCGCGCATGCTCGCGGCGCGGCATTTGAGGGCCTTCTGGAAGGTTCCCTTCAGATTTGAGGACTTGCAGGCGACCTCCGCTATCTCCTGCTCGTCCTCTTCCGCCATCCGTGCCAGTTCGGCCAAGGAGTGGTCGGCGTACAGCACGCGGGACGCGCCGTACCCGGACTTGGCCCGGGCGGTACGCGCCCGCTGCTCCTTGGCGGCGACCCGCTCCTCTAGCTCCTGTTGGACTTGCTCCCGCCGAGCCAGGTCCAACTGGCGTTGTGCGTCCGCAAGGCCCACGACGTGGGAGTCCGCGGCCATCGCAGGCTTCTTGGCCCTACGTTTCGCCGACCCCGACGCCGAGGAACCCTCGGACCCCTCCTTTCTGTACGCGCGCTTGCGCGACGTACCCGCGTCAGACACGATTGAGCTGACGGACTCATCGCCAGAGTCCTCCGACGTCAGCTCAATCCCACCGAAGTAGCTTGCAGCAGACGGCGCGCGGCTAACTTCAGACGCTTCGGCGTCAGGTTGGCCCTGAAAAGGGCCTTTTGGTTGGCCCTGAGAAGGGCCTTTTGGTTGGCCCTGAGAAGGGCCTTTTGGTTGGCCCTGAGAAGGGCCTTTTTGGTAACGCCCGTGGGCGTCCCGCGGTGGTTTAGGCATAGCCTCCAGCAGATTCGCAGCACGCAAGACGAGTTGGTGAGTTGCTACGATGCACAGTGCACTTTAGCCGAGCCCAGCCTGCCACTCCGTTACGGTGGTCAGGACTGGGTCGTTTCCAGGGGACACGACGAGGACGTAAGCACTGTGGGGGGTCCCCCAACCTAACCTTTTTTTTTTTTTTTTTTTTTTTTTTTTTTTTTTTTTTTTTTTTTGTTTGCGCTGGGAAAAAATGCTATTACGCATACCCGCCCATTTGGGGGAATGGGGGGTTATGTGGGACTCCCCGGGCAAGCCCGGTATACCCACTAAAATAACCCAGCGGCATTCCCGCATCGTCTGACTGGAGGGGACTGGGAAACCGGCGTAGCCTTTACATCCAGTCCCCTCCGACGATCGCCCGCCTTCGCGGCAGGCCCCTCAAGTCCTCCCCAGGGGGGGAGGGTTGGGAATGTCCGGCGGAGGTGGTGTGGAGTGCAATGCGGGCGGAGGCACCCCCGCGCCTGTCGCCCGCCCAACACCACCAAGAGGAGGGAGAAGATGGCGTCTTCTCCGACCTCTTCTTCGCCTGCGGAGCGGCGCAGCGAGAGGGTCGTCCTCACGCGCGCGCTCCGCCGCCTCCTTCTGCGAAATGACGTCCTCGCAGAAGGAGGCGACCGCGGCCCAAGCCTCCTCGCTCCCCAGCATGGAACGAACCACGCCGGGAAGCGAGAGGTCCTGGCCGATCTCCGCAATCAGGCTGCGGCGCGGCTCAGACCATGCCGGGCACACCTCCAGGGTGTGCTGCGCCGTGTCCTCCGCCGCGCCGCAGTCGTGGCACGCTGGGGCTTCCTCCCTCCCGATCCTGTGCAGGTGCGAGCCAAAGCAGCCATGCCCTGACAGCACCTGGACCAGACGGAAAGAGAGGAAACCGTGTGGCCGCTCGAGCCAGTCTCGCAGAACTGGACCGAGCGCGTCCAGCGTCCGACGGCCAAAGGTGGCGGTGGCGAGGTCGTCCGTCCAGTGGACGACGATGGCGTCCCTCGCCTCCCGCCGTACGGCCTCCCGCTCTTGAGCGACGGGGCGCTCTCCCAGCGCTTTCCGACGCGCCGCCCACTCGTACACTCTGGCGAGCACCCACGCCTCGAGCTCCCAAGGGGGGGTGCCGGCCAGAGCGCACGCCGCCGAAAAGCCCACCGAGCGGTATGCCCTCGCCACCCGCTGTGCAATGGCCCTTTGCGGCCTGCGGAGAGCGGTGGCATTCTCCCTCCTGCGAAGGGAGTCCGCCCAGATGGGGGCCCCGTAGAGGGCCATGCTCCGCAGGATGCCGGCATACAGACGCCGGCATCGTGCGCTGGGACCTCCCAGGTTGGGGAGGAGCCACGAGAGGGCGTCAGCGGCCCTCAGCAGGCGCGTCGACAGCCCGCTGAAGTGCGGGCCGAAGCGCCACCCGCTGTCCAGCACCAGGCCCAGATACTTCATCTGGGGCCGGATTTCCACTCTGACGCCCTCCACGGCTATGTGGGCGTCAGGTGGGCAGCGCTGCCGAGGCCCGCGGAAGAATACGGCCTCGGTCTTGTTCAGCGCCACCCTCAACCCCAGGCGGCGGATCCTCCCCGCCACCAAGGACCCGCCAGCCGATGCCAGACAGGCCGCCTCCCCAAAGTTCTTCCCCCGGGCAGTGAGAAGAGTGTCGTCCGCGTAGCAGATGACACTCGTGCCCGGGAGGAGGGCCCCCCGCAGGAGCCAATCGAACCCGATGTTCCACAGGGTGGGCCCCAGAACCGACCCCTGTGGAACACCGGACTCCGCGCCGTATCGCCTCAACCTGGCCGTTTTGTCCACAAGGAGGACCTCGCGGTCCTCCAAGTAGTCGGCCAGGAGGCCCCTCAGGTACTGGGGCACTCCGTGATACCGGAGTGCCTCCAATATAGTCGAGTGGGGGACGGAGTTGAAGGCGTTGGCTATGTCGAATGACACCGCCAACACTCCGTCCCCCACCTCCACCGCCTCCTTCACCTGGGCCTTCAATACGGCCAGGGCGTCGATGGTGGACCGGCCCCGACGGAAACCGAACTGGGCGTCCGACAGGTCCGGCCCCTCCCTCCGCAGATGGCTGTTGAGCCGGCGGGCGATGATCCCCTCGAACATTTTACCGACCTCATCGAGAAGTACGATGGGCCGGTATGCCGAGGGGGAATCGACCGGGCGCCCCTCTTTACGGAGGAGGCACAGCCGCCCCTCCTTCCAAAGTTTCGGGAACCTTCCAGCCGTCAAGCACGCGCTGAAAAGGTCCCGAAACCTGTCCTCCATTTGAGTGGCAGCTATGGCCACCACCCGTGCCGGGACGCCGTTCGGTCCAGGGGCCGTCTTTTTGGCGCGGAGGCCTACGACTCCCGCGTGGAACTCCTCCGCAGTCACCGGGGGGACCTCTTCCTCCGGTAAGGCCGCCGCACTCTGCGGGGGATCCATTGCTGGTGGGGCGAAGTCGGTCCTGCGCGGGAACAGGGACCGGACCACCCCATCCAGCAGTGCCGGCTCGAGGGTTTCCGTCAGCGGGGGACCATGGGGGCGCAGCTTGTTCCGCGCCGCCTTGTACGGCCTCCCGTACGGATCCCTGTCGAGACCCTCCAGCATCTCGGCTCCCGCCGAGTCCTTGGCGGCGCACATAGCCGACTTGAGGGCCGCTATCGCCTCTCTGTACGAGGCGTAGAGGCGGTCCTCGTCTGTCTGACTACGGGCGCCGCGCCGACGCCGACGGCTCCGCGTGTAGGCCCTTCTGGCCGCCACACAGGCGGCACGGAGCCCCGCCAGTTCCTCCGTCCACCAATAGACGGCGCGACGGGGAGGCGGACGGCGAGAGCGAGGCATGCTGGAGTTGCACACCTCGGTCAGGGATCCCCCGAGCATGACCGCTGCGGCGTCGACGTCCAGGGCCCCAACAGGGGGCGACAGCCAGTCCTGGAGGAAGGCCGCCTCCCTGGCTGCCTCCCGGTCCAGGCGAGTGAGAGCCCACCGGGGGAAGGGAGACCCATCAGAGCGGGCCACCTCCCCCCGGGGACTCTCGGTGGAGATGTCGAACCGCACATATCGGTGGTCCGACAAGGTTTCCACCATCTCCACCCGCCAGTTCACGATGCGTGCGGCTAGTACGGGGGTGGCGAACGAGACGTCAACCACCGACCCTCCCCGTTGCCGCACACACGTGTGGACCGCACCCCTGTTGAGGAGGGACACACCGCACGACGTCGCCCAAAACTCGACGGCGCGCCCCCGGACGTCGCAAGAGGCAGCCGGGTTGCCCCAGGCCGCCGACTTGGCGTTTAGGTCGCCTAACACGACGACCTGGCGCGGCGCCGCCCTCCCCACGACTGCAGTGAGGACCTCCAGGAAGTCCTCAAAGTCTGAGAGAGGGCGGTTTGGGGAGAAATAGACCCCAACTAGGGCCACACTCCCCCACGCGGCGGCCACGTATCCCGGACCCCTCTCTAAGAGCGAGAGGGGAGGGGAGTCCGTGGAAGACCGCGACACCATTGCCACCAGGCCGTCCCGGTCGCCCAGCCAATTGCCAGGGACCGAGTAGGGCTCGGCGACCACCGCCAAGTCCACCAACCACTCAGCCATGGTCTGCATCAGCAGGTCCTGGGCTGCCCGGCAGTGGTTGATGTTCGCCTGGAGAATGCGATGTTCGATGACCCTATCCATCAGTCGGACATCGCACCCCCCTCCTCCGCAGCCACCGAGGTTCCCGCCACGGGAACGACGGCGCTAAGAGCAGGCCTGATCGGCGCCTGCCCCTTGCCCTTCTTAAGGGGAGGATTACACGTCCTCCCCTTCATCATATGGCCCGCCGGGCGGCCACTGGCGGCACACGCTGCACAGTGCGGCTTAGCGACCGTGCAGGAGGCGGCTTTGTGCCCGTCCTTGCCGCAGCGGTAGCAACAGTCCGACCTGTCGACCGTGGACGGACAGAGGGCCCGGGTGTGTCCGATGCCGAAGCACCGGAAGCACCGCATTGGTTGGTCCGCAAGTGCTCGGACTGCACCCGAGCTGAAACCGACGCACAGCCGTCCCCTTCCGAGGACGGCCTTGGCAGCGGCGACCGGGCACTCGAGCCGAATGGTGCCCATGCCGCCGCGGCCGGGTCTGATGTCCCGGCCTTGCACCGCTGCGACGCTGCAGCCCCCAATCGCCGCGACCGCCGCCACCACCTCCTCTTTGGTGACCGAATCATCGAGGTCGGTCACCTCTAAGGCCGCCGTCTTCACCGGACGGGCCACCTTCGCCGAGTCCGCTATGGCCTCCTGCAGCTTGGCTGCGAAGAGGTCAGCGCTGGTGTTGCCCTCCGCCCCCGGGAACTCGAAGATTCGAGCCCCGGTTTGGGTCCGCCGGCAGGAGACCCCGCTGATCCCCAGTTGGGTGGGATCAACATTGGCACGCGCCCGCACCAATATGGACGCGTACGTCTCGCCCCGCTCCGCGGCCTCTGCGGTGAGCGTCACCACGACGGCTGCAGTCTTTGGGGGGACGAGTTTGCCCCTTTTTCCATCTCTCCTTTTCCCCTTCCTCTTGCCTCTGCCAGTCTGCGGCTGACTGGGAGTCGCAGCGGCGGGGGCGGCAGGGGCGGCCGGCGCCGCTTTTTTGCCCTTTTCCTTCCCCTTCCTGACCACCTCGGTCCAACCCTCCTGGCTGGATGGAGTGGCGGAAGGGGGAAGGGTCGCGGCGGCGGGGGTGGCGGTGGCGGTGGCGGGGGCGGCGGGGGCGGCGGAGGCGGCCGTCGCCGCCTTTTTGCCCTTTCCCTTCCCCTTCCCCTTCCCCTCTCCCTTTCCAGCCGTCTGCGACGAGCTGGAAGGCTCGGCGGCCGGAGGAAGGGTGTCCCCCCCTTGCGAGGATGGCCCCGGCTCTCGCCGCCCATCCGCCGCAAGTGGCGGTCGGAGGCGCTTCTCCGGCAAGAGCCGGTCCTCAATGCCTGCGATGCAGGCTCTGGTGAAGGCCCGTTCCTCCATTATAACCTTTCGGATGGTATCCTCTAGGTTGGAGGAGGGGGCCTCCACCACAGGCGGCGGTGCGGCCTGGTTCGGCCGGGCGGTGGCGTCGGCCAGCTTCTGGTGAAGCTGGCTGACCTCCAACTGCAGGCGATCGACCCTCGCCTGCAGTTGCCGCGTCTCGTCGGTCGCCTTCCTTTGAACGAGCTCCTCGACGATGCCGCGCATGCTTGCGGCGCGGCATTTGAGGGCCTTCTGGAAGGTGCCCTTGAGGTTCGAGGACTTGCAGGCGACCTCCGCTATCTCCTGCTCGTCCTCTTCCGCCATCCGTGCCAGTTCGGCAAAGGAGTGGTCGGCGTACAGCACGCGGGACGCGCCGTACCCGGACTTGGCCCGGGCAGTACGCGCCCGCTGCTCCTTAGCGGCGACCCGCTCCTCCAGCTCCTGTTGGACTTGCTCCCGCCGAGCCAGGTCCAACTGGCGTTGTGCGTCCGCAAGGCCCACGACGTGGGAGTCCGCGGCCATCGCAGGCTTCTTGGCCCTACGTTTCGCCGACCCCGACGCCGAGGAACCCTCGGACCCCTCCTTTCTGTACGCGCGCTTGCGCGACGTACCCGCGTCAGACACGATTGAGCTGACGGACTCATCGCCAGAGTCCTCCGACGTCAGCTCAATCCCACCGAAGTAGCTCGCAGCAGACGGCGCGCGGCTAACTTCAGACGCTTCGGCGTCAGGTTGGCCCTGAAAAGGGCCTTTTGGTTGGCCCTGAGAAGGGCCTTTTGGTTGGCCCTGAGAAGGGCCTTTTGGTTGGCCCTGAGAAGGGCCTTTTGGTTGGCCCTGAGAAGGGCCTTTTTGGTAACGCCCGAGGGCGTCCCGCGGTGGATTAGGCATGGCCTCCGAACAAGTTCGTAGCACGCAAGGCAAGAATGTCGCTACGATTCACAGTGCACTTTAGCCGAGCCCAGCCTGCCACTCCGTTACGGTGGTCAGGACTGGGTCGTTTCCAGGGGACACGACGAGGACGTAAGCACTGTGGGGGGTCCCCCCCCCCAACCTAACCTTTTTTTTTTTTTTTTTTTTTTTTTTTTTTTTTTTTTTTTTTTTTTGTTTGCGCTGGGAAAAAATGCTATTACGCATACCCGCCCATTCGGGGGAATGGGGGGTTATGTGGGACTCCCCGGGCAAGCCCGGTATACCCACTAAAATAACCCAGCGGCATTCCCGCATCGTCTGACTGGAGGGGACTGGGAAACCGGCGTAGCCTTTACATCCAGTCCCCTCCGACGATCGCCCGCCTTCGCGGCAGGCCCCTCAAGTCCTCCCCAGGGGGGGAGGGTTGGGAATGTCCGGCGGGGGTGGTGTGGAGTGCAATGCGGGCGGAGGCACCCCCGCGCCTGTCGCCCGCCCAACACCACCAAGAGGAGGGAGAAGATGGCGTCTTCTCCGACCTCTTCTTCGCCTGCGGAGCGGCGCAGCGAGAGGGTCGTCCTCACGCGCGCGCTCCGCCGCCTCCTTCTGCGAAATGACGTCCTCGCAGAAGGAGGCGACCGCAGCCCAAGCCTCCTCGCTCCCCAGCATGGAACGAACCACGCCGGGAAGCGAGAGGTCCTGGCCGATCTCCGCAATCAGACTGCGGCGCGGCTCAGACCAAGCCGGGCACACCTCCAGGGTGTGCTGCGCCGTGTCCTCCGCCGCGCCGCAGTCGTGGCACGCTGGGGCTTCCTCCCTCCCGATCCTGTGCAGGTGCGAGCCAAAGCAGCCATGCCCTGACAGCACCTGGACCAGACGGAAAGAGAGGAAACCGTGTGGCCGCTCGAGCCAGTCTCGCAGAACTGGACCGAGCGCGTCCAGCGTCCGACGGCCAAAGGTGGCGGTGGCGAGGTCGTCCGTCCAATGGACGACGATGGCGTCCCTCGCCTCCCGCCGTACGGCCTCCCGCTCTTGAGCGACGGGGCGCTCTCCTAGCGCTTTCCGACGCGCCGTCCACTCGTACACTCTGGCGAGCACCCACGCCTCGAGCTCCCAAGGGGGGGTGCCGGCCAGAGCGCACGCCGCCGAAAAGCCCACCGAGCGGTATGCCCTCGCCACCCGCTGTGCAATGGCCCTTTGCGGCCTGCGGAGAGCGGTGGCATTCTCCCTCCTGCGAAGGGAGTCCGCCCAGATGGGGGCCCCGTAGAGGGCCATGCTCCGCAGGATGCCGGCATACAGACGCCGGCATCGTGCGCTGGGACCTCCCAGGTTGGGGAGGAGCCACGAGAGGGCGTCAGCGGCCCTCAGCAGGCGCGTCGACAGCCCGCTGAAGTGCGGGCCGAAGCGCCACCCGCTGTCCAGCACCAGGCCCAGATACTTCATCTGGGGCCGGATTTCCACTCTGACGCCCTCCACGACTATGTGGGCGTCAGGTGGGCAGCGCTGCCGAGGCCCGCGGAAGAATACGGCCTCGGTCTTGTTCAGCGCCACCCTCAACCCCAGGCGGCGGATCCTCCCCGCCACCAAGGACCCGCCAGCCGATGCCAGACAGGCCGCCTCCCCAAAGTTCTTCCCCCGGGCAGTGAGAAGAGTGTCGTCCGCGTAGCAGATGACACTCGTGCCCGGGAGGAGGGCCCCCCGCAGGAGCCAATCGAACCCGATGTTCCACAGGGTGGGCCCCAGCACCGACCCCTGTGGAACACCGGACTCCGCGCCGTATCGCCTCAACCTGGCCGTTTTGTCTACAAGGAGGACCTCGCGGTCCTCCAAGTAGTCGGCCAGGAGGCCCCTCAAGTACTGGGGCACTCGGTGATACCGGAGTGCCTCCAGTATAGTCGAGTGGGGGACGGAGTTGAAGGCGTTGGCTATGTCGAATGACACCGCCAACACTCCGTCCCCCACCTCCACCGCCTCCTTCACCTGGGCCTTCAGTACGGCCAGGGCGTCGATGGTGGACCGGCCCCGACGGAAACCGAACTGGGCGTCCGACAGGTCCGGCCCCTCCCTCCGCAGATGGCTGTTGAGCCGGCGGGCGATGATCCCCTCGAACATTTTACCGACCTCATCGAGAAGTACGATGGGCCGGTATGCCGAGGGGGAATCGACCGGGCGCCCCTCTTTACGGAGGAGGCACAGCCGCCCCTCCTTCCAAAGTTTCGGGAACCTTCCAGCCGTCAAGCACGCGCTGAAAAGGTCCCGAAACCTGTCCTCCATTTGAGTGGCAGCTATGGCCACCACCCGTGCCGGGACGCCGTTCGGTCCAGGGGCCGTCTTTTTGGCGCGGAGGCCTACGACTCCCGCGTGGAACTCCTCCGCAGTCACCGGGGGGACCTCTTCCTGCGGTGAGGCCGCCGCACTCTGCGGGGGATCCATTGCTGGTGGGGAGAAGTCGGTCCTGCGCGGGAACAGGGACCGGACCACCCCATCCAGCAGTGCCGGCTCGAGGGTTTCCGTCAGCGGGGGACCATGGGGGCGCAGCTTGTTCCGCGCCGCCTTGTAGGCGCACATAGCCGACTTGAGGGCCGCTATCGCCTCTCTGTACGAGGCGTAGAGGCGGTCCTCGTCTGTCTGCCTACGGGCGCCGCGCCGACGCCGACGGCTCCGCGTGTAGGCCCTTCTGGCCGCCACACAGACGGCACGGAGCCCCGCCAGTTCCTCCGTCCACCAATAGACGGCACGACGGGGAGGCGGACGGCGAGAGCGAGGCATGCTGGAGTTGCACACCTCGGTCAGGGATCCCCCGAGCATGACCGCTGCGGCGTCGACGTCCAGGGCCCCAACAGGGGGCGACAGCCAGTCCTGGAGGAAGGCCGCCTCCCTGGCTGCCTCCCGGTCCAGGCGAGTGAGAGCCCACCGGGGGAAGGGAGACCCATCAGAGCGGGCCATCCCCCCCCGGGGACTCTCGGTGGAGATGTCGAACCGCACATATCGGTGGTCCGACAAGGTTTCCACCATCTCCACCCGCCAGTTCACGATGCGTGCGGCTAGTACGGGGGTGGCGAACGACACGTCAACCACCGACCCTCCCCGTTGCCGCACACACGTGTGGACCGCCCCCCTGTTGAGGAGGGACACACCGCACGACGTCGCCCAAAACTCGACGGCGCGCCCCCGGACGTCGCAAGAGGCAGCCGGGTTGCCCCAGGCCGCCGACTTGGCGTTTAGGTCGCCTAACACGACGACCTGGCGCGGCGCCGCCCTCCCCACGACTGCAGTGAGGACCTCCAGGAAGTCCTCAAAGTCTGAGAGAGGGCGGTTTGGGGAGAAATAGACCCCAACTAGGGCCACACTCCCCCACGCGGCGGCCACGTATCCCGGACCCCTCTCTAAGAGCGAGAGGGGAGGGGAGTCCGTGGAAGACCGCGACACCATTGCCACCAGGCCGTCCCGGTCGCCCAGCCAATTGCCAGGGACCGAGTAGGGCTCGGCGACCACCGCCAAGTCCACCAACCACTCAGCCATGGTCTGCATCAGCAGGTCCTGGGCTGCCCGGCAGTGGTTGATGTTCGCCTGGAGAATGCGATGTTCGATGACCCTATCCATCAGTCGGACATCGCACCCCCCTCCTCCGCAGCCACCGAGGTTCCCGCCACGGGAACGACGGCGCTAAGAGCAGGCCTGATCGGCGCCTGCCCTTTGCCCTTCTTGAGGGGAGGATTACACGTCCTCCCCTTCATCATATGGCCCGCCGGGCGGCCACTGGCAGCACACGCTGCACAGTGCGGCGTACCGACCGTGCAGGAGGCGGCTTTGTGCCCGTCCTTGCCGCAGCGGTAGCAGCTGTCCGACCTGTCGATCGTGGACGGACAGAGGGCCTGGGTGTGTCCGATGCCGAAGCACCTGAAGCACCGCAGTGGTTGGTCTGCAAGTGCCCGGACTGCACCCGAGCTGAACCCCACGCACAACCGTCCCCTTCCGAGGACGGCCTTGGCAGCGGCGACCGGGCACTCGAGCCGAATGGTGCCCATGCCGCCGCGACCGGGTCTGATGTCCCGGCCTTGCACCGCTGCGACGCTGCAGCCCCCAATCGCCGCGACCGCCGCCACCACCTCCTCTTTGGTGACCGAATCATCGAGGTCGGTCACCTCTAAGGCCGCCGTCTTCACCGGACGGGCCACCTTCGCCGAGTCCGCTATGGCCTCCTGCAGCTTGGCTGCGAAGAGGTCAGCGCTGGTGTTGCCCTCCGCCCCCGGGAACTCGAAGATTCGAGCCCCGGTTTGGGTCCGCCGGCAGGAGACCCCGCTGATCCCCAGTTGGGTGGGATCAGCATTGGCACGCGCCCGCACCAATATGGACGCGTACGTCTCGCCCCGCTCCGCGGCCTCTGCGGTGAGCGTCACCACGACGGCTGCAGTCTTTGGGGGGACGAGTTTGCCCCTTTTTCCCCCTCTCCTTTTCCCCTTCCTCTTGCCTCTGCCAGTCTGCGGCTGACTGGGAGTCGCAGCGGCGGGGGCGGCAGGGGCGGCCGGCGCCGCTTTTTTGCCCTTTCCCTTCCCCTTCCTGACCACCTCGGTCCAACCCTCCTGGCTGGATGGAGTGGCGGAAGGGGGAAGGGTCGCGGCGGTGGGGGAGGCGGTGGCGGGGGCGGCGGGGGCGGCGGAGGCGGCCGTCGCCGCCTTTTTGCCCTTTCCCTTCCCCTTCCCCTTCCCCTCTCCCTTTTCAGCCGTCTGCGACTGGCTGGAAGGCGCGGCGGCAGAAAGAAGGGTGTCCTCCCCTTGCGAGGATGGCCTCGGCTCTCGCCGCCCATCCGCCGCAAGTGGCGGTCGGAGGCGCTTCTCCGGCAAGAGCCGGTCCTCAATGCCTGCGATACAGGCTCTGGTGAATGCCCGCTCCTCCATTATAACCTTTCGGATGGTATCCTCTAGGTTGGAGGAGGGGGCCTCCACCACAGGCGGCGGTGCGGCCTGGTTCGGCCGGGCGGTGGCGTCGGCCAGCTTCTGGTGAAGCTGGCTGACCTCCAACTGCAGGCGATCGACCCTCGCCTGCAGTTGCCGCGTCTCGTCGGTCGCCTTCCTTTGAACGAGCTCCTCGACGATGCCGCGCATGCTCGCGGCGCGGCATTTGAGGGCCTTCTGGAAGGTGCCCTTGAGGTTCGAGGACTTGCAGGCGACCTCCGCTATCTCCTGCTCGTCCTCTTCCGCCATCCGTGTCAGTTCGGCAAAGGAGTGGTCGGCGTACAGCACGCGGGACGCGCCGTACCCGGACTTGGCCCGGGCAGTACGCGCCCGCTGCTCCTTAGCGGCGACCCGCTCCTCCAGCTCCTGTTGGACTTGCTCCCGCCGAGCCAGGTCCAACTGGCGTTGTGCGTCCGCAAGGCCCACGACGTGGGAGTCCGCGGCCATCGCAGGCTTCTTGGCCCTACGTTTCGCCGACCCCGACGCCGAGGAACCCTCGGACCCCTCCTTTCTGTACGCGCGCTTGCGCGACGTACCCGCGTCAGACACGATTGAGCTGACGGACTCATCGCCAGAGTCCTCCGACGTCAGCTCAATCCCACCGAAGTAGCTCGCAGCAGACGGCGCGCGGCTAACTTCAGACGCTTCGGCGTCAGGTTGGCCCTGAAAAGGGCCTTTTGGTTGGCCCTGAGAAGGGCCTTTCCCCCAACCTAACCTAACCTTTTTTTTTTTTTTTTTTTTTTTTTTTTTTGTTTGCGCTGGGAAAAAATGCTATTACGCATACCCGCCCATTTGGGGGAATGGGGGGTTATGTGGGGCTCCCCGGGCAAGCCCGGTATACCCACTAAAATAACCCAGCGGCATTCCCGCATCGTCTGACTGGAGGGGACTGGGAAACCAGCGTAGCCTTTACATCCAGTCCCCAACCTAACCTAACCTTTTTTTTTTTTTTTTTTTTGTTTGCGCTGGGAAAAAATGCTATTACGCATACCCGCCCATTTGGGGGAATGGGGGGTTATGTGGGACTCCCCGGGCAAGCCCGGTATACCCACTAAAATAACCCAGCGGCATTCCCGCATCGTCTGACTGGAGAGGGACTGGGAAACCGGCGTAGCCTTTACATCCAGTCCCCTCCGACGATCGCCCGCCTTCGCGGCAGGCCCCTCAAGTCCTCCCCAGGGGGGGAGGGTTGGGAATGTCCGGCGGAGGTGGTGTGGAGTGCAATGCGGGCGGAGGCACCCCCGCGCCTATCGCCCGCCCAACACCACCAAGAGGAGGGAGAAGATGGCGTCTTCTCCGACCTCTTCTTCGCCTGCGGAGCGGCGCAGCGAGAGGGTCGTCCTCACGCGCGCGCTCCGCCGCCTCCTTCTGCGAAATGACGTCCTCGCAGAAGGAGGCGACCGCGGCCCAAGCCTCCTCGCTCCCCAGCATGGAACGAACCACGCCGGGAAGCGAGAGGTCCTGGCCGATCTCCGCAATCAGGCTGCGGCGCGGCTCAGACCAAGCCGGGCACACCTCCAGGGTGTGCTGCGCCGTGTCCTCCGCCGCGCCGCAGTCGTGGCACGCTGGGGCTTCCTCCCTCCCGATCCTGTGCAGGTGCGAGCCAAAGCAGCCATGCCCTGACAGCACCTGGACCAGACGGAAAGAGAGGAAACCGTGTGGCCGCTCGAGCCAGTCTCGCAGAACTGGACCGAGCGCGTCCAGCGTCCGACGGCCAAAGGTGGCGGTGGCGAGGTCGTCCGTCCAGTGGACGACGATGGCGTCCCTCGCCTCCCGCCGTACGGCCTCCCGCTCTTGAGCGACGGGGCGCTCTCCCAGCGCTTTCCGACGCGCCGTCCACTCGTACACTCTGGCGAGCACCCACGCCTCGAGCTCCCAAGGGGGGGTGCCGGCCAGAGCGCACGCCGCCGAAAAGCCCACTGAGCGGTATGCCCTCGCCACCCGCTGTGCAATGGCCCTTTGCGGCCTGCGGAGAGCGGTGGCATTCTCCCTCCTGCGAAGGGAGTCCGCCCAGATGGGGGCCCCGTAGAGGGCCATGCTCCGCAGGATGCCGGCATACAGACGCCGGCATCGTGCGCTGGGACCTCCCAGGTTGGGGAGGAGCCACGAGAGGGCGTCAGCGGCCCTCAGCAGGCGCGTCGACAGCCCGCTGAAGTGCGGGCCGAAGCGCCACCCGCTGTCCAGCACCAGGCCCAGATACTTCATCTGGGGCCGGATTTCCACTCTGACGCCCTCCACGACTATGTGGGCGTCAGGTGGGCAGCGCTGCCGAGGCCCGCGGAAGAATACGGCCTCGGTCTTGTTCAGCGCCACCCTCAACCCCAGGCGGCGGATCCTCCCCGCCACCAAGGACCCGCCAGCCGATGCCAGACAGGCCGCCTCCCCAAAGTTCTTCCCCCGGGCAGTGAGAAGAGTGTCGTCCGCGTAGCAGATGACACTCGTGCCCGGGAGGAGGGCCCCCCGCAGGAGCCAATCGAACCCGATGTTCCACAGGGTGGGCCCCAGAACCGACCCCTGTGGAACACCGGACTCCGCGCCGTATCGCCTCAACCTGGCCGTTTTGTCTACAAGGAGGACCTCGCGGTCCTCCAAGTAGTCGGCCAGGAGGCCCCTCAAGTACTGGGGCACTCGGTGATACCGGAGTGCCTCCAGTATAGTCGAGTGGGGGACGGAGTTGAAGGCGTTGGCTATGTCGAATGACACCGCCAACACTCCGTCCCCCACCTCCACCGCCTCCTTCACCTGGGCCTTCAGTACGGCCAGGGCGTCGATGGTGGACCGGCCCCGACGGAAACCGAACTGGGCGTCCGACAGGTCCGGCCCCTCCCTCCGCAGATGGCTGTTGAGCCGGCGGGCGATGATCCCCTCGAACATTTTACCGACCTCATCGAGAAGTACGATGGGCCGGTATGCCGAGGGGGAATCGACCGGGCGCCCCTCTTTACGGAGGAGGCACAGCCGCCCCTCCTTCCAAAGTTTCGGGAACCTTCCAGCCGTCAAGCACGCGCTGAAAAGGTCCCGAAACCTGTCCTCCATTTGAGTGGCAGCTATGGCCACCACCCGTGCCGGGACGCCGTTCGGTCCAGGGGCCGTCTTTTTGGCGCGGAGGCCAACGACTCCCGCGTGGAGCTCCTCCGCAGTCACCGGGGGGACCTCTTCCTCCGGTAAGGCCGCCGCACTCTGCGGGGGATCCATTGCTGGTGGGGCGAAGTCGGTCCTGCGCGGGAACAGGGACCGGACCACCCCATCCAGCAGTGCCGGCTCGAGGGTTTCCGTCAGCGGGGGACCATGGGGGCGCAGCTTGTTCCGCGCCGCCTTGTACGGCCTCCCGTACGGATCCCTGTCGAGACCCTCCAGCATCTCGGCTCCCGCCGAGTCCTTGGCGGCGCACATAGCCAACTTGAGGGCCGCTATCGCCTCTCTGTACGAGGCGTAGAGGCGGTCCTCGTCTGTCTGACTACGGGCGCCGCGCCGACGCCGACGGCTCCGCGTGTAGGCCCTTCTGGCCGCCACACAGGCGGCACGGAGCCCCGCCAGTTCCTCCGTCCACCAATAGACGGCGCGACGGGGAGGCGGACGGCGAGAGCGAGGCATGCTGGAGTTGCACACCTCGGTCAGGGATCCCCCGAGCATGACCGCTGCGGCGTCGACGTCCAGGGCCCCAATAGGGGGCGACAGCCAGTCCTGGAGGAAGGCCGCCTCCCTGGCTGCCTCCCGGTCCAGGCGAGTGAGAGCCCACCGGGGGAAGGGAGACCCATCAGAGCGGGCCACCCCCCCCCGGGGACTCTCGGTGGAGATGTCGAACCGCACATATCGGTGGTCCGACAAGGTTTCCACCATCTCCACCCGCCAGTTCACGATGCGTGCGGCTAGTACGGGGGTGGCGAACGAGACGTCAACCACCGACCCTCCCCGTTGCCGCACACACGTGTGGACCGCACCCCTGTTGAGGAGGGACACACCGCACGACGTCGCCCAAAACTCGACGGCGCGCCCCCGGACGTCGCAAGAGGCAGCCGGGTTGCCCCAGGCCGCCGACTTGGCGTTTAGGTCGCCTAACACGACGACCTGGCGCGGCGCCGCCCTCCCCACGACTGCAGTGAGGACCTCCAGGAAGTCCTCAAAGTCTGAGAGAGGGCGGTTTGGGGAGAAATAGACCCCAACTAGGGCCACACTCCCCCACGCGGCGGCCACGTATCCCGGACCCCTCTCTAAGAGCGAGAGGGGAGGGGAGTCCGTGGAAGACCGCGACACCATTGCCACCAGGCCGTCCCGGTCGCCCAGCCAATTGCCAGGGACCGAGTAGGGCTCGGCGACCACCGCCAAGTCCACCAACCACTCAGCCATGGTCTGCATCAGCAGGTCCTGGGCTGCCCGGCAGTGGTTGATGTTCGCCTGGAGAATGCGATGTTCGATGACCCTATCCATCAGTCGGACATCGCACCCCCCTCCTCCGCAGCCACCGAGGTTCCCGCCACGGGAACGACGGCGCTAAGAGCAGGCCTGATCGGCGCCTGCCCTTTGCCCTTCTTAAGGGGAGGATTACACGTCCTCCCCTTCATCATATGGCCCGCCGGGCGGCCACTGGCGGCACACGCTGCACAGTGCGGCTTAGCGACCGTGCAGGAGGCGGCTTTGTGCCCGTCCTTGCCGCAGCGGTAGCAACAGTCCGACCTGTCGACCGTGGACGGACAGAGGGCCCGGGTGTGTCCGATGCCGAAGCACCGGAAGCACCGCATTGGTTGGTCCGCAAGTGCTCGGACTGCACCCGAGCTGAAACCGACGCACAGCCGTCCCCTTCCGAGGACGGCCTTGGCAGCGGCGACCGGGCACTCGAGCCGAATGGTGCCCATGCCGCCGCGGCCGGGTCTGATGTCCCGGCCTTGCACCGCTGCGACGCTGCAGCCCCCAATCGCCGCGACCGCCGCCACCACCTCCTCTTTGGTGACCGAATCGTCGAGGTCGGTCACCTCTAAGGCCGCCGTCTTCACCGGGCGGGCCACCTTCGCCGAGTCCGCTATGGCCTCCTGCAGCTTGGCTGCGAAGAGGTCAGCGCTGGTGTTGCCCTCCGCCCCCGGGAACTCGAAGATTCGAGCCCCGGTTTGGGTCCGCCGGCAGGAGACCCCGCTGATCCCCAGTTGGGTGGGATCAGCGTTGGCACGCGCCCGCAGCAATATGGACGCGTACGTCTCGCCCCGCTCCGCGGCCTCTGCGGTGAGCGTCACCACGACGGCTGCAGTCTTTGGGGGGACGAGTTTGCCCCTTTTCCCCCCTCTCCTTTTCCCCTTCCTCTTGCTTCTGCCAGTCTGCGGCTGACTGGGAGTCGCAGCGGCGGGGGCGGCAGGGGCGGCCGGCGCCGCCTTTTTGCCCTTTCCCTTCCCCTTCCTGACCACCTCGGTCCAACCCTCCTGGCTGGATGGAGTGGCGGAAGGGGGAAGGGTCGCGGCGGCGGGGGTTGCGGGGGCGGGGGGGGCGGCTGGGGCGACGGAGGCGGCCGACGCTGCCTTTTTGCCCTTTCCCTTCCCCTTCCCCTTCCCCTCACCCTTTCCAGCCGTCTGCGACGAGCTGGAAGGCGTGGCGGCCGGAGGAAGGGTGTCCCCCCCTTGCGAGGATGGCCCCGGCTCTCGCCGCCCATCCGCCGCAAGTGGCGGTCGGAGGCGCTTCTCCGGCAAGAGCCGGTCCTCAATGCCTGCGATGCAGGCTCTGGTGAAGGCACGTTCCTCCATTATAACCTTTCGGATGGTATCCTCTAGGTTGGAGGAGGGGGCCTCCACCACAGGCGGCGGTGCGGCCTGGTTCGGCCGGGCGGTGGCGTCGGCCAGCTTCTGGTGAAGCTGGCTGACCTCCAACTGCAGGCGATCGACCCTCGCCTGCAGTTGCCGCGTCTCGTCGGTCGCCTTCCTCTGAACGAGCTCCTCGACGATGCCGCGCATGCTCGCGGCGCGGCATTTGAGGGCCTTCTGGAAGGTTCCCTTCAGATTTGAGGACTTGCAGGCGACCTCCGCTATCTCCTGCTCGTCCTCTTCCGCCATCCGTGCCAGTTCGGCCAAGGAGTGGTCGGCGTACAGCACGCGGGACGCGCCGTACCCGGACTTGGCCCGGGCGGTACGCGCCCGCTGCTCCTTGGCGGCGACCCGCTCCTCTAGCTCCTGTTGGACTTGCTCCCGCCGAGCCAGGTCCAACTGGCGTTGTGCGTCCGCAAGGCCCACGACGTGGGAGTCCGCGGCCATCGCAGGCTTCTTGGCCCTACGTTTCGCCGACCCCGACGCCGAGGAACCCTCGGACCCCTCCTTTCTGTATGCGCGCTTGCGCGACATACCCGCCTCAGAGACGGTTGAGCTGGCGGACTCATCGCCAGAATCCTCCGACGTCAGCTCAACCCCCCCGAAGAAGCTCGCAGCAGACGGCGCGCGGCTGGTTTCAGACGCTTCGGCGTCAGACTGGCCCTGAAAAGGGCCTTTGGGTTGGCCCTGAGAAGGGCCTTTTGGTTGGCCCTGAGAAGGGCCTTTTGGTTGGCCCTGAGAAGGGCCTTTTGGCTGGCCCTGAGAAGGGCCTTTTTGGTAACGCCCGTGGGCGTCCCGCGGTATTTTAGGCATAGCCTCCAGCAAATTCGCAGCACGCAAGACAAGAGTTGCTACGATGCACAGTGCACTTTAGCCGAGCCCAGCCTGCCACTCCGTTACGGTGGTCAGGACTGGGTCGTTTCCAGGGGACACGACGAGGACGTAAGCACTGTGGGGGGTCCCCCAACCTAACCTAACCTTTTTTTTTTTTTTTTTTTTTTTTTTTTTTTTTTGTTTGCGCTGGGAAAAAATGCTATTACGCATACCCGCCCATTTGGGGGAATGGGGGGTTATGTGGGACTCCCCGGGCAAGCCCGGTATACCCACTAAAATAACCCAGCGGCATTCCCGCATCGTCTGACTGGAGGGGACTGGGAAACCGGCGTAGCCTTTACATCCAGTCCCCTCCGACGATCGCCCGCCTTCGCGGCAGGCCCCTCAAGTCCTCCCCAGGGGGGGAGGGTTGGGAATGTCCGGCGGAGGTGGTGTGGAGTGCAATGCGGGCGGAGGCACCCCCGCGCCTGTCGCCCGCCCAACACCACCAAGAGGAGGGAGAAGATGGCGTCTTCTCCGACCTCTTCTTCGCCTGCGGAGCGGCGCAGCGAGAGGGTCGTCCTCACGCGCGCGCTCCGCCGCCTCCTTCTGCGAAATGACGTCCTCGCAGAAGGAGGCGACCGCGGCCCAAGCCTCCTCGCTCCCCAGCATGGAACGAACCACGCCGGGAAGCGAGAGGTCCTGGCCGATCTCCGCAATCAGACTGCGGCGCGGCTCAGACCAAGCCGGGCACACCTCCAGGGTGTGCTGCGCCGTGTCCTCCGCCGCGCCGCAGTCGTGGCACGCTGGGGCTTCCTCCCTCCCGATCCTGTGCAGGTGCGAGCCAAAGCAGCCATGCCCTGACAGCACCTGGACCAGACGGAAAGAGAGGAAACCGTGTGGCCGCTCGAGCCAGTCTCGCAGAACTGGACCGAGCGCGTCCAGCGTCCGACGGCCAAAGGTGGCGGTGGCGAGGTCGTCCGTCCAGTGGACGACGATGGCGTCCCTCGCCTCCCGCCGTACGGCCTCCCGCTCTTGAGCGACGGGGCGCTCTCCCAGCGCTTTCCGACGCGCCGTCCACTCGTACACTCTGGCGAGCACCCACGCCTCGAGCTCCCAAGGGGGGGTGCCGGCCAGAGCGCACGCCGCCGAAAAGCCCACCGAGCGGTATGCCCTCGCCACCCGCTGTGCAATGGCCCTTTGCGGCCTGCGGAGAGCGGTGGCATTCTCCCTCCTGCGAAGGGAGTCCGCCCAGATGGGGGCCCCGTAGAGGGCCATGCTCCGCAGGATGCCGGCATACAGACGCCGGCATCGTGCGCTGGGACCTCCCAGGTTGGGGAGGAGCCACGAGAGGGCGTCAGCGGCCCTCAGCAGGCGCGTCGACAGCCCGCTGAAGTGCGGGCCGAAGCGCCACCCGCTGTCCAGCACCAGGCCCAGATACTTCATCTGGGGCCGGATTTCCACTCTGACGCCCTCCACGACTATGTGGGCGTCAGGTGGGCAGCGCTGCCGAGGCCCGCGGAAGAATACGGCCTCGGTCTTGTTCAGCGCCACCCTCAACCCCAGGCGGCGGATCCTCCCCGCCACCAAGGACCCGCCAGCCGATGCCAGACAGGCCGCCTCCCCAAAGTTCTTCCCCCGGGCAGTGAGAAGAGTGTCGTCCGCGTAGCAGATGACACTCGTGCCCGGGAGGAGGGCCCCCCGCAGGAGCCAATCGAACCCGATGTTCCACAGTGTGGGCCCCAGCACCGACCCCTGTGGAACACCGGACTCCGCGCCGAATCGCCTCAACCTGGCCGTTTTGTCTACAAGGAGGACCTCGCGGTCCTCCAAGTAGTCGGCCAGGAGGCCCCTCAAGTACTGGGGCACTCGGTGATACCGGAGTGCCTCCAGTATAGTCGAGTGGGGGACGGAGTTGAAGGCGTTGGCTATGTCGAATGACACCGCCAACACTCCGTCCCCCACCTCCACCGCCTCCTTCACCTGGGCCTTCAGTACGGCCAGGGCGTCGATGGTGGACCGGCCCCGACGGAAACCGAACTGGGCGTCCGACAGGTCCGGCCCCTCCCTCCGCAGATGGCTGTTGAGCCGGCGGGCGATGATCCCCTCGAACATTTTACCGACCTCATCGAGAAGTACGATGGGCCGGTATGCCGAGGGGGAATCGACCGGGCGCCCCTCTTTACGGAGGAGGCACAGCCGCCCCTCCTTCCAAAGTTTCGGGAACCTTCCAGCCGTCAAGCACGCGCTGAAAAGGTCCCGAAACCTGTCCTCCATTTGAGTGGCAGCTATGGCCACCACCCGTGCCGGGACGCCGTTCGGTCCAGGGGCCGTCTTTTTGGCGCGGAGGCCAACGACTCCCGCGTGGAGCTCCTCCGCAGTCACCGGGGGGACCTCTTCCTCCGGTAAGGCCGCCGCACTCTGCGGGGGATCCATTGCTGGTGGGGCGAAGTCGGTCCTGCGCGGGAACAGGGACCGGACCACCCCATCCAGCAGTGCCGGCTCGAGGGTTTCCGTCAGCGGGGGACCATGGGGGCGCAGCTTGTTCCGCGCCGCCTTGTATGGCCTCCCGTACGGATCCCTGTCGAGACCCTCCAGCATCTCGGCTCCCGCCGAGTCCTTGGCGGCGCACATAGCCGACTTGAGGGCCGCTATCGCCTCTCTGTACGAGGCGTAGAGGCGGTCCTCGTCTGTCTGACTACGGGCGCCGCGCCGACGCCGACGGCTCCGCGTGTAGGCCCTTCTGGCCGCCACACAGGCGGCACGGAGCCCCGCCAGTTCCTCCGTCCACCAATAGACAGCGCGACGGGGAGGCGGACGGCGAGAGCGAGGCATGCTGGAGTTGCACACCTCGGTCAGGGATCCCCCGAGCATGACCGCTGCGGCGTTGACATCCAGGGCCCCAACAGGGGGCGACAGCCAGTCCTGGAGGAAGGCCGCCTCCCTGGCTGCCTCCCGGTCCAGGCGAGTGAGAGCCCACCGGGGGAAGGGAGACCCATCAGAGCGGGCCACCCCCCCCCGGGGACTCTCGGTGGAGATGTCGAACCGCACATATCGGTGGTCCGACAAGGTTTCCACCATCTCCACCCGCCAGTTCACGATGCGTGCGGCTAGTACGGGGGTGGCGAACGACACGTCAACCACCGACCCTCCTCGTTGCCGCACACACGTGTGGACCGCCCCCCTGTTGAGGAGGGACACACCGCACGACGTCGCCCAAAACTCGACGGCGCGCCCCCGGACGTCGCAAGAGGCAGCCGGGTTGCCCCAGGCCGCCGACTTGGCGTTTAGGTCGCCTAACACGACGACCTGGCGCGGCGCCGCCCTCCCCACGACTGCAGTGAGGACCTCCAGGAAGTCCTCAAAGTCTGAGAGAGGGCGGTTTGGGGAGAAATAGACCCCAACTAGGGCCACACTCCCCCACGCGGCGGCCACGTATCCCGGACCCCTCTCTAAGAGCGAGAGGGGAGGGGAGTCCGTGGAAGACCGCGACACCATTGCCACCAGGCCGTCCCGGTCGCCCAGCCAATTGCCAGGGACCGAGTAGGGCTCGGCGACCACCGCCAAGTCCACCAACCACTCAGCCATGGTCTGCATCAGCAGGTCCTGGGCTGCCCGGCAGTGGTTGATGTTCGCCTGGAGAATGCGATGTTCGATGACCCTATCCATCAGTCGGACATCGCACCCCCCTCCTCCGCAGCCACCGAGGTTCCCGCCACGGGAACGACGGCGCTAAGAGCAGGCCTGATCGGCGCCTGCCCTTTGCCCTTCTTAAGGGGAGGATTACACGTCCTCCCCTTCATCATATGGCCCGCCGGGCGGCCACTGGCGGCACACGCTGCACAGTGCGGCTTAGCGACCGTGCAGGAGGCGGCTTTGTGCCCGTCCTTGCCGCAGCGGTAGCAACAGTCCGACCTGTCGACCGTGGACGGACAGAGGGCCCGGGTGTGTCCGATGCCGAAGCACCGGAAGCACCGCATTGGTTGGTCCGCAAGTGCTCGGACTGCACCCGAGCTGAAACCGACGCACAGCCGTCCCCTTCCGAGGACGGCCTTGGCAGCGGCGACCGGGCACTCGAGCCGAATGGTGCCCATGCCGCCGCGGCCGGGTCTGATGTCCCGGCCTTGCACCGCTGCGACGCTGCAGCCCCCAATCGCCGCGACCGCCGCCACCACCTCCTCTTTGGTGACCGAATCGTCGAGGTCGGTCACCTCTAAGGCCGCCGTCTTCACCGGGCGGGCCACCTTCGCCGAGTCCGCTATGGCCTCCTGCAGTTTGGCTGCGAAGAGGTCAGCGCTGGTGTTGCCCTCCGCCCCCGGGAACTCGAAGATTCGAGCCCCGGTTTGGGTCCGCCGGCAGGAGACCCCGCTGATCCCCAGTTGGGTGGGATCAGCGTTGGCACGCGCCCGCACCAATATGGACGCGTACGTCTCGCCCCGCTCCGCGGCCTCTGCGGTGAGCGTCACCACGACGGCTGCAGTCTTTGGGGGGACGAGTTTGCCCCTTTTCCCCCCTCTCCTTTTCCCCTTCCTCTTGCTTCTGCCAGTCTGCGGCTGACTGGGAGTCGCAGCGGCGGGGGTGGCAGGGGCGGCCGGCGCCGCCTTTTTGCCCTTTCCCTTCCCCTTCCTGACCACCTCGGTCCAACCCTCCTGGCTGGACGGAGTGGCGGAAGGGGGAAGGGTCGCGGCGGCGGGGGTGGCGGGGGCGGCGGGGGCGGCGGGGGCGGCGGGGGCGGCGGAGGCGGCCGACGCCGCCTTTTTGCCCTTTCCCTTCCCCTTCCCCTTCCCCTCTCCCTTTCCAGCCGTCTGCGACGAGCTGGAAGGCTCGGCGGCCGGAGGAAGGGTGTCCCCCCCTTGCGAGGATGGCCCCGGCTCTCGCCGCCCATCCGCCGCAAGTGGCGGTCGGAGGCGCTTCTCCGGCAAGAGCCGGTCCTCAATGCCTGCGATGCAGGCTCTGGTGAAGGCCCGTTCCTCCATTATAACCTTTCGGATGGTATCCTCTAGGTTGGAGGAGGGGGCCTCCACCACAGGCGGCGGTGCGGCCTGGTTCGGCCGGGCGGTGGCGTCGGCCAGCTTCTGGTGAAGCTGGCTGACCTCCAACTGCAGGCGATCGACCCTCGTCTGCAGTTGCCGCGTCTCGTCGGTCGCCTTCCTTTGGACGAGCTCCTCGACGATGCCGCGCATGCTCGCGGCGCGGCATTTGAGGGCCTTCTGGAAGGTGCCCTTGAGGTTCGAGGACTTGCAGGCGACCTCCGCTATCTCCTGCTCGTCCTCTTCCGCCATCCGTGCCAGTTCGGCAAAGGAGTGGTCGGCGTACAGCACGCGGGACGCGCCGTACCCGGACTTGGCCCGGGCGGTACGCGCCCGCTGCTCCTTAGCGGCGACCCGCTCCTCCAGCTCCTGTTGGACTTGCTCCCGCCGAGCCAGGTCCAACTGGCGTTGTGCGTCCGCAAGGCCCACGACGTGGGAGTCCGCGGCCATCGCAGGCTTCTTGGCCCTACGTTTCGCCGACCCCGACGCCGAGGAACCCTCGGACCCCTCCTTTCTGTACGCGCGCTTGCGCGACGTACCCGCGTCAGACACGATTGAGCTGACGGACTCATCGCCAGAGTCCTCCGACGTCAGCTCAATCCCACCGAAGTAGCTCGCAGCAGACGGCGCGCGGCTAACTTCAGACGCTTCGGCGTCAGGTTGGCCCTGAAAAGGGCCTTTTGGTTGGCCCTGAGAAGGGCCTTTTGGTTGGCCCTGAGAAGGGCCTTTTGGTTGGCCCTGAGAAGGGCCTTTTTGGTAACGCCCGTGGGCGTCCCGCGGTGGTTTAGGCATAGCCTCCAGCAAATTCGCAGCACGCAAGACGAGTTGGTGAGTTGCTACGATGCACAGTGCACTTTAGCCGAGCCCAGCCTGCCACTCCGTTACGGTGGTCAGGACTGGGTCGTTTCCAGGGGACACGACGAGGACGTAAGCACTGTGGGGGGTCCCCCAACCTAACCTTTTTTTTTTTTTTTTTTTTTGTTTGCGCTGGGAAAAAATGCTATTACGCATACCCGCCTATTTGGGGGAATGGGGGGTTATGTGGGACTCCCCGGGCAAGCCCGGTATACCCACTAAAATAACCCAGCGGCATTCCCGCATCGTCTGACTGGAGGGGGACTGGGAAACCGGCGTAGCCTTTACATCCAGTCCCCTCCGACGATCGCCCGCCTTCGCGGCAGGCCCCTCAAGTCCTCCCCAGGGGGGGAGGGTTGGGAATGTCCGGCGGAGGTGGTGTGGAGTGCAATGCGGGCGGAGGCACCCCCGCGCCTGTCGCCCGCCCAACACCACCAAGAGGAGGGAGAAGATGGCGTCTTCTCCGACCTCTTCTTCGCCTGCGGAGCGGCGCAGCGAGAGGGTCGTCCTCACGCGCGCGCTCCGCCGCCTCCTTCTGCGAAATGACGTCCTCGCAGAAGGAGGCGACCGCGGCCCAAGCCTCCTCGCTCCCCAGCATGGAACGAACCACGCCGGGAAGCGAGAGGTCCTGGCCGATCTCCGCAATCAGGCTGCGGCGCGGCTCAGACCATGTCGGGCACACCTCCAGGGTGTGCTGCGCCGTGTCCTCCGCCGCGCCGCAGTCGTGGCACGCTGGGGCTTCCTCCCTCCCGATCCTGTGCAGGTGCGAGCCAAAGCAGCCATGCCCTGACAGCACCTGGACCAGACGGAAAGAGAGGAAACCGTGTGGCCGCTCGAGCCAGTCTCGCAGAACTGGACCGAGCGCGTCCAGCGTCCGACGGCCAAAGGTGGCGGTGGCGAGGTCGTCCGTCCAATGGACGACGATGGCGTCCCTCGCCTCCCGCCGTACGGCCTCCCGCTCTTGAGCGACGGGGCGCTCTCCTAGCGCTTTCCGACGCGCCGTCCACTCGTACACTCTGGCGAGCACCCACGCCTCGAGCTCCCAAGGGGGGGTGCCGGCCAGAGCGCACGCCGCCGAAAAGCCCACCGAGCGGTATGCCCTCGCCACCCGCTGTGCAATGGCCCTTTGCGGCCTGCGGAGAGCGGTGGCATTCTCCCTCCTGCGAAGGGAGTCCGCCCAGATGGGGGCCCCGTAGAGGGCCATGCTCCGCAGGATGCCGGCATACAGACGCCGGCATCGTGCGCTGGGACCTCCCAGGTTGGGGAGGAGCCACGAGAGGGCGTCAGCGGCCCTCAGCAGGCGCGTCGACAGCCCGCTGAAGTGCGGGCCGAAGCGCCACCCGCTGTCCAGCACCAGGCCCAGATACTTCATCTGGGGCCGGATTTCCACTCTGACGCCCTCCACGGCTATGTGGGCGTCAGGTGGGCAGCGCTGCCGAGGCCCGCGGAAGAATACGGCCTCGGTCTTGTTCAGCGCCACCCTCAACCCCAGGCGGCGGATCCTCCCCGCCACCAAGGACCCGCCAGCCGATGCCAGACAGGCCGCCTCCCCAAAGTTCTTCCCCCGGGCAGTGAGAAGAGTGTCGTCCGCGTAGCAGATGACACTCGTGCCCGGGAGGAGGGCCCCCCGCAGGAGCCAATCGAACCCGATGTTCCACAGGGTGGGCCCCAGAACCGACCCCTGTGGAACACCGGACTCCGCGCCGTATCGCCTCAACCTGGCCGTTTTGTCTACAAGGAGGACCTCGCGGTCCTCCAAGTAGTCGGCCAGGAGGCCCCTCAGGTACTGGGGCACTCCGTGATACCGGAGTGCCTCCAATATAGTCGAGTGGGGGACGGAGTTGAAGGCGTTGGCTATGTCGAATGACACCGCCAACACTCCGTCCCCCACCTCCACCGCCTCCTTCACCTGGGCCTTCAATACGGCCAGGGCGTCGATGGTGGACCGGCCCCGACGGAAACCGAACTGGGCGTCCGACAGGTCCGGCCCCTCCCTCCGCAGATGGCTGTTGAGCCGGCGGGCGATGATCCCCTCGAACATTTTACCGACCTCATCGAGAAGTACGATGGGCCGGTATGCCGAGGGGGAATCGACCGGGCGCCCCTCTTTACGGAGGAGGCACAGCCGCCCCTCCTTCCAAAGTTTCGGGAACCTTCCAGCCGTCAAGCACGCGCTGAAAAGATCCCGAAACCTGTCCTCCATTTGAGTGGCAGCTATGGCCACCACCCGTGCCGGGACGCCGTTCGGTCCAGGGGCCGTCTTTTTGGCGCGGAGGCCTACGACTCCCGCGTGGAACTCCTCCGCAGTCACCGGGGGGACCTCTTCCTCCGGTAAGGCCGCCGCACTCTGCGGGGGATCCATTGCTGGTGGGGAGAAGTCGGTCCTGCGCGGGAACAGGGACCGGACCACCCCATCCAGCAGTGCCGGCTCGAGGGTTTCCGTCAGCGGGGGACCATGGGGGCGCAGCTTGTTCCGCGCCGCCTTGTATGGCCTCCCGTACGGATCCCTGTCGAGACCCTCCAGCATCTCGGCTCCCGCCGAGTCCTTGGCGGCGCACATAGCCGACTTGAGGGCCGCTATCGCCTCTCTGTACGAGGCGTAGAGGCGGTCCTCGTCTGCCTGACTACGGGCGCCGCGCCGACGCCGACGGCTCCGCGTGTAGGCCCTTCTGGCCGCCACACAGGCGGCACGGAGCCCCGCCAGTTCCTCCGTCCACCAATAGACGGCGCGACGGGGAGGCGGACGGCGAGAGCGAGGCATGCTGGAGTTGCACACCTCGGTCAGGGATCCCCCGAGCATGACCGCTGCGGCGTTGACATCCAGGGCCCCAACAGGGGGCGACAGCCAGTCCTGGAGGAAGGCCGCCTCCCTGGCTGCCTCCCGGTCCAGGCGAGTGAGAGCCCACCGGGGGAAGGGAGACCCATCAGAGCGGGCCATTCCCCCCCGGGGACTCTCGGTGGAGATGTCGAACCGCACATATCGGTGGTCCGACAAGGTTTCCACCATCTCCACCCGCCAGTTCACGATGCGTGCGGCTAGTACGGGGGTGGCGAACGACACGTCAACCACCGACCCTCCCCGTTGCCGCACACACGTGTGGACCGCCCCCCTGTTGAGGAGGGACACACCGCACGACGTCGCCCAAAACTCGACGGCGCGCCCCCGGACGTCGCAAGAGGCAGCCGGGTTGCCCCAGGCCGCCGACTTGGCGTTTAGGTCGCCTAACACGACGACCTGGCGCGGCGCCGCCCTCCCCACGACTGCAGTGAGGACCTCCAGGAAGTCCTCAAAGTCTGAGAGAGGGCGGTTTGGGGAGAAATAGACCCCAACTAGGGCCACACTCCCCCACGCGGCGGCCACGTATCCCGGACCCCTCTCTAAGAGCGAGAGGGGAGGGGAGTCCGTGGAAGACCGCGACACCATTGCCACCAGGCCGTCCCGGTCGCCCAGCCAATTGCCAGGGACCGAGTAGGGCTCGGCGACCACCGCCAAGTCCACCAACCACTCAGCCATGGTCTGCATCAGCAGGTCCTGGGCTGCCCGGCAGTGGTTGATGTTCGCCTGGAGGATGCGATGTTCGATGACCCTATCCATCAGTCGGACATCGCACCCCCCTCCTCCGCAGCCACCGAGGTTCCCGCCACGGGAACGACGGCGCTAAAAGCAGGCCTGATCGGCGCCTGCCCTTTGCCCTTCTTGAGGGGAGGATTACACGTCCTCCCCTTCATCATATGGCCCGCCGGGCGGCCACTGGCGGCACACGCTGCACAGTGCGGCTTAGCGACCGTGCAGGAGGCGGCTTTGTGCCCGTCCTTGCCGCAGCGGTAGCAACAGTCCGACCTGTCGACCGTGGACGGACAGAGGGCCCGGGTGTGTCCGATGCCGAAGCACCGGAAGCACCGCATTGGTTGGTCCGCAAGTGCTCGGACTGCACCCGAGCTGAAACCGACGCACAGCCGTCCCCTTCCGAGGACGGCCTTGGCAGCGGCGACCGGGCACTCGAGCCGAATGGTGCCCATGCCGCCGCGGCCGGGTCGGATGTCCCGGCCTTGCACCGCTGCGACGCTGCAGCCCCCAATCGCCGCGACCGCCGCCACCACCTCCTCTTTGGTGACCGAATCGTCGAGGTCGGTCACCTCTAAGGCCGCCGTCTTCACCGGGCGGGCCACCTTCGCCGAGTCCGCTATGGCCTCCTGCAGCTTGGCTGCGAAGAGGTCAGCGCTGGTGTTGCCCTCCGCCCCCGGGAACTCGAAGATTCGAGCCCCGGTTTGGGTCCGCCGGCAGGAGACCCCGCTGATCCCCAGTTGGGTGGGATCAGCGTTGGCACGCGCCCGCACCAATATGGACGCGTACGTCTCGCCCCGCTCCGCGGCCTCTGCGGTGAGCGTCACCACGACGGCTGCAGTCTTTGGGGGGACGAGTTTGCCCCTTTTCCCCCCTCTCCTTTTCCCCTTCCTCTTGCTTCTGCCAGTCTGCGGCTGACTGGGAGTCGCAGCGGCGGGGGCGGCAGGGGCGGCCGGCGCCGCCTTTTTGCCCTTTCCCTTCCCCCTCCTGACCACCTCGGTCCAACCCTCCTGGCTGGACGGAGTGGCGGAAGGGGGAAGGGTCGCGGCGGCGGGGGTGGCGGGGGCGGCGGGGGCGGCGGGGGCGGCGGGGGCGGCGGAGGCGGCGGAGGCGGCCGACGCCGCCTTTTTGCCCTTTCCCTTCCCCTTCCCCTTCCCCTCTCCCTTTCCAGCCGTCTGCGACGAGCTGGAAGGCTCGGCGGCCGGAGGAAGGGTGTCCCCCCCTTGCGAGGATGGCCCCGGCTCTCGCCGCCCATCCGCCGCAAGTGGCGGTCGGAGGCGCTTCTCCGGCAAGAGCCGGTCCTCAATGCCTGCGATGCAGGCTCTGGTGAAGGCCCGTTCCTCCATTACAACCTTTCGGATGGTATCCTCTAGGTTGGAGGAGGGGGCCTCCACCACAGGCGGCGGTGCGCCCTGGTTTGGCCGGGCGGTGGCGTCGGCCAGCTTCTGGTGAAGCTGGCTGACCTCCAACTGCAGGCGATCGACCCTCGTCTGCAGTTGCCGCGTCTCGTCGGTCGTCTTCCTCTGAACGAGCTCCTCGACGATGCCGCGCATGCTCGCGGCGCGGCATTTGAGGGCCTTCTGGAAGGTGCCCTTGAGGTTCGAGGACTTGCAGGCGACCTCCGCTATCTCCTGCTCGTCCTCTTCCGCCATCCGTGCCAGTTCGGCAAAGGAGTGGTCGGCGTACAGCACGCGGGACGCGCCGTACCCGGACTTGGCCCGGGCAGTACGCGCCCGCTGCTCCTTAGCGGCGACCCGCTCCTCCAGCTCCTGTTGGACTTGCTCCCGCCGAGCCAGGTCCAACTGGCGTTGTGCGTCCGCAAGGCCCACGACGTGGGAGTCCGCGGCCATCGCAGGCTTCTTGGCCCTACGTTTCGCCGACCCCGACGCCGAGGAACCCTCGGACCCCTCCTTTCTGTACGCGCGCTTGCGCGACGTACCCGCGTCAGACACGATTGAGCTGACGGACTCATCGCCAGAGTCCTCCGACGTCAGCTCAATCCCACCGAAGTAGCTCGCAGCAGACGGCGCGCGGCTAACTTCAGACGCTTCGGCGTCAGGTTGGCCCTGAAAAGGGCCTTTTGGTTGGCCCTGAGAAGGGCCTTTTGGTTGGCCCTGAGAAGGGCCTTTTGGTTGGCCCTGAGAAGGGCCTTTTGGTTGGCCCTGAGAAGGGCCTTTTTGGTAACGCCCGAGGGCGTCCCGCGGTGGATTAGGCATGGCCTCCGAACAAGTTCGTAGCACGCAAGGCAAGAATGTCGCTACGATTCACAGTGCACTTTAGCCGAGCCCAGCCTGCCACTCCGTTACGGTGGTCAGGACTGGGTCGTTTCCAGGGGACACGACGAGGACGTAAGCACTGTGGGGGGTCCCCCTTTTTAAAAAAAAAAAAAAAGGGGGTCCCCCTCCCCCAACCTAACCTAACCTTTTTTTTTTTTTTTTTGTTTGCGCTGGGAAAAAATGCTATTACGCATACCCGCCCATTTGGGGGAATGGGGGGTTATGTGGGACTCCCCGGGCAAGCCCGGTATACCCACTAAAATAACCCAGCGGTATTCCCGCATCGTCTGACTGGAGGGGACTGGGAAACCGGCGTAGCCTTTACATCCAGTCCCCTCCGACGATCGCCCGCCTTCGCGGCAGGCCCCTCAAGTCCTCCCCAGGGGGGGAGGGTTGGGAATGTCCGGCGGAGGTGGTGTGGAGTGCAATGCGGGCGGAGGCACCCCCGCGCCTGTCGCCCGCCCAACACCACCAAGAGGAGGGAGAAGATGGCGTCTTCTCCGACCTCTTCTTCGCCTGCGGAGCGGCGCAGCGAGAGGGTCGTCCTCACGCGCGCGCTCCGCCGCCTCCTTCTGCGAAATGACGTCCTCGCAGAAGGAGGCGACCGCGGCCCAAGCCTCCTCGCTCCCCAGCATGGAACGAACCACGCCGGGAAGCGAGAGGTCCTGGCCGATCTCCGCAATCAGGCTGCGGCGCGGCTCAGACCATGCCGGGCACACCTCCAGGGTGTGCTGCGCCGTGTCCTCCGCCGCGCCGCAGTCGTGGCACGCTGGGGCTTCCTCCCTCCCGATCCTGTGCAGGTGCGAGCCAAAGCAGCCATGCCCTGACAGCACCTGGACCAGACGGAAAGAGAGGAAACCGTGTGGCCGCTCGAGCCAGTCTCGCAGAACTGGACCGAGCGCGTCCAGCGTCCGACGGCCAAAGGTGGCGGTGGCGAGGTCATCCGTCCAGTGGACGATGATGGCGTCCCTCGCCTCCCGCCGTACGGCCTCCCGCTCTTGAGCGACGGGGCGCTCTCCCAGCGCTTTCCGACGCGCCGTCCACTCGTACACTCTGGCGAGCACCCACGCCTCGAGCTCCCAAGGGGGGGTGCCGGCCAGAGCGCACGCCGCCGAAAAGCCCACCGAGCGGTATGCCCTCGCCACCCGCTGTGCAATGGCCCTTTGCGGCCGGCGGAGAGCGGTGGCATTCTCCCTCCTGCGAAGGGAGTCCGCCCAGATGGGGGCCCCGTAGAGGGCCATGCTCCGCAGGATGCCGGCATACAGACGCCGGCATCGTGCGCTGGGACCTCCCAGGTTGGGGAGGAGCCACGAGAGGGCGTCAGCGGCCCTCAGCAGGCGCGTCGACAGCCCGCTGAAGTGCGGGCCGAAGCGCCACCCGCTGTCCAGCACCAGGCCCAGATACTTCATCTGGGGCCGGATTTCCACTCTGACGCCCTCCACGACTATGTGGGCGTCAGGTGGGCAGCGCTGCCGAGGCCCGCGGAAGAATACGGCCTCGGTCTTGTTCAGCGCCACCCTCAACCCCAGGCGGCGGATCCTCCCCGCCACCAAGGACCCGCCAGCCGATGCCAGACAGGCCGCCTCCCCAAAACCTAACCTAACCTAACCTAACCTAACCTAACTCGTCCACCAGCATCGCAGCGCACAAAATAGTACGCAGGATCGAACCAAACAGGATACTCACACAGGTGATGACGGGGCACGGTGGGTTCTCCGAATACTTGAATCGCTTCAAGTGTAAGGAGAGCCCATCGTGCATCTGCGACCCAGAGATTGGAGAGACTGTCCCCCATCTCTTGACCGAATGCCCGGTATATGCGCTCGAGCGCTATAATTTCGAACAACAGACCGGCTACGAAATTACTGTAGGCAACATAAGCGTTTTTATGGCGGGTACATGTAGGGACACATTTTTTAAGTACTGTCTGAAAGTAGCAAATAGGGTAATAACAAAAAAAAAAAAAAAAAAAAAAAAAAAAAAAACAAAACTGCATAAGAAAATTATGCTGAGAAGGTATATGTGTATATTTTTCAGTCAGCATAAAATAAGATATAGATGTAAGTAAATAATATAGAAATATAGAAATAGACATAAGTACCTGTGTATCCTAGTATAAGAACCCTATGTAACTTAGAATTAACAAATAGAATAGTAGTAAACTGTAAAATAATAAGCATGTAAACCTAGAATAAGAACTGAATGTAATAGAAAATAAATAGATAGTATAGTAATAAACATTAGAATATAAGTATGTACACATAAAATAAGAACTACATGTAAACACAGTAAATTGAAAGAAAAAATAAAGAAAGTCATAAGAGAAAAAAAAAAAAAAAAAAAATTATATAAGAAACAAAAGAAAATAAATAAAAGATAAAAGCCACATATGTTAAATAGTAGATGAAATAAGAATAATTATAAAAAACTGTAAATTTCTCCTAATTAAGTCCACTAATTATAAGTCAAAAAATGTACTTGCCAGACACGGTCTTCGATCTCCATGTCGGAGGAAATATTGTAAGGCAGGAGTGTGGTTTTAGTCAGTAAGAGTCTGACACTGCCCCAGCCACCTCATTCGTGAAGTGACTGGGGCGTCCATGAGGATTTCCCACTCCTGCCAAAAAAAAAAAAAAAACTCGTCCACCAGGATCTGGCGGAGCTCGCTCCGCTCAGGCGCCTCCTCGCGCTGACGATATCTCAGCGCGAGGGCTCTCGCCTCCAGATCCCAGGGCGCTGATCCGGCCAAAAGACTCGCCGCCTCGAAGGAGATCGTACGGTACCCCCTTATCACCCTGACGGCCATCGCCCGCTGCGGTCTCCGCAGGATAGCGACGTTGCGGGCCGTCAGGGTGTCCGCCCAAATCGGCGACCCGTAAAGGGCCATCGACCGCACGATCCCCCCGTAGAGTCTGCGGCAGGAGGCATTGGGCCCCCCCAAATTGGGCAGCAGCCGCGACAGAGCAGCCGCGGCGCCCATCAACTTAGGGGTTAACTGCCGAAAATGCGGCCCAAAATCCCACCGGCTGTCGAGGACGAGTCCTAGGTACTTCATCGTCGACTCGACACCGATGCGGACGCCTCCCACCACAATGTGGGATCCCGAGGGTGGTCCCTTCCGGGGCCCGTGGAAACACAGGGCCTCGGACTTCCGCAGGGCCACCTCGAGACCCAATCGTCGGATCCTCTCGACGACTTGCGCAACCCCAGCTGTGGCCAAAATGGCCGCCTGCCGGTGTGTCCCTCCCCGCGCTGTAACCAGCGTGTCGTCGGCGTAGCAGGTCACGCCGACACCGGAGAGGAACGCACCGCGCAGCACCCAGTCGTAACCGATGTTCCACAGGAGCGGTCCGAGGACCGAACCCTGTGGGACACCGCATGACATCTCTCGCCGACCCCATCCTTCCCGACCCGGGTAGACTACGGCTCTCTCTGCCAAATAGGCCCCGACAATGCGGCGGAGGTAGGTCGGCACCCGATGGTATTCGAGTGCCGCCCTAATGCAACTCCAGGGCAAGGTGTTAAAGGCGTTGGCGATGTCGAGAGACACCGCCAAGACGACCTCACCCTGGGCGACTGCTTCCTCCGCTTGGGCCCTTACGCGCATGATCGCATCCACTGTGGAGCGCCCGCGGCGGAAACCGAACTGGTTTTCCGCCAAGTCCGGCCCCACCCCAGTCATGTGCGTGACGAGGCGGTCTGCAATGACTCTCTCGAAGAGCTTGCCCACCTCGTCCAGCAACACGATGGGGCGGTACGCAGACGGTGAGTCTGCGGGGCGCCCCTCCTTCCTGAGCAGGACCAGCTTCCCGGTTTTCCACCGGAGAGGAAACTGGCCCCGCTCGCAGCATGCGCTAAAGAGCCCTCTCAGTCGAGGCCCGAGAGCCCTGAGAGCTAGGACCCATACACCGCCAGGTATGCCGTCTGGGCCCGGAGCGGTGTTTTTGGCTTGCAGCCTCCGCACCGCCGCTCTCAGCTCTAGCCGGGTCACCTCAGGTACGTCGTCGTCGTCGCGTTCGTCCGCATCAGGCGCTAATCGAGGCGGAACCATGGGCGGTGGTGTATGTTCCGCCCTGGAAGGGAACAGAGCGCTCACCACTCCCTCCAGAAGCTGCGGTCGGAGACTCTGGGTCAGTGGGGGGGCCCATGGGCGTAATTTGCCCCGTACCATAAGGTATGGGCGCCCCCACGGGTCACGGTCCAGAGTCTCGAGCAGCGTCTCGTAGGCCGCACTTTTGGCCTCCGAGATAGCCCTCTGGAGGGCGGTCTTCGCCTCCCTGTACCCCTCGTACAGTTCCACCTCCGCGGCCGCCGCACCAGGGGCGCGGCGACGACTCCTGCGTAGCCTGGCGTACTGGCGTCGCGCCTCTACACACGCGCGGCGCAAGAGCGCAATATCCTGCGACCACCAGTACACCTGGCGCTTAGCAGGTACGGCCTGGACCCGGGGCATTGCCACGTCGCAGATGTGCGACATGGCCTCCCGGAGCCACTCCGCCTCCACGTCAATATCGACAGGCCTGTCCGGTGCGGGCACCCAGGCCTGCACGATCGAGGCCTCCAGGAGTGCTTCCCTGTCCAGCCGTTTTAGCGCCCAACGCGGACCGATCCCGCCCGGGACCGTACGGGCCGAGGCGTCAGAGGTCTGGGCGGCGACGCCGAAACGGATGTACCTGTGATCCGACAGCGTCTCCACCCCCTCCATGACGCGCCAGCCCTGGACACGGCGCGAAAGCGCGGGGCTAGCGAACGAAATGTCCACGATCGAACCTCCCCGCTGTCGCACGCACGTGTCCACAGAGCCGCGGTTGAGGATCTGTAGGCCCAATCCCAGGGCCCACTCCTCCAGCACCTCACCCCGCGCATCCGTGGCCGGGGAACCCCAAGCCGTAGACTTGGCGTTGAAATCCCCAGCAACGAGCACGGGGTGAGGATGGCCGCGGCCGACGACGACGCCCAACTCCCCCAAAAAGTCCTCAAAGTCGGCGAGCGATTTATTGGGAGAGAAATACACACCCACCGCAAGGAGGTCCTCCAGCAGAGCCGCCACGAATCCCCGTCCACGAGTGATATTGTCGATGGACGGAGAGCCACTGGCGGCCTGTGACACTATCAGGGCCACCAAGCCGTCCATGTCACCAACCCAGTCATCCCGGGGTGGAACGAAGTACGGCTCGGCGACCACCGCCACGTTGATCATCCATTGCGCCATGCTCTGGAGCAGAAGGTCCTGAGCTCTGGCGCAATGGTTGATGTTTGCTTGGAGGAGGCGGATGTATGGAGCCATTAATGACAGTCCATATCCGCCCTCTCCCCTCCTTGCAGTGCCTGTTTAGCAGCCGGTTCAACAACCGGCTGCGAAGTAGCTGCGGCCGCGGCTTTCTTGCCACGGCCTCCTCCTCCTCGGGTCCTCCTTTTCTTTGCAGGGCCGGCGCAGGCTCCGCCGCCCACCCTGTGCTCCGCCGGCTTGCCCGCCGCCGCACACACAAGACAGTGCGGCGTGGCCTTGCAAGAGCCGGCCTTGTGTCCGGGCTGGCCGCAGGCGTAACAGCCGTCGCCGTAGCAAGCCTCCGAGGTGCACCGTACAACGACGTGTCCGTCGAGACGACAACGAAAGCACCTCAGTGGCCTCGGCTTCAGCACCTTCACCTGCGCCGACACCCACCCCACAAGCAGCCTTTGGCCTCCGGCCAGCTTCTGTGCTGCCTCAACAGGACAGGCCACCACAACGGTCCCCAAACCAGTGAAACCCGGGGTAATCGCCCCAGGCCTCACCTGGTTCGAGGGGCAGCCTGTGGTCCTGGCGATGGCAGCCACGACCTCCCCAGCGGTGACAGAATCGTCCAAGCCCGTGATTCACAAGTCTGCGCACTTGACGGGCCTGGAGATCTTTACTTCCTCGGCGGGGAAAGTCGCCCTCAACTTTTCGGCGAGGGCGTCCGCCTTTTCACCACTGGAGGCACCCGGGAGCTCCAGCATGCGGGCACCCGTTGCCGTTGACTTGCAACGGACACCCTCGATGCCGAGCTCTCCCAGGTCGATCTTCGACTTGGCCTCCGCCAAGACACCAGCATACGTCTTTCCCCTCTCCTCCGCTCCGGGCTGCAGCGTGATCACTACTGCCGCGGAATGAGGGGCACGTAGCCTCGCCGCCTGCTGCTTGGCCGCCTTTTTGGCCTTATCCGCCTTTTTCTTTGCCTTTGCGGACTTCCTGGCCTTCTTCTTCTTCTTCTTTTTAGCACCCGCGACCTGCCACTCACCCGGTGTGGGTGAGGGTTGCCGCTGGGCACCGGCAGGGGTGGAAGCCGCAGGGGCGGAAGCCGCAGGGGCGGAAGCCGCAGGGGCGGAAGCCGCAGGGGCGGAAGCCGCAGGGGTGGAAGCCGCAGGGGCGGAAGCAGCAGGGGCGGATGCGACCTGCGCGGCAGCCCTCGACGCCCCCTTACCCTTTCCCTTCCCCTTACCTTGTACGGGCTTTGTTACTCCCGGGGCCGAAGTGGCCGAGGCCGGGGCCGCAGAGGCCGAGGCAGCTGAGGCCGAGGCAGCTGAGGCCGGAGGGCCAGACTGCGCCGACTGGCGCGGCATTGCGGCCTTGGCCGCGAAAGTGGCCGGTGGCGCGTCCCGCACTCGATCGCCTGCCAGAGGCGGCCGTAGAATTTTGGCCTCCAGGACGGAGAACCGAGCGTTAAAGCTCGCCATCTCCGTCCGGAAGAACCGGACCACCTCCGACTCCCCGCCGTCGGCTGGCCGCACAACAAGGCCGGCCTCCGTGCGCATCCGCTCTTGGCGATCCTTCGCCAGGTCAGCCCGAAATTCGTCGTGCTCCTTTCGCAGCTCAGCGAGCTGGGCCGCAAGGCGGGCGTTCTCAGCCCGCAACCTGGCCACCTCCTCTGAGGTTGTGCGCCTCATTAGTACCTCTGCGGCTTCTTTAATGGAAGCCGCGGCCTCCTTGAGGGCCTTCTGACTTGTGCCCTTGAGGCCCTTTGACAACCCGGCAACCGTTTTAATGGTCGCCACGGCGTCCTGGAGTTTGGTGTGCAACTCCACGGCGGACAGATCTTCCGTGTCTATCTCGCTCATATAGGAGGAATTTGACAGCCGACTGACCCTTCCGGCAGACACCTTCTTGGTCAGCTCGGTAATCCGCTGTTCCTCCTCCACTAATTTCTCGGCCTGCTGTGCGGCCGCCAACTCCTTCTTGGCCTTATGCAGGCCAACGTATTGGCCTGTTGATGAAGGCCTACCTCTTCCCCTCTTGCTAACCGCTTTTGCAGGCGTCGACGAGAGGGGCTCTTCGTCACTCGGGTTCGAGTCCGAACCCGAATGACTCGCCGGACGAGATCGTTTGCGGCGGAAGAACTCCCCCGCAAACTCCACGTCCACCGTGATCATACTGGAAGCGGTGTCAGAGTCCGACACCGCTTCCGCTACCCTATCCTCCGCGTCACGCTCTTTACGAGCGGACGCCCTTGTCACCCTCGATGCGGTGTCGCTATCCGACGCCGCACCCACCTTATCGTCAATTTTTGTTTTAGGTTTAATAATTGTTTCCATATTGAATCCCACGAGTATGGGGGAAAAAATGGTCCATCCGGGCAGTGCCCCCTGTACCCGGATAAGCCTAAATACGTCAGGAGGTCGGCCGGTATCCTGACGGGTTCCGCACTCGAGACTGATGTTCCGAAGAACGTTACACGGTCAGCCATTCATCCCTTCGCCGTGCGTAGCAGCTTGGGATTCCGTGAGAAGTTTATAGAGATTTCGCTCGTGGTCCGGGCGGCTAAGCCAAGACCCCCGGTCCTCTAAATGAGGATTACGGGTCGGGGCGAACGGTGGTGCTGAATCACACCGAGTCTGCCAGCCAACTATTGCCAACTGACAAACCCGTCACCCCCGAAAGGCTCATTCAACCCGTCCCTCTGCTAACTCAGAGGAACGGGGAAGAGCAACCCCCCTGGCCAACCTGGCCACCCCCCCTTGGTCAGAGTTTCGCTACAGGCAATAATATCTCTTATAATACTATCTCCTAAGAGATATTATTGCCCGCACCCAGGGTGCACCGGCCCAACAGCTACTCTTCCCCTCGAACGTATCCGGAGGGACCAGTAGCCACCAGGCACACGTGGAGGTATCTGACCGCGCACCCCAACCTTTTTTTTTTCTCACGTGGGGAAATCCTCATGGACTATCCCCCGTCTGGGGAAGACGGGGGGGTGTGCCAGACTCTTACTGGCTAAAACCCCACGGTGTCCCTCCTTCTGACCTAAGGCCGGGGTCACGGGATTCGCTGTTGCATGCACCGCGACCCCGACAGGTCTCGGTCCACCAGCTTCTTCTGGTGGACCCCTCCTGTGGTGGGGTCCACCAGCTTCTTCTGGTGGACCCCTCCTGTGGTGGGGCAGTTGCTCCCCTGCCCCACATCCGTCCGAGAGGCGCGCGCAGGACAAGACGCGCCATCCTCCCTGGGCCCGTTACTGGTCGGGCGACGGGTTCCCCAACCCGCCGCCCGCAGGCCACTCACTAGGGTGGCCGGAGATCATCACGCGCCCTCCGGCGCCCGGTGCGTCTACCGCGAGAAGGGAGAGAAGAAGCGGCCTCCCTCTCCCTCTCCGCTACCTCCTTGGTCGCCATCACCCCCTCGCAAAAGGAGGCGATGGCTTCCCACGCAGTCTCGCTCCCGACCATGGACAGAACCACGGCCGGAAGCGAGAGGTCACCGCCGATCGCCGCGACTAGCTCGCGGCGCTGCGACCCCCATGCTGGACACGCCTGCAAAGTGTGCATCGCCGTGTCCTCGGGGCAGTCGCAGTGGTGACAACCGGGCGTCTGCTCCCGGCCTATACGACACAGGTACTTCCCGAAACAGCCGTGTCCCGAGAGTACCTGCGTCAGCCGGAAGCTGAGGGCGCCGTGACGCCTCTCCAGCCACTCCTCCATCACGGGTCTTACCGCCGCTATCGCGGCGTGCCCCGCGCTGGGTTGCGCAAGTCGTTCCCTCCACTCGGCCACCAGGATCTGGCGGAGCTCACTCCGCTCAGGCGCTGACGATATCTCAGCGCGAGGGCTCTCGCCTCCAGATCCCAGGGCGCTGATCCGGCCAAAAGACTCGCCGCCTCGAAGGAGATCGTACGGTACCCCCTTATCACCCTGACGGCCATCGCCCGCTGCGGTCTCCGCAGGATAGCGACGTTGCGGGCCGTCAGGGTGTCCGCCCATATCGGCGACCCGTAGAGGGCCATGGACCGTACGATCCCCGAGTAGAGTCTCCGGCAGGAGGCATTGGGCCCCCCCAAATTGGGCAGCAGCCGCGAAAGCGCAGCCGCTGCTCCCATTAGTTTGGGGGTCAACTGCCGAAAATGCGGCCCAAAGTCCCATCGGCTGTCGAGGACGAGTCCCAGGTACTTCATCGTCGACTCGACACCGATGCGGACGCCTCCCACGACAATGTGGCATCCCGAGGGTGGTCCCTTCCGGGGCCCGTGGAAACACAGGGCCTCGGACTTCCGCAGGGCCACCTCGAGACCCAATCGTCGGATCCTATCGACGACTTGCGCAACCCCAGCTGTGGCCAAAATGGCCGCCTGCCGGTGTGTCCCTCCCCGCGCTGTGACCAGCGTGTCGTCGGCATAGCAGGTCACGCCGACACCGGAGAGGAACGCACCGCGCAGCACCCAGTCGTAACCGATGTTCCACAGGAGCGGCCCTAGGACCGAACCCTGTGGGACACCGCACGACATGTCTCGCCGACCCCATCCTTCCCGACCCGGGTAGATGACGGCTCTCTCTGCCAAATAGGCCCCGACAATGCGGCGGAGGTAGGTCGGCACCCGATGGTATTCGAGTGCCGCCCTAATGCAACTCCAGGGCAAGGTGTTAAAGGCGTTGGCGATGTTGAGAGACACCGCCAAGACGACCTCACCCTGGGCGACTGCTTCCTCCGCTGAGTCGTAGGCCTTCTTATAATCTATCCAACATGTCGACAGATCCTTTCGAGATCGGCGAACTTGTTGGCTAATGGCCATATCTATGAGGAGTAGCTCCTTAGTACCGCGGGACCCATTCTTACATCCATTTTGAGAGACGGACATAATAGAATTATTTATAATATGAGAATTAATTTTGGCTCTCAAAATGGACGTAAGAAGTTTATAGACCGTCGGCAAACATGTAATTGGTCTATAATTCTTGGTTTCCGCAGTACTACCTGATTTGTGGAGCAGGTGGGTAACTCCTGTTGTAAGGAACTCTGGAAGCGACCCAGATTCCAAAGACGACTGGAATTGTGAGGCCAAACGAGCATGTGAACTGCGCAACCATTTTAGCCAGAAGTTGTGCAGTCCGTCTGGGCCAGGGGATTTCCAATTCGCCATTGGACGGACTGCACTGGTTACGTCTTGGGGGACAATAGTAATGTCCCCCATTTCCTCAATCGGTTCACACGCTCGCTGGACCTCCTGCATCCAGTCACCTTCAGTGTGAGTGACAGGCATCGACCAGATATTGCGCCAGAATGTATTCATGACATCATTATCCGGTAGATGCGTGTCACTCACATCGTGATCAGGTCGCTCCCAGGTTTTGTATACCCACCTTTCATCGCTATGAAACATGCGATTCTGGGTATATCGCTCCACTCGTCGCTTATACCTCCGAATACGGTTTGCCCATGCATAAACCTTCTGCTTCAGGAAGTCGATGCGCTCTGTGACACGGGACAAGTAATCTCGAGGATTGATATCAGTCCCCGAGAATGCCCGCCTCACAAAGCGCATCACTCTAGGGCGAGTATTGCCCTCCCTGAAGCAGATTAGTTTGCCAATGAGTGCTCTAGCCTCGTTAATACGACGTTCAATCCTGCACTGCCAGGCCGGTACGGCGGGTTTTGGTCGTGTAGCTCTGTCATTATTATCAAATTTGGCGTGAGCTACACGACATGCCGCAACAGCCGCGCAGTACAGGATTGAATGAGTATCTTCGAGGTTTTCGCTGTTATCAAAATAACTAGATAACAGCGAATCTAGAGCACACATTAGCGCCCTATTTTTTCTATGCATCGGCAAACGGGGTATTCGTGGTCTAATATTTGGCGGAGTGAACCGATACTCTCGAATCGCAAGCTCCAAAGCGCTCCTCAGTTGTTCATTGCACTGGGTACTTACATTTGTAACCCTATCATTGCTCTCCTCGTCAGCGTGGATGGGCAACGGCGGAACCACAGATGGGGTTTGCGGTTGCGCCGCAGTCTGCGACTGGAGAGAAATGATACGGTCACTCTGTACTTCAGAGCGTAGCCTATCAAGTGCGGCGTCAGTCAACCTATGATCACGTTGAATGACTCGCACCTGATCCGATAATCGCTGTGCCGAGACGTTGACAGTAGGCTCAAGTGCCTGAAACAGAGAGAGCATCCGACCACGGTACGCGGTCAGGTTAGTTCCCCCCTCTGTAGCCCCAAAGTATGCGCGCATGCAGTTCTCGTTCATGGTTAGAGTCCAACGCATGCGCTGCACACTTCCACCGGAAGCGAGGACCCTGTCAGAGGCCGGTGAGCCTCGAGGTCCTATGCTGGCCGGCGGTCGGCCTCTTCCTCGCCGTCTTGCTGGTGGTGGTAGCGGTGATGTCGGCGGGGAGAAGAATTCGTCGCTCGAGCTCGACGCAACTGCAGCGGCCGGTGTGACATCACTCACGATTGAGGAGTCCGGCGGCTGCGAGGCGGAGCTGAGCGACGGGGCCGAAGAACTTGGGCGTGTGGTATCTGTCAAGGCTTTCGCCCGACTTCTTGTCAACATGTTAGGTATTCACAGATTTGTTGGGTGTTCATTAGAATGATGGGAATTGCTTCTTTTTTTTTTCATTTTGATTCTATTGCTAATGTATAATTATTGTTTATAGGTCAAATATTGTAATAATTATATTTTCTAAAATATTTATTCAAATTTTCTTTTTCAAATTTGACGTTACGTCAGTCGGGCGTACCATATTATTATTATTATTATTTAATCGCATCATCCTGGTCCAAGTTTCCTGTGATTGATTTTATTACTGTTCCTAGGCCATTTATTAAGCCACGTTTATATCTATAGCTTGACCTAAGTCCTACTGTTTCTAATCCTAAATAAAGTAGCCTACTTTCTATTGTGTCTATGAGGTAATCTATTTGTCTAGTAATAGCGGTGTTATCTACCGAGCTATTTTGTTTTAACTTAAATGTAAAGTAATTACTACATATATCTAAATAAACTTCTCTTAATTTAGTGGTATTATATATGACCACTAGATGGTATGTATCGACCTGGTATTGGGCTCTAGCTTCTGTTAGTACTAGTATCCCATTATGGTTGTCTATTGGCTGTATGATCGCTGAGCTGGCGGCGAGCCGGAGCACTGCGATGAAGGCGATGGCGTTCCTGAAACATTTTCAGGACGCCTTAGTAAGCGGAAGTGGACTCTAATTGTTTTAGCGTTCACGTGTTTGCCTACGATTTCAGCTATTTGTTCTGGGTGTATACGTGTTATTGTATATGGGCCTAAGTATTTGGGATCCAACTTGTTACTTCTTGCTGTTTTTGCTACTTGTTTATAGACCTTATCACCTACTTTAAATTGAGCTGTTTCTGTGTTTTTATTTGCTCTTTCTATTACTTGTTGTTTTTCGTCTGATAATTTGCAATTAATTAAATTCTGTGTGCTTTCCATGATTTGTTTATGTTTTAATACATACTCTTGGTAAAATTCTTTAGGGCAGTGTAATTCTAGGGGGTTTCGACTGTCCGTGTGTCCGTATAGTAATTCGAATGGTGTAAAACCTGTAGCTGAATGAATGGTGTTATTATATGCTATAATAGCATATTTCATGAGGTTCAATGAATCATCTTTATCTGTAATTCTTTGTATCCTTATGATTTCCGCTAAGGTGGAGTGAAGTCTTTCTATTGGTGAGTTTGAATTGGGGTTGTAAGGTGTTGTGAAATGTATGTGTATGTTATGCATTGCACATATTTCTGTAATAACTTCGTTATCGAATTTTGAATCGGAGTCCGTCATAATTTTCTTAGGTACTCCTATTACAGAAAATATGCTGAGTAGTGCTTCAGCGATGTGAATGCTAGTTGAGGCGGTGAGTGGTATTGCCTGTGCATATTTTGTGAAGTTGTCTATGATAATTATATGTGGTGTATCTGTTAGTGATAACGGTAATTTCAACGGATTTCGTTCGTACTTGCTTTTTAGGCAATTATCACATTTATAAATGAATTTTTGTATTGACGATAGCATGTTTGGCCAGTGGTAATTTCTATGGATATGCTTATATGTTTCTTGAATGCCTCTATGTATAGTTTTTCCTTCATGGTATTTCCTTATTATATCTATTTGTTCGGAAATGTTGTCTATTAACGTGACTCTGTTTTTACATCTAATTAATTTTGGTCCGCGATTGCTAAATGTTGATTTGTATACTTCACTGAATAAAGTGTAGTATTCTTCATGATGGAAATAGCAATGGAATATCCTATCAGGAATTGTGTGTTCTTTAAGAAATTGAATTATTTGTTCTTTTGTATCAATTATAGGGATCCAAACGTCTTTAATTACTATTTTTCCTTTTGACCTATCTTCTACTCTGTATTTCCAGGTGTTTTTCTAATGTGGAATTGTTTTAATTGTCTATCAATTGCGTCTTCTATTTCAGGTATTTTATCAGTTACTACTTCTATTTCCATGGGTTGGGGTGTTATAGTTGTTTGTGTAGGTATTTCTTGTGGTTGGTTTATTATATCTGGTGTAATAGGCATGTCTAGTAATGTTCGAATGTTTATATTGGCTAGGTCTAGGTCGTCATGTGAAGTACTAGGTTGGGGTTCCTTCGTTGTTGTCGTATTGTGGTGTACCATTTGTATTCTTGAAAGCGCGTCTGCGTTAGTGTTGGCTTTACCTTTTTTGTATTGTATATCGTAATTGTATTCTGCTAGTCTTAGGCGCCAACGGGTTAGTTTAGAATTTGGGTCTTTAATGAACATTATCCATGTAAACGGGCGATGATCTGTGTATATGGTAAATCGTTTACCGTATAAGTAAGGGCGGAAGTATTTAATGGCCCATACGATGCCTAACAATTCTTTTTCTATTGTCGAATATCTTTGTTCTGTGTCAGATAGAGTACGTGAAGCGTATGCTACTGGTTTATCTGAGCCTAGTATTCCTTGAGATAGAACTGCGCCTATGGCTACGTCTGATGCGTCCGTAGTGAGGATAAAGGGTTTATCGAAGTCTGGGTATTGTAGTTGTTAAAGTATGTAAAAGTATTAAAACGACTGCATAATACACTTCCGCTTCCTTTCCCATTCACCCAATATCCTTCTTACATTCAATCATCAACTCACTCTCTCTCATTCGTTCCAACAACCCAAAACGGCGGCCTTTTTACCGGCTCCGAACAAAAACTCTAAAAACATTGTGAAGTGATCTGTTTTAAGTGTAATCATACATTACGGGACGTCCCAGAACAATAGGTGCACCTACATCAAGTAAGAACGAGACCAGGAACCGTGAGTACCTTTCCATTGTCTTCCTGTCCGTTTTTCCGTATTGTGCATTTGATTTACTTTAGCAAGTTAACTTATGGTAACAGTCAACAATCGAAGGTTTTAATCCTAATCATAATCAAAACTCATAACAACCACCAACATTTCTGGTCCTTCGAGCCGGATTCCTATACATGAACCTCTTAATTTGCTAACCTTAATTTACGTCTGGCGTCCATATTTATCATATTTAACTCTTAAAACACATCACAAGTATTATCATATTCGCTTATATTTATAAGTGTATCATCATTTCATCATAACAAGTGTGGTTTTCCAAGTTTTTCAAACTTCGAAGTCGAAATTTGAAACTTAACCAGTTTTGACCAGTTCGGGTACCTATACATATATACTTTCGTTCGGCCGGTACCGGCGTCATCGCACTCGTGTTCCGATCGCAGGGTAGGTACTCTTAACATTTTATCATTTTAGTTTGAATGAGTGGTCATTTTCAAGCATTGTTTTAAGTGTAACATGCAGCACTAAGACAAATTATTAGCACAACATAATATCATAGTTAGTGTAAACGTAACATATAGCGTTTTCACATTTTATCAAACATTGTTATAACATTGTTAACGTAACATATAGCGTTGCAATAGTTGATCAAATAGTCTTTCGTGTTATCGTGTTATTATATTTAGTCGTAACATAAACCGCTAAATAAACACTAGATTCATTACATAACATAAACATTTTATAATTACGTTGTAACATATAACAACATTATCAAACATCAAACACAAATTCATTTATTTCTTAGTACAACTTATTCATATTATTACCAAAACAATTACGGTCCTTCGAATTAATATCATATTGCAGAATTTGTCACGACATAGATACCTACCCGTAAATTGAAGCTACAAAACGTCAAAATCCGTCAAATTAACCTTCAATTTACGTCATTTATTGTCTGTGGTTTACGTCACTTCATTCATTCTATTTTAGGGATAACAGCTCTAAAATAATACCACATTAGGAAAATTACTACTAATTTGGTAGATTTACGTGTAATATTTGGGGACAATTTTCTACCATTACTAAATAATATAATAATATTTTTTACGTTCCCAAACGATATTTTAAACATTAACATTTGCTATTAATTAGTTTTTATCATAACTAAATCACCAAAAGCTGTAATAATCACGATTGTTACTTAACATTTATCAAAAACTAATTTTATATCTTGTCGAGTATTTTATCATAACCAGTAATCATGAGTGAAGCAATGGCAGCTCATTACGAATCAAAACGCAACATAGCTTATAAAAGATTATCGGATGCAGTTATCTGCGCTCGCAAATGTACAAAAGATCCAAGTGTTCTCCCGCGTTTCGAAACATGGTGTTCGCGGTTAGAAGCCCTTATGGAAGCATTCAATGATTCTCATATAAAACTTTTAAGCGAATATAAAACTCTTAAACTTGGTGAAGAATGCATATTGAAAGAAACACATTACCAAGAGCAAGCAGATGATATGTATTTTGAAATCTTAGAAACAAAACGTAAACTCTTACCTGAGCATAAAGCAGATGTGAAAGCTTCTACAGCGCCATCTGAAAATATAAAACGTACCAAACTACCACCGATGAAGTTGCCTAGTTTCTCAGGTCAATTTAAAGATTTTCCTGGTTTTATTGATTTGTTCAACACATTAGTTCATGTTAGGACAGATTTATCAAACGTTGAGAAGTTCCAGTATCTTATTTCTTCCCTTTCTGGGGAACCAGTAAATCTTATTCGAGCTTTTCCTATTTCGGAAGCCAATTACATCAGCGCATATGAAGCACTTGTAGATAGATACAGCAACAAGAGGTTTCTTGCATTTTTGTGTTGGGAGCAAATCTGTAGTTTAAAACAAATGAACACAGGCTCAGTGCAAAACCTGCGCAACCTTTTAGACACCTTTTCAGAAAATCTTTCTATGTTAAATTCATTGGGTCTGCCCACATCAAATTGGGATTTTGTTTTATTTCATTCTCTTTTAACAAAGTTGGATAAAAAATCTCGCGAAGCTTTTGAACTTTCGTGTAATGGTTGTGATTTCCCACGGTTTGATCAACTAAAATCATTTTTATTGGAACGATGCAGTGCATTAGAGCGCTCATCTCTTACAACTATTCAACCTGTAGTTACTACTAATAACAGTAATTTAAATAAAAATAACAATACCAACAAAAGGGAAAATCCTTCATCTAATTATAATCACACGAAGTCATTAACAAATAAAACATCAACCATGCTTTTGGCTCAAACGCCTAACGCATCAAATTGTATCATCTGTAAAGAAAACCATTCTCTCTTTGCTTGTAACAATTTCCTGTCTAAATCACCTCAAGAGCGTTCTCAAATTGCAAGGCAACATAAACTTTGTTTAAATTGTTTGCATTCTAATCATAACACAAATCAATGTCTCTCAACATATACATGCAAAACATGTAATCAGCGTCATAACAGTTTGTTACATTTCACTAGGAAAGCCTCATCAGATCAGATTAATAATAATCAAAATCAACAAAAACAATCAAAACCTCATGTTATTGCCAATTCATCATCAAATCAGGCTAGTGCGATTAGTACCGATAGTACTGAAGAGCCGGCTATCACACCAATAACAACATTATCAAATATATCTAGGGGTTCATCTCCTTCCTTTGTTCTTCTGGCCACGGTGCAAGTCGAAGTTAAGGATAGTCGAAATATTTACCAAAAGGTTCGTGCTTTGCTGGATCCAGGGAGTCAAAGTCATATCATTACCAATTCTTGTGCGCGTCGGCTTGGTCTGACTCGTGTCAAGTTTAACACACCAATGTCTGGAGTAGGCGAAGTTCCTGCACAGTCGTCTAGCAAAGTTTTCTTAGAAATTTGTCCTTTAGGTAAATCCGAAACATCATTCACAACAGAGGCAATAACATTGGATAAAATTTGTGGCGACATGCCTTCACATGCAGTCAATATTAACGACTTTCAACATATAGCAAATCTCAAGCTTGCAGGTCCAGATTTTCACAAGTCTCGTCCTATCGATATTTTAATCGGTGGAGAGATCTTTCCGCAAATTTTGTTACCAGGCAAAATTGATGGCGGTAGCCATGTAGCGACAGCAATCAACACGGTGTTTGGATATATTCTCATGGGTAGGACGAAAGCAGCTTCACCCAGTGTTGAGTCTATTCCAGTATCAATCAATCATTTATCAATCGATGCTAATTTAGACATCGCGGTCCAAAAGTTTTGGGACACAGATAACATACCATCAAAATTAAATCAAGCAGCCTCTGCAGACGACGTTCGTTGCGAGGACATTTATCAATCAACACATCAACATGATGCTGACGGTCGTTACATAGTGCAGCTGCCATTTCGTGAGTCATCAGCGCCAACATTCAAAGATTCTCATTCAATTGCGCTTCGGCGATTCAAGCAGCTTGAGAAACGTCTTCTTCAGAACCCTTCATTTGGGGAAGAGTACAAAACACATGTAATGGAATATTTATCAAGCGGCCAGATGGAACGCGTTCCATCTAACGAGTGTCAGTCTCCTACTGCGTATTATATACCACATCATGCGGTAATCAAGCCTAGCAGTGTCTCCACTCGATTGAGAGTTGTGTATGACGCCTCTGCGAAGGATAAGGATGGAAAATCACTCAATGACACTCTTTTAACAGGCACTAAGTTGCAAGCAAATATCAATAACATCCTTTTACGTTTTCGACTCCATGCAGTTGTTTTAACGGCCGACGTACGTCAAATGTACCGGCAAATCATCATCACCAAGGAACATCGGGACTATCAGCGTATCTTGTTTAGATCGTCACCCGAAGAATCAATTCAAGAATATAGAATCAAATGCGTAACATTCGGAGTGTCGTCTGCGCCTTTTTTGGCCATCCGTACTATGCATCAATTACCTGGAAACATGTTCCAGGCAAGTATAACCCAGCTGATTGCGCAAGTCGTGGCTTACTACCAGATGAGCTCATCAGTCATGCCCTCTGGTGGACAGGACCGGAGTGGTTATCTTTACATCAAGATTGTTGGCCCAACGAAAAAATACAAACAGAAACGCCATACGACACAGACGTAACATGCGAAAAGCGTAAAACAATTTTAAACATTAACGTAATCAACATTCATCCCATCGATAATCTTATCGACAAGTATTCATCACTTCGTAAAATTCAACGTATTTTAGCATATTGTAACAGATTCATCAATGCCTTGCGCCAAAATAAACAAACTGATCATTTTACAGAAATTGAACTTCACAATGCCCTTATGGTACTTGTTAAACACGTGCAACAATTGGAATTCAAGGATGAAATCAAACAATTATCAGCAGGAAACGTTTTGCCTAAATCATTTAGGAAACTTAACCCCTTTTTGGATCAGTCCGGTGTTTTGCGGGTGGGGGGAAGGCTCTCTCGCTCCGATCTCGATTTTGAAGTCAAGCATCCAGCGTTACTGCCTCGCAAACATCGTTTAACTCAACTTATAATTCAATCAGTTCATAATGAAAACTTTCATCCAGGTTTACAAACCTTACAGTTTCTACTCCTTCAAAACTTTTGGATTTTGTCTCCCAGGCGAGCAATTCAGAATGTTTTATCAAATTGTTACCGTTGTTTCCGCGTTAAACCAACAACACTTGAGCCTAAAATGGCAGACCTACCAAAATCACGTATCACACAATTAAAAGCATTTCAATCAGTTGGCTGCGATTACGCAGGACCATTTAATATAACAGTGCATAGAAATCGCGGGGCACGTACTACCAAAGCATATTTATGTCTTTTTGTGTGCTTTGTCACAAAAGCACTGCATTTGGAGTTAGCTTCCGATATGTCATCCGAAGCATTTTTAGCTGCGTTGCGCAGATTCATTGCTCGTCGTGGCAGGTGCAATACCATCCACTCCGATTGTGGAACAAATTTCAAAGGTGCTCAGTCACAATTAGCAACCATCATGCGGTCAGCCTGTGAGACTGAGCGTATATCATTTAAATTCAATCCTCCTGGGGCCCCACATTTTGGCGGCCTCTGGGAAGCGGGCGTCAAGTCCGTCAAGACGCATCTTTATCGTGTCATTGGCACCCAAATCCTGACGTACGAGGAACTTAACACATTGCTCGTTCAGGTCGAATCGCTTCTTAACTCGAGGCCATTGTGCTCACTAAGCACTGATCCAAACGATTTAGCGGTGCTCACACCTGGACATTTTTTAACATTAGCCCCATTAACATCATTACCAACACCAGATTATACCAGCATAAAAACTAACAAACTTACTCGTTGGCCACTCTTGCAACGCATGCATCAAGACTTTTGGTCTCGATGGCATAATTAATATCTCACCAGCTTATCACAGCGTTTGAAATGGACCAAGTCCGCGCGTGATGTTCGTATAGATCAATTAGTTATTATCAAGGACGAATTGTATTCACCATTGCGATGGCGTTTTGGTAGAATAATTAAATTATATCCAGGTCGCGACGGTATTCCTCGTTCAGCAACGGTCAAAACTGCTCAAGGAGTCATTGATCGACCTTTAGTAAAGTTGTGTCCCATCCCAGATGGACAGGACTAAATTTTCATCATTAACAACAATAACATTTAATTTTTATCATAAATATATTCTATTATAGTCTTTGTATTTATTACACTACACATTAAACAATAAATTTTATAAATTAACCAATCACAACACAATCTGACACCACTATTGGTTTATATGGACAACAGATTTTTATCATTCTGTACCTTTGAGTACTTCTGTCTCAATAAATTTCGCCATCGGGGGGGAAGAATGTTAAAGTATGTAAAAGTATTAAAACGACTGCATAATACACTTCCGCTTCCTTTCCCATTCACCCAATATCCTTCTTACATTCAATCATCAACTCACTCTCTCTCATTCGTTCCAACAACCCAAAACGGCGGCCTTTTTACCGGCTCCGAACAAAAACTCTAAAAACATTGTGAAGTGATCTGTTTTAAGTGTAATCATACATTACGGGACGTCCCAGAACAATAGGTGCACCTACATCAAGTAAGAACGAGACCAGGAACCGTGAGTACCTTTCCATTGTCTTCCTGTCCGTTTTTCCGTATTGTGCATTTGATTTACTTTAGCAAGTTAACTTATGGTAACAGTCAACAATCGAAGGTTTTAATCCTAATCATAATCAAAACTCATAACAACCACCAACAGTAGTATAGGTGCGTTAACTAGTACCTCTTTACATTTTGCAAATGCTTGTATGTACTCGGGTGTCATGTTAATTTTACTACCTTTTTTTAGGCATTTTGTTAGAGGTTTTGTTAGTCTCGCAAAATCTTGGATGAACTTTCTGTAGTATCCTACTAATCCTAGAAAGGATTTTATTTCTTTCTGTGTTTTAGGTAGAGGGAATTTCTTTACAGCTGCTATTTTGTTTTCGTTTGGCTGAAGGCCTTTGTCAGTTAATGTGTGTCCTAAAAATTTTACCTGTTTTTGTAGAAATTCTGATTTATTTAGTTGAATTTTGAGGTTATGTGACCTAAATCTATCGAACACTTGTTTACATTTATCTAGGTGTTCTTGTAAAGATGTAGAATATATGATTACGTCATCTAAATAAGTTAGTACGTTATCTATTCCGCGTAGTACTAAATCCATTAATCTTTGAAACGTACTTGGTGTATTTTTCAGGCCGAAAGGCATTCTGAGAAATTCATAATGTCCTCGATCTATTGTGAATGCTGTTTTTTCAATATCTTCTTTTTCCATCTCTACCTGATGGTAGCCTGAGGCTAAGTCTAGTGTAGTGAAGTATTGTGCACGTCCTAGCTTATCTAATATATCATCTATGTTTGGTAGAGGGTATTTATCTTCTATAGTTTTGTCGTTTAGTTTTCTGTAGTCTATTACTAGCCTGTATTTTTGTTCTCCTGAAGCATCAATTTTCTTTGGAACTATATGTACTGGGCAAGACCAGGGGGAATTACTTTCCTGAATAATATTTTGTTCTAAGAGTTTATTTATTTGTTTTTTAATTTTCATCTTTTTATTTTGGTTCTTGTCTATAGTTACTTAGTTGTATATATGGGTTTACTATCTGATATTCTTAATTGATGTTTTATTTCATGGGTGAATGTTAGTGGTATTTCCTCGCAGTGGAAAATATCGCGATAGTTAAAACATAGCTTTCTAATCTCTCTATCTTCTTCGGGATTCATGTGATTGGTTCTTAATCTTTCTAAGTTTTGTTTGTGTAGGTTATCTATCTTTTTGTCTACTTTTGTAATGTTATTTACTACGATCTGGGTTGTGTTCTTTTTGTTGGCATTAATTTGTTGTAGGTTTAGGTGGCAACTATTTTTGAAGGTTATATCTTTGTCCGATGTGTTTATTACGGTTGTTAGCGCATTTCCCTTTTTTACTGATACCAGTGCTGCTGGGAAAATTAAGCCGCTCTTTGTTATTTTACCTTCTGAGAAGTACTCGCCTTCTTTATAATTACATAGCAAATTAACTACCTGTTCGGTTTTAGCTTTTATTTTACTATATGATTTAATGTCGTCCCTGATTGGAATGTTAGCTTTATCTGTGCGGAGTACCATACTTTTAATGTCTATTTTGCAATTTGCAAAATTAAAAATTATAAATTTGTGTGTGATCTTCGTTAAATAATCTTTCTGGAAGTGTTATGTATGCTACCTGTTTGTGTTTAGAAGTTGCGTGAGCTGTTTTAATATAGTGTGTTTCGTTCTTTATTTTCATATTAATATCATTTCTATTTTGTAAAATTCGTGGATTAATCAGTGATTGAGACGCACCTGTGTCTAATAAGAATCTACCACCTAATTCACTTATATACACGCTTAAATTTTGATCGTTTTAATCCCTTGGACTGGTGGTTTAACTTACAAAATACTATTCATCAAAAGCTTGCACAGCATTGTAACTCTTAAAACAAATAAAATAGCAAGTGATAACATAATACTCGCAAAATGCATGAAACCAGCAGTAGCGCCACGAGTTAGTTACCTACGTCGGCGTCGGTCGTTGCGTACCTAACTACCTAACTCCGCCCGATCAAGTTAAGGTTATTGACTCGCGCTCAGCTGAGATTCACGTAAACAAATTAAATGATTCCAAATTTCCCTTTATACTTTTACGGGCTTAGGACCGTCATAATTGCTTTGTGCCTAGGTTTCGGGCCATACCTAATACTATTAAAAGAATTATGCTAAAAGCGGTAGGTACATGTAAAAATAAATCCCTACAGGCCTGCTAGTTATGGCGTATTTAATAATGTGGAATCAAAATTATTTACAATGATTTAAAAAAGAAAAAAGTTCTAATTACTTACACGATTTAAAAAAAGTTCTGTTACATACCTACCTAAATCACCTTTGATTTATTTAACACTAAGCGACACGTAAAAATTGTTCATAAAAACGTGTACCTAATCAAATGATTAAAAAAGAATTCTGTTATAAACTTAATAATCAATCACCCCTGAATCATCACTGGCTAATACTTCACGATAGCTTAATAATTGTTCAAAGTGCAAACCATTCCTTTCGAGACATAATTTTGCACGTTTAATTAAATTGTCTTTTAATTTCAATATGTAATGTCTCTCTGTCACTTTATAAAACATCGAACGCGTTTACTATCGCACTTTTCATTTGTACACGAGTTTGATGCTCGTTTCTGTACAAAAGATGGCTTCACAAATAAAAATCCAGCGGGGTAAGGTCCGGGCTCCTTGCTGGCCAAACAACTGGACCAACCCGTCCAATCCAGTGATCTCCAAACACGGAAATCAGGTGATTACGTACATTATGCTCGCTTCGCTGTAGACACCGAGCCGCCTGCGCATCAAAACCCGCGATTGCGTAAAATTGCACCATGGCAAGGAACTCCAGGTTGGAGTACGCGTAATTACGAGACGTCATTACTTTCGCGCGACAAGGATAATCTTAACAACAACACACCGATGACGTCTTAGATAAACTGAATTATTTACATGACGTGGTCATGTACTCCTGTGCTGCCCTTGGCGCGCGGGGTGCGCGGGGTGCGCGCCTATTGCATTGCCAATCAAATAGGGTTTGGGGGCGGGGTTTGGTCTAGGATTGGCTAATTTTTGTGAGTCCACGTTGACTGTGCGTACGCGTCATTGTTGCTAGAACCGAATGGTGCCTACTAATGGTTCGCATAATTTATTCACTCATGCGAAAATTAATTCGAGTTTTTAAAAAAAAAGTACTTTATTTTTTAATTTTATCTTTACAAATCGATAGTGTTTCATGCACCGGATCGACCCTCCACGGGATTAAAACGATCAAAATTTAACCGTGTATATGTAAGGTAGACGGTTATAATTTTGAATATTATTCATGAACACTATGTTGCTAGCTGTGTTTCTATATCTAGAAGAAAATTTTCATCGTCTGTTTCGTCTGAGGCTTCTTCCTCGAATTCCTGTTCACATGGTGATTGACTATCCTCCTTGTATTCACTTTGAAAGTGTATCTTTTTATTGTTTGAATCTGAGTTCTCTGTTGCTGATTTATTTTTATTATATTGGTCTCTTTTTACAAATGTTCCCGATCTTTGTGTTTTATTATTGTTATTTGTTACCGGAGTTTTAAATGTGTTTGGCTTTTGTTGTGAACGTCTAGCCCTTAATTTTAGTTCTTCCTGTTTTGCCACCGTTATGGCTTGATCAAGGTTTTCTACGTGTTTAAGTTTTATTAAAATTGCCGTAATTGTATTTAATTTTTCTAGGAACGTTTCCAACGCCATTTGTTCGTAGTAGATACGTTTTTTAGGTTCTGTAGCTATAAGTGAACTCATTAGGTCCCTAATTTTATCCCCAAACGTATCTAACGTGCTGTTGTCCCTATTAGTGTGCATTAGTTCTTGAACTAATTGAAGTTCCGTTCTGAATTCTCCAAACTTTCTTTGAAGTATTGCTTTTATTTCCAGCCAAGTTTTTGAGCCTGGACATTCTGAGAGTGCTTCGGCAGCTTTACCTTTGAGCTTGTTTCTAATAAGACACGCTAGTATAGGGTCTTCTTTATTAGTTACTAATTCTAAGGCGTTTTCAACGCCATCGAAATAGAATGATAGCGTTCTCTTGTTCCCTTCATAAATAGGTAACAATTTTGAGAACGTATTGCAATCGGTTGGTATTGGCTTACCTTCCATTATAGGTTTTTCCTCGAATAACGATTTATCTAGCGACATTTTATCTACGCGAATTAAAGGTTAACACAAGTGAAAAATCTAGCGATAAAAATTGCGTATCAATGATACAATACCTCAACACTATAAATACGACAAAAGTTGCATTAATTGTGTTAGGAAGATAGTAAAAGGAATCTCGGGAATAACAAATTGTATGCTTACCCCACGAGCATTGCCGATAAGAGGCGTGGTGAGTCTGTCAGTCTTCAATCTAGTAGCTGCTGCCTGTTCCTGCGCCCACTGTAGGTTCTTTATTCGCGATTAACCGCTAAATCACGACTTTCCGACTGCGCCAGTTAGGTTGTGGGCGAAGCCAAAAGGCTTTTTAAAAAGGAAACAAGAGATGTGTTCCGCTTGAAGAGCTGATCAATACTAAAGTTTAATTCGTTTTAATTCCTTATATCTAGGTTTACAATGAGACAACGGAGCATTGTCTTTATGCTTAATGTTTCCTGGTATGAAGTACCAGGAAGTTATTAGAATATAATCTTAATGTTCTCATTACTGGAATATAATCTTAATGTTCTAATTTACTGGAATATAATCTTAATGTTCTAATTACACTGAAGGTTTATTATCTATTATTATCTATGTTACGTCTATATAACTCACGTCGACATAAGATTTCTCCTTGAGCTTAGGATCGACTGACTCGCGAGCAACTACTGTTCACGCGAAACCCTTCTCCACGTCAGTCCTCCAGGGCCTCGCTGGAGTATTTGCTACTACCACCAAGATCTACACCGACGGAGGCTCCAAGCGGGCTCACGCTCAGACCCTTCTGCGCTCTCCACCGCGCACGTCCTACTCGTTACGGCTTAATGACGTCACACAGAATGTAACGTCGCACATGCCCGTAACGGTAGTGTATAGGCAAATCGCTTCAGCGCCATCCATTTTCAGGGCTGGTTGCTTCGGCAGGTGAGTCGTTGCACACTCCTTAGCGGATTCCGACTTCCATGGCCACCGACCTGCTGTCATGAGCGACCAACGCCTTTCATGGTGTCCCATGAGCGTTATTTTGGCGCCTTAACACTACGTTTGATTCATCCCACAGCACCAGTTCTGCTTACCAAAATTGGCCCACTTGGCACCGTCATCAGATCTCCGGCTTCATCGTTCGAGTAAGCCGGAGTACTCACCCATTTAAAGTTTGAAAATAGGTTGAGGTCGTTGCGGCCCCAATGCCTCTAATCATTCGCTTTACCGGATGAGACTGTTCAAATCGACGCCAGCTATCCTGAGGGAAACTTCGGACGGAACCAGCTACTAGATTAGTCAGAGCGATTAGTCTTTCGCCCCTATACCCAGTTCCGACGATCGATTTGCACGTCAGAATCGCTACGGTCCTCCATCAGGGTTTCCCCTGACTTCGACCTGGCCAGGCATAGTTTACCATCTTTCGGGTCCCAGCATTTATGCTCAGAGCGCGCCTGCATTCACAGATTGGAAACGAGACGCCTCGAGAGTGCGAGAGATCGACCTAGATCAACGCTCCATCCTCCCTGAGCGCGCGACAAGCGCACGCCTTCACTTTCGTTGCGCCTTTCAGTTTTATTATCTCAATGATTCGCAATATATTCTCGCAATATATTTTCGGTAGTTGTTCGTCATCATAACTTCGTCCATAATTGCACAGACAAAACCTTCGGTTTCCCCGAAGAGATCACCGAAACGTAGCCAGGCTACGGATGCTAGGAAGTCTACATCGGGCCCATGAAGGGCCCGTTAAAAGCATCCGTGAAGCTCCTTGCTCTGCCATACCCTCCTGCGGTCATTAGTATCCAGTACTACAGGCTTGCACCAGTTCTCTTTAGCCAAGGAGAGTGGGGTGAATCCTTTGTCTACTGCGACTACATCTCGATGCATCCCCACGTCGGTTTGGAGGCAGTAATCCCTGAGACTGCACACCTCGCGGTTGTGGAGGGTCTTAGCATTTAGAAAGCCTCGACCCCCACACTTCCTCGGAATGTACAGCCTCATCACTGATGAACGTGGGTGGTGCTTTCGGTATGCAGTCAGCAGCGTACGGACCTTCCTATCCAGGGCGTCAAGTTCAGTCTGAGTCCACTTGAGTGTACCGAAGGAGTACATCAAGACCGGCACAAGCCAACCGTTAAAGGCGCGCAACTTGTTGCCACCTGATAAAAGACATTTAAGTACTTTTTTCAAGTGGCCATAGAAGCGCTCTCGTAACGATTGCTTCATGTCGGCCTCATTGATGCCTAACGTCTCCGACATGCCCAAGTATTTGTAGGTTTCGATTGAGGAGAGGGAACTAAGGTGTATATATGACTGCACATTTATCCACACCATATTCCATCCTGATGGAATTACTGAAAGTTTCAGTTATTTTCAGTAACTTCACCAGTTGTTAATTGTTGGGGGCAAAGAGTGTCAAATCGTCCATGTAAAGGAGGTGGGATATTACCTGACCACCTCTTCTCAACCGGTAGCCTAAACCTGAACCCTCCAACAATGTGCTCAGAGGGTTCAAGGATAAACAAAACCACAGCGGGCTCAGACTATCGCCCTGGAATATACCTCGCTCAATCTTTCTCTCTCTCTCGCTTATTGGTTCTCCTCTCCCTTGGATTTGCCGACATCCTGGATAGTGAAGGACTGTCCTCCATTGCCCCATACATGACGGCAGGAAGGCGCATAGAGTTGTATTTACTTTATACAAATCCAGCGCCCTCATGAGCCATGTATGTGGTACGACTCGGTAGTCGTAGGCCTTCTTATAGTCCATCCAACATGTTGACAGATCCTTTCGGGATCGGCGAACTTGTGGGCTAATGGCCATATCAATGAGGAGTAGCGCCTTAATACCGCGGGACTCATTCTTACATCCATTATTATTTATTATGGTGTTCTGAATGATCTGTAAAAGTTGTCCAGGTATTTTGTTTGGACCTTATATTGTGACTGTTTGTATTTAATTGATTTAAATAATGACTAGGTACATGTCGTGCACTTTGAACTACACGCTTTATCTTAATACGAGCACAATGCCTGAGTCGCCTTCCATGAGACAAGTACTGTACGTACCATAGGGACTGTGCCATAAATATTGTACCATGAGCATTGTACCATAAATGTTGTATCATACGTATTGTAACATAAGCACTGCACCATAATCGGGCCGTGCCCGTGTTATGCAATAATGTGTCAAACCACAAAAACGACGGGTCCTACGTATACTGGTACAACCCGCAAAAATGCGAAATCCACTTTTCTACATCAATCGCCTTCAAATCACCGATATTTTAATCAATTTTTTTTAATGTAGATAGTTTCCTGGTTACAAATTTTCAAACGAATGGAAATAACAGTATTACTCGTATTTTATACGGGATATAATATATATTTAAGATCTTTAAACCGCTCTTCTATAAAGCTGTGTTTTTACACTTGTACCATTATACGTAGGACCCGTCGAAAAGATGAATTTTGTGTTAACGACATCTAGTTCTTGTGGTAGGTCTATTGAACGCTTGAAAAAATGCCCAGAACTGTAGTAAATTTAATAGAACATTTACCAAAAACATCTTAATGCAGTTTGCCTTTTTTCAAGCGTTGAGTAGACCTATCAAAATAACTAGATGGCGTTAACACAGAATACATATTTTTATGGGTTGACACTTTATTGCATAACACAGCTCAATTATAGTTCCATAAATACTGTACCATAGATATTGAAATTGGGTACGCCTCAAAAGACGATATATTAATCATTGGGTACAGAAACAGTAATAGAAGCAATGATTCTCAACTGATTGAAATGGCCGATTGCAGGTAGAAGAGGGACACAGCGTGCCATTGTAGGATGTAGGACAATAAAAACGTAAACGACGCTGATAGATATGTATTAATTTATTTTTATTTAAATTAGATGAATGAAACAAAGAATTTACTACAAGCACAATAAAATTATACATAATAGGTACATTGTTAAAGACCAAAGTTAACTAAATCATAATACATTATTATTTTACTTCATTTTACCTATAACTACTCACTAGAGAACATAATACATGGGAAGTGCGTAGGTATAAGTTTTATTTGAACAGTAAAGTTTGTATTATTAATTTATACTGCAGTATAAGATAGTCAAAACCTATCGTTGATTCCTTTCGGTGACTCATGACTGAGCAGTTCGTACATTAATTCCATTTGATGATAATTAATCTCTTCTGCTTAACGTGTTGTGGAAATGTATGTCATCGGGGAGTCGTGAATACACTGTTTGTGTTGGACGGTTTTATGAATGTTTATTGCAAGATGTCTAGCATTGATCGCGACTAATCAGTAGTACGGTCGTCACTTGGATCTACAGCAGGATCTATTGTAGGATTTATATTGGGAACCACGTAGGGATCTGCATTTGGGCAAGGGCGTAGGTAGCAATGATTTTGTGCTGGGAAGGCCCAGATTTTAAACCACCTCCGCCGATCGAACACAGATGGATGACAAAGCCAAAAACAAAATATTGCAATGACTGATAATCTTCAACTCTTGTAGTAGGTACCTACTTATGCTTAAAAAATGGTTGGTTACAGAACACGCATATAATTTAGAAAACACCATGGAACAGTAGCGCTTGTGAACTGCAAAGCAACCGCATATTATATTTGAACAAAGGGAGATGTTTCTAAAAAAATTGCACTCATTTAAAAAATAAATGTTTGGAATTAAATTAAATTAGTCGCGCCGCACTCTAAGGCTTAAGTAGAGCTAAATATGTAAAATGATAAACAAATACATATCAAGGTACATTCACCCCCGACCTGCTACGCCTAATGATCGCCTCATCATTCATCATCACAATCAGGTTCTTTCTGGACGGTGACACAGTTGCTCTGCTGCACGTGGGGATTATCCCCAGTCGCAGAGCCTGTCCCGTAAGAACTGCCCGAAGCATCCTCGTTGCCTGCCTTGGCTAAGCCTGTTAATGTTGCAGTTCCCTGCTCCGCGCATGCCTCGCCTTCATGCCAGCCCGTAGCCGAATCTCCATCCAACCATCCACGGGACTGCAAATTAGTGGAAGCAGCCTTTCCTTCCACCTCTCCTACTCCAGCACTTACAGCATCGCCGAACTCGTTGGATCCGGCGGCCTTGGTTCCGAGGCCAATTGCGCCATCATCAACGGAGCCGTCACCCAACGATTCCAACATCACGTTGTGTCCCTGCGGTGCCGACACGCACCCCTGGCACACCAGGGCGATCACGACCAAGAGCTGTAAACATCACAACACTCATATAACTGTAGACACTAACCTGACGTGTCGCTGGCTCGCGGGAGCTGCTGGACTTTATATAAAAAGGATTAAGTACTAACTGCCTCATTGGTCTAGTGGTGGCAAGCGCGACTGCTGATCGTGAGGTCCTGGGTTCGATTCCCAGGTCGGGCAAAGTGTTATTGGGTTTTCCGAGTGGGATTCCTCAATAGCAGCCCTAGTTTGGATTTGTGCCCGGTTGATGGCAATAGGCTCGCCCCCTATGACATGGGACTTAAAAAACATAACGGCGAAATGAGGGTGTTACTATACACCTCTGCCTATCCCTTCGGGGAATACAGGCGTGATGTTATGTTATTAAGTATTACGTTTTAACGCTTGACTGGAGATGTCATTGTGAAAATAGTGCTTTTAACCAGTAATCATATTGCTGTATTATCTATTTGATATTTTCAATTAAATATGTCTACCAGTGTTGCACCTATGTGAATGCCGTACCTGTTCGGGTCAATTGCAGTACATTTGTGAATTATTTTGGTGGCCAGTAAGTTCAGAGCAAGTTTAAAATTCAATGTGAACAGGAAAGATAATGTTGTTATTTATTCAATGTGAACAGGAAAGATAATGTTGTTATTTATTCATTTTGTTAATGAACCACCTCTTAGCGCTAAAATTATGAATGCGAGAGTTTCCCATACATTTTCTGATCTGATAGAACCTCGCCTTTGATTCAAAACTTTTCGCTGAGTCAGTTGTCAAACGCGTCGGCTTGTTACCTCGTTTTCTCTCGTTACGAGATTCGTAAATGAAGTGAAACAACATCCAGCTGACCACTACTTGACACGCTCTCAATCAGAGGGCTGATGATGCCAAAGAACACTGAACAAAAATCTTTTATTTTATACTAGGGTCCAACCTACCAAAAAACGAATAAACAACGAGATCCAGTCATTACCATTAGCTGTTCCAGATGTATTCTGTTACAATGGATGTCACTTTTGTTGTTTATCAGTATCGTTACAGTCCAAAAGACATATTTTCTGCACCATAGGTACCTACATATTTGGTCTGCAAGGACACTGTAGCACTTTGATAATAATATTATAGAAGAAATAAATATGATGTAAAAGAAAATATAGGATCCAGCTATAAGCTATGAGTACGTACCAACACGATGTTCGTCATTGTAGTGGAGTGGAGTGGAGTGGAGTGGAGTGGAGTGGAGTACTGACTGTAGTGACTGACAGAGGACTCGGGCCTTTTTATAGTAGTCCCGACCACAACAACTATCGACGTCAATGTTTGTTACAAAGCAGCTGCAGCTAGTGTTTGCAAAAAATATTTACCTAATGACGCCCAAGGCGCAAGTGCATCTAAACAAACTAATAAAACTATCAATAATGATACTGTTTAGTGATAAATACTATTATTTTCATTAGTATAGTAAGTCAAGAGTTAAGTTTTGCTCGCGACTTCGTTTTAATCGTTTTCAGTAAATGTGTTCTATTCTCTCAGTGAATATCTCGTATACTTTCGAGTCGCAAGCATGACTCAAGCACGTCGATGCGCGGCGTCCAATAACTGCCCGTTCCATAGAAGATAAAATAATGCCGTCGTGGGCCGCCTGTCAGATGTAAAACGCCGAAATTCATTTTGTAAAATAACTTTGGACATACGGTGTCCAATTTCGTAATCATTCTACGTTCAAGTGGCGAATTGGCCTAAGCAATGGCTGGAACGATGTGGTGCACGGAGTGTCGCGAGTTCGCGGCCCACAGCTCGATAGTCTTTTTGTAATTTTTTAACATCTGGGAAATAAATTACTAAAAATAATGGCTAACAACGGCTGTGCTGGTTGTATGAATACAATTAAAGGCAAAAAATACCTGCAGTGCTCCACTTGTAAATTACGATACGACTTGCTTTATTCGAATGTACCCGACAAGCAATTTAAATTTTTAAATACGGCAACAAAAGCGTGTTAAAAAATCTGACCGATTCAAACCGAAGAGAGCCGACGAGTTACGAAGAACTGTCGTCGTTGTGTCTGCCATCGCGAAATCGCCACGCAACAGCCGCTCTCACACCTGTACCGCCGCATTAGATGTTTCACATCAAAAATAACAAGATTTCGCGCTATAGATACGGGGTACGGGATCTAATTCGCGCTATAGATACGGGGTACGGGTTCTATTTCTCGCTTTAGGTACGGGTTGCGAGTTCTATTTCGCACTAAAGGTACGGGTTGCGAGTTCTGTTTCGCACTAAAGGTACGGGTTGCGAGTTCTATTTCGCGCTAAAGGTACGGGTTGCGAGTTCTATTTCGCGCTTTAGGTACGGGTTGCGAGTTCTATTTCGCGCTAAAGGTATGGGTTGCGAGTTCTATTTCGCGCTATAGGTACGGGTTGCGAATTCTATTCCCAGGAACAAATGTGTATTTGTATGACCTACATAAGGCCTACAGATAGTAAGTGGTACATGTGACTATGCGCACCCACGATTCAGTACAGATCAAGAGGGTAACTTTGGCACTCGTTTCATGTGTAATGATGAAGTAACGATCAGGCCCACATTCATAATATTTTTCTTACATTGTGATCTCATAAAAACCTACCTTTTTTTTTTAACGTGGTGAAATCCTCATGGACTATCCCCCGTCTGGGGCAGACGGGGGGGTGTGCCGGACTTTTACCGGCTAAAACCACCACGGTGTCCCACCTTCTGACCTAAGGCCGGGGTCGCGGGATTCGCTATTGCATGCACCGCAACCCCGGCAGGTCTTGGTCCACCAATTGCTGGTGGACCTCTCCACTGTGTAGGGCCCCACCCCACGACCTCATGAGAGGCGGGGGGGGTCACCCCACATCACCGGCGCACCAGAACACATGGTACGCCGTGACCACCCCGGGGACCAAACAAGTACATGGGTGCCAGACTACCCCGTGTCTGGGCACCCCTGGTCCCCATGCGACGGGTCAGATTAGTGGCCCCGCCGCCTACCACTTTTCGGCCGCAGAGAATAGAAAGGGCGGCCAGGTACACACCGCCACTCCTCTTCCCCTGCGGCCCCACCGCGTCCGCCATCTGACGGTGGCGGCCCCGTCAAGGCCGCGGAAGGTAGGGAGAACGGCGCACCGTAATACCGACTCCTCTCCCGCCGCGGCCTCCCGCACTCAGCCGCGATGCGTTCCAAACGACATCGCGGCCCGCCTCAGTTGCGATATCGCCGAAGCGACACCGCAACCTACTTGGCCGCTACATCGAGGGCTACCAGACCCAAGCCCCGACGAGCAGCCCCTCCTTGGGTTCCTCTTCGCTTCACCGTGGGGTTCAATGCCACGGCTACTAAGCCCCCCCGCAACGACAATGCGGGAACCCAACCGGGGGGGATAAAAACCTACCTAGCTTAAAACGAGTAAATCCTAGTTGAGACAAATCTTCAATATAATCTTGCTTACCAACCTTATCGGGTACATCTATAAAAATATTTTCAAAAATCCCGAAATTAACCCAACTAGTCGTGCAGACTGCAAACTGAAAGAAACACCGGAACAACAACAACCGTAGAAGACATCATTAACAGTGTTCAGGGACCTTATAACGTCACATTTGATGAATCATATTTAGTTCATATCAGAAATGGATTTGTAAGAGTCCAGACAGACGGGCGGACAGCATCGCGACCGCAACTGCAACTGCCATTTTAAGGCAGTTAAGATTCAATCAGCAAGTGCGTGACACCTACCGACTGGACAGTCCACCGGTCCACCTACAGCTAGGTGTCGTCTGGTGACGCGTCCGTAGATGCATCTGACGCTAGGTATCGTATTCAGCAAGTGCGTGACACCTACCGACTGGACAGTCCACAGGTCCACCTACAGCTAGGTGTCGTCTGGTGACGCGTCCGTAGATGCATCTGACGCTAGGTATCGTATTCAGCAAGTGCGTGACACCTACCGACTGGACAGTTCACAGGTCCACCTACAGCTAGGTGTCGTCTGGTGACGCGTCCGTAGATGCATCTGACGCTAGGTATCGTATTCATATCTTGTATGAAGGCGTGCACGTAGACTTGCGTGTCGTGTCGTAAGTCCGGCATTACGATGCGATGTTTCACCAGATGTGACATAACACAAGTCTGCAACAAATATGCTGTCTGAATGTTTTAAACTGATTTGTATGTATTTAAAACTATAAAAATACTCAAAAAATTCCAGAACGTCAGGTTATTATGCAAAACGCAATTATTTTTTATTAAAAAGGGGCTTTTTGGGCTAACTTGAACTCATAATGGAGATGTGAGTGAAGAGCAAGGTGAACGATTTCACCAAGATATTAAGGAGATGGAAAAAAATACCAGGGAAGATGGAGCGTCTCAATGATGACAGACTACTGTTGGACGCTTCAGAGAGACATTCCAGACGCTACTCACAAGTGAAAATGTACCAAAAGGAGTCTCACTGGGAAAAAGAAATGTACCTATTAGTGCTTACTAATGAATGTATTTTAGATAAAAAAAAGATTTGCTAGGCAATTAAAAATAAAAAAAATCAATTTTTTTTACCCTTTTATCTTTTATTTTAAGATGATAACTTGTTTAACATAGATACCCACATTGTCAGAAAACGTGACGTGCTATGACAAAATGAAAAACATATTCAGATTCAGCACACCCAAAATCTTAAGAATTACGCAAAAAAACCAAAACAGCTCTCAAATTCTTTTTTTTTGCAGATTTGTGTTATTACCCACCCAGTTCATTTGGGTTTTCAATTAAGTTGTCCAAATCTTGTTCAAACTTTGTTTGGTTTAAATATTATAAGTTAACCAACAAACAAACACAACTGTGTGCAGAACTTTAACTTGGTGCATACCTATTATTAAACAAGGCATAATAATGTGATATATGATACAGTGCGGCGTGTTGTGTGCGATTGGTCACAGGGACACAGGTGCAATGGAACTTGTGCGACCTGTGCGACTCAAGGTCAAGCATTGTCTTCTGTCTTCACAAACATAAGCCACGCTAGTAAAATTATGTTTTAGAAAGAAAAAAAGAAAGAAAGAAAAGTTATTAATTCGCGCCAACATGACGCACAAAATAAAATAAAAGTAACAAAACTGAAAAGAAGCTTGGGGAAAAATATGCGTCATCGTTCAGCATAATGCTGTGTCTCACGTGCGAGACCGAGCCACAGCGCTGGTGGTCAGCGACAGCCGGCGTTGACATGATGACGTCCACCGGTGCAGCAAGTAAAAAGATATAAATAAACTCAATATATGAAAATAGATAAAATACGCATTAAATAGAATCATGTGAAAGTGTATGATATATGTATAATATTTAAATATAGCAACATTTCGTGGCGTCGACATCTCGTCGTGGTTTTGAACTTTTGATTTCTTTGTTATTTTTTAGAGTTCCGCACCGGCACCCCCGGTGGGTTCCCGCATTGCCGTTACGGGGGGGCTCAGTAGCCGTGGAGTGAAGGCCCACGGTGAAGCGAAGAGGAATCCGTGGAGGGGCTGCTCGTCGGGGCTTGGGCCTGGAAGCCCTCGACGTAGCGGCCAAGTAGGTTGCGGTGTCGCCTGGGCGACGTGGGCCAGCTAGGCCAGGGCGGCAGAGGAGTGCCGGTATTACGGTGCGCCGTTTCTCCCTACCTTCCGCGGCCTTGACGGGGACCCCATCGTCAGATGACGGACGCGGTGGGGCCGCAAGGAGAGAGGAGTGTCGGTGTTTAGTTGGCCGCTCTCCCTATCCTTTGCGGCTGAAAAGTGATAGGCGGCGGGGCCACTAACCTGACCCGTCGCAGGGGGACTAAGGTTGTCCAGACACGGGGTCGTCTGGCGCCCATGTGCTTGTTTGGTTCCCGGGGTGGTCACGACGTGCCACGTATTCTGATGCGCCTGTGATGAGAGGTGGTCTCAGGAGGTCGCGGGGTGGGGCCCCACTGAGGAGAGGTCCACCAGCAGTTGGTGGACCAAGACCTACCGGGGTTGCGGTGCATGCTTAGGCAATTCCCGCGACCCCGGCCGACAGTCAGAAACAGGAACACCGTGGGTTTTTAGCCGGTAAGAGTCCGACAGACCCCCTCGCCGACCCCGGGCGAGGAATATCCATGAGGATTTTCACACGATAAAAAAAGTTAAACCGTACCGCAAAGGTCACAACGGAACCTGTTTGGTGAGACATCGGAGTCCACCTTTCTGTATGTCACGTCACGGTTCACACGGTGTTCAGTAACTAGGTACTTTATCAGGTTAGTATCACAGTTTAATTTTAAGTTTATCTCGTGTATTTTAGTTAGTCATGAAAAAATCGCTTCTAACTTTAAATATTGTTACACAAACTTTTGCGAAGATACAATAGTAGATTGTTAGCCAAGCAAGGGATGAAAGTGATAAATTTCATCTCTTAGCTAACAATGTACTATTGTTAGCTAGGGATAGAGCGACGGCAACGTACCTCCCTAAGTATGATATCTTTGAACACGTTTGTATGGGCCTCGCGGGAACCCTACATAATGATTGGTCTCCGCTGCGCTCCACCTAGATGCTGCCGGTGGCGGCGCAACGCACTAGGAAAATGCGGCAACTAATACTACGCCGAAGTCGGCGTACTCCAGTCGTCACAACTCGGCTACAACCACTATGTGAAGTTGACGTGCCACGTGATCTATTAAAATGATCCATAATAAAATGCTGGCTTGAGTAGTGAAACTGTGTAAGAACAATACTACAAGATATAAAATTGTTGCAATTGTCGATATAAAGTAGGTAGTCGTATTCGAGGAGCTATTGTTGTTAGCTAGAGCGGTATCTAGTTGGACCACGGCAGAGACCAACCATTAACCTAAGGCGCGATCCCATATTTACAGACTGCACGGATTGCTCTCTAATAATTCTCTATTAACTTGGACATACCAATCATTAACCTAAGGCGCGATCCCATATTTACAGAATAAAAAAATAAAAAATAAATATATAATATAATAAAAAATAATAAAAATAAAAATCATTTATTTCAGACAAAAAAGTCCATAACAGGCAAGGCAAGGTTATTAATAATTAGACACATCGTCTACCCCTGCACAGTATGCTCATCAGTCTCGCAACACATGGAGTTCAGTGAACCTACTGAGCAGAACAGTATCGGTTCTGTCGCCAATCATCCTTAGGACGCTATTCGGGCTCCCCCGTACTCGTCGCACCACCGACGCAACTTTTTTACGCATAATTGCGTAGAAGTCATCTACGCTTGCGTCAGCAAACATGCCAGATGCACTGCAATATCGAGGGAGCCGAAACAGAGCCCTAAACACATTATTATACTGAACGCGCAAGGCATTGTAGGCTTTTTGTGTAAAGTTAGCCCACGGGCCACTCGTGTAGAACGTCTGACAGAATGCTTTGAACAATGTTATTTTAACAGGAGCAGTACACCGAGCGAACCTGAGTGCCAACATATTACCGCGCACCGACAGTGCCCTGCGCTCCCTCTCAATGTCTAATTCGTCACTCAAATTCTCAGTTACAATGTGTCCCAGATATTTAAACTGTGCAACACGACTTAGAGGTACACCATCAAGTAATATAGGTGGTTTATAGATATTGTTTTTATTTTTATATTTAAATAACATGAACTCACTTTTGCTTGCGTTGCACCTCAGGCCATGTTCCACAGCATAAACCTCACATACCTTTAACAGCTGTCTGAGACCACCAATTGAGGGGCTCAGCAGCACCATATCATCGGCATAACTCAAATTATTGACACATATGTCATCAATATGACATCCAACATGCATGCTGCTGAGCTCCTCAATCAGATGGTTAACATACATATTAAAGAGTCGTGGCGATGTCAGCCCGCCCTGCCTGACGCCACACTCTAAAGAATATTCATCTGAGTATACATTTCCCCACCTTACTATATTAAGCTGTTCACTGTACCAATAGGCGAGGATATTCACAAGATCTGCTGGGATACCTGAAATTCTTAATTTTGTCCAAAGCTTATTATATGACACCAGATCAAAAGCTTTGGACAAATCCAAGAAGCATGCATATACTGGAGTTTGCCTTTTTACACAATAATCAACAGTGTGTTTCACAGACAGTATTGCACTTTAATCAACAGTGTGTTTCACAGACAGTATTGCACTTTAATCAACAGTGTGTTTCACAGACAGTATTGCACTTTAATCAACAGTGTGTTTCACAGACAGTATTGCACTTTTCTTTTTCTTTTTGTATTAATCTAAGGCGCGATCCCATATTAACAGACTGCACGGATTGCTCTCTAATAACTCTCTATTAACTTGGACATACCAATCATTAATCTAAGGCGCGATCCCATATTTAAAGACTGCAAGGATTGCTCTCTAATAACTCTCTATTAACTTGGACATATGACAAAACGGAGGATTTCTTATGCAATTACTGTAAAGTCTTGATCTCATACTTTATAGTTTAATAGATAATAAGCATAAACAGTATAAGCATTATATTATTTTATATAATTTATAAGCATTATATTATTTGAATTCTTTTATATTTCACAAGATATTATGTATCAAAAAAATACACTCTTTTGCAAAAAAAACGGGCACCTAACCAAAGAATCAATTTTATTGTTATTATCAGTTTGTTTGATAATTTTAGGTAGTTTTATCTTCAGAGCTTTGTAAATTAATTAGCAAGGAATGTGTATCGTCAGTTTTATCATAAAATGTTGGTTAAATTAATGAGAAATAATGTTAAAGTCCAAGCGCTAGTAGTGTACCTGCTCGCTAAGTAAAAATAAAACATGTTTTTTTTGTATGTTTTTTCTTTAATAAAGTAAAATCAGATAAAAGTTTAGTATGGAGTGTGACCTCCTCTTGCTGAAATAACAGCTTGCATTCGTCTGGACATGCTAACGAGTATATCTCTTATGGTTTCTTGCGGAATACGTTGCCACTCTGCGGTAATCAGATTCCTTAGCTCTCTGATGGTCTGCGGAGCCGGCTGCACTGATCTCACTCGTCGCTTCAGAACGTCCCAGACATGCTCTATGGGATTGAGGTCGGGACTTCGAGCTGGCCAATCCAAACGACGAATCCCGACCTCTAGCATATACGCTTCCACATCGCCAGAGCGATGGGCGCGAGCGTTGTCGTCCATAAAAATTGAGTTTTCTCCAAGAGCGGCCAATGCGGGTTGTGCATGAGGAATTAGAACTTCCGTTATGTATCGGTGTGCAGTCAGTGTGCCGTTTTCGATGAAGACTAACTCCGTACGATCTAACGAATTTATTCCTGCCCAAAACATAACAGAGCCTCCACCATAAGGTGTGATTTCTTCAAAACATGCCTCTGCAAAGCGTTCTCCTCGTCTTCGTAGCACACGCCGACGTCGGTCTTCACCGTACAGAGATATCCTGGCTTCATCGGAGAACAATACCCTATCCCAGTCGTCTTGAGTCCATGACACACAATTTCGAGCGAAGCTAAGCCTAGCAACTCGGTGCTCACGGAGTAACTTAGGACCGCGGGCCGGGCGACGACTGCGTATATTGGCAGCGAGTAGCCTCCTCCTGACCGTCCATAGACTAATTTGCACATTTCTTACTTCTTCGAGGTGGTTTTTGAGGTCCACATACGAAGATTTGCGATTTCTCAACGCTTGACTCACCAGAAAACGATCATCCCGTGGTTCAGTACATGGCTTTCTTCCAGAACCAGACCTTCTCTTGACGGAACCGGTCTCTTGATAGCGCTGCCAGGTCCTTTGGACTGTCGAGCGACTCACATTTAGCCTCTGAGCCACGAAGCATTGGCTGCTACCCTCATCAAGCAGCGCAATAATTTTGCTGGCTTTTATCACTTTATCTACCATTTTCGAGACCGCTAAACAAAAATTACAATAATTTAAAATGTCAAGGAAATTAGATAAATCAATACAAATTGAGTTAAAGTTATTTAGAGTCGATATTAACTTTCGGAAATTCGCGCCACAAATGTACGCAAAAGTGGTTTTCTTTAAAAACCAGCCTCAGTCAAAAAATTGAATTTGGAACGTACTTTTTTAAATATCATGGCACTTTTATAACTGGCCAGTAACATGTTCAAATGATTTAAACCTTTTAGGTATTGTATTTTTTTCAGGCAGAAAAAAAATCATAACCGCCCGTTTTTTTTGCAAATGAGTGTATTAACAGAGACAGAGGAGACAGTTATTTCTATCGAAACATCAAGGTGACATTTATAAAATTTATTTTCGCGTATTTTTATTTTTGATTTGTTTAATTGTGTATTGTGAATTATTGTAAACGATGTCAAATACGGATTACGAGCGGGACAGGAGCGATACAGAATATTGACATCAAGTATACTCCACCAAGAAGAACATAGTATGCTTAGTTGTCGACAATATGATTGACAAGCATGCAGCACCCGCAAGCCCGAGATGGAATAAGATCGTAGGTGGTGCTTGCCACCAGCAAACGCATTCCCAAGGAGGGTTGACGTCAGGCAGGCGGCCGGTCATAAAATATAGCCGAAACATTTGTGCAGTATGATATGATACATACTGCGCCGACCCCAAATAAGTTGGGGTAAGGGCAGGAGGATGATGATGATGATTATGTATCTAAAAATTGTTAACTAAGGAAAAAAAAGCTTCCTGCGGGACAGGCCTAGCCTAGTGCAGGAAGTCTTTAGTATTAATTTGCAACATGTTCTCATCAACTATTCTAATACCTTTAAACGAGCAATTCTTGTATATATATATAGGTATACACCAACAACACTAAGAAGATTACTGATACGTTGCACATCCTTAGAGACGAAGTTGGCAATTGTCATCTGGTTGTAGTTTGATCGGCACCGATACCATGATGGTAGCCTGGACACAGCAATGCTGCTTGATGGCAGCAGTAGGTATGGTGGAAGTACTTCCTGGACGAATTCTATCGCAAGGAGCTTTATTACTATTAGATTTCTACTAGAGTAGGTACTTAATAATGATATTCCATTTAAACATAATAGCCACTATGACCTATTTCAAATTAAATTTCGAATAGTCCAATTATCTCCTGTAACTTGTACCACATTTCACTCACTGCGAAATATATTCGCAGTACATCTCCATCACAGAATATGGTACAGTATTTATGGCCAGACTAGGTATATACCCAGTCTGGCCATAAATACTGTTACAATTAAAAATAAGAAAGATATTATATTTGAATTTGGAATCGGTCATTTTTATACGATTGTTCACTGAGTTTTCTAATTTTGGCGCCAATACATTGTACAATATTTTGCGATATTAAAATGGAGTGGGGTGATAAAGAGAACCGAATCGCTGTGATTGCATTACACAAAGTTGGTATGGAGCCAAATGCAATTTTTAAAACTCTCCACACGCTTGGTATTAGTCAAATGTTCGTGTACCGGGCTATTAATAGGTACAATGAGACCTCCTCTGTTTGTGACAGAAAAAGATCTGGTCGTCTACGTAGTGTTCGTACGAAAAAGGTGGTCAAAGCAGTAAGGGAAAGAATTCGAAGAAATCCTGACCGAAAGCAAAAGATTTTATCTCGGGAGATGAAGATAGCACCCAGAACCATGTCGCGTATTTTAAAAGATGACTTAGGACTTGCAGCCTATAAGAGACGCACTGGTCATTTTTTAACTGATAATTTAAAAAAGAATAGGGTGGTAAAATCGAAACAACTAGTTACTGAAGTGGTACGCAAAGGGAGGTCACAGAAAAAATTTGTTTACGGATGAGAAAATCTTTACAATTGAGCAACATTTTAACAAACAAAATGACCGTATTTATGCTCAAAGCTCTAAGGAAGCTTCCCAATTAGTCGACAGAGTGCAACGTGGGCATTATCCGACTTCAGTGATGGTTTGGTGGGGTGTTAGCTATTAAGGAGTGATTGAGCCATATTTTTGTGAAAAAGGTATCAAAACATCGGCACAAGTGTATCAAGATATCATTCTTGAGAAGGTAGGCCCCTTAACAACACCATGTTCAATAACCAAGTATGGTCCTTCCAACAAGACTCGGCGCCGGGTCATAAAGCTCGGTCCACGCAGTCTTGGTTGGAAGTGAACGTTTCGGACTTCATCAGAGCTGAAGACTGGCCGTCGTCTAGTCCCGATCTTAATCCGCTGGATTATGATTTATGGTCAGTTTTAGAGAGTATAATAGGTATAATAAGTTGGGGACCACAGGCAGGACCTTGTGGGATCCTTTACTGATCAGGTCGTCGATCCCTTTCTCCACGATGAAGTTGTAAGGGTATGCACCCTCAGCAAGGCCGTCGAAGAACATCGGCAGGTAGTGGTGGAAGTCCAGTTTTTCTATAGGCACCTTCCATGAGAGCCTTTTGCCGAAGTTGGTGAACTCGATACAGACTGGAAACTCTCCTCGTTGGTAACACTTTCTGAACATGGTTGGTCGAGCAGGCAGAGGGTCGCACACGCTGCATTTCGGTGGAGGATGCACCTTGGTGTTCCTTTGCAAGGCTTGTATTGTGAACGCAGGAACAATCCTGCGGATTGTTATGGAACTACTATAAATACTGTACCATATTCTGTGACGGAGATGTAGGTACTGCGAATATATTTCGCAGTGAGTGAAATGTGGTACAAGTTACAGGAGATAATTGGACTATTCGAAACGGCTTGCTCTAAACGCCATGATAATTTGGAGTCCCTAAAACAATCCATACGATTGGCAGCGAAGAATTTTCCCATGGAAAGAGTGCGTGCTTCTATTGATAACTGGCCTCAATGTTTAAAGGACTGTATTGCAGCCAATGGAGACCACTTCGAATAAGCTTTTTATATTTTAAATTGTTTCATATTTATGTATTAAACTAACATACTGTAAAAGTAATAAAAATAATTTGCAATTAAAAAAAACATTTTTTTCTTCGTGACAATATTTATGGCAAGACTAGATATTAATCTGAATCTCGGAAACGGCTCCAACGATTTTCATGAAATTTAGTATGCAGGAGGTTTCGGGGGCGATAAATCAATCTAGCTATGTTTTATTTTAAAAAAATGTCGTTTTATCCGTGATTTCAGGCCATGAAAAACTGCTACAATATCATTAGAATACGAAGGTAAATTTCACCACTCGTTACAAGTCTATAATAGCTCAGGTGGGAAATCGGGCGAACCCGGAACCAAAAGGCCCTGGCCCATATCATAATTTTTTCCTTTATTTTTTTCAAGTTCCTTCTTTTTCTTTTCCCTTTATTTTCTTTCCAAAAAACACGATTTACCAAAAAAACCGAGCTAAGCTTGGTCATCCAGGTACTAGTAATAAATTAAATTAAGTTATTTTATTTTTTTAAGCTTTAAGAACATGTAACACTTTCACAATAAAGAACAATATTATTATTTTATAAATTAAAAACGAAATCTACTTCAGCTGCTGAACTCCACAAACACAATAGAATGCCGTAGGAACCGTAGGACATAATGCTGTGGAAATATGCGAAATACACTAGCTGTAGTAATATCATATGCGAAAATGAGGCCGCGCGGCTATAGCGTGTTAGAGGGCGCAGTAACTGAACCTCGCACCGGGACACAACAGGCGCCCCTGTGTTATAGCGTGTTAGAGGGCGCAGTAACTGAACCTCGCACCGGGACACAACAGGCGCCCCTGTGTTATAGCGTGTTAGAGGGCGCAGTAACTGAACCTCGCACCGGGACACAACAGGCGCCCCTGGTTGTGTAATGTGTCTATAAGTAATCCACGAACAGGAAAATTCTAGTGTGGAGCACAATTTTTATAAAACATAACCTAACCTAGACTGAGTGCAGTCTAGTAATATGCGTTAGCATTTATTTTAGCATCTCTATACAATGAGTCCGGGTTTATAGTAATAAAACTTTGAGGTTGATTACCCGCTTATGATTATTTGTATTTTTAACTAAAATGCTTAAATAAACAAACAAATAACTTCCCCGTTGGTCTAGTGGTGGCAAGCGCGACTGCTGATCGTGAGGCCTGGGTTAGATCCCCAGATCAGGCAAAGTGTTATTGGGTTTTTCCGTGTGGAATTCCTCAGTAGCAGCCCGGAGTTTGGTTTTGTGCTCGTATGATGACAATAGGCTCGCCCCCTATTACATGGGACTTAAACATAACGGCGTAATGAGGGTGTTATATTACACCTCTGCTCAACCCTTCGGGGAAAACAGGCGTGATGTTGTGCTAGGTTATGCCTTAATAATTCGACAAACATTTAAATAAAGTTCAAGATTCAATATATATATTATGTGTGAACGAGAAACATGTGCAGCAACATATTTATGTAAATTACTATACGTAACAGAACAAACATAGTTAATAATAATTAATCGTTTTTGTCTTTCAGATGATGTCATTGTAATTAATGGTATTTATTAAATATAATAATTTAATATTGACGACATGTTTGGTGCAGTGGTTGAACGATTGGCTTCTGCACTTATGGCCGCGGGTTCGATTCCCGCAAGGAACAAACATTTCGCACCCTTAGTAATGTAAGGGCACAACTCGAAAATATCAACTTTTGGGAAAACGTGTTTAAAGATTCAGGGAACCCGATGGTTTCACGGTATTTTGTGCAGTATAATTACAGTATTTGCTTTAATATTGTCTTTTTTCTCTTTCTGTGAAAGCCAAGTGGTAGAACAGTAAGTTGATATTGAGACCATCTAACACAGAAACTCAAAAACTCGATATTTCGAGTTGTGCCCTTACATTACTAAGGGTGCGATTTGTATGACCTACAGATAGTTGTTCCGGGTCTGGGCGTTTGTGCATGTGAAGATTTGTGTCTGTAAACGCACCCACGATACAGGAGAAATTCCTAGTGTGGGGCAACGTTTAAAAAAAAAGAACTTGTCCCTCACACCTGATAAAGGGAATTCAAAATCATTTACCTACAAAAAACATAATAATCAAAGGACATGTTATATTTTTGTATGGAAGTTGGGCTTTGGCTGTGAACAGAGAAGAGATTATACATATTTTCATGAAAGTACATAAAATGTGGAGCTTTCGTATATCTTTTTTATTTTTTTTAAAAGCACTCTTCTATTGTATTTTTTAATTTAAATAATTAGAATTAAAAAATAAAGTTGCAACCCACAGTTGTTAACCCATAATTATTAATTCTGGCAATACTTCTATTGGATGACATTTATTGTCATTGTCAACGTCAGTCATTGTCAAAAAGTCAAATTCAATTCAACTTATTCAACTGTTGTCTGTTGTAGTGACTGTGGTTCCTGTGTTTTTGACTGTGTACCATTGTTTTGAGTTTCTTTTTATTTGACCTGGCTTTTAACAACAATAGATAGCGATTTTGTGTGACATCTTTGACATGATTAGACATTGATGACATTACTGACAATGACAAGTGACAACCTTGCTGACAGACAGTAAATATTTTCATTTATTCTATTGAGACAAGGGAATCAATGCCATACATCCAAATCATTGAGTTAATTCATTGATTTTATTTTAATTTAAGCCGTTTAATACTATTTTAATGTTAGGATTAATATTATGCTTTCAAAAATGATATGTATCAGTTTTTTTTTCTGTTTTTTATCAGTTTTTTAACAAAAAAAAATCAGGGTTTTAAATATTTTTTTATTAAATAATGGTGTTTTTTAAAAAAAATATGTTTTTGTGATCACATCCTAGACAGTTTTCCCTGTCAGAAAAACAGCACATGTAAGTGGTTCAAAATAAAAATATTTTAAGCCCATTTCATAACATGTCCTTTCCCAGTGGAGGGACAGTGGGCGTATCAAACTAACTGCAACCGTGAAAAATTGAGATTAGGTACTTCATATAACATGCTTCATAAAAACCAAAGAGATTAGCATTGAATGTCTTTGAGATATAAACACACGTAACGTTCGTTTTATTCAAGTCCATGCGTGCATAATGAATTTTATTACAAATTGACGAGCAATGCCATATGTGGCGTGTTATAAGTCTGTTCCTGACCTAAACAGAATTCGAATACGCCTACGCCCTGCGTCCATGCTTACGTCGGAAGTTACATAATTATGTGTTTCAATTAGTGTATAATAAATAAAATCTTATTTTATTCACAAGTTTTTATCATTTTCTTCAACAGAACAAACAAAAAAAAAACCTCTAAAAATACTAATAACTACTCACTACTCAAACAACTATGAAATATTTAGTTCTGCTCAAGTATTCTTTAGTCTGTGGTTCTGCTCATGACTTTTAGTCGAGTTTAGTACTGTCAAAATGTGCTAGAGTGCGCGCAAGATAACTCTGCGCGCGGCCAAAATCGGAACTAATCATGGTCCGCCATAGTGTTGCCGTTTTATTAACTTTGTCACTAGATCTACCTGATTTTAGGAATAAAAGAAAATATAATAATAAAGATTACCCCATCAGACGATAATGATAATGCATTCTTATTCACTCATGCCACACTTATCAGCTTAGTTCTTTTCCTTTGCAAATTACGTAAAAATACTAATTAATTTAATTGATAGGTAGTAAATTTAAACGAACATAACTGAGCTCAATTAAAATATAATAAACCGCAAGAGGGCTGCCCAATTTTAATGCTCACGAATATATTACTTTTCCTTAAAAAGTAGGACTTTGTATTTTTGCGATCATGGCAACATTTAGCACGCCCTCCGTCGCGCGCAGAGATATCTTGCACGCACTCTACAGAATCAACAACGTTAACGTAGAGTGCGCGCAAGTTAACTCTGCGCGCGGCCAAAATCGGAACTAATCATGTTCCGCCATAGTGTTGCCGTTTTATTAACTTTGTCACTAGATCTGGCTGATTTTAGGTATAAAAGAAAATATAATAATAAAGATTGTAGTAGACCTCATCAGACGATAATAATCAGAATGCATTATTTTTCACTCACGGCACATTTATAAGCTTAGTTCTTTTATTTTGCAAATTACGTAAAAATACTAATTAATTTAATTGATAGGTAGTAAATTTAAACGTACATAACTTAGCTCAATTAAAATACAATAAACCGCAAGAGGGCTGCCCAATTTTAATGCTCACGAATATATTACTTTTCCTTAAAAAGTAGGACTTTGTATTTTTGCAATCATGGCAACATTTAGCACGCCCTCCGTCGCGCGCAGACTTATCTTGTGCGCACTATAACATCTCTAACTCAGACCAATAATCCTGACGGTGCGATGTTGCCAGAGTTGCACGAGCTATCTCTTTAACTCGTACCTAAGCTCAATAAAATAGACAGAGATAACAATACCTTTTTTAACACATGGGCACAAGAGCGGTAACAAGCTAAAACTCCGGCCATAGAATTATTGGTACGAGATCTCTATGTAGTCTGTGTGTATATTTAAATATGGTCACACTGGTCCGCTCCGCCATATTTCTTTCGTTCCTTTCGCTTCTGTCATTTCCGTGATTAGTGTGCTTAGAAGGTGAATATTTCATTTTCTTTTAAAATAATAGTGATTCTAAACAAATACACAGCTTATGGTCACGTCAACCTTTGTGTTTCAGACGTACAACATGCAGAACGACGCCGGTGAATTCGTTGACTTGTACTGCCCGAGGAAATGGTGAGTGGTGTTTGAGGTTATCTTACATATTTGTTGACCACATTGTGCGCCGCAACACGCATGTAGTACACTCAGTGAATAAACATATTTATGACTAAAATTTATTAAACAGGGCGATACTACGTGTATGATGTTGATATATTCCAACCCTTTCAATTGTTTTAACGTCATGTAATATAGTTACAATGGTCATGTTCTTCAACCTTGATTTTTCATTGGTAACGAGGTTTTGTCATGAATTCTCATTCATTTCATATTGTATTACTAATCTAGCTGCATACTAGAAGTTACTGTAGGGATTGGTGATAAGCTAATAAAAAAATATCATAAAATTGACGCGCTTTTAACAAACAAAATACTTAACACACACTACCTACATTAACTTGATTGTAAGGTGTTTCTTTATAGTATTACCTTGTGGCTTTATGAAGTGGCTAAGCCAGCCGAGAACTGTAAATCAATGATAATATAAAGTGTGTGTTCATTGCTCTCATAGGTTTCTGGATTCCACTGTTCTTTAAAAAGAAGCATAACTTGTTATTAGTGTAGATTGCTAGGCTTTCTTCTTCAGCACTACATCAGTGGTGTACAATATTCAAAATAAATTGTTCAGGTTATCAAACTATCTTGATTTTACATTTATGTAGTAAATATTCCTATTTAATGCTTCTGAGCTGTTCCTATTGTGATGACCTTACACAGTACACTGCCGGACATCGGCTCTTTCCTATAACAGGACAGTAACAACCTTATTGACAACACAGTATAACATTAGTGAGCAGTGCGCAGCTTACAATATATTCAATATCAGTCTGAAGAATATCATGGTCTAACCTTAGGATATTGGCAGTACCCAGGAACTGGGTTGTGGAGGTCTGATGACAGTCGCTCCATGTTAAATACTGGTATTCAGCCACAACTGGTTAGACTGGAAGCTGACCCTAAGATAGTTGGGAAAAGCTAGGCAAAACATCAGTCTGAAAAATATCACACCTTAATTGTGCACCCAAAACTAAATTAAATGTACCAGAGTGTTAGGTACCTACAGATAAATCTAAAAGTCTAATAATTATAAGATAGTATTAAAATAAAGTAAGTGTACATAAATTAGTATTTAAACAACTAAGCCAAATAAACTTGCAATCTTAATATTTAAATAGATAAACAAATAAGTACTCTAAAAAGATAAACAGGGTAAATATAGCAATAAATAGTATAATATAAATAAATTATTAAACTCCGAATATAATTTGAAATACATAATTTAAATACCTAGCACACAAAAAAAGTATTTTTTTTTAAATAAAAGCAAATCTATTCAAAAAACCAAGTTATTATCTACCAACATACCAAACAAAAAAAAAAACGTAACTAACCATCATACTAAACTTTCTATTTATTTTAAATTTTATCTAATTTAATAATGATCCTCCTCTCTCCTACTTTGCTGTGCCCAACAGGGTCCACAATTGTAACAGAATACGTCATTTCCTATTACTACCACCTAAGTAACATTGTGGAATACGCAAATAAATATTGAGTATTGAAATCATTTTATTGTATCATGTTATTCCTCAGTGTAGGAGCAACATATTATTGGCTTTGCCAATTTAACCCTCTATGACAATATGAGTGGGCAAGGTGTGGCCTATTCTTTGGTAGGAACTTCGGAAGTTGGATAACTTATATTGTTAGTGGTATAAATGTTGATTGTAACATTTCAGCTCGGCTAGCAACCGTCTGATCCACGCCAAGGACCATGCCTCGGTGCAGCTTGTGATCGCGGACGTGGACCCCGCCACGGGCCGCGCCGCCGATTCCTCCAAGATGTATGTGGTGTGTGGAGCCATCCGCCGCATGGGAGAGTCCGACGACTGCATCGTCAGGCTCACCAAGAAGGACGGCATTTTGACTAAGTGAGTACAGATTAGTAGATAGCCATCGAACATGCTGCCATTCGCCTTACCGCCGGTCTCAAAAAGCCTAATCAAGAGTCACTCACTGCTGTATATATGTATATTATTTTCGACAATAAAACCAGATAGCTGGCCTATTTTACCAAAATCATATAACAATCTGTTGAATATGATTTTCTTTCTTACTTTCTGTTTTAACAGCTTTTGTCCAGAAAACCTATCATTGTCAACAGACTATCGACTTAATTGTACTACAGGTTGAGATTATCTGACATTGGACCTTAGAGGGGAGGGACCTTTGATTTACTGAAAAACAACATGCTTATCACACATATCTAAATTCAATTGAATCCACCGTGCGTATGACAAATGTGTTCCCAAACAATGATTTAACACAAATAAAAGTATAATAAATGTATGTATGATAAAATATACAGGTAAATCATGTAATTCTTTCAAACCACGTGATGTACTGTTGACATAGATTAACCCTGCACGGGATACTTTTGGATACAATATAAAAAAATTACAAGATGTAAAGGACATGGCCAATTTCTGTATGGGCGTCGGCATAGTTATCGAATTTATTGTACACCAATGATTTTTTGTGTTTTATATTCGTGAATATTGGCACATTAAATTGCTATAAATAAAAAACTCATAGAACTTGTCATTATTACAGACTAGACGTAGTTTCACTAAACCTTTAATCAGATCGCTGGCAATAAGTGTATAGAATTATAATGTAACATGTAATACATTTTTACAGGTTATCCTTATCTATATTTTTATAGTTTAATTACCAATTAATAAGGAAAACAAAAAATAAAACAGAGAGTAGGTATAAATAATTATTTATTTATTAGAGAAAAAAAAATTTTGTTAGCTTTTAATTACCTAGATAACTCAATATACATTACAGCAAATCAGAGTTAGTCTTCTGTTTATATTATAATCATTAATAAACTGTCCAAGATGATTAGGCTCATCATAAATCAGATACAGTTTTTTTCTACTCCAACTTCATACCTGGGGTTGAGCATTGGTTATCCAACGCGAAAGTGTTGTTTGGTGGTGTGCAGAAAGCGAGGATATGCGATGCCCCTGCAACTTTTGCATGGCTATTCCGCAGTTGATGCATGCACTTCATAATGATTCACAAAACAAATCCGAAACGCTATGCAAATCAGAGTCCAGTGTTAATAGCAAGGTAATTGAGTGGTAGAAGGTATCAGTCAGTAGATAAGCGGGGGTCAAATTGATAAAATAATCGCAAAAATACAAACAGTAACGCAATGAAGAATCTGCAATGAAATGACATATGACATTACATTGACATTTGACATAGACAAAAACACACTGTCAAACAAGTAAACGCGTTCTGTTTTAAGTTTTTTTTTGTCTGAAATATTAAAAAGAAACTATCTTACGCATCAACATAAATTATGATAAGATAATTTTATTAAATGCAACAATTACCAATGAAGATAGTTTCGTATGAGTAAAATGTTCCTAATAAGAGCATTTGTCATCCATATCACACATGTTTACAAGTAGTAAGCGTGGTTTGGAACGTCCATTATTATTTTTATCTTTCTATAAGGTCCACTATGGCGGACGTTGACAAACGGTACTTTGAATTCATCTTGCATTGCTTATTATTTTGTAATAAAAACTGACAAGTTCAGAGAGGCTAAAAACTACGTATTAATTCATTTTTCTATTTCTATTTTACAATATTATTTACTATGTATAAGAACATAGAATGTACTTGTTTGTCCATGTCCTTTGTGTTCTTAACGTGCGACATTTTAGCGCCCCGAGAGAATTGCGCGGCTCTGGCCGCGTTCCCGCATTGTCGTGACGACAGATAGTCGTGTAGTTTTAAGTGTCGTGGCTTATATTTAAATGGAGATGTTCACATATAAGACGACACGATAAACTGTCGTTCAAGACTTGTTCTTGCAGTGACGACAGATTGTCGAGTCAATGGGAACGGCTAGCACGACAGTCGTCCAACGATAAATTTATCAGCACGACAGTCGTCGAACGATAAATATATCGTCACGACATAGTGGGAACGCGCCGTGTCGCTCGCCGCGTGGTCATTAACTCGGGGCGCCAAAATGTTGTATTCTTGTATTTTTTTATTGAACCCAAAACTATCCCGTGCAGTGTTAATCTATGTCAGCAGTACTTCACGTGATTTGAAGGAATTACACGATTTCGTTTACACCCTGTACAAAGAGTATATTATTGTATAAACAGCAACTAAAGTATGTTAACACTTCAGTTTCAGTTTTTTAAATCATAACTGAACACAATAATATTCAAATTTAATAGAACACATGTAACAATAAAATAACACAAACTCTTGACTATTAGGTATATGAAATTCTGAAAAGCAGTATATCTAATAATTTTGTGTCTTTTAGATGTTATGTAAAAGTAACAGTGTTAACCAACTGTCGTTGTTGACTACCGTAGTATTACTGGTCCGAGTATGATACACATTCATAATGCGACAATATTAAAAAATAATTGTAAATATTTTATTACTAGTAGGTATACATAAAAATGTTACATATTAACAATCTAATGGTGCTCCTCCTGCACTTAGGTATAATAATTATAACAAAAAAATATATATACATCAGTGTGTTAACACCGTTAAAGGGATTTAACAAAAACAACATACATACATAAACTCACGCCTTTTTCCCATGGGGGTAGGCAGAAACTATAGAACGCCACATGCTACGACTCTTACATACCCATTTCGCTTCATCCACATTCATACATCTTGTCATACACGCACGCCGGTTGAGAGTACTACGCACCTGACCTTTGTGAAGAAAATCACGAATAACATCGATGTACGTCCTTCTAGGACGTCCTCTACCGGCGTTCCCATTAACATCCGCCTTATAAATTCCTTTTGTTAATCGCCGTTCACTCATTCTCTCAACATGACCAAACCACCTAAGCATACTCCTTTCAATTTTTGCCACTACATCATCTTTTAAATCGCAACTTTGTCTAATCTCTCAAAACAACATATTATTAACATAATCAATGTATTTATGAACGAGTTTCAAAATCTAAAAATTGACTATGAAATTACAATAATCTCCTTGTCTTAAATGAACATGGCTCTTAATAATATTATTTTCTCCTTGTTTCAGGAACTACTGATGTTATTTAGTCATGTAAGGAGCCTACTTTTAAGAAAAATAATAAAAAAAGTAAAAAATTTCCTATTGTTTTTATTTTATAATAGTGTATAGCATAATAAAAATATCACGACAATAATAGTTAGTGCTCGTGGGAGCACCGTACGACTGCACAGTGATGACACGCGATCAAGGCCTGTGTAGCCAGCTCTGTAACACTGAAGGGTTCTGTTCCGCTGCCAGTTCGCGAGGAGCCTTGAGGTAAAGCCGAGCCGAAGTCGCTCGCCCGATGCATATCTGTCATCAAAATTAACAATTTACGTATACCTACTATAATCCTGAAAGGTCAATAAACGGGTTTTGAGAAAACAACAAATTAGCGCCTAGCGGCACCCTCGCGGCTCCGCCAGCGTCTGAAGTTTTTTTTATGTCTGATGCTTTCGTGCCCTTTGCAACAACTACAAAAAGTTTCAACTCAATCGCATGAACAATACGCGAACGCATGATAGAAGACGAACACTCACAAACATACATTTTCATGTCGAGTGTATACATACCCATAACGAAGCCGAGAGCCACGTATTCTACCCATCATTATGAAGATTTTTTATATAGGGCCATACCTGGGAACCGACTAGTTATGGAGATATTATTGAAGGTCAAAGTTACAATTGTTACTAACGCTTTTTACGAAATCCATGACAATCTATTTCCGTTTTAATAAAAAAAAACTAACTAGGTACGTTTAAAAAAACCGACTTCAAAAACTAAAAAGTATAAAATAACATAATAAAGATTTAATTTAATACACCTCTTTTGCAAACCTAATACCTTTACAGTTTCAGAAGTCGGTGCTAATCCACGCTGAACCAAATTGAAGGCACCGACTTCTGAAACTGTAAAGGTATTAGGTTTGCATATGAATTAAATTAAATCTTTATTAAGTTATTTTATACTTTTTAATTTTTGAAGTCGGTTTTTTTAAACGTAGTTTTTTTTATTTTTTGTTTTTTAGTGTCTGTAATAGGTTGTTCTGTAAACTACAGTAGGATTTTTCTAGATTACATCAGGTAGAATAATTGCATCATCCACGTAAACTAAAATGTTCATAAAATGAAAACTACTGGGCCAAATTATGTTAAATTTTTATGGGACCAAATGACAACTATTCCGCATCAAACTAAAGAAGAATCAAGTAAATCGGATCATAAATCTCAGCGTAATCGGTGTACATACATAAAAAAACCAAACGAATATAGAACCTCCTCCTTTTTGAAGTCTGTTAAAAATACCAAAAGGAATATAGAACCTTCTCCTTTCTGAAGTCGGTTAAAAAGAGAAAGTGACAGTCGCGTTTAGTCTGGTTTAGTACTGTCAAAATGTGCAAAAGAATCGACACCATTGTCAACATAATATTTGGGATGTAAACACGGTTTGCTGCGCTCGCGCTTACAAAGTATAAATAAAATAACTTTGCTTTAACTGAAGTGAGGAACAGAACGCTGAAAGCCTAGTTCAGAGCGGCAAACTTATTTTACGCGTAATGTAATGCGTTAGCATCTTTATACTACGCTACTCCTCATTGATATGGCCATTAGCCAACAAGTTCGCCGATCCCGAAAGGATCTCTCGACATGTTGGATAGACTATAAGAAGGCCTACGACTCTGTACCACATACATGGCTCATGAAGATGCTGGAGTTGTTATAAAGTAAATACAACTCTATGCGCCTTCCTGACGTCATGTATGGGGCAATGGAGGACAGTCCTTCACTATCCAGGATGTCGGAAAATGCAAGGGATTGGAGAACCAATAAGGATTGAGCGAGGTATATTCCAGGGCGATAGTATGAGCCCGCTGTGGTTTTGTTTAGCCTTGAACCCTCTGAGTACATCGTTGGAGGGTTCAGGGTTAGGCTACCGGTTGAGAAGAAGTGGTCAGGTAATATCCCACTTCCTTTACATGGACGATCTGAAACTCTGCACCCAACAATTTGCAACTGGTGAATTTACTGAAAGTAACTGAAACTTTCAGTAATTCCATCAGGATGGAATTTGGTGTGGATAAATGTGCAGTCAACAGGCCCGGACTGGCCATACGGGCAAATCGCGCATATGCCCGAAGGGCCGGATGCCCGATGGGCCGGTCACAGTCTGAGAAATCGAAAGAGTGAGAGGAACGTCAAAAAAAAAGGTCGTCCAACTACCGCCTATCGCTTGAAAAAGAAGCCGCAAACAGGAGAAAAACAGAGGGGAGGACTAAAAAAAAAAAACGTGAGTCTAATCGCTTGGGCCGACCGTCTCTCAAACGTCGTGAGTCTAATCGCTTGGGCCGACCGTCTCTCAAACGTCGTGAGTCTAATCGCTTGGGCCGACCGTCTCTCAAACGTCGTGAGTCTAATCGCTTGGGCCGACCGTCTCTCAAATGCCCGGGCTGATTTCAGGTCCCAGTCCGGCACTGGCAGTCATGCATGTAAGCGAAGATGGATTATGGAACCGTGGGAACCCAATTCGGATTCCATACACCTTAGATCCCTCTCCTCAGCCGAAACCTACAAATACTTGGGCATGTCGGAGGCGTTAGGCATCAATGAGGCCGACATGAAGCAATCGTTACGAGAGCGCTTCTATGGCCGCCTGAAAAAGGTACTCAAGTCTTTTATCAGGCGGAAATAAGGTGCGCTCCTTTAACGTTTGGATCATGCCGGTCGTGATGTACTCCTTCGGCATACTCAAGTGGACTCAGACTGAACTTGACGCCCTGGATAAGAGGGTCCGTATACTGCTGATTGCATACCGAATGCATCACCCACGTTCATCAGTGATGAGGCTGTACATTCCGAGGAAGTGTGGGGGTTGAGGCTTTTGAAATGCTAAGACCCTCCATAACCGCGAGGTATGCAACCTCAGGGAGTACTTCCTCCAAACCGACGTGGGGATGCATCGAGATGTAGTCGCAGTGGACAAAGGATTCACCCCGCTCTCCTTGGCTAAAGAGAACTGGCGCAAGCCTGTAAGCCTGTAGTACTGGATACTAATGGCCGCAGGGGGGTATGGCAAAGCAAGGAGCTTCACGAACACTTAACGGGTCCTTCATGGGCCCGATGTAGACTTCCTAGCGTCCGTAGCCTGGCTACGTTTCGGTGATGTCTTTGGGAAAACCGAAGGTTTTGCCTGTACAATTATGGACGAAGTTATGATGACAAACAACTACCGGAAATATATTGTGAAGGACGCCGCGGTTGACATCTATCGGGCATGCCACTGTCCCGATGAATCCATTCGACATATTATTTCTGGTTGTTCTCGTCTTGCTAACGGCGAGTATTTGCACAGACACAACCTAGGGGTTATCCACCAGCAACTTGCTCTGAAGTACAACCTTGTGGACGCAGAAGTACCATACTACAAATATGTGCCCGACCCAGTTCTCGAGAATGGTCATAATCACATTGTACTGGGATCGATCTATTATCACCGCCGGCACAATCTGTTTGCGCAACTTCCAGCCAAAACTAGCCAGAGCCGAATCCCCAGTCTGTCGTACTCTAAGCCTTTGGCCAGACTGCAAACGCGGGCGCGGGGTGGCGAGTTCAAACAGAAGAACTTCATTTGGATGTCCATAGTGGGTACGCGGCCGCGGGAAGCGGTGCGGGCTACTTGGCGCGGGGAGCGCGCGGGTAGCTCACGCCATAGGTCGTTCATACAAGTGGCCGCAGTGAGAGCGCGGGCGGCAAGTGACAACCCGCGCGGGAGCGGGGGATCTCAAACTAGTTCGAGCTGACTACGCGCGTTGTTGTGATGGCGTCTTCAAAATTAAATGTTGAAGAATTAATAAGTGCTATTCAAGCACGATCTGCACTGTGGATGTCGGAACATCGTTTTTTAGTAAGAATTTTCCTGTAAAAATAAGTCTTCTTCATCCATATTATATTTTGACAAACACTGGACACGACAACGCTCAGAACGAAGCCGCGCTCCACTGCGGACAGGCAAATCGCGCGCGTTCCCGCACCCACGCCGCTCCCGCAACCGCGCCGCTCCCGCACCCGCGCCGCTCCCCGCACCGCGCTGCCAATCTGGCCAAGCACTCAAGGTGCTGAATGCCCTTCTGGCTGCCAACCCTGAATGTGATGTTTGCGGATGAATGGATTGAAATTATGCGTATATATCTGGTGTTCTGTGAGAGAAAGTATGCAAGGGAGTCCACTGTTCCATGTTAGTTTTAAATTATTATATTATATAATTGTAAACGTAATTATTGTCTCTATGTTAATTAATGTAATTGGTGATGTACCGTTTTAATTAACTATAAATAAATAAATAAATCACCGACAGGACTATTGTTGCCAATAAGAAAACTCAAACTACACTGGCCTGCAAAAATAAGTATCACACTTTAAAAGTAAATATCATTAAAAGTGTAGTACTTATTTTTGCAGGCCAGTATATTTATTTGCACACTAAGGTAAAATAATACAGGTCTTATTATATAAAGCAGGTAACAAGCCCAACATAGTGTTAAGCCTGACATAGTGGTGATAGATCGATCAGAGCGTCTCACAATGATTGTTGATATCACTGTCCCACATGACGAGAACCTTGTGAAAGCCGAGAAAGATAAAGAAATTAAATATCAAGACTTGGCACACGAGGTTGTCGACATGTGGGAGGTTGACTCAGCAGTTGTTGTGCCGATTGTCGTTACGGCCAATGGCTTAACAGCCAATAGCCTCGACTAACATCTAATGAGGCTCTCGTCGGGCAGCTGGGTCAAGGGCCTGATACAGAAAGCGGTACTTCTGGACACGGCGCATATTGTCAGGAAGTTCCTCTCTCTGAGGCCCTGACCACCGATAGCTTGGACCCTGTTCCCGATGCCTGCCGGTGGGCTACTATTTTTTATATTTTTAAATGTTTTTTTTTATCATTTTTATAGAAATATTTAAAAATGTAAATAATGTGTATAGAAAATTAATAAACGAAATAAAAATACATATTTTCTTTTATGTGGCTTTTATTTATAAACGTCCTTAGGGAAATACTTACATGGGTATTATGATTTTATTGGCGGTCTTATCGCTATCAGCGATAAGACCGCCATTGTACCCTTTAATGTTTGTTATTGTATAAGAGCTGTGTTACAATTTTGGTGTATAATAAAGGATATTCTATTCTATTCTATTTTATTAATTGTTATATGTAGGTACGTACAGATACCAACATAAGTATACATTTTAATAATATTAGGTATAAGTACGACCCTGTAAAAACATAGCATAGGATAAATTCTTAAATTCTATTAAATATTCTCATATTGTAACTTTTCGGCAAAATCACCTCAAAAAATTATCATTTCTTAAAAATCACAATATATCAAACCGCAATACCATAGACAATGACAGGGACCTCATCAATACCTTAGTATTTTTTTTTTTTTTTGATGTGACCACTCGTAGTTTAAAGCTCGCGAGGGCTTTGTCCCTACTTAACCGGAGTATCCTGTGGTGCTGTGGTGGCCAAAAATTACTTTAAGGCCCCCAGCCAGGGCTTACAAACTAAGGATATCAATTAAGTGACGCGGCACTAAGGGCACCCCCTGTGGGGTTCGGGCCTCGGCTTAGTGGGTCACTGAGGGGTGGGCAAACAATGTCGGGCTGGGATACCTTAGTATATTGTATATCCCTATACATATATACTGGCCTGCAAAAATAAGTATCACACTTTTAAAATTGCAATAACTTTTTAAGTACACAAGATATATTTTCGAAACAAAAAGGGCTCAAAAAAGAGTTTAACTTTGTTACTATAGTTTCAAAGAAAGCTGATAAAAATTGCTATAAAACGTTTTTTTATTTTAAATCTTCTAACTTCTATAGTTTAGAAAAAATTGTAATTTTAAAAGTGTGATACTTATTTTTGCAGGCCAGTGTAGTTTGTGCTTAGTGCAGACTGCAGACCACAGATAAGTGATATGTAGACTTATCTTGCGCTAGCTTTACTAAGAATTTCCTAACAGAAACATTCGTTACCGGTGGGTATACCCAACACCTCTTACCCCTTTTACATTCAGCCATTGTCTAGACAAGGTTAGTCGGAAAGGGGGTACTAAGCCGCGGGCCACGTAAAGTATCACTGATGACTATTTTAAAGCAAGTGTTAAAATTGCAAAATTCGATAATTTTTATTTGCATGCAAAAAGATTTTTATTTTAGTTTTTTCAAAAAAAGACATACCTGCTTTAGTGATGAATTCAGATTTCTTTTTTTAAATCGTGACCCCAAATATGACCTAAATTGTAAACACAGCTGATCATAGCTATGGACAGATAGATTTTAGCATATTTTTTACGAAATCTTTGAAAAGCTATTTCTCTTAAACTATAGGTGTTAGCGACGCCGGATGATTATTGATAAATAATAATAATTGTAAATATTGAATAGTAATAAAATCGCTAACTTTCTCGAACAATCTATTGGAACCGTAAAACCTGGCAACTTTGCCCAAAAAATCAGAGTATTTTTGCATTAGTTGAGTTATTTCCGAAAACGTTAATGTATTTCATATTATTTTTGTACCACACAATACTATATGTTCATATCTCGATATTTATTATTGAAAATATCCAGAAAAATGAATTTGTGTGTGTAAAAAACACAATTATAATTGTTGGGCAAAGAATCACAGGTTTTTGGCAACTTTGCCAACTTGTAATATTTCAGATACTATATACCGTATCATTATTTTAAAAATGGCTGTATATAAATACAGGGCCATAAAGTATAGTATCAAATTATGAGATGAATGAACATATTCGTTGTCCTTCAAAATTGAGTGGGCAAAGTCAAAAAGCCTCCTAGTACATTTTTCTTACCATAATGGTCAATGTCTAAGGGCTGTCATCATTGAATAAATGCTACATTTAAATACTTAATGAAAAAGTTTTTGATGTGGAATATTTCTATTGAGATAATCATAAATTCAATAAGTATATAATGGATACAAAATGAAGATATACGGTATATTGCCAGTTAAGTTATATTTCTACGATATATTACTAACTTTAAGGTAGCCAAAAGACAAAATATGTGACTAAACATCTATACAATATGTCGGAAGACAGTCACCAGTTGCAGATACTGTTCGAACTAACAAATTCGATGAATGCCTATTCATAAATAGTTCTACACATGTATTGCTGGGAATTGTTCCATTAAATATGTAACAGCAGGTTTCTTTTCTTCCAATTTGTTAAAAACTAGCGTTTTCTAGTCCAACTTGGTCATTGGACAACCTTATTCATCAGAAGCCACCAAAACATTTACAAGTTTTTCTCTTTTAGCGTTCTGTTAGTTTGTGCATAGGTACCTCTTAAAATTATAATAAATTTAAAAATTACAGGTGACAACCCTACGGGAAAAAAATTGGTGGGCAATGTCGTCAACCATGCTCAAAAAACATGCATGTGACTTCCCATCAATATATTTTACAATTTTATGAGATGTTTTGTGTGAAATACCAGTCTATATTATTCATTTCATACATATTAACGGTGGCAAAAAAATTAATTACCTACTGTATCTGCAACTATCACTTTTTGATAAAGTTTTTTGACTGGTTTTTGCCCGCTAAAAACAATACCAACTTTTAAAGGTTCCTGACAGCCAACGGAAGTAACATAGGTGACATTACGTCACTTGGTATTGTCAGAAAAATAATCAATTTTCTACCACAGGCAAAAGAATACTCCTAACTATAGACAAATTTGCTATGCATCAAATTTAAAAAAAAATACACGACTGGGCAAAGTCATACCTCAAGGGCAAAGTTGCCAGGTTTTACGGAACATTCTAGAAATTTGTCGTATGTTCTGGAATGTTCCGGAAAAGGATTGTTCGACAAGTATTTGCTAGAACATTCCAGAAACATGCCTAGAAAGTTCCAGAATATGTACCTATGTAAGTACTGGAACTTTCTACAAACTACATCGGCCTCTGATTGGTTGATAGTACCTATCATATAAATACGGCCGGTTAGTTCGGACAAGTCAGTTATAATTCAGCATTGTAGTTGAACAGTTGAAGTTGTAATCCAATACAAGAACAGAACAGGTCTAAGTTGTAATTAGCAGTGAATTCTGAGAATAAAAGAACATTGGAGAACTTGGAAGCCTTTTTATTCGGCATTACTCTACGTCCCGCCAGTCCGTGAATTTGGTTACGAGAGGTAATTCCTATTTACCCCTACGTCCGTAACAATTTGGTTACGAGAGGTAATTCCTATTTACCCCTACGTCCGTAACAATTTGGTTACGAGAGGTAATTCCTATTTACCCCTACGTCCGTAACAATAGGTATCAAGTTTTGGGGAAAGTTGTAGAACAAAAGTTATCCCTTATTATGGGTACTTTACCACCCTTTCGGCTTAGTACCCCCTTTCCGACTAACCTTGTATAGGTATTACATGTAGGTTCGCCGCTCGGTAAATAAAACAAAACACGTCAGTCACCTCAACGCATTCGATAGCTAGTGCTGCAAGCTTTTTTTCTGTTCGGCTGCTTGACCTGCTTGTAGATCGTCTTGCGGACTGTTTCTACGTAACCGGGCAGTTATTGGCATGCTGCAAGTGAGCGAGAGAGCAGTATACTAGTTTAGTCGGAAAGGGGGTACTAAGCCGAAAGGCTGAATGTAAACGGGGTATCTAAATCAAACTGAAAATTGCACACTCGACAGCCGCACTTGTCCAGTATTATTATTACAGAAAACTGTGGTATTATTACTATGTACATACAGTAATACCACGGACTTACGCGATTGATGGGACCAAGAGATAGCCGTGTAAGTCGAATAAAGTTTGTGTCATAAACCGAATTTGTACTGCGTACGTAATCTTTTACGGAATTGGAATTGTTATTCCACACGAAACACGTTCGAACTTGTCGTAAACCGAACACGCCGATGCGCGCGATGATCAAAAAGAAAAACCGCGTATCTCCGAATTCGCGTAAAACGGGGTAGCGTAAGTCGGGGTATTACTGTATTTGTCCATAGCCCCACTTGAAACAACTACTTTTTAGATACTTACCTAAAAGGCAGTTAGATAGGTAGGTAGTATGTAGGTACATACCAACTTGTAGTAGGTACTTGTTATGTGAAAAATAATTCACTAAACCAATTTAAATATTTACTTACGTTTGTTTTTACATGCTTTATATGAGCTTCACTTGTAACTAACTGACAAACTAACAATGTAAAAAAATCTTGGAAGTAAATTTTAACCTACTTCCTATTGTCGTATCGAAATGTAAAAAAAAAGCTTTTCCGTGCATTTATTTAATATTGAATACGGAATTTGTGCCTTTAAAGTGACTCAAACTCAAACTCAAAATATTTATTTGCACACTAAGGTAAAATAATACAGATCTTATTATACACGCTTAAATTTTGATCGTTTTAATCCCTTGAACTGGTGGTTTAACTTACAAAATACTATTCATCAAAAGCTTGCACAGCATTGTAACTCTTAAAACAAAGAAAATAGCAAGTGATAACATAATACTCGCAAAATGCATGAAACCAGCAGTAGCGCCACGAGTTAGTTACCTACGTCGGCGTCGGTCGTTGCGTACCTAACTACCTAACTCCGCCCGATCAAGTTAAGGTTATTGACTCGCGCTCAGCTGAGATTCACGTAAACAAATTAAATGATTCCAAATTTCCCTTTATACTTTTACGGGCTTAGGACCGTCATAATTGCTTTGTGCCTAGGTTTCGGGCCATACCTAATACTATTAAAAGAATTATGCTAAAAGCGGTAGGTACATGTAAAAATAAATCCCTACAGGCCTGCTAGTTATGGCGTATTTAATAATGTGGAATCAAAATTATTTACAATGATTTAAAAAAGAAAAAAGTTCTAATTACTTACACGATTTAAAAAAAGTTCTGTTACATACCTACCTAAATCACCTTTGATTTATTTAACACTAAGCGACACGTAAAAATTGTACATAAAAACGTGTACCTAATCAAATGATTAAAAAAGAATTCTGTTATAAACCTAATAATCAATCACCCCTGAATCATCACTGGCTAATACTTCACGATAGCTTAATAATTGTTCAAAGTGCAAACCATTCCTTTCGAGACATAATTTTGCACGTTTAATTAAATTGTCTTTTAATTTCAATATGTAATGTCTCTCTGTCACTTTATAAAACATCGAACGCGTTTACTATCGCACTTTTCATTTGTACACGAGTTTGATGCTCGTTTCTGTACAAAAGATGGCTTCACAAATAAAAATCCAGCGGGGTAAGGTGCGGGCTCCTTGCTGGCCAAACAACTGGACCAACCCGTCCAATCCAGTGATCTCCAAACACGGAAATCAGGTGATTACGTACATTATGCTCGCTTCGCTGTAGACACCGAGCCGCCTGCGCATCAAAACCCGCGATTGCGTAAAATTGCACCATGGCAAGGAACTCCAGGTTGGAGTACGCGTAATTACGAGACGTCATTACTTTCGCGCGACAAGGATAATCTTAACAACAACACACCGATGACGTCTTAGATAAACTGAATTATTTACATGACGTGGTCATGTACTCCTGTGCTGCCCTTGGCGCGCGGGGTGCGCGGGGCGCGCGCCTATTGCATTGCCAATCAAATAGGGTTTGTGGGCGGGGTTTGGTCTAGGATTGGCTAATTTTTGTGAGTCCACGTTGACTGTGCGTACGCGTCATTGTTGCTAGAACCGAATGGTGCCTACTAATGGTTCGCATAATTTATTCACTCATGCGAAAATTAATTCGAGTTTTTTAAAAAAAAGTACTTTATTTTTTAATTTTATCTTTACAAATTGATAGTGTTTCATGCACCGGATCGACCCTCCACGGGATTAAAACGATCAAAATTTAACCGTGTATAGAGTAGGTACAGCTTAGCAACCTTTTCCAGGTGTTGCAATATTTGAGGGCTCTAATTATATGAAAGTATATTTATAAATTTACTTATGTGTCTACTTGGTACATAGTGCCTAATTCTTGACTATTGTTATTCTTAATACACAATATTTTTAATTAAGGATACTAGAACCAAAACAACATAGTATATAGAGTGATATGTTAATGAGTAGGTAAATAGGTATTGGTATAGGTGTATTATTAATTGTATGTTTTATTTATTTAGGTTTATGTTATTTTTGCTTATATTGGGTGTGTTTAACTTTATTTTTTTCAAAATATTGACCCCTGTTAACTGAGGATGTCTCTCAATATCGTAAAATGTAACTTGTGCAACATAGGTATAAACGAAGTTCTTGCATTTGTGCAAAATAAAATTGACATGATGGACAGTGTCAGTTTGATTCAAATCTGCACCACTGCTTTCAAAGAAGATGAGATAGACTGTGCTAAGCTTTTACTATTTCAAGCGATACCTAACGCAAAACGGATGGTATCTCGAAAGAAAAAAGGTAAAGCGGTAAGGGATATGGAAGATATAATAGATCTATTTAAAGTTACTGACCCTGAACTGATACCCATCTTTGTGCCCGTGATCTACATAAGTTACCTCCGGTGAGTTTTGACCACGTCGATATGACGAGGCTACTTAAGGATATTTTGAGTTTACAGGCAGAAATTAGATGTATAAAGGAGTGCTAGGTATGTATCCAAAGAACAACACGACAGTATGAATCTGACGGCCAATACAGAGATGCTAGGACGTGTACAACAGATTCGGATTATCAGTATGTTAATCCAAAAAGAGGTACGCAAAGATGTAATGTATCTGTATTAAGACGTGATGATGAACTGATATTGCCCCAGCATAACAGCAACGACATACCCTCAAAAGATATTACAATTAGCACGAAAAGACCGAAAATGTCCGAGCGCGTCATGCCATGCGCGTCGCACCAACCAGTAATGGCAATACAACACGTGGAGGCGCCCTTGGTCGAGATGTCGAACAAATCGATATCTCCGCTGCGTGCGGCCGGTATGATTACGGAGGTAGGAGGTATGCAGCGCGATTTATCAACAGAACTGGGCGTGAATATAAGGAATACTAATGATTGCGATTGGGATATGGTGCGTACAAGTACTAATGACGGATGGATTGACGTAAGTTATAAAAAGAAACGGCAAAATAGATTTGTAGGAAATAGAGGAAAGGCAATCATTGAACCAGGTGGAACCTTCGAGGCTGCTAACGTAAATATACCATTTTATATATATAATGTAGATAAGGGAGCATCGGTAGAAGAAATTGAGAGATATATATTACAAAGAACCCAGGTTAAAGTTGTTCTTAAAAAGATAAAAATGAAGCAACTCAAACAATATGTTGCATACATGTTTTACATTCCGTATAAGAAATTGTCTATCTTCATGGACGAAAACTTATGGCCAGAAGGGGTAGCTTTTCGGCGTTTTATCTACTTTAAAAATGGTAGGAAAGACCCGGAGAATTCAATTGAATCTGTTTACAACACCGGTCAAAATTCACGAGTGAATGTAATGAACGTAATATAGCTAAGTTAATAAGCTTTAACTGTTAGTGTTTGGCCAGACTGGCAGCGCGGTGCGGGGAGCGGCGCGGGGAGCGGCGCGGGTGCGGGAACGCGCGCGATTTGCCTGTCCGCAGTGGAGCGTGGCTTCGTTCTGAGCGTTGTCGTGTCCAGTGTTTGTCAAAATATCATATAGATGAAGAAGACTTATTTTTACTGGAAAATTCTTACAAAAAAACGATGTTTCGACATCCAAAGTGCAGATCGTGATTGAATAGCACTTATTAATTCTTCAACATTTAATTTTGAAGACGCCATCACAACAACACGCGTGGTCAGCTCGAACTAGTTTTAGATCCCCCGCTCCCGCGCGGGTTGTCGCTTGCCGCCCGCGCTCTCACTGCGGCCGCTTGTATGAACGACCTAGGGCGCGAGCTACCCGCGCGCTCCCCGCGCCAAGTAGCCCGCGCCGCTTCCCGCGCCCGCGTGCCCACTATGGACACTCAAATGAAGTTCTTCTGTTTGAACTCGCCGCACCGCGCCCGCCCCGCGCCCGCGTTTGCAGTCTGGCCAAAGGCTAAAGGTTTTAAGAGATCGTTGGATTGCATAAAAACATTATGTAGGTCTGCCGATCTAGTTGCCCTGCAAGAAACTTGGATGCTGCAAGATGATATACCTATGCTGGCAGAGGTTGACAGCGATTTTGCATACACCGGAAAATCGGCGGTCGACCTATCAAAGGGCATCCTGCGCGGTAGGCCCTAGTGGGAGTGGCCATTTAATGGCGAAAAAATACGTTTAGTGACGTGTCTGTTGTGTCGTGTAGTAGTAGTCGCCTCGTGGCTATTAAAGTTGTTACAGCAGGTGGCAACTCATTTTTGATTTTTAATGTTTATATGCCCACGAACTCATTAGATAATTTAGTGGAATTCAGTGAGTGCCTAAGCGAAATACCGGCTGTAATAGAAACTCAGAGTGTTGAATCAGTTTATGTGCTAGGTGATTTTAATTCCCATCCTGGGGAAATGTTTGGGAGAGAGTTAGGTAGATAATTTTTGTTTAGACCAGAAATGGATATGTGCCGATGTAACTAAACTTGGTCGGGGCTCGGATACCTTTACGTTTGTCTGCGAAGCAACCGGAAGTAGACGTTGGCTCGACCACTGTTTAGTTACTGAGGCTGCGTGGTCCTCGGTCAGTGACGTCGTTGTGCGTCATGACGTATACTGGTCGGACCACTTTCCATTAGAGATTAGCTGTAACCTTAATATAAGTCGACTCAAACGCCCTATTAATAGTAAGCCTAATAATAAGAACTATAAAGTAATTTGGGGTGATAGAAATGTTTGTCAAAAAGAGTATTATTATAAATTATGTACAGACAAATTAAAATGTATAGACTTCCCTTCACAACTTAGTAACTGTTGTGATAAAATGTGTACAGACAAAAACCTATGGCCGGTTATCTGTGATTTGTATAATAGAATAGTTGACTCATTAAGGGAAGCAAGCATCTATAAAAAGTCACGAGCTGAAGCGGGTCGGGAGAGGCCGCACTGTAGTCGGCTGGAATAAGTACGTTAGAGAGACACATAGGGATGCTCGTTCCGGGCATGGAAATTAATGGGCATGCCATCTTTTGGCCCTGTATTTGATGATATGTTCCAGAGCAGAAGGGTTTTTAAGAGTAAACTAAGATATTGCCATAGTAAAAAGGAACAAGTACATATGGATTTGTTAGCTGAACAACATAAAATAAAACAGTTTTCTAAGTTCTGGAAACTTACTAACAAATTAAACCCAAAAGCGGGCCTGCCTTTCAGCGTCGATAGGGAAACGGAGTCTACGCGGATCGCAAATGTTTTTAAAGAGCACTTCAGGGTTCGGTCTCAAATATCGCCCGGCCGCAGTGTGTCTGACGCTGGGTCCTGTATGTGTATATCGGAGACTCCTCTTCATTTTACAGCTAAGGAAGTCACTAAAGTCATCAAGAGTCTTTCCCGAGGCAAGTCTCCCGGACATGACGGACTAGGCGTCGAACATCTTTTGCATGCAGGGCCACACATCTCCCGAGTGTTGGCAATGTTGTATACTTTCTGTATACGTCATTCATATTTACCGACGGAGTTAATGGAGCCTGTTGTGGTCCCTGTTGTCAAAAACAAGACTGGTGATATTTCAGAAAAACAGAATTACAGGCCAATTTCGTTGGCCACGATTATCGGTAAGGTACTTGATGGTCTGCTTGAACTTCAACCCAGTAAATACATAAAACTGAATGAAGCGCAGTTCGGTTTTAGAACCGGACTCTCAACGGAAAGCGCAATACTGGCGCTCCAGCAGACGGTTAGGTACTATACAGACAGAAAGACGCTATGCGCTCTTTCTTGACCTCTCTAAAGCTTTTGACCTTGTCTGCTACGATAACCTGTGGGCCAAGCTAGCTAAGTTAAATGCACCTAGTGAGCTAATTGGCCTATTCCAATTTTGGTACAATTCTTATTCTTATTCTTTATTGTTCACCATCATCATCTTCCTGCCCTGGTCCCAAGTTACTTGGGGTCGGCGCAATATGTTTTTCTCTTCCACTCTTCCCTGTCAGCCGTCTCATTATCATTTACCCCCTTATCTTTCATATCCTCCCTCACACAATCCATCCATATTTTCTTAGGTCTCCCTCTCCCCCTCCATCCATCAACATTCATATTCATCACTCTCTTAGTCACATGTGTTTCATCCCTCCTCAGCACATGCCCATACCAAGACAAACGCTTTCCTTTCAACTTTTCTGTCACTGGTGCCACTTTCAAACTTCCTCTAATATACTTATTTCTTACTTTATCCATTCGCGTCACTCCACACATCCATCTCAACATTCTCATCTCCGCTACGTGTAATCTTCTTTCATCCATCTTCTTCACGGCCCAACACTCTGATCCGTACAGCACGACAGGTCTTATAATGGATTTGTAGATTTTGCCCTTCAGCTTGAGGGGCATCCGTTGGTCACAAGTTGTCTCTGTGACCTGTCGCCATTTCATCCAACCTGAGTTGATCCGATGCGTAACGTCTCGGTCAATTTCACCATCCCCTTGGACGAGTGACCCTAGGTACCGGAAGTCGGAGCAGACTGGTAAGGATATACCAGCGAGAGTAATAGGCATAGGACTGGAGAGACCGCCGAAATCGCAAAACATATACTGCGTTTTGCTTCTGCTCATTTTCAAGCCAACACTCTCCAGTCTTTGCCACCATTCCTCCAATTTTCTCTGGACCTCTAGGCCACTCTCGGCAACCAGCACAATGTCATCGGCATACAGCATACACCAAGGAGCCTCTTCCTGGATTTCCGACGTAAGAGCGTCTATTATCACCAGAAAGAGGTAAGGGCTGAGAGTTGACCCTTGGTGCAAGCCTACAGCCACATTGAAACTGGCAGTCGTGCCCACTGCGGACCGGACTTGAGTACGGCATCTACCGTACATCGCTCGGATCAACTGCACATACTTTCCAGGCATACCTTTCTTCTTAAGGGCCCACCACAAAACCTCACGTGGTACCCGGTCGTATGTCTTCTCAAGATCAACGAAAACCATGTGCAGATTTTTGTGAGCACCTCTGTATTTTTCACAAAGTTGGCGAATAGCAAAAATGGCATCCGTTGTTCCTCGACCAGGCATGAAACCGAACTGGTTTTGTGAAATTTCACTCTCCTCTCTCAGTCGTCGCTCAATAACTTTCTCCCAAACGTTCATACTATGTGACATTAGCTTTATTCCTCTATAGTTGTTGCACTCCAGCACATCACCTTTGTTTTTAAAGATGGGCACCAGCGAGCTGTTACACCATTCGTCAGGGATGGCTTCTTCCTGCAACAACTTATTGAAGAATAAAGCTAACCACTTCCAGCCATCCACACGCAGTAACTTCCACACTTAAACTGGTATTCCGTCTGGTCCTATTGCTTTCCCATTCTTCATCCCATTTACTGCTATTCTCACTTCATCCATACTAACCTTTCTCACAAGTCCTTCATTCACAGATTTATCCTCAAGCACACCACTCCAGTCATTCTCTTCATTCATTAGTATTTCAAAATAACCCTTCCATCTGTCCTTAATTTTCTCAGCATCGGAAAGAATTGTTCCAGCTTCATCCCTTATACACTTTATCTGACATACATCCCTCGTCTTTCTCTCTCTAGCCTTAGCGAGCTGGTATAGGTTTCGTTGGCCTGTTGGGCTATCCATTCTTTATTGTACACCAAATAATAATATATAATACAGTTCCGTTGGTAAATTCATGTAAAAAGGCGAGCTTAACTCACAAATGAGTTTTCTAACAGCAAACCTTAGAGCGATAGAGAGATTTGATGTTGAGGAGAACAATTACCTAAGTGTACAAGTTATATAAAATTACAAATTAAATACACAATAAATATACACATCTAAATAAACTAAACAAATATGTGTATAGCACACAATACATAAACGTAATACATACAATATAATATATAAAATACTACATACATACATACATACAGGTCATGTAGACAGGAAATGTTCCCTAATTCTTTTCTTAAAAACATCTAACGACGGGCTATCACGTAAGGAGTGAGGAAGAGAATTCCAAAGGCGCGAAGCACGAACAGTAAATGATCCATCATAACGACTCGAGGTGTGGGAAGGCATACGAAGGAGAAGAGATGAGGATGAGCGACAAGGTTTCCTTTAGGAACAAGAAATTCAAAGCGTTCTCGAAGATACATAGGAGAATTAGGATTGTGGAGAACAGAAAAGAGAAAAGAAAGAATGTGAGTATCACGACGTTGCCGAATAGGAAGCCACTTCAGCCGCTTCCGAAATTCCGACACATGGTCGTACTTCCGAAGGCCAAAGATGAAGCGGATGCACAAATTCTGCAGACGTTCTAGTTTATCTAGCAGTTCCTCAGTTGCGTCAAGAAAGCAGACATCAGCGTAATCCAGAAGGGGTAGAAGAAGAGACTGAGCAAGAATTATTTTAGTAGGAAATGGCAGAAACTTCTGGAGACGTACAATAATCAGATTAACCGGGTTAGGTGGACGGACAGCTTTTCTGACCCGTATAAACTAGAATGTGGTGTTAGGCAGGGTGGACTGACATCGCCTATATTGTTTAATTTATATGTTAATCTGTTGATTGAGGTGCTCAGCAGCGCAAATATCGGTTGCTCCATTGATGGTCTGACGGTCAATAAACTGAGCTATGCGGACGACATGGTGCTGCTGGGTCCAACAATCAACGCGATAAGAAAACTAATATCGATTTGCGAATCATACGCAACCTCGCACGGCCTTGCTTATAACATAAAAAAAGTGAGTTCATCGTATTCAAAGGGAGAAACAGTACCGTCAGAGGTTCCTCCTATTACACTTAATGGAATGCCTTTAAATCAAGTCTCTCGCTTCAGGTACCTAGGACATGTGGTAACGGTGGATCTCTCTGATGACGCAGACATGGAGAGGGAGCGCAGGGCGTTGGCGGTCCGTTGCAATATGTTAGCCCGCAGGTTCGCACGCTGTACAAATGATGTAAAGATCACTTTGTTTAAGGCCTACTGCCAATGTTTTTACACCTGCAGCCTCTGGGTGAAATATACGCAGCGGACCTACAATACAACGCCTTGTGCGTCCAATACAATAATGCCTTCGGGGTAATGTTGGGTTTGCCTCGCTACTGTAGTGCGTCTGATATGTTTGCACGTGCGCGAACAGACGATTTCTATGCTATATTGCGTAAGAGAGTAGCCTCAGTAATGAGCAGAGTGAGGGAGGGTCCCAACATTATCTTGAAGACATTGAGTGGCAAAGTCGACAGTCCCTTCCTTGGACATTGGGTAGATACTCATTTGTCTACGCGATGTCCGTTTGTAGGAGTGCGGTCGGGGTGAAGTTGTGGTCGGTGGATGTAGCTCTGACCTACTTTAGTTTTAATTATTTATTTATTTTCCATTGGCCACAGCCTTACCCAATCATTGTTTATTAATATTTATTTATATGTACATATTATTTACATTTACAAATATTTTTATAAAAATTATAAAAAAACATTTAAAAATATAAAAAATAGTAGCCCACCGGCATCGGGAACAGGGTCCAAGCTACCGGTGGTCAGGGCCTCAGAGAGAGGAACTTCCTGACAATACGCGCCGTGTCCAGAAGTACCGCTTTCTGTATCAGGCCCTTGACCCAGCTGCCCAACGAGAGCCTCGTCAGATGTTGGTCGAGGCTCTTGGCTATTAAGCCATTAGCCGTAACGACTATCGGCACAATGACTGCTGAGTTAACCTCCCACATGTCGACAACCTCGTGTGCCAAGTCTTGATACTTAATTTCTTTATCTTTCTCGGCTTTCACCAGGTTCTCGTCATGTGGGACAGTGATATCAACAATCATTGTGATCTGATCGACTCTGATCGATCTATCACCACTATGTCAGGCTTATTGGCAACAATAGTCCTGTCGGTGATGATAGATCGATCCCAGTACAATGTGATATGACCATTATCGAGAACTGGGTCGGGCACATACTTGTAGTATGGTACTTCTGCGTCCACAAGGTTGTATTTCAGAGCAAGTTGCTGGTGGATAACCCTAGCCACTAGGTTGTGTCTGTGTAAATACTCGCCGTTAGCAAGACGAGAACAACCAGAAATAATATGTCGAATGGATTCATCGGGACAGTGGCATGCCCGACAGATGGCAACCGTGCCGTCCTTTACAATAATATTTATTATTATTAAGATAGTTTTGTAAGTACTTATATTATAATTTACCAACATATGGATGTACATACCTTGTCCGAAATAAATTTGATTGATTGATTGAAATGAAACTTTGTATGTATATGTAGTTCGGATGACAATACTATAATTTGGTATTTTGGAGCTGCTCTGATGATAGAGCCAGGAGGTGGATAGCGGAACTCTTCAGTGGCTACTAGTTAACCCCTCGAGTTTCGGGTCATATGATTTTTTTGATGAGTCCAATAGATTGCACTTGGTGTTGAAGGTCTGATGATGGGGACAAGAGGTGGATAGTGGAACTCTTCAGTGGCTACTAGCGAACCCTCGAGTTTGGGCTCATATGATTCGTCTCAATGAATTCAATAGATTGGGCTGGTTAACGAAGGTCTGATCATGGAGCCAGGAGGTGAATAGTGGAAATCTTCAGTGGCTACTAGTGAAACCCTAGAGTTACGGGTGATATGATTCGTCTTCACGAGTCCAATATATTGGGCTTGTTAAGAAGAGTCTGATGATGGAGCCAGGAGGTGGATAGCGGAACTCTTCAGTGGCTACTACTAAACCCCTCGAGTTTCGGGTCATGTGATTAATTTGATGAGTCCAATAGATTGCACTTGCTGTTGAGGGTCTGATGGTGGAGCCAGGAGGTGGATAGCGGAACTCTTCAGTGGCTACTAGTGAACCCTCAAATTTGGGCTCATATGATTCGTCTCAATGAGTCCAATAGATTGGGCTGGTTAACGAAGGTCTGATCATGGAGCCAGGAGGTGAATAGTGGAAATCTTCAGTGGCTACTAGTGAAACCCTCGAGTTACGGGTGATATGATTCGTCTTCACGAATCCAATATATTGGGCTTGTTAAGGAGGGTCTGATGATGGAGCCAGGAGGTGGATAGCGGAACTCTTCAGTGGCTACTACTAAACCCCTCGAGTTTCGGGTCATGTGATTAATTTGATGAGTCCAATAGATTGCACTTGCTGTTGAGGGTCTGATGATGGAGACAGGAGGTGGATAGTGGAACTCTCCAGTGGCTACTAGTGAACCGTCGAGTTTGGGCTCATATGATTCGTCTCAATGAGTCCAATAGATTGGGCTTGGTAACGAGGGTCTGATGATGGAGCCAGGAGGTGGATAGTGGAACTCTTCAGTGGCTACTAATGAACCCCTCGAGTTTCGTTTGATATGATTCGCCTTGACGAGTCCAATAGATTGAGTTTGGTAACGAGGGTCTGATGATGGAGCCAGGAGGTGGATAATGGAACTCTCCAGTGCTACTAGTAAACCCCTCAAAAATCGGGTGATATGATTCGTCTTGATAGTAAACACCTCGAGTTTCGAGTCATATGATTCGTCTTGACGAGTCCAATAGATTTTGCTCTTGATAACGAGGGTCTGATGATGGATCCAGGAGGTGGGTAGTGGAACTCTTCAGTGGCTACTAGTAATCCCCTCGAAAATATTATAACTGAATTATAATACATATAATTAAAAAAAAATACTAACTAAACCAATTTTAAATTTATGTGTACCAGTAATAAATATGTTAAAAGTTATTTTAAGACTAAAAAGTAAAAAATAAAATTATGTAGTTTAAAAAACTATAAACACGCAAGAATCACGCACTAAAAATTATAAAATAATTATTTTATATCCAATGGTTATACAAAAAGCGTGGAGCGCTTTGTTTAAATTAATGAAAAGTACACACAACCAAAAAGCGCTCCACGCTTTTTGTATTAACCATTGGATATAAAATAATTATTTTATAATTTTTAGTGCGTGATTAAAGCGTGTTTATAGTTTTTTAAACTACATATTTTTATTACGGAATAAAGTAGGTATCTTTATGTGACGTAAGGCCTTAAATGTACCTATTATTTATTTTCCTTCTTTACTAGGTACGTTTTGATACAAGACACAGCCGACACGTCCCACTAAGGTACCACACTACCACAGTAGGCGTGCGAAGTGAATACAGTCGAGGCCTGAAGTGAAGCTCCCTCCTCTCCCCGCCGCGTCCGCACGCCTCGCCTTGTGAGGCGGACGTGTGCGTCCTACCGATTTTTCGGTATTTCTGCGGATATGGGGACTGTCCTACCGAAATACCGAAATCTAACTATTTTTTCATGATTTCTGAGTACAATGAAATTCTTTAAATTTTTCACGTTTTTACATTTCTGAACTTGCAACCCATTTTGTTTCGTCTATGTTTCAGGGGTATTCCCCACCAACTTTGACAGAAGTAATTATTGTTAGGGGAATACCATTTTATCTTAGTTTTAGGGGATGCCCCTTATTTAATAAGGTTTGAAATTGATTTGCACCAAGCTTTATATAAGTTGTTGTGTGTTTTAACCTATATATATATGTATTAGTACGTTACTGCCGCGGTCTGTAATGACTGCGTTGCTGGCAGCACTGATGATGGCCGAAAACGCAGTGTAGCTCAGGCCATCACAGCGCGGTCAGCATTGCAGCTTTTGGTGGACAAGCTGGAATAAAGGCCGAGGCCGAAGGTCGAGACCTTTATAGCGCGGACAGCAAGGGCTGCAATGATGACCAAGCTTGAAGGCCGAGAGCATAGCTAACCTAAGCTTGAGGCCATCATAGCGTGGCCAGCAGCGCAGTCATTGCGGACCAAGGCTTGTATAGTGCTTTACTCAAACAATGCGAGTAATTTAAATAAAACCAGCTTAGTATAGTAAAAATTTATTTAAAGTAACAATTTGTTTCTGCCCCGGGCTTTTGCTTTTTTAAATGAGACTTAAATTATTGTGATGCCTGTACCTATACAGCCAAATTATGAATAAAAACTTTTTGCACCAGACTATACCTATCTATACTAATATATAAAGCTGAAGAGTTTGTTTGTTTGATTGTTTGTTTGTTTGAACGCGCTAATCTCAGGAACTACTGGTTGGAATTGAAACATTCTTTCTGTGTTGGATAGTCCATTTATCGAGGAAGGCTATAGGCTATATAACATCACGCTACGACCAATAGGAGCGGAGCATAAATGGAAAATGTTGCAAAATTTGGAAAAATGTCCACCCATGCGAAGCCGGGACGGGCCGCAATGGTTAAATATGGCTGATCATGTATCCTCTTTTATGTCACCACATTTGTTTGTACCACCCATATTTGCAAAATAAATATTTTTATATTTTATCTCTATCTTTTGTCTTTCTCTTTTATCTATATTTTTTACCTTTATCTTTTGTCTTTATTTTTTATCTTTATCCTTTATGTTAATCTTTTATCTTTATTTTTGGTTTTATCTTTTATTTTTATCTTTATCTTTTATCGTTATCTTTTATCTTTAGCTTTTATCTTTATTATTTTTATCTTTATCTCCTTGTGAAAAGTTCGTCCGGGAAAGTACTACCACCACTATTACTGCAGTCAAGCAGCGCTGTTGAGTTTACAGTTTAAAAGGGTGTCGCTGAGTTATAGGACATGGTGACTTCAACTTTGTAATAATGTAATAGTCTGGCCATTTGAATCATTACATAGTATAAAACAAAGTCGCTCCCGCTGTCTGTATATCCCTAAGTATGCTTAGATCTTTAAAAATATGCAACGGATTTGGATTCGGTTTTTTTAAATATATACAGTGATTCAAGAGGAAGGTTTATATGCCCCACATTAGTATCTACATTGCACCCGTGCAAAGCCGGGGCGGGTCACTAGTTTGAAATAAAACTTGATAATAATGGATTTTCAAAGGAAATTGCTGGTGGCTAAAACTCACCAGCAATGAAATTCCATACAACTTTGCTGGCGCCTATTCAAGTAGCGCGGAAACGTCGACTTTGCTCAAAGAAGGTTGTCAAAATAATGACCACATTACAAGCATTTTTGAGTAAAATAATATTTTTTATGTTTCTAATAGGAAATTTCTATGTTCCTAATAATTAACAAAGTTAACGTTTATTATAAAAAATATTTTTGATTTGATTGAAAACCTTTTTTTTACGTAGGAACCGATTTTGGGTACAAATCTACCAATATTTGTAGGCAGCTCTACCGATGTCGCATTTTGACGTTCTAGACCAGCGGTCGGCAACACGCAACCCGCGGTCGCTTTCTTGTTTTAACAATTTTAATAACATTTTCTTTTTTTTCTATGGGTTATGACCAACTATACGTAGGTATATTGGGCTTCTAGGATTAATATCACAAGCGCGGCCCGCCTTTAGTTTATTTTGCCACCTTGTGGCCCTTGCCTGCCAAAAGGTTGCCGACCGCTGTTCTAGACCACTTAGTGGTGTCCTTGTCGTGTAACAGCACTAGCGCACTACGACACGCATTCCTCAGCTTTGCATTCAATTCGCGCACGTACTGTAGGTACCTACTGTGGAAAATCACGACTTACCAATGAAGTTATAAATAAAGCAAACTTATCGAGTTACCGCCGTATGTAAGTATCGGGCTTCGGTTGACGATTTCGGTCAATACTTAAACCTCAGAAAACTAAATGTTAATACATTGTTCAGTAGTCGTTATTACACCCAAGTACAAAATAAACTAAATGTGAGTACCCATTATTATAAGTATTATAACATGGGACCTATTACCTATAATAATATTACATACATATTTATATTATAGTGCAAACCGCTAGTTTGGTAAGTACAATCAGCAAATGAGTAAAGTATGCAGGCAAATAACAAACATGTATGCATCCATGAGACAACTGTCGAGTCACTATCACTAACGTACACGTAACGTTCATGTAGGTAAGTGAATTTTGAATCGAAAATACTCGTTTCGCACATACAACATATTTAATTAAATTGAAACCTTTACTCGTTATGTATGATGCAAATTGTAGGTAAGTACATGTCGCAAAAAACTACAGACAGTTGTATTTTCGGTTCAAAATTCGCTTATATTAGCGATACGTTTACGATATTATACGTCAAACGTTCGTGCTAGGACTACTGTAAGCGTAAACGGCGGGCGGGGGCGCAGGCAACACAGTTCACAGCAAAAAATCCTCGCGCATTATTTTGATGTTACTGAATTAAGAACTGTATAAGAATTTAAGTATAAAATCCGACGCAGACCAAGCGATTCCTCGCGCATGCCCGAGCGTACCCGAGCGGCGTCGCATTTTATACTTAAAGGCAATACTGATACAGTTCTTTATTCAGTAACATCAAAAAAGTGCGCCAGAATTTTTCCGTTTGGTGAAAACTGACTCCTACAATCCATACAGTTGGGCAACGCTACACAAGCGGTGGCATCGCCCGACATCAAAGTCGTTGGCATCATCCGACACCAGTCGTTGGCATCGCCTAACATCAAAGTCGTTGGCATGGCCCGACATCAAAGTCGTTGGCATCGTCCGACATCAGTCGTTGGCATCGCCCGACATCAAAGTCGTTGGCATCGCCCGACATCAAAGTCGTTGGCATCGCCCGACATCAAAGTTGTTGGCATCGTCCGACATCAGTCGTTGGTATCGCCCGACATCAAAGTCGTTGGCATCGCCCGACATCAAAGCCGTTGGCATTGTCCGACATCAGTCGTTGGCATCGCCCGACATCAAAATCGTTGGCATCGCCCGACATCAAAGTCGTTAGCATCGCCCGACATCAAAGTCGTTGGCATCGTCCGACATCAGTCGTTGGCATCGCCCGACATCAAAGTCGTTGGCATCGCCCGACATCAAAATCGTTGGCATCGTCCGACATCAGGCGTTGGCATCGCCCGACATCAAAGTCGTTGGCATTCCCCGACTTCAAAGTCGTTGGCATCGCCCGACATTAAAGTCGCTGGCATCGTCCGACATCAAAGTCATTGGCATCCCCCGACATCAAAGTCGTTGGCATCGTCCGACATCATTCGTTGGCATCGCCCGACATCAAAGACGTTGCCAAACTGTAATGGATTGTAGAGTGTGACTGAACTGTGTTGCCCGCGCGGTCTGCGCCCCCATATACTGCTACACTTTAATGTGCCTACAAATAACATTTTCTGCACAAGCTTCGCTCAGACGAGCAATGACAAATACTTGGCCACTCAGCACATTTAAAACCCTTTAAAAGATGTAAGCTGCGTGCATACCTGCCATTTTACCCACTGTGGTCCCAAATGGAATAAGCAAGAGTTTCAATTAGTGCAGACAGCAAAAAACGCCGTGCAGGCGCCTTACTACATCAGCCTTGTAAGAGTTGTAAGTACGCGTGCTGAGTGGCCAAGTGTTCGTAGATAGATTGAGCGTAATGTTGACTTACTTGAGTTTACCGCGATGTCGTCTTTTAGGAGGCCGGCGCGCTCACTGCTTGCCGCGGCCGCCGCAGCCGGGCTTGGCGCCGGGCGGCGGGCGGCAGACGGTCTTCTTCTTGCAGCCACGCGCGCCCACCGCGCTCAGCGCCAGACACAGTACCCACCACCACAGCGACACTGCCCACTCGTACCACTGACAACATTATAACAAGTATATCAGCCCGTACTGTGTCGTACACATGCACTGCTCTAGCACCGCTACGCTAGTTGGCTACCATCACCACGCTCGGTAAACACACTGGTGTCCGCACGTTATAATGAGCACACAGCAGGACACTGCTGCTCATTGCCTACCCTTTAGTCGCCTTGTACGATAACCACAGGTGGGGGAGGGGGCTGTGACTCTTTATCTTTTTACACACAACATTTATCTACTCATCATCATCCACAGCCCTGCATGTCCCACGGCTGGGCACAGGCCTCTCCTTGAATGATGCCATATGATATTGATGATTGATACATGTACAGCCGGTAACGGTCAGACATTGCTGAAAAAGAAAAGTGAATTACGTATCTCACCATAATATTTTCTCGTAGTCATGAACGTTTTTGGCTTGTAGTACGTATACGGGCTGGTCACCAATACTTAGGCTTGCAGCCGCCAGGGCAGCGCGGCGGACGGCACGACGGCTTTCTTTTACACGCTAAAGCACCCACCACCTGACGAACGATTTATTTATTTATTTATTTATTCTTCAGAAAGCTTACAGTCTAATATCTTTATAAGTCATGTACAATAGCACTTGCAATTGCCATTTAAAAGCTTCCACAAATTATAAACTATGTACCTAAAATTAAAACAGAAAAGAAACTTACAGAGATAAACATAAAATAAAATCCCTTGAATATAACTTAATAAATTCCTCTTTGAACAAAACAAAATAAGTTCTTCTAACAAAACTTAAAAACATAAAAAGACCTTGAAAATGAATGATTAATCATTAATTTTACAATTGTAACAGTTTATTACTGGTGCTAAAAACAGTAAATAAGAAAAGAAAGTATAAACACATCTACAGACCACAGTGCTACTTATTGTGATCTATAACAAAGTATTCTTTATTTATAGTTCGTCTTAATGTGCTAGGGCTGGTTCTAAATAGATCAACATCTAAGTGAGACGGAAGATTATTGAAGCTTGCTGCGCTACGTAAGAAAAAGGCATTCTGTCGGTAATTTGTTGATGCGAATGGAATGTGAAGAAGTGGCCGCTGCCTGAAGCCTACGTGATGGGTTCGGAGTGATATTTTGGAGAGAAGTTGGGAACAATCGATAAAACTATTGGCAATATTTAACAAAAAAGTAATGTCATTAGCATGGCGTCTGTTTTCCAGTGGAAGAAAATGGTATCTTTTGCAACGATGAGTGTAATCCGTTGAGCATTGATTTGTCTTATAATCTAAGTATCTTAAAAACTTTTTCTGAATGCTTTCTATTCTTGACTTATACACGTCATATTTTGGGTTCCACACTTGAGATGCATATTCAAGGTGGCTGCGAACATAAGAACAGTATAATACCTTGAGTGGTTTTAGGGAGCTGAAGCAAGAAGAAGATCTTATTATGAAACCGAGAGACTTGGACGCTTTCTGTACGATTTCGTCAATATGCTTTTCGAATATGAGTTTACTGTCCTGGATAACCCCCAAGTCCCTTATACTGTCCACCTTAGTGATTGTTTGGTTATTCAAGGCGTACCCTGAACCAATTGTCTTCTTTTGTCGTGTATAAGTCATATGGAAGCATTTGGATACATTTAGTTGAAGTTTGTTTAGTCTACAGTAATCTACAAACCTATTGAGATCCTCCTGAAGTAGTGATGTGTCAGATGAACAACGTACTGTTTTAAGTATTTTCATGTCATCGGCGTATAATAGAATGTACGAGTTAAGGAAGCATTCCTTAATGTCTGCTATAAATAAATTAAATAGAAGAGGTCCTAAAATGGATCCCTGTGGAAATCCAGATGGTATCAGATACCAACTGGATGTGAAACCCTGTAGTACTACTGCTTGTGATCGGTTTTCAATGTAGGAGGAAAACCATCGATTTAAGTCGCCGTGAATTCCAGCTAATAAAAGTTTACCTAAAAGTATCCTGTGTTCAATGCGGTCAAAACATTTACTGTAATCTGTATAAATTACATCTACTTGTGCACGTTGCTCCATACATATTTATAATTAGATAGTTATTGACTAGGTACTACGTCGGAACTGGACGTCAAGGAACGAAGACACAGATAAGCTAAGGACTGTTCTGGAGGAGAAGATCATGAATAAAACGCTTTAGTTATGTTGAATGTTGATGATCAATGACTTTGCTTTCACTATAACATAAGTACCTACTTGATTCTTCCAACTCCCTTCAACTGACCTGTTTGAATTTGGACGAAAACCGTTTTGGCTCTCAACTGGCAATTGTTAATAAAATGGAGCTGAGATTACACCATGGAAACATGAAAAGTAATCGAAAGAAAACGCATGGCGATCTGAAAGATTCGTTTAAGCTTATACAAAAACAATTAGGTATTATTAGTTATAATAAACTGAGTTGTTACGGGCTGCCGTGACACGGGTAGCCATGCAGACAGAGCCCTGCTGCTTGAAGATTACTCGCACATTACTTTGGATCAAAACTTTAATTCACAATAGTTCTATGTATGAAGTTGGTTTCAAATAAAAAAACGATTAATATTCGATTGCCATTACTTATTACATTAACGAACCGAGTTTAGTTTAGTTTCCTACGCATATGGTACCTAACTATCCCGGAAAACAGAAGCCCTAACGAACACTATCACAAATCACTGTGCGCCACAACAAGTGTCACGTATCAGCTGTGTTCAGACAGCTGTCACGGGGTCGCGGCCGGCGCGGGTAGCCGCGTGCGGCGCGTGCTCGGACCTGTCCTCGGCCCGCGCCCGGACCTGTCCTCGGCCCGCCACGCCCCAGGCTCGCCCCCGGACCTGTCCTCGGCCCGCCACGCGCCAGGCCCCCCCGCGCGCTCACACCTACCTGTAGCAATAGACAGAGCAACCACCAGATGCCGGCGCCGGAATGATTCATAATTATCAAGTGTTTTGTCAGTGTTGGTGCGGCCAGCTCACTACATCGTGTTGACTATTCACTGATATTATAGTTTTTTATTTTCACATGTAATTTTGATTGTGTCATGGCCGAAATTTTCTTTTGTTCGTTCTGTTCTGTCATTAACTTTTTTCGTGGGATTGTGTTTCCGGCCTCTCTGTCAGATGTGCTGAGAACTCTGTGGAGGATTTGCTTAACGACGCTTTATAAAGCGACGGTCTCTTCTCTGCAGAGGATCGCGGTGAGGTGAGTACTATGAGTAGAGTAACATCATGTTTTGAAAGTATTCTCAAGCTAGTTGGTTGATTTTATAGACGTATTGGTTAAGTATTTAATTAAGTAAAAGTGTTCAATGCCATGTGGCCCCTGGCCGTCTCCGTTGGCCGCGTTGCTGTAAGCTTTAGGCTGTCCGGTGTATGGTATAAGCGACGAGAAGACTGCGAAGTTTGCTAAATGCTGCTTAGTCATCGATGCGAGACGGGTTTTCTTTCGCATATGGATGCACTGAGCCTAACTGGATTTAGCTTGTTCCTTGAAGTTATTGTGTCTGCCAAGGTGATGAACCATATTCAATGTTAGACGCACTGCTCGTTTAGAGCGCCGCCGCGCCGTCTCTTATATGTAGAGATTGGATCTAAACAGTCAATGTGCCTGAACGAACATCAGTCTCAATGGTACTTTCCACAAACTATAGAATAGAATAGAATATACTTTATTGTACACCAAAATTGTAACACAGCTCTTATACAATAACAAACATAGAGATGCTAATGCTAACGCGTGTACTGTCAGTCAACACAAATATCGTCACATAGTGTCCATAGCTGCCTAATTTCTGACTATTAAACCTGGTTAAAGCGAGTCATACTCGCGCACACCGGGTTGTAACAACAAATAAAAGAAAGAACCTCTTTTTTAATTATAATGTGTAATGTACAAGCATAGAGTAGGTAGGTACTGCGTTGAAGCGATGCGCGGACGGACTGCCTGGCCGGAGACACGGCTCTGCGCCTCCGCGCCTCGCCTCGCAACCCGCGCCCCACACGCACTCGCGAATGCTTAAAGCGTGTCGTGCGCTTACAGCCAGCGCATGTTTTACTTGTTCTGTATCCCGTATCTAACATAATATTGTAGGGATTAGGTGCCATTTTTGCGATTGCTTCCATTTTTCAGAGTTATTGAGATAAAGCTGCCTAGCCAGAACAAAAATCGTTGAAAAATAGCTATAGAGAACTCCGGCATTGACCCCCTAAAGGATTTGATATATTTTATTATATCTCAACATTCATCTCAAACCAACACACTAAGGCCCGAACTAATTAACAACTCTCACGGCGAAAAACCGTCTCGTGAGCATGAGCCCTTAATCTGTTAAGAAATCTGTAGGGGAACGAGATATTGTGTTCCGCCTACGAAAAGGAGGATCCTCCTACCAGGCGGAGTCTTGTGCCTGGCGGGCCACTGCCCCACGGTTGATGTTGGGAACTTGTATATATACTAACTCCGTGTCAAATCTTCGATGATACCAGCAGGGCCCCGAGCCAGCATCTGAGACTGCGCTCGCGACCTCGAGCGTGAGCGTGAAGCAGTTGACAGCGCTGCAACCTGCCGTGACAAGTCCTCGATGCGTCGCGACAGTAGGTCGATTGCAGCCATTGGACATGGGGTCGTCGCCGTAGGTGTGGTTGTCGACGTGGATGCTGCAGCCACTTGTGCAGTAGGCTGAAGAGCAATCTCATAAATCTTGTCCACGATCTGGGCTATTGTGTCCAGGGGAAGATCCACTTGAGCCGCTATGATTGCCTGAACATGGCCTGGTAAGCGATTTATCCATAGCGACCGGATAAAGTCGTCGGGTACCTCTGTTCCAGCCAGGTTCCGCAGGTGCCGCAGGAACTGCGACGGCTTTCTATCTCCTAACTCTTCGTGAGTCAACAGCTGTCGCACACGCTGCTCTTGCGAAGCCGACAAGCGAGAAATTAATTCAGTTTTTATTTTATCGTATTTATTATCCGCGGGCGGTTTATTTATAATGTCTTTCACTTCGCAAACATATTTGAAGTCCAGGTTCGCAATCACGTGATAAAATTTGGTGGCATCGGACGTTACGTTTGCCAGTGCGAACTGGCCCTCTAATTGGGCGAACCATAACGCCGGTTCGTTTGACCAAAATGGTGGCATTCTAACACCGACACGAAACACCTCCTCCGACAAGTCTGTTAGTCCGCTATTAGTCATTTCGCTAGTTACACACAACGTTCACAATAAAACACTACACTGCTATATCACGTCGGTGTTAAAATGCCACCATTTTGGCCATTTTGGGATTTTATCCACGTTCGCAAAAGAGAGGTTGTGAGTTTATATCAATCAATCAAATTTATTTCGGACAAGGTACATCCATATGTTGGTAAATTATAATATAAGTACTTACAAAAATATCTTAATAATAATGAAACGGACTTACCCGCTGAACTCATTAGTATTCTGAAACATTGGTACTCAAACCAAAAGAATTATGTTCGGTGGGCAGGTTCTAAATTCGTTTCTTATGGACTGAACTGTGGTGTAAGACAGAGTGGACCGACCCCGCCCAGTCTATTTAACTTGTATGTAAACAGTTTGATTGGTGAGCTGAGCTGTACTAGGGTTGGCTGCTCCGTCGATGGACAAATGATAAACAATATAAGCTACGCCGACGACATGGCGCTGCTCATGAACGCCACAAATCCACTGGCTACCTCGTACAGTCGGCGAGATACGCTCTTGTGACAGACGGCGTAGGTTTATTAATTAAGTAGCTTAAGAATTCTGTTGGCATCCTTTGGGTACGGAACACTAATAAGTACTGTGTTTCCTAACCTGCTGTAGGTAACCTGCCAGAGTAAAGCGCAGACAAACAACCTAACCTAACCTGCTGAAGGTAACCTGCCAGAGTAAAGCGCAGACAAACAACCTAACCTAACCTGTTGTAGGTAACCTGCCAGAGTAAAGCGCACACAAACGACTTCCTTTCAACTTTTCTGTCACTGGTGCCACTTTCAAACTCCTTCTAATATACTTTTTTCTCACTTTATCCATTCGCGTCACTCCTCACATCCAATCTCAACTTAGTCATCTCCGCTACGTGTAATCTTCTTTCATCCATCTTCCTCACGGCCCAACACTCTGATCCGTACAAAACGACAGGTCTTATAACTAACGATTATAAGATCCAAATCTATAAGTAGTTTAATAAAACCACACCGTCAGGTTAGAAATATGATATATTTGTAACAACATAATTAAAACAAAGACATCATCATGCGTCGCCTAATGGCAGGCGCTATCAGGGTAGCAGAAGATCTGCGCGGCGAGGAAGTGCCGCAGCGCGCGCCAGAAGCCGCGGCAGAGCGCGCACAGCGACGTGTCGTGCGCGTGCGGCGCGCGCTCCTTGCCGCCGAGCCGTGCGTGCCTGTGCTCGGTCAGTCGTTCGTTTAACCGCTCGTCGAACCGCTCGAGTCGCTCGTTGAGGTGTCGCTGGGTGGACTCAACGCTGCGCGCGCGCCGCATGGTTGCGGGCAGCGCTTGCAACCGTTTCGCTTGCGAGTACAACTTTGAATCATTATTCGTCATACGCTATAGTGACAACTATTCCTACTTATGGTCCTAGGTGAGCGACACAACTATACTTTGATCTTACTACTATAGGTAAATGGTATAGAATATCACGCGTCAGTTTGTCACGCGTGGGGATCGACCCTACGACCTCTAACACAGAAACCCAAACGCTGACCCACTGCATCTATCGAGATTCCACTTTTCGAAAAGAACAATTGTCGTATACCTATTATACATCGTATGTTATTGCGTAACCTCGCTCCCCTAGGACACTAGCTCTGCCCGATCACTCACATGCACGGGGTCATCGAGATCGAAGCCGCAGCGCGGGTCGCCGGCGCTGGAGCCCGTGCCCACGCGACTCTCGCACTGCACTACACTGTTACAATAGACAAAACATTCAATAATTTGATACGTTTAATAATTATTTGGACAGACCGAACCTCGCCGGCGCGGGCGCGATCGTATCGGTCAGTTGATTGCTGGCGCAGGCAGGTGATCAAATAATGATGTCTTCAAGGTGCTGCATTGAGCGCGTATTTGTACCTATTACTTCCTTTGGAAGGTCGGCCTGCTCATGTTCCGCCATTGTCCTCTACTCACGTTCACGTTCTTTGTCTTTTAAGTTAAGTAGTAGTAGTTAAGTTAAGCATCTGTTTGGACAGTAACAACGCACACTATAACATAGTTGTATACTGAACACGCTTAGAACAGCGATGGCAATTAATTAGATGCCTGCATCATCGCCCTATACAAAATTAGTCGGAAAGGGGGTACTAAGCCGCGGGCCACTTAAAGTATCACTGATGACTGTTTTAAAGCAAGTGTTAAAATTTCAAAATTCAATAATTTTTATTTGCATTCAAAATAAAATTTATTTTCGTTTAAAAAAAATCAAACCTTTAGTTATGAATTCAGAAAATTAAGTTTCTAATCCGTGACCCCAAATATGACCTAAATAGTAAACACAGCTGATCATAGTATGGGCAGATAGATTTTAGCATGTTTTTTACGAAATCTTTGAAAAGCTATTTCTCTTAAACTATCGAGTTTTGGTGAAAGTTATAGAGCAAAAGTTATCCCTTATTATGGGTACTTTAACAACCTTTCGGCTTAGTACCCCCTTTCCGACTAAACTTGTATAGTCTAGTCCAGGGGTCGGCAACCTGCAGCTCGCGAGCCGCATGCGGCTCTTTCGATGTAAAGTTGCGGCTCTCCAGTTCCATGCGCAAAAAATAATTATTTTACTATAAAAACCATTAAAATCGTGCAATCGATCTATAATTGAGTACTTACTATAATATACATAGAATGACTGAGAGATAGATATAGAAACTACCTATACAAGGTTAGTCGGAAAGGGGGCACTAAGCCGAAAAGGTGTTAAAGTACCCATAATAAGGGATAACTTTTGTTCTACAACTTTCCCTAAAACTCGATAGTTTAAGAGAAATAGCTTTTCAAAGATTTCGTAAATAATATCCTAAAATCTATCTGTCCATAGCTATGATCAGCTGTTTTTACAATTTAGGTCATATTTGGGGTCACGGATTAGAAAATGAATTTGAAAATTCATAACTATAGCAGGTATGACATTTTTTTTTGAAAAAACTAAAATATATTTTTTTTGCATGCAAATAAAAATTATCGAATTTTGAAATTTTGACACTTGCTTTAAAATAGTCATCAGTGATACTTTAGGTGGCCCGCGGCTTAGTACCCCCTTTCCGACTAACCTTATATAACTTTATTTTTATGGAAATGAATTCCTCCTGCCAAACGCCATTTCAATGTTATCCATTAATTACAGGACACCCTGTATAAGCAAATAATATAATATTGAAACGAAATTTTTAGTGGCTCTTTAAAAATGGTGAAATTTCGTAAATTGCAACTTTTGGCTCTTCCATCTCTAAAGGTTGTTGACCCTGGTCTAGTCCCAACTATTTTGCAGCTGGCTCAGTATTTCCGACCTCCGCCACCCAATTACTGGCGCATATCGATGTTTTAGATTAAGATTAGATTGTTAGTTGGCTGCATACTTATCTCGTTGGTGGTCAGTAGGTACCTCTCAGTGACGATATTGTGTCGATGCGCGAGCATGGGCATGGCGTCGCGCGGTGCGATGTCGAGCGCGCACGTGTTGGCGACAGCGCGCAGCCCCGACAGCCGCGAGCTGCCCGCGCCCGCCGGCGACTTGCGCCCGCCCGCCGGCGACCCGCGCCCGCATGCTGACTCGCCGCCGCCGCGCACCTGCGCAACATAACACTAGGGGGACATCACAGCCGTGCCAACGACTACACGCACTAAGGATATTGGATGAATACAGTCTAAAACAATAAGGATGTCATTTAGCCATAACATAATAAATATTTAAAATTGGGCTGAAATCCAAAAAGAAGGTTTGAAATCCTGTGTGATGAAGTATGGTTTGAGTGCACAGCGCGGCACCCTCTGTGGACGTATTCATGTCTCGTTGCGAGTAGGATTACTATATGACAGGCATTTTAAGATTTAGACAGCCGTGCGGACGGCAGTACTCTGAGACAGGCGTAAGGGTGCTTTCTAAAAGCCTCTATGAGTGACGATACTTAAGTAGGTACGTACGGAGCACACTGTGTAGTCAGCCCCGCTACCAACCTTGCTAACTGCCTAATCTTTTCACGACACGGCATGAGCTATTCTCTTGCCGACATGAGAGAGACATCTACAGGTATTTTTCTGTAAAATCAGGCATTTAAGGCACTCTAGACAGGCATTCCTGGGACCCACCCAGTGCATAACATCACCACAATATAAGCACATTGGGTCACCCGCGCGACGGCGCAACGAGTAGGTATTCCCAAGGAGGGTTGATGTCAGGCAGGCGGCCGGTCATAAAACAATAAGCCAAAACCTCTAACAACATGGATTTATGAAATACATGTTGTGCCGACCACCTAGTGTGGGATAAGGACAGGGAGAAGACAGGCATTCCTCTATTTTGAAATGGTAACCCTAGTTGCGAGTAGGTATTGTAAAAATAGTTTGATAGTTACCGTAACCGTGTTGTGGTTAACGTGCACAGGCGGCCTGTGCTCCGGCTCCGTAGCGACCAGCTTGTCCGATACCGACACGGAGGCCGAGGAGGGCGTGGCGCGGCGCGGGGCGGCGGGCGCGGGCGCGGGCGGGCGCGCCGCCGGCGAGCACCCGCGCGCCGCAAACAGGCGGTTTAACTCGTCCAGTTTGTTCATTATTATCTTGTAGGTTTTGCACTCGTCAGTCTGTACATAACGTGGATCTATGTGAATAAGGTTTCAGCAAACAATTACGAGAAGAGAGTATCACAGTTGAAAACAGAACTTTGAATTGTTTGAACATCGATTATTTCTAGCATGAGAAGAGCATAGATTCTTCGTTGACGAATGGGCATCCATTAGAGTTCAGGTCTGTAAGCTGAAATATGTCGTGTTTACGGTGGAAGATAGACTGATGGACAGACTGGATGCAGTTGTTGAGGAGCCTGCTTGCTAGCACATGTATAGTCGATTATAGGAAAAATTAAAGTGTGCACAAGCAATTATTTTTGTCTTTGACGGTAAGAAGTTCTTCAAGTGGTAGAGATATAACACGAAGCAAAAGTAGACAGTAGTACTTGACGCTATGGCTAACACTGACAACTTGTTTGCCAGGTAGAGTCGAGTTGAAAATTTAGGTAATAGATACACATTTAGATTATTGGAAAGAGATCCATAATATACAACGGGCGTAGGAGGGGTACACGCCACTTTGCTCATCATTCACGAACTGCCGATAACTACTTAAAGCCTCTAATTTTGTGAGGTTAAGGACACGGCCACTTCGTCAATGGCGTCCGACAATAAATCTAATATGTGAAGTTCAAGAAATACAAATGATACGCCCACCAAAGCCTGCGTCATAGCAAAGGAGAGGATAAGTTACCCTATGTTTATCTTTGCGCCTCTGATCCCGCGTGCTACGACTACTTGAGCTGACGTCACTGGTGTCGACCGTTGCGGACCGCTCTGACCGACGCCGCGGCACGCGCTCGGTCAGGCGCTCGCACAGTTGAGCGACGCGCGCGATCTGTGCTTGCTGGTCTAGTAAGGCTCGCTCGCAGATCGCTCGGAAGGCTCGGAGAGAGTTGCTGGAGCCGGCCGGAGTCCGGGCCGCGCGGACACCGCTGTTGTCGACTCCTGGCGAGCGTCTGTGTAACAATTTAATTTGTTTCTTTGCAAATGAATGGAAAGTTTTCCCTAACATGAGCAATCCTTAAGATGGTGTTTGCTATTAGTGGGCTGAGCCCATGGGACGTAGTTTGCCGAGCTGAGGAGCATGTTCTTAATAAGTTGTTATTGCTAACTATTAAAAAGGAACAACCAAGTTAGTATTGTTAGAGCTATTCTTAAGAGCTAACCTGTGTGGTCGATGCTTGCGTCGTGCATAGCTGCCGTCCGACAGGCCGGAGTCGTGTGAGAACCGCTTGGCGTGCGGCGGCGGCCGACTGCAACTGCTGCTGCTGGCGGCAGTAAACGCGGGGGGTCCGGGCCCTACGTTGGCCACGGCGGTCGTGGGCAGCGGCCCGGTCACCGGCTTGCGGTCCACGCCGCCCGCGTCCACTACAAACTTGTCACTGGTGATACAATTACAGTTCAATGTAGTGGAATTTAAAACCATGATTGGCGAGTGATAATCTGTGGGTGTATAACAGTACGTAGGTACGGCTCTGCCCTCCCCAATCAAAATCACAAGCGTGATGGTTATGCAATAAAGAGTCCTACGTGTTCATGTGGTCGAGATCGCTAACCCTTCGTCCTAGCTGGGCAGCGCGTTGCGTTGCATTGCGACGCGAAGATAACAAGCAATATGACTTCTACAGGCTCACGTGAGCAGTGCATCTGTTTGTTCTGAGCGGTTTGACTATGACAGAAATGGGCCCTGCAACGCAGCTGATGGGACACTTCGCTTGCGTCTTAGCTTAAAATGTCCTAGACTAGGCTAGCCTAAACTCTTAAAGCAATGATTTAAAAAAAAACGACTTACCTAATAAAAGGAAAAAAAAAAGCATTTCATAAATTTACAATTTCAGATGTCGGTGCTACTCCACCTGAACTAAATTGAAGGCACCGCTTCTGAAACTGTTAATTTTATAATTCGTTCTGCCTAGCCTTTTCCAAACTATGTCGGGGTCAGCTTCCAGTCTAACCAGATGCGGCAGAATACCAGTATTTTACACGGAGCGAATGCCATCAGACCTCCGCTACGACGGTTACGTGTTTTCCGAGGCACGGATGAGTCTCGGAGTAACGAATGTTCACCCATCCACTGATTGAACGCGGAAAGCGCAACTTTACCTTACAAAACATATCATCTGCGCGGTTTTTAATTAGCCAGGAGCCCCTCGTTGTTAATTTTATAATGTGGTAATTATTTTATTCGTTTTTAGGGTTTCGTAGTTACCAAAATGGTAAAAAAGGAACCCTTATGGTGCGACTTCGTCTGTCTGTCTGTCACATCTGCTTATTTCAGAAACTACTAATAATTTTATTATGATTGCAACAGAGACTGAAATGGGGGATTGAAATTTTAAAGTGGAGTTACTAAGTCAAGTGAGGTATCATAATATGAAAGGGATTCATTTGTACATTATAAAATATAATTTTATTTTCATTTATGCCACATAGTTTTTGACTAATGAGGAAAAACTTCTGAAAAAATACCATTCCCCCATATCTCCGAAGTTCAAAGCGAAAAATCTGGATTAAATATAGCTGATGGAAGTTTATGTAAATATTACAGAAAAAATAAAACGATGTCTATAACTAACACATCTTTTAAGAAATCAGAAAAAATATGTTTTACACAAAAACTTAGTATTGCGGTTCCAAAAAAAAATATATTTCATTTTGATAATGGAAAGAAATAGTTCCTCCAAGGGGACGGAACCCTCGGTGCACGAGTACCACTCGCACTTGACCGGGTTTTATTTTTAAGTCTGTTTTGTTTATTGACAAGCTTTTTCTTTTTTTCTTTTTAGTGGCCTTATTTAAAACATGGTTAGACCCACTAAAGATGCTATTTGTAACCCAATCACATTATCTGTACTATTCTTCATTGAGGAGTTCCATTGTCTATCTCCGAAGGTCTTCATCAGAGCTTCACAAATGAGACCACTCAATTGGCGACGATAACGCTGAACAAACACAAAAACATACAGTCTCATTGAGAACCTCTTCCTTTATTGAGACTGACCTCTTCCTTTATTGCCCGACGCGACGCAATGCCACGCACTGCCCAGCTAGGACGAAGCCTAAGGTGACTTTGGTCACCTCGGTTACCACTACAACGTGACAACCTGATTTAGTCGCGTACGCTTCAGTTTCAAGATGTTACCATCGCATGTTGTGCTTGTCGGGTCGAGAGGGCCGCACGGCACCGCGCATGTACTTGTCCAGGTCGATGATGTCGGGGGGCACGCCGTGGCCGCCCGACCACGAGCCGGACGTCGAGCGCGCTGACATTCTCGACAACGGTACCTGCGGCACAAAATAAATAGGTACAGAAGTCAATCTACATACAAGTGCGCTCGAGCAACGCTCACATATTCGCCCCGTACACAGTCAATCTGGATCGCGATCCGCGATCAAAATCAATGATCGCGATCCAGATTGATAGTGTACGAATTAGATTGACGGAACGGAACAAAACAATCTGGATCGCGATCATTGATTTTGATCGCGAATCGCGATCGAGATTGACTGTGTACGGGGCGCCATAGACACTGCTCACGGACACGATATCTCGGACCGTTTGGGACCAGAGTGCGAGTGAGTGCGGACGCGATTGTCATGCGCTTGAGAGAGATAGATATACAAGGTTAGTCGGAAAGGGGGTACTAAGCCGCGGGCCACCTAAAGTATCACTGATGACTATTTTAAAGCAAGTGTTAAAATTTTAAAATTCGATAATTTTTATTTCCATGCAAAAAGATTTTTATTTTTGTTTTTTCAAAAAAAATGTTACCTGCTTTAGTTATGAATTCAGAAAATACATTTTCTAATCCATGACCCCAAATATGACCTCAATTGTAAAAACAGCTGATCATAGCTATGGACAGATAGATTTTAGCATATTTTTTACGAAATCTTTGAAAAGCTATTTCTCTTAAACTATCGAGTTTTAGGGAAAGTTGTAGAACAAAAGTTATCCCTTATTATGGATACTTTAACACCCTTTCGGCTTAGTACCCCCTTTCCGGCTAACCTTGTATAGATAGAGCGACCGCCGAGCGTAGGTATGAAAAGTGAAGTACATACATGTGATTGAGTTCTGTACCTATCTGTTTTGTGCCTGCGGAACGTACAACAGCGAGGTACGGAACTGCGGAATGTGGAATAAAATAATATACATACATACATAGACAGACACTATAGAACGAGAATAAGGAAAAGATATCAAGGAAATGTTAGCGTTGGAACGTTGTGTTATGGTTAACTACAGCTACAGATAACCTAACCGCCGAATACTCAAACGCCACTCAGTTTTAAGTTGCCGTTAAGTTGGTGGTGTAGATAACGGTAGCATTAGATAAGCGTCACGGATTCGTCGGAATAAAACAACAGTTCATTTACCTATGACAGATTCGTAAATACGTCCATAACGCATACAATATCAATAAACGTTGCCTGTACTGCCTGCATAGTGCACCGATGTTTGTTAGTTACTTGCATACTGAACTCTTTTGCCATGTGTAGTAACTACAATTTGCTCAGCTCATTTAGCTATGACAGATTCGTAACTACGTCCATAATGCATTATACAATATCAATAAACGTTGCCTGCATAGTGCGTCGATGTTCGTTAGTCATACAGCTCATTTACCTATGACATATTTTTAAATACGTCCATAACGCATACAATATCAATTACCGTTGCCTGCACTGCCTGCATAGTGCAACGATGTTCGTTAGTTGCACAGCTCATTTACCTATGACAGATTCGTAAATACGTCCGTAACGCATACAATATCAATAACCGTTGCCTGCATAGTGCATCTATGTTCGTTAGTTAGTTGTTAGTTGCTTGCATACTTAACTCTTCTGCCTTGTGTAGGTACCTACAATTTGCTCAATTTCAGTAAATAATGCAATGTTTCCAACATATCTGGGCACCTGAGTCTTGAAGATCACCGTGTTTCGTGTACTCCAAAATCACCACTAGTTCCCGGACAAATAGGTTCCCATCGACATATCGTAGTAGGTAGGTATGCCACTTCGTTCACTGTTCTTTTAATTTAAAGTATTTCTAGTGCAGATAAGGCCGGTATACCTGTGTGCCAAGTATACAGTATCCCGGTCTATTAGTTACTGTCCGCTGCGTGTCCCGGAAAAGCGCGGTGAGGCTATGCGCATATATCAAACGGTTGGCCGTGCCCCGGGCGCGCGTGATGTTCTCGCATGGCGGCTCAGCACACTCGCTCTCTGTCACGATACTACACTGTCACTCTGACGGCTTTCCACGTTCGAATGCGAGCATGCAAGGAGGTTAATCGCTGAATGGTATATACAATTTTTTCTACTGGCGATTGTTTTTGTTGGACTGTAACACCCATGTTCTAAGACGTTCCTCCAAAACTTACTCGACTAGACTCCACCTCGACTTGACATAAACGTCCTCGACTCGAGATTTTTCCTCAGTCGAGGTAAGGAATCATCTGCCAAACTCAAGGTACCTCGGAACCTACATTAAGGAAGGAAGTGTCAAAGTTCGTATGTAATAAAAATTAATTTTGAAGACTGTCGAATATACTTACGATAATCCTTAATTTTTTTTATCGCGGCGTTATTTGCGCGATGCAGATAATTCTAATTATGACGTAATGACTCCGTCGAGGAACCTCAAAGTTCACTCGAAATTGCGACTAAGTATACAATTTTGAATGTGGTTTCGAGGCCGTCCTGGTTCGAGTAAATTTTGGAGGAACGTCTTTGAATATGGGTGTAAGAGTAATGGTTAGTGGGTGGTAGTTTTCAGTAGAGTAGGAGACTAATCGAGTGCGAAATACAAGTCTTTAGTAAAGTGTGAGTATTTAGTGAATTACATGGGAGACAGATTAGGAATATAATACCCCTCTGTCGCCAGTCACAAGTGAGCGCACAGCGGACAAGCCAGTCGTGAGTGGTGACGAGCCTGGCACCATTGTGTCTCTTCTGTTACGTCTTCCTGTGTTCTCGGTATCCACACTTTTCCAACTAGCCTTACAACATCGTCCGTCTAGACCAGAGGTCCCCAAACTTTTTGTCTCGTAGACCACTTGCCACCATTTTCAGTTTTGGGTAGACCCCCTGCTTAGCTTAATATTGCATTTTAGCAAATTCATCAACTTCAAATGTGTTTTTGACTTATTTCCAACTATACTGAGAGCGAAAAAACAATAAAACCACGCGTTAAGTTTTGTATATTTATTAAATCTACTACAATAGTACCACAGTAGGTATAAAGTAGATTATGACTTCCTATTAATGGAATAACCAATAACCCATATATACAGATGATATGTTGCTTAGTTTTTACTTGAAAACATAACAAACAGACCGAGACGACGATAGTACTATCACAGTCTAATAATCTACTTTATACTGTGGTACTATTGTAGTAGATTTAATACAAAACTTAACGCGTGGTTTTATGGTTTTTCGCTCTCAGTACAGTTGGAAATAAGTCAAAAACACATTTGAAGTTGATGAATTTGCTAAAATGCAATATAAGCTAAGCATAGATTATTAGACTGTGATAGTACTATCGTCGTATAGGTCTGTTTGTTACGTTTTCAAGTAAAAACTACACAACAAATCATCTGTATATATATATATATATATATATGGGTTATTCCATTAATAGGAAGTCAAAATTAAAGTCACGACCTGCTTAAATGAGACCCCCTACATCTTAAAGTCACGACCTGCTTAAATGAGACCCCCTACATCTTAAAGTCACGACCTGCTTAAATGAGACCCCCTACATCTTAAAGTCACGACCTGCTTAAATGAGACCCCCTACATCTCACGGACCTCCAATTATTTTTTTCACCCACATGGACCCCCTGTAGGTCGGCGTCGATCCCTGGCGGTCGATATAGACCACTTTGGGTATCACTGGTCTAGAGAACTGCTGGTCTGCCCACGGATCTCCTCCCCAGTCTTGGCCACCATTCCGCTATCGCTTTCGGAAACGTGGGTGTACAGACTGCTCTAATAGGAGAAGAACTCTGCTTACCCCTTCGGGAATTACAGGCGTGAGTGTATAATGTATGTATGTTTAGTGAAGTGCAAGTTGTTAGTATAATCAAATGAGCTTTTAAACGGGTTATTAAACTGTGAATCTTTAGTAGAATGCCAGTCTTAAGTCCAGTGCGAGTGTATAGTCTATTTCGAGTGGGAGATTCTAGTTGAATACGAGTCTCTAGTCAAATGCTACTTCGAGTGCGCGCAAGATAAATCTGCGCGCGGCCTAAATCGGAACTAATCATGGTCCACCACAATGTTGCCGTTTTATTAACTTTGTCCCTAGATCTCCCTGATTTTAGGAGTAAAAGAAAATATGATAATGAAGATTATAGTAGACCTCATCAGACGATAATAATCATAATGCATTCTTATTCATTCACGGCACATTTATAAGCTTAGTTCTTTTCCTTTGAAAGTTACGTAAAAATACTTATTAGTTTTGTAGGGGAACGAGGTATGGTGTTCATCCTACGAAAAGGGAGGATCCTCCAACCAGGCGAGTCTTATGCCTGGCGGGCCACTGCCCATCGATTGGTTGGGAAGTTGCATATACAACATGTAGGTAACATAATTAACGCACACTCTCAAACACCCCAATTAGAATATTATGTTATAATCATAATACATACACTGAAATTTTATTTTTATCTGCTTAAATATTGTTTATTCAAGAAAATAGTATTACTTTTTCATTGTTAACTTCATTTAAAATTCAGTCTTATCAATCAATCAATCAAATTTATTTCGGACAAGGTACATCCATATGTTGGTAAATTATAATATAAGTACTTACAAAAATATCTTAATAATAATGAAACGGACTTATGCTCTTGACATAAGGCTCAATTTTCGTTATGCTAATTAAAAAACTAATTATTAAAAAAAACGTTTATAAAAAAAAATACACAATAAAAATGGCTGAAGTCGATTCAGTAAACGATTCTGAATAAACTACTTTCAGGATGTGCGTTAATTATGTTACATATTGTATACTAACTCCGTGTCAGATCTTGATACCGCGATGCAGGATTTGTGACATTTCATCTGACAGCTGTCATTGTAGACGCTGTAGTCTGCTAGACATTCGTCGTGCTGCGAAGTTCGTATATGGCGTGATAGATGCCGCCATAATTTAATGTTATGTTGGTTGGTACCTACTAAATTTTAACACACATAACTTAGCCTAATTAAAATATAATAAACCGCAAAAGAGGGCTGCCCAATTTTAATGCTCACGAATATATTACTTTTCCTTAAAAAGTAGTACTTTGTATTTTTGCGATCATGGCAACATTTAGCACGCCCTCCGTCGCGCGTAGAGTTATCTTGCGCGCACTCTAGAGTGCGATTTTCTTGTCAATTGTTCAGTAGAGTGCAAATCTTTAGTAATATTTAGTCGAGTATAGGTCTGTTCGAGTGTAAGTCATTAATCCAGTGTCAAGTGTATGTATATCTTGAGTCGGGTGTTGGGTAGGGTTGGTATTTATAACATTGATTTGATTCTTGTTTCAAGTGTAGGTATATCTTGAGTCGGGTGTTGGGTAGGGTTGGTATTTATAACATTGATTTGATTCTTGTTTCAAATGTAGGTATATCTTGAGTCGGGTGTTGGGTAGGGTTGGTATTTATAACATTGATTTGATTCTTGTTTCTTTGGTTGAGGGGTAGTATTATGTATAGTGCGTGTTTAGTTAAGTTTTTATTAGAGTGCAACTATTTAGTAGAGTGAAAGTCACTAGTCGAGAGCGAGTGTTTAGTAGAGCAGCTCGTCGGCCCGTAACGTCCACGCTTCTATAATAATCATAAGGGATATCGGCTCAGACCGATTGATGATGGCAGAGTTGTTCTTAGCAGACAGGAGCACGCTGCTGGCCACCATGCTGCACCCAAGTCTTAGGGCCGGCGCAGATTTGGCGAAACACAACGCGGAGCATTTTTCACTGCCAAAGCATTATCGAATTTACTCAAGTTGAAATCATCATCATCTTCCTGCCCTGGTCCAAAGTTACTTGTGGTCGGCGCAATATGTTATCCTCTTCCATTCTTCCCTGTCAGCCGTCTCATTATCATTTACTCCCTTATCTTTCATATCCTCCCTCACACAATCCATCCATCTTTTCTTAGGTCTCCCTCTCCTCCTCCATCCATCAACATTCATCACTCTCTTAGTCACATGTTTCATCCCTCCTCATCACATGCCCATACCAAGACAAACGCTTTCCTTGCTCACGTTGAAATAAGATTTGAAAATCAATTAAAACAACTACTGGTCCCCGAGACTCCGAGAGCATCGGAGCGCCTAGAAACGAAAGGTGATTTTCGATATTATTTAAACGCTAGTAAAGTCTATAATGGTTTGGCGGTGGAAAATGCTCTGCGCTGCGCCTCGCCAAATCTGCGCCGACCCTTACACCTTTATTCTAAGACGTTCCTCCAAAACTTACTCAACTCGACTCCACTTCGACTCAGTCTTTCTCATTGGTCTCATTTTTTTAAACAAACGAGTACAGTCACGTGTAATAATATGTATACACATAATGAGCTTAAAAAGAGAATTTATTTTAGAAAATAGATTGTAAATAAGAAATATTCGAAACAATAATTCGTAGGTATGCATTTAAAGAGGCTATGTGTGTAATATTTCATAATTTTAATTGATATTTTAGAAGAATATAACTTTTGAAGTTCGCTACGTGTATACATATTATTACACGTGACTGTACCTACTTACTTTACTTTTTAGAAACGCAGTCAAAATGTTCGGTAGGTACACGTTTGTTAAAAAAAACATACTTTAACATCGGTAGTTATAGTTGACATAAACGTACTCGACTCGAGATTTTTCCTCAGTCGAGGTAAGGAATCATCTGAATTCTGTCAAACTCAAGGTACCTCGGAACCTACCATAAGGAAGGAAGGTGTCAAAGTTCATATGTAACAAAAATTAATTTTGAAGACTAACGAATATGCTTACGATAACCCTTACAACTATTTATCGCGGAGTTATTTGCGCGATGCAGATAATACAAATTATGACGTAATTACTCCAATCTAACTCGACTCATTTGAGGACCCCTCAGTCAAGTAACCTCAAAGTTCACTCAAAATTGCGACTAAGAATTCAATTTTGAAGGTGTTTTCGAGGCCGTCCTGAGTCGAGTAGGTATGAGTTGAGTAAGTTTTGGAGGAACGTCTTAGAATATGGGTGTTAGCCACTTAGGTGCCCACGCCACGTGTGTGGTGGGATTGGCGTAGTATTCGCCGACATCACACGGAATACGAATATTGCAGTAAACCGATGCCTAATTACGTAGGAGAGAGTATTAATAAAACAAACAGTATTACGGCAAGTTAATTTATTACAATATAATTAATTTCAAGTTACATTATTAATTTAATTAATTGTTCAGCGATCACCTTCACTGCGCTCCACAGCGAGTCGACATCTCACTTAGGTACAAGTTACATGTTCAATAAAAATTCCCTGGCGGAATGAACAGAGCGATCTACAAACAAAAACAAGTGACGAACTATAGTCGTTCTGTCAGACTTGCTCCGAGCTCGACGCGCGAACCGTTCTATGTCGGATTGTGATTGTAAATGGCTACTGCAATCCAGATATTGAAATCTTTGGGGCTTAACAACACTGTGAGGTGTACCCGACAATGGTGCTCGTTCTGCTGCGCACGCGCACCGACAGGCAAAACAACAAAGACACGCATATTTGTTAGAGCTGTGTTGTAACAAGTTAACTTGTTGAACATCACGTGTTTTAAGGCGGCTTAAGTTGAGGTGTCGTCTTAAACTGTTTGGTTTTAGTTCAACCTAATGTGACAGCTCTAATATTCGTCCATCTCTTTCTTGTTTTATCTGCAAGTAAAGGATAGCAATATTTTTAGTTCATTTTAGTCGGTGCTCAACAGAATCGAGACCAATATCGTAGAACGATACTAGCCTTATGATGTCTACTTTCTCGATTTTTGTCTCTCTCAAACAAAGCAGACAACTCCAAGCAAATCTGTAGGCATATACAGGGTGTAAACGAAATTATGTAATTCCTTCAAACCTCGTGATGTACTGCTGACATAGATTAACCCTGAAAGGGATACTTTTGAACACAATAAAAAATAATTTACAGAAAGTAAACATGTATTCTTAACGTCAGGCATTTTAGCGCACCGAGTTAAATGACCGCGCGAAGAGCGATAGCAGCTCAATTCTCTCGACTACTGTCGAGGCGCTAGAATGCCGCACGTTAAGAACACATGTTTACTTCTTGTAATATTTTTTTATTGAATTCAAAAGTATCCCATTCAGGGTTAATCTATGTCAGCAGTACATCACGAGGTTTGAAGGAATTATATGATTTCTTTACACGTTGTATACTTCCAATTGACACAATAATAATTCATCTCTTATCCTAGTCAGCGCCTTACCACAAAACAGATAGGTACAGAAGTCTCACATGTATGTACTTCACTTTTCATACCTACGCTCGGCGGTCGCTCTATCTATATATCTATCTCTCTCAAGCGCATCGCACTCGCGCTCGCACTCTAGTCTCAAACAGTCCGAGATATCGAGTCCGTGAGCAATGTCTATGTGTGCGTTGCTCGAGCGCACTTGTATGTAGATTGACTCCTGTACCTATTTGTTTTGTGGCCTTGCCTACTCGGTGGAACAAAGTAGGTATGGTACACGGCCATTCAAATAAAGCGAGTCTGCTCATTACAACGTATCATACCAGGACCGCAATAAGACCGTGTCGCGCACTGCAAACATCGCTCCGGTTACTAACTATGCCTACTGGAACGGACCAACCGCGTTCTATACGAGTATACAGCGCGTATGTTCTACTATGCCCGCCAACTAAGAATAGGATCGCGCTTGCTACAACTTCACACGATAGCTGTCAAATTAGTACGGCCAGCAAAAAAAACTGTGAAAAAAAATGTTATATTTTTTTATTCATAGATTTCATTATTATTTATATTCATTTTTATAAAATCTCAAACACCTTAGTGTCGGCTGTTCCTCGTACGGTCAGCTCTGTGGCTCTCTCCGTGTACGCAACCTGAGCAATCTTTACGCACACGTCCCTGGTGGTTCTACTGCTAACATTGTTTACAGGGAAACCTTATTATAATGGACCTGACTGCTGATAGAAATACAACAAACTAAAACCCCACTCAGCCTAAACTGTTGGCAAAAACACAGGGCACCTGAAGATATGTGAAGTTTTATTTGTGAATAAATGATAATACATATTTCACCGAATTTTATGTATTTTTTCATAGTTGTTGGAATAAAGAAAGATTTAAAAAATACCTACCTAATTTCAGTTAAGCCAGTAATGTTGTTCTCCGACTACTACGCAGACGAAGTCGCGGGCACAACTAGTCATTATATAAATATTCGTATTTACAAACACAATCTATTAGATATTTGTCCTCCATTTTTCTTTCAAATAATTAATATTTTGTATCAGACTGGGACATTGTAGACATTGTCTGCTTAGTTGTCGGCAATAAGATTGACAAGCATATCATTTTGGGACCCAGTGCATAATCAGCAAGCACATTGGGTCACCCGCGCGACGAGTGTTCCCAAGGAGGATTAATGTCAGGCAGGCGGCCGGTCATAAAACAATAAGCCAAAACCTCTAACAACATGGATTTATGAAATAAGTACATGTTGTGCCGACTCCACCTAGTGTGGGATAAGGACAGGGAGAAGAAGATCAGACTGGGATTACAACGCGGTATAATCGCGATGCATAACCGTCGCGTATCAGGCGCGGCGCGTACAATCACCAGAAAATTATTCTCGCGATTATATTTTGCTGCATGACACGCTTGACGCTACGGTGTTGGTGGATGGAACGGTCTAAAGGGCATTGTCTCATACTAATCCGTATAAACATTTTGTCTCTGGCGATACGGTTACGGTCCTAGTAAGGTACGGTGTAGTGGGCTGAGTGCTTTACGTACATACACACTGTACAACAGTTCATAGTTTTATAGTTCCATAAAGTGTCGCCGACATGAATTAAGTTAGGTAGATAAGCAATAATGAGCTTTGTGAGTATTGAATTAAGGTCGAAAATAAATGAACGTATAACGTTAAGTAAATAGAAATTAGACCATTTTTAACTTTATTTCAATAACAACAAAGTTTATTATTACTTGTCGTTTAAAAGATCTATATGCTGCGTTTCGGTATTATATGCAGATGCATGGGTCATGTATAAAATGTGTTTTTCAGACAATACAGTCAATTGATATTATGAAAATGTAAAAGCTTTATTTTTCTATAATTTAATTAATAATATTTAGTATTATTTCGACAAGCACGAAGACGGGCTGTATAGTTCATTTCCCTATCGTATATCGTACTTAGTTCAACCGCGTCGACTACGACACTTACACCTTGCGAATCACTTGGAAACGACTTACATTATGGAATATTTGTTCGTGAAGAGGGCGCCACCATTGCTGCGGCCGCACGGGACGACATTACGTCGCGTGAAGCGGAGCGAGCGTACGGAGCGAACGTATCGTGGCACTCCATTTCGTATTCCAACAACGTAGTGGCTAAGTATGCGCGTTCGGTTCGTGTGACTAGAGAACGCGGACGTCGTCGCGTGACGAGGCCAGCGTGTGTGACGTCACGCGCTGACGTCACTGTGTGTTGGGCGCGGGCGGCGCCGCGCTACGTCACTGACTGTTGGCCAGCTCGTCCATGCGACACCTGCAACCATTACCACTATAGTATTATGTGCTCACTAATGTATACATTTGTCTCTAATGAGAGTTTTCGTTACTTTTTCTGCCACCAGACGGCGCTCCGTATGCGTCAGGTCCAAACAGCTGTCAGATAGCACATATTCTTATCGAACGTATAATTTTTTAGTGAAATTCTACGTATTTGGAAGTGTTATTGATTTTATTATGGACTAGCTGCCCGGACAGACTTCGTTCTGTCAAAAGTTATTGGCCTGTAGAGGGAAAAGAAAAGTGTTGTTTTTACTATTTTCCACGCAATTTTTATGTTTTTTCTCTCCATAAGAAAACCTTCCTTGTGCCTTAAGGAATACATTTAAAAAAAATGCAGAATTGGTCGAGCCGTTCTCAAGTTTTGCGCTTAGCAACACATTTGGCGATTCATTTTTATTTATATAGATTACGGCCAGAGAAAGGTTGCCGAACTGAAGATTGAGCTCAAAAAGAGAGGTGCAAAGGTCACCCTGCTGTTTTATTTGCACACGTAGGCACTGCACAATACTGTGGCATTTTAGAAAACAATATTCGTTTTGTAACATTTTTAAGAATAAATAAACCAAAAAAATTATCGATAAATACAAATCGTGTATGTGTTTTGACAGGTGGTTGGACCTGACGCTACAGTGCTGCCATCTCAGGTAGAACATTTTTCAGAAAACCCTCATTAAGTGATCACACTTATTGGGTTTCGGAAGAATATCAGAGTTAACTTTGTTTTCAACGAATGTTCTGGCAACATGGAAGTGTCAAATCGCAGTTAGGCGAAGGCCTTTCGAGTTGACTTGTTGTTTGCTAATACGCAGATAGTATCTGGACATGTCAAGAATTCATCATGTATCATTTATCTGTACAATCGTAAGTGCAGTAGTACGTGTGAAAAACACTCGCAGTAAGTATACAGGGTGTAAACAAAATCATGGAATTCCTTCAAACCTCGTGATGTACTGCTGACATAGATTAACCCTATACGGGATACTTTTGGATTTAATAAAAAATAATTACAAGTAGTAAACATGTGTTCTTAACGTAAGGCATTTTAGCGCCCCGAGCGAATTGCGCGCGGTATAGCTCGCCGTGCGATCATTTAACTCGGGGCGCTAAAACGCCTCACGTTAAGTACACATGTTTACATGTTGTAATTATTTTTTTTATTGAATCCAATAGTGTCCCGTGCAGTGTTAATCTATGTCAGCAGTACATCACGAGGTTTGAAGGAATTACATGATTTCGTTTACACCCTGTATTTAATATTAACAAAATAACGTTTGTGCGTGTGGTGTACCTACCTGACGGCCATCTCGGCGACCTCTAGGCTGGGGTAGTCGAGCTCCTTCACCAGGCACAGCACCGCCGACAGCAGGTTCGAGTTCTGACAACAACACATTACTATACATATTAGTTTATATTAGTTTATATTAGTTCATGTTACTTTAGCGCAGCATGCACTAGCAAGTTCTATTGTATCACTTGGCAAGTGCTCGTTTACTTGCGGCAGTCGACTTGCTGCGGGTGTGTCCACAGTTTGAAGGTCGGTTGCACAAGTCAACTTGCGCAATAAAAGTTGCTATTGGATAACACATTAATGTTGATTATTGTTTTGGTAACCACACACACGGCGGACGGGTAGTTGCGCTCCCGCTCGTGGTTGTTGGGTCGCTCGCGCGCGCTCGCTCGCTCCTCGCACGCCTCGCCCGCTCGCTCCTCCCACGCCTCGCCCGCTCGCTCCTCCCACGCCTCGCCCGCTCGCTCCTCCCACGCCTCGCCGCACATCTGATACAGTATAAGTAATTACCCTGGCGACCGGCCTCCTGGTGAAGCCGCGGTGCTCGGCCATGACGGCGGACGGGTAGTCGCGCTCCCGCTCGTGGTTGTTGGGTCGCTCGCGCGCGCTCGCTCGCTCCTCCCACGCCTCGCCGCTGCCTCGCTGGGACATCTGACCGTATGACTCTGACCTAGAAATTAAAACATGCTTTTAAATGTGATGTTACGCGTTTTTGACAATTTGCAACGTGCAAAAAAGATAAGTTTGCAGACAAAGAATTTTAATGGTGTTGTGCAGTGGGGTGCCGCGGGATGCGGCGGGGAGGCATCGTAAGCAGATGGCGGTAGTGTTGTTACCTGTCGGGCCTCTCGTAGTACGGGTCCTGGTAGGGCGGGGAGGCGACGCCGCTGGCCGGCGCAGTGTAGCGACACTCGCCGTTAGTCGAATACGTGTATTCCTGAACACATACATCTATTTTATACAGAGTTTTTTTAATATGGGTTATTTTTAGCAAGTATATAAAAATGTTCTATGGAGAATTCCATAAAAATAAACACGTTATCACTTTTATTTTAATAATAAATTGGCGACCATGTTTTTCTATGAACAACATCCAATTATTATTATAATCAACTTGCAGAAAAGAAGCCCTCTAATGAAGGAATCAAGAATCGAGACACGTAACATGACGTCACAGACAAATAGATATATAAGAAAAAATATAAAATAATAAAAAACCATAACTATGTATAAAATGAACAGCCATAATTGTTTAGCCGCGTACAATACCACAGATTACCTTATGACAATACCACAAAGCAGATAGGTACAGAAGTCAATCTACATACAAGTGCGCTCGACCAACGCACACATAGACACTGCTCACGGACACGATATCTCCGACTGTTTGGGACTAGAGCGCGAGTGCCATGCGCTTGAGAGAGATAGATATATAGATAGAGCGGCCGCCGAGCGTAGGTATGAAAAGTGAAGTACATATGTGTGATTGACTTCTGTACCTATCTGTTTTGTGGCCAAACTGCGGCCGGTATGGTATCGTCCATTGTTTCACAAACTGATTGCTCCCACATTTGCTATTCAATCGTCAGCCCCGGATCTACATTTTTCAAAGGGGGGTGCAGAATACCAAAGGGGGGTGCAGAGTACCAATACGGCGCCCTCTAGGCAGACTATTTCAACAAATAAAATAAGAATTTTAAAAATTGTTTATTATAATAAAATTATAAATAATTCTAAAGGTTTATTCATATACAGGGTATAAAAATAGCCTTAACGAAGCCGAAGTCTACGCATACTGTACATAAAACTAAGTAACATACAGCAAAAATAATTGCTGGGAAACTACTTTTATTTTTTGGTATTAAAAACAGCTTTTAATTGTAGCGCGCAGTGGAAACGCGCGCGTTGCAAACTGTGCCTACATTTCAAAAATGTTGATAATGTTTGTATAGAAGAATGTTTAGTAATAACATTTAAACTTAGTTTTCGTGACAAACGTACAAAAACATGTTGACTTTGACCTTCAATATCTCCATAACCAGTCGGTTCCCAGGTATGGCCCAATACCAAAACACCTTCGTAATGATGGGAGGAATACGTGGCTTTCGGCTTCGTTAAGGGTATTTTTACACCCGATATAACCGGGTCCAGCATAGTACAGACAGCGAGACTGGCTGGTGGCGGGCCCCTTATCTTCGCCACCCGGGGCAAGTGCCGCTAGATCCGGGCCCGTTAGGCTAAGCATCCACCAGAGCTGTGCTAAGCTGCATAGCGAGCAATGTGTTTTGTAAGCACCAATAGAATCACTTCATTTACGTAGCTTCGCTCTGCGCAGCTCTGGTGGATACGGGCTTAGCGGAGCGAGGTTTTTGTTCGTACAAAACAAGCGACAAATGCGAGCGAGGGATGTGTTGCGAGGAATGTGTTGCGATGAATGTGTTGCGAGGAATGTGTTGCGAGGAATGTGTAGCGAGGAATGTGTTGCGATGAATGTGTTGCGAGGAATGTGTTGCTAGGAATGTGTGCAAATATGCGCCTACCAGTCAGAAAAGAGTCCGCTGCCTATCCTCACACCGCTCATTTGTACACATTACGCATTACACATTACCCATTCCTCACACAGCTCTGGTCGAAAGGGTCACACCGTTTCACATCCTCGCTACACATTTTCGCACCGCACATTTTCCTCGCACAGTTCTGGTGGATGTCCAGCTTAACCGTGGCATATAATGTGTGCGAGTGGCAAGCTATACCTACAATGTGCGTTGCGTGTCTATCCATACAGTCAGTTAAATAAATCGTGATCGAAATATCTGTGGACCTGTCAGATTCACAAACGATTGAATGCGTGTGAGTCCGCTTACGGCGCCAAGTGCCCGGCACACCAAACCAAACGCGGCGGGTCCGCGCGCGGTGTACCTATTTGTCGCCGCGATAATGTAAAAGCCGCTATTTATAATAAAACTAAATATTGTCATTAGATCATAATTTTGATATTGTGCATAAGGTGCTTTAGGTAATTACGAACATGGGAATATTGCAAAAATTACGAATTACTACTAAACCAGGCAATATTTTTGCTCTGGCAACATTACAGTATTGCAGTAACATGGCAGCATTATACATTACAGTATTGCAGTAACATGGCAGCATTACACATTACAGTATTGCAGTAACATGGCAGCATTACACATTACAGTATTGCAGTAACATGGCAGCATTACACATTACAGTATTGCAGTAACATGGCAGCATTACACATTACAGTATTGCAGTAACATGGCAGCATTATACATTACAGTATTGCAGTAACATGGCAGCATTACACATTACAGTATTGCAGTAACATGGCAGCATTACACATTACAGTATTGCAGTAACATGGCAGCATTACACATTACAGTATTGCAGTAACATGGCAGCATTACATATTACAGTATTGCAGTAACATGGCAGCATTACACATTACAGTATTGCAGTAACATGGCAGCATTACACATTACAGTATTGCAGTAACATGGCAGCATTACACATTCTCGCATTATTACGTTGCCAGAGCAAAAAATATCACCTGAATATTCCCATGTTCGTAATTACCCTAAAGTATGATACAAGTTGCATTATGAAACTCAACATTTAATTATCAAATACGAGCGCGGACCCGCTAACGGCCCGTTTAGCGAAGTGTGCCAAGGCGGGACCGGTCAAGGTGCACAGATATTTGGACCCGCACGTTGGCCGTGCGCCGTACCTTGACGCTGTGCGCGGAGAGCGAGTGCCGCAGCGAGCCGGCGTCGGGCGAGCGCGCCTGCGAACACGAACACGTGACACTCCACATTATGTGCCGACCAATGTTGTGGTCGACTGGTCGACTGGTCCACCAACCAACTTAATATAATGCGTGTTTATATTATTTAAAGCTATACAGGGTGAAAACGAAATCATGTAATTCGATCAAACCTCACGATCTACTGCTGACATAGATTAAGCCTGCATGGGATACATTTACAATTTTTTTTTACATAAAGTGAATATGTGTTCTTAACGTGAGGCATTTTAGCGCCCCGAGTAAAATGACCGCGCGGCGAGCGATAGCAGTGCAATTCGCTCGGAACGCTAAAATGCCTCACGTTAAAAACATATGTTTACCTACTTCTTATAATTTTTATTTTATTGTATCCAAATGTATCCCGTGCAGCGTTAATCTATGTCAGCAGTACATCGTGGGGTTTGAAGGTACTACATGATTTCGTTTACACCCTGTATGTAGTTCGACACCTAAAGGTAGTCGCTACGTCTAAAATACTGATATTCATTCGCATATGGTTACATTGGAAGTCGACCCCAACATAGTTGAGCAAAGGAACGGGTGTGATCTTGGCCGTGTTCACTGCCGTGTGTCAATTTTTATATTAATTTGCCAACAATTTTGAATCCTAATTTAAGCATCTTGTTTTTACTGACTAAAAACAAAACTCAGTACAATTGTAGTAGTTAATGAGTATTAATTCAGCCCAGTCGCCGGGTAGGTTTAACTTGCAAAAGGTCCGTCAGGTATGATTTTAGGATAATATGTTTTATATAGATGTTCTTATGAAAATTTCAAATTTTTGACCTTGAGTGACCTCCGCACGGTCCGCCATCTTAGACTAAAGACCCCAAAAATGAGTTTTTATTAAATAACTCCTTATCTGTGGGTTTTACGGCAAAATTTGCTGTGATCAATTTTGTAGAGGATTAAATTCCCTATAGTTCTTGTGTGAAGCAATTTTTTCTATAGCTAATAATTTACGACATATTGTGCTATAAAGTAGACAAAATGCACAATTACACAAAAAACTTATTTTTAACCTGCGACGCAAAAAGAGGGGTGTTATAAGTTTGAATCCTATGTCTATCTGTCTGTCCGTCTGTGTGTTTGTCTGTGGTACCGTACCTCCAAAACGGATGAACCGATTTCTAATTGGTTTCTTTTGTTTGAAAGCTAGTTCAATCAAGATGATTACAGGCTTTGTTTGATGGGAATCGGTTCAGCCATTGCAAGACTAAGAGCTCTTGCCACAATTGGTGTAGAGATCTCTGCTATACAATGTGTATTTAATTCACCTTGCGAAAAGAGCTGATTATCTGATGGCGGAGCGCGCGGAGGTCACTCAATGTCGAAAATTTTAAATTTTCATAAGAACACCTAAATATAACACATACATATAACACATACATATCCTAAAACCACAACTGACGGAGCTTATGCTAGGTGAACCCCTTATGCTAGGTGAACCCCTTTTTTGCGATCCCGGCGACTTGGCTAATTGTTTTAAATGGAAAATGATTTAAATGAAGTTCAAGAGAAGCCGCAAACCGTTACAGTTCGACCGCACTGAAAAGATTCATCGGAAATTTTCGATAAATAAACAGTGCTGAATGTAATGTACACAAATTTACTAGTAGCAAATAGAAAACGACCTTACGAAAAAAATGTTTAGGTATATTTTAGCTTGTACCTATATGTTTTCATAATTAGTTATGTAAAGATAACTGACGTCCGATCCAACTAGGGTTGCCAGGCCCAAAAACTGAAAAGCCAGTCACAGATTCATATATAGCCGGACATTTTGCCCTGAAAGCCTGACACACTGGATTTTAAAATAAATTAAAAAAAAAACTTTTATTTGTGTATTTATTACCTACTGTTATTAGTTTGAGGCTTACTCTACTCTTAATTATATGTGTGATAATACGCGAGTCGCTCGCGCGCTTTCGCTCGGCATCTTTTGGCGGGGCGGGGTGACCAAAAGCCTACGAAAAGCCGGACGGGCTGGACTTAGACTGGTTTCACAGCTGTCCGGGAGACCCGTACGGGCCGACCGTACACGGGAGATATAGTATGATGGTCGCGTACGGACCAATCCGCGTCGCTGTGAAATGATGTTCTAGTGCCTCACGTCTATCTAGCCCGTACGCGTCTCCCGGACAGCTGTGAAATCAGCCTTTATCGGGGGGCACGGCAGTGCCCCCGCCAAGTCGAGCGCGAAGCAAACACTGCCGTACCATCCTTTACTGGAGCCATTTCGCCGCGTTTTCAGGCCCCTATTTGAGAACCTCTGGATAAGACCAGAACTCAGGAATTTTCGTCATCCAGTAAGCTATAATCACATACTTAAAATACAAAATTTCAAGTCTGTAGGTCTTTTAGTTCCGAAGTTAAGGGAAAGCAAAGTTTCGCATTTATGACACTCACTCACTCACTCACTCATGATCATCAGAATAGAACTAGTACTTCCCATAAACTCAGAGAGCTGAAATTTGGTACAGAGTTAGGGTTTAATGGCCACATAAAGGGAAAACTATAAAAACTAGGATAATCGAAGATCTGGAGTACCTGGTGACCCTGATTAGAAAACACAATAGCCCAACCAAACTATTAGAGATCGACATACCGCCTTTACAAAAAATATTCAACTTGGTAGGCCGCTTCACGTTGGTAGGACGTCAAAAAAAAAAAAAACAATATGCCCCACGTTTCTAAAAAAAGAAGTGAAATCCCACCAAAAACATTCTGTAAAAAACTAGCCAAGTCTCTATGGAGCTGGTTGTTTATCTCTAAAAAGTAATGAAATCTAGACAAAGTCGTGCCAAGTCTAAGGTTCCTACTGCGATTTCTTTATTAATATAGTTAATGTTGTGTGACTTGGCCGTTGAACATTCTTTATACGTTAGTGGGTACAAGTCAACGGGACAGGTACAGACGGACTTCTATCAATGATTAGAAGTCCGTCTGTACTGGTTTTTTTTTATACCGTTTGTTTTAGGTTCGCCTATACATAAGTATTATTGAAATACGCAGCTTTATCAAGCCTACAATTGACTGGTTATTGAATCAACGTTTTCCGAGTGGCAATTTTCCATCGTCAATGGGTAGCGGTTCTGGCGACAGATTGGTGCAATGGTGTCATGGAGCACCTGGTTTTGTACCCTTGTGTACCCTTCAACGGCCAAGTCACACAACATTAACTATAATAATAAAGAAATCGCAGTAAGGAACCTTAGACTTGGCACGACTTTGTCTAGATTTCATTACTTTTTAGAGATAAACAAGCAGCTCCATAGAGACTTGGCTAGTTTTTTACAAAATGTTTTTGGTGGGATATATTTGGCCTGACACGACTGTAAAAAGCCGGTCACCTGGCAACCCTAGATCCGACTTATTCTCGGCAGCAACGAATAGTCGTCGTTCTAGACACAGTGGACCGCTATTTTTTTGTAGCTGGAGCTAAACAAGTGGCGATCTACTGTGTCTAGAACCACTTGTGGCGCACGTGCGGTCAGCCCAAGGGTACGCTCAAACTGTACTTGTAGCGACGTGTACCAGTGTACCAACCAAACAGGATGCATTTGGCAGCCCCAGATCTATATTATTCAAAGGGATGCAGACCACCAATTCACCGCCCTCTAGATACAATTTTTCAACAAACAAATTAGGTACATACTTATTAACTAAGACTATAAAAAAAAAATATTATAGTAATAAAATTTTAAATAATTTTAAAGGTTTATTCATGTAGTATAACCGGGTCCAGCATAGTACAAACAGCGAGACTGGCTGGTGGTGGGCCACCTCCTAAACTTCACCGCCCGGGGCAGGTGCTCCCCTCCCCTAGTTCCGGGCCTAGCGTTTGATTCGAATATATCGCTACAAGAACAGTCGCACTAACTGATCGCAACACGTTACTGCGGCCGCCGGCTGAACGCGTTGCCTTGAGCGTGTCAGCACACAGCATCAAATAAATAGAATTCTATTGCTTAATTATTGTTAAATGGAAATGGTAGCAAGTATATTGTTCGGTCAGGAACATTCCTGATGACATCTCAGAGCGTGGTCGTACTGTATCGTCGTTCACACAACAAATGATCACACATCAACTCAGTAGATGGTGTTAGATAAACTCAGTGAGTAAGTACAACACAAGCGTGGTGCCCGTAGCTGGGCACAGTACAGTGTACTCACGTCGTAGTGCGACCTGGTCATGGCGGGGTGCTCGTAGCGCTCGTAGCGCTCGTAGCGCTCGTCGGCGTCGGGCGACGCGGCGGGCGCGCGCCGGATAGGCGACGCCGGGGCCTGCACCACACATGTGTTATACTACACTCACTTGTGGATCTAACATAGCATATAAATCGAACTGCACAAATAAACTAGTACCTACTCCGTGAATATTTGATAGGTAAGGTGCTGTATGGTAATTAGGAACATGGAAATATTGCAAAAATTACGAATTCAACTAAACCAGGCAATATTTTTCGGTCTGGCAACATTACATTATACATTCTAGCATTATTACGTTGCCAGAACAAAAAATATTGCCTGGTTTAGTAGAAATTCGTAATTTTCGGAATATTCCCATATTCTAAAGCATGGTACTCCAAATTACACGGTGTATAATAGATAATCTGTGCAATGTGTACAAATATTTAAAAAATGTATATTGTGATAAGAATAGGGTTAGAACAAGAACGAGGTAAATGTGACGATGTCTAGCTGTACCAGGAAAAAATATATTACTATACAGGGTGTTCCAATTAATGGGTCTTCACTGTCATCAAGGTTTAAATATTGAAAATAGCAAAATTCACTTAAAATAGTCTTAGTTTTATTTTTAAATGCAAATATAGTGCATTTAACGATGTTCATTAAATGTCATGCCCAAGCCGACTTTAGATGATTTTAAGCCTTGATTTGGGACACCCGGTATGATAATCGTATGGAAGGGTATAGGAGAAACTTCTAGCCAACAATAGCGTAATACATAGGGGGCCATTCAAGTATTACGTAAGCACGAAAGAGGGGTGAGGGAGTCTTTGCTTAGCTTATTTTTGATGACATGGGGACGGGGGTGTCTAGATGATGATTACGTCGGCAATTTTTATTTATTTACTTTTATTTCTAGACTTAAAAACTGCTGCTCGAGAATAACAAGAAAGAAACCTGATCAGTTTGAAAAAAATATATACCAATGTTTACGTACCTAAGCATACGAGGAGGGGGGGGTAAAGTCTACTTTTGCTGACAAGGGGGAGGGGTGGGTCAAAAATCACTAAAATTCTGCTTACGTAATACTTGAATGGCCCCTAGGTTAGAATAAAACTATCTACGAGATGGTTCCCAATGTACCAGTAACGAGTCAGAACGCAACATTGGCGTAGGGTGACGTCACACTGACCTGCGGCTCGGAGCGCGCGGCGTCGGGCGGCGCGTCCAGGGCCTCCGAGCTGTCGCTGCCCTACGGCACGCACGCAAGGGTTAGCAGTATTACAGTATTAGTTCACACATTTATGACGGACAAGCTGTTTCAAATATACTAGGGTGCGGACATATTGAGAATGCGAGGGTATTGAGAGAGGTACGGGCGAATATCAAGACTCGATAATCATATTCGCTAATGTGTACGCAACCTGAAGTAGATTTTTTTTTTTTTTTAAGTTAGCCAACATTCTTTTATGAGCCTCAAAATAGGCTGAGTTAGACAAGCACTTTTTTAAGTATTTCAGATGTAGTTCTATTACTTATCAAGACTAGTTACAACAGGCGCCAAGTACGCTACGTTATAGGCGCGTATTAAAATTATACTAGCGACCCGCCCCGGCTTCGCACGGGTGCAATATAGATAGTTAGATACTAATGTGGGGCATATAAACCTTCCTCTTGAATCACTCTATCTATTGCTGAAAACTGCATCAAAATCAGTTGCGTAGTTTAAAAGATCTAAGTGTACAGACAGCGGGAGCGACTTTGTTTTATACTATGTAAAGATGAATTTCTATCCAACGGATTACATCAAGCGCTGTCGTCGATCATGCGCGCGTCGTACGCACGTAAGACGCGCGTCCGACGCGTGCCCCTCTTTTTAACCATGAGTCGTCTCCTTTTTACTATTTTTCCTGGTCGTTTTCTCTGCATCAATAATAAAATGAAAAGAAACAAAGCACTAAGCATGTTGAAGGTTCAAAAGTTACAACCAAAATGTGGACATTGTGTCGCGTTCACGCTCATCGGGCAGACGCACGATCAGCGCCCAACGCGTGGCCGGTATTGGCCGGTACTGGCCGGTACTGGCCGGTACTGGCCGGTACTGGCCGGTATTGGCCGGTACTGTCCGGTACGCAGCGTACTGGGCACCCGCCCCGTACACATGATGTAACTAGTCCCTTGGATTTAATTCTCATGGAACGAACTAGTTTCATTAAAATTTAACAATTCAACAACCACATTTAATATTACTTAAAAAAACATCCTGTATGATTAAATTAGTATTAAGTAAATAAACTTATTATTAATAAACTCTCCATCGGTTCATCGCAATAAAAAGCTAATAAAATAAAAACAATATAGTAACCGCTTGACAGTATCCATCATAATCCGTGCAACATGCCAACTGACAATGTAATAAGTCATCACCAGAGATCGGATAATCGGATGCATATTTACCTAAAGTTAATTTTTCGCTACAAAGTATGGAAACGGCTTCTGAAAATAATTTATTAGAAAAAAAACCCGGTTTCACGGGATTACATAACTAATCGATGTATATACTCGTAATTGCTTAAAAGTTAATTTTTCACCCCCGATTCAAATATATGTGTATGTAGGGTGTAAGAAAGTGAGGGGTGCATGTCTGTATTAGTTTAAAAAAGGTACAACTTTAGGTATGTAAATAAATAAATATGCATCCAATTCTAGGTAAATATGATTGCATTCTACAGAACACTAAGTTTGACGATCCCGGAATCGCGACATTTTTTCGATACAAAAGTACATTCCATATTAGCCAACACCTGAACTTTAGGCAAATATGCATCCGATTATCCGATCTCTGGTTATCAGATGATCACACGGACACACATTATATAGTATTATTATATCGATACACAGATAAGATAGCACACACAATGTTGTATTATTATCGTTATCAATCATGTTAAGATGATCACAAAAACAAAACAAAATGCTAAGGTCATGCGCTCTATGGTTGATAAGGACGGAGCGCGGATTTGATTTCGGATGATAAAGTTAGTTCAGCATCGTTGTGTCTAGCCTTTTCCTAACTATGTTATGGTCGTCTTCTAGTCTAACCAGATGCGGCTGAATAACAATCAGACCTTCGTACCAGACCTTGCTTAACTTATTCATGGCAGTTTGGTACTTCTTTAGGTTCTATGCTGTAGCCTTTCAAATGATATTATTAAAGCCTCTGTGAGGCCTTGGTTATAAGTGTTGGGGGTTTGAGTAAATAGAGGTCGAAATAGGTACGTCATATCTAGACACGCGGTAGCGTGTCAAGCCAAGTTCAAAGGAAAAAGGAACTGGCGACGCAGCAGCCGTGTGTTATAATACACGAACCATTTGAAGCCACTTTTGACCCCTTAATAACTCAAAATCTATTCAACATAAACACATGAAATTTGGTTTATTTATTAAATCCCCAAAAATGGCTTAAATCAAAATTGCATGGGATACTTTTGGTATATTTTTTTACAAAATGTAAACATGTGTTCTTAACGTGAGGCATTTTAGCGCATCGAGTGAATTGCGCGGGTACCGCTCACCGCGCGGTCATTTAACTCGGGGCGCTAAAATGCCTCACGTTAAGAACACATGTTTAGTTTTTGTATTTATTTTTTTATTGAATCAAAAAGTATCCCGTGCAGTATTAATCTATTTCAGCAGTACATCACGAGGTTTGAAGGAATTACATGATTTCTTTTACACCCTGTATAGTGGAGTTTCGCTCTACTAAGTACGTAACTTGTTGCTGCAAGTCGCTACACGCGGTACGGCCGCTCGTACCTCGTGTGGCGGCGGCGGCCTGCTGTAGTACTGGTCGGGCTCGCGCTCGGGGCTCGTGTTGCTGCAAGTCGCTACACGCGGTACGGCCGCTCGTACCTCGTGTGGCGGCGGCGGCCTGCTGTAGTACTGGTCGGGCTCGCGCTCGGGGCTCGTGTTGCTGCAAGTCGCTACACGCGGTACGGCCGCTCGTACCTCGTGTGGCGGCGGCGGCCTGCTGTAGTACTGGTCGGGCTCGCGCTCGGGGCTCGTGTTGCTGCAAGTCGCTACACGCGGTACGGCCGCTCGTACCTCGTGTGGCGGCGGCGGCCTGCTGTAGTACTGGTCGGGCTCGCGCTCGGGGCTCGTGTTGCTGCAAGTCGCTACACGCGGTACGGCCGCTCGTACCTCGTGTGGCGGCGGCGGCCTGCTGTAGTACTGGTCGGGCTCGCGCTCGGGGCTCGTGTTGCTGCAAGTCGCTACACGCGGTACGGCCGCTCGTACCTCGTGTGGCGGCGGCGGCCTGCTGTAGTACTGGTCGGGCTCGCGCTCGGGGCTCGTGTTGCTGCAAGTCGCTACACGCGGTACGGCCGCTCGTACCTCGTGTGGCGGCGGCGGCCTGCTGTAGTACTGGTCGGGCTCGCGCTCGGGGCTCGACTCGCACGACCGCTGGCGACGGTACTGCCCGTAGCTCTCTTGCTGAAAACCAAAGAGAATTGATTATTATCTTATTAAGAAAAAAAATCATGGAATGTGTTTTTGCAAGGAACAACAATTTGGTATTTGTCTAAAGCAGTCAAATCAAAAAAACAAAAAAAAAACATATACCAAAGTATAAAATATACCAGTGATACTCAAAGTGGTCTATATCGACCCCCAGTGGTCGACGACGACCTACAAGAGGTCCATGTGAGTGAATAAAATAATTGGGGGTGCGTGAGATGTAAACGGGGGTCCACGATAGTGGATCTAATTTAAACAGGTTGTGAGTTTAATTTTGACTTTCCATTGATGGAATAACTCAAAAAATGTTTTTTTTTCATACTGATTTTATGTGGTGATGGTGGGTAAGATACTAAATACTATTTTGGTTCATTTAAATTTGAATTTCATTAATAAATGTATGAAAATTAACGTAACACCTCACTACAAGTAGAAATCTGTCAAAAACACATTTGGAGTCGATGAATTTGCAAAAATGCAACATTAGCTAAGCAGGGGGTCTACCCAAAACCGAAAAACATGGGAAGAGGTATACGAGACCAAAAAGTTTGGGGACCTCTGGTCTAAAGGCTTTGGCACTCGTAACGCAGCTAGTGGTGCGTTGTATTTATTCAAGAAACTATTATGAAACGCGCTGACGTCACATCAGAGGAGAGCGCGGGCCCTTTGATGACACGTTGTTCAAGACCCACGTTCAGCTATTAACCGTAACATTTAGCACCTTGTAAAAAAGCATTTAAAAAATACTCCTAACCGACTGTGACTGCCCCGGAACAAGTGCTAAGTTGTATTTAGGTGAATTCTAACAGTCAACCATCTGTTTCATCTAAATTATTAACATACTAGCGACGCGCCCCGGCTTCGCACGGGTGCAATGTAGATACTAATGTGGGGCATATAAACCTTCCTCTTGAATCACTCTATCTATTGCTGAAAACTGCTTTAAAATCCGTTGCGTAGCTTAAAAGATCTAAGCGTACAGACAGCGGGAGCGACTTTGTTTTATATACTATGTAAAGATTACGTCGCCCACCTGTTGCGGATAGCCCTCGTCGTCGGAGTCGGGTATGTGGACGCCGCGCCGCATCGCCTCCTGCACCTGTACACACAAACATATAGTGTATAATGTGTGTGTATGTATAACAACTACGTCACTTGCTATAGACCTTCAAAATGTAGTCAACAAGGTCGTAACAACACCACCTCCTTGAAAAAAAAACTGTATTCATTTTTACAGCAGTGATAGCTTAGTGGTGTGATCGTCGGGCTGCCAGGTCATAGGTCTCAAATTCGAACCCAAGGCACGCACCTCTGACTTTTCGGATTCATGTGCGTATTGTATAATTATCACTTGCTTAAAAACGGTGAAGGAAAACATCGTGAGGAAACCGACATGCATGGACGGCATAAACTGTGACACCAGGTTAGTTACTAACCACACGAAAAGATTTTAAGTAGGACGGAGTACAGTAGGGCTCGTTTTCAGGTTCGAGAAAACGCCCTCGTGTTTATTTTAGATTCATATTAATAGGAACAGGGAGGAAGATGACGATGATGAGTAATAAACAACTCTCAACATGGCGGCCAGGGAGCTGGCTTCCAAAAGGCACTGCCAGAGCGTAGAATTTCATACTTTTTTTTATCGGCTTCTCAAGTCATGTCGAAACGACACTTAGGGTGGAGCTCTTTGAGCGTGTTTTGTTAATATAGGCCTTAAAGAACTTGGAAGCTGCATCTACTTCCAAGACAGAAGGCTGGTTCCTTTCACCGAGAGAACACGAATAACTGTCTCACCTTCCTCTACGGAGGCCACTTATTTTCCAACATGTATGTTTTAACCGACAACTCACCTCGTCTGGCTGTACGGGCACATTGTCCAACTTCTCTAGATTCGGCAAGTTCCTCAGCACTGTCATTCTGTATCTGAAAATATAAAATATGTATTATGTCACGAATGGGTTTCAAAACAAAATCGCAACCTCTCGCTAATTCGATCGATTTAGCAGTTGGTCTGCCAGGCTACTGGCACTTAGAAGGTTGGGGTTCCAAGATGCTGATTTTGTGCGCTCCTCTTAATGAATCCTCGGCTGACTGACTAGCTGCTGGCAGACTATAATATACTTTTTTATAGGACTTGGACGTAATTAAGCGAAAAGGATCCAACCCACAAAATTATCGAAAATGAGTTATTTATATCAAAATACTCCTTAAACTTCTTAAGCCAAACTACACGTAATAACATTTTAGCAAGTAAAATATTATACATTTGTCCCTTAATTACAATAAAACCAAGACATTTAAATCAAAGAACCAATGAAGAAATACAGTCTAAACTTAAAAATTAAATGTCTCATAACTGTGTGGGTTGGATCCTTTTCGCTAAACTACGTCCGCTTGGGCGCCTTATTCCCTAGTCGCACCTGAGGGTAAGCGCAGACAGGGTCTAAGATGGAGCACACTATTCCAAGTAGCAAAGATATAGAGGGATTCCTATACACCTCTCAGGCTCTCACATACACACGAGACTGAACAAAGCAAACTTGACTGTTCAGGCAGGAGCTACCCAGGCGGACCGTATATATCCTACCACCACGCACAGTAATGGTATTGGTGGACTGTGCTAATAGTAAGCAAGTATGCGAAAGTTGGAGAACCGTGTTGTGTGGCGCCACATGAGAGAGGCAGGGCCGGACTGGGACCTGAAATCGGCCCGGGCATTTGAGAGACGGTCGGCCCAGTGCTGGCAAACATTCCCAAGCGATTAGACGGACGACGTTTTTTTTTAGACACTCCCCTCACTCGTTCTCCTGTATCTCGGGTGCATTTATTGACGTTCCCCTCACCTTTCAATTTCTCCGACTGTGTGACCGGCCCACCAGGCCACACCGGCCCACCGGGCATTTGCCTGATTTGCCCATATGGTCAGTCCAGGCCTGGAGAGAGGTGTACACCCTGATGGATAGCGACGGGCAGGAGTACTTACTGCGGGTGTACGGTGCAGGGGTTTTCATCGAGCCATAAGCTGGTCAAGTCTGGCAGGTGCCTCAGGTGTCGGATCTCGTTGAGGTCGTTGATCTCGTTCTTGCGCACGTACAGCTCTCGCAGTCGTCTGCAGCCCGCGAAGTCACCCAACGTCCGGATCTTGTTTATACTGGAAGATGAATTGTGAATACATATGTTAGTGAACCAGTTGCCTTAGGCCGGTTGCAACAGCAAGAGATTGAAGTATCTTCTATCCACTTGTTAGCGGCCCCAGGGGTAGCTCCGGTTTTGGAAACACTCGTATAAGTTCCAGTTCGTCGCGTTCTTGGAGGTGTGTCGTAACCGAATTCCAATATCTATACTAATATTATAAAGAGGAAAGATTTGTATTTTTGTAACGAATAAATTTAAAAACTACTAGACCGATTTCAATAATTCTTTTGCCGTCAGAAAGCTACATTATCACTGAGTAACATAGGCTATATTTATTACTGGAATAAAACTTCTTGCGCGGGCGGAGCCGTGAGGACACAGCTAGTCTATATCTATACTAATATTTTAAAGAGGAAAGATTTGTATTTTAGTATGTAACGAATAAACTTAAAAACTACTGGACCGATTTCAAAAAATATTTAGCCGTTATAAAGCTACATTATCACTAAGTACATACATAGTACATAGGCTACGGGCGGAGCCGTGAGGACACAGCTAGTAGTATATATAAATAAAGTACTTTTCATGTCAAAACTTGTGAAAGTGCAGGATGTGTGTAGTAGTCAGAATTTGATTATCACTTGCGTTAACGGTGAAGGAAGACATGGTGAGGACTACACACCTGAGAGGCCCTCAAAGAGTTCTCGAATGTGTGTAGTCCGCCAACCCGCATCAGGCCAGCGAGGTGGACGAAGGACTAAATTCTTCTCATTCGGAGAAGAGGTCCGTACCCAGTAGTGGGACAGTACTGTAATGGGCTGATTATGATTATGTAGTTGCTGCTGAGCATGGGGTCCTGGGTTCGATCCCCGGGTCAGGCAGTGTTATTGTATTTTTCCAATAGGAATTTCTCAGTAGCATACCGGAGTCTGGATTTGTGCCCAGTTAATGGCAATAGGCTCGCCATCTATTACGTGGGACTTAAACATAAATGGCGAAATGAGGATGTACTAAAACACCTCTGCCTAACCCTTCGGGGAATATTAAGGCGTGATGTTATGTATGTTATGTAGTTCGATGCACAAGTAAACTCCAGACCAACAAAACGCGATTACGCGTCCCTATCTCGTAAACTATGTATAAACTGATCGTGACGAGCTAATCAAGGTTTTACTGGAAACACGAAGGCATAGCATAGACTATAGAGTGTAGCGGCGTAACGTGGGAGTATTTATTTAATTAAATCCTAACAACTATCATTACAAGTTTAAACCTAATGCGACAGTGTGGCTATCACCAAGTAACTTATATCTAACTCCGAACAGCGATACGTTGGGGTTTACTCGTTCGTTCGTTCTGCCTAGCCTTTTTCCCAACTATGTTATGGTCAGCTTCCAGTCTAACTAGATGCGGCTGAATACCAGTATTTTACACGGAGCGACTACCATCAGACCTCCGCAACCCAATTACTGGGCAATGCCGATATCCTAAAGTTAGACCAGTTGTCAGACTTTCGGGGTTCTGACTACCTGTAACGACTATCATAGGTATTCGTATGACGGGGTTTACTCATTGTATCACAATACAAGGTAGTGTCTTACCTTCACATTTAGCGTATACAAACGTGAAAGCGAACACGCTAGATCGTGTTACAAGTTAAACGATGTCGCTCCTGTCCCAGCAGGCCGCACAACAGCTCATAGTAGAAGGCCGCACGAACGGCACGGTATACAGTAAACCGACACTCACATCCTGCGGGACATCAGCTGATAACCACTACAATACAACTACAATGCAAAACTAACCTTAATTACCAATAAATAGAATTTAAAAGACGTTGATTTTAAAATGTTGAAAGTGCAACGGTCGTACCTTCGTGATTGGTCAACGTCCTAAGCGCTTGCGCGTGATTGGGCAACGTTCGATGCGCCACGCTCTGATTGGTGGGTGTCCTTGCGGCGGCTGTGTAGGTATCGCAATGGCGGAAACTTGTTTATTTTGGTTCGGATGCGGTTCTGGATATTGTTCATTGTGCATTGTTTTATACAATAAGGAGATAAGTAGCAGTTTGTCGCAGATAAGTAGTTGATTGTTTAGTTCGATTTTGTCATTTATTGTACCATTGATACACTGCGTCCGATCTATTCCGAGAAAAAACGGTCCGCACTACCCTATATCACAAAACAGATAGGTACAAAAGTCAATCTACATACAAGTGTGCTCGAGCAACGCACACATATGGTGCGTCCAGACCTGACGAACGCGCCGCGAATGTGCCGCTCGCGCGCAGCGCGCGATCCTTTCGCGAGACACTGCTCACGGGCACGACATCTCCGACTGTTTGGGACTAGTGCGAGCGCGAGTGCCATGCGTTTGTGAGAGATAGGTATATAGATAGAGCGACCGCCGAGCGTAGGTATGAAAAGTGAAGTACATACATGTGATTGAGTTCTGTACCTATCTGTTTTGTGCCTATATGAACACGTGTCCAACTGTCTACACTCTACTGCGTGAGATTCAGAACCGAGCTATTGATTTCCCATCAAATTTTCTGATGGAGGCGTAGTGCACAAGCGCACTTAGGCTAGATGTCAATCTATAATGGTGGCCAACGAACACACACCCATCAAATGTACCTTAGTATGTATTACTGATCGATCACGTGACGCGTGTATCATTCTCAAACATTGTATTGAAGTAATTTGAAGTATAATATGTTGTCTGAGGTTATGTATGTATGTACAGTCGGAGAATGCAAAGGTTCGTCAGTTTTAAAATTCATTCCTTTCCCACATCGCGGGCACATGTTACCTTTTCAAACTGTTGAACGGAACAGACCAATGGAAAATTATGTTTCATTATTTGGTAGCAAAGATCAAAATTGCCTTTATTACATTACTTGTGTCCGTCACCATGTCACTATAATATCCTGTCAAAAATACTTGTATAGTGCTAAAGCACTATGTTGATTGCTATAATGTTGGCAATACGTAATCGGTAAAATAGTTAGTTTCTTTCACTGTGCAAGCAAAAATAGATCTTAAGGTGCATAACCTTTTCATTCCCCTACTGTACACTAGGTGTATCGTGTACTGACGCACTCGGTGTCATCGCCTCTCACGCACCACCGCGTGACGTACCGACATGCGTGCGCGCACCGTACGCAACTACGCACAGCACAATTGAGAAAATGTGCCACGACAACATGCCGGAGGATCCGTGATATCTCTTTGAGAGAAACTCTTGGCTTGTGATGGTGGAGTGAACTTCAGTGTAGTCCCAACTCGAACCAGATAACGTATAGAGCGGCTTTAGAAACAGAATAGAGTACAGTCCTTTGTTGAACTGGTAAATAAAAGAGAGAGAGATGTTTTCAAACTTTCGCGATTTGTACACATTATAAAAATACTGATTCGGCTCTAATCGCGTAGAAAATTTATAAGGCAGAAAAATACTTCATTTATCCCGACGTTTCGACCGAATTTCACCGGCCGTGGTCACGGGTGGGCGTCGGGATAAATGAGGTATTATTCTGCCTTATAAATTTTCTACGCGATTAGAGCCGAATCAGTATTTTTATAAAAGAGAGAGATGGTGGATTTTCTTCACGAATGAAGATAGGCGTCTACCAAATGAGACGTTTTACCCTCACTGGTGAATTAACTCATCATCACTTCAGCCTTTTCCGTCCACTGCTGGCCATTGGCCTGTTTAATTTCCACGTGGAAGCGTTTGCATCCAGCGGCTCTCCAAGATCTTCGTCAGGTCGTCTGACTCTGCCCCTCCAGCGGGGCCCGTCCTACTCCCACTCCCCGGTGACTCAACTAACTAAACGACAGCTACTCCTCAACCTACGCCCACATGCGTCGGTTATGTTTGCTTTTGTTAAGAGATTTACAAAAGGGTACCTAATATTGTCCAATTATATTAATTACAGTCGCAAAAAGCAGTGATACCCTAGTGGTGTGACCGTCGGACTGCCAAGTCATAGGTCTCGAGTTCAAACCCAAGGCACGCACCTCTGAATTTTCGGATTCAAGTGTGTGTTGTATAATTATCACTTACTTAAAAAACGGTGAAGGAAAACATCGCGAGGAAACCGGCGTGCCTGAGAGATATTTCTCGACGGCATGTGAAGCAAAGTCAGAGGCCCATGGGCGGCATAAACTTTGACATCAGGTTCGTCACTAACCACACGAAAAGAAGAAGAAGAATTACAGTCGTATCTGAGGAAATCTACTCGCAACTCCAATAAATTCCAAAAAGTCCAGGAAAAGATGAATAATGGCTTGTTCGTCAATTAAACTGATATAACACGAAAATGAAATTCTTAACTGTACGGAAAAACAAACTAAAACTGTAAAAGCAACAGCGAACGTGTGCCATGCAGCAGACAGTAATGTGCATTACGGCAATATCAGAAACGTCCAGACCGGCCCAGACAGGTCACGACCTCGACTACTGGCTATAGCGACGGTAAGGACGGACGCTATTAGACGAGTTAATTAAAAAAATTACAAGAAAATAAAGTGCGGGGAAATTAAACGGTTAGTTCTATAGTAACAAACTAGTCCCTAATATTAAAGTATTTATCTTGGAATATTAATTTGTTTGTTGGTGACCAAAGCATTAAATGCATTAGCAAAGATTGAAAATTCAGAAAACATTTATTTTTTGAGCGTCAGCCATCTTTATAATATGTATTTGCACGTCAGCACATTCTGGCTGTATGTTCACAAGATTATATGGGAAAAAATAAAATGTAATTGTATTAAGAAACAATTTCCTCAATCCATTCTGCCAAAAGCATTACTACGTAGAATGTCACCGGATCAACTCCACTGCGCTTTACTATATAGAATGTCACCGGATCAACTCCACTGCGCTTTACTATATAGAATGTCACCGGATCAACTCCACTGCGCTTTACTATATAGAATGTCACCGGATCAACTCCACTGCGCTTTACTATATAGAATGTCACCGGATCAACTCCACTGCGCTTTACTATATAGAATGTCACCGGATCAACTCCACTGCGCTTTCTCAAAATGATTTGTTTAGCAGTAAGTATTTAAACAATACAACTTAAGATCGATAACTTACAAAAGCAATTATCTGCACATATGTAAGTCGCAGACAGTAACGTATAATAGGATATTATCACAAACGTCCAGACGGTCAGACGGTTCACGACCCTTCACTGCTCAGGCCCAGCTCGTCACAACATACATAGCTATCAGAAGGCTCACTCCATACAGACTAAACTTAAGCGGTAACAAACTGACATAGAAACTCATACATGAGGTGTATGGTCAGATTAACGTTTGCTTGCACGATTGATCTTGCAATTACTATGCGTGCCAAATAAGAATAGGATCGCGCTTGCTACAACTTCACACGATAGCTGTCAAATTAGTACCGCCAGCAAAAAAATACTATGAAAAAAAATGTTATATTTTTTTATTCATAGATTTCATTATTATTTACATTCATTTTTATAAAATGTTATTTATTGAATTCCATAAATAGATAATTTTGGATAATTTAATAATATTTGAAAACAGTATTCATTACAGAAATGAACCAATATATATAGTTAACTTCACAAAATGCTACTGGTCACCCTAATATGTCGCCATATCTGTGTAATTAATTTGACGTTAATTGATTAGACATACATACAAAATAAACTCACGCCTTTTTCCCATGGGGGTAGGCAAAAACTATAGAACGCCACATGCTACGACTCTTACATACCCCTTTCCCTTATTGATTAGAAATACCAAAAAAGTGAACTAAAAATAATTAAACTGAGTATAATTTCTTTATTTATTTTTTTGCACACCTTACACTTTGGTAATGAAGTTCACGAGTATTGCGGAACAAAATGGCGTCTTGACAGAGCTATTCTTATTTGGCACGCATAGTACCTGTTTTTTGTTTTTTTTTTCTGTTGAACTGCTTGTACACCGTATTCTACGTAACCGGGCAGTTATTGGCGAGACCTGAAGGGTCTCCAACCAATGGGGACCTAAAATACCTAACCTAAGCTAATTACTACTACTAACATCATGACTACTAGCAACAACAACACTAAGGGCGACCCCTAATGGGACTCGGACCTTGGCTTAGGGCGTTGCTGGCGGGAGGACTGAGAGGGAGACAGGTTGATAAGGTTGAGGACTGGATTAACGGTGTGAACAATTACCTGACTGAACTTTAAAGCTTAAATACGTAAGGGCGCTGTAGAGCCGCAGCGTTAATGGTGCGAGAAGATTGGCTGTCCGGTCACCTGCTAATTCATGGTGGGGAAAATGAACGTTCCTTATTTTTTCCTCTTCTTACGTCCAGCAATGGCAATTCCCAGCTAAAGCACTAGGAAGCGGTGCGCGCTTCTCAAGAGGACGTGGGGCAAGTCCCCACAGAGGAGAGGTCCGCCATGGGTTGGTGGACCGGGGCCTGCCGGGGTTGCGGTGCATGCTTTTGCGAATCCCGCGACCCCGGCCGTACGGTCAGGAGAAGGAACACCGTTGGTTTTTAGCCGGTAAGAGTCCGGCAGACCCCCTCGCCATCCCCGGGCGAGGGACATCCATGAGGATTATCCAACGCAAAAAAAAGGGTGGGGGTAGTAGGGGGCTGTCAATTGCAGTTTTGACATTTAAAAAGTACTAATTTTCAGTATCTTTTTAATAAATGAGTTTTGATTCAAAACTTCTCTCCTTTTTTCTCTCGTGTACGAGCTATACGAGATTAGCTCATTCCATAGTGAGAATATTAGCTAGTCAGCAAGATTGGTAGCGGGACTGACTGCCCAGTGCGCCGAACGTACTTGAGTGTGCCCGTGGAGGCCCTTTAGGACCTGCTCCTACAGGCGACACGGCATGGCAAAGGATTTTTTAAGCTCAATTTTAAACCTTATTGTAATACCCTTTAGGACTCGTATTTACTATACCGTGGGATGCTGCGTGACATTTTGCGGTATGCTAAGCAAATATGAGTGCTAATGATATTAAACATAAGGTTAAAAATTATTTGAGCTTAATACATCCTTTATATCGCCTATTGTAAGGAGTTGTCCTTCTGTACTTTTGCTATGTGATGTACTGCAGGCATCAGTACAGGGTTATTGGATTATTGTTTGATCAACAAATTAGTTTGCTTAGCTGGTTCACATTTCTGATGGGTCTGTATCGATGGAATTGACATTCTAGAGGTTAGGAAATAGCATTATCATTACGAGATGGCGCGCTATGCGGGCACAAACTCACAGCTTTACTACCACTTGTGAGGGTGACGTAGTGCCACCGGTAGACTGCATCAGACAGTAGTCGTGTCTCAAACAATAAATAGCGCTGACAAGCATTACATGTTTCTCGTACATAGTTTGATCACTGAAATATCATTGATTTGTTACAGTGCGTGCGAGTTGATGAATGTGCTGCATCACAATTGTAAGGCGTCCGCGGACTGATTGAAGACTTGACGCTAGTCATTGGTATTTTCGCAATATTCAACCACTTTCACGACACTCTCTACATGATTAGGCCTCGATCATACATCAATACCAATATATCGCCGTCGACTCATAGGAGTATTCAGGGGGGGGGGGGGCAGATGGGGTGCTGGCCCCACCCTGGCACCGAAAAGAATAGGTAAATGGTTTAAATTCAGTCAACTCGCCACCCATGTCCACAGAACAATTACCCTAATTACTCAAAATAGAGAGACCAATGCCCGATTTCTTCTATATTTATATGGACCTCAAAAATAAGGTTATGGGGCAAAATTGCCCTATAATCCCAGTCTGCACTACCAGATTGATTGAAAAGACAAACATTGGCTGTCTGACTGAGTTTGCCCCACCCTGGACTAAATCCTTGCTACGCCCATGTCCACTTGGCGGCTAAACATGTACTTTTCCTTTCTACCGTTACATTACAACTAATAATCGTCCAAGGACAACACTACGATCACCAAGTTGTACATCACATGTTAAAGTGACAAATGAACTGGAAGTGACAGCTTATTGTTAGCTCTAGCAACTATTTGCTAATAGTATGTTGAATACAACATGAAAAATAGATCAATGGCATCTAAATTAAATAACACATTATAAGCACGCGGCCACCACGTCAGTAATACAATCACCTTTTTATCATCAACATCACGTCATCGTCATCATCATCATCATCAGCCAATAATGTTCCCACTGCTGGGACACAAGCCTCCTCTCTGTGAGAGGGAATGGGCCGTAATCCACCACGCGGGCCCAGTGCGGGTTGGTAGATGTCACATGTCTTCGAATTTTTGGTTCTAGGACATGCCGGTTTCCTCACGATATTTTCCTTCACCGTTTTGAGAGCAGTGGTGATGAAATAAATTACACAAAGTAATGCGCCTGGCTGGGTTCGAATACACGACATACAACTCGTAAGTAAACGGCCCCGCCGTTACCACTGGGCCACCACTGCTCTCAACATCACGTATTGTCAAACAAATAAGACCAAACATTCTGTTCATCGAATTTGCACAAACAGAGTAAGTTGTGAATCGGCGTGGCCAATCAATCGGCTACAACACGTCCATGCGTGACCGACCGAGCACGACTGTGCATGTGAGGTCACGGAACCAATCGACAGACTTGCTAGAAACGTTGTTAAGAGATAGGAGAGAGGGAAATACTAGAACAGCCTTTCTATTTGGAAGAAGTCGTATTTGTAATCGTCTCCAAAGTTGAGACACTATGGGAAAATCATCATCTATATAAAGCATATTAGTTGGTGAACAACATGGCGACATCTGACGGGGAGTCACCTCCTGAACAACATGGCGACATCTGACGGGGAGTCACCTCCTGAACAACATGGCGACATCTGACGGGGAGTCACCTCCTGAACAGATTATTTATTTTTCTGTCCATCTGGAGTGCAGAGCTGTCACACACTCTCGTTTTCATTAGAGAAGTAGGGGTCTACCACCATCTTTTACGAAACAATCTTATTTTAAGAGAGTTTTGTTTCAAGCTTATAATATCATTACTCATATAAAAACAATATTCCTAGTTGTCAAAAGTCACGTTATGGTACGAATTGAATGAACTTTTAGAGGTGACGTCACTAAAACCGCTCAGAAAACAACATTGTTTCAAGAATATAATAAGCTTATTTTAAGGACGTCATGGTACGAAAAGTCAAATTAAGATTATAATAATACTGTTATAAGAGCTGGTGGTTGGCCCACTGGTCAACATTATCATCGCACTTAAAGTAGTAGGACAGTTCTCTTTATTCTGGCCCTTTTGGAGTCGTTTAAAAAAACATAAACTATAAAAGAATGTATATCAATAACTATTTTAATCAATAAAATCTATTCACATATCGTGACTTTAATCGAGTTTCTTATGAATACTAGTGACAGCTGAAGGACGAATGGTGTCGGCTGGCACTCGCACAATATAAAATAGAACAGTCGCGTCACTTCGACACAAGGACACAAGCCCTTGACGTATGGTCAGGTCAGATAGAGACACGTCAATCTTCTTCTTTACGTGTGGTTAGTGACTAACCTGGTGTCACAGTTTATGCCGCCCATGGGCCTCTGACTTGGCTTCACATGCCGTCGAGAAATATCTCTCAGGCATGCCGGTTTCCTCACGATGTTTTCCTTCATCGTTTTTAAGCAAGTGATAATTATACAATACGCACATGTATCTGAAAGTCAGAGGTGCGTGCCTTGGGTTCGAACTCGAGACCTATGATTTGGCAGTCCGACGGTCACACCACTAGGCTATCACTGCTGTTTACGTCGTAATGATGTAGTTTGATTAATATTTTACAAACCCTCAACATAGTAGCCGCAGTCAAGTATAATTAAAGATTCACCTTGTGTCCTGTCACATTTAACTTAGGACAGTACTTAGTAAGTCACTTTGACACAAGGTCAATGAGGAGTATACTAGACTAGCGAATGAAGTGATAGGGTGTTTTGAAGGTTTCATGAATAGAAAATGAATTGTGGCCTTCTGTATAACCTGCTCCATTTAGGAAACCAACAATTCTCTCTGAAGTTTCTAAGCAGAAAAAAAATAATCATCTCAACTCAACAACTCAACTGCCTCGTTGGTCTAGTGGTGAAAGTGTTACTGCTGATCGTGAGATCCTGGGTTCGATCCCCAGGTCGGGCAGTGTTATTGGGTTTGTCCGTGTAGAATTCTTCAGTAGCAGCCCGGAGTTTGGATTTGTGCCCGGTGTATGGCAATAGGCTCACCCCCTATTACATGGGACTTAAACATAATGGCGAAATGAGGGTGTTACTATACATCTCTGCTCAACCCTTCAGGGAATATAGGCGTGATGTTATGTTATGTTCGTCATCTCAAGTACTAGTCAGTGGAGTCTTTTAAATTTTCTTTACACAATCAAAACATTCTCCATGCTAGCCACACTCCGGGCCTTCAGTACACATCCCACCGTTCACTGTTCTACAGATCTTTATATGTTTACGACCGCATAAACAAACATATTTACCTGAGTGCTAGTACTTCTACGTTTGGCATCTTCCTCAGCAGACTGACGTCACCCAGCTCCGCACCCCTGCAACAAACAAATAACAAACATTAATAACAGGTTAGTACATATTGACTTTATGCCATACAATAGGATCATGGGTACAAATGTGCTTGTTTATACAAGGTTAGTCGGAAAGGGGGTACTGAGCCGAAAGGGTGTTAAACTACCCATAATAAGGGATAACTTTTGTTCTACAACTTTCCCCAAAAGTCCTATTGACTTTTGGGGAAAGAGAAATAGCTCTTCAAGAGAAATAGCTGTTCAAAGATTTCATAAAAAACACGCTAAATTCTATCTATCCTCAGCTATGATCAGACGTGTGTACATTTTACATCATATTTGGGGTCACGGATTAGAAACTCCATTTTCTGAAGTCATAACTAAAGCAGGGATGAAGAATTTTTGAAAAAACTATAATAAAAAAAATTTTGAATGGAAAAAAAATTAACTGAATTTTTAAATTTTAACACTTTCTTTAAAACAATTGTCAGTGATACATTAAGTAATAATAATAAATTTAATAATAAATTTGTTTATTGACACAAAACACAAGTGTTACAACTTATTTGAAGCCCTGGCTCCTGAGCTAGGTAGCAACCTGTGTTACAGGAGCCAGTGTCTTCGCCCATTAGTGGTACATTTCAAAAATTTATGATGTGCAATGAACAAATAAAAAAATAAAACAAAAACATAGTAAAATAAAACGAAATGAAAAATGCACGCATGCTCTTTTAGTGTGCAATATCTATTCATGTGTGTGTTTGTGTGTGTGTATGTGTGTGTGTGTGTGTGTGTGTGTGTGTGTGTGTATGTGTGCATGGGTGCGTGTGTGCCTGCGTGTTTGCGTGTGTCTGTGTGTGTATATGAGTGTATGTGTGTGGGAGGGTGGAGATGTGTGCGCGCGTGTGTGTGTGTGGGTGTATGTATGGGTGTGTATAAATTATTTTATGAGTACTGATATTGTAATAGGTCTTCCGTCTGGTGATAATCCAGTGATTGAAGCCATGTGGAGATTTTCATTTTAGTTTTTTTCGTAGTTAATGAGTTTATGTTAAGGGTATTGTTTAGTTTGTTGTAAATGTATGTAGCCATGTAAAAGTGTTGTCGTCTTGCGGAGGCGGTTTCACATCTTACTGGTCTACATACGTTCGTACGAGTAATAGTTCTCTTTACTTTGCTGGCTCGATTTACCGGTGTAAGTTGATGTTGTTTTATTGTGAGATTAAGAATGTATAACTGTCTCACGGTAAGTACTTTACAATTTTCATATAGATCTTTCGTAGGAAACCGGTATGGGCTGGAGGTCATGACCTTTAACAGAGATCTTTGTGCTCTTTCAAGGTGAATCATGAAGGTTTTGCAAGCACCTCCCCAGGCCGTGATACAGTAGCCTATGATAGACTGTGCTAGCGCCAGATACACCGTGCGGAGAAGCTTAAACTTAGCCACGTGTCGAAGCTTCTTAAATGCCCATATAAGTTTCCTAACACGGGAAGTGGTCAGTTCAATGTGTGGACGCCAGCTAAGTCGTTCATCCAGAAGTACACCTAGGTACTTCACTGACTTTTTTTGTGATATTGGAAGACATGGGCATTGGTGACCGTTAAAATCATTACAGGAGTGTGCTTTGAGACTTATTTCCATGGGTTTAGTATTGGCAAAAGTAAATTGCAGATAGGAGGTCTTTGAGATATTCAGGGTTAGTAAATTACTTTCTAGCCAGTGGATTATTTTACGTAATCCCAGCTCTGCCGCTTGTTGCGCAGCTTCCCAATTCTCACCGTGAAATATTAATACGGTATCGTCTGCATAACTAAATATTTTTCCTTTATTAAGACTCTGTTGGCACAGGTCATTAACATAGACCAGGAAGAGACTTGGGGATAGGCAGCTTCCTTGTGGTACACCATGGTCAATTTTGGCTTCATTGCTAATCACTTCACCAATCCTCACTTTTTGTGTTCGGTCAGTAAGAAAGTCAGTAAATATGCTGAGAGCCTTTCCCCTGATTCCGGCATGTTCTAACTTCTTTACAAGGGTTGGAATACAGACAGTGTCAAATGCCTTGGCTAGGTCTAGAAAAACACCCAGACATTTCTGTTTTACATCAACTTTTCCAGTAACGTAGTCAACAAGTTGATGAACTGCGTCTACGGTGCCTTTCCCAGACCTAAAACCAAATTGTGAGTCTGATAATATTTTGAAGTGATCCAGGTATCTTATGAGTCTATGGTTCAGTAGCTTTTCCAAGATTTTTGACAGTGCTGAAAGTACTGATATAGGTCTGTAATTTTTAACATCGTCTTGACTCCCTCCCTTGTGAACAGGCGTAATTAGAGATTTTTTGAATATTCGGGGGAAGACTCCCTGCTCAAAACATAACACAATGAGTTTTGTAAGAGGTGGAACTAGTACAGCTTTACCCAGTTTGAGGAGTTTGGCCGGAATAGAGTCCCATCCTGTGGCACAATTATTTTTCAGGTTATTAATCACCGACTCAATTTCGGCCTCGTCCGGGGATAGCAAAACCATAGATTCCCTTGCAGAGGATGTTTCAAATTTATATGGGGCACTTGGGGAATTTTGGTTTTGAATAATAGTGTTAGCTAATTGCTTACCAATATTAGAAAAATAATTATTTATTTCCTCAATGGCATTGGGCGCGTCAGTTGCAGTTAAGAGTTTATCCGCTGTTATTTTTTGTACAGTTTGGTTAGTAATCGTTTTAACAATATTCCATGTATCTTTGTTGTTATTTGAAGACTCTAAGGCGGATCTGTCGTGATTTAATTTTATGTTCCTAAGTAACAGATTGCAGAAATTACGATACCGTTTATATGACAGCTCGATAATTCCATTTTTTGGGTCCATTAAGTGGCCCGCGGCTTAGTACCCCTTTCCGACTAACCTTGTATAATCCACGCAAAGCAATCAATATCAATATCAAAGCAGCCACTCCACAGCTCAACATGAGCCACCTCATAGACCGCTACACTGAACCGTAAGGGAACCCTGCCATAATGACTACTTTTGGAAACAATAAAAAACAATTACAAGACGTAAACATGACGTTCTTAACGTGAGACATTTTATCGCCCCGAGCGAAATGTGGGGTATCGGTCGCCGCGCGGTCATTTAACTCGGAGCACTAAAATGCCTCACGTTAGTAACACACGTTCACTTGTTGTAATTTTCTTTTTATTTAATCCAAAGGTATGTCGTTCAGTGTTAATCTACGTCAGCAGTACATCACGAGGTTTGAAGGAATTCCATGATTTAGTTTATACCCTGTATAATGAAACAGTTCTGAAACATTTAGCAGTCAGTCTTTATTACTAACAGCTATGTTAATTGCTGCTGCGGCTGAACGCTTCACATAAATCTAGTTAAAATTAAAGCTAAAATAATGAAGGCAGCGCGGGGCACAAACTAAAAGCGCGTCATGGTTTCCATATTTTCGAGGTCGACCTAATTTTGAGACCTACATACAGAATGAAAACAAATATGTGTTAGTTTACTGATGTAGTGTTTAAGTTTTACTTTTTAAACCAGACTGTGGAACTTTTCAAACGACAGCTTGACTGTTAAATCTGTGAACAAATTACATTGTCTCTCGTTTCTGACGAATGGCTGTGTGAACAGACGAATAGCTATATGAGCAGGCGAGTAGCTATGTGAGCAGACGAGTGGCTATGTGACCAGACAAGTCTATGAGTGGAATTGAACTACTTGATGGTGTACCGACTACTGGAGGCAGCTGAAATCAACTAAATGTGGGAGGCTACCGACTACTGGAGGCAGCTGAAATCAAATGTGGGAAGCTGACTACTGAGTGCTGGACCAGGAGGGACAAGTTCAGACAGACCCATGGTTAACAGTGGAGTTACTAACAATTGATTACTTTGATAGCTTCATGGAACATTTTTCGTCAAAATACTGCGCGCAAACATACAACTCTTATATGATTACTTTTTTGCGAACCAAGCACTTCTATTTAGTATTACTAGTAGTAGGTACTTATTATTCCCACGTACATACCTCTTGATTATGTCGTATTACATATTATTACGGAAGTGCTTATGACACGAGCTGAACGACAACCTGCACACAAAGCAAGGTCGTTACGATCACCTATAGGTACTGGCTATAAAGTACACACTGTCAATACATTGAAATTCAACGCGTGCGCAGTGTACGACATTTTAATAGTATAACATGATTTACTTTAATATAAATCTTACGCACATTTAAAAAGTACTTATTTACGTGAGGTTAGTGACTAACCTGGTGTCACAGTTTATGCCGCCCATGGGCCTCTGACTTGGCTACACATGCCGTCGAGAAATATCTCTCAGGCATGCCGGCTTCCTTTGTTTTTCACCGTTTTTAAGCAAATGATAATTATACAATAAAAACATGAATCTGAAAAGTCAGACCTGCGTGCCTTGGGTTTGAACTCGAGATCGAGACCTACCTATGACTTGGCAGTCCGACAGTCACACCACTAGGCTATTACTGTCTCTTTAAAAAGTTTTTATTTGCTTTTAGTACTAAATATGTTTACGAATATTTCAAACATTTTAAATCACACAAAACAGTCTATCTAGGGATTTCATAAAATTTCATTAGCTACGTTGCTGCAACGGCTTTTGAATTAAAATATAGAATTCGAAACATTTTAGTTATTTCTTTTTATCTCTATTTATAAAGCCCTCAGCACCAATGTTACCGGTTGAATCAACATGTTCTATTTCTGATTAAACTTTGATCAAAGTTGTCGAAACACAAAAAAACGGGAATCATAGCGCAAGAATCCCTAATATATTACTGCTGCTAGTATTTCGCAATCTGTGAGGCATCTCGTATCAAAATGTTCTGTAGTAGGTATTTATTACTTTTTATAACTCAGTCTGACATCTTCGGCATTCACGCGTCGGTTCTATCTGGGCACAAGTAAATAGATACCTACAGAAGTTTTTTATTTTATTTTTTTCATTTTTTTTTTAATGTTGCCCCACACTAGGATTTCTCCTGTATCGTGGGTGCTTTTACAGACACAAATCTTCACATGCACAAACACCCAGACCCGGAACAACTATCTGTAGGCCATACAAATATTTGTTCCGTGCGGGAATCGAACCCACGAGCACGACCCGCAGCGCAAAAGCCAATCGCTTAGCCACTGCACCAAACGTGTCGTCAAATTTCATACAATATGTGAATACCAGCTTATAAAGTCAAGCTTGGTATTTGGGATACAGCGGGACGGGATCGATACAGAACATTGACATCAAGTTTTACAAAGAAGCCCACGGTGCTATACCTACTAGTTTACGATGTGTCAAAACCAAGGTCCCTAGCAAAACTGTGCGAGTGGGTCGAGGAATTCCAAGTATACTCCACCAAGAAGAACATAGCCTGCTTATTTGTCGGCAATAAGATTGACAAGCATATCATTTTGAGACCCAGTGCATAATATCAGCAAGCACATTGGGTCACCCGCGCGACAGCGCAACGAGTATTCCCAAGGAGGGTTGATGTCAGGCAGGCGGCCGGTCATAAAACAATAAGCCAAAACCTCTAACAACATGAATTTATGAAATAAGTACATGTTGTGCCGATCCCACCTAGTGTGGGATAAGGACAGGGAGAAGAAGAAGAAGATGTGAATACCAGCTCATACATACAAACATGCCATGCTAGGTTAATTTTAAACAAAGGCAGGAACAAATGGTTGAATCAATTTGAATATCATCGTTACGTGATAGTATCAACAGCTGGACTAGTCTCTCCGATAAACTTTAGGCAAGCGCTTCGCTACGCTGCGGCGCGGACTCGTCTACGAACGCAGCGCTGCCGCAGTGCTGCGCAGCGACGTGGCTCTGCTAGACAAACTCATAACCAGGCTGGGGCACCCGGGCTTATGGGTGGTTACGGTTATCCTCAAATCATGTGTATCGATCTACCGGGGCCACTCGAGCTAGACCGAAAAAACTAGTGGCAATGATTTGTTTGTTCAATGTACCTCACGAATTTATTAACAAGATCCAATGTACCTGTGTCAATAGTTGAGGTACATTAGATCTTGTTAATAAATTCGTGAGGTACATACATTGAACAAACAAAGCATTGCCACTAGTTTTTTCGGTCTAGCTCGAGTGGCCCCGGTAGATCGATACACATCCTCAAATCCTTGGTCAAATCTGTGTGTAAACAATGTCTCGTTTGTCGGTAAATAGCAGTGTTATCCAAGTGTACGTTAACTTTTGACATCGCCACCCTCCTTAGTGGACTCCAAGCTTGCTATCACTGAGCTACTCTCGCGCCCTATATGGACTGGTCCTTCTGTAGCATACATGTATACTGGTATCATGAAATAATGTTACACATACTATATCACATAAAGGCCTACGCAGACCGGGACGGCATGGCAAGGGATTTTGCCGTCAGTCAGCGCACACTAGCCGCTTAGATACTGCGGCATTCCAGCGCTTTGCAACGGCATGCCACGGCGTGCCGCGGCACGACAAAGCACGCCTCGGCCTCTCCTGCTGCCCGATACAATTTTAGTCTTCATTCCCTGCTTCTCTACCCCCGCCTCACCCCGCGGTATGTCACAACGAGCGCCGGAGTCCTTGGCATGCCGTTGCCTACCGCAGTACGCCACGGCATCCCGCCGCGGGAGCCCGTGGCGCGTCTTTCAATGCTGTGCAATGAAATCCCTTTCGATGCCACGGCATCATTTTAAAGCATAGCAATTTATGTCGTATTTCTATATCGATACGTTTTAATGTCCATTAGTAAAAATTTTAATCCCTCGCCATGCCGTCCCGGTCTGCGTAGGCCTTAAGTACTCGAACAGTTTTTGTACCGTATCGTCCGTCAGTAAAGACTGACTGACATACGCTTTTATATGTTTTTAACTTAATTGGATAATGGTGGCTCGTTAAATAATTATGATATCGATATCGTGTTGTTGTTTGACGCTCAATTTAATATTCTGTTGTATCAGTATTTATTTGAAGAGTGAAAGCTTTACCTTTCTTTGAATAAACGTTATTTGTTGTTATTACTTTTTATTATTTAATTAAATAAAGGTTGTTTTGTGGAAAGGTTGTAAAGCTCTTTACATACATACATAAACTCACGCTTTTTTCGCATGGGGGGAGGCAGAAATTATAGAACGCCACATGCTACGACCCTTACATACCCCATTAACTTCATCCACATTCATAGGTACATCTTGTCATACACGCACGCCGGTTGAGAGTACTACGCACCTGTCCTTTGTGAAAAACATCACCAATAACATCGATGTATGTCCTTCTAGGACGTCCTCTACCGGCGTTTCCATTGACATTTCCATCTTTCTTTAACTTTGAACTATTGTGGCTCTCTCTCTCTCTCTCTCTCTCTCTCTCTCTCATACACACACACACACACACACACACACACACACACACATACTACGTGGACCCTATGGAACGCAGTTCTCATCACGCAGGGACGCAGCAGCCTGTGTACGCGACCTATCTACAAGTTAATATTAAATTTTCATACGTAACTAATGGTAATCATCGTCGCCACTTCGTCCCCCGTGCGTAGTACAATAAGCTATCTGTATCTTGTATACAAGGTTAGTCGGAAAGGGGGTACTAAGCCGAAAGGGTGTTAAAGTACACATAATAAGGGATAACTTTTGTTCAACAACTTTCTCCAAAACTCGATATTTTAAGAGAAATAGCTTTTCAAAGATATCGTAAAAAATATGCTAAAATCTATCTGTCCATAGCTATGATCAGCTGTTTTTACAATTTAGGTCATATTTGGGGTCACAGATTAGAAAATAAATTTTCTGAATTCATAACTAAAGCAGGTATGTTTTTTTTTTGATAAAACTATAATAAAAATCCTTTTGTATGCAAATAAAAATTAACGAATTTTATAATTTTTGCCACTTGCTTTAAAATAGTTATCATGATACATTAAGTGGCCCGCGGCTTAGTACCCCCTTTCCGACTAACCTTGTATATTGTATCAGGATTTGTTTTCCGCTATCGCAATAATAGGGAACATAAACATAATCAACCCATTACTGTCACTGAGAAGGGGTTAGCCCTTAGTCCACCACGCTGGCCTGGTGCGTGTTGGTAGATTACACACACCGTCGAGAACTTTATGGAGTCCTCTCAGGTGTACAGGTTTCCTCACGATGTTTTTCCTTCACCGTTAACGCAAGTGATAATCAAATTCTGATCCGTACATGAATTCGAAAAGTCAGAGGTACGGGCCGGAATCTAACTCAGACCGCTAAGCTATCACTGCGGCCTAATAGGGAACAGAGAGTTAAAATCCACGCTCATGAACACTCCTCCACCACAAGTGGTACTCAAGGCATCAAGTATCAAAAACTCAAGTTATAAAGCTTTTAGCCCTCGTTGGCACGAGAGCTTTTTCAACGCGCGCAATAGATAAGCTGCGTTAAAAAAGCGCTATCTGTGAACACATATACGGCTTGCTATTTGTTGTATAATGACTTGTATTAGAACGTTTTTTTAACGCGCGCTGAAAAAGCTCTCGTGCGAACGAGGGCTTAATTGGTGACTCTGTAGCCGGATGTGACCGGATGATAGCGGTTCACTACATACTTCTAATGAACCGGCGACTATCTATTGTTTTAGCACTACGCGTGACTTACAGAACGAGAAGCGCGATGCATAATACGTTGTGATGCTATTTTCATCTCTATTACGTAGGCGATAAAGTTTAGGAGTGGTAATTGTATCGTATAATTGTAAAGATTGGCTATAGTAAGGCGGTAGAATGGACGACAGAAGGTCGAGTCCATACAAAACGCGACCACAATGTCAACACATTTATTGCCAAACTACAAAAAAATACGCTTCAAAGCGCTGCAGCGCTTGGAGATAGTTTATTTTCACGAACTATCGACAAACGAAGAAGATTAAAAGATTACTATTGGAAGAAGCTTTCAACCAGACTACAGTACCCGGTAGTAAATATCCCATCAAAGACATAAATGTGAAAACGGGAGCCAAGTTCAATAATAAGAATATGCGTATTTGTCGACTTCGCCGACAAAAGAATTGAGTTCTAAATGGGTGCCAAGTTCTGTAGATAATCCTGAAATTTATTTACACAAAGCAGATATCTTAGGATAAATTGAAGCTCAAGTTTGACTTGGCTAGTTTTTGCCAGCAAACCAAATTTTTAGAAGAGTAAGATGTTGACCTTACAATAGGTATAAAAACAGTAACTTACTTATAACATAAAGAAGATAAGTTGATTAGCCAAATATAAGATGACTTGTATGTGAAAACTAGCCAAGTCAAATCTTGATCTTCAATTTATCCTAAGATATCTGCTTTGTGTAAATAAATTTCAGGATTATCTACAGACCTTGGCACCCATTTAGATCTCAATTCTTTTGTCGGCGAAGTCGACAATCACGCATATTCTTGTTATTGAACTTGGCTCCCGTTTTCACATTTATATTTTTGATGGGATATCATTACTTTTTGTATAGAAATTATTATTATTCATCATTCAAAGTGATCTGTAAAACGTTTACGCTGTAGTTTTCTTTTTTGTGCTATTTTCTACATTTTCTTGAACGTTCGAAATACATGGAAAGTCCTCCCTTTAACTTTTTTTATCATTTGCCTGTTAGTTATATTTTTATTTCCCACTTGAATCAAATAATCTGGTATACAAAACGATAAAAGCGACCTTTCATCATGGAATCATGGAACCTATTCTCCTGCGAAAGAAAAAGTTTGTTGCTATTATAATTTCGAAAGGCGCTAAGTAATAAAAATCGATTGTTTGAAAAATATTTCAAATCGTAAAAATTCACTGTTTTCTGACTTTTTCCTTTGTATACATACACTTACCCAGCTGGACGCCAAATTTGAACTTTCTAGGTCATCTGGAAGTGGTTAAGGTTTTTGATCTATATGTCACTCAGTGTTAAAAATGCCGATTTTTAGACGTTAATATCTCAATAACCGTTTCAGCTGTATTTATGAAATTTGGGATTATAGTTAATCTCGGGGGTTTCAATAAATAAACCAAATTTCATATGTTTATGTTGAATAGATTTTGAGTTATTAAGGGCTCAAAAGTGGCTTCAAATGGTTCGTGTTATTAACACACGGCTGCTGCGTCGCCAGTTCCTTTTTCTTTGAACTTGGCTTGACACGCTGCCGCGTGTCTAGATTGCACATCGAGATTTAGAAAGAGATATTGGCTAGCTTCGGCCATGTAGAGCGTCATCTCTGTCGCACGAAGCGACAAAACGTCACATAGGTATGAGAGACAGAGACGACGCTCTATGGAGCCGAAGCTAGCCGATTACCTCTTTTTAAAGCTCTATGTGTAATATTTACGGTCGAATACTGTAAGTACATTCAATTAGATAACGACTATGTGACGTTTGAGTTTGAGTTTGAGTTTGACTAGATTGCTTGTTCAGTCTTAGACATATATCATTAATCTGTGGTTCAGTCTTCACCGCGCGTTGTACGGAGTTGCACTTGTGACTATGTTATTTATGTGTGCGCGGGTGACTGCACTCTCTTGACATTACAGCTACTTATAGCGTTGCATCGCTATGATAACGTGTGTGTAACACTGTGACAGATACTAGAGTTGCATTTAATTATAATTATAATATGGACTGCACCGTTCTAAGAAAATTATTTTAAATGCAAATAAACGCGTCATATCTGTTAGTAAAAAAAATCAGACGAATATACTTCAAACCATTTTTTTTTCTAATCGGCTGCTTGTAGATACGGACGGTTTCTACGTAACCGGGCAGTTATTGGTGAGGCCTGAAGGGTCTCCAACCAATGGGGACTAATAAAATACTTAACCTAAGCTTGCTACGAGTGTCTACTGCTAACATCATGACGAGCTAGCAACAACAGCACTAAGGGCGACCCCTGGGGCTCGTACCTCGGCTTGGGGCGTTGCTGGCGGGAGGACTGAGAGGGAGACAGCTTGATGAGGGCTGAATTAACGGTGTGACTGCGGAGTCAGAAAGGCTTCAAACCAAACTTATGTCTATGTACTTATTCATATTTCCAAAGCATATAGACGCTCAACTACAGATGATATAGACATCGATCTTCCCTCAGCGTCGCGATTAAGACGCACGATCATCAGGTTTGGTGTCAGCATCCACCTACAAACATCTTAATGCGAATGAGAACGACACATCCCAGCGAGTGTTCATCGTAGCAGATATTGAGGCGTAGGGGAAACATTTGATCCATCAGTGGAGATAAAGTGCCTCGTTGGTCTAGTGGTGGCAAGCGCGACTGCTGATCGTGAGGTCCTAGGTTCGATTCCCAGGGTTGGCGGACCGGGACCTGCCGGGGTTGCGGTGCATGCTTTTGCGAATCCCGCGACCCCGGCCGTACGGTCAGGAGATGGAACACCGTTGATTTTTAGTCCGGCAGACCCCCTCGCCATCCGCGGGCGAGGGATATCTATGAGGATTTTAAAAGGCAAAAAAAAAATACAAAAAAAAAAGTTTCGATTCCCAGGTCGAGCAAAGGTGTCATTGGGTTTTTCCGTGTGAAATTCCTCAGTAGCAGCCCGAAGTTTGGATTTGTGCCCGGTTGAGGGCAATAGGCTCGCCCTCTATTATATGGGACTTAAACATAACGACGAAATGAGGGTGTTAATATACACCTCTGCCCAACCCTTCGGGGTATACAGGAGTGATGTTATATTATAGAGATAATATACCTACAGCAAATAAAACTTCCACTGAGCCACTAAATTTACCAAATCAAAGCGTCTACAAGCCCGCGTGCGCACTGGAATCAAACAAAGAGCGTGCTATAAATCTGTACAGCAGCGCAAGCGCATAGATCACCGCTAGCCATTCATAGTAGCGTTTCACTTTCGCTAGTCGATGACCCTGCGCTTCCGCTACACAACTGTACATTGACCTATCTGTACCATCGTGCTACACTTTAAGTACTTTAAATAACTCATAAATTACGTAAACAATGAGGGGGGTCGTCGCAAGCGCAGGTCAGTAAATCTACTAGGTTGCCGCGGTCAAGTCATTTCTTTCTATCGATCAAGACCCCCGCGTACCTCGGACAGCACGTTAAACCATCGCATGTCAGTACTAGCGGCTGTGTAAAATACTGATACTTAGCGGCTTCTGGTGGGTGCCCGACTGGACGCTGACCACAACATTCTTAGCTAGAATGATTTTTACGTAAAGATGAATGCCATCGCTTCGTCTGGCGTGTACGAAGTAATGAACTCTAACATTTGTAAATTAAGAACGCATCGTTGATTGAATGAGTGAAGGCCACGTGCCGGTCTCACTCAATGAATGCGTCATCTAGGCATTTGTTAGAAACACGGATCTTTTGGTAATGTTTACGACATGTTTTTTTCATTTGTTTTACGTGTAGAGTGAGTAGGCGCCTAAGCAAACGTTCGAATCATCGAATCAATGACAGAAACATATTCCTTAAAAAAAGAGATGAGATGAGAGAGGCCTCGAATATTCTTGTGTAAGGGTAGCACGTGTACAAAACAAACAGGACACATTTGGTTTGAACACATCGCTACAACTACCTACAATTATTGCAACAACTAATCGCAACCATGCACGCCACCGCATGACCGCGGCCGCAACCTAAACGCGCTGTTTTGAGCGTACCTAAGTACCTAATATGTATTTTCTTAACAGTTACGGTGATTAACGAGATCGAGAATCGGATTTCTTTATTATTATTCAGCCATGACCATCCCACTGCAGGGCAAAGGCCTCCCTACCCTCCCTCCACTCCTCTCGGTTTAAGGTTTTCTGCGGCCAGTCCTTCCAATGTCTGGTTCGTCACGCCATCTCCTGTGCCTGCCGCGACATCGTCTGACGTTGTGTGGGCTCCACTCAGTGATGAGTTTTGCCCACAGCTCGTCTGACATGCGGCAGACGTGGCCAGCCCAGTTCCATTTTAAGGTTGCGGCTTTCTGGCCAACGTCTGCGATCTGAGTTTTGAAGCGCAGCACACCATTCCTTATACGGTCTGATAACCGGAATCCTAGAATCGGATGGTAAGGTATTAATACCGCAGTGGCTTCTGATTAGTGTCGTAGTCTATTTTCAACAATAGACTTGATGGCAAAACAGTTGCTAAGTTTCACCAATCCCTTTGCTCAGCGTGGTGCCTGTAGCAGCAAATGCTTGGGGCAGTCATGCAGTGCTATTACGCTAGGTTGAGGAACACCGCACGGCAATATGACCCTTATTTCTATAACACCAAATCCACTAGCAACTTTTACGGACTTTCAAGCTGTGATCACACCCGCATAGGGTTCCCAAGCCCAAAAATAGAAAAACCAGACACAGATTCATATGTAGCCGGACATTTAGCCCTGAAAGCCAGACACAATGGTTTTTAAAAGAAAAAGAAAATGATGCATGCGTCATGCGTGTCCGCGTGAATTCGCTCGCGCGCTTTCGTTCGACATCTTTTGGGGGGGCGGGGTTGATCATAACCCTGAACAAAAGCCAGACAGGCCGGACGCGACTATAAAAAGCCGGAGACCTGGCAGCAACCCTACACCCGCAGCAAGTCGACTTCTGCAAGTTTTACGAACAAAGCGAGCAATGGAGTGCAATAACTTGCGCAGTAACACTTGTTACTGTATTTGGCGATTGACCGTACAAAACCGTCGATCAACCGATCGTCTACGTGTAGCGTAGGCGACGTGAAACAAGTTCACAGCGTGATGTATCACGATTTATAGAAAGTTGTAGAGAAAATGTTTAATATCGTCCTATTGTGAGACGATGGTGATCTAACGTTCTGTTAGCAGCGGATTACGAAACTAATAACACGATGTTATAATTACAACTACTGCCTTGTTGGTCCAGTGGTCGCAAAGAATGGGGTCCTAGGTTCAATCCCCCGGTCGGGCAGTGTTATTGTTTTTCCATTAGGAATTTCTCGGTAGCAACCCGGTGTCTGGATTTGTGCCCGGTAAATGGCAATAGGCTCCCCCCTATTACATGGGACTTAAACATACCAACTGGCGAAACGAGGGTGTGCTAAAAATCACCTCTGCCGACCCCACCGGAGGTAAAAGGCGTGATGTTATGTTTTATGTGTGTATAATTACAAACATTGTTCATTATGTAGTAAATGAGTTTATGACTGTCCAAGATGGAGGAAAAGTTACGTACGTGCTTACAGCAGTGATAGTGTAACGGTTGAACGTTTGTCTTCCATGCAGGAGGGTCTGCGTTCGATCCCGGCCCGCACCTCTGACTTTTCTAATTAATGTGCAGGTCAGAATTCGATTATCACTAAACGACGTAGGAAAACATCGTGAAGAAACTTGCACACCTCAGAGGGCTCCAAAAAGCTCTCGATAGTGTGTGTAGTTTTCCAGTCCGTACCAGGCCAGTGTGGTGGTGGGCTTAACCCTCCTCGTTCTGTGAAGAGGCCTGTGCCCAGCACTGGGACAGTAATAGGCTGATCATGTGTGTATGTATGTGCTTACACCACAAACAATAGATCTGCTTGTTGGTTGAACCTTAACTGGTGATGGAGAGCAATTTCAATGTTAGATCTGCAGGTGAGCTTCCGGCTGAACCAAATAGCTCACAGAATAACAGTACTCGTGGTTCATTAACCTAAAGCTAGGCAGAGCTTACCGGTATCCACTATGTTTAAGTGAAAATTGTCAGAAGACCGCAAAATCCCGCGTGCGCACGGGCTAGAAGATAAAACTTCTTGATGCCGCTTCTAAGATTATACAAAACACAGCACGCTTGCTCTTCTTATTCTTCTTTTCGCGTGGTTAGTGACTAACCTGGTGAATTTATACCATGGGCTTCTGACTTGGCTTCACATACCGTCGAGAAATAACTCTCAGGCATGCCGGTTTCCTCACGATGTTTTCCATCACCAATTTTAAGCAAGTGATATGTATACAATACATACATGAATCCTAAAAGCCAAAAGTGCGTGCCTTGGGTTCGAACTCGAGACCTATGACTTGGCAGTTCGACGGTCACGCTACTAGGCTATCACTTCTGTACACGTAGCACGCTTGTTGGTAGAGCTGTACGGTCCGCCTGGCTAGCTACTGTTGTGTATGTGAGAGACAGAGAGGTATAGGGGAGTCCCTCTATATCTCTGTTACTTGGATTTGTGTGCTCCATCTTAGATGTCTATCCATGAGGTGTGACTAGGATACAAAGCGACCAGAAGAATTTAAAAATCCAATGTATCTTGGTCCAACTTGGTGATGAAACTTACGACATCACTCATGACAATAATTGCATTACATTGTGGTGAGAATAGGATTGCCAGATGAAAAAATCAAAAGTCCGAATAAAGGGCCAGATTTCCATTGAAAGATCTTGAGATTTTTTACAGTTTGAGAATTTTCTCTAAAACGTACTTAACAATTTAAAAAAGTCGTTATATTATTGTTTTTATACACTGCGGACATTTACGTATATTTTTTAAGCTGTATTTTATTGAAAATGCAAAAAATTCAGAGATTTCATGAGATTTGCAAAATCCAGCCGCAATCCTGAGAAGAGTAAAAATCCTGAAATCTCAGCACAAATCCTGTGATATGGTAACCCTAGGTGAGAAGGTCGTATATTGTCGCCAGTCCCATAAACACAATTACACCGTTCCCAAACTCCTCCAAAAAGTACTTTAATACTTTTAAACAACAACAAAAACTAGTAAAGAAACCCACAAGCTAATGGTCCAATACATTTCCCGAACACAGCGTATTGAACACGACCACAGTACTATTAGTCGAATTACAATAAACTACAATAAACTCCAATCCGGAGGGTTCGTTCCCCTCTCGTGTCTGCTCGTAACATCGCACAACCCTATATTACTGAACGTTCGGTTTTCAACAGTTTCACTACAGTTTTAAGGTAGAGAATTGAATGCATTGAAACACAACAGATGATTCAAAGTCGTAAACAAGATACGTTGTAGAGTAAACTCTATTTCAGTTGGGTTACGGTATAAAATTGAATGGTAGGGTAAAGTAAGAGCTCTTCAAAGTATGATAGCTAGTTAGGGTTCCGTGAGGATGGTCTATAAAACCCTAACTACTTATTATAATGGAGTTGGAAAATGTCCAAAGATTAGAAATATTATAATTTAAAATTGAACCTACTGAATTTTGATTCACTGTTGCAACTACAAGGATAGTCGGAAAGGGGGTACTAAGCCGAAAGGGTGTTAAAGTACCCATAATAATGGATAACTTTTGTTCTACAACTTTTCCCAAAAGTCATTAGTTTAAGAAAAATAGCTATTCAAAGATTTCATAAAAAGTATGCTAAATTCTATCTATCCTCAGCTATGATCAGCTGTTTACATTTTAGGTCATATTTGGGGTCACGGATTAGAAGCTCCATTTTCTGAATTCGTTACTAAAGCAGGGATTAAGAATTTTTGAAAAAACTAAAATAAAAATAATTTTGCATGGATTTCTTTTTTAACGAATTTAGACATTTTAACCCTTTCTTTAAAACAGTCATCAGTGATACATTAAGTGACCCGCGGCTTAGTACCCCCTTTCCGACTAACTTTGTATATGTAGGTAGAGAGCCTATACCAAACAATGCGCTAGGCTCGGTTGATTGATTGTATTCTGATCACCGACCGTCACTCCAGAATACAAAATAGCCAATTTTCGATAGTAACTAGGTATTTTTCAACCATTATGCTACGATAGAACTTTGTACCAGCAGGAGCAACGACCTTCGACGGTTCCCCGGCCACGAATGCGCGGGGCGAGGTGCTGGAGGAGTGGGCCTACAGGTCCTCAACCGGGGTTCCGTCCACACGTGCGTGCGACAGCGGGGAGGTTCTATAGTGGACATCACGTTCGCAACCCCCGCTCTAGCTCGCCGTGTCCAGGGCTGGCGCGTCATGGAGGGCGTGGAGACGCTGTCGGACCATCGTTATATCCGATTCGACGTCTCCGCCCAGACCTCTGGCGCTTCGGCCCCCACGGTCCCGGCTGGGATCGGTCCGCGTTGGGCGCTTAAGCGGCTGGACAGGGAGGCTCTCCTGGAGGCCTCGATCGTGCAGGCCTGGGTGACAGCACCGGTCAGGCCTGTCGATATCAACGAGGAGGCGGAGTGGCTTCGGGAGGCCATGTCACGCATCTGCGATGTGGCGATGCCTCGGGTCCAGGCCGTGCCTGCCAAGCGCCAGGTGTACTGGTGGTCGCGGGACATAGATGTCCTACGCAGCGCATGCGTAGAAGCGCGCCGCCGGTACGCCAGGTTCCGCAGGAGGCTTCGCCGCACTCCGGATGCGGCAGCTGTAGAGGCGGAGCTGTACGAGGGATACAGAGAGGCGAAGACCGCCCTCCAGACTGCAATCTCGCGGGCCAAAGTAACGGCCCGCGAGGAGCTGGTTGAGACTCTGGACCGTGACCCGTGGGGGCGCCCATACCTTATGGTACGGGGCAAACTTCGCCCGTGGGCCGCCCCGCTGACCCAGAGTCTTAGACCTCAGCTTCTGGAGGGAGTGATGAGCGCTCTGTTCCCTTCTAGGGCGGAGCATACGGCGCCGCCCATGGTTCCGCCTTACATGGCGCCTGAAGTGAACGACGACGTGCCCGAAGTGACCCGGGTGGAGCTGAGAGCGGCAGTGCGGAGGCTTCAAGCCAAGAACACCGCCCCGGGCCCTGACGGCATACCTGGCCGTGGGTGGGTCCTGGCTCTCAGGGCTCTCGGGCCTCGATGGTGGGGCTTTTTAGCGCGTGTTGCGAGCGGGGCCAATTTCCTCTCCGGTGGAAAACCGGCAAGCTGGTCCTGCTCAGGAAGGAGGGGCGCCCCGCAGACTCACCGTCTGCGTACCGCCCCATCGTGTTGCTGGACGAGGTGGGCAAACTCTTTGAGAGAGTAATTGCAGACCGCCTCGTCACGCACATGACTGGGGTGGGGCCGGATCTAGCGGAGAACCAGTTTGGTTTCCGCCGAGGGAGCTCCACCGTGGACGCAATCATGCGCGTGAGGGCTCAGGCGGAGGAAGCAGTTGCCCAGGGCGAGGTCGTCTTGGCGGTGTCTCTCGACATCGCCAACGCCTTTAATACCTTGCCCTGGAGTTGCATTAGGGCGGCACTCGAATACCATCGAGTGCCGACCTGCCTCCGCCGCATTGTAGGGGCCTATCTCACAGAGAGGGCCGTCATCTACCCGGGTCGGGAAGGATGGGGTCGGCGAGAGATGTCGTGCGGTGTCCCACAGGGTTCGGTGCTGGGGCCGCTCCTGTGGAACATCGGGTACGACTGGGTGCTGCGCGGTGCGTCCCTCCCCGGAGTCGGCGTGACTTGTTACGCTGACGACACGCTAGTGACGGCGCGGGGAGAAACGCACCGACAGGCGGCCATTTTGGCCACAGCTGGGGTTGCGCAAGTCGTCGAAAGGATCCGGCGGCTGGGTCTCGAGGTGGCTCTGCAGAAATCCGGGGCCCTGTGTTTCCACGGGCCCCGGAGGGGACCACCCTCGGGATCCCACATCGTGGTGGGAGGGGTTCGCATCGGTGTCGAGTCGACGATGAAGTACCTAGGACTTGTCCTCGACAGCCCGGTGGAACTTTGGGCCTCACTTTCGGCAGCTCGCGCCGAAGTTGATTGGCGCCGCGGCTTCCCTGTCGCGTCTGCTGCCCAACCTAGGGGGGCCCAATACCTCCTGCCGGAGGCTATATGCGGGGATCGTACGGTCCATGGCCCTTTACGGGTCGCCTGTTTGGGCGGACACCCTGACGGCCCGCAATGTCGCTATCCTGCGGAGACCGCAGCGGGCGATGGCCGTCAGGGTGATAAGGGGGTACCGTACGATCTCCTTCGAGGCGGCGAGCCTCTTAGCCGGATCCGTGCCCTGGGATTTGGAGGCGAGAGCCCTCGCGCTGAGATATCGTCGGCGCGAGGAGGCGCCTGGGCGGAGTGAGCTCCGCCAGATCCTAGTGGCTGAGTGGAGGGAACGACTTGCGCAACCCAGCGCGGGGCACGCCGCAATTGCGGCGGTAAGACCCGTGATGGAGGAGTGGCTGGAGAGGCGGCATGGCGCCCTCAGCTTCCGGCTGACGCAGGTGCTCTCGGAACATGGTTGTTTCGGGAAGTACCTGTGTCGCATAGGCCGGGAGCAGATGCCCGGTTGTCACCACTGCGACTGCCCCGAGGACACGGCGCTGCACACTTTGCAGGCGTGTCCAGCTTGGGGGTCGTAGCGCCGCGAATTAGTCGCGGCGGTCGGCGGTGACCTCTCGCTTCCGGCTGTGGTTCTGTCCATGGTCGGGAGCGAGACTGCGTGGGAAGCCATCGCCTCCTTTTGTGAGGGGGTGATGGCAACCAAAGAGGAAGCGGAGAGGGAGAGGGAGCGGTGTGCTCTTCTCCCTTCCCGCGCCAGACGCACCGGGCGCGTGTACGCGATGATCTCCAGCCACCCTAGTGTGTGGCCTGCGGGCAGCGGGTTTGGGGACTCGCCGCCCGACCAGTAACAGGCCCGAGAAGGCGGCGCGCCGTGTTCCGTGCGCGCTTCTCAGGAGGACGTGGGGCAAGGCCCCACAGAGGAGAGGTCCGCCATGGGTTGGCGGACCGGGACCTGCCGGGGTTGCGGTGCATGCTTTTGCGAATCCCGCGACCCTGGCCGTACGGTCAGGAGAAGGAACACCGTTGGTTTTTAGCCGGTAAGAGTCCGGCAGACCCCTCGCCTTCTCCGGGCGAGGGACATCCATGAGGATTTTACAACGAGAAAAAAAAAAAAAAAGGAGCAACGACCTTGTAGTAAAACAGGTCAACCGTCACATTATTTTAGTAAAAGGAATTAAACGTTACTACTTTCTTGGATATCTTCCAATCAGGAAATATATCCTAACTGATCTGAGAACGAACATGCAGGAAAAACGTCATTACTCATTAGTTAATCGATAAACAACGATTGCAATGGAAGATGTAGTTTTATGGTTAGAAGACGACACGAATCATAATTATGGACTTTAATAAATTAACGTTTAGGGAGCCATACCATACATATGGTTCCCATGATATGGTAAAGTAGTAATAGGCAGAGCAATCTTAAGATCATGACCTGACATTGCTCTGCCCCTACCCTAAAAAATCGTAGATAGATATGATATGATATGACGTGGACATAGATGACGGAACCCGCACAGCGTATTCATATCATCGTAATCAGCACATTACTGTCCCACTGCTGGGCACGGGCCTCTTCTCAGAATGAGAAGATTTACGACTTAGTCCACCACGCTGGCCTGGTGCGTTTTGGCAGACTACACACACTATTGAGGGAGCCCTCTCAGGTGTGCAGGTTTACTTACGATGTTTTTCCTTCACCGTTAATGCAAGTGATAACCATATTCTGATTCGCACGTGAATACCGAAAAGTCAGAGATACGCGCCGGGATTGAACTCAGACCCTCCTGCATGGAAGGCAAGCGTCCAACCGCTAGGCTATCACTGCCTACTAAACCCTAAAAAATCACAAAATATAAAATTTCCATATTATGAATGATGACGGAACCCACACAGCGTATAACTTATCCAAATTACTGCATACAGGTTGTATACAGAAAATAATTCTATCACCTAACAAATAAAACCCACTATCCTCTAGTGCTACCGGATATCGTGACAACCTCAACTAGGGCGGCTTGGGCTCACGAAACGAAATAGACCGCTCCTCCATACAAAAGTGACTCCTGACTACATTACAAGTACGTCAACTTCACACAAAGTAGTTCACAGTTGAGCTATCTAATAACGGTATGTTATTTATGAGCTGCGTGATCGTGTAGGAAAGACAAATTGAGTATTTTGTTGCTTAGGGTTCTTACAGACGACGGCACTTTGCCAACGACAAGAGTATCTTCAGCCGTCGATGCACTAGTTGTTGCCGTCGATGCACTAGTTGTTGCCGTCGACGCACTAGTTGTTGCCGTCGACGCACTAGTTGTTACCGTCGAAAAGCAGCAACGGTTGCATTTACCCTCATATACTAAAGTTGGAATCGACGGCTGCCGCGGATCCCGGACTAAATAATATTATTTTGGTTCATTTTAATTTGAATTTCCTTAATAAATGTATAAAATTTAACGTGTGTTTTGTTGTTGTTTTATCGCCCTACACCTCACTACAGTTAGAAATCAGTCTAAAACACATTTGAGGTCGATGAATTTGCAAAAATGCAATATTAGCTAAGCAAGCTACCCAAAACCGAAAACCATGGGAAGTGGTCTACGGGACAAAAAAATTGGGGTCCTCTGAAATAGACGGACCGTGGCACACTGCGGGACTTACAAGGAAAAGAGATTACATTACAAAGACGCCAACAAACAAACGCTAATTCCTCCTAAATGATAAATGATTAGCTGTTGCCCGCGGTTTCACCCGCATCCTAGAGGAACTACTTGATGTACCCGGATAAAAAGTATCCTATGTGTTAATACAGGGTATAGTCTATCTGTGTGCCAAATCTCATCCAAATCCGTTCAGCCGTTTTTGCGTGAAAGAGTAACAAACATCCATACATACAAACTTTCGCGTTTATAATATTAGTAAGGATTTTTATTTCTGTAAATAAATCTGTTACAGACACTTTTGCAAGTCAATGTAATGGGTTTTTTTTTTCATTTATCATTGCAATTCTGTACGGCACGCGTGTACTTCAATGTACGCTTAATGAACACATTACATACATTAACAACTGGCATATCATGCTCGCACTACCGACAACCAACGATTAGCGATTAGCAGTCGGACATTAGTTCCGAAGTCGTCACGATCGCGCGCCTCTTGCGCAACTGCTGCTGGAGTCAGTTGTGTAATGAGCCTCATTGGTGATGGTCATCAATATTGAGGACAATCTGATGGTCATTATGAAGTAATACTAAGTTGTTTGTTTAGTTAATAAATTACATACTTTAACACACGCCTTTTTCCCCAAGGGGGTAGGCAGAAATTATAGATCGCCACACGCTACGATCCTTACATACTCTTTTCGCTTCGTTCATTCATATCTTGTCGTAGACGCACGCCTGTTGTGAGTACTATGCATCAATCCTTTTTGAAGAACCAATAAGATCCTTGTATATCCTTCCTGGGCGCCCTCTACTGGGGTTTTCCCGACTTTCGTCTTATAAATTCCTTTTGATAATCGCCATTCGCATATTCTCTCAACGTGATCAAACCACCTTAATATTAATAAATTACAGTAATTATATTTTTTGCAAAATAAACGTTGCACGTAGCCGTTGGATGCAAGCGGCCAAGAACTGATCGTTATGAAAATCTGTGGGTGAAGCCTTACACCAGCAGTGGACGTCTGATAATGTCTACTGCTTTTCTCTTATTATTTAATTTAAATTAGTCTCACAGTTCTTGAATATTGTATTGGACTTCGTCAAACATGGCATCATAGGTATTCATTTGACGTCCAGGCTTCGATACGGTCGGTATCCGGTAGTGCATGCTACAGAAATTCATTCCAAGACTTATAAATAAGATACGCGCAGACAATAAGGAAAATCTCCCAAAACCCGATAAGAAAGTTTCTACGAACAAATAAAAGTTGGCTCCCTTAGATATTGGGATAATATTAGAATGGTGACGCGTTTTGCGAGGGTCAATATGTAGGTCACTCGGCCGGTTGCGGACTGGGGTTGTTCAAAATGTGTCGACTAACACCTCTGAACACACCCTACGGGGATATCGATCCGGAATGCTTTCACTTAAGCGTTATGATCTAGCTGATCTACCCATTTTATAACTAACCGATAAGATATTCATCCCTTCATTAGCAAACTGATTGGGGTGTAATAAGTATAGAACATTGTTTACCCTGCTGCTGGCTAAAGAGGCTCGTCTTACAGACAGATGGTAACAAATAGCCCACAAACTCGCTGGAATAAATACCCCACAAACTTGCTGGCCGAAATAGCCAAGGCTGGTGACGAAAACGAACAGTCAGATGTGAGCATGCTGGTTCTCCAGTAGACCCCCCCGGCCAGAGGTGAATGCGAGCATTAGTTACTTCCCATTTCAGGACAAGCCTGCCTTCAGAAATGGCATGCAACAGGCGAAATAACACGTGTCCCTCTCATTTAAAACTACTGTTTACTAGTCATAGCCTAGTGGTGTGACCGTCGGACTACCAAGTCATAGGTCTCGAGTTCGCATCCAAGGCACGCACCTCTCACTTTTCGGATTCATGTGCGTATTGTATAATTATCACTTGCTTAAAAACGGTGGAGGATAAAAATCGTGAGGAAGCCGGCATGCTTGAGAGAAATTTTCGACGGCATGTGAAGCCAAGTCAGAGGTCCATGGGCGGCATAAACTCTGACACCAGGTTAGTCACTAACCACACGAAAAGAAGAACTTTGTACTAGCTATACAAAAAGATAACCTTATAAATAGCAACTACAAAAAGTTTTTTAACGTTAACGAGCAACAAATACTGAGTATCAATTACTTATGAAACATTAAATAGTTAATTCTTCATCAGCTGACAGACGGCGCGGCGGTGACACCTCGCACATCGCGCATCGCCATAGAGGAGTAAGTCAATGGATTACTTATACAGTGAGGTATGTGATAAGCGTTAAACTTTATGCTAAAATGTCTATAATTTTTTTTAAATTACATAACATAACATCTGGCCTTGTATTCCCTAAAGGGTTAGGCAGAGGTGTTTTAATAACACCCCAGTTTCGCCAGTTATGTTTAAATCCCATGTAAAAGGGAGCAAGCCTATTGCCATTAACCGGGCACAAATCCAGACTCCAGGCTGCTACTGTGAAATTCCTAATGGAAAAGCTGAATAACACTGACCGACCTGGGGATCGAACTCAGGACCCCATGCTCAGCAGTCACGCTTGCGACTACTAGACCAACAAGGCAGTCAATTTTTTTTTACTAGTTATGTTCCTCCTCTCTCCTACTTTGCTGTGCCCAACAGGGTCCACAATTGTAACAGAATACGTCATTTCCTATTACTACCACCTAAGTAACATTGTGGAATACGCAAATAAATATTGAGTATTGAGTATCGAGCCTAGTATGCGTAGAGTAAAATAGAACATCCGTCAAGGATCGATCGCTGTCGTCTCGTTACCACCAGTGGTTATATGGGTATCAGCATATTAATGCGCCACGGCTATGTCGCCGCCTTCTACAAAACGTTTTTACTAATATGTCTGGATCTGGATACAAGTATCACAACTGGTATCATGACCCTGCAGGCACGCACTACAATGACATTTTTCACGGATTTACTTAGTAGTTCTGGACGGAGCTCTACAGCGTATTTCTCATTGACGACACACTTTTGGCATCTTGCTGTTTGTGTCTCGACTTGACCTGCATGTGATCACTCCATATTACTCCATGAGCTTACTCCGTGGTGCGGCTGGTAGCTTATTACCGAGTGGTGGCGTGTCACACGCACCTAATATATCTGTTATCTGTCTACTTAATGTACTGCTATGCATGACCTGTGCTGTATCAGGTAAAACTGGTTACTTTTGCTGATGTTTCCTGATCGAACTGTGCTGTTGAATTTACATTATACCAAGCGAATGGTATCAGCACTAAGGCTCATTTACACGGTGCAAGTTTCTTGAAGCAAGTCTCATGCTATCTCTGTTTTTGTCGGAGAGAAAGACAAAGATACTTGCTTCAAGAAACTTGCACCGTGTAAATGAGTCTTTAGTAATAGAACTGTTAAATGTTACTTTAATGGCTTAATCCCTTTAAATGAGCGTCCACCTGTCTGCAGCGTACGCATCGGACCACTGTGTTTGCAGCATTCGTAATGATGACGCGGGCATGCGCGAGAGTTACAATCGGATTTTGGACATTGTCATTTGGTAATCCGACTGACGTCATCTACACGCGCGGTATTGCCGTCGATCTGATGCGTGTGTTCCGTGAGAGCTCTTTTATTAGTAGGCATACAAATAATACTAAAATCTGTTTAATGCGCTCCGGTCGGTGCGTACGATGCGGGCGTGTGAACGTGTATCTCTAAAGTCCAATCCCGGCTTATTTTTGATTAGTATGAGTATAAATATAGTATTTTTTCCAGTATTTGTATTTAATAAGTATATTAGAGGGAGTTTGAAAGTGGCACCAGTGACAGAGAAGTTGAAAGGAAAGCGTTTGTCTTGGTATGGACATGTGGTGAGGAGGGATGAAACACATGTGACTAAGAGAGTGATGAAAATGAATGATGATGGATGGAGGGGGAGAGGGAGACCAAAGAAAAGATGGATGGATTGTGTCAGGGAGGATATGAAAGATAAGGGAGTAAATGATAATGAGACGGCTGACAGGGAAGAGTGGAAGAGAAAAACATATTGCGCCGACCACAAGTAACTTGGGATCAGGGCAGCAACTGATCCCTAGTATTTATAAAATTTTCTTAAATTGAAAATTTATTTGTTTATTTTCACGTGAAGGCCGGCCAGCGACAGCGGTAACAGAAACTAACATTGATAGCGCACGACAACTAATTCAATTGGATAAAAAAAACATCAGCAAACATTGAACATTGGCATGAAAACCAACTGCAAAATAATTGCCATGTAGGTATACCTGAACTTTCGGAAGCTTTGTGCGAAATGGATACCGCATGAGTTAATAACGGAAGTTCAAAAAGAGTGGTGTAACAAAATAATACAAAATACGACGGAGAATAAAAAAGTGTATACATTTTCAGGGGGAATGTTTTGAAAACAGTGAATATAAAAAACATTATAAGGCCCAAGCCACATCTGACGGAAGATACGTCGCCGATCTTGAAAGCATCTCACACCGTACACATTTGACTGAAGACGCGTCACTAAAATTCTTCGAGTAAATTACGCGACGGAAGATCCCTGACGTATCTTCCGTCAGATGTGGCTTGGCCCAGGTGTTTTACTTTATTAGAATCCAGAATCTTACAGTATGTCTTAAGTATTACCGCAGAGTGAGGGTCAAGCTTCTTATTTCCTAAATACCCGCACTACAGTAACAAAACTTGGACCGCTTTCATGAAAAAGATTTCTTTTGGAATGGCTTCGAAAATTTATAATAAAATACCAGATTGTACAAAAGATATGCCCCTATCAAAATTTAAGAAAGCTCTTATTGCGCTATTAATTGAAAAATGTTATCATACTGTTCCAGATTTCATAAATTATTATTTTTAATTTTATTTTGGATTATTTTTGGTTTTGTTTTTACTGTTTGTTTTTATTTCATTTTTAAGTTTCTTTTATATTTAATTAATATTTGTACGCCTTCACGGCACAACATAGCGCTCAAATATGTTAACCTAACACCTTTATGTAAATATCTATGTTTTACAAATAAATAAATAAATATTCTGATTCTAAGCGTAGACCCCATAAACACCAAGTTGCTAAGTCCAATTAGTGATCGTTCGCGGGTACTGCAATTCCCTTTTCTTCTTCAAAATCTGAGGAGCACGCACAGATCTCACCGTGGAACAATACAATTATGTTAATTTCATACTTAGTACTTCTATGCATGCGCCTGATTGCCCCCAACACCCACACTTTAGTCTCGTCATGTACAAATAGCGTGCAACACGCACACATGCACAATTACACACATCGCCGTGACGAATGCACAGACAAACTCAGTGTGCACGAACATTCGTGTTAACACGCCGTTTCACATAGACAACTTGTGTCAGAAAAAAAATAATAATAAAGGTACGTAGTCAAATCGAAGTAGAAATTTGTATTCTATTACTTATTGATTGTATTTCAGATGTAGGTACAGTAGGACGAAAATTTTATACACTTTAAGGTCTATTTTTGGTTGCACAGTGCAAGAAACAACATATTTTACCGAGTACGTATTGCCAGCATTATAGAGATGAAAACACATGCATTTTTTGACGGGATATTAAAAATTATAATCGTGATATGATGACAGGCACTATTAATGTCAATTTATTTAATCATCGAATTGATTAATGTCATGGTTTTTACAACAAAACGCCTTAAATCAAATCAAAGACAATATATGGCAGTATTACGTCAAAAGGCAATTTTGATATTTGGTACTAAATAATTAAACATAATTTTCCATGCATTGGTCTGTTCTGTTCAAGAGTTTGAAAAGGTAGCATGTGCCCGCGGTGTGGAAAAGGAATGAATTTGAAAACTGACGAACCTATTCATTCCCCTATTGTACCTAAAGTTTGCCTCCAATATACTCCGTGAAAATGGAAGTAGCTTCTGTATTGACCTGGCTGAGCAAGCGGGTAGGTTAACGCAGAGTTAGCCCTCTCGCACAGGCGACGATGACGTCGCTAGCAACGAGCTTCAGTACGACGGCTGACATGTTGGGTGATCGTCCCCCAGCGGGATTGCTGGATCGATATGTTATTATTTGATATAGTGTTTAATAAAACTTAGTACCTTCAATAAGATATATTGTAGAGACTAAACTTCTAACAAAAGAAAGGCGAAGAAAGGCTATTAACAAAAGGAATTTATAAGGCTGATGTTAATGGAAATGCCGGTAGAGGACGTCCTATAAGGACATCCATCGATGCTATTGGTGATGTTCTTCACAAAGGTCAGGTGCGTAGTACTCTCAACCGGCGTGCGTGTATGACAAGATGTATGAATGTGGATGAAGCGAAAGGGGTATATAAGGATCGTAGCATGTGGCGTTATATAGTTTCTGCCTACCCCCATGGGAAAAAGGCGTGATTTTATGTATGTTATGTATGTATGTAAACTTCTAATGAAACTGAAAACAAATTCGATAACGTGGCTCAAAAAGCCTGCTAGCCTAAATGTATACGCAGGTCATAACCCCGAACGACCGGTGGGCCATTTGATAGGTAGTTCGAGCCTCTGACAACGAGATGAGGTCACCACGGCAATGAAAACGACAGAAATTGCGGGACGGCCTGTTTTCTTGACAATCGCTACGAAATTCGCGCACACATTTACGTATAAATAGATATACTTAGCAGACCTTATGGATGCAAGACAGTACTTCTGGGTAGACCTTTCAGAAGATGGTGAGGTAAACTTAACGCTAAATAAAGAGTGTTTGTAACATTGATGTTGTTTAAAAGACCTTGCATGTTCAATTCTACTTTATTTTAACTTATATGACGACTATAGAGTTTCAAATAGTATATAATTATTTACGTACTAATTTTTGTCATCGGTAGCTGGTAACACTGGACAATGCTTGACATAGGAGGGTAACCGTCGAGATGAATCAACGTACCCGAAGTTATAAAAACAGTGGTCATTAGACGGAGCAGAGGATTCCATGTCGAACAGTCGAAGAAGTCTGACCTTTTATATCTGATTAGTTTGTCCTTATTGTCTGATCTTGTGTAAATTATTATGTTGTGATATATTGTGAACTACCTTCTGTAACTAACTACTAACCCAATTATAAGTACTCTCAGTGGTGGAGAGTCTATGTTGGTTACATTTACTTTATTTACCATGCTCCCAATCCTGACATACCGATATTAGCTATAACTGTAATGGTAGATTCACCCCTACACGTTTCTGTTGTATGTATTTTATATTTTAGAATGATTTTACCATCACCATAAAACATTGACATACGTAGATATTGGTGCCGATTCTGTGTGCACAAACTTAATAAAAATTACTAGAATAGAATAGAATAGAATAAATTTATTTGCATAGAATGTAGGTATACAGGTAAGTTGTTACAAAGAAGTTTGGTTCCAAGTACATTCTACCATTTGGCATGCAAAAACTTTGTACTTATAACTAAAACAATGTAGGTGACTCTAAATATACATTTTTGGTATGTTATAATTATTGGTATGTTGAATTAATTCCTAATAATACTAAAAGTTAATATACTAAATAACGAGTGTAATACAAAATACCATTACAAACAATTATTTATCTGCTAAGAAATCTGATACAGAGTAATAACACTTTTGTAGCAGAAATGATCTAAGGTATTTCTTAAAAAGTCTTAGTTACTCTAGTACGATTGGTTACACTGACGACACGTCCATTTGGTCAAATGCCTGCAGTTCCTGCTAAACGGCACGACTGTCAAAGGAACCGCTATGTATGTACAGTACTCCTGGTCGCGTAATACCAAAACCTTATTTTGCTACTGCGCAACCAATCGCTGAACTTCAGAGCGGCCAATAAGTTTGTCGAATACCTATAACTGTAATTGTCTTAGTGTGGTGAAAATGAAGTAAGGTAGGCTATTGTATTTAAGAGCTACCTACACTAGGCGGCCCTTAAATAGGTGATGGCTTAGGCGCCGGAATTGCGGTGCATGCTCTTGCGAATACCGCGACCCCGGCCGAACGGTCAGGAGAAGGAACACCGTTGGTTTTTAGCCGGTAAGAGACCGGCAGACCCCCTCGCCTTCCCCGGGCGAGGGAGATCAATGTGGATATTCCAACGAGAAAAAAAAAGGTTGGTGAAAACGGACATTAGTCAACTAATCCACAAGTCGCTGCCCCTAATGCCCAATGACAATAATCAAAAATCCTACAAAGATAGTTATACCAAAATGTAAAACCACCCTTTACCATAAAAATTGTATGTTCATGTGTGTGAAAATGTATAATAAAATACCCCAGTTTCTAAGAGAATTACCCTTAAGGTTATTTAGAGTACACTTAAAAAGATGGCTAACAGAAACATGTTTCTACACTGTTCAGGAATTTTTTGCATTCAAAAATAAGTATCACGGACACTTTTGATTGATATTAACATGATTTTTATTGTAATTATGTATTTCTGGACTTGGTCACGTTAATTTAAAATTATTGTATGTCCACAATGGACTGATTGCTGTACACTATCACATAATCAAATAACAACTGTAACTACTCAATCAAAAACAATAAAGGATACCTTACTTTACTTTTAAAAGCCATTGAGATAATTATGAGGCGAACACCAAGGACGACACGGAAATTTTACTAAACTTGAACCAAAAATATGATAACTGCATAGAACAGTAGAGTTATTAACACTGCACTGCAACCTTGCTCATACGTCCTTCACGTTAATTGATGTACCTACAGTGTGGTCTGAAGAGTTATTGGGTCAACCTCAACAGTGAACATGGCCGGTGCGGTGTCCAAACAAATTACTAGTAAACATTTGTTAATAAACACTGTATCAGAAACAAGAATCTACTTGTTTATGAAACATTGATACATGTTGCGGGAAACACTAGTGATGGGCCGAATAAGGGTTTTACCGAATACCAATAACAGAACCGAACATTCGGCCGAATATTCAGCAGGATTTGGCGAGCTTTATCGTGCATTGCAAGAATTCAATTAGTCCCTTCCGCCCGCTGACGCCGCTACCCCTCCGGCCTGTTATTGCGTTATCTGTCATCTAGTTAGCGACAATACATTGACACGTGCGTTTGTTTTTGTGTGTAACTATTATTGATCGATGGTAAAATTGTTAGAATTAAGTAAATTGGTAAAAAAGCAATGACTGAAAGGAAGAGGAGATTTGGATATTTTAATGATATAATATGATAAGACAAACTTGATATGGATACAATTATGAAATTGTACTACTTCATACAAGCATAGATGCAACCTTTCAATGTTAGATTATTCGGTAGAATGTTCGGCATTTTTGCCGAATGATCTGCCGAATACGAGTGCGGTAAACCTGCCGAATATGCCGAATATGCCGAATACCGAATATAACACGAATATTTGGCCCATCCCGAGTAAACACACTCCTGACAATTTCTGATGGCAAAATCTTCGAAACATTGTTACTAGAATCATAACTGAAATAAAAATAAGCTCAGAAGACCGTATTCGACCGTATTCACACTGGACTAAAGGCTCAATTATTAATTTCTTCTCATTCATTTCTATTACGCTAAGCCTTAGGAAAGCTATTACCTACTTCCACTAATCCCAGGTCCAACCACAGTCCAAAAACATCCGCAGTAGGACAACTAGTTACGGCCGTTACGGGCCAGCAATTTTATTTAATTTCGCCTGCGTCACAAAACCACAGCACCGCAACATCAGTTCTACAAAAAGATACAGGTCAACAGCTTTCTTTGGCTTATTTCCATGCTTGTACGCCACAGAACTATAGTACAAAAACATCCGCAGCGGTACATACGTTAGTAGTTGAGGTCAACAATCTTCTTTTCCACTCTATCGCGTCCATCCACGGCAAAAAAAACCACAACTGTACAATTAGTTACGGGTCAAGAGATTACTTTAATTTCTTCTTCGCCACAGACCACAACATAGAACACACCGCAGTGGTACAACTACAAGATTGTTTTAATGTTTAGTTTTTCTATATTGCAGCTACAGTATAGAAACATCCGCAGTGGTACAATTGACCCGTCACCAGTTGACCTACCGCTTGCACTTGGCACGGTGCCCGACCCACTTCTCTGCTGACTAAGAACAAAATGTAACTTGTGCTATTTCTTATCTAATTCATGGAAATATGTTTCAGAATATTTTGAGCTAAATATTATTAAAATGTTTCTGTTCAAAGTTTGGTCGTTTGGTATAAATAAATATGTGAGCAATAAAATTGTATCATTATGGTTTCTGATTCGTCCCGTCGGTGTCTTCGGCTGCGTTCCCACTTTGTCATGACGACAGATAATCGTGTAGTTTTAAGTGTCGTGGCTTATATATTTAAATGGAGGTGTTCACATATAAGACGACACGATTAACTGTCGTTCACGACTTGTTTTTGCAGTGACGACAGATTTACAAGTCAATGGGAACGGCTAGCACGACAGTCGTAAAACGATAAGAAAACGTCACGTCATCGTGACGGCAAATCATGTGCCGTTGTTACGACTATCTGTCGCGGCCACGATAAAAATATCGTCTCGTCTTGTAGCTTACTACTGATGTGCAAACGACAAAGCGAATGCCGTGAAACGATAAACTGTCGTCGCGATCCAATGGGAACAGTTAGAGATAGACGCTAAACGATAAAAAAAATTGACGACAAACAGTCGTTATAATGGGAACAGCTAGAGACGACAGTCGTCCAACGATAAATTAATCGTCACGACATAGTGGGAAGGCGCCCTTAAGTAGCAACAATATTGTTCTACAAAGACTTGGTCCCGAACAGGTTTGAAGTTAAGGTGGACAACCTTTTTTAAACTTTGGTCAGGAAATTCTAAAACTGTCCGAGTGTCCGCCCACAATTATATGACCCCGGACACTCGATCAAAAACTTTAATAAGCTGACAGAGATCGAAGCCATCGATACACATCGTTGCCGATCGGTATCGAATCGTTACAACAATAGATAATATCATCTTTCGCACGGACGACCACAAATCTGCCGTTACTGGCCAATGAACATTATTCTGCCAAACTAAACGCGGGAAATCGATTTCTAAAGACAGAAGCAAATATCTACCGATCTGCAAGTAGAGGGACGTTGAAACAAACTGTACAAGCTATTAGCGTAGTGCTGTTCTAGTCACGAAAAGGGAAAATCTTGCAGGCGAGCTCCAGTCAGGTAATCACAATGCAGGATACAATGACGTCACACGTTTTCATGACGTACTTAGCGTTTGTGTTTGTCGTTACGACCGTTTTTATACGACACTAGCTGTGTCCTCACGGCTCCGCCCGCGTAAGAAGTTTTATTCCAGTAATAAATATAGCTTATGTTACTCGGTGATAATGTACATTTCTAACGGCCAAAGATTTTTTGAAATCGGTCCAGTAGCTTTTAAGTTTATTCGTTACATACAAATCTTTCCTCTTTATAATATTAGTATAGACATAGAAGTTAATTAAAGGAAAAGGTTTCAAAATAAATGGCGGAGGTGCCTGCTGTTATCAAATAGATAAAGAAAACAAATCCGAACTCACGCGGCCATCAAATGAAACAACAATATCGTAAAGGGTTACAGACAGTGTATGCGAAAGTATTGACAAACGAGTCTGCGGGTAGGTACCACGTGACAGGCATTTTAAGATTTAGACAGCCGTGCGGACGGCAGTACTCTGAGACAGGCGTAAGGGTGCATACAAAAAGCCTCTATGAGTGACGATACTTAAGTAGGTACGTACGGAGCACACTGTGTAGTCAGCCCCGCTACCAACCTTGATAACTGCCTAATCTTTTCACGACACGGCATGAGCTATTCTCTTGCCGACATAAGAGAGAGATCTATAGGCATTTTTCTGTAAAATCAGGCATTTAAGGCACTCTAGACAGGCATTCCTCCATTTTTGAAATGGTGTGGAAAAACGAGGTATCGTGTTCCTCCAACGAAAAGGGAGGATCCTCCTACCAGGCGGAGTCTTGTGCCTGACGGGCCACTGCCCAACGGTTGATGTTGGGAACTTGTATATATACTATCTGCGTGTCAAACTTCGATACCGCGATGCAGGATAGTTCGCATGTGGCGCGATAGATGCCGCCACAATGGTAACCCTATCTGCGGGTCACTTAATAGTAAGCGACCGACACCGCTCATATGCGTCACAAGACGCATCGCTAATGCGTTGCTAACCTTTTATGGAGACGCACAAATTTTTCTTCAGTTTAGTTTTTCGTGTTGTTAGTGACTAACCTGGTGTCACAGTTTATGCCGCCCATGGGCCTCTGACTTTGCTTCACATGCCGTCGAGATATATCTGTCAGGCATGCCGGTTTCCTCGCGATGTTTTCCTTCACCGTTTATACAATACGCACATGAATCCGAAAAGTCAGAGGTGCGTGCCTTGGATTCGAACTCGAGACCTATGACTTGGCAGTCTGACGGTCACACCACTAGGCTATCACTGCTGTTCTTTAGATCAAAGTCCACAATTATAGTTCAGTACCTTAGTCTTTAGTGGAACTACTGTTATCGTGGTGGTACTCACTTATAAAGGAACTTTTTCAGTGTAATTTGGGTCTTGAGTCGTATAAGTTATTTACGAGGGACGTTAGCTGGTCGTATAAGGTGCCTGTTGCTGTTCATCTTTCTTTACATAGAAAAACAAAGTCGCTCCCGCTGTCTGAAAAACTTACATCTTTTAAACTACGCAACGAATTTTAATGCAGTTTTCAGCAATAGGTACAGTGATTCAAGAGGAAGGTTTATATGCTCCACATTAGTATCTACATTGCACCCGTGCGAAGCCGGGGCGGGTCGCTAGTATTGTATACGTCATCTTTGTCGTAGTGCGCAACTTGCTTATGAGGTCACGAACACTTGTTGTAACCAGTGAAGTATTTGGTGAAAGGCCAGGACGACACGCTAGGAGTAGAAGATAGCTTTTATTCTTTTTGTCTCAGCTGTGGTTTCAGCCTGTCGCAAAGCCTCGTTTTACCAAGACGTAGATATAATCTGCGCAGTCACTAGGTCAGGAACCGCAGACAGCTCTCACCGCAGCTCTCTGTGAGCAGAGTGCGCGGCCTGCAGAGAGGTTGACGTTTTAGGGAGCTGTATGTTGTGCATTTCCTTTTTCATCATCATCCAAGGTACTTGTTTGACAACTCGACCCCGGTAGAACTCGATCCTGACAACTTCGACCCCGACAAATCGACCCCGAGACAACTGGACTCCGACAAGTTGTCGTATCGTAAGTATCCCCAGAATTGCTAATTATAGAACAGTCAACGTAAAACGCAAACAATGCAGGGCCACTCCTACCTAAATATATATGTTAATATTACCAACTGTACAAATCGATATTGTTTGTTTGTCCGTGTACCGTGTTCAGGGCTATACGCCGCAGTCCGCGCCATACAAGGTAGTTGCTCGTATTACTAATGCAGATATGACCAATAACCATGTTCCGAGAATAAAAGCAATTTGATGCAATTGGATGTCATTATATTTTGTTTGATAACTATTTCGTGTCGCGAACGTGTCAAGGTTACGAATATACTTTAAAACTTATAATGAAGGACAAGCAAAGATTGAATAGTCTACTAAGTTAAACAACATTAGCATAATCAGCAGTGATAGCCTAGTGGTGTGACCGTCGCACTGCCAAGTCATAGGTCTCGAGTGCGAACCCAAGGCACGCACCTCTGACTTTTCGAATTCATGTGGGTATTGTATAATTATCACTTGCTGAAAAAAACGGTGAAGGAAAACATCGTGAGGAAACCGGCATGCCTGAGAGATATTTCTTGACGGCATGTGAAGCCAAGTCAGAGGCTCATGGGCGGCATAAACTGTGACACCAGGTTAGTCATTAACCACACGCAAAGAAGAAGAGCATAATCAGCCCATTACTGTCTCATTGGTCTAGTGGTCGCAAGCGTGACTGCTGGTCGTGAGGTCCTGGGTTTGATCCCCAGGTCGGGCAAAAGTGTTATTGGGTTTCTCCGTGTGGAATTCTTCATTAGCAGCCCGGAATTTGGATTTGCGACCGGTTGATGGCAATAAGCTCGCCCCCTATTACATGGGACTTAAACATAACGACGAAATGAGGGTGTTACTATACACCTCTGCGAAACCCTTCGGGGAACACAGGCGTGATATTATGTTATGTACTGTGTATGGACCTATTCTCAGAATGAGCATGGTTTAGCCTTTCGTCCACCACGCTGTCCTGGTGGGGACTGGCTAACTACGCAAACCATCGAGAACTATTCGGGGTCCTCTCAGATGTACAGGTTTCCTCACAATATTTTCCTTCACCATTGTGTTATCGGTAGCTGGTAACACTGGACAATGTTGACATAGGAGGGTAATCGTCAAGATTAATCAACGTACCCGAAGTTATAAAAACAGTGATCATTCCACGGAGAAAAGGATTCCATGTCGGACAGCCGAAGAAGTCTGACCTTTTATATCTGATTAGTTTGTCCTTATTTTCTGATCTTGTGTAAATTATTATGTTGTGATATATTGTGAACTAGCTTCTGTAACTAATCACTAAACTAATTAAAAGTACTCTCAGAGGTGGAGAGTCTATGTTGGTTACATTTACTTTATTTACCATGCTCCCAATCCTGACATACTGATATTAGCTATAACTGTAATGATAGATGCACCCCCTAAAATTATGTTGTATGTATTTTACAACTGACGCAAGTGATAATCAAATTCTGATCCGTACATGGGTTCGAAAAGTTTGAGGTACGGGCCGGGATTAAAATCAAACCCGTCTGCATGGATGGCAAGCGATCAACTACTAAGCTATCAAAGCAACTACTGAAGTTGGACGATATTACCTTATGGGAGTCGAGCAGACAGTACCTATTACTCACTCGACATCGTGGGCTTGCCTTTACAATACATAATAAAAGGCACATAATCGCTTCATACAATGACTCAATAATCTTTGTTTATTATTAACCAAGTTAAACGCTTTAATTTCCCATATTTAAGCCTTTATTATAAGGTAAATAATCGCTTGGCAACAACTCGATACACATTATTTGCAATACATAAAATGCGCGCGCTGGTCAGAGGCGTACATAATAAGTTGCAAGATGTTATCTGTTCACATAAGGTATGGCCGAATACTCGTCACACACGATGGGGTCAAGATCCTTCACTCTTTGACGATGAAATTAAAGACAATATTGATCTGCCTAGCTTTTTCCCCAACTGTGTTGAGATCAGCTTCCAGTCTAACCAGATGCGGCTGAATACCAGTATTTTACACGGAGCGACTGCCATCAGACCACCGCAACCCAATCCCTGGGTACTGCCAATATCCTAAGGTTAGACCAGTTGTCAGACTTTCGGACTTCTGACTTCCTGTAACGACTACCATAGGTATTCGTATGACACCCGGGACCGACTGTTTAATGTGCTCTCAAGACACGAAGGGTTCTCGATGTGTAACGAACGATTACCTATACACGTACTGACCGCGGCAAGCGCAGCTTAACCTTGTAAATCGTATAATCCGAGGAGTTGGTAATTAGCCACGAGCCCCTCCTCCCCCTCCTCGAGATGAAAGATAACATTATATCAGCCCAATTCACAATCTTTACATAGTATAAAACAAAGTCGCTCTCGCTGTCTGTACGCTTAGATCTTTTAAACTACGCATCGGATTTTAATGCATTTTTCAGCAATAGATAGAAGGAGCAAGAGGAAGGTTTATATGCCCCACATTAGTATCTACATTGCACCCGTGCGAAGCCGGGGCGGGTTGCTAGTTCACTATCAACTGAAGTAGAACAATGTTGGTTGTGTCAATATAGCGCAATTTTCGTGTGACTATGATTAGTAATTGTACCTGAATGCTGCCATGTCAACATAGATACCAACATAGGTGGCGTCCGCGTCCGGTTGATACGAGCGATAAGAAATGCTTTCACTAGTAGCTCAACCATTCAAATGTAGGCGTCGTTGTCGTTGTCTATACCTGCCGCACCGACATGTGAACGAGTGGTCTTAGCACCAGCGCCGATTTGGCGCGGCGCAGCGCAGAGCATTTTCCACCGCCAAACCATTGTAGACTTTGCTAGCGTTTAAATAATATCGAAAATCACCTTTCGTTTCTAGTCGCTTCGATGCTCTCGGAGTCTCGGGGACTAGTAGTTGTGTTAATTGATTTTCGATCTTAATTCAAAACTCACAGAGATGATAATGCTTTGGCAGTGAAAAATGCTCTGCGCTGCGCTTCGTCAAATCTGCGGCCGGCCCTTAAAGTCAATCCTTCCTTCCTTCCTGTCTTGTCGGCACTCACTACACGAGAATAGCCCATGCCGTGGCGGGTAGCGGGGCTGACTGTACGGGGTGCGACCCACGTACTGAAATATCGTCACTTGCAGAGGCTAAATCAATAAGAATGAGTATCGACATAATAACACTAACACGAAGTCTAATATGTCGCAAGAGATGTCCGACTAGCAAGATGGACATAATCCAAGAGTAGTACTTACCTACTCGTCTGAAATATATATAACTAGCGACCCGACCCGCTTCGCACGGATGCAATGTAGATACTAATGTGGGGCATATAAACCTTCCTCTTGAATCACTCTATCAATTGCTGAAAACTGCACCAAAATACGTTGCGTAGTTTAAAAAATCTAAGCGTACAGACAGCGGAACGTCTTTTTTTTATACTATGTAAATATCAGCTGTTCACAGACTGACCGGGTTGCGGGCTGCGGATAATTCAGATTGAGCTCTTAGCACTAAATTATTTAGCGTACATGACTGCCTTCAAGTTATTCGACATGGGTCTAACTTAATAAGACCCTCGTATTAATAAATAGCTCCAATTTGGGAGCTCCTTAAAGCCAACTACAAGTCAGTTGTCGATGGATTCGGTTTGGTACCTTATTTTGTGGACAATACAACTGACTTATCGAAACGTTCTGAATCACAAAGCGGGTTGACACCAAGGTGGTCCTAAATTGCTTAATACTACTAGTCGGCAGTCAACAGCTCACTGCTGAGAATAGGCTTCTTTCGGAAGGGAAGATGATGCCCGTAGACCCAAGCTGGATTAAACTAAAGCGCGGACATTATTCAGTCAGAAAACTCTTTTTTTATCGTTGGAAAATCCTCATGGATGTCCCTCGCCCGAGGAAGGCGAGGACTGCCGGACTCTTACCAGCTAAAAACCAACAATGTTCCTCCTCCTGACCGTTCGGCCGGGGGCGCGGGATTCGCAAAAGCATGCACCGCAACCCCGGCAGAAAGCCAGATAACCCTGACGCTATCATTTAAATTGCAAATGCTTTCAATTCTTTCTGTCATAAAATAAATAAACGAAGTTGTTTCACGTGTGCACAGGGGCGTAGCTACCGCCGTATCAGCCGTATCAACTATACGGGTCCCCGCGCTACAGGGGCCCCGACATGTGTAAACAAAAATTCGTAAAATGTTATCCATAATCTCACTCAAGCTACGCCAAACTCTAAACTCTTAAACGCTAAAGTCAGCACACCCCGGACACTCCATACAACCATGGACCAAGGTTTTTGGTTTGGTTTTCTCCATTTGGGCTTCGCGGCAGTCGGGTAGAAGGGCCCCCCGACAAATGATACGGGGCCCGTCTAGAGCAAGCTACGCCACTGCGTGTGCATATGCTTTTGCACATCATACGAATTCACAGACCAAATAATTTCACTACTTAATATAGTGTATTCTGTGCCTATTTGTCATACCTCTCAGTTGGGTAACCGCATCAGATCTGTGCGAGGTCGCCATTCGCCACCCACGTCTCTCGCCTTATACGGCGGAACACACCGCCCTTGACGACGTCACCACAATGTGACGAGACTATTCCTGAGCCCCTAGCATGAGTTTTTGCCAAATCGTGTAGTTAACGTTATCGTTTCGTTATCGACAAATTTTGTATGACAATTTTACTAGCGCCACGTGTGCGTATTTGGAACTAAGCAATCGGTAGCACAGGTTTTTGACAACCGTTTTCGAATAGTTATCGAAAAGTAAACGTCACGTTATCGCACCAAATGTATGAGAATCGGTAGCACGAGTTTTCATTTTGACATTTAGTTTCGAGTTTCTCGATAGCTGGGTCGAAACCAATACGATAACTATCTCACTGACTTTTTCTTAGTGAGAAACCTAACCTACAAGATTGTTTTTTGAAATTATAAGGTTTTAAAGTGTAATAATGGCACAAAGAGGAAGACACGCAGGGTATTATTATTTTGCCTTCCGTTTAATTGATGAGGCTAGAAGAAGAAGTGAAATGAGGTTAGTAAAACTTACCTATTTTTTGTTTACAAACACAATAATTTCTTTTGATAAACCATTTTTGTAACTTATTGTAACTCTTATTACAGCTTGATAAAACAACGGATTCGTCTTCGAAATATGATGGATCCATTAAATATTAGTGAGACTGAATTTAAAAATAGGTACAGGCTAAACAAAGAAGCTTTTAAATTCCTGTGTAACGAGGTACGTTGCAAAAGTGGTCTCAAGTCGACCCAGAGAATAACTTTGGAGCACAAGGTACCTACCAAATTATATTTTATTATAAAACAGCAATAAAATTATTGCAATGTACCAAAATCAAATCATGTACACCTTTTTTATTGCTGAAAGCATTTTCATTCCCAGAATTTGCAAATTGTAAGTTTATAATGTTTCCAAGATTGTTCTTGGCTATATTATCCACAATAATCAAGGATTTAAAATATATATTCTTCAACAGGTTTGTGATAGTGATTGCAACATATTAAATGTCAATACAAAATATGGTGGAGCCACATGATGCGTTTATCTGGAAAAACAGCCAGGTCAATAGATATATGCAGCAGTTGTATAATAACAATGAGCATGTGTGGTTACTGGGTATGTAATATTTGATGTTATGTACATTTACTGAAATATTGTAATTTCACTGAAAACTAGATTAAATAAGGTTTATTTGTTACAGGTGATTCTGGATACCCACAAAGACCTTGGATGATGACTCCTATTCTAAATGCAATTGAGGGAAGCCCTGAAGCCAATTATACAACTATTCACGGCAAGGCCAGGGTAGTCATTGAAAATACTTTTGGCAGATTAAAACATAGGTGGAGATGTTTAAACAAAGACCGAGCTCTGCACTACACACCTGAGAAATGTGCAAATATAATAATAGCTTGTTGTGTGTTACAAGATGCAAGATGTTGGTGGTGATGACCTAATGAGAGGTCGAGCACTGAGGACCTTACTCATTAGTAGGATTAGAATTTGATTTTTTCTGTTGTTTAAGTTATAGACTTACAGTTGTACCATATTTTTAAATTAATGTTCAAAAAGAACTAAATAGTTCTAGTCTATTTTGAATAAATGAGTTTTAAGTTTATCCCTATCAAAATGTAAGTTATTATTAGTTAATTTTTTTACACTACACCTGCATTGTTCTCAAATAATTTTAAGCACTACATTGTAATGATACCTGATTGTACTTACATGAATTTATTTTAAAAGAGATAAATAAATAAATTAAAATAAAGAGTAAATAATTTATTTATTTTACTATAATTAAAAAAGTCTTATACCAATTACAATCATTGATATGATAAGGTTGCAGATTATAAAAAAACACCAATTATTTAAAAATAACATTTATTTAACACACATCATCACAGCTCCCCGAAGGGTTAGGCAGAGGTGACTATTTATTTTTAAGTCTCATTTAATAGGGGGTGAGCCTTTTACCAGGCAGAAATCCAGACTGGGCTGTGACTTAAAAATTCTTAATGAAAAAATCTAATAACACTGCCCAACCTAAGAGTCGAACCCAGAAGACATCTTAAGGAATTTGAAGACCTACTAAGAATAATGTCTTTTTGAACATCAAAAGTTACAAAAGACATTTCCCAAAACGCCCATCCTGTCATCCATGCTGTCTTGCCCTCTCCTTCACTGTTTAAGACGGCAGTGAGCTCCTTCCACCGTTCATTGCACCACTGGCGCTCTCGGGGCCTACCAGAGGGTTTTGACAAATCTTGTTTGCCCTTTTTCTTTCTATCAATGTACAATAAAGTATATCTATTATTGAATAGTTAATAGTAAACATAATTCTTGATTTCATTTCACTTTATTCCTTCCTTCCGTGATGTATTTACTTTTCCATAAATTCCACCATTAGGAGGAATTCGGTGTGACTCGTTCTTGTCGACATTTTATATTAATAACAACAAACACAAAAGTATTTTAGTTTTAAAAACTTTTGATTTAACAAGCGTCAAACGTCAAACCATTGACGGGAGCGTTCGAAAAATCAAAACCGAAGAAATATATATGTTTTATTTTACGTTTTGATATTTTTATAAACATTTTTTCAGGTTTCCGAACGCACCATTCACTCCAAACCATTCCATTCGCTATTGGATTCTCGGCCTATAATAACTATAGTTAAGATTATAGTATCGAGTTAACGTAAGACGTTTATAAGAACTCATGCTGCCGAAATACTTTACTATAGTATCGAAATCGTTTTCGTCTGGTATACACGTTACGATAACTACTCGATTTTGCTATAAACTCGTGCTAGGGGCTCTGATTCACCTTACTTAAGCGAAATGTAAGTAGTAATTATGTGAGTATGATAATGAGCGGTTAAACAAAGAAAGGATTGATAGCAGCTTGCTGTTTACACATCTTAATACGGGGACACGTCATGCTCCTCATATGAGCGTGGATAAAATGTGTGTTGGGTACTACCGTTGATTTACCGCAGACTGCTATAACGACATATATCTGCTTTGTTTAACGACTTGTATCCGCCACAAACAAGTTTCACATAGGTAGCTCCTCAACTGACAACTAGCTCTAATAAGGCCAAATGCGAACTATTTTTTTCCTAAAATCTTGGGAGACGCTGATATGTCTAAAGTGTAAGAAATGATAATCTTTTTGTGTCTTATCTAAAACGTGGTGGACTAAAAGCCTAAATCCTTCTCTTTCTGGGAAGAGGCCCGTGCCCATCAGTGGGACGGTAATGGGATAATTATGTTATGTATGTATGTTTTATATAAAACTGTTGTTAAAAATTAAGGTTTTGTTTAAAATTGTATTCCACGTTTGTAGCTTTTTTGTTAAAAGATGTGATTATTATTAAAAAAATTTTTTTGATAAATCATAAAACGATTATTACAGACTTGAATACCAACTCCATGCTACCAATGGAACCCACACTTCATCAAAGAGACTTCACTAATCTAACACTATTCAACGCTTATATCAATCGTCTCTACCTCACGTAGAGCTACCTATTACCGCAATAATGACCTCTTTTTGGATTCGATTGTCAACCAGTGACCAGTATGTAAATATGTCACCATACATGACACAATAATGCCCACTAAAGACAAACGAGTGTCTACTTCACGTTAATAGTTGTATGTACCACAAGTACTAGTGTATGATATGTTCGGACGTGAGACGGGCACTGATATATTATTTACTTTTACTTTCTAACGGCCACTCGTATGAACACTAGAGTGATGCTGTTTTCTGCATCTCATCACTTCACGGTACATCCACACTAAACTAACGAACATTCGTCATTAACTTTGTTAATTTGACCAAACTTTCTTCTTCTCCCTGTCCTTATCCCACACTAGGTGGGGTCGGCACAACATGTATTTCATAAATCCACGTTGTTAGAGGTTTTGGCTTATTGTTTTATGACCGGCCGCCTGCCTGACATCAACCCTCCTTGGGAATACTCGTTGCGCTGTCGCGCGGGTGACCCAATGTGCTTGCTAATATTATGCACTGGATCTCAAAATGATAAGCTTGTCAATCTTATTGCCGACAACCAAGCAAACTATGTTCTTCTTTGTGGAGTATACTTGAAGTTCCTCGACCCACTAATTCAGTTTTGCTAGGGACTTCGGTTCTGACACTTGACTTCACTTCTGATAATTTGACTAAACTTTGTACAGAACGAATCCGGTTCCATTCTAATGTAAGCGGTAAAGAACCCCGTTTGTTGGCGTTCGTTAGCTTGGGTGTGTACATACCATTACAAGATGTTCAGCCAGTGTCATTGACTGCCGAGGCTCTGATCTTTGCCAGCTTACTCTGTTCCCAGTCCCACTACGATGCACAGTCTATACCTATTATTATTATACACGGAACCATAGCAGTAATAGCCTAGTGGTGTGACCGTCGGACTGCCTAGGTCTCGAGTTCGAACCCAAGGCACGCACCACTGACGGCTCTGACTTTTCGGATTCATGTGTATATTGTATAATTATCACTTGTTTAAAAACGGTGAAGGAAAACATCGTGAGGTAACCTGAGAGATATTTTTCGACGGTATGTGAAGCCAAGTCTGTCATCTGACTTCTACAACCCAATTAAGAAGGAATACAATGGTCTTCCCTCTTAACTTGGTATACTGACAATCTATCTAATCTTGTTAATAACTAAATTCTTAAATTATTATTTGTAATGCGCTGTGTATATCTCTTATTGGAGATCCTAAATAAATAAATAAACAAACGTCCCGAAACCAATAATCGATCTCAATCCATAATCTCTGGATTGATATAGGTTTTTGACAAAAGTTCGATAGAAGTCATATAATCGTCCGTAAGATACTATGGCGATAGTACCTTTTAAGCAGTGATAGCCTAGTGGTGTGACCGTCAGACTGCCAAGTCATAGGTCACGAGTTCGAACCCAAGGGACGCCCCTCTGACTTTTCGGATTCATGTGCGTATTGTATAATTATCACTCGCTTAAAAACGGTGAAGGAAAACATCGTGAGAAAACCGGGCGGGCATGTCTGAGATATTTTTCGACGGCATGTAAAGCCAAGTCAGAGGCCCATGGGCGGCATAAACTGTGACACCAGGTTAGTTACTAACCACACGAAAGAAGGTCGGTGACGGTAAGGTTGGTTTGTGTTCACGTACAGCTGTGACGACGTTGCACGTTACCTCAGTGATACGGTCTGTTCTGCATATTATGCAAGCATCCTTGAAACACTCGTGTCCGATAAAATACATCGTAATAAGGTTAAATACACAATACGCAATTCCAAGGCTGCTGTACTTCCAGATGCAACAAGTCAACGACAGATAACGCGCCAGTCATTGTTTTAGCTGAATAATAAATAAAAGACACTTCACAGCAATTCTGTTCCTTTCTCCGTCGCATTAACATTAAAACAATATAACAAATGCATTCGTAATAAAACTAAAAGTATTGTTACGTTAAATACATTATTTGCGAACATTATGAATGTGTTCGATATCCAACCGTATTGTGATAATATAAGGATCATAATCGAGTGTATAGCAGCAGACTATGCACCGATAGAGAGCACGCTCGGACTCCGGCAGTTGACTCACGCGCATGAATCAAATTCTCTAATTAAATTAGTTGTCTCCGCAAAGTGTAATACCACATAGTCGCACAAAAGGCTCGCGGTGCTACTGAAATGCGTAATAGTTATCAGTCGTTTGCAATTCACTATTAGGCATACCCCTCTCCCGAAATGAAGGTATGTCCATAGTCACCATGCCAGCCGTCGTCCCTTGACTTGGGTCGTAGCATTACCCATAATAACATATTTAATATTGTAACACTACTAATGTCTACGGTGAACAATCTTTACATAGAATAAAACAAAGTCGCTCCCGCTGTCTGTCTGTCCTTATGTATGCTAAGATCTTTAAAACTACGCAACGGATTTTGATGCGGTTTTTTTAAATAGATAAAGTGATTCAAGAGGTACGTTTATATGCCCCACATTAGTATCTACATTGCACCCGTGCGAAGCCAGGGCGGGTCGCTAGTAAAGAATATTATCTATCTTTTATTTCTCCACCTCTCTCAGCTGTCATGTCCGTGGTCACTTCCTTCCTAACCATATCATATTTCACTCTATCACTCTTTTCTTTGGTCTGCCTCTCCCGTTACAGCTCCTCGTTCATACCTCCCAGTCATCTCACAGATTGGGTAACTTCAATCTGGGGGAAATCTGCTCCTTACGAAGATTCGCTTGCTATTCTGTGACACGTATTGTATGAAGTGGGACTTCTGTATCTGTCTGTCTGTGATTTCAAGTTCTGCCACAAATAGGGAACAGTACTATAATGACGTCACACCATTTATTACATTAAGACAACGAGAATGTGTCCTCTTAAGGAATCCTGTAGTAGTTATGTCTATATTTGGTCCAGTTCAGCGCTATTGTAGCTGCCTACTCGCTGGTTTACTAATCTATGACGTAATAGTCCAATAGACTTCTTTCCTCAAACAACAACTGTTGCTAAACCTCGTCCTGAAAACTTGGTTTTTGAGCTAATTAATTTTGATTTTCCGTATATATTATTTCATGTTTTTGTATTCAAACAAAGTAAGAATATTTGCCAGATTTACACAAACACAGAAAATAGAGCTCTGTCTTATTTAATTATATTCTTAAACAAAAGGACAACGATAAAATTATTGTTTTTTTTTTTCATTTAACAGATAATGTATAACATTGAAATGTTTACCATCTTTACATAGTATAAAAACAAAGTCGCTCCCGCTGCCTGTACGCTTAGATCTTTTAAACTACGCAACGGATTTTAATGCAGTTTTCAGAAATAGATAGAAGGAGCAAGAGGAAGGTTTATATGCCCCACATTAGTATCTACATTGCACCCGTGCGTAGCTGGGGCAGGTCGCTAGTAAATAATAAATTATTTTTATTTCTGTAAATAAATCTGTTACAGACATTTTGACAAGTCAATGTAATGTTTTTTAAGACTAGATGGCGCCGGCATTTCCTGTCTGACTATCTCTGAGGAGAAAAGTCGAAACAAACTCAGAGATCAAGGTCAATTTTGAAGTCCACACATTGTGGTATAAAAACTATGTGAGTGTAACAATGTAGGGTATCGTCTGGAATGGCCTTTTGAGGGAAGTGCCATAGTAGGTTTGAGTTGACTTGCCCCAACTGACGTCACGCATGCTTCTGCCATCGTGTAACTCAAACTTTATTCTAATGAGCTAACAATCAGCCGGATTCTTGCGCAGGTCACAACAAATACTCAAAACCGCCAAACAGTTAACATAGCAAGCTGAAGTAATAAAAAAAGTTTTTATACAACACATGTTGTACGAGTTGATGTCCGATAGGTTTGCACCAGCACATTCCACTTGTTAACATAACATCAAGCCTAATATTCTTCGAAGGGTTCAGCAGAGGTATTTTAGTATACCCTCGTTTCGCCAGTTATGTTTAAGTCCCATGTTATAGGGGGCGAGCCTATTGCCATCAACCGGGCACAAATCCAGACTCCGGGCTGCTACCAAGAAATTCCTAATGGAAAATCCCAATGACACTTTGTCCGACCTGGGGATCGAACCCAGGAGCTCATGCTCAGCAGTCGCGTTTGCGATCACTACACTTCTTGTTATTCAGCCTAACGCTTTTGATTCCCAAGAGAGCGGCGCCACTTCAGCCCACCACTCCCATAATGAAACCATTGCAGACATAAGTGTAACACTTTTCTTTATTAAAAAAACCATTTGTGAACTTGTCTCTTCCCGTTATAATAAATGTTAATGAATAATGACGTAAGCGTGAAAGTAATAATAATTAATTAGTTTTGTTCAGATAGGCGTGAGCGTACAACCAGTGTACGAGTTAGTTATGTAACGTAGTCGTACCGCGATTTTGAGAACCGGCTAATTGATTATAATAACTTGATTGCAAAATCTCTCATTAGTGCCATTTCGTTAATAATGGACTGTTGGCGAAACATTAGTTGAGACCAAGTTTGGTATTTATTAAAGTGTGGGTTCATTCATAACATTCTTCTTCTTTTCATGTGGTTAGTGAATAACCTAGTATCAGAGTTTATCACCTATATTCTAAGACGTTCCTCCAAAACTTACTCGACTCATACTCGAATCAAGACGGCCTCGAAAACACCTTCAAAATTGTATTCTTAGTCGCAATTTCGAGTGAATTTTGAGGTTCCTCGACGGTGTCATTACGTCATAATTTGAATTATCTGCATCGCGCAAATAACGCCGCGATAAATAATTGTAAGGATTATCGTAACCATATTCGATAGTCTTTAAAATTAATTTTTGTTACATACGAACTTTGACCCTTCCTTCCTTAAGGTAGGTTCCGAGGTACCTTGAGTTTGACAGATGATTCCTTACCTCGACTGAGGAAAAATCTCGAGTCGAGGACGTTTATGTCAACTATAACTACCGATTGTAGTGAGAAAGGCTGAGTCGAGTCGAGGAAGTTTTAGAGGAACGTCTTAGAATACGGGTGTAAGTCGCCCATGGGCCTCTGACTTGGCTTCACTTGCCGTCGAGAAATATCTCTCAGGCATCCGGTTTTCTCACGATGTTTTCCTTCACCGTTTATAAGCAAGTGATAATAAAATACACACATGAATCTGAAAAGTCAAAGGTGCGTGCCTTGGGTTCGAAGTCGAGGCCTATGACTTGGCAGTCCGACGGTCACACCACTCAGCTATCACTGCTAAACATTGAAATACAAGGTTTCCAGAAATTTACTTTAACTGCCTTATGAAGTCCTGGTGTCTTCGACTTTCAGGGCTACGTGTTCTTAAGATTATTCCGATAGCAGCCCGAAGTCTGAAACTGTATCCAATAAACGACAATGGATTCCCTTCACATAGGATATAACATGAACAATACTTTCATCTTGGAAATGGGCTGTAAAACCAATCACCGACAATCGTTTCCTCGTTGAATTGTTCACCGACAAAACAGGTCGTCTACAAATGTAAATCGACATCAGAATCTTTCAATCGAACCATTCTGTCGACGGAGAAATGATTTTCGGAGATTAATTCCATATTCGGGAAATGTAAGCGTACAACAGAACTGCTGCCCATCCCTTTAAGAGTAAAAGCATGATGGACTGCCAAGTGACTTGTAGTAACAAATAGCTAAGGACCATCACAGCAAGGTTTAAGTTCTTGTAGTTCGTAAATCTCAGTAAGTTTATAATCGGTCGTAAGTTTTATAGTCGGTCTCACAACCACGTTATAAAGTTCACCTTGTAGCTCTGGCAAATAATCACATAAACATTATTCTTATTGCTAAGTATTACATAATGCTGGTATGTACCTACTATGTACAATACTCGCATGCAATGTCTCAGACGGCGCAGACTCAAGACTTAGTCATACTGTGTGGTCCGCCAGTGCTACACTAGTTGCTGAAGCTACGCAATAGATTTGTTTTGGAGCATTCGTTGCGGAATCAAGTTTATAATTGAATAGTTTGATTATGATTGAAGCTGCATCCACTTGATTTAATAGATCATCGTTCATTGTCAAGAGCTCATGGTTTGGCTTCCAGTTCCAGTTTCACGTGCTTTACTTAATCCTATCTTATCTCCCTAAGGAGGTTCGATCAGTTATTCAAAGATCAAGCAGCAATCGCTCTGCTAAAATTAGAAAATATTATTATACCAATGACTGTAATTCCTGAAAATATTCTTCTTTTGGTCGCGGAGCAAGGATACACAGCAGTTTGGGTACTAAAGATGAATGCAAATGAAATCGCGTACATATCACCTCTCTCTGGCGCTCCGGTGGGACACATACTTTACAGACAGTTATATTTGTATTGTCATTAGATGCAGTTAGCTCAGTACTGAGATACATTTATATTTTATTGTATTGGTAGGTATTATGTTGCACAGTGTTATGCAATGTAGATGGCACACTTCTTCAAGGACAGATAGTATTTATTGGTAGACTAGCTGCCCGGACAGACTCAAAAATATTAACAATACAAAACTGATTTAGTCTGCGCATTGCTACATTTTCACGGATAACTACCAGAACTACTTCGATCGTTTTCGTCGCGGAAAATTAAAAACTTCACAAGCGATGAAGCCACGGGCTGAACGAATTTATTGATGAGTAGTTCTGTTAAACCTTTTAGGATTATGTTTAGTTCTGGATGATAGCAGTGTCTTTGATACTTTAACGTAGGTACTCAGGATTACGCACCATTACTTATATTACAAGGTTGAAGCTAACCTCCTTATTAAAGTGCCTCCCACCTGCATCATCAGCGACTAAGCGGTCTTGTTATGATGCTATACGATATTACTTAGGGCTGTTTCACAGTCGTCTAAAAGATATGTGGTAATTTGATAGTTTCTCTACCTATAGAAAAATTGCCAAACTGCCATATTTATTTCCCAGATAAGAGTTATCTGACGGTTGTATACCAGGCCGTACGTAAACGGTACCTGCAATACTTTACGAAGACCTTTTCTCTGCCTGCTGCCACAAAACAGATAGGTACAGAAGTCAATCTACATACTAGTGCGCTCGAGCAACGCACACATAGACACTGCTCACGGACACGATATCTCGGACCGTTTGGGACCAGAATGCGAGTGAGTGCGAGCGCGAGTGCCATGCGCTTGAGAGAGATAGATATATAGATAGAGCGACCGCCGAGCATACGTATGAAAAGTGAAGTACATACATGTGGTTGACTTCTGTACCTATCTGTTTTGTGCTGCTGCACAAAATCACAGAAAAACTAACAAAAAAATTTTCAACATAAACCAGTATAAATTATCTCCATATCTGCTATAAATTCAAGCCGTAGAACATCTACAGTCTATCCATATAGAGATATTAATTTTTAGCACGCTATGTATACGCGTCAAGGTTTATGCTAATTATAATTATACAGTGCGATTGACAAGCTATACGATGGCCAATATCTTATGTTAACTGTTTCTTTGCTCGATTTTGTTTTAGGACAATATGTAGTAGGTACCTATGATGCATTTGGTGTATCAAACATTATACAAAAGGTAGTGGTGTGTTCTTAGCGGCTGCGCCAAACAAGTGCAGTTCAGCACGATGCCACAACATGGGCTGTACAATGAAAGTCCACCCTTGGTAGACGGGTGGTGACCGCAGTTTATTAAAGCAGACATGAGTGAGAACGCTCCTGCCCGTTCTCTTGACGTAAACGTCATAGTTCCGTGTAGTTCCCGGCCAACAATGGGCCAATCGTTCCCCACCCGCGGACGTTGTATTGAGATATCTTAGGGAAACTATTAGTAAACAGGAGGGCGGAAACGACAGTCAGTCAGTTTTCGTTGGCGAAAACTGACAAAATACTTAGTTTTGTTTTTGTTGTCAAACAATTTGATAGATTTTGTAAACGAAAACTATCCAAATGAATGATTCGGCCTCGGTTTGATTGCGATTAGGGTTACCATTTCAAAATGGAAGAATGCCTGTCTAGAGTGCCTTAAATGACTGATTTTACAAAAAATACCTGTAGATGTCTCTCTCATGTCGGCAAGAGATTAGCTCATGCCGTGTCGTGAAAAGATTAGGCAGTTAGCAAGGTTGGTAGCGGCGCTGACTACACAGTGTGCTCCGTACGTACCTACTTAAGTATCGTCACTCATAGAGGCTTTTAGAAAGCACCCTTATGCCTGTCTCACAGTAATGTCGTCCGCACGCCTGTCTGAACCTTAAAATGCCTGTCAAATGCGGCAAATGCCTGTCATATGGTAACCTTAGTTGTAAAGGCCAGATGGCAGAACATGCTAAATGAAAAATGTTTATTTGTTCCAGTAACTGGATTCTGATTAGACTGGATGCCAACCCCAACATAGTTGGGAAAAGGCTAGACTCGCAGATTTGCCTCCATACCTGATGATAAAGATGAAATTTATATAGATAGAAGGAAAGTTTTATTTGGTTGTTTTATCATCTTCCTGCCCTTATCCCCAATAGGTGGGTTCGGCACAACATGTATTTAATAAATCCATTTAATTTTGTTTGTGTTTGTGATATTAAAAAAGTTTATCCTCTCCATTGTTTATAATTATTGCATCATTACTATGAAAACAATCATCTATATTCTGTAATTAATAACAAATTGTATTAACACTTAAGTTATAAGATCTCTTATCTGTTTCAGGATGTTCTCCACATCTCGACCACAACTAGTAAGGTGATACTTCAGTTATATCATTGTACATCAAGTGACACACATAATATGATGAAGACAAGTTGATTGTTTATTTATCATCATCAGTGTCTCAGTTGAGATGATCACAGTGTTATCACACATGTTATCTGTGATTCACAGTAGTACTCAGCTACTTACAGAGATAAGCTAATACAGCCGTTTGTTTGTTAGGAATGTACGAAACATCATTCATTAAATATTTTAGGTAAATTATTATAACAATAAAGTTCCTTTATCCTCAAGCTTACATTTCAAATGTTGTACTATTATTAGTGCAATTTTTCTTGTACTTATTTATTGTTAATTTTGCTAATGTTTAATGTTTTATCTCAGATTTGGAGCCCTTTTCAGTAAAAGCCTGCCTGCTCTATTCCTTTCCATTCCTCTTCGTCCTGTCCAATCACCGTCATGTTTTTTCTAGTTGTTGTGACCATGTCATCAGGCCACAGCTTTCGTGGTTTGCCCATCTTGTTTATTTTAGTGACCACCTTCCATCTCCATACCTTGAATGTGGCCTGACCATTGCCATTTGAGACGCAAAGCTTGTTGGAGACCATCTGTGAGCTTGGTTTTCTTCTTATATCTTCACTCCAGATTTTCTATATTCCTTAAGCAACCCTTCTCATTCTGAGAAGAGGCTAGTGCCCTGCAGTGGAACAATACTGGGCTGATCAAGTTATGTTAATATACTTCTCTCCATAGAATGCTGGCAAGTTGTAATTTTGTTATTTATTTTATTTATAAATTTCTAGGTTTTGCTTCCATACATCAAACATGGTAGAATAAAGGAGTCCATTGCTATTATTTGTAACTTTAGCTGGTAATTTCCGTTTAAACTTTCTGTTTTGACTACAATTTCTTCCATGTGCTTGTATGTATCTTTCTGTCCACTTATCCTCAATATTTAGATAGATATATTAAGTAGTACAATCTATTTGAAAATAATGTCACAGTATGTCAAGATATATTAAATAATTGTTAATTTGATGAGGCCATTCAGACTTGGATGTAGGTTCTTATTAGATAGGTAAAAGATTCCAAAACAAATCTTGTAGAGTTAAAAACTTGATAGTTAATAGCAATTTATTAAATAAATATTTTTTAATAATTTTAGGCATTTCACAGGTAATTTCAAGTGCTCAAATGAAGTACTATTTGCAGTAGAACTACAACTAAGTTAATTAAATGGCAAGGAAAAGTAGGAAAAGATTACTTGCTATCATTATTAAACATACATACACATAACATCACACATGCAAACTACAGAATAAAGATATACAGATTAACAAAACATCATCTCACCTAATATGAATCTTACAACAATCATCACAAACATTGTTTTTGTTTAACATTTGTAAATATTATAATTAAATCCTAGATGCGAAAATTCCTAGTATTGATTCAGTTGGCTCTATACACACAACTGTAGACGGTTAGCCAAGAGTAAGTTATGATAACATATCAGTAGCTATTAGGATTTAATAGTAATACTGATATCAGATCTACCACAATCATCTATAATCTGTAGACCTTAGCAGTCTGCCAAGTATGTTGTTTATGGTAATATCTCTCCTAACAAGGCTACAATTATTATTTTAGATGTTTATGAGGTGAATCTTTATAACCAGTTTGTGAGAACATAATATATTTAACCACAGATGAGTAATATTGTTGTAGCGCATAGTAAACATAATGAATAGTTTTCTCACAGTTAATTGTCATTATATACTAGTTCATTACCTAGTGTAATTAAAAAGATTAATAGAACATAATCTCATGCTCTATGGACATGATATGCATTCATAAAAGTGAAAGACGACGCAATTATTGTTCAGCCAGCTATAATGAAATTATGATCAAACCTTATGACCATGAACTGTTGCACATTAAGGCAAACAAATACGTTAGCGTTCCGCCTCCGTGCACTGCATTGCCTGCGATTTCACATTACGACAAACCACGATGAACGGACACCGAGACTTGGGCCGTTGAAGATTTTAATTTCGAATGTTTCTTTGTCCGCGGCCAGTACGATTACGAACCCTGAGTCATGTACTCACCAGCAGTTCAGCTTCTTTATTGCAGTGAGGTCCGACTGCTTGGAGCGCGCGATCACCATTTCTTCAGTAAGACGTGCCATGGTTAAGCACTGCACTGACACTGGTGTTTGTATACAAAACTGACACAGCGGCTTATAATTACGGCGGGGTTTGCGCGGAGTTCATAGCGGCGCGACACGCGACGGCCATACGTCCCGAGCGCGTCCTAAAAACTGAAAAACAATGAGCGGTCTCGCACAATGTTTCCGCTCACTTGACGTTGGCGGTCGAGTTAATTGTTGTGTACGTTTCCACTGACTCACGATATTGCAGCTGTGAATAGGTGAACATAATAATATATCTGATAACACCCAAGAGGTGGAACTAGGATAGGTAAACAATCACTCTGAAATGTTATATACAATAAAATGTAACGCGCATAAGTACATTTCTTATTTTTCACTTGATAATATAATCAAAATACTTAAAAGGTAAAATATAGTGAAAACATTCGAAATTTTCAAATTCCATTCATTTGGATGAAAACTTAAAATTTTTGAGTTATAAATAGAAAATAGGAAAAAAAACTGACACCAAGTGACTGATCAAACATTTCAAACAAGTGAAGGATCAAGGTTATAAAGATAATAAATGAAAGATTATCAATGGAAACCGGAAATGTCAGATGTTCGAGTTTTCTTAGAGTGTTGATACACTTAAATAATGATTTTCTTTTCTAAAAATTACTCAACACTTAATTTCATTTGTATGAATTTGTTTAACTCCTTGGGTTAATTGGATTTTACCTGATTGATTTATATTAATTACCTATATGAATTTGAAGGCATAACTTTTTGTTGTATATAATATACACATACATATAAATTATCCTCCATAGAAGATAATAAATTGTATTATTTGTAGTCGCCTAATAGTTTTAAGCAATGATAATTCTTTCCACTTTTATATATGAGAAAACAACTAGGGTCTTTGAACTTGGTTTCGTAGACACATCCACAAACTATATTGGGATACAACATAGTTTAACCCTATATAGTTTGTGGATACAACATATTATTATATCAGTAATTTATGCTTGGTGAACCATGGTTTGAACCTGTACCGGATAATGAATGGTTCGCGTCTTGTTACTATTAATTGTAATTTTGTGTTATGAGCCAACGTTTAAATAGATTAATATCATGGACCCCCTGCGTTTCATTATAAATGAACTTGGGCGCAATCTAAGCGCCTTAAATCAAAGTTACAATTTTTTGTTAATACACCACTACACAGCACCTAAAGTGACATTTGATTTCGCTACGTCAATTCAATTTGATGACAGTGACGTTTTCAACGTCAACCAAGCCTGCGGGCTTGTGTGGATTCTGATTTTATTTTTCCTAAACATTGTACAAGAAATAGATCTAAATATGGATTCTAACGACATATTAGACGACAAGGATAGTGGGCCTGAAGTACAGATCAACTTCCCAAACTCCGTGATGAGCCGCATTGAAGAAATGATGGGAGGAACTGAACAATTTGATAGTGCGGAAGTGAGTTCAAGTTTATTTTCATTTTGCTCTTATTTCTTGTTTCTTTACTGCTTTTGTTTGATTATAAATTTAATTATGCGACACTATTAGTAAAGGCAATCCATGTAGACGTTCAGAATTGCGTTGCTACGTTCAAGATTCAACAAATGCTTTTCATGCCCCATATCTGACTCAATACTTCATTCTCATTATGAATACTCGCAATTTTGTCAGTGTGGATGCCTTATAACAATTTAAATATTAATGCTATATGCACAAGCACACTATAATCAGCCTATTACAGTCCCAATGCTGGGCATGGGCACCTCTTTTCATAATGAGAAAGGTTTAAGCCTTAGTCCACCATTCTGGCCTAGTGTGGGTTGGCAAACTACCAAGGTTTTTATTTTGGATCCCTGTTGGGTTTGCAGGTTTCCTCACAATGTTTTCCTTCACCGTTAATGCAAGTGATAAGTTAACTATTTGGCTTCAACTCGGTTGCCAAAGGAAGAGGGAAGAAGAACTACTAGGCTACTCCTATGATGACACTGACCAAGCCCTGTATTACTATCTAATCTTTGTCTGTTTCACAAACATCCACAGTTTGACGCAGTAGCATACATCAACAGAGTGTTTCCCACGGAGCAGTCTCTCTCAGGAGTAGAGAGTGCGGCCGCCCGCTGTGAGTTTCACCTGGCGGGCGTGGAGCATGACATAAGGAGGCTCGTGAGGGCACAGGCCGAGCAGAGGGATGCGGGGCAGAAGGCTCTGGTGGATGCACAGAGGTGTATCGGTGAACTGGCTTTACAGGTAAATCACTAATAATTGAGCTATATAAAAAAAAGATCCCTGTATTCTCTGATAATTATATTTACACTTTTTTACATATAAAAACTGAAGCAACTGGTCTTCTTTGCATGTGGTTAGTGACTAACCTGGTGTCAGAGTTTATGCCGCCCATGGGCCTCTGACTTGTTTTCATATGCCATTGAAAAATATCTCTCAGGCATCCCAGTTTCCTCACGATATTTTCCTTCACCATTTTTAAGCAAGTGATAATTATCTAATACACCCATGTATTTGAAAAGTCAGAGGTGCATGCCTTGGGTTCGAACTCAAGACCTATGACTTGGCAGTCCTATGGTTACACCGGTAAGCTATCACTGCTGATCCTGGTAAGACTAGCAATATCTTACTAGTTGATGGCATTGTTGCCTTGATTTGATTACAAATAGCCACCATGCTGATAAATAAATATTTATAATTGTAGATTACAAGGTGTCCAAAAAAAATTTTGCATTTCAAATCTAAGTCTTGTCAAGATATTATTAATAAAGTCCAGTTGCAGAGCAGGAAGAATTTCGTACACTGACACGTCACTACTTATCTCTGTCGCTCGCACAGAAATAAGTAGTGACGTGTCATTGTACGAAATTCTTCCTGCTCCGCGACCCCACTTTAGTTGTCACTAATTGGGATCCTGGTTTGACTTTGACCAGTAAACCGTTAACCTCTCTGATCTTAGCAATCCTTTATCATCATAAAATTCTTAATAAGTGGACTTACATTAATTAATAGGTAGCCGACATAAACAAGAAAGCCGAACGCAGTGAGAGCATGGTCCGTGAGATAACCTCGGAGATCAAACAGCTGGACTGTGCTAAGTCCAACCTGACCGCCGCAATCACCGCACTCAACCATCTGCACATGTTGGTTGGAGGAGTGGATACATTGAGGAACATGACACAGAGTCGGCAGTACAAGGAGATTGTGCTGCCCATGCAGGCTATCATGGAGGTATGTTGTCATCTGTTAACTCTGCCAGGTATTGAACCAGAGAATTAAGGTGTTCACCAACATTCTGTGATTAAACAACTGGCCTAGCTATGTTGGGGCCTGTTGCTCGGCACAAGCACATTCGTTGCCCAACTGTATGGATTGCGAACTTTGCCATTAGTTAGCAGATTTGTTTAACTTTAAAAGGTTAATAAGAAAATAAGAAAAAAGATTTCAGCGGTTGAGAATCCATTGGAGATAATGAAATACATAGTTTAACTGGCACGAAAAGACGAGAATACATGTTAACAGTTAATGAGGATCACCTTACACATGTACTAATCTTTATTTCAGGTACTGCAACACTTTGAGTGCTACCGCGAGATCCGGGAACTAAGCACTCTCCGCGACCAAGTGACCTCCATCAGGAACCAGCTCGCCACACAGATACTGGCTGACTTTAAAGAAGCTTTTACGGGTTAGTGATGTCAGCGTTAGTGACGTCGGCTTAGCCTTTACGAACGACTTGATTGACGTTTCTATTCCTTGACGATCGAAAAAGTCAATCAGAAACAATAATCAACTACTACACTATGAATAAGGGCTATATTCCAGCTGGGTTACTCTTGAATTGTACAGTAGAGGAATGAAAATGTTATGCACCTTGAAGTCTAGTTTTGCTTGCACAGTGCAAGAAACAAACTATTTTAACGACTACGTGTTGCCAACTCTCAACCGGCGTGCGTTTATGACAAGATGTATGAATGTGGATGAAGCGAAAGGGGTATGTAAGAGTCGTAGCATGTGGCGTTCTATAGTTTCTGCCTACCCCCATGGGAAAAAGGCGTGAGTTTATGTATGTATGTATGTGTTGCCAACATTATAGAAATGAAAATACTAGTATTTTGCGACAGGATAATATGGTGACAGACATAAGTAATGTCAACTTATTTAATCATCGATTTGAATGATATCATGGTTTTCACAACAAAACTCCTTAAATAAATTCAAATCATCTGATTTCAACGCTACAAACACCGGTCAATAGTTTCTGTTTATAGTCCGACCGGATAACTCAGTCCTCGCCCGCGACGTTACAGGGACGCGGGGGATGACGACTAAAATCTGATTTCCAACAAACGGCTCGCATCCGTCCGAATTCTTTCCGATCCGATGCGATGCGAGCCGTTTGTTGGAAATCATCTTTTAGTCGTCATCCCCCGCGTCCCTGTAACGTCGCGGGCGAGGACTGAGTTATCTGGTCGGACTATAGTGTAATACTTTACGTACTTATCGCAGTGTCTTTTCCAACCTTGACGTTGGCAGAATCATCGAATAACGATGGAGCCATAAAAAAATAAATTAGAATTGAATTGAAATCAATTCATAGACATTATGTGGCACTACTGCGTCATACGCAGGTAAAACGCAATTTTGATCTTTGCTACCAAATAATTAAACATAATTTTCCATGCATTGGTCTGTTCCATTCATCAGTTTGAAAAGTAACATGTACTCTCGACGTGGGACAGGAATGAATTTGAAAACTAATGAACCATTTCATTCCCCTACTGTACGTCTTACCAGCATGACACAATAATCATCTCTACCACAATACAAAGAAAGTCTATATTCCAGCAGCCATTAAGAGCTGGGACTCAGCTCACATTATTGATAGTGACGTAATAGACACTCATGATGACATACAATAATGCTCCGTACTGCGATACAAATAGAGGTGTATTTCCAGCGGGCAGTAAGAGCGGCGTGTCTCACCGCACGCTGTCGGAGGCGTGCGGCGTGGTGGACATACTGGACCACAAGGTCAAGGGCGAGCTGCTCAAGTGGTTCATTAACGTGCAGCTACAGGTGAATATAATATGACATGTTGTATTACTATTATTAAAGCAGAAAGTTACATTTCGAAACAATGGCACTAATAACCTTTAATATCTCTCACTCATTTCATAGTTAACGGATCGTTAACTATGAAAACTGTCGTTAATAAAGATAAAGAGGGACAAAAAGTTAAACTTAAACATAAAAGTAAAAAGAATACATGTAAACTCCATTTAATATACCAATTGACTAATAAGACCCGTTTTAGCGATTGTTTTTTGCTTTTCGCGACTGTTTTAACATTATCATGACTTCTGTCCGTAATGACTGTCATAGATATTCGCAGGACAACCGGTCCGGTAGTTTAACGATTGTCTCAATGGGTGCTTTCACAAAGAAAAGAGGTTCTCCGGTCCCGACTTGTCGGTATTGATCGGTGCAGGTCAACCTACATAAAGAAACAGGTATATACACTCTTATGATCCGGTCCAGGTACTCGGTACCGACAAGTTTCAACCTGTTCTTTTATGTGTAATATTATAAGATAACACAGGGCTACTGTACCCGCACCGGTCGGTACCGACCCGTATCGACTTGTATGTACCGGACACCTACTTCTTTATGCAAACATCACCCATCCGCGGAGTGATCGTGTCTAGCGCAGCTTAACTTCGCAGACGTTTAACCTCCCTTTAGCAACGAGTTTCTACCTCTAGATTGTCAATCACACGGAGTCACGGCCTGCTTTGCTAGAAAATATTTAGTTTTCCTTCAAGTTGTAACAAACACATTTTCTCCAGGAATACCAGCACCTGTTCTCATCAGAACAGGAATCGGCGTGGATCTCCCACGTGGAGCGGCGCTACGCTTGGCTCAAGAGACACCTGCTGGCCTTCGAGGAGTCGCTGGCCAACCTGTTCCCGCCCACCTGGAGGCTCAGTGAAAGAGTCACGGAGCAGTTCTGTAAGGTAAGCTCACAGCTGGGCAAAAACCTCTCCCAAAAGGCAAGTTAGGACGCTGTGCAAGTAGGTTAGTGCCTGCAGAACTAGTCTCCTATTGCCGGAGTGTATAAAGTGATTACACGCTCATAACAGCCCGTATATAGTTAACTAGCGACCCGCCCCGGCTTCGCACGGGTGCAATGTAGATACTAATGTGGGGCATATAAACCTTCCTCTTGAATCACTATCTATTGTTGAAAACTGCATTAAAATCCGTTGCGTAGTTTAAAAGATCTAAGCGTGCAGAAGATGCTCTGAAACCTAATGTTTTTCACTCTTTCCCAAGACTCCTGACGTTGTTGGACGGGGAGAGTGGGGAGGGATTAACAAAACAATTACCGTCCATCGCCGGGCAGGCAAGTATTAAGAGGCGATGAATCTGGCACCATAATTGTGCCCGCCAAACGGCAATAGGCTCGCCTCCAACTACATAGGACTTAATACCGGCGAAACGTGGGTGTACAAACTCCTGTTATAGGAGAAAACCTCTGCTCATCCCTTCGGGGATTACAGGCGTGGGTGTATGTATGTATGTCGTCTACTTGTCAGTCAGTCGCCAGTATTTTTTTTAATTGACTATTACGTATAGTACTACAAAACTTAGAAGTCGCATCGGCTAGCTTCGTAAAACCGATCACTTCCGAACTGGGTGCGACTTCAAGACCACGAATGCTTATTAGTACTGCAGTAAAAAATGATCTTTACGCTGACGTAATAAGTGTGGGTAGCGCGAAAATGTACGACTGTCATTGGTCGTTCGATCAAGTTTACCGATGCGACTTCTTAGTTGTGTTGTGTTTAAAACAGTGATAGCCTAGTGGTGTGACCGTCGGACTGCCAAGTCATAGGTCTCGAGTTAGAACCCAAGGTACGCACCTCTGAATTTTCGGATTCATTTGCGTATTATATAATTATCACTTGCTTAAAAACGGTGAAGGAAAACATCGTGAGGGAACCGGCATGCCTGAGAGATATTTCTCGACGGCATGTGAAGCCAAGTCAGAGGCCCATGGGCGGCATAAACTGTGACACCAGGTTAGTCACTAACCACACGAAGAGAAGAAGAAGATCTACACAACATAGCATTATTTATTGATGGTTGTTACAGATAACTCGCACTGAACTCGGCAACTTAATGGCGTCCCGTCGCAACGAGGTGGACGTCAAGTTGTTACTATACGCCATACAGAAGACGTACAACTTTGAACTGTTACTACACAAGAGGTTCACAGGTACTGTACACACAATATTGTCGTGGATGATTAAGTGCCTCGTTGATCTAGTGGTGGCAAGCGCGACTGCTGATTGTGAGGTCCTGGGTTCGATCCCCAGGTCGGGCAAAGTGTTATTGGGGTTTTCCGAGTGGGAGTGGGCCGGTCATGTCGCTCGAATGCACCAGGGGAGATGGGCAAAGATCGTCACTCACTGGTTGCCTGGAGGAGGACGTCGTCGTCCAGATCGGCCGCGGCGTACGTAACGTGACGATCTAGACGTATTTGTGAGGCTGATATGGTTAGAAATGGCACATAATAGACAGGTTTGGAGGGCAAAAGGGGAGGACTTTGTTCAGCAGTGGGACATTCCATAGACAAATAAAAAAAACGAAGAGTTGCCAACAGTTACTGCTAAAAGTATATAAACTACTTGAATAACGATCGATCCTAAGATGATGTTGGTTAAATGTTAATTTAACGCCATTTTGTTTGCGCAACTACCTGCACGTAGTTCAGGGCGGTCAAGGCCGTACTTACTGTATATTAATAGTCATTTAATTAGCGGTCATTTTGTATGCAGGTACTGATTTAGGCGCGGAGCCCGCAGAGGTCAGCGTAGAGAAGCCGCCCGGGTTCGATGCTGATAACAAGGAGGTTAGTATTGGTTTGTGTTTCGTGTTGTTCATGCAACCGTTCTGTTGGTTTATTGCCATATGTAGGCTGTAAACGAAGTCATGTAATTCCTTTAAATCTCGTGATGTACTGCTGACAGATTAACCCTGCACTGGGATACTTTTCAAATCAATAAATAAAAAATTACAAGTAAACTTGTGTTCTTAACGCGAGGCATTTTAGCGCCCCGAGTGATTTGCGTGGCTATCGCTCGCCGCGCAGTCATTTAAGTCTGGGCGCTAAAATGCCACGTTAAGAACACAGTCATGTTTACTTCTTTTATTTTTTTATTGAATCCAAATGTATCCCGTTCAAGATTAATCTATGTCATCACGAGGTTTGAAGGAATTACATGATTTCGTTTACACCCTGTATAGTAACTTTCGTTAATCGACCCCAGACAGCATCTTTTTGTGTAGTAGGTTGGCATACTACACAATTAAAGCCGTTTGTATCATGTCGTTAGTTAGAAGAGTGTTAGATAAGAATGTGGATGGATATATAAGTAGATGTAGGCCAAAGAAAAGATGGATGGATTGTGTGAAGGATGATATGGGTAAGAAAGAGAGTGAGTACTGACATGACGGCTGACAGATGAGAATGGAAGAGAAATACATATTGTGCCGACCACACCTAGTGTGGGATAAGGGCAGGGAGATGATGATGAGGTTGGCATACAAGCTGACGGGCCACCAGATGGTAAGTGGTTACCAGCGCCTGTATACACGTACAGCACCAAGAGGATTGCTGATGCGTAGACGACCTTAGAGACAACGTTGAAAAGTCTCATGTGCCTGTAATATTACAGGTATTCATACCTTTCAAATCGGCACACAGCAATGCTGTTTGGCAGTAGAATACTCTTGCTATAAACGTTCGTTATATCATCATGCTTGAGGGTAATTACGAACATAGAAACATTCCGAAAATTACGAATTTACTAAACCAAGCAATATTTTTTGCCCTGGCAACATTACATTGCATTACACATTCTGGCATTATTATGTTGCCAGAGCAAAAAGTTATGCCTGGTTTAGTAGAAATTCTCAATTTGCGGATTATTCCCATGTTCGTAATTACCCTAAAGCACCTTAGCACTTTGCTCCAGCAGGCGCCGGCCCCAGCAGAGCTGGGCGCGGAGGGCCCGAGTCCCGCGCGTTCTGCGTGGATCGGGCTGATAGGCGCGTGCTTCGAGCCCTACCTGTCGCTGTACGTGAGCTCGCTCGACACCAACCTGAGCGAGCTCATGGACAGGTTCACACAGGTAAACTATATAATATTTTATTTTATGATTTGATTAAGCAAGATCCGATTCCCGACATCCCCTCAACGACTACACAACAACCACGGGCAGATTCAAAAGTCGTAAGAGCTTTTTACGCTCTACACAGACCGTCCAAAAGAAGTAAACTGTGGGAAGAGAAGCATCCGCCACCCCATTTTATGAAACCTCAGGAACATTTGCTTCCCGGACGTGAATTGCAATGGCTTGTATGGAAAGCACTCAATCGATTGCGTGTCCAAGTAGGCCGCTGCAAACACAATTTGGCGAAGTGGGGGATCATCGATCAATCCAACACCCAGTGCCAGTGCGGTGCTCCTGTGCAGACTGTGTCCCACTTGCTGGAGTGTTACCATCCATACTTAGTTGCCATTCCACCAATTCGCCCTAAGTGCTTCCAAACATCCTTCATAATGCGCACTGCAAAAGAGTGGAACTCACTACGTGCGTCTGTGTTCCCGAACGCATTCAACCTGAATCTCTTCAAATTTAGAGTTAACAGGCTTCTTCTGGGTAAGCTTACTCCATCGTAGAGTTTGTCTCTGTCTCCTCTGACCTAGACTAGAGTCAAGAGCAAACCCATTTCAAATAAAAAAAGAAAAAAAAAGTGTCCCAAACGTCCGTTCACCTGCACCTTTGATGATCTGAAGAGCGCCAATGAAGCTGCAATTTATGTGGCCACCTAGTGGGCGCAAGCATTATAATTACATAATTCATACATAATGAAGTACCGTCGATACGAAAAGAAGAAGAAGAATTTCTTGATGTACCCTTTCACTAAATACTTATTATTCACTCCTTAAACTCTATTTGTCTCGTGCAGGACGCCAAATCGTCATCATCATCATCATCGGTGACGGAGACAGGCGGCAGCGGGTCGGGGGCCGTCATAGCGTCATGTGCCGACCTGTTCCTGTTCTACAAGAAGTGCCTCGTGCAGTGCGCGCGGCTTACTACTGGAGAACCCATGTTGGGTGAGAAACAACAGCGTCCTTGAACCATAATGTTATAGCGATCTACTGGTGTTGGATGCAGCTAGCGAGCGACACCTGGACCACGGATTATAGACATACGTACATAACATCACGCCTGTATTCCCTAAAGGGTTGTGCAGATGTGTATAGTAACACCCTCATTCCACCGTTATGTTTAAGTTCCATGTAAAAGGAGGCGAGCCTATTGCCGGGCACAAATCCAAACTCCGAGCTGCTACTGACGAATTCCACACGGAAAACCCAATAACACTGTCAGACCTGGGGATCGAACCCAGGATCTTACTATCAGCAATCGCGCTTGCCACTACTAGGCCAACGAGGCAGTTCGGAGAGTTCGTAGAGTGGAATAGATAACAGCAGTTGATCTCTACGTGCCACCGGTAGGAGCAATGCTCCTGATGTTTATGTTGTTAACTCAGTTCCCTTTCCACCGTTTCCGCTTCAACAAGTGCGAATGATTGCAGGATGCGTGTGCGTGAATGTTAACTACCCATCAGTAGGTAACTGCGCTCGTTCCGTAGGTCATTATCATCATATTCTTGCCCTGGTTCCAAGTTACCTGGGGCCTACCCTGGGTTCCTATTAATCTATCTAATACTATTCCTAGAAATTAGATAACTTGCGGATGTATTCAACTCTATATCTATGATCTGGACCAAATCTTTTTCATAGAAAACTATTAATTGGAACTGTGCACCTAAATTCGACTGTTCGTATATAAACTCTTGTAATGGTTCATGTGTTCTGTTTTTTTTTGGTTTGCTTATTATTTTAGAGGGGCTAGTGGCTAATTAAGCTGGGCTCGTGGTTAAGGTGCGCTTGCCGCGGTCAGTCCGTAGATGGGTGATCATTTGATACACATCGAGACCCCTACGTGCCTCGGAGAGCACGTTAAACTGTCGGTCCCGGGTGTCATACGAATACCTGTGACAGTCGTTACGGGAGTCAGAAGCCTGAAAGTCTAAAAACGAGTCTAACCTTAGGATACCGGTATTGTCCAGTAACTAGGTCTGATGGCAGTCACTTAGTGTAAAATACTGGTATTCAGCCGCATCTGGTTATACTGGAAGCTGACCACAACATAGTTGGGAAAAGACTATGACGAAGATGGCTTTGATTTTAGATAGGTGTATCTAAAAAAAAATGAAATATCTTAGTTTCAGCTTATTATGTAGTACATCTATCTACCTATACACATATAAATTACAGAAGACTTACTCCCATGTTTTAAGACGTTCCTCCAAAACTTACTCGACTCCACCTCGACTCACTACCATCGGTAGTTATAGTTGACATAAACGTCCTCGACTCGAGATTTTTCCTCAGTCGAGGTAAGGAATCATCTGTCACACTCAAGGTACCTCGGAACCTACCTTAAGGAAGGAAGTGTCAAAGGTCGTATGTAACAAAAATAAATTTTGAAGACTTTATCGAATATGCTTACGATAATCCTTACAATTATTTATCGCGGCGTTATTTGCGCGATGCAGATAATTCAAATTATGACGTAATGACTCCGTCGAGGGACCTCAAAGTTCACTCGAAATTGCGACTAAGAATACAATTTTGATGGTGTTTGCGAAGCCGTCCTGAGTCGAGTAACTTTTGGAGGAACGTCTTAGAACCGAACTGCACACTGCGCACTCCGCGGCATCGTACGGCACACGTAACGTAACGTACAGTATGTTGTTGTTATTCGCGTAACGTCATCGTACACGCGCGCACGTTACACAAACATCGGCAGCACGTTTTGATAATAACGCTAATCAACACAACATTGGGCCTTCATTTTTTTTTGCTTAGGAACAACGTTGCCTCTAGAATTTCTCCTTTGTACTGGGTGCGTGTACAGACATAAATATCACACGTATGAACACATAGACCGGGAACGACTTCTTCTTCTTCCTGCCCTTATTCGGCACAACATGTATTTCATAAATCCATGTTGTGGTGTTGGCTTATTGTTTTATGACCGGCCGCCTGCCTGATATCAACCCTCCTTGGGAATACTCGTTGCGCCGTCGCGCGGGTGACCTAATGTGCTTGCTGATATTATGCACTGAGTCCCAAAATTATAAGCTTGTCAATCTTATTGCCGACAATTAAGCAGACTATGTTCTACTCGGTGGAATATACTTGGCTATACAAATATTTGATTCGCGCTGGAATCGTACTCACGATTCCGCAGCAGTCATCAGCTTAGCCACTGCACCAATACAATGGTGCTGCCAATATAATAATAATTGTTGTGATTCAGCTTTGTAATTATCTAGGACGTAGGGAAGCATTACGTCTGTTCCTCATCACAGAAACCGTCAGCACCAGCGCGTCCTCTCCTGCAGTGGTCGTAAAAGACTACTAAGAGACTATCCTCCGGTTTCTGAAACGCTGATGAATATAATCTGTTGTCAAATCTCACGTCAACCAGTGGCTGTCCGAGGTGGGGGGGGGGGGTCGTAGGGGTCATCACCAGAGATCGGATAATCGGATGCATATTTACCTAAAGTTAATTTTTCGCTACAAAGTATGGAAACGGCTTCTGAAAATAATTTATTAGAAAAAAACCCGGTTTCACGGGATTACATAACTAATCGATGTATATACTCGTAATTGCTTAAAAGTTAATTTTTAACCCCCGATTCAAATATATGTGTATGTAGGGTGTAAGAAAGTGAGTTTTAAAAAAGGTACAACTTTAATTAAGTATGTAAATAAATAAATATGCATCTAATTCTAGGTAAATATGATTCCATTCTACAGAACACTAAGTTTGACGATCCCGGAATTGCGCGATTTTATCGATACAAAAGTGCATACCATATTAGCCAACACCTGAACTTTAGGCAAATATGCATCCGATTATCCGATCTCTGGTCATGACCCTTCCCCAAATCGTACGTAGTAACACGTCAAATTGATTTTTTTGTGCAATAAATTCTAATGTGCTCAACTCACTTTACTGTTAATATTACTCCCCCCCCCCCCCCCAACCACTCACAGCACTTGGATTGAGAAATGACAATTGATTAGTTAATTTTTGCGTTGTTCAGCATTCCAGAAACTGGGGATTTGTAAAGAGGACAGGTTACTAATAATATAGGGTTACTCCAAATTAATTGACGAAACGTCACGAGTAGAATGCATTCAAATATTATAAAACTTACAGTTTAGTTACAAAATACAGTGCCTACCGAAGAGTGCCTTTGAATGTGTTCTAATAATGATACCCATTATTAATGTTACCTAGTATTAACCCTGTCAAGTTTCGCCAGTTAATTTGTAGTAACCCTGTATGCACTTTTCCATACATACATAAACTCACGCCTTTTTCCCATGGGGGGAAGAACGCCACGTGCTACGACTCTTACATACTCCTTTCGCTTCATCCACATTCATACATCTTGTAATACACGCACACCGGTTGAGAGTACTACGCACCTGCCCTTTGTGAAGAACATCAATGTACGTTCTTTTCTATGTGACCAACTATTTGGAACCGTCTCACATAAGCTTATTTAATCAAACACTTTTGAACGTCGAATACATTTTGTAACTTTTATGTTGCAACAGAACTAGCCGGCGTATTCCAAAAATACCTCCGTGAGTACGCGAGCTCCGTCCTGCAGGGCAGTCTGCCGCGCAACGGGGCCGCCTCGGGACTGCCGCTGGGAGTGCCCAGCATTGTGACCAACCTGCACACGCTGCTGCGGGACGACGGCAACAGTGACAACAGATATACCAGGTACTGCTTACACCAACGTAGCGCGTCGCAGTATACTGTTACAACGGGGCCGCCTCGGGACTGCCGCTGGGAGTGCCCAGCATTGTGACCAACCTGCACACGCTGCTGCGGGACGACGGCAACAGTGACAACAGATATACCAGGTACTGCTTACACCAACGTAGCGCGTCGCAGTATACTGTTACAACGGGGCCGCCTCGGGACTGCCGCTGGGAGTGCCCAGCATTGTGACCAACCTGCACACGCTGCTGCGGGACGACGGCAACAGTGACAACAGATATACCAGGTACTGCTTACACCAACGTAGCGCGTCGCAGTATACTGTTACAACGGGGCCGCCTCGGGACTGCCGCTGGGAGTGCCCAGCATTGTGACCAACCTGCACACGCTGCTGCGGGACGACGGCAACAGTGACAACAGATATACCAGGTACTGCTTACACCAACGTAGCGCGTCGCAGTATACTGTTACAACGGGGCCGCCTCGGGACTGCCGCTGGGAGTGCCCAGCATTGTGACCAACCTGCACACGCTGCTGCGGGACGACGGCAACAGTGACAACAGATATACCAGGTACTGCTTACACCAACGTAGCGCGTCGCAGTGTACTAACACAATAGTTTTTTGAGCAATTAATCAATCTTCGTTTTTTCGTGTGGTTAGTGACTAACCTGGTGTCAGTGGCCTCTGACTTGGCTTCACATGCCGCCGAGAAATATCTCTCAGGCATGCCGGTTTCCTCACGATGTTTTCCTTCACCGTTTTTAAGCAAGTGATAATTATACAATACGCACATGAATTGGAAAAGTTAGAGGTGCGTGCCTTGTGTTCGAACTCGAGACCTACGACTTGGCAGACCAGCGGTCACACCAGTAGGCTATCACTGCTGTTAATCAACTGTTTCAAGCGACGTCATGCGATCACTGCTCACTATAACCAACCGCAATACCAACCTAGTCACAGACGCGTCGTCGACAGTTATCTAACTGTCTGACGGTATCGCCTTCAGTCCTTAACATTTAGAAGTGGATTACCTCAGAGTCAGTCTTCTCTTCACAATTTATTACTCTCTGATTGTCGTTGGTATCTCTTCTATCAATAGCTTGGTACTCCGCGACCAAGTGATGTTGATGATTGAGGAAGTTAGACTTAGGCCTGTATCAATAAACAGCGTTCATTTGAGAGATCTCCCTCGGAGATTTTTTCTTTATTTATTTACAATAATACAAGCTTACAGTAAACACCAAAACGCTTATATGCTAAGGAGAGAGAAAAATGAAATACTATCAGAAAATATGTCGGCATCTGGGCAGCTCTCACCAAATTCATTCAGCAACGCGATTGCCTTGGCGGTTGGGCTCCTGCTGGAATGAGCTGAGCGCCAGGTGACACGGTGAGCCAGTAGTCGGGGCCGCCTTCGGCCAGTTGCACGCATCTACTGGTCCGGCACAAACAGGCCAACACGTTCTCGCACCGATGGACTGTCTATCTTATGGCGCATCAGCAAAATGTATTGCATGACATGCATAAGCTTACGCCTCAGTTGTAGCGTATCATAACCGACCATCCCCGTCACAAACAAGGAAGGATACAAAAATGCATAATACCCATACGTTCTTTTATATATATGCCGAGTGAATTTTTTCTGGATCTTCTCTATCGTTAGAGCATTTTTTTTTTCATATGGATCCCACACAGCTGCATTATATTCTAATTTACTTCGGACGTATGCGTTGTATAAAAGTTTTATCACCCTGACATCCTGAAACTGAGCGGAAGTTCTAATAATAAACCCAAGAGATTTATTTGCGTCCTTAGAAGTTTTGATAATATGTTCGCGGAAAGTTAATTTACTATAAAGAGTTAGTCCTAGATCACGTATTGTAGTGACACGTTCAAGTGCCACACCCGCTAACTCGTATGTCGTTGTTATTGGTGAACGAGCTCGCGAGAAAGTAATCGTTCTACATTTCCTTGGATTAAAATAAAGTTTATTTTTTCTGCTCCAATCAACCACCGCATCAATGTCGCTCTGCAAAGCCTCACAATCTTCAGCCCCAGTGACAGACAAAAATAATTTTAGGTCGTCGGCAAACATTAAACATTCCGCCTTTTTGATAACACTTGGCAAATCATTTATCATTATCAGGAATTGTGTTGGTCCCAAGGTACTTCCCTGACTCACGCCGGATCTTGTATAATATTCTTGAGACTGATATTTGGCAATTCCGACATACTGTTTCCAGTCCCTAAGATAATCTGCCATGAATCTTACAAGTTGTGGATAGAACCCAAGAGACGAAAACTTCACTAGAAGTACATCGTTGTCAACAAGATCGAAAGCCTTCTTAAAATCAAAAAAGGCTGTATCCACTTGACAGCCTACGGTCATCTTGGTACTCACATAATCAACAAAGTTAATATGGTTGGTGAGGGTAGAGCGCGCTTGACGAAACCCATGTTGCGAGTTATCTAAACAACCACTGATCTGCCGAGAGATGCAACCATTGATAATTGATTCGAAGACCTTGCCAAAAACTGACAATACTGCAATTGGTCTGTAATTTGTGATGTTAGTTGACAGTCCACTCTTAGGCACTGGGGTAACCCGGGAAATCTTCCACCTTTCAGGATATATATTATGCCGAAGCGACAGATTATATACATACAAAAGTGGCTCCTCCAGTACGGACAAACAATCTTTCAACATGAACGCTGGTACATCGTCAGGTCCATATGCAGCTGTTGCTCTGAGCCGGCGGACTGCTAGACGCAATTCTGAAATGTTAACATGACAGACACTGACCATCGTCATGTTTCCTTTGTCAGTGGCGTCCCGGTCGGCTGCCTCGGGATCTAACTGTGGAGGATTGCTATGAAAAAGATCTCAGAGATCTCATTAGACAACTTTTTACCAGACTACGGGAAAGCAAAAAAGAGGGTTATGTTTTTGACCGATATGTTTGTATGTACACATACATACATACCCACAGGTATGTATGTATGTATGTTAGTATGTTTATCTGTTCCCTCATAACTTCTAAACTACTTATCATAATTGGACAAATGAGGTATCGTTGGAAGCGCCTTGATCGTCCGCTAGTTATAGGCTATGTGACGTCACATTAAATTGAATATGGTGCCCTCTAGAAGACATTAAGTCGTGAACATTATTTTTTTGTATTTATTGTTTTGTTACGGTAGGTGCCATATGACCGCAGCTATCCTCTGAACATCGCAAATATTTTCTTGTTTCATACATTTTAGAGCGTGATTTTTCAGTTTTCATTGTTTTTGAACTTAGGTTTTATTTGTAAATTCATTTCGTGTCATTTAAAACAGCACTTGAGGGCCCTCTCAAATGACAGCTGTTTATTAATACGAGCCTTATTAAGCTTCCGCTTACATGTTATATTATATTTTTATAATCTACAGATATTTTGTTAATGCATATGATTGTTTTAATAGCATCCACGATTAGAAATTCTACTATTAAACTAACTATAATCGCTCTCAAATAAAAATCCCAGTCCTAAACTTACTAGTTACTAACTGTATCTATCCACAGGTACACAAAACAAGAAATTTCAAAGATCACAAGCGTGATAACGACGTCAGAGTACTGCCTCGAGACCACCATCCACCTGGAACAGAAGCTCAAAGAGAAAGTGTCCGCCGGCCTCGCGGACAAGATCGACATGACGCCCGAACAGGATCTGTTCCACAAGATCATCAGCAACTGCATCCAGATGCTGGTGCAGGACCTGGAGCTGGCCTGCGAGCCGGCCCTGCAGGCCATGACCAAGATATCTTGGTTACACTTCGACAACGTCGGCGACCAGAGCTCTTACGTCACACAAATCATTATGCACCTCAAAAACACAGTTCCGAATTTAAGAGACAATCTGTCATCTTCTAGGAAGTACTTCACTCAGTTTTGTATAAGATTCGCGAATTCTTTCATACCAAAGTTTATTCAAAATATTTATAAATGCAAGCCGATCTCGACGGTCGGCTCCGAACAGTTGCTGTTGGACACTCATATGTTGAAAACTGCGTTGTTAGAGCTGCCGTCCATAGGGTCCGAGGTCCGTCGGCCCGCGCCGGCTACTTACACTAAAGTCGTCATAAAATTAATGACGAAGGCCGAAATGATACTAAAGCTGGTTATGGCGCCATTAGATGGAAATCTGGAAGGGTTTGTAGGTCAATTCGTGCAGTTATTACCTGAATGTACAGTGGCAGAGTTCCATAAAGTATTGGATATGAAGGGAGCCAAGCTGTCGAAGGCTCAGCAGATCTCATTAGATGCGTTGTTTAAACAAACCTGTAGAAATGTTCATAGCGATGCTGGGAAGTAAGGGTATTGTATCCCACGGCTGGGCAAACCGTTGTGTGATGGAGAAATAAAAGTACTTAATTATGAGCAGGGTCAAGGCCACGCGTCCCAATCTGGTGTCGGATAAACGCAGCGTCAAGGGATTTACATTGACTCTGTATCGTTGGAATCCTTCCATGAAGCGCTGGATTGGTAATGTACTAATGTAAACGTGTTTCAATCCAGTCCAATAGCGCTGGATTGAAATAAAATGTTGGACAAATTTCAATCCAGTTACTGGAAATCTGTCTTAAAACATTTGCAAAGACATTGCGATGTTCGACAATCATAAATATTGCATGACCCTTAAGCCAAATATCGCAGTCCACAGAAACAAAGTTCCTATGATTCTTCTCGTGCACACGACAAATTCTGGGAGTATAAGATTGTTTTTCCACAGTTACGTAATAAATGGAGTTGTATGCCCCATATTTTTTTCAACGAATTGAGCTATTTGTCACCAGCTCATAACACGACACGACAACATGTCACATCATGATCACTACTAGTGTTGTAGTAAACTGTTCATATAAATATATGGCACTCGGAGTCGTCGGCACACGGTATCGTGTCGTGTTGTGACCCGGTGACAAATAACTCAATACGTTGAAAAAAATATGGATATGAGAACTCCATTTATTACGTATTCCGTGGTTTCTATGAATTAATCAATATTCACCCTAGTCGGAGGAAATAAATTATTTTCCTATGAATTAAAAAAAAAAACAGAGATTAGTAGTGAACTGTCGAGTGTAAAGGCCGGTTTTTTTATCGCTAGTTAAGCCAACCAATGGTTAAAAATTCATACAAATTATTAACAGAACTATTGGTTGACTTAACTAGGGATCAAAAAACTGGCCCTACGGTATGGCCACAATGTGACTAGTTCAATTGATATGTATCTTTACTTAATATTTATTCTGTTAATGTTAAAATGTTCGTAAGAAATCAAATGTTTTTTTTATGTTATGAACTATGAATGACTTGTTATAAAAAGGTGCTGATTGTTACATAACCACTTAAAATGGTCCTGACCTTAATGTCAGTCCACATTTAAACCAAGGTCCAACCAAGTCTACATTTAATCTTAGGCCTAACAGATCTGTTTCATGTGTGAGGCGGCTCTTCATAGAGTCTAGTCCAGGGGTGGCCAACCAGTCAATCGCGGCTCTTAATCCAGTCGATCATGGCAAGGCAAAGAAAAATATAAGTTTAATATTAGAGAATGAAGAGGTACTGATTATGTAATTGGTAGATCGCACAGAGTGTACTCAGTAAACAGTAGATCTTGGGTCGAATCAAGTTTGTCACCCCTGGTCTAGTCGATACATATTGAAGCGTCTATGACATGTTTACTTCAATATGTACGTGCACCCGGTAAAGCGTGGTGAACAAAGGCTCATCCACAAAGCTTATTAGTAGCGTACATTTTGTCTCATTTATTGCTTAGGAGCTGTTCCTGCCATTATTTTCTGTACGGGACCGTCCGTTAACCACGTGAGGCTTGAAAGGGGGGGGGGGGGGGGTTCGCAATAATCACGAAATATCACAACAGGGGAGGCGGGGGTAGTAAGATATCACGTGTATTTATTTTTTCGTCAAACGCGCGATTGCTAAGCCGAAAAGAAAATTTTAATATTCTTTGTAGGTTCTAAAAAATACACGTGATTTTGGGTAGGGGCGGGGGGGTTAATCTTAACCCTTACCAAGTATCACCAAGGGGGAGGGGGGGGGGTTAAAAATACTAAAAAAACATCATATGATTACTGGACCGCCCCTACAGTGGTGTCGATTCTGTAACACATTTTGACAGCGCTAAACTAGACTAAACCCAACTGTCACTTTCTTTTTCTATTGAAACAGAAAGAGACAAGTAGATACCCTTAGTTTAGTTTAGTCCTGTCAAAGTGCGCTACAGAATCTACATCAATGACGAACATGCGTCTATAAAGCTACAGTTGCGTGGACAGTGGGCCTGCGAGGGCGCACACGCGTCACGCGCACAAATCAGCTGCTTCAATAATTAAGAGCCAAGTCACATCTGACGGAAGATACATCGCCGATCGTCCGTCGCGTAATTTACTCGAGAAAGGAGAATGGGTTTTTTGGTCTACCTCTCCTCTAGCAATGAGTGATATATCAACAGAAAGGTTATTTTAAGTAGAATATTTTTTCGTATTACAGCTACTGTCAATTATTAGTATTTATGGAGTTTAAGATCATTAAATGTTACCATTTAAAAACTGTTAGCGCTCAAATATTGCTATTTATTATTATTTTTACTTGTTTTGCCATAGAAATTTTGTCATAATAATTATTTAAAATACGTACCTAAGTAACACACATAACATAACGCCTAACTTTCTCGAAGGGGTAGGCAGAGGTGTATAATGCGCCCACGTTTCACCAGTTATGTCAAAGTCCTTTTTCTTGACACTATAACTATTATTTGCAAATAATATGATAAGAACGTAGCGATACTTTAGTATACACAACAGAAAAAGAAGATATTGTTATAGTATGGATATAAACAATTGTTCACTCTAAAGGTGTCATAACTCTGAAAATACTAACAAATTGACTTTAGTTGTGTTAGTACCAAATGTTTACTTAAAAAGACCTTTCTAATGACATACCGCTCATTGCTAGAGGAGGAGTAGATCGACTTCTAAACATTTCGCCCATTCTCCTTTTAGTAACGCATCTTCGGTCAATTGTGTACAGTATTTCTTGTGTACCTGTTGCTGCGATTCGCTAGTGTGCGGCCTATCTGATATAATAATATTTTCTGTTTTTTTCTGTATAGTAATAGTCAATGTAGCTAATATAAATGACTGTCAAATAATGTATTAAGAACCTATGTAATAGATATATTTAATCAGATACTCTAATTTACATGGACGTCAGTTCTGTTGCGCAGTGACTAAATTTAACTAAAAATGTTGCTATCTTTTATTAGGTAACAGACAAAATAAGAAAGAGACGATGTTTTTAGATCTATCTAACTAGTTTAGGTACTCGTTGAACATGTTTTTGCCGGTATCTGCTGAGGTGTCGTCTAACGGACGTTTTCAATAACCTATCTATAAGTGCGTGCGGCGTGCGTGTATGACAAGATGTATGAATGTGGATGAAGCGAAAGGGGTATGTAAGGGTCGCAGCATGTGGCGTTATATAGTTGCTGCCTATCCCCATGGGAAAAAGGCGTGAGTTTATGTATGTATGTATCTATCAGTGGTATGCTCTACTAGAGATAGAAATTTGATATGGACATTGACGGATAATGGTGTCAATTCTGTTTCACATTTTGACAGTACTAAACGCAACTGTCACTTTCTTTTTCTATTGAAACAGAAAGAGACAAACACCCTTAGTTTAGTTTAGTCCTGTCAAAGTGTGCATACAATCGACACCATTATGTCAAAGTTCTATCTCTAGTAGGGAAGTCCGCCGATAGATAGGTTATTGAATACAGCAGTTAATCTGTTTAGAAGTTTTAGTTAAACCTAATTTGAAAGTTCGAATAATTCTTCTATCTCTTTCATGATTTATCTGCAAGTAAAGGATAGCTACTTTTAGGTAAGTTTAGTCGGTTCTCAAAAAAATCATTAGGTATCCTTAACTATAATAAATAGGTAGGTAGGTAGTTAAAATTTAAATATATTATGTTACAATAATTTTATTATCAGACTAGTATGAATGTGTTGTGTATTTGTGTGTTTCTGTGTATTTATTGTAAGTTATGTGATTATGTCGACATTCCACTAATCGATTATGTTCTCGTTTTTATAATGTGCAATAACGATATGAAATTACTAATAAACTTTTTTTATTTACTAAACATTTGTTTATTTACCCTCACTATTGGTAAACGACTGTATACTAACTAAAGTAAGTACTCCTATCACAGTCCACTGTTGCATGCCGATCCAAAAGTGATATACCTACAGTTCGCGAGCTATAAGCTGTTTTTTTTTGTATTTTGGGTAGAAACCCATTTTGCATTTTGGGTGTATAGTGAATGCGTGGCTTGCAGCGCGGCGCGTTCATGTCAAACTCTACAATAACATACTGTGTCCGCGCGGTATAAGACGGCTTTTACTCCTGTAGACAACCGGCTTGATGCACGGCGCGTCCGACACGTGCCGCCACCCGGTCACGCACTTTCCGCATTTCATGATTCATTCATGATCATTCACAGAAATGCAAAGCTGACCTTGCAGCTCGTAGTTACTACGGTGCACTAGCAGTTTGGTGACCTCAGGGCCGGTCTTCTCGTACCGATGGTACTGTTGCCCCTCTCTAGTCTGCGGTAATCGAAGCCTGTGTACAGAACGCTGTCTCGTCGAAAGTGGGCCATTTATGTCGTACTCGGCAGTTTATCATGAATATAATTCTCTTCAAAAGTAGTGATGACCTATTGGACGAACGCTTATTTTAGTTGTGGATAGTAGGCAAAGAAATTCTATTGTATTTATTTATTGCTCCCATGCACATCAACAAGTCATACACAAAATACTTATTAGGTACACACAATACAAAACAATTCAGGATTATAATATATGTATAACAACAAGTACAATGTAAAGTTGATAAGTACATAAACCCTGTCAGGGCACTGCAACATTTACTGTTGAGTCAGTTAAATAGTAGGTACACATATTTATAAATATAATTATATATTTTAGAGAGGTATAGAGGAGCTATTGCAGATATTTTCATTTGAAAACGTTTATCGAGAGACATTAATTAATAGTTTAGTTAGTCTGACTGCCTTGTTGGTTTAGTGGTCGCAAGCGCGACTGCTGAGCATAGGGTCCTGGGTTCGATCCCCAGATCGGGCAAAGTGTTATTAGGTTTTTCCATTAGGAGTTTCTCAGTAACAACTCGGCGTCTAGATTTGTGCCCGGTTAATGTCAATTGGCTCGCCCCCTATTACATGGGACTTAAACATAACTGGCAAAGCGAGGGTGTACTAAAAACACCTCTGCCGAACACTTCGGAGAATGTAAGGCGTGATGTTATGTTATATTAATAGTAGGTAGGTTTGTTTTTTCCTAAGAAAAAAAATGCGACCTCTCACGGATCTCACTGACAGCTAGACTTCGAAGTGACTGCGAGATCTGCAAGCAAACACCAACTGGCCTCTATTTCAAAATTACGAATTTTGACGCATTATCCTGTCTATAACTAAGTAATATACTATTGAATGTTTTTGTGAGTAGGGTATTCTTAAGGAAAATTTGTTTCTTGCTTTGAAAGATTTGCACCTTGCTCTAAGGTTTACACCTAATAAAACAGGATAAAGTTCTGATACGGAACCCTGATCGCGAGAGCCAAACCCGTTCTTGACCGGTTTTTTAAATAGTATTTATGACCATTTGGCTTTGATCAACAAATAACTGTTGATTGAAGCCCTTCAGCAAGTGAAATAAATAGAAAGATGATTACTAGGTACAACAAGCAATTTCGATGACGATTTAATAGCAGTATGTATAGGTAAGCAACAAGTACCTACACTGATAAGTAGCTGCAAGCATACTAATTGCCGTCAATAAAAACAAACTATCATAAAACCGCGATAATTACCAATAAAAGTCTTAAAATATAAAACCGAAATAAAAAAACTAAACAGCTTCCTATCCAGATTAGGCTGAATAGCATGTTTACGATTGCCTTTCCTGTTTTAAAAAGTCATACTGTAAACAAACATGGTTGAAGCGAAATGTCAAAATCAGTCGTTCGCCGAAAGCGGCGCGGCGCGGTCTAAGATATTTTAATTTAAAGTAAAAATAATGGTGTATTTTCCGGTGCGAAAGTGCTACCAAGCAGCCAAGGTAGCAGGATTGGTTGTTTTGGTGGTGACAATTTTGGCTTTGTTCGAGCAGTGGCGAGGCGGCAAGAGAAATGCGGGAGCGAAGTATTTGAACCCTATTGAAGCTGAATACGAGAGGCAGATATTAGAAGACGAGGCGAGGATCATCCCAGGGTTGGGAGAAGGCGGTGCTGCTGCCTACCTCATCGGTGACGAAAAGAAGCTGGGCGAGGAATCAGAGAAGAAGCTAGCGATAAACGTGTATCTAAGTGACAGGATACCATATAATAGAACTTTGAAAGGTAAGATTTTGAGATCGAATAATAACATAATAACTGAGAGATAAAAATAATTATTAATTGGAAATGTCTGAACACTAAACTTAGATAACAAATACGTGAAAACTTACATACACGTTGTTGTTTATGGACAACTAGACGTTAAGTCTGAGTGAAAGTGTGCTTGCTCTTGCTCTACCGTTGTATTATAGTTGCATAGCTATGCTCAACATGTATGGAGCGTAATCTCTACGCTTAAAATTATTTTAGAGTATAATCAGTATAATATAATATGTAACAATCAGGTAAACAAATTCAACTAAACTATTTTGTTACAATATTTTGAATCATGTTGGCCTGTTCACAGAATACTTAATTCAAATCTAATTAAAGCCCTTTAACATATAACTGTTGGTGGAACCTGTTCCCTACGCCAGATGCCCGTAGGACTAATATTTTGTTTAAATGTTTTTTCTCTCGATATATTTAAAAATGTTATATATAGGTAAATAAATAAAAGATCTATTAACAGCCCAAATAAAATAATTAAAAAATAAAAGCACAATCTTTCAGTATAATGAAAGCTTTATAAACTATTTTAATGCTTTGAAAATATACTTACTAGACCATGTTCCAGATAATATCGTCAATGGAAAGGTAAAAAGAATAAAGCGTTAAAGTTTTCTTAGAAAAAGAACTATGTTTATTTACTTAAAAATATACTTTGAATCGCTCTCCTGTAAAGTAGGTATATTGACGCTTTACACTTTTTACCTTTCCACTGATGATAATTATGTTTCCTACAATAAAACTGGAACTTATTTTATCTACTTTGATAAACCTAAAACACTATGAGATACTCTAAAATTGTCCTTAGTATTTAAATAACTTTCTATAATCAATATTATTTGCACAGTAAGAACTGTTTTAAAGTTCTTCTAATCCATAATAATAGCCAATACCGCATTTACCGCACGGGTCTCTTAATTAACACTATCAGCATAGTACGATTTAATCGGCATATCTAATAATAATGCACCTTATAACTACTTGATAACAGGTGCATGCTGAGAGGAATCAAACGGATTTATTTCTCTTTATCAGCTGCTATGGGCTTGGAGATTAAATTAGTTATGGAATTACTATTAAATTCGTAACAGCTATATAGAATGCATGCCACAAAACAAAAAGTTGATTGATGCTACTAATTATTGTTAATAATGATGCTACATCAAGACTTGCCACACGAGGTTGTCGACATGTGGGAGGTTGACTCTGCAGTTGTTGTGCCGATTGTCGTTACGGCCAATGGCTTAATAGCCAAGAGCCTCGACCAACATCTGATGAGGCTCACGTTGGGCGGCTGGGTCAAGGGCCTGATACAGAAAGCGGTACTTCTGAACACGGCGCGTATTGTCAGGAAGTTTCTCTCTCTGAGGCCCTGACCATCAGTAGCTTGGACCCTGTTCCCGATGCCAGTGGGCTACAATTATCTATATTTTTAAATCTTTTAATTTTTTTTATAGAAATATTTAAATATGTAATAAAGTATGAATATTAAATGAATAAAGGAAATAAATAATGCTACACATATTCTTAAAAAAAAGAATCATCCGAGGTAATAAAAAAAGCATAATGTATGTTTGTAACTTTTTAGTGCATTAATTTTACACATAATTGTAGTGAGCCAGAGAACTCAAAGCTGTAGGTAGCAACTGCAATTCCGGCAACCTCCACCATATAAGTTTTAGCAAAAACTGAGTGCCTACACCAAGATTGTAGACAGATATGCTAATCAGCACTCAAGTCCACAGCATTCACCCATTAAGCTCCTTTACGTAAGAGCCCGGAACTAGCAATGCTAGCATAATGAGTTAATGTTTGCCAGTCAAAAGCCTGGAGTATGAAAGCCGATCTAACCATAGGGTATCATTATCCCCTAATTATTTGGTTGGGGAGGTCAGGTAGCAATTCCATTTAAAATATTGACAATCATACATATTTTATCAAACAGTAAGCCAACTCCACCCTAATCTGGAAAAGGCTGGGATGAGGTCTTACGGTCGGGCTACACGCTCAGTCAGTCGTGCATGTGTCGTCGTCCGTTTGTAGAATTGGGCATATCAGGATGTGCCTGGGCATATCATGAAACAGCGCACTTTCTCGAAATTACCTATTTTCTAGTCGTCATATCATGATGTGCCCAATTACAAATCGGGCGGCTCGATGAGGAGCAAACGCTTGCCATTGCCACACTGGTATTGTTTGGCCGTTTCATGGAATAGTTACATTTCACGCCACTAGGGGCGCTGTCTCCGCATTATTTGAAGTGGCTTTACATTAATCAATTTTTTATTACTCTAAAATTGTATGACGAATGCGCAAGATGGCTGTTTCCAACCAAATTGAAATAAACATTGCTAATAACAAAATGATTACAAGAATTTTTTAATCTACTTGTTAGGCTAGATTGTCTATTATAATGACTGTCAATTATGCGAAATTCCTGTTCCTAATAATCTCAGAATGTATCTGCTCTGTAGTGCTCCCATATTACATTATAGCGTGATGATAATTCTAACACAATCATGTTGAAGTCATTGCTAATCTCTAAAATAATATCCAATAAACCATCCGTATGGTAATTATGCAAAAATAATGTTCCGCTACTCAGCTCCCTAGCGATAGTACCAACGAAATAATTGGTCCTATAAAAAATATTGATTTGTTTCTGTTAATTTGTGCATCAATAGTATATTAAGACTTATCAGTAAGTTCCAGTTAAAGTTTCCTGTGAGTACTATTATAGTTTTGACACCAAAGGTATCGTCAAACGTTTGGCATTCAACGAAATGACGGTATTAGTCACACTTATCATGAAATAGTTCTATTTCTGCCTCGTTGGTCTAGTGGTGGCAAACGCGATTGCTTATTGTGAGGTCCTGGGTTCGATCCCCAGGTCGGGCAGTGTTATTGAGTTTTTCCGTGTGAAATTCATGAATATAGCCCGGAGTTTGGATTTGTGCCCGGTTGATGGCAATAGGCTCGCCCTCTATTACATGGGACTTAAACATAACAGCGAAATTAGGGTGTTACTAACATCTCTGCCCAATCCTTCAGGGAATACAGGCGTAATGTTATGTTATGGTTCTGTTTCATGAAATGCTCAGGCTCGTCATAAATCGGCCAATTCTACGATCGAATGACGACACATGCACAAATGGCTTGTGGAAACGTTTGCGCAAACGGTATTGTCGGTATTAATGGCACTGCAAGGTATCCCGATTTGCACAAGTCGTTTGCGCAAATGATATTGTCGGTATGGCACTGCAAGGTATGCCGATTTGCACAAGTCGTTTGCGCAAACGATATTATCGGTATTAATGGCACTGCAAGGTATACCGTTATGCAGTATTAACGTACATGCTTACTTGTGCAAATTAAAGTTTGATCAAGTTAGAATTAGTGCAAATAAGATTAACCTTGTAGACGGATCATTACAACAGAGGAGCTGTGTTATGCAATAAAGTGTCAACCCACAACAATATTAATTTTGTGTTAACGTCATCTAGTTCTTGTGGTAGGTCTATACTCAACGCTTGAAGAAATGCCCAGAACTGTAGTAAATTTAATAAAGCGTCTATCAAAAAAATCTTGATGCAGTTTGCATTTTACCAAGCGTTGTGTAGACCTACCACTATAACTAGATGGTGTTAACACAAAACTAATATTTTTGTGGGTTGACACATTATTGCATAACGCGGCCCAGAGGTCCTTAATATGAAAACTGCAGGCGGCGAGCGGCAGGCATGTAAGGTCAAACGATCATTATGACCTTCATCATGTTACGATTATTGTTTAAAATTAGTAAGCAATTAACAACTAGTGTCAACACGTGTGTTGGCCCAGCTGCTACTGGTACCAGCTGCTACTGGTAACAATGTCAACGGGGCAGTGTGTATGTTTGTTTGTCATTCATTGGCAACTACAAAACACATACATACATGACATACGTTTTTAACTTTTCTTGTTAATATTATTTTTAATCAGTATTGTTAGAAATACAATAAATAATAAATTAAACTGCCTCGTTAGTCTAGTGGTGGCAAGCGCGACTGCTGATCGTGAGGTCCTGAGTTCGATCCCCAGGTCGGGTAAAGTGTTATTGGGTTTTTCCGTGTGGAATTCCTCAGTAGCAGCCCGGAGTTTGGATCTGTGCCCGGTTGATGGCAATAGGCTCGTCCCCTATTACATGGGACTTAAACATAACGGCGAAATGAGGGTGTTACTAAACACCTCTGCCAAACCCTTCGGGGAATATAGGCGTGATGTTATGTTATGTTAGAAATACATGTTTGTTTTATGAATGTGTACTGTCTCCTTCATGTTTTGAAGCATTATTGAATTAATTCATTAAGGAATTCAATTCTTCATATGGACAATAGGGAAATAGGTTGTCTCGATCCACTGCTGTCTGCTGGACCTCCAGGATTCTCCGTCCCCCGCCCGGAGATCACTCAATACTCAATATTTATTAAATAGGTTGTCTCGATCCACTGCTGTCTGCTGGACCTCCAGGATTCTCCGTCCCCCGCCCGGAGATCACTCAATACTCAATATTTATTTGCGAATTCTACAATATTACTTAGAATCTTACTTATCTTACTAAAAATCTGTTACTTATCTTAAAATGTTACTTATTTTACTAAAAATTTGTTACTTATCTTACAATGTTACTTATCTTACTAAAAATCTGTTACTTATCTTACTAAAAATCTATTACTTATCTTACAATGTTACTTATCTTACTAAAATACTATTACTTATCTTACAATGTTACTTATCTTACTAAAAATTCCCCGAAATTTAAAATGTGCGTCGGACCATACTTAGTGGTGGCACCGGCGAACTGATTTGCTCCAAAAATGGGGCTTACTCACCTGACATTTTTGGTGCATAGGATCCCAAACATAACCTATCTATAACATAACATCACGCCTGTATTCTCCGAAGGGTTCGGCAGAGGTGTATAGATGTATAAGCTGTCTAGATGTATTTAGTTTAATATGGTTTGGTCATGTTGAGAGAATGAGCGAACGGCGATTAACAAAAGGAATTTATAAGGCGGATGTCAGCGGAAACGCCGGTAGAGGACGTCCTAGAAGGACATACATCGATGTTATTGGTGATGTTCTTCACAAAGGACAGGTGCGTAGTACTCTCAACCGGCGTGCGTGTATGACAAGATGTATGAATGTGGATGAAGCGAAAGGGGTATGTAAGGGTCGTAGCATGTGGCGTTATATAGTTGCTGCCTACCCCCATGGGAAAAAGGCGTGAGTTTATGTATGTATGTATGTAGTGTGCAAACTAACAATAACCTTACCGTGTACTATGAGATATTTGTGGTTGACTGTCATAGTTAATTACACATTTGACCTCATGAAGGTCAAAAATAAAATATGTACCAAATATTATAAGTAGTGTAATTTAAATAATTTATGTATTTTATTGTGTATATAAATGAGACAGTAAAACTATTAATGTTAATATAATATCCATAACAATAAACAGTTGATGCACGAAGGGATCAGCACAGGCGTATTGACGCTTGACGCACATCCACAATTCACAAAAGACGATATTAGCTCCCCTGTTATAGGGTGCGAGCCTGTTGCCATTTAACGGGCATTTCCAAACTCCCGGCTGCCACTAAGAATTAGCAACAGTGATAGCCTAGTGGTGTGACCATCGGACTGCCAAGACAGGTCTCGAGTTGGAACCCAAGGCACGCACCTCTGACTTTTCGGATTCATGTGCGTATTGTATAATTATTACTTGCTTAAAAAAGTGAAGGAAAACATCGTGAGTTAGTTATGCCTAGCTTTTTCCCAACATATTGTGGTCATCTTCCAGTCCAACCAGATGCGGCTGAATACCAGTATTTTACACGGAGCGACTGCCATCAGACCTCCGCAATCCAGTTACTGGGCAATGCCGATATCCTAAGATTAGACGGGTAAGGTTAGAGGAAACCGGCATGCCTGAGAGATATTTCTCGACGGCATGTGAAGCCAAGTCAGAGGCCCATGGGCGGCATAAACTGTGACACCAGGTTAGTCACTAACCACACGAAAAGAAGAAGAGTGAGAATTGTTGAATTAATCTTAAAACAAAAAGGCACTAAGACCGAGCCTCTTATGCCGCACTTACTTGGCAGCCCTCGTGATAAATATTTTAGTAGTAGTAGAGCTCCTCATGAAAGAGCTCTTCCGGGGATGTACTACCATCATACCTGTGTCTGCCGCCAAGCAGCATGGCAGTTAAAATCAAAATCAAAAAAAAAAATTCACATAAACCAATACAGGTGCTTATGAAAAGTAGAATTTAGATGCACGGTTCCAATTAGTCGTTTCCTATGGAGAAGAGCCGGCAAGAAACTCCATGGTTACTCTACTACAATTTCAGTGGATACAGTACAATGATTTAGGATAGTGAGAGAACAATGAAGTCCTGACCACAGACCAATGAGTAATGAAGTACTAAAAGACTTGAGTACAAAAATTAACAAACAAAAATAAAAAACAACATGAATAATAGTAATTTACAAATGTATAGATTGAAAAGTGCTCCGGTTTGAAGGGAATGGGTTCCGGTAACTGCTTATTATCAAGTAGGTCCACGGCCAGTGCCAAACAATTACACAAAAAAATACCGGCCAAGTGCGAATCGTACTCGCGCACCGAGAGTTCCGTACCGTTGAAGGAAATAAATTAATCCATTTTCAAGATTATTCAAATTATTACGGAACCGCACAACTAAGATGGTTTGTAAAATATTTTGCTGATTTCTAAAAAACTGTGCTAGTTATAGACATTGTTAATTTTTTCTGTAATATTGACATAAACCTTCATGAACTCTTATTTATTCCAGATTTTTCGCTTTGCTAACTTCGGAGATAAGTGTATTTTTTCAGACGTTTTACCTAATAAGTCAAAAACTATTCCACGTAAATGAAAATAAAAAAATGTTTTATAATATGCAAATGAAGCCCTTTCATATGATTTCTATTTTAAAGATATAGCAACCTCGTATCGTAACCGTTATCAGCCCCTGATTGTCGTGTAAGGCTGCATGTCCGCTACAGCAGAGAGGAGCGGAGCGGTGCGGAGCTAACCAATACAATTGCACAAAATTCACGACTCCGCTCCGCTCTGTAAATGTTGTATTGGTTAGCTCCGCTCCTCGCCGTGCCTGTGGACAGGCAGCCTTAAGCTCTACCCACACATATCAGGGCCGTGTCAGGGCCGGGACCGGGCTGGGGATCACCATCGCATACATTTTGTACCGAAGCAAGAGCTCCGTCGCTTCCGGGCTAGTCATGACGCTAACTGACCAGCACTGAGCCACTGAGGTCTTGCTTCGGTACAAAATGTATGCGATGTTGATCTCCGGCCCGGTGTCGGCCCTGATATGTGTGGATAGACCTTTATGGCGGTATTGGAATCACGCCCGTTCTAGCGTTGTAAAAGAAGCCCCAGCTTGAACAGCGGACGTTTGTGGGTTGATTATAGTTCGTAATACTTAGTGTCACAAATATGTGACGATATACTATATACTATCGTCAATCGTTCGTACAGTAGTAAATAGTAGCGTGACGAGAGTGCACTACCGTGAAATGAGTATGTGTGTATGTGTGCGTGAACAATACACGTAAGCAGGTACTCGAGTTTATTTGTTATTTATTTATTTTCCCCAACTTACATGTATCATTACTGGGTAACCTATTCTGCCGTCCTTTAACTAGAAAGCCGTTAAGCTCAAAAAGTTGTTTCGGAGAAAATGGCAAAAATACGGGAATCGTTGTTTTTTAATAGTACATTACTGCCGCGGTCTGTAATGACTGCGTTGCTGGCAGCACTGATGATGGCCGAGAGCGCAGTGTAGCGCAGCTCCAGGCCATCACAGCGCGGTCAGCATTGCAGCTCTTGATGGACAAGCTGGAATAAAGGTCGAGACCGAAGGTCGAGGCCTTTATAGCGTGGACAGCAAGGGCTGCAATGATGACCAACCTTGAAGGCCGAGAGCGTAGCTAACCTAAGCTCGAGGCCATCATAGCGTGGACAGCAGCGCAGTCATTGCGGACCGAGGCTTGTATAGTGCTTTACTCAAACTATGCGAGTAATTTAAATAAAACCAGCTTAGTATAGTAACAATATATTTAAAGTAACGATTTGTTTCTGTCTTCCCCGGGCTTTAGATTTTTTTTATGAGTCTTTTATGATTGTACTGCCTGTACCTATACAGCCAAATGCTGACTTGTAATGTGGTCATTATTTTGACAATCTTCTTTGAGCAAAGTCGACGTTTCCGCGCTACTTGAATAGGCGCCAGCAAAGTTGCATGTAATTTCATTGTTGGTGAGTTTTAGCCACCAGCAATTTCCTTTGAAAATCCATTATTGTCGAGTTTTGTTTCAAAAATAGTCTGGTGCAAAAAGTTTTTAGTCAGAATTTGGCTGTATAGGTACAGGCAGCACAATCATAAAAAACTAAAGCCGGGGTAAGGAACAAATCGTTACTTTAAATAAATTGTTACTATACTAATCTGGTTTTATTTAAATTACTCGCATTGTTTGAGTAAAGCACTATACAAGCCTTGGTCCGCAATGACTGCGCTGCTGGTTACGCTATAATGGCCTCGAGCTTAGGTTAGCTATGCTCTCGGCCTACAAGCTTGGTCATCATTGCAGCCCTTGCTGTCCACGCTATAAAGGCCTCAACCTTCGGTCTCGGCCTTTATTCCAGCTTGTCCATCAAGAGCTGCAATGCTGACCGCGCTGTGAAGGCCTGGAGCTGCGCTACACTGCGCTTTCGGCCATCATCAGTGCTGCCAGCAACGCAGTCATTACAGACCGCGGTAGTAATGTACTATTAACGTACATTAAGCGAAGAAGTGTGGGTTAGACGCTTTCAAGTGATGGAATCATCCATACTTAATATTATAAATGCGAAAGTGTGTTTGTTTGTTTGTCCTTCCTTCACGCCCTAACTAAGCAACCAATCGACTTGATTTTCGGCATAGAGTTAGTTGAAAGGATGGAGAGCAACATAGGCTACTTTTGGTCTTGGAAAAACATCATGTTAATTCCACGTGAGCGAAGCCGCGGGTAAAAGCTAGTCATAAATAATGTTACTTAACGGCCTACAAAATGTTCATATCTGTGAAACTATTTATATTGTAAAAATGTTTCTAAGAGAATTTTGAACTCTATTACTTTCTATTAAAAAGTAAAAATTAACCATTTGAGGGTTAACGGCTTTCTAGTTAACGCCCGTGTCACTAGCTATGAGGTTAACAGTGCGGAGTGCACGCGTCAGTGGCACCTCACTTAAAAGATAGGTCCGAGCGCGCAGCTCCGCCAGCAGGCGTGGCTGTCGCCGTCGCCACACGTACCGTACACGTACGTTATGATGTGTTCAGGTTCACCGTAAGGGTTACGCTGTTCAAAGCCGTTTTTCTTCTCTCGTGTCTGTGCGAGCATAGCACTCGCGCGTGGTGAAGAGACTAGCCAGTCAACAAGGTTGGCGCGCCTGACTGTCCGGAGTGCGCCGGACGTAGGTACTTAAGTACCGTAACACACAGTACCGTTACACAGTTTGGATGTCGGCCGGTAACTAACTATGTCTGTTTTGACTCCTTTCTTGTGTACCTTCGTTATAACGCCGACTTCCATAGTTCAGGAATAACACAGGTATCCAAAGAATTCCTGAACAGAATCGAAATAGGTTGGGTTACACACCGTAAAAGAAGTTTGGAAGAGATATTATCCACACCCTTCTTTTTTTTATCCTTGGAAAACCTCATGGATGTCCCTTGCCCGGGGAAAGCGAGGGGTCTGCCGGACTCTTACCGGCTAAAAACCAACGGGATTCCTCCTCCTGACCGTTCGGCCGGGGTCGCGGGATTCGCAAAAGCATGCACCGCAACCCCGGCAGGTCCCGGTCCGCCAACCATTGGCAGATCTCTACTCTCTGGGGCCTTGCCCCACATCCTCCTGAGAAGCGCGCACGGAACAATGTGCGCCCCCTTCTCGGGCCTGTTACGGGTTAGGGGACCCGCCGCCCGCATGCCAATATATTATCCGCACCTGTCGCTTTTGATGTGTACCTATCTGTTGTGTCCGTTCTCTGGGGGTTTATAAGATAGTCACTGGCTCACTGTCACACCAAGTGTCTTGTGCGGGCAACACGTCTGTCTAACATTAGCTCGCATCAGCGACTACCATTTGACAGCTACCGCACTAGGTGTACGCATGAGACAATGTACATATCTATTAAATAGATACACTACACTATCTAACTTACAAAACAAGTTAGTAACTTGTTCAATATTTACTGCGCTGCGCTGCTAACTGCTGCTGCTGCTGCGGTAAAAAGAGGGGGGAGAAGAGGGGGGGGAAGAAATTGGATACGATACAAACATGATGCGTCAATGAGAGAAACACTCGCGGGCATTGGACGCCTTTCTCACTGTGTATTATAGTAAACATCATTCAGAAGTGTAATGAGAGAAGTTCTCACGAGACTTGTAAACTTGTATACATTTGCAGCACAATCACAGGCGGTGTCACATGGACAGCGTTGTGTTGACTTTCATTAGGTCATTATTGAACTTCATACCTTTGTGTCTTTCTTCCGTACAACGTAACTAGAACTCTTCACGCTAAATTCAGTGCACTTACTGAGTTAGCCCCTAGAGTAATGTGAATGGATCTGATAAGTTACAACCTCTACTGTCTCTCTCTCTCTCGTGTCGGCACGACCTGTACGCGAATACCTCAAGCCGTGGTGAAGGTTTACCAATGTAGGTAACAGCCGCATAAGGAATTATGACAAGAGGATCTGTAGCACTATGCTCCTGTGTTGATAAAAGCATAACTGCCAACATCAGTGGCGTAACTGTAGGGTGGCAGGGCTGGCAAAATGCCACGGACCCCCGGCCCGACGAGGCCCCCGAACCAAGAGGCCGTGCGCTCAGAAGTAACCTAACATTTTTAACAAAATTAAGTAAAAATTATAAATTAGTAATTCTGTTGGGTAACTACACGAAAAGAAGAAGAACATCGATACAGTAGAGGTACAGTCGCATCACCTCAGTGTACCTCAGCTTACGCAGCCGCCATTCTGTATCGCACTCGTTATACAGCCCACGCGCAGCCTGCGGCGTGCTTCCGCGCTTACCCTTCCGTTCGCCAATGTTACCCGACATAGTCGCGCGTTTGCATCGGTGTAGTAGCACTGCTGAAGCGATCCAATGCGACTATCGCTACTGCATCGCTTCTATCGCGCCTTCACGAAACACGCTACTGCATCGCTGTAAAAAGTCGTCATGGGCTATCGCCCTTAGACTTACTTAGAAAATACATAATATGACATTGAAAAACTCACATTAGTACGTTAGGTCACAAAACAGGTACAGAAGTCAATCTAAATACAAATGCTCTCGAGCAACGCACACATAAACACTGCTCGCGGACACGATATCTCGGACTTTTTGGGACTAGAGTGCGAGTGAGTGCGAGCGCGAGTGCCATGCGCTTGAGAGAGATAGATATATATATAGATAGAGCGACCGCCGAGCGTAGGTATGAAAAGTGAAGTACATACATGTGATTGACTTCTGCACCTATCTGTTTAGTGGTTAGGTTTTGAATTATTCCAGTCTAATAATGATTCTATCCTCTTCTGTCTACAGACTTCCGCAACCCAGCCTGCAAACGAGTCGTCTATGATGCGGAACTGCCCTCAGCGTCGGTCATCTTGATATTCCACAATGAGCCTTATTCCGTGGTAGTAAGGACCATTTGGAGCGTCGTCAACAGTGCCAGGAGGAACCAGCCGTGGTACAAGCACGCCAATTTTGTGGACTCTCAGACCGGAAGGACCACTGTTGCAGGTGAGTTTGGACTTTAAGCTGATGGATTTAGAGTTTATACTGTGTATTGGAGTGTCGTCTGACAGGCTGACAATATATTATGTGCAAAGTCAAGTCAAATCATTTTCTTGTGGGCATAGGATAAAACACAGATTTAATTAAATAATATAGTCAGTGGAAAGGTAAAAAGACTAAAGCGCCAATATACCTACTTTACAGTAGAGAGATTCAACGTATTTTTTTAAGAAAATAAACATAGTTATTTTTCTTAGAGTAGATTAAATAGATATATAATTAATATTTAATATGTATACTCTAAGAAAAATAACTATGTTTATTTTCTTAAATCTTGAATCACTCTATCTATTGCTGAAAACTGCAATAAAATCCGTTGTGTAGTTTAAAAGATCTAAGCGTACAGACAGCGGGAGCGACTTTGTTTTATACTATGTAAAGACTAGTTACCACTATGACTGATGAATAGGAGACATCCAATAACACTGCCCTGGGGAATTGATGCATTTATATTATAATCTTCATATCGAACTTTACTTGTATTATTTGTTTTTGGTCGTGGTTAAAGTGTTCTATTTGCACATATCGCTCTCTATCTTTTAAGTAGGACGCAAACCACTTGTGTGTAGTTCCGCGAATTCCTAGTAACGCAAGTGATAATTAAATTTTGATCCACAATTCGATAAGACAGAGGTGTGGGCTAGGTTCGAACTCAGACCCTCCTGCATGGAAGGGAAGCGTTCAACCGATAGACTGTCATCGTTTTGGCGGACCGGGACCTGCCGGGGTTGCGGTGCATGCTCTTGAGAATCCCGCGACCCCTGCCTAACGGTCAGGAGGAGGAACAACTTTGGTTTTTAGCCGGTAAGAGACCGGCAGACACCCTCGCCTTACCCGGGCGAGGGACATCCAAGAGGATATTCCAACGGTAAAAAGAAGTCTGTCACTGTTTTCAATCACACATACATCGTACTAATTGACCACCTCTATTCCAGGTTACCCCGGCCAGGACCCGAACTCAGAATTCGTGTACCTGAAAGAGATCATCCTTGTAGACGACAACTCGACGCTCCCGGAACTAAAGGGCAAGCTGAGTCACTACGTGCGCACGCGCCTGCCACCCGACCTTATACGAATACTGCGGCTGCCTGACCGGTAAGTCATAATGGAGGAATACTTAGAGGAGACAAAAATTGTTTTGGCAATTAAACACATTTGTACGGCTCGAGCTTGACTGAAGAAGGAAAAAAAAAGAACTAGGTTCTTGAATTTACGTTATATTGATGTAACGTATACTACGTCGTACTCGTTACTACGTAGCGACTGCCTTGTTGGTCTAGTGGTCGCAAGCGCGACTGCTGAGCATGGGGTCCTGGGTTCGATCCCCGGGTCAGGCAGTGTTATTGGGTTTTTCCAATAGGAATTTCTCAGTAGCATACCGGAGTCTGGATTTGAGCCCAGTTAATGGCAATAGGCTCGCCCCCTATTACGTGGGACTTAATCATAACTGGCGAAATGAGGGTGTTAATATACACCTCTGTCCGACCCTTCGGGAAATACAGGCGTGATGTTATGCTAATGAAACAAAGTGAAATAATACTCTCATTCCGTATAACACTAATTACAAGATTTAATTAGATTTTTTTTTAAACAATATAGTGAGGTGTACTTGTGTAAGCAATAGTTGTGTTTGTATTATAATGTTTATCTATTGTGTTAGCAAATAACAAATATTGAGACCATTGTCTAAAACAGTAAGGCCGGGGCCGCACTGGTACGGCGACAGCGACGCGACGGCGATTTCGTGAAAACAAACTCATATAAACATAATATGTCCGTGGCCGCACTGCAGAAGCGACAAGCGAAATTTATTTGTTCACGAAATCGTCGCGTCGCTGTCGCCGTACCAGTGCGGCCCCGGCCTTAGAGTAGTTCTTAATAAAACATTGAACACAATTACCTGTGAACACACAATAAATGACTGCATTACCACATACATACAATACGTATACAGGGTGTAAACTAAATCATGTAATTCCTTTAAACCTCGTGATGTACTGCTAACATAGATTAATCTTGCACGGGATACTCTTGGATTCATTTCTTTTTTACAAAACGTGAGCATGTGTTCTTAACGTGAGGCATTTTAGCACCCCGAGTTAAATGACCGCGCTACGAGCGATACCCGTGCAATTCGCTCGAGGCGCTAAGATGCCACACGTTAAGAACAAATGTTTACTTCTTGTAATTTTTTTTTCTTTATTGAATCCAAAAGTATCCCGTGCAGGGTTAATCTATGTCAGCAGTACATCACAAGGTTTGAATGAATTACATGATTTCGTTTACACCCTGTATGTAGGTATCACGGCAGCTTCATACAAAATAATATTGTTCAAATGTCATCACATACACATTTCAGTTGAATGAAAGCTAATTAACAAAGACAACTTACCCCCTTATTACAAAAAATGCTTTAAACCAGGGGTGCACAGAGTTATTACGACTATGGGCCACTCGAGTAGACTATGAGCTAAAAGCGGACCAACATAATTAAAAACAACCAAAAAAGTTGAAATAAAGGATAATGAAAAAAAACTTAGAGTGGGCATTTAAAAAAAATTACAATCATTTATACAGTGATCTGAAGTTGGCCCTCTAGGGAGTGTGATACAACGCTTCGTTTGTGTTGATATTCCCTATTTTGGGTACTGCTCCGCCTGGTAGGTATCTCGGGATAATTGAAAGTCGGAGATCGAATAACCGAATATATTTCACGCGAGCCCAACGAGAACTGTTCGCTTGAATCAGTACGCAGTAACTGTCCGTTCCATGCATACGTCACGCTCACATACGTTTTTGCTACCCTTGCACTCTGCCATACATGCTTTGATGTGTCCCTACAGCTCCTATTGTTAAAATATTGCAGTATTTTCATACGAACGCATAAGAGTTTAATTCGCGGGCGGGCCGCACGTATATTGATGGAGGGCCGCATGCGGCCCGCGGGTCACGGTCTGTGCATGCCTAGTTTAAACCAAAATTAAGGTAAACCCAGATTTTTAATACACGCATCACTTTCTAACATCATATTAAAAAAGCGTCTCTGCTATTTTAGAACCTGTTTTTAGACCATCTTTGGTAATAGAGGTGTCACAAATTATTTTATCTATAGTGCTTTATACGACCATGGGATTATTCCGAAAATTACGAATTACTACTAAACCAGGCAATATTTTTTGCTCTGACGACATAATATTACATTGCATTGCACATTCTAGCATTATTATGTTGCCAGAACAAAAAATATGGCCTGGTCTAGTAGTAATTCGTAATTTTCGGAATATTCCCATGTTCTTTATTACTCTGAAGCACTATATACATTTTTAATTCTTGTTATTGTTTAATATTATTTTGTATGGAGCAGCGTCGGAAAGCGTAAACAATAATTTCCAATTGATCAATATTAAGTGGTAAATGTTTACTACATTATTTGAACTAAAAAAAATCAATCATAAAACATGGTTTTCTTCACTGGTCAGTTATGTGAGTCAGCGATGTGTGTCGGTGACACGTGGTCGTATAACGTACTAACACAACTGTACGGTGTATTAAAATGACGGCATTACGAGAAACAACGAACATTATGATTTTTCGACCTTAAATAACAACTGAACAATACCATTGATATCGGCTCCTAGACCGTTTTCATGACAACATCTCACATGAACATTAGAAATATTTGACAGGACCACATTGAGTAGGCCAGATCTGTAAGTAAGAGGATAAAAACGCTATAAACATCATTGAACATGATCGAAATATAAAACAACAAACAATGCCAGTTTAAAAAACAATTTGCTATAAACTATACAAGGTTATTCGGAAAGGGGGTACTAAGCCGCGGGCCACCTAAAGTATCACTGATGACTATTTTAAAGAAAGTGTTAAAATTTCAAAATTCGATCATTTTTATTTGCATGTAATAAGATTTTTATTTTAGTTTTTTAATAATAAAATCGTACCTGCTTTAGTTATGAATTCAGATAATTAATTTTCTAATCCGTGACCCCAAATATGACCTAAATTGGAAAAACAGCTGATCATAGCTACGGACAGATAGATTTTAGCATATTTTTCACGAAATCTTTGAAAAGCAATTTCTCTTAAACTATCGAGTTTTAAGGAAAGTTGTAGAACCAAAGTTATCCCTTATTATGGGTACTTTACCACCCTTTCGGCTTAGTACCCCCTTTCCGACTAACCTTGTATAATTATACTTACATCTACATTATATTAAAAGGTATTTGACAGAATCCCTCTACACGATCTAGTAATTCACCTTTTCACTAAAACATCGTACAACACCCAGGGTAGGTTTGACCCAAGCCAGGATGGCGGGCAGCCGGGCTGCTTTCGGTGACGTCATGATCTTTCTCGACTCCCATTGCGAAGGCGTCAATGACTGGCTTCGTCCCCTACTCCACCCGATCAAGCAAAACCGAAAAAGTGTCGTCACCCCCCTCATAGATGTAATAGAGAAGAACAACTTTTTTTACCAATCTGGAAACCCTCACCAATTCGAGGTGATTCGGAACAGGTGCAGGAGGTCTTACAATTGTGGAGACAGGCTCACGCATACTGATCGTGGACGAACCAGTGTCCCTAATGCTGGGTAATGCGGCTGATGAAGCTAATGAACTAGCGATGGCTAATGCTGAATCTCGATCATTTTCCTTCCAATGTTTCGTTGACGTTAGTTGACCTGTCCAGATCGGGCCAGCTATTCAATCTGTACCCAACATACTGCATTTGTCCATGTGTGAGTTTGTCATCGAGAATTGTTAAGAGAACTTCTGCATCTAGTAATGGAGCCGGACACGTGTAACGCGTGGTTCGGCTTCCGTTACGGAGTGAGTTAGACTTGATACAACTAACTACTGTAGATATGACGCAATGAACACTAATGTAGAATTTGGACGTGTTAATTTTCTAGAAGTTGCTCGTAGAATAGTTTTTGGGAATAATCTCGTAGTTTTGCCATCAGATATCAGTAATAGTACATTCAGCGCAAGATATAGTAAGTATATTAATATCATTAATGGGGTAGCGCTCGGTAAAAACATTCATATCCATCAATGACATTTCATTCTCAAAGTATTTTCAACTAAACTCTAACTCCTTACTTTTCTATTCTGTTCACTTACATGTAGTTTCTATAACCTCAAACACGTCATTTATAATGTTACTCTATGTTTACTCGTTGACAACATATCGATTGACAAGTATATTGGACACGTAAACCATTGTACAAGGTAGGTAAAGTATATAAACTCGATATGTTTCTTCTTATAATATTAAGTTGAGCTCAACTTGATATTGCCACATAAGGTCGTCTTTGCCGCATATTATTTCGTGCCTTTGTCATGACAAGATTTTCTCGTCCTATTCCCTTCAAACGGATAATCGATTAAAACTGCCTTGGACAATATCATCGTATACAGCAGTGCGAATTATACCAAATATACGAAAAAATATAATAAATAAAAAATAAAATAGTAATTTAGATGGGACATGAGGTTTGTGTAATCCTTGATTAAAATGGAGCCGAGGACAGACGAGCGGCATCAAGTTGTCCAAGGATTAGAATGCTAATTGATTCAGATAATTATTTTCAATTAACATAGAAGACAAGTATATTTTTTTACATAATTTTGCTCGTCAGTGTCCTTCTTCGTGAAAATGCTGACGATGGTGTTGAAACAAACCCAAAATAAACGTACAACTCAGCTCTCACCCTAATTATTGCATTTTAAATAATGATGATAAACAGTCTAACCTTAGGATATCGGTATCGCCCAGTAACTCGGTTGCGGAGTCGCTCCGTGTAAAATACTGGTATTCAGCTGCATTTGGTAAAAGGGACAACATAGTTGGGAAAAGGGTAGGAGGAAGAAGAATAGACAAAACTACACAAAACAATAGACTGCGTATAAAGATGACTATTACAAAAAAAAACATACTTAACAGACATATCAGTGTCTAATTCAGAAAATTTAAGGAGAAATATACAGAAAAGATACAAAAATTTGCATTAACAAACGAAGTACGCAAAATGTGGCAACAGAACATACTTAAAATAATATCAGTTATAATTTCAGTTACAGTACTCATTCGCAAATCATTACACACGTCACTAAAATAATCAAACACACTAAAATACATACATGCCACTTCAGAAATCAATTACAATTGACACGTGCTCCATAGTGAAGTGATTCCTGACATCCACAACACAAACATCTACATGAATAGACAACGAACCAACCACTTGGTTTAAGCCCGTGGTTGGTTCGTCAAACTTACCACCAACATGCTGAGAACAATAGGATACATAACACGTAGTAATAATAATCGTTTATTGGATCAAAATAAGTAGGTTAACAATAATATGAACAATGTCACTTAAATGGAGTGTAGTGATGAGTGCTAGCGTGTCAGTACGTTTGATATAGTATTTGTTATGGTAGGCTTCTGCGATTGTTGCCAAGCCACTAACCACCTTATCACTTGTAAACAAATATTCTTAATGTTCTTCAGTACGGTCTTCAGTCGTTGTCACATTTTGTTCTCCAGTGTCTTTCTCCCTGGACATATTTATCTCACTTTGTCTCTTTCCTTCTACTTAGCGTGATTAATCTAGACTGTTGTCGAGTCTGCCTTCGAACTCAATTGTCTAAACTTTGATCAAAGATTTGATGCAGTTTGGTGCAAAACAGCTGTACGTAAGAGTAGTTGGCGTTAAGGTTAAAAGGTGTTGTGTGTTTACTTAGTAGTTGCACAGTAGCGCAAGCGCATCGAATCGCTCGGTCTATTATGAGGCCTAATTATCTTTCTAAAGGATTATTGTTTCGTAGTCTAATTAAAAGATGATGGTTTTTTTTAAAGTTACGGTTAGAATTGGTTGGTAGGCCCGTGAATCGAATGTAGGCCTAGGTCCTGGAGTCGGAACCCTATTCACGTCAGATGTGTTCGGTCACACTCAGTAGTAATGAATAGCGTGTCTCTCGCCATTAACATTAGGAAATACAATATAGACTCTCGAATAATCCCCCAACGAATGTAATATTACCCATATTTCGCAAATAAATTGATTTGATTCGATTGCGAAGATAAATATATCAAACTTGTCAGAAAAAAGAGTAGTATAAACTGCTTATACAAATAAACCTTACACTCAAAGGTATGTCAAAATGTAGGCTTCTAATTTATTTTTAATAATATTAGACCGAGGTCATGACCACACCTTTGTAACGCTGTAGGGTGACTCTTATTAAAGAACAATAAAAGAGATACTGGAAAAAAAGGCCTTTAATCATGTTTATTTCAAACCAAGACTGGACTATATTTATCATCATCATCATATCAGCAGCCCCGGATCTACATTTTTCAATTGGCAAAATTTTTCAACAAATACAATAGGTCCCTACTAAGACTTTTTAAAAATTGTTTATTATAGTAATTAAATTATAAATAATTCTAAAAGTTTATTCATATATAACCGGGTCCAGCACAGTACAGGCAGCAAGACTAGCTAGTGGCGGGTCGCCCCCTTGTCTTTGCCGCCCGGAGCAAGTGCCCCCCCTAGATCCAGGCCTGCATATCAGAGAGCAGGCGTGTCTTGGAGTCCCCCAAACATTTAGTAATGCACGGCTCTGAGTTGCTGGTCCGTTTATCTAATTAATAGGGTAGGGCTGATCCGAGCTCGACTGGCGGGTGCTAAAAACGCAAGTTCCGATGTCCTGGTGTTCCTCGATGGTCACTGCGAGGCCGTCGTGGACTGGTTGAGGCCACTACTCCAACGCATACAAGATAATAGCACCGCAGTCGTCGTGCCTGATATTGACTTCATCAAATGGAACAACTTCTCCTACAAAGATACCACTGATTATGATGAGGTAGACTTGTAGGATCTAGAAATATTAGGCCGTATCATTCATTTAATACAGTTTGAATTTGAGTGCGGCACGTTCAGATGCACCGTCGCTTAACTAATGTTTATAACGTAAACATAATTGTTTATGTTGGTTATTCTCTTTTGTTGATTACTATCACTGTTAGGCCGTGTTGCACAAAGGGATCTTAATACAACTGTAAGTCAAGTATGCACTAAAGCCACGTTGTTAATCCATGTAATGCATCGGTATGTTTGCTCTTGTTGCACCACCTTATCTAATACGATTATGTTTTCTATACAGGGTGTAAATGAAATTATGTAATTCCTTCAAACCTCGTGATGTACCTACTGCTGACATAGATTCACCCTGCAAGGGACAATTTTGGATTCAATTTAAAAAAAAAATACAAGAAGTAACATTTGTTCTTAACGTGAGGCATTTTAGTGCCCCAAGTTAAATGATCGAGCGGCGAGTGATATCGCGCAATTCGCTCGGGGCGCTGAAATGTATCACGTTAAGAACACATGTTTACATCTTGTAATTTTTGTTCATTGAATCCAAAATTGTGCCTTGCATGGTTAATCTATGTCAGCAGTACATCACGAGGTTTGAAGGATTTACATGATTTCGTTTACGTCCTGTATACTATTTTTTTCACATCGACGTATTATCTGAATCGGAATTGTTTTTTTTTTAATGATCTGTCCGAAATGAAACCCTTTGTATGCTTATGTAGTATTTACCTAATCTCAGTCGGCTATGACTAGGGCCGAAACCAATAATCTATCTATCGGCGGTCTAGCTCCATAGAAGTAATGTCAATTTATTATCTCTAGTATGACAAACCATCGTTTGATAGGTTATTGGTTACGGCCGCACAACCTTTTGGCCCAACAGACAAAAATGAGATACTCGGTGTTGAGTGTTATTATAAGTAATTTTAATTAAAACCGTCAAATCCTTTAACCCAGGATCGGACTGATCCGAGCTCGACTGGAGGGCATCAGTTCCGCTAGTGGTGACGTGGTGGTTATTCTGGACCCACACTGTGAAGCGCTCCCTGACTGGTTGAGGCCACTTCTGCAACGCATAAAGCACAAGGGCAATGCCGTTGTTATACCCAACATAGACACTATTGAAACTGCCAACTTGATGCTCGAAGACACTAGCGAGAAAGATGAGGTAGCTGGCATTAGGCTACACCCTCCATGCAATGCTAAAATTTAATTGTGATATGTTTAGACTTGCATATGTGTGTCTCGTGTCAATAACGATGTTTGTTTTGTTAATCATTCTCTGTTGATTCCTAATGTTAGTAGCAATTCGATTAAACATGTATGTTGGTCAGTGTCTTACAATAACGATCTGTTCTTATTCGCAGTAAAGTACCACTAAGGTCTCAGTGCGTCTTTTTTGATTTCGTATATTACTTGTGTACAAGTATCACGACGAATATTTGAGTATTTTTATGGGTTTTACAGTAAAATTATATTGGTCCCAGAATATAACCTTGTGGGACCCCCAAAGAGAATACACGTATCATATTTTTTGATTTGGAGCTGCGGATTTATTCTAAGTGCGGTATTTACCACAGATATCATCTAATGAAAATAACAATTCTGGCTGATTAAATTAAATGTCTTTGTATAATCTGGTCACCAAACTAGATTACAAAAATTACAATCTTTGAAGGTAAAAAAAACTATGTCGGTCCAAGTTTATTATTTAAAAAATATACAGCGGCTAACAGGTAATGAAGAAACTTCAAAATACCTAGGCATAAATATTTATTACAAAACGTTTAAACAAGCAGCGAATTGTTTTACCCAAATATTTAAGTTATCTAGTGTGTTTTATAGTAAACGTAAAATTACGCAGTTTTATAGTAATTTTTGAAATTGCTTAATCCTTACTTAGGCGATGTTTTAACACTTAAGGAATAAAGACAGAACTCCTCGCTAATTAAATCCCAGGATGCTATAAGATTCACTGCTCCGATAAAACCTTTAGTAAACAATAATCAAGGCTTCTCCATTATCAATAACATCGTCCTACCCCAGAACAGGGCTCATCCGAGCTCGGCTAGCTGGTTCCAAGATCGCCAATGGTGATGTCCTGGTATTCCTCGACTCTCACTCGGAGGGCAACGCGGACTGGCTGAGACCCCTCCTCCAACGCGTCCAACACAAGAGAAATGCCGTGGTCGTGCCGGCCATTGACGTAATCTCTCATGACAACTTCTTTTACGGAATGAGCTATGAAAGCGAAGATGTTAGTAAAGACCGTAAGGTTCTTGTAACTAAATTGGAAATATACACATCTGAACTAGATCAATGTTATAGTATTAACTGCAAAATTTAGAATCTATTCGTTTAATTAAAATTTGATGTTTGTGACAAATAACTGACTTGTGTGTTCGTCTTTATGTCACAGTTATTCTTCTGTACACCCATTCACCTGGTGTCTCCCGAAGGCCCCAGTACTTAGACCTTGTTCTTATTCGCAAGCACACGACCCACGCCTGCGTCCTTGATAATTTCTGGGACAAGCTGTCAAAGACCCGTGTTCTGTAGAAAACAGTTTTATTGTCCTCATCTTGACAATCAAACTTATGTGTATTCAATATAAACTTATCCAGCGAATATTTTTACTTATCAATCGTATCACTAATCAAAGAGTTCAGGATCTTATAACAGGTGTTCTGCATTATGTACCTACGTAACCATAAACAATAAGATTTCCAAAATTATTAAAATTAGAATTATACCTACACTCTAGACTTACACAAATCTTGTTTGTTCAATATAATCTATACAATACTTTATTAAATACATTATGTAAAAAATTATCAATTGGTTGAACTAAAGCATATTCCGACACGTGTGTCTAAGTTTTCCCAACCGTGGTTTGCACGACGCTGATGGCATGAGTTCTGTCGCCACTATAGCGTGGGGCTCACGCGCGCAAGGCTGGCGGGCGCGCGCTACGCCGTGGGCGACGTGATCGCATTCCTGGACTCGCACTGCGAGGGCCAACCTGACTGGCTGCGCCCCCTCCTGCAGGCTGTCAAGGACCACCCCCACGCCGTCGTCGTCCCCATCATTGATGTCGTCGAGGCCAACAATTTCTTCTACAGCGTGCTCGACCCCGCCATTTTTCAGGTTAATTTTCAGATTTTGTGGCAAATATTGGTTAAGAAGACTTTAATGTCATGCTATTTCTATCTCACGTATTTAATCTTTCACATGTGTCGCCTCCATGGTAGCCAAAAAATAAACTTAGGAAAATAAACTTAGCTTGAATCTAAAATTTTAGTACTCTGAGCGTATAATAAACATCGTTAAATTTAAATTGTTGTCATATTTTGTTGTTACTCGACCAAACTTACGACTTTATTTCTTTAAGTTTAAAATGTTAAAGTATCTAAATTCTTTACCTATCATCATGTAAGCAACTAAGCAGTAATCAGTCGTCTTGTTCAATAATTACTGTGTTTGCCCATAATTGGAATATGTATAAGAACAAAACCGTGAAACTTAAGGTAGGTATCCATATGTATATGTATGCTGTGGGTGAACATATATGAATAAATAAATAAATTACAGAAAAATTACGGTTTAATGTTGGTCACGGTTCATTTAAGCAAGAGGGGACGCAAGCACATAGATTTAAATGCGTAAGACTATGCGTAAAATAGATAAAGATGATCACGGGTCTTTTTCAATATTTAATAATAATTATTTACATAAAACAAAATAACATTTATTCTAATTCTCCAAGTTTCGCGCTAGTAATCTGTTGCACGAGCTAGTGTCCTCCCGTTTCAGGTGAACACAATAATTATTTAATTTTATAACATTTTTTTTTTATAGAAATATTTTTTTATTTTGATGATAACTGACATTGAAGGCAAATACTCAGTAATTAAATTAATAATATTGATCCTTATTGCTTTCGTCCATGATCACATCAAGGTTCTCAACGGTTCATAGAAAGGTTGATAAGAAAATACTTTACAGACGATTTACTTAACTAAACCGTTGTGTTTCCTAACGGAGTTGACACAAAAGCAATCTACTACTGTTCAATCGATCAATTTTTTATAATTTACCTTTATGGGGTGTTAAATCCCCAATTTAATAAATCTTCCGCCCGTTACTTTACGAATCACTTGACCTTCATTCAACAGTATTTACCAACATATTTCTACCTCATCTGCTATCCCAATGTTTGCCACACATGTCCTGTGTCGCGTGCTGCTGCCTCTGTGTTTGCACGCGTGTTACTATCAACTATCAACTGCACTTCACGCTTGCGCAGATTATCAACAAGCTCAAGTTGCCTTTCTTTGGGTTGCATTTCTGGCTTTTGGTTTACGAAAGAGATTGTTTAAGAGAGGGTATTGAAGATTGTATAAGCCTCGATACCTTCATCTTTCGGGTCATTCTTGGGAGTTGTGTTTTGTTCTTGTTTTATAGTACTTGTTTTATTTACAATGCAATCTTTATTCTAAAGATTTTCAAGCCGTTTCAAGGGTCTATTTCTTTAACGATAATGTGGGGAAATTTTGTTTTGGCAGTTTGTCCTTCGCTACACAAACGAAACTCTTGTTCATTCAGTATTATACAGTTCTAGCACAGTTTTATGGTGGTGCTAGTATGTATAATAGTACATAACTTTGTATGTGTCGTATATTACTATTTCACCTCTTACGATAACCTGAACGGGGTGTTGTCTTAGCACTTCTATATTTTATATTAAAAACTTGATAATTTGTCTGGTGTCTATTTCTATGATTTATTGAAATTAATACGAGATCTGTTTAATTTTCCTATTAAATTCAGTACATAGTTCTAATGTTCAAGATGTCATGTTATATTGAAGTTAGCCATTTTTTAGAAGTTAGTAAATGATTATCTATTATTAGAAATTTTCCGACAATATTCATCATTTACATTTCGTTCATACTTGTTGCCATCATATCCTAATCGATGTTGACATTGTCTATCCCTGTTATGATTGTCATTTTTTTTTATTGTTTGTTAATATTTAGCAGGAGCTTCCGATTGTACGCACAACAATTTATGGTTATTATTTTTGAACACAAAAATGTGAACATTTTGTTTTTTGGTTTCTTAATTTAGTTTTATTTTCGTTTGCTTCTTGTTATCACAAAATTGCCTGATGCTATCCTTTCGCGATGCTATTTACGCAAAATATTTGCCATTACTTGAATTCATCTAAGAAATAAATTAATCACAATAAGTCGTCTGCACTCACACAAAACACCGAACAAAACTGTCTGAATCACACTTTAATTTCAATTCGTTCGGTGTCTACTTTGGTTCTGGGACTCTCTTTTCGTTTATTTCAGTTTTTGTGAAGGTTTTCTATATGACATGCTAGTTCTATTATTTCTAGACCATTTTTAATTAACGGGTGCTGTTTCAATGCAATATTTTTTATTATTTTCTAATTATTACTTGCATGGATGCCTATGTATAAAATTGAGCCTTAATTGTTATTCAATTACGTTTTCATGTAACCAATTTAATATTTTCATTGTATTTGTGTGTACGTAGACTTTGTAAGTGTGAGTGTAAACGGGTACACGTTATGTAATTAAGATTTTATAACCACTTGGGTGTTCTTTGTTGGGTTTAAATGTGTACATTCCCAATAACATAAAAAGATGTCGGTTTTTTGTGAAGGGAATACAGAAAACTGACAATCTATAAAACTACAAATTACCTTAGCTTACTTATGTGATGTACTACACCCTGCTGGTTGAGAAGGTGACGCGCCTCTCAAGAGGTGGGGCGAGGCCCCACAAATAGAAGAGGTCCGGCAATAGGTCCTCGAAGGAACACCGTGGGGTTATTAGGACTATGCCCACTACACCGTACCATACTATGCGATTTTTGCCATGCCTGATGATACGTTCCTATTACAGCCATGGTATGATACGTTGTATCATACCATGTATCATATCATGCAAAGCTGTCGCTTTTAGCGGCTTTTAGGCGGTTACCCAGGCGGACGTTACCAAACTTTACCCAGGGTGAAGAGAAACAACGACAATATCCCAATGATAAAATTAATAAAAATGGATGCGATAAGTACTGCACGCGTATTTCTGATGACGTCATCCGCATTCTTCCGGTTAAATCGACCGCTAATAATTCATTATGTAAATATAAAATAAACAATTATCATCCTGTAGTACGTCCGGTATTATAGTACGCGCGCAAGTGCTAGTCACCGTCTGAGGTATGAGGGCGGCAGGAGGGGGGGTGCGAAACAGTAGACGCGCTCTGTCAGTTTCCTTTGTCTTGTCTACCGCGCGCACCCCCCCTCCTGCCGCTCCCATACTTCAGGAGGTGACTAGCACTTGCGCCCGGACTATAATGTATAATATTCTCCATGCAAATGCCGTATTTGATCTACATTACGTGTTTCTTTAATTTTCATATTTTTAATCGTCTGACAATAAGCAGCTTGTTAAATTACAACAATATTTTCCATAGCTGAAAGTCGCGCACGCGTTTGCAACAGATGAAGTATTGAAAGAATGAATAGCAAATATACGTTGTATACGGCGCGTACGATGCTGAAAGATGTGCGATCACCTTTTAACTGAAATCCGATACGTGCGGTGCAGATTGGTGTGCGAGGCTCCATAGGATTACATAGAAAGAATTTTAGAATGCGACACGTATGGTGCTGACTATTGCGTGATCACGTTTAGTGACTAAAACAGAAGATATCTTAATAAATGACACCCTTTATGGGCATAGTTTATAGAAGTATTATTGTTCTAAAATAGCGTCGTATCCAATCAGGTTTACGTCTTTATTTTTATTTTTGTCAAATGGCGAATGATGAAATATTTTTTGATCATTCAGTCATATCAAAAGCGAATGGATCGGATTACAGGCAAGGTCTGATGATGGCCCGTATAAAAGGTGCCCGGTCTGCCCGTGGAGACGTTCTCATCTTCCTGGACGCCCACTGTGAGCCCGGTACTGACTGGCTGCGTCCGTTACTGGAGCGGGTGAAGCACAAGAAGGACTCCGTACTGACGCCCATCATTGACGTCATCGACCAGAGTACCTTCAAGTTTCAGGGCTACGATACTTTCCAGGTGCTGGCCAGCGGACCGTTTGTTCAAATAACTGAGGATTGGTGGACAAATAATGAAAATAATACTATAACTGAAATGCTTGATGAACTGGATGCTTATGGACAAATAATATACAAATAATGACACTAACTAAAATGCTTGAAGAAATAACTGGATGGTTGTGGACAAATAACGAAAATAATATGCAAAATATTATACTATTAATGCTTGATAAAATAAATTGATGCTTTTGGCCAAAGAATGAAAATAATATGGAGTAACTTGTTTGTGGGAAAAATGCAATTCAATAACAATTATAGATTAAATATTTGACAAAATAACATAATATGATAATGCTTAACGGATTAATAATTGAAAACTAGACAAGACATATTATGGAGTGGGAAAACAATGTAAAAGTGAAAGGTGATTGATAACTTGTGTGCAAATTGTAAAGAACAATCCTATAGCAATAACCCAAGGTGATGGAAGTCCAATATTATAACATAACAAAACTAAACCAAACGCATGATCCAAAATAACCAACACCCAGTGCACCAGTGAGGGCCGGCGTTGTACTGTTGCGCCAGTGCCTCTGGGCCTCCGATCTGCGGGGCAATGCCGTTGGGCCGCCGATCTATCGGGCCAGTGCCACTGGACCCCCGATCTGCCGAGCTAATGCCGCTGGGCCCCCGATCAGATAGATAAATGCCCTACTCACATTGTATGGTTTCGGGATAATTTAAAGTCCGCTTTTGCAGTACTAAATCTAAGCTTTTAATAAATCGTTCTTCAGTTGAGACCTGCCTCTTAAGAGTCGATTTGATAGCTCTTAAGATGCTGATTAAAAGATTAAACATTATTTTTTATTTTCAAATGCATGAAATTAATATAACGTTTACGTTTTAATAGCAACTCTTGGAATTATGGTCTCAAGGGCCATGTTCATGATGATGATGAACTGATGATTATTTATTTTTTATTTTTAAGGAAAACCAACGGATCATAACATGTATGTAAGCAATATTAACAACTTGCTTCATTAATACTTGGGAATGTAGACAACGTCGGGTGTTTGGTGTTGTATACTAACGTGTGTCATGTACTAACCATTGTAACTACATGTAGCTCACCGCTACTACTTATTTAGATAAATAGTTTTAATTATTACTTAATTGATTTGATTTGGCACTTAGCTGGAAACAGCGATGACATCGTTCAAGTGAACTGCCGAGTTAAGTCAATTGTCCCACTGCTGGGCAAACGCCTCCCTTATAACTTTTCATATCTATTATAGCTTTTTTGTTTGCCATTTTGTACAGTTCAGTAAACCTAGTACTTACATCTTATTTTACTAAACCTTGTCAAATAGTTTTGTTCTCCCGATTTCTCCCCGCAGTGTAGATAAGTCCTCAGAATTAGACTCAAAAAACTGGCTAGCCGTAACTAGGAACTTTCACACTATCCTATAGGTAACTATTTTGTCTACATAAAGAAATTAATATCTGCGCATTTTTCCATACTATTTTATTTGTTCAATATCCAGACAATCTGCATATCTATGAACTGCTTTCGGGTTTCACTGCTTGAACGTTTGGCAGGCTTACTGGATTTTTTTTCGGTACTTATTTCTATTGATCCTGGTTATGTCTACTGCATAAGTGCGCAGAGCTGCCTCTATTGGTTAATATTGGTGCAAAAAACTGCAAAGATTGCTATTTTACATTATCAATTTTAAACCTCAAAAAAATTACTTTATGGTTAAAAATATAGACACGTCAGTGTGTCAAGCCGAGTTCGAATAACTGGTTTCAAGTGTGATAACTATTTCTCATTTTTTCCTTATTGGTTCCACAATCGACCACTAGAGGCGCTAGTCAACCTTAAATCTATCAATATTCTCGCGATGCTAACCTTAACAACTCCTTCAAATATTTCCATGAAGCTAATATTCGTTTACATCCAGGTGGGAGGGTTCTCGTTCGTGGGGCACTTCACCTGGACCGACGTGCCGGAGCGAGAGAGGAAGCGACGAGGATCCGATATAGCACCCACGTGGTCAGTACATCAGAGTGTTTAGTGTGCTGCAGATCATGATGATGAATGATCATATTTCCGAAATATGGGTAAAGGCTAGCATTAGGGTCACAGGGTTGATGGGACGTGCCAAAGGTGCAGCACCGGTGGTACAGCGTCACATCTTTGGGCTGAGGATGACCACCGCGTGGTTTTCATCGGGATATCCGTCCGCATAACAAAAGGGAGGTCATTCAAGAAAAAAGAAATCATTGCCTATTGCAGTTAAAATCCTGATACTTAACTGTCTGATAAGCAAGGGCGGTTACAGAATGTTTTTCTAATGGGTCACTCTGGGCCACACGTGTATCCAAAGGGAGTCTGAATACTTGAATCCGCCCTAAATATGTGCGTCCTACGAGTAAAGTGGAGGCAAAGGTGAGGTATGCGCGTTACTTCATTTGTACCTGTAATCATCCTCGTTTTTCCTCTACCATATTGGAATCTAATTGCTTACAATCTAATCAGTCAGTGAACGACATTGTCCACATTTCTGACTGCATTCTTGTTACTTCAGGTCACCAACAATGGCGGGCGGTTTGTTTGCGATCAGCCGCACGTACTTCTGGGAGCTGGGAGCCTACGACGAGCAGATGGGTGGCTGGGGAGGGGAGAACCTCGAGATGTCCTTCCGGATATGGCAGTGTTAGTATACACTCAGTATTTACGGACTATCCTTCCAAAGACTACCTTTCCTTTTATAGTGTTTTCAAAAACCAGACAAACAGAAACTACAGAGACAGTTTACCAAACAGGCTGGGTTGACCCCAAGAATATTAAAGCTTTTTATTTATTTGAGGACTGACTATTGAAGATACAACCTCCGGCCAATCCGTTAAACCTGGTCCCTTTTATTACTGGAGATGGTTTAAACCAACTCTAAAGTAAACCCAGATTTAAAACAAGGCCATAACTTTTAACGTCATTTCACAAAAAGAGACTATTTGGTTATACTATTTAAAAACTGGGATTTACTTATAATATCTCTCGTAATAAGAGGGAGATTGGTTTAACGTTAGCCAGAAATAGATAGAGCGCAATGGCAAAGGTAAAGAGTATAATTTACCTACTTATCTTGCTCCAAACAACAGTCTTGAGCCTTGCATCATCAGGCCATTACTGTCTGCTGGGCGCGAGCCTCTTCTCAGAATGAGAAGAGTTTAGGCCTTAATCCACCCCGCTGACCTGATGTGAGTTGGCGGACTACACACGTCATTGACAACTTTTTAGAGCCCTCTCAGTTGTGCAGGTTTCTTTATGATTTTCCTTCAGCGTTAACACGAGTGATAATCAGATTGACGACCTTTGACGACCTCCTTAATGTTGTTTGCAATATTCTTATCGTATTGTTATGATAACGTTGCTTGCAGGTGGCGGCACATTGGAGACGATCCCCTGCTCCCGCGTGGGACACGTGTTCCGGAGCTTCCACCCGTACGGGATGCCGGCCCAAATGGACACTCATGGTGAGTGCTTCCTCAACCACAGCCTCTCCTGAAAAGGGAGGTCCTGACAGCAGAGTCCGTCCCGTCAAATCAATGACGCAGGCTTGGATAGCCTATCATTACAAAAAAATTAAGGAAAAAGCTGGTCTATCAGCTCCATCTTAGAATCTGTCTGCGTTTACCATCAGGTGCGACTAGTGTCCAACACGACAAAGTCAAAAATTAAAAAATACATACATTAAAAGGCGAATGGGCTTTCGTATCTAAACTTGTACTATACCTACCTTCTATGTAGAGTAGTTGTTCTGCCTAGCCTTTTCCCAACTATGTTGGGGTCAGCTTCCAGTCTAACCAGATGCGGCTGAATACACGTATTTTATACGGAGCGACTGCCATCAGACCTCCGCAACCCAGTTACTGGGCAATTCTAAGGTTAGACCAGTTGTCAGACATTTCGGGCTTCTGACTTCCCGTAACGACTATCATAGGTATTCGTATGACACCCGGGACCGACTGATTAACGTGCTCTCTGAGGCACGGAGGGGTCTCGATGTCTAACGCACGGTCACCCATCCAGGGACTGACCGCGGCAAGCGCAGCTTAACCTCGCAAAGTGTATGATCCGCGTGGTTGGTAATTATCCACGAGCCCCTCTATGTAGAGTAGTATCAGCAGATAATAGTGAACATTGTGTGACAACATACAGGTATTAACACAGCGCGCATGGCTGAGGTGTGGATGGACGAGTACGCTGAACTGTTCTACTTACATCGACCTGACTTGAGGGTGAGCAGTACAAATACTATTAATTAAAAAAAATACTTTACATATAAGTAATTCGAATGTTAACATATTAAAATTGAAGTTATTTTTAAGTATTTATATTTGTTTTTTTGTCGTAAATACATATGAATTATATTTTTATATATTTTTTTAAGGATGTTATTCGGTTTATTTATTTGTATGTAGGAGTACCCTTGAAAAGTTAAGCCGAATTGAACTTTCTAATTTCTATCACTGGGTATAGATTTGGAGCTAAAAAGGAATCATGGCGAGATCCATACAATAATTTGTACAAAAAATGTTTCTTTAATGTTTTAAATGTCTACTAATGTTGAGATTACGTTATCAGCAACTTGTAACTTGAAATAGTTTTGCAACCCCGCATAATAAAAATATTCCACAATGAAGATACTAAATCTAGAAATGAAATTGTCTCCGTTATAAGTACCTCCAGACTAACACCCATATTCTAAGACGTTCCTCCAAAACTTACTCGACTCATACTCGATTCAGGACGGCCTCGAAAACACCTACGAAATTGTATTCTTAGTCGCAATTTCGAGTGAGCTTTGAGGTTCCTCGAGTGAGGGGTCCTCAAATGTGTCGAGGTAGAGTGCAGTCATTACGTCATAATTTGAATTACCTGCATCGCGCAAATAACGCCGCAATAAATAGGTTGTAAGGATTATCGTAAGCATATTCAATAAAATCTTCAAAATTCATTTTTGTTAAATACAAACTTTGACACTTCCTTCCTTAAGGTAGCTTACGAGGTACCTTGAGTTTGACAGATGATTCCTTACCTCGACTGAGGAAAAATCTCGAGTCGAGGACGTTTATGTCAACTTAACTACCGATGGTAGTGAGAAAGGCTGAGTCGAGTCGAGTAAGTTTTGGAGGAACGTCTTAGAATATGGGTGTAGGTAATTCACACAGATATTTTTTTGTCTAATCTAATCCAAAAGTGTTGCCCCTCAGAACAACCCAAAGATCGGCGACGTTACCCACCGCAAGATATTACGAGAGAAGCTAAAGTGCAAGAGCTTCCAGTGGTACCTCGACAACATCTACAAGGAGAAGTTTGTGCCAGTCAGGGACGTGTACGGATACGGCAGGTGAGATCATGACGTCACATCGTTAACAGTGATAGCCTAGTGGTGTGACCGTTGGACTGCCAAGTCATAGGTCTCGAGTTCGAACTCAAGGCACGCACATCTGACTTTTCGGATTCATGTGCGTATTGTATAATTATTATCACTTGCTTAAAAACTGTGAAGGAAAACATCGTGAGGAAACTGGCATGCCTGAGAGATATTTCTCGACGGCATGTGAAGCCAAGTCAGAGGCCCATGGGCGGCATAAACTGTGACACCAGGTTAGTTACTAACCACACGAAAAGAAGAAGAGATTGTTAACATCCATTTAGTGCCAAAACTGACTTTCAAACTATGAACACACGCTGAAAGTCAGCGTCTGTAATTTCTACGAACTAAGGAAGCAAAATAAAACTTGATAGTGTATTAGTCGCTTCACGAAACATGGACCTCCTAATAGCCCGTTACAATTAACGGACAAAGTGGAAGTTGCCATAATCACCACGCTGGGCAGATGGATTGGCGATCGCAGTGGTTATTTTACGCGCAGGGGGACGCTATTATCCATACTAACCTTACCGGGTCCAAACTGTGAATACTTAAACATGACGACACGGTTGGCGCAGTGGCTGAGTGCTTGGCTTGTGCGCCGTGTGTCGTGTTCCCGGTAATTAATAAACCACTGCAATCTTCTGAAGTATAATAATAGATAATAAGGTCATCTAGGTAACCATAAAACCTTACCGGGTCCAAACTGTAAATACTTAAACATGAGGACACTGTTGGTGCAGTGGCTGAGTGCTTGGCTTGTGCGCCGTGTGTCGTGTTCCCGGTAAGGAATAGAACACTGCAATCTTTTGAAGTATAATTGTAGATAATAAGGTCATCTAGGTAACCATAAAACAAATTAAGTGACGCTCTAGTGGTTTCGTGTATGACTTTTGTGCCATTTGGCTTGTTTTAAACCCACCTTACATCAAATATCATTACAAGTAACTCATACATATCAAACGCACAGGTTGCAGGTGTCAGGTGGTCAAATGGGTATCTGGTAATATGCCTGTACTAGATCCATGTTTGGGAACTATGTGCAAAATTGACGTCGCTGATTTGCTTTATAGGACACTCCTGCTATAATATGTATAACCTTGGAAATCTCTGCGGACCTATCAAATGACGTCACTGAGTAGGAATCATTCAATTATACAATAATACAGATTCCAGTGAGATTTGCAAATATTTTCGACAACCTGTCTTATATTTTATTAAGAAACCCTGGAGAACTCCAACGGTTTTCTTAGCAAGCATGTTAGAAACCTTTTAATGAAAACTAACTTTAGAATACCTATTCCATACCCAGATTCAAGAACGAAGAGACCAAGATGTGCTTCGACACTCTCCAACGCGAAGGAGAAGGCATGGCGCTCGGCTGTTATCCGTGCCACCCTGACTTGCAAGCCACGCAGTACTTCTCCTTCTCACTCAAGGGCGAGCTGCGCGATGAGTTCAACTGCGCCACTGTGCAGCCGGCAAGGTGAGACAGTAGGAGTCTACAGTCCGTATTCTACTAAAGCGATGCTCAGCCATGGATCTCGATTTAACATTAGATTTGAATTAAACATTGTAAAAATGTGACTCTACCTGACGAGACCTTAATATCTTATCAATGAAGCAACGTCCTCCTTCGACTTACCGATGACCACGTTACGATCCTTGTAAGCGTTAACTTTTCGCGATATAAGAAGGATCGTGTTTCCTTAATGATTACATTCCATTCCACAAGTACTAACTTTGTGGGGAGGGGCGGGGCACATATTTATATTAAACTAGCCGCCATCCGCGGCTTCGCTTTCTTTTTCGGGTTTCAGGCTACCTCTGTGCCAATTTTCATTGTAGTTTACTCATGAAGAAGTAATAAACAAAGATAGACAAATTCACTTTCACATTTTTATAAATACATATTTCCGTAACGCCAAACCGAGATTAGCGACTTTTGCTTGGTTCCTATGGCCAAAAAATAATTGTTTTGCTCACGCATAAAAGGTGTGTTAACTGGTAATTCGTGTGTCAGACTGTCGGCGTCGGACCGTTCGCCGGAGGTGGCGCGGCCGGTGGTGATGGTGGCGTGCCACGGCAACGGGCGCGACCAGCACTGGGTGCGCCTCAGCACGGGCCAGCTGCAGCACGCCGCCACGCGCCTGTGCATCACGGCCTCCGCGGAGATCGGCGACCTGCGCGCCACGCTGTGCAAGCCCGACGCGCCGCTGCAGTACTGGACCATCGACTACACGGAGGATAACAACTTTCATGCCAGTCAGTCTATTGTTTAGATTAAAAGAGTTGTGTTATGCAATAATGTGTCAACCCACAAAAGTATTAATTATGTGTTAACGCTATCTAGTTATAGTGGTAGGTTTACCCAACGCTTGAAAAAATGCAAACTGCATCAAGATTTTTTTGATAGACGCTTTATTAAATTTACTACAGTTCTGGGCATTTTTTCAAGCCTTGAATAAACCTACCACAAGAACTAGATGACGTTAGCATAAAATTATATATATTTTTGGGATTGACACACTATTTGCATCACACGGCCTAAATTATCTTCTAAATACGTGCTAACGCAGGGACACTACTTTCAATATTAATAATAGCAACTTTTATTCAAAGGGTCATCATTTTATCTTCTAAAGTAAGATATTCTGTAGTCTCTTGGCTGATCCGGTAATCAAACTAATACGAACGCGAAAAAATGTCGACCTGTATTTTTTTCACCCATCGATCATCATCAACTTCCTGCCCTGGTCCCAAGTTACTTGGGGTCGGCGCAATATATTTTTCTCTTCCACTCTTCCCTGTCAGCCGTCTCATTATCATTTATCTTTCATATCTTCCCTCTCCCCCTCCATCCATCGACATTCATATTTTTTCACCCATCGATATGGTCAATAATAAAGATCAAATCTCTCCAATAAACATTGTGTCTTAAATTGATGAAAAACCATTGTTACAGACGCCGAGCTGGAAATACCAACTGCTTAGTTCCGTACATTCGTGTGTCGTGCTATTAGTACATAAGATGTGTTTAACTGTAGTGTATTTTTAATGTTATGTAATTTGGCCGTAGCCAAGCACACATAAAGGGACGCTCTGATTGGCGGGAATTGCGGCCCTGAGATTAGCGGCCAGTCAGAACCTAGGAATTATCATGGATAAACCTATACAGGGTTATTGGTAAAACACTAACAACCTCTCAGGACCATAATTATTACTAACATCATAACCAACAACTTTTGTTATATGACTTTTTACAAAACATAATATTTACCAAAAACAAACTTTCACAAGATTTCGCTGTTCTATCTAACACATTTCAATTCTGTATTATGTTGTACCTACGCCTCCCGTGCACTGTCACTGGTAGTAATAATTCTGAATTGGTAACTCGCTACCCTACGATTTCCCGCCTTTCTACGTAAAAGCCAAATAAGTAATACTTACAATCGGATATTTGTGCCATGAAAATGACCTAGATCTTTCACGGTACGTACTAAACACCGTAATAAAAAAAAACTACCAACTAGGTACTTGTCACATTTCCTGTAAAGTTGCAACTGCTTAACACTTTTCAAATTGTTTGTAGGTAGACTGAATCCACTCTCCCTTCATAATTAACCAGGCTTAGGACTGGCTACATTAAATAATAAATCGTATGTAGATACCTAAATTACCTACCTACGTAATGTGACGAAAGTTACGTTAAACATTCTATAATAAATGACTTCTTAAAACTGGTAAATTATTAATCCATTCTTATTTTTGAATGCAGGCGTATTTAAAAAGTGAAATCAGCATATTTACAATAATCGGATTAAAATTATTTAAATCGGTATTTACAAATTATTTACCTCTCAAGTTCAAATCTCGCGAATGTCGGTGAGTATCGCGCACAAAGCGTTCAAAATAGTCACCTTCACAACCAACACGAAGTCCACACCTAAAAATCAATTGTTCATTTACTCGCGATAGATTGTTACTCGGCTAGGTGAAGGTAGGCAGGTTTGGGAATCGTATGGCATATTGGCGACAGGCTTCAGAAACATTGTTATCACACCTAGCAAGCATTCGCACCTTTTCTGTGTACTCGAAATTCGAATATTGATACGCCATCGTGCAATGATAATTACGTCCGCATTACCGAATTTCGCTACAAGGACTCGTACGACGCGACGCGGGCGCAGATAAATAGGTCAAGTCCAAGCGCACCCACCCCCCTGCATTAGACAGCAGTTTGTTTACCTAACTAGTGCCTTCTTTTGTTACGCGTAGAGTTCGGAACATTTAGAGCCGTGAATTTAAATATTTTTATGTTTGTATAAAAATTTGATGAACTAAAATCTGATGAATTAAATTAAAAGTCATAGAACAAAAGTTGTTGTTTATGATGTTAGTAATATGGTCCTGAGAGGTTGTTAGTGTTTTACCAATGACTCTGTATAAAAGAAGGAGCGCCTGCCGCAATCGGGCTCACACCGATAATTCAGCCCTCATCAAGCTGTCTCCCTCCCAGTCCTCCCGCCAGCAACGCCCTAAACCGGGATCCGAGTCCCATCAGGGGTCGCCCTTAGTACTGTTGTTGCTAGTAGTCATGATGTTAGTAGTAGTAGTTAGCTTAGGTTAAGTATTTTACTCTCGTCCCCATTGGTTGGACACCCTTCAGGTCTCGTGGGGAACAGCGTCGAGGACGGGTGGGACGAGACACAGAATCACGCCGCGAAGCAGAGCGCAAACGAATCGAATCGGAACGACTACGAAGATTGTCGCTGGACCCACCCGCTTCTCCTTCATCAAGACAGGCCGACCAGACCACGGTCATGGGGGTACGATCGCCTCTCTTCAAGATAACCGACAAGTGAAGACTGGAACCGGCCTAAGTCACCTGCGCGCTCCTCACGGTCACAACGATTGACGACAAGCGTCACGACGAGGATGCGGCTAGTGGAACTGGAAGCAGCTGAAAAATCAGCAACCATCAGAAGGAAGAGTTAGAGCTGGAAGCCGACCTAATCAAGAAGAAGCTGGCAGCAGAAGAGACCGCCCTTCAAGACGAACGAGAACGCCTCCATGAAGAACCCCTAACCCAGGGTGACAACCTTGAAAAGACTAACGAGTGGTTACGAAAGAACTCGCCCAGATCGGGGGAGGGGGGCGTTGGGAGCAGCAAGGAAGAACCGAGACAACTGCGGTTTGACTTACCAAGGGGAAGATCGCCGACGCCAACGAGACCAAGCAGGAGCATCGAACAACTGGCGTCGACCCTACAGAAGATGGCGCGGCCAAGGCTGCAGCATACTGACCCACCTTCTTTTTCCGGAGCCGTGAACGAGTGGCTCCCATTCAAGGCGGCCTTGCGGGACACCACGAACATGTACCACATATCCGCCACCGAGAACATACAGCGGTTGAGGAGTTGCCTCAAGGGGAAGCAAGAGACGCTGTGGCTGCCTTGTTACACACAGCCTTCGACCCAGACGTCATCATGAAAACCCTCGAGCAGTGCATCGGAAGATCAGTAATTATCATCGAGCGGGCACTCAAAGAAATAAAGAAGATGCCCAAGCCTGGAGCATCAGCAACCGATCTGAATAGCTTCGCGATCAAACTACAGAACGTCATCTGTATACTGTAGAAATAGTAGCCATAGATTGTGTGGATTGTTTTATATTTTTAACTTTTTTTGTTTGGGTTACCAGGTTTATTATATGTTTAAATTTTAGTGCAACATTCTTGTAATAATAAGTAATTAATTTTAAGAAATATTATATTTTTAATTTTAAGTATGCGTGTGCATAAAAAATAAATACTTTTTCTTTCTTTCTTTCTGCTCCAAACCATCGACCGACGGGGTTACCTCATCAACCCGATACTGACAACGAGAGGTACTAGACAAGCTGAGTCCACACCTGCGATCAAGATGGAGTGACTACGCCAGTTATATTGTCGTGCTGTCTTGCTTCCTGATGTGGGAGGCGGACTGGGCGTTGAGATATACTTACGCCCCCTCGACGAGTGCGAAAGCCATAGGCGCTGTAAAGAAGGAAACTCTGCCTGCTGTAACCATTAAAAAGAAGGCAAGCACGGTGTACAACGTCGTCGAAAACACGGAAGAACCAGAAGACTCATACCGCTGCTGCCAGAAAGCCCACATACTGATCCAATGCCCAAAATACAAGGCACTGACCGTAGATCAACGATGGGACTTGGTACGTGAAAAGAAGATCTGCTTCAAATGCGCCCAAAGGAAGCACAGGCATTTCCACTGTAAGGCGAAACTGTGTGGCGTGAACCAATGCAAGCGACCGTATCACTCAACTCTGCACCAAGAAACAGTGAGAAAGGTAGAAAGACCGAGGAGCTGGAAGCTGCGAAACCGGCCACACCCGCAACCCCAGCGAGCGGATCCGTGATGGCTGTAGCAACGACACCTATCAACAACCCGCAATCAGTGTTGCTGAAGATGTGCCCAGTCATCGTCATTGGACTACGGGGGGAGGAGAGTACCTACGCTCTCCTTGATGAGGGGGCATCTATTACTTTCATAGACGAAGAATTAGCAGAGAACATCGGCGCAGAAGGTCCCTTACAACCACTACAACTGTATGGCGTAAACATGTCACAAAAAGTACAGCACAGCAGGCTGGTCACGGTGTAAATACGCGGGGCAAACAAAGACATGCCACACAAACTGCGGGCAAGAACCATGAGGCACCTGCGGCTTCATCAGCAATCAATCCCCGAGACGCTTATGAAGCGTGATCATCTGCGGGACCTCCCAAGAAAAGAGATATGCTATGACCTGGCGCGCCCAGGTATACTTGTGGGGACAGACCACTGGGAGTGCATCGTCTCCCGAGAACTGCGGATCAGCGGCCCGAATGAACTGGCCGCCTCCAGGACACAGCTGGGTTGGGTGGTGCACGGAACAGTACCACGCAACATAATCCACTAAACCAACAGCGTACTACACGTCTATGAACCTCGACGTATAGACGGAAACAAACAGCGCGACCAACAGCTTCACGACCTGGTAGAAGCACACTTCAAGATCGAAGCCGAGTGGCATCGCAAGGGAACCACGAGTGAGCGACACCGATCAAAGAGGGATTGCCATCGTCAAAACAAAATAAAGGAGATCGACGGTGGCTACGAAGTCGGATTACTATGGCGACAAGATGACACCACCCTACCACCCAGCTACAATACAGAGATGCGTCGGCTTCGCAAGATAGAACAGCTGATGGACTCCGCGAGAGAGTACACCGCACAAATAGAAAACCTGCTGAGCAAAGGCTACACGGTGCAGAACCCAAATAAACCAGGAAAATGCCGACTAGTCTTCACGAAAAAAAAAGCCGCGGTGTGTGCCTGAACGACGCATTGCTCGAGGGCCCATACCTGTTACTGTCGCTCCCGGGGATCGTGTTCCGGTTCCGAGAAAAAGGCGATAGCGATCACTGCGGATATACAAGAGATGTTCCTGCGCATCAATATTCGCCCTGACGGCCAGCCAGCCCTGCATTTTTTGTGGCGAGGTGAAGACCGGGAGAAGCGTCAGCACCATTACAAGATGACCTGCATGATATTCGGCGTGGCAAGCTCACCATTCATGGTGCACTACGTCCGCAACCACAACGCGAACGTACGCGCGCAGCAATACGGGACCACTATATGGACGACCTAATGACGACCCCCACTACCAAGAAGAGGCCCGGAAGGCAGTAGCAGAGACCAGGGCAGTACATGCGGCGCCCGGATTCACGCTACGAGGGTGGAACGCAAGCAACAAGGTTGTACTCACCGATGTACCTCCCGAGTTACATGCAACCGCACCTACGAGACTAGGCAAAAATCAGCTGGAGAACTAGACACTAGGGCTCTATTGGAACGCGGACGAGACGACTTGGGGTTCAACACCTCAATGAGTAGAGTCCCAACTCAGATCCGCTCACAAATCCGCGCACCAACCAAGACAGAGGCCCTTAGCGCGGTCATGTCCATATATGACCCGCTGGGGCTGCTAAGTTATTACACGATACAGGCCAAGGTCATCCTGCGGTCTGTGGCAACTTCACATGACCTGGGACGAGCCTATCCCGGATGAAGAGAACGAGTCCTTTGCTGCATGGTTGTTACAACTCACCGAGATCGCCAGCCTGCGCCTGAATAAATGGTATGCGCTGGAGAACTACGAATGTGTCGAGCTACAAATCATGTGCGATGCGAGCGATCAGGCCTACGCGACCGTAGCACACTGAACGATCACACGGCGACGAGAACATTAGCGTCTTGCTGGTGGCGGCTAAGGTGGCACCGCGACGCACACAGACGATCCCGCGCCTAGAGCTACAAGCCGCTGTCATCGAAGCCAGACTCGCCAACACCGTCAAAAAGGAACACCGTATCGAAATCGCTAGGACAACGTACTGGACAGACTCATCAACAGTGGTATATTGGGTGCGCCACGACGCGCGACGCTATACTCCATTCGTTGCGCATCGACTTGGCGAGATAGCGAAACTAACGCACCGGGACGAATGGCGATGGCTACTCACAGACCAAAACGTGGCCAATGACGCAACACGACTAACGCAGACGCCCATTAACGGGGACAACCGCTGACTCCGGGGAACTGACTTCCTACTCAAACCAGAGGAAAAGTGGCCCACAGAACGTTCGCTCACCGTAGAAGAGGAAGAAGAGGTTCTGCACACGTGTGAAGAGGACCAAACCAGCTGGCTGCCTGACCCTGCCCGCTTTTCCAAATACGAGACATTAGTGCGAGCTGTTACAAGAGTATTGACATTCATAGACGTGTGCTGGCGCAAAACCACGCACATGGAGTGTAGACACCTGGAGCGAGCTGAACAAGAGCTCATGCGACGTGCACAGCAGGACAGCTTCGGAGACGACGTAAGAAAGATAAAGTCGGCTCGTCCGCTCTCTAGAACGAGCCGGCTGTTCAAATTGGACCCGTTGCTGGAAGATGGCTTCCTGCGAGCGCGAGGCCGCATCGGGGCAGCCACCGCGCCCATGGAGACCAAGCGGCCCATCATCTTGGACGGCTGCCATTGCCTGACGAGGTTAATCGCGTAGCAAGAACACTGCAGAGCAGGGCACGCAAATAGAAAACGGCAACGGTACTGGATCATCCATCTCCGACCCCCAGTACGCGCCATAGATAGAATCTGCACACTGTACCGGGTGCGTAAATTCAAACCGCGCGCCCCACCCACCGGTGACCTGCCACGCGCACGCCTCGACACCTTCCACCGCCCCTTCACCAACTGCGGGGTGGATTACTTTGGTCCCATGGTGGTCAAGGTGGGGCGCCGCCGTGAGAAAAGGTGGGACGCACTGTTCATGTGCCTCACCTCACGCGCGTTCCACATCGTGCTCGTCACATCGTTATCCACGGACTCAGCAATAATGGCGCTGCGGTGCATGGCCGCGCGCAGAGGCTGGCCATGACTGATGTATTCAGATAATGCAACCAACTTCAGAGGAGCTGACCTGGAGCTGAGGGCCGCCTACGCAGAATGGGCATCTGCGTTGCGAGAAGGTTCGATGCATAGGATGGAGTGGCGTTTCATCCCTCCCGACGCGCCCAACCAAGGCGGCGCGTGGGAACGACTGGTGCGCTCAGTGAAGACTGCCCTGAGCGCCACGCTGAGAGAAAAGCCGCCGGCCGAGGAAGTGCTGCTGACCCTCCTGACAGAAGCAGAGTTCTCCGTGAACGCGGGGCCCTTGACCCACGTGAGCGTCAGCCCCCACGACCTGCAGGCGCTGACACTCAACCAGTTCCTGCTGGGGTCCTCTACGGGACTACCAACAACGGGACCCTGGGACGGCGCCGATAGGAGAGTCTGGCGGGCGAGTCAAGCGCTTGCCGACCACTTCTGGAGGCGCTGGCTACGAGAGTACCTCCCTACCCTGGTGCCGCGGGGTGGGCCGACGAACAACGCACGCCCGCTGCGCGCCGGCGACGTAGTCATCATGGCTGCGCAGAAGCGTGTGGCCAATGGGGATCATCGAACGCACGTACCAAAGACCAGACGGTGCAATCCGAATCGCCGACGTGAGGACGAAGGCGGGCGTCTTCAAGTGCCCCACCAGCAAGCTTGCTGTATTGTGTGGGGAAGAGGCTGCGCGGGGGGAGAGATGTTACAGACGCCGAGCTGAAAATAAGAACTGTTTAGTTTCGTGCATTCGTGTGTCGTGTTATTAGTACATAAGATATGTTTTACTGTAGTGTGTTTACTATTTACTGTATTAATGTTATGTAATTCGGCCGTAGCGAAGCACACGTAAAGGGACGCTCTGATTGGCGGGAATTGTGGCCCTTGATTGGCCGGCCAGTCAGAGCCTAGGAATTATTATGGATAAACCACATCGTATAAAAGAAGGGGCGCCTGCTGCAATCTGGCAATCCACGATAGCACGCGCTCTTTACTACAAACTGAAGAACCAGAATAAATCAATAGTTAAGGACCAAGAATTTTATTTGAACTCAACCTATACAGTCCACCATGACCATGAAATCTGACATATTCTTATGCTTTACAATTCAACGGCTCCAAGGTAGCTTTTACTCAAAAGTACCTTATTATTTTGGTTGTTATTTCACGGATTTCCTTTAATTAAGACACTTGAGATTTGATCCATAATATTGACCCAATTAATGACAGGACGGTACTTCCCCATGGACTCGTCAGTTTTAATACCAGGCTCAGACACGAGTCTTTTTGAAAATCTACAAATGCAATATTTCTCTCTTGAAAAATAAAATGAAGTTTCCTTTAATTAAAATTAGCTATTGTTAATATTTGACGCAGTTTCTCTCCATGATCCTCCCACATGACCGCATGTTTTAGGACACCTCGTATATCGTTCAACACGATCTTTTTAGCTGAACGTTCCAGCAGGGATTAAAAAAAATATTAGTTGCGCTTTTCTCCAGATTTACCATACGTGCTCCGGTTTGTGGAAAATTTTCTTAATTTATAATGCATCACGTGTTGACTCTGTATCTGAAGTATTATATTATACAAGGTTAGTCGGAAAGGCCGTACTAAGCCGAAAGGGTGTTAAAATACCCATAATAATGGATAACTTTTGTTCTACAACTTTCCCCAAAAGTCATGAGTTTAAGAGAAATAGCTGTTCAAAGATTTTGTAAAAAATACGCTAAATTCTATCTATCCTCAGCTATGATCAGCTGTTTACATTTTAGGTCATATTTGGGGTCACGGGTTAGAAGCTCCATTTTCTGAATTCGTAACTAAAGCAGGGATTAAGATTTTTTGCAAATACTAAAATAAGAATAATTTTAAAATGGAATATTATTTATCGAATTTTGAAATTTTAACATTTTCTTTAAAACAATCATCAGTAATACATTAAGTGGCCCGCGGCTTAGTACCCCCTTTCCAACTAACCTTGTACATACACACAATCACGCCTGTAGTCCCCTGAGTGGTAAGCAGAGGTGTAATCCTATTACAAGTACTGTACACCCACGTTTCCCCTCTGATAGTAAGTCCCATGTAATAGGTGGCGAGCCCACTTATTTTTGGGAACAATTATGGCGCCAGGTTCGTCACCTCTTATGACTCGCTTGTCCGGCGACGAAGGGGAACTGTATTTTCAAACCATCTCCCCGAGGTGTTGTTGTTATTATAATAACAACAATAATTGTTCACAGACGACCTGAGGTTCAGTCCTGAACGTGAGAAAAGGTTAAACAGACTACGAGGACAACGGTATGTGCCTACATAAGAAACCGAGAGCGGAAGCCTTTATTCTATAGAAATACTGGTATTAACATCGGTATTTTTGTAGAATATCTATAGAATAAAGGTGACCACTCCCTGGCCTATATTGACATGTACTGCTAAGGCAGCCTCACTAGTTACGATCCTCGCCTATGATATCCGACGATCAGACTCTTTTTGCCTTCCTGAACATTCGATTTAATTATATATCTCGAAACTTTTACAATTAACGTAGGCAGTGGTATAAAAACCAATGAACTCTTTAATAAATGCCTCAGTTATAATCAAATCAAAATCTTTATTACGGATAAAACATTACATAAAAGTCATCCATAGTAAATTGGTGTTGCATTAGTAAAAAGAAAACTTATAACTATGTTAGTAATAATTACATTAGCTATATAAATCCTCTTCTAGAAACCGAGCACCGGGTAGACAAATGAGTGTTTACCCAGTACTTCAGCATAGGACTGTCTGGTTTTCCAGCCATGACCCTCAAAATAGTGTTAGGTCTATAAACAATTGAAAATAGTTTACCACACTACTGAAAGATGACGTCATAGTTCAAAAACTTCAAGCTAACCTAACATTATTCCGTACAACGTCCGTTTCATGCGACAAGGAAAAAAAATACCACCTTCAAAAACATGAAAAGAATGTCTTGTATCTCCTTCATTTATTTCCCTTTTCTCTTTCACGCCGATTCTAAAAGTACCTTTTAAGACAAGTCCAAACCAACACTTTTGAATAAAAACATAATAATTTGTGCACAGTCGTATTTCGCGCTCACTACTCTCATACAACGGACAATCGGATAACAACGAGAACGCGTTAGAAGACACGCGACGTGAGGACGGAAACAACTCCACTGTTAGACGACATACACACAAGGTAAGAAAACATCCACTTGAGCGCCATCTGGGGCCAGACATAGGAAACAACTGCGGGTAGAGGTGCACCACGCTAGGAAGTCGGATTGGTGATAACACTGACAGCCCTCTAGCCGCACGGGTTAGCGCACAGCAGTTGTTGGTCGCAAGCACAGCGAGTACCGTGGGCACTCGCGCGACAACACTGACACCCCATATACAATATGTAACATAATTAACACACATCCTGAATGTAGTTTGTTCAGAATCGTTTACTGAATAGACTTCAGCCATTTTTATTGTGTATTTTTTTTTATAAACGTGTTTTTTACTAATTAGTCTTTTAGTTGGCATAACGAAAATTGAGCCTTATGTCAACGGCATAAGACTGAATTTTAAATGAAGTTAACAATGAAAAAGTAATACTATTTTCTTGAATAAACAATATTTAAGCAGATAAAAATAAAATTTCAGTGTATGTATCGTTTATTCATTCTATATACATATAAATTATATTTTTAAATATTTCTACAAAAAATATAAAAAAACATTTAAAAATATAAAAAATAGTAGCCCACCGGCATCGGGAACAGGGTCCAAGCTACCGGTGGTCAGGGCCTCAGAGAGAGGAACTTCCTGACAATACGTGCCGTGTCCAGAAGTACCGCTTTCTGTATCAGGCCTTTGACCCAGCTGCCCAACGAGAGCCTCGTCAGATGGTGGTCGAGGCTCTTGGCTATTAAGCCATTGGCCGTAACGACTATCGGCACAATGACTGCTGAGTCAATCTCCCACATGTCGACAACCTCGTGTGCCAAGTCTTGATACTTAATTTCCTTATCTTTCTCGGCTTTCACAAGGTTCTCGTCATGTGGGACAGTGATATCAACAATCATTGTGAGACGCTCTGTTCGATCTATCACCACTATGTCAGGCTTATTGGCAACAATAGTCCTGTCGGTGATGATAGATCGGTCCCAGTACAATGTGATATGACCATTCTCGAGAACTGGGTCGGGCACATACTTGTAGTATGGTACTTCTGCGTCCACAAGGTTGTATTTCAGAGCAAGTTGCTGGTGGATAATCCTAGCTACTAGGTTGTGTCTGTGTAAATACTCGCCGTTAGCAAGACGAGAACAACCGGAAATAATATGTCGAATGGATTCACCGGGACAGTGACATGCCCGACAGATGTCAACCGTGCCGTCCTTCACAATATATTTCCGGTAGTTGTTCGTCATCATAACTTCGTCCATAATTGCACAGACAAAACCTTCGGTTTCCCCAAAGAGATCACCGAAACGTAGCCAGGCTACGGACGCTAGGAAGTCTACATCGGGCCCATGAAGGGCCCGGTAAAAGCGTCCGTGAAGCTCCTTGCTCTGCCATACCTCCCTGCGGCCATTAGTATCCAGTACTACAGGCTTGCGCCAGTTCTCTTTAGCCAAGGAGAGCGGGGTGAATCCTTTGTCCACTGCGACTACATCTCGATGCATCCCCACGTCGGCTTGGAGGAAGTACTCCCTGAGGCTGCACACCTCGCGGTTGTGGAGGGTCTTAGCATTTAAAAAGCCTCGACCCCCACTCAGTGTATGTATAATTATTATAACATAATATTCTAATTGGGGTGTTTGAGGATGTGCGTTAATTACATTACATGTTGTATATAAGGTCCAACCAAAATACCTGGACAAACTATTACACAGTGTTCAGTGCGTTTAGCTAAACATATCTATGTAAAAAAAAAACGAGATTCAAGTGTTTCTTATTGAACAAAAAAATTATAACGATTTAAATTGCCTGTGCTCTCTAAGAAAAAACTCGTCCATTTTTTATGCGGCGGCCGCCCCGTTGCATGAGCTACTTCCGCGCCGTGAGTGCCGTGTGTCCTGAACTGCGAAGTGAAAAAGTTAATTTAAATAAAATTTTACTCGAAAAAAACACTTGGATCTCGTTTTTTTTGCATAGATATGTTTAGTTAAACGTACTGAACACTGTAAAAGTGTGTCCAGGTATTTTGGTTGGACCTTGTATATGGACGTAGTTAAGCAGAAAGGACTCAACCCACACAGAGTCACTTTTGAGTTATTGACGTTTTAAGTTCAGAGTGGTATTCTTCAGTGATGCTGTATTCAGATTTTGTTACATAATTACACATCCTTGGTAAAATCGGTGGTTGATGGTTATATTTTGTATTTCTGGACTTATTTAGGAAAATATACGGTTGGATGATTTAAGTAGGTTGGGTCTTTATAGGTAATAAAAAGAAAATACCTGCCTAATATGTGGTTTGGTTCCCTGTCACAAAAACCGTATTTCCTTTGTTTATTTCTTGGGTCTTTTTTGCTGAATGAAAGACCCTACCTTATAGACCATTTTGGTACCAATAACTATTTTTTTTAAATTTTGTGGATAGAGTCCTTTCTACGAAACTACGTCCATATTATGCTATACATTTAGATTTACCCCTTCACCACCCAGGGAAAACACCACAAGCGGCACGGCTCCAAACACAACAAACGCAGCAGTAAGAAGCGAACCAAAAACAAATTTATACTGAAACTGATGCGCACGCTCATAAACGGTACCGACGAGCACCTGGAGGTGGACGTGCACTGCAAGCACCGGCAGCTGTACCCGAACAACAGCTTCGTGAGGGACCTCGTCACCATCCTCAACGATAGGAACATTAAGGTATGTGTTCTACGGAGATCGAACGTTGCGGACGTTCTGTTAACACTTTAGAAAAAAATCTTGTACGGTTCTTCTATGGCAGAAAATGCCTCTTTTCTTCCCTGGGATAGAAACGTAATTTGAAAATCGAACTAATATTTTCATTATCTTCTGCCTACATATTCATTATTATTCATTAATTTTTTTTTAAATTCTCAGTCATCGTACTAGACGGCAATGGAACTACTGTACTAATATATATTTCTAATTGTTTGAAGTATTTATGTTAATAACAAAATAAAAGCATTTTTCGGTCTATTCAGACCGGTTATTCAATAAATAACCATAAAGGAAATCTTTTATATTTTTTCAAACATAGAACTGGCCTTAGCCAAAAAAAAAGGCTTAAAGTTCCCCCGCGTAAAAATAAAAGCCATGTATGATGAGCCCACAAATAAAAAGAAGCTGGCTTGAAACTGAGTTTCGTTCAGTCGACTCGGAATACCAGGCTGTATGACTAGCACCTTTGCATGCCCACATTGTCTAATAATATTACAACTACCAGTCGGAGTATTTTTGGTATGATTGCATATTATTCTGTACTAACGACCCGGCCCGGCTTCGCACGGGTGCAATGTAGATACTAATGTGGGGCATATAAACCTTCCTCTTGAATCACTCTATCTATTGCTGAAAACTGCATTAAAATCCGTTGCGTAGTTTAAAGATCTAAGCGTACAGACAGCGCGAGCGACTTTGTTTTATACTATGTAAAGATTTTTACTTTCCTCACATTCGTAATGAAAGCAAACTGTTAATGTCTTGTAAAAGTAACAATTTCATGCAGTACTTTTTATTTGTTAGTGTCACACCGACTTGTTCCTCCGACAGGTGATCAACAACGGTCGCGTGTTCGAGCGGCACAGAGTGGCAGAGCTCGCGCATCGCTCACCGAAGGTGCTCAACAAAATGATCATTGAGGAGTCGCCGCAGAAGTTGTCCGAACAACCAGCGGCGCCCGACGGCGGAGGGCAGGTCAGAGAGGGGGTAAGCACACTTGTAGTGTATTGTATGACATGCAATTCAAGAAGAATATTTTCTTAGTCATGTACTTTTAATAACTACTGCAGTGTTGGATGGTTAAATGGTTGACACGCTATCAACTCTGAATACTAATACCAGGTTCACGCGATTCGATTCTAGTTGATCAACCGACTTGATCAACAAAATTTGAAACGTTTTTGTTACTTCAATTTGATTGACAGTCTGTTCAGACGGTTCAAATCGCAAGCGATTCAAAGAAAGAAAGAAAATAATTTACTCGAGTCTCGTTACAGACATACAAACATAAAATAAAAAATCAACAAAATACAAAAGTTATATGCCTCTACGAGACAAAAAAAGGAGTCCATCTCAGCATAATGCTGCTACACCGAAGTATAGCAGCGCTGGTTTTCGGATGGGTCCTGTAGTGAGGCCACGGGCAGCCACGTGCAAATATAAAAATTAATAAATTAATTACATAAATAAAATTAATTAATGAATTACAATAAATACTTAGATATTTGTATGTAAATGAGTGAATATTTAAAGTGTGGCTACGTGTGCATCCGCCTCATTCAGTAGTTGACCAACTAGAATCGAATCGTGTGAACCTGGTGTAAGATAATATGACGCATGTAGAGCTGCGCTGACGTCCGTGTTCTAAAAGGCAGTTAAGTGACATTTTGCTAAATTTGAGTTTTATAAATCACGTGGAAGCGCTTATTTTTCTATATCTATCAGTCTGGTTTATATTTTTCTATCCCTTGTTAGTTACGAGATTCAGGGACTACTTACGTGGCTAACTACATAATTGTTGGTATTGTACAATCCTGAAATACGGTTAACTAACACTAAAACTAAAAATTTTAAAACAATATTAGTGTACTCATAAAAAAATATACTATGTAAGCTTAAAAGTAGCTTAATAAATAATTGGATGGCAAAAACACCTGTATGTGTTCAGAATTTCTAAGGACAACATTTTCCACATCTTTGCCCGTTACTCGAAATAAAGTTTACTCACTTAACGGTCTTTCACAAATCAGATGACAGAGCGACGGTCACAGATATTATTAAACACTAGCGGCCCGTCCCGGCTTCGCGCGGATGGACATTTCCCGTTTTTGCAACATTTTTCATTTATGCTCCGCTCCTATTGGTCGTAGCGTGATGTTATATAGCCTATAACCTTCCTCGATAAATGGATTATCCAACACAATAATATTTTTTCAATTCCAACCTGTAGTTCCTGAGATTAGCGCGTTAAAACAAACAAACTCTTCAGCTTTATATATTAGTATAGATTTGCCTTTTCTATTGGTTCACTTACCTGTACAGCATTCAATCTCCACTCAGCATCTAAATCAAAAACAGGTTCTCCAACAGATACAACAGCGCATGAAGAAATTGAAACCGAGCCTCGCAGAACAAACTGAAAATCTGCGGAACCCCGAGCATAAGGCCGTTAGGGAGACCGCCGAGGGGAACCACGGGGGGCACGGGGGGCAGCCGGGGGGGCACGCTGGCCAGCCGGGGGGGCACGGCGGGCCGCCGGGGGGGCAGCACAGCACGCGGTGGGGCACCGACAAGAAGATTATCGTCGAAGATTTTGTTGAGGTGAAGAATTCGGCGCCCACTACTGACCGGCCAGCCTCCCCGCCTAAGGTTGGTCTTAATCACATAATATGCAGCGTGAGGTGAAAACTGGGACATGGATATTTTGTGACTTTCTGCGAGTTTCATTGCAACAAATAATTATAAACTGTCACGGACGGGGCTCGATTAAAAAGGGGTCTAGTTTGCGGACAGAGAATGACACCTGGAAATCAATTATGTATTAAGTACGGTTTATATGGAAACTGTGCGTACAGATAACGTTTTCATGCGGTAACAAAAGGTTAAATTATTAAGGTATTGTTGTTTGTGATACATATTGTGAATGAGACCACTACTGAATCTCCTCCTTCAAAATGTTCCTCTTGTAAGAGTCGCCCTGTACAGGCTGTAACGAAATCATGCAATTCCTTCAAACCTCGTGATGTACTGCTGACATGGATTAACACTGCACGGGATACTTGTGGATCAAATAAAATAAAAGTACAGAAAGTAAACATGTATTCTTAACGTGAGGCATTTTAGCTCTCTAAAGGAATTACTTGATTTCGTTTACACCCTGTATATTGTGAAGTTCGCTGTGTGCTTAGGTATTATGTGGTTTGAGATTACGAGTAAAAGTCCAAGCAATATCTTGATTATAAGAATTCCTAGTTTACATCAACGACTGACACCGCAACCCGTAAAATATGCATATAGACACTTTTGAAATGGATTTTTATTGAAGAATATAATATTGACCTATTTTCCCAGTGGAAATAAAAGTAAGAAATAAATACGATAATAGATAATTATGTATATTCATTTATTGAAATGTGAAAATACACACTTACCAAAATTGAATATCGACACCCACTCTGTGTTACTAAACTGTACATTGTATGCTCAACAGCGTAAACACAAGCGCAAGCGGAACCGCTTAGGGAGCGCCGGCTCTGGGCCCCCGCAGGCCCCCCCGGCGCCCCCCGCGCCCCCCGCGCCCCCCACACTCACGCGCACGCACCCCGACAACCGCGAGCTGCACAGGAATATACCCAATGAAGATACACGGTAAGAATTACTGTCACAGCGGTCGTATAGGAACCACACGTCGACGACTCGGTAGAGATCGGTTACCACCACGGGGCCCACATGTACATTCCACCTATATTATATAAGGTCCAACCGAAATGCCTGGACAAACCATTACAGTGTTCAGTAGGTACGTGTAACTAAACATGTCTATGCAAAAAAAAACGAGATCCAAGTGTTTATTTTTTCTAACCAAATTTTTTTTTCAACTTTAATTTTAGTTTAATTATTATTTTTTAACATTTTTCACTTCGCTGTTTAGGTAAAACACGGCACGGAACTAGCGCGCGCCCCAATGGCGATATATGCATAAGAAATGGATGAATTTATTCTTAAAGAGTACAAGCGATTTAAAACGTTATTCTTTTTTGGTTATAAAAAAAACACTTTGATCTCGTTTTTTTTACATAGATATGATTAGTTAAACGTTTTGAACACTGTGTAAAAGTTTGTCCAGGTATTTTGGTTGGATCTTATACAAGGTTAGTCGGAAAGGGGGTACTAAGCCGCGGGCCACCTAAAGTATCACTGATGACTATTACAAAGCAATTGTTAAAATTTCAAAATTCGATCATTTTTATTTGCATGAAAAAATGGAAAAAAAAAACAAAAAAAAAAACATATTTGCCTTAGTTATGAATTCGGAAAATTATTTTTCTAATCCGTGACCCCAAATATGACCTAAATTGTAAAAACAGCTGATCATAGTATGGGCAGATAGATTTTAGCATATTTTTTATGAAATCTTTGAACAGCTATTTCTCTTGAACTATTGACTTTTGGGGAAAGTTGTAGAACAAAAGTTATCCATTATTATGGGTAGTTTAACACCCTTTCGGCTTAGTACCCCCTTTCCGACTAACCTTGTATATTTACCTATATTATAAAAAATATACCTTACAAAATAATAAAAATATTAACATCACAATAGAATATAAACAAGTATCTCACCCACGATTGTCCACCTCTGAACATTACAAATTATAGATCGTGAGTTAAATATTGATATACAGGGTGGAATTTTTTAACCGCACCTGGAAGGAAAGAAAGTCCTGTAAATACTGAAGATAGGCAATTTTACTCAAAGGAAACATGACTTTATTTTTAAAAAGAAGCAAAACTGCTTTCAAATATTTTTGAAAATACGCTTGTCACACCCGGAAATCTAACCGGCTAAAATCCCACAAAAATACATCCTGTACTTTTATGGCATCTATCGATAGAGTCAATCATGAGGATCAAATCTATCTAGCAAACATACACAACGTCAATTAAATGACCACATAATCTAGATAAAGAACTTAAATGTTGTAACAACTCTATATTAGATACCATCTTCGCGCGTTCGTATTTCCGAATATAGACGAAGATTCCCTTAGCGCATAACTTATATCTAATACTGTTTGTACCTTTTGTACACACAGAAGGAGGTAAGGAGGGACCTCTAAGTATACAATTATTATTATTATTCATTATTGGCACAGGTCCCATGAGTCGGGCGAAACATTAAGCGGCGGGAAGGGCGACAGGGGAGTCTCCATGGAGGACACGCCCATGGGGCTCGAGGACAGCATGGACCGCTCCGCCGGCCGGGAGGACTGGCCCATCGGTATGTACCGCTACTGTTATGCATTACGACACGTTTGGTGCAGTGGCAGAGCGATTGGCTTCTGCGCTACGGGTCGAGGGTTCGATTCCCGCACGGAACAAATATTTGTATGGCCTACAGATAGTTGTTCCGGGTCTGGGTGTTTTTGCATGTGAAGATTTGTGTCTGTAAACGCACCCACGATACAGGAGAAATCCTAGTGTGGGGCAAAGTTAAAAACAAAAACAAAAGAAAAGTAAAATATAGGCTGGTCTTTATAACTATGCAACTGTCAACGTCAAAATATTACCATTATGGCAGCATTGATAGGCGTCGGCGGAAAGGTCAGGAAGTCGCCGGGTGGGTGAATTTTGACAGCTCCAAGTCCTCAATTATATAAATCAAGTTATACACGACGCGACGTTCCGTTTGACGGTTCGCGTATGACCCTGGCAGAATAGTCCATATCATCGAATCAGTTGCCAAAGAAAGAAAACGCACACTCGTGACACGTGACGTCACACGGGTGTAGTCGGGCGTACCCTGGTAACCGCTACCAATTTCGCTGACTGGCTAATTCATTGTGAATCCGATATGAGAGAAGATAAAAGACTGGCATTCCCCAAATGTGTACTTTATTTAAATGAAGTATAGAAAGAACACGATAATTTCAAAAAATCGACTAAGAGAATACACACCTTCCAAGTTTGAAAGTAGGAAGGGGGGGGGGGGTTGATGTCCTGTCCCTGTAACGCGAAACTGACAAGTTAGTATAAAGTTTTAGAAGTATATTTCTAATCGATGAGCAATTTGAAAATAATTATTAGATTCAACTTGGGAAATTTATTATACAACGTGTTACAAAAATACCCCTCAAGCCGAAAGGGGGTTAAAAGGTCCCTTGTAAAGAGTATATTGGCAACATTTGAAAACCGTAGTAAGACCCAAAAAAATGAAAAGAATTTGGATAAAACATAAAACTAAAGAGTAGACTACCCAGATAGTTATTTACATTCTTACCTAATTTCCTCTGAGAGGTAAATGACAACAACCATAAAAGACTACTTGATTATTTACATTTTTCATGGGGTATTATGTAACACGTTGTATATTAGCTCACGGTTTCACTCACATCCTAGGGGAACTATGTGTTAATCCAGGACATGTTAATTTCATCCCAATCCGTTCAGCCTTTTATGCGTGGTTGAGTAACAAACATCCATCCATCTTCACAAACTGTTACATTTACAATATTAGTGTGATTTCATTTGTTTTGTCACTTTACCTCATTTTAATTATGATTATTACGAGATTTGTAATTAAACATAAAACTGTGGGGGAATGAGGTATGGTGTCCGTCCAACGAGGCGGGAGGATCCTCCTACCAGGCGGCTCTCATGCCTGGCGGGCTACTGCCCAATGATTGATATTGGGAAGTTGTATATCGAGGGGTGCGAGGTAAAACCCAATAAGTACCAAAAAGTTCCTATTCAGAAAGTGGAGTTTGAAATTTTGATGACGTGAAAGTAAATGTCATTTTGTTAAATTAGATGCAAATTCTTAATAATTTAACTATTAAGAATTTACTTTACTTAATTATTAAGAATTTGGATCTATTTTAACATAATGACACTTACCTTCACGTCATCAAAATTTCAAACTCCACTTTCTGAATAGGACATTTTTGGTACTTATTGGGTTTTACCTCGCACCCCTCGATATATACCTATACTATCTGCGTGTCAAATCTTGACATCGCGATGCAGGATTTATGAAGTATCATTTGACAGCTGTCATTGTTGTCGCTGTAGTCTGCTAGACAATCGTCGTACTGCATAGTTCGCATGTGGTGTGGTAGATGCCGCCATAAAACTATTTATCCATCCTATTGTTTATTTTGTTTACTCAAACCAGGCGAGTCTCGCTTCCGCCGCAACAACTCGCGCGCCATGCCCTTCCGCCGACACGGAACACACGTGCTCGTACAGTCACATGAACGAGAGAGCGAACGATCGAAGAAACGAGTGATCGAACCGCAGCGGCAGAGACTGAAGGAGCGAGGGGACCGGGGGAGCCAGCCTAGGGGCGGTGCGGACAAGCCGAACGATGCAGATGGAGAGTACACGAGGGACAATGTGAGTATAACGTAGTACTAATACCTGCAATAATACCGGACCAAAAAAAACAAATATAAAAATTAATTTAGAACTTTTTTCGACATTTTAGAACATTTTCTGTACCATATTATACGCAGAAAAATAAATAAAACCATAGACATCTGCGGGGACTACAATATAAAACTTCTAAAAATTATGAAGTGGCAAAACATTTTTAACATTATTACGGGTATAATCTCAACATATTTCATAATGATTGTGGTAACAACGGAGAAGTGATTGGGACTGCACTGTCAGACCACACTGCATTGTCAGACCACACTGCACTGTCAGACCACACTTCACTGTCAGACCACACTGCATTGTCAGACCACACTGCATTGTCAGACCACACTTCACTGTCAGACCACACTGCACTGTCAGAACACACTGCACTGTCAGACCACACTGCACTGTCAGACTACACTGCACTATAAGACTACACTGCTCTGTCAGACCACACTGCACTGACAGAACACACTGCTCTGTCAGACCACACTGCACTGACAGAACACACTGCTCTGTCAGACCACACTGCACTTACTGCACCCATGGAATTATTAATGTAACTGGAATGCTGAGAGGCTCGTGCGATTTTCGATCTTGCCGCGGTCAGTCCGTGGAGGGGTGACCGTTCGTTACACATCTAGACCCCTCCGTGTCTCGGAGAGCACGTTAAACCGTCGGTCCCGAGTGTCATAAAAATACCTATGTCAGTCGTTACGGGTAGTCAGAAGACCGAAAGTCTGTCAACCGGTCTAACCTTAGGACATCGGCATTGCCCGTTTACTGGGTTGCGGATGTCTGACGGCAGTCGCTCTGTGTAACACATTGGTATTCAGCCGCATCTGGTTAGTCTGGAAGCTGACCCCCAGATTATTGGGACAAGACTAGTAGGAAGAGTAACTGGAATGCTGACAAGTGCCGAAAAGTTGGTGTGGAAAGAGAAAGCTTCTAACCAGTAGTGTCCTTTTCTAATAAAGTAACCATACATTTTACTTGAAAAGTAGGACACGTTGGAAAAGCTTAACATCTTACGTTATTTACGGAATGTCATTTGAAGAATTGCAAAATGGTAAATAGGAAATCGGTCTAGTGGTGGCAAACGCGAATGCTGATCGTGAGGTCCTGGGTTCGATCCCCAGGTCGGGCAAAGTGTTATTGGGTTTTTCCGTGTAGAATTCTCAGAAGCGGCCCGGAGTTTGGATTTGTGCCCGATGGATGTCAATAGGTTCGCCCCCTATTATATGGGAATTAAACATAACTGCGAAATGAGGGTGTTATTATACACCTCTGCCATCCCTTCGGGGAATACAGGCGTGATGTTTTGTAAATAGGAAATATAGAACCCACAGGACAACCACAAGTTTCAATAGAACCTATTGAAATTTGTCGAAAGTCTATCTCCTGTCGGTAGAAGGGAAAGTTACAGGTGGAAAGAATATGGCCGTTTGTAAGTTACCTACATCATTCACAGCTTAGATTATACATAATCTAAGATTCACAGCTACACATGATTAAATAATATAGTTTTGTCTAACTTGTATCTAAATTATATCCTCCGCATCGCTGTCGACTGGTGACGTGTCCAGAAGACTGGCAGCACTACCACGTTGTATGGCAATGCTAATCCTTTGGCCAAATCAAAGGCAAGCCTTCGCGTCACGGGAAGTGTCGACCAGACACCTTGCAATATCTCTGTATAGGAGTTGAATAAGCAGATGCGGAGTGTGTCGATCCCAAACGGCTCTTAAATATAATTACAAAAGTTATTATATTTTCGCCGCTTGAGGGTCTCCGCAGCTGCAGCAGGAGCGCAAGTACAGCTCGCCGAGCTAAGCAGATGATGGCGCAAGGGTATCGACACACGTTGTGTCCAACACCAGAGACCTACCCATTTAACTATATATAATAAAAATATTATAATATCCATTTCTTCTTGTATAACTCCCAAACTCACCCACCACCATATAATTTGTTCCAGAAACAAGCGTCCTATAAGCCGGTATACACGCGCACTAACAAAGGGAGCTCCGAGGCAGCTCCCGTCAAAGTCGTCATGAGGAGTAACCTCACCTTCAACCTTGGAGACGATTTCTTTGCGTGGAAGAACAGAGCTACCGAGGACATTGTGTGAGTATTATATCATACTATAGATTCAAGGGCAAGGTTACATGGTGACATGGGGGCTATAAACTTGGGGATGAGCTCTTTACGTGGAAGAGCAGAGCTATCGAGGACATCTCGGACATCATTGGTCTGTGGTCAGGACTTCATTGTTCTCTCACTATCCTAAATCATTGTACTGTATCCACTGAAATTGTAGTAGAGTAACCATGAAGTTTCTTGCCGGCTCTTCTCCATAGGAAACGACTAATTGGAATCGTGCATCTAAATTCGACTTTTCATATGCACCTGTATTGGTATATGTGAAATAAAAAAAAAAGATTTTGATCTCATAATCATTTTTCCGTATAGTTTTAACCGTGTACAGTTTCTGGTCAGCTTATGTTAACTTTGACCATTAACAAAGCGCAGGGCCACACACTACGCGTTGTGGGCATACACTTTAGTGTCAGCTGCTCCTCACACGGTCAGCTCTGTGGCTCTCTCCGTGTACGCAACCTGAGCAATCTTTACGCACACGTCCCTGGTGGTTCTACTACTAACATTGTTTACAGGGAAGCCTTATTATAATGGACCTGACTGCTGATAGAAATAATAATAATAATTTTTATTTTCTCATCACAAATGTTGAATTAAAGTACAGTAAAGTGCTTAATCTAATATAGAAAAAAATTTAAACATTTGTGAAAGACTGGTGCCCGAAGAAGGCATGAAAAGCCTGTGTTACGGGTCACCAGGCCCCCCAAGTCTTACAGCTAGATTATTTATGTAATTAGACCAAGTATTCAGAACTAGATGTGTGATGGAGTTTACTATGCTAATAAGTATATGATTTTAACAAAAATACTGTTTCTAAAATGGATATTATAAAAGATTTATGTGTATGTACAGGTTTATGTGAGTGAGTGTATATTTGTGTGTGTATGGGAGTGGGTGTATGTGTGAGTAGGTGTATGTGGGCGTGTGTGAGTTTGTGTTACTACGTGCAGGTATACGTAGGTATAAATAGGTACAACAAACTTTGTTTAGTAAAAATTCTAAGTTTCAAATTGTCTAATAACTTAAAACCCACTCAGCCTAAACTGTTGGCAAAAACACAGGGCACTCGAAGCTATGTGAAGTTTCTTTATAAATAAATGATAATACATACTTCATCGTTTTTTATGTACTTTTTCATAGTTGTGAGTAGTGTTGGGTACTCAGCACAAGTGCTGGCACAGTTGTAGCTGCTCACTTCTATAAAACGAGTGACTCCCTCTTTTTATTTTGATGTGCTAGCACCTAGCACACACCACAGATTAGCTACACAGTACGACCATCCAGTCTGCCAGTCTATTTGCGGTTCTAAGCAAAACGATTTAAGGTCTAAGTTTAATTGCCGCCTTTTGTTTTCGATTGACGACATCATGTAACCTTTCTCTCTCTCTCTCTCTTCATACTCATAATTATGTGTGCTGTGTGTCGCGGTTTCGTTTCGTCTCCGGTACACCACATCTGTGTACTTACACACTCATGACTCAGTTGACTCACAGGGCACCGCAGCCTCGCCTCGTTCGTGGTAGCACAGTGTGCTAGCACACTCAGTAAAAAGAGTGCCTCGCACGATACTCATTTTAAAAGAGTGTGCTACCCATTACTTGTTGTGAGAATAAAGAAAGATTTAAAAAATACCCATCAAATTTCAGTTAGCAAGTAATGTTGTTCTCCGACTACTACGTAGACGTAGTTGCGGGCACGGCTAGTCATGCAATGAAGCCACTCAGCTTCAGTGGAAACACAGATTTATATGATATTTGTCAATCTTTTTAGCAACGAGTTCCTAGGCGAGCTCGCGATCCCCTTGCCGGCCAACAGCAGCGAGACCACCACCAGCGACGCCAAGCTGCAGGACCTCGACGAGAGCGAGCACAGCCTCAGCGCGCATCACTCGTCCAGCTCCTCCGACAGCACGGGCGACTGACACACGGACTTGGACATATTTAAGCCGATCACCACATAAAGCGGTATTACGACACCGGGAACATTTAATTTAGATTACAGTGGAATTTGTTTATTACGACTTCGCTTATAACGACCAGCCGCTTATAGCGACTTAAGAACACCCTTTAGTTAGGTTTTGTTATCTGGTATGTACTGACGCTTATAACGACGTCCGTTTAGTACGACCAAATATCGCCGTCCCTTTGTTGTCGTTATAAGCGGATTCCACTGTATTTTAGAACGAAGCGCAAAAAAAACCCAATGATTATTTGACTTTTAGAATGATTGGCGAACGTCCTACTAAACGTCCGTCAACAGTTTCTAAGTAACACCTCTTACTTTTATTAATCTCTAGCAGAACTTATTAGATAGTGGTGCCGATTCTGTTACGCTCCAACTAAACTGAACTAAAAATATTACTATTTATTAACAAGTAAAACAAGAAAGAGACTGAACATTTTCAGAACTGACAAACTAGTTTACTTGTTGAACATGACCGTGTTTTTATTCTGTATATGCTGAGGTGTCGTCTAAAGGTGGTTGTAGTCACAGCAAATAACTAGCCATTAAAATTTAAGCTTTAAATCGTGTGCATTAAAGTAAATATTATAATGGACTGTAGCCGCAAGCGCGCTTGTCGCAAGCCGTCAACTATTTTATCTTGTCATTATAAAATTTACATTAATGCATACGATTTAAAGCCCAAACTCGAAGGGCAAGCTATTTGCTGTGTCGGAGCGGTGCTGTTATAGTGTGTGATGACTTTAAATTTGTTTGGAAACTTCAACCTAATTTGACAGTTCTAATATTCTTCCAGCTCTTTCTTGTTTTATCTGCTAGTAAAGGATAGCAATATTTTTAGTTTAGTCGATGCTCAACAGGATCTGGGTGATTGTTCATGTTACTCGGTTATTTCTTAACGCCGCGTTGATACTATTACAGTACTTACTGATAGAGCGCACTCAGCTCTACCTACTAGGTCGCCACTCGTATCGTAACACACGGTGCTCCGATGCATGCGCATGCGCTGATCAGAGTGTCAACACAACTTTAGAAACTCTGATAGATGAGACCCGATATAAAGGGTGTAAACGAATTCGTGTAATATCTTAAAACCACATGTTCTACACGGAATATAATTTTTCATAATAAAAAAAAAATTCGTAGATACCTGTTCAAATAAAAATATACGTGAAAAATAAATTATATGTGATAGAACATCACGCCACGTGTGTCCACGCATAAATTAATGGAAGCAGGGCCAGGCAGCTAGCGGACATGACTAGTGTAATATCGCTCCGCGCAGTAAGTTAACTCAGGGCGCTACAATGCCTCAAGTTAAGAACACCATTATTTTATTCTTAAAATTAGTTTTATGTTGAAACCAAAGAATCTCATGTAGGGTCCATCTGTGTCACCAGTAGGTTTTCAAGGAATTTCACGAATTCGGATACACCCTGTATTATTATTTATTAAAGATACATTAATTTAAAATAAAGTAACTATTTTTATGTATATCACATTTCTTTGTCGCCACTGTGTTCAGACAGTCGGGTGGGCACGCGCACGCCTGTGTGTCGTCGAATAGAATAGAATAGATTTATTTGCAAAAAACATGGGTAGATACATAGATAAGGGTAAGGACAGTTCTATATAAGTCACAAAAGTAGCCGCATATTTAACCATACAAAATGGTGTGCAAATTAAAACCTGTTGTTTGATCCAAAACATATCCATATCAGCTTGTTTAGCTTTCTTCTGTCTCGCTACCTATCTACCTTAAGTAAAGCATGCACAATACGGACGGTTTGGGCGTCCTGAATATATTTTGTTATATTTTCGTATGATATTTATATTATGACGCTGGTTTATTCGACTTACTGCTAAAATTATAAATTAGTGTCAATTGACAGTTGGATAATATTTTACGTATTTTGTAAAACAGCATATCGGTAGTTAGTTGCATATAGACTATTCCGTCAATATATATTATAAAGCGGTAAATACACTAGCAAGTTAAATTGCACAAGTTATTGCAGCAAGTGTTTAGTTAAACTGTTTCCACTGAATGCAAGTTTTGTTTAAAACCTTACACGGGCAGCTTGCGACAAGTCAGACGAGTTGGTAAAACTTGCAGAAGCGACTTGCTGCGGGAGGATCTACAGTGCAAGTAGGTTGCAAGGAGTTAACTTGCACAATTTTATTTGTTAGTGGATTTAACGCTTAAAGTAGGTACCTACTATTGGGGTGCTAAGCGCTAAAAATGTTCTCTCTTATGAATCTTGCATTTATTAAAATGATACGACTCCGTCCATTATCGACGCCCGTACTATTATTTATATGTATGTAGGAAACGCTAGAATTTATGTTATAAGGCACTGTTCACGCGAAACGTAAGACAATTTTGACAACAGATTCTTAATACCAGCTAAAACGTTTGGCAATAAATATTACACATCGAGCTTCAGAAAGAGATAATCGGCTAGCTTCGACTTCGTATAGCGTCGTCTCTGTCTCTCATACCTATGTGACGTATTGTCGCTTCGTGCGACAGAGATGACGCTCTATAAAGCCGAAGCTAGCCAATATCTCTTTCTGAAGCTCGATTACCGTACGTATGTTAAATTCATAATTTATTTTATCTTACCTATTTTGATTATAGCAGTTATTTGGTTACATATTTTTTTGGGAAACTGTAAACGTTTTCATAAATAGTAATCTGTCCCAAACACAGTTTCAAAGGATCTTGAGAGGTTTGCATTTTTATTTTTATATTTCGCGTAAACATTTTCAAGTCATGACATATCACATTTGCTCATGTCAGTTTTTCCAACGGATCTCTTACTTGAGAGCAGTATTATTACAAAAATGTTAGGCCCGTACCAATAACCACTGTTTTGGTTGACATCAGTTGCGTAGCTGTCAAAATGCAAACGTCATCTTCATACGTTTGGTAACTCAGAATATTACCACTAGGCGCAAGCCCCAAGCGTCTGCTCAATCATGCAGAAGTATGTGATGGTATTGCAAGTGCTTGCAGCAAACTTCCTTTGATTTGTGCACAAAACCGACACTAGGCCGGATTGGCGACAAGCTTACGCAAGTCAAGCCAAATACCGTATCCACATGTCTATTTGTGGGCGCTTGCCGTTGTTTGGCAAGCGTGTAAAGCCGCCTTAAGAGTTGTCAAAACACTACAATATTAAGATCTTTATCTATCCCCCCCCCCCAACACCCTATTCAGAACCTTTTGGATACGCAGTTGTCGACAGATTTGTGTTGTTATCTCGTTTCGTCTACGATCCTCGTAATGAGAGAGAAAGAGATAAACCAAATCATTTGACAAATGACTAATCGAATCGTTCTGAATCAGGGGTGTGAGAGCTATGTACTTGTAACTACGGGCCTATGTGTGACACGATGCTCAATCATATAGCATAATATGTATAATTAAGTTAGCAATGTAAAGACTCCGTCCATCTCTGTACTATATAATTTCGCCATGTTTCGGCGACGTGTTGTATGTAGAAGATAAATTAATTTAATATGAAATACTAATTGTAGGCTGTAAAATTGCCTTTATTATCATTAACATCGTGGTCGCGAACATCCAACGGTAATAAATATTAAAATTAACTTTTACAACAAATTAATCTTACATATTAAGCCGCTCCATTAGCATAAGAATAAATAATTCCATATAGAAGCGAAACTCTTTTTGCGTGCCCCAAACGCCGCTTCATAAACACCTACTTACCCCGCTGTCGCCCACAGATACACCAGGGCGGAGTACTTATGGCTGTTCATCTATTTAATATTCTCGCACGGAACGTGTACAAGGTAGCTTGACTGACTTGTTGATTGAGCCAACGCGAGACGATAGGCTATTATTGTAAGCTTCAACGCGTCTGGGGCGCCAATTTCGTCTTTTATACGATTATACAGGCACACAAAAAAAAACTTTCTGACCTGGAGGTCTCACTATGTGTACTATATGTTTTTGGGGTCGCTGAATCCGAATCCGGGGTCAGTTTCATTCCAGCACATCTGGGTTCGGCCATAACCTCAAAATATACCCTCAAATTTGCTATATAACAAACAAATAAATAACAAAAAATTTAAATTAATTTGTACTTTACGAGTTTTTCACTGCCCAGCGACGATATGAACGAAGTAAAATTAACCAAATGTGACATTATTAGCCTCCTGGGCGTTAAAGTAAGGACACATAACCAGCAGCTGCGCTTGCGACTCCTAAACGGATTTAGGCGCTTTATTATATTGTTTTAAAGTCTGTTAGCAACAGGCTCGCCCCCTATTACATGGTTTTACTATACACCCCTGACCAATCCTTCGAGGAATACAGGTGTTATGTTGTTATGTTTAAATTGTGTACTATTCGTGCCAAATAAGAATAGGATCGCGCTTGCTACAACTTCACACGATAGCTGTCAAATTGGTACCGCCAGCAAAAAAATACTATGAAAAAAAAATGTTATATTTTTTTATTCATAGATTTCATTATTATTTACATTCATTTTTATAAAATGTTATTTATTGAATTCCATAAATAGATAATTTTGGATAATTTAATAATATTTGAAAACAGTATTCATTAAAGAAATGAACCAAAATATATAGTTAACTTCACGAAATGCTACTGGTCACCCTAATATGTCGCCATAATAATAATATAATTACTGTGTAATTAATTTGGCGTAAAATTGATAAGAAATACCAAAAAAGTGAACAAATATAATTAAACTGAATATAATTTCTTTATTTACTTTTTTGCACACCTTACACTTTGGTAATGAAGTTCACGAGTATTGCGGAACAAAATGGCGTCTTGACAGTGCTATTCTTATTTGGCACGCATATTAAGATCGTTTTTTTTTCATATTAACGTTTTGAGGCTATTATCTATTTTGTAACCGACTAAGTTTAGAAAAAAATAGGCCGGATTCGCGACCCGATATAACATTAATAATTTAAGTGTAGGTAACTACGGGGGCCAAATTGTAAATTGTTAGTGTTATAGTAAAAAAGTGTTGTAAATTGTAAAGTATTTAGATTTAATACTAAATTAAGTGAAATGTTCCTCTTTTTCTTTTTTAAGTTATAATCTTACGAAGGGCGCTTGCATAAAGAAGCAGGTTTTCCGGTTCCGTCTTGTCGGTGCAGATCGGTACTGGGTACTGATCGGTGCAGGTCAACCTACATAAAGAAACAGGTTAATTAAGGGTCAATTCATACTAGAGCAGATTCGAAGCGTCAAATTCATCACAAGTAAAGCGAAGAACCAATCAGCGTTGGTTGCGCTCCGACGCGCGAATTCGCACGTCTTTTTTTTATCTTAGAAGAAATATGTGTATTATTTTGTGGAGATAAGGATGAATAATTATGCTATTTTAAGTTTCAGATTGACGCTTCGATGGACTTCGACTCTGTTCTAGCATGAGTTGACCCTAACTTATGGTTTAGGGACTAAACCATAAGCCGAACCGTCCAGGTAGTCGGTACCGCCGAGTTTAATCTGTTTTTTTATGTGTAATCACATCAGATAACTCGGGGCTACTTTACCCGCACCGATGGGTACCGACTTGTTACTAAGTATCTGCCTTTCGCTCACAATGTGTGTAAGCGAGATGCAAATAACGATAACAATAAGAAGCTCCCATTTGCGCGGGTGTAATAATTATTTTATAAAAAAATACTATAATATTTTTTTGGGAAAAGTAGACCACGAAAAGGATTTTTAAAAGAATCTCGTCTTAGAAATGGTTATTGAATTTGAAACTATTTCTCAGATGATTTGTTTTTTAGTTTTTTAAGTATTATAAAATCTCTGGGTCGGTTCTAAGTATGTTAAGTTGGGTGATATTTTTTAACACGAGACCATAGACACCCATTGTCATGTTTTTAATAGCACAGATAATTAATACACTTAATAGTGTTTATATTTACGAGGGAAAATTATTGAATAATAATAATAAGTAAGTACCTACATACGTTAATTTTTATCCAAGTTAAGAGAGTTTCGAATCGCGTTTTTTAGTTTTAGTTCAGATTGAATCTAGAGTGCATTGGAATGGAACTGATACAACAAATCGTATACCTACCTATATGTTATGGTTAATGCTAGGTGAATGTATAAAACTAACTGTATCATGCATCTGTAGGTACACACGTAGTACTAATTCATGGCCTCGCTATAATCTTCGGATATTGATTGGTGTCGATTCTGTTGCGCACTTTGACAGGACTAAACTAAGAGCGTTTGTCTCTTTCTGTTTTAATAAAGAAAGTGACAGTTGCGTTTAGTCTAGTTCAGTACTGTCAAAATTATCCAGCTATTATTGGATAACTTTTTCTACATTAACCGTAACATATTGGGTTACTTCAAATCAACTGGCAAAACTTCGCAGTAGTATAGTTATAAAACTCATCAAGTTTAATTACTTAAAAATATACCTAACTTATACAGTAGCGAAGAGCGCGCATGCATTATCTAATTAACAAAAGATTAAGTTTTTATAAATGTGTTCTATTAATGATAGGTACCTAGTAATGCTGCAATTTTTCGCCAGTTAATTTAACGTAGGTAACACTGAATAATTAATTAACCACATGCAATGGGTGCTCAATATAATGAAATTGTCAACAGTCACATCAGTGTTCTAAACTATTAAATTTAAGTTATATGTATTTTATTTATTTAAGGGTTTACGTGTTTGTACAGTAAAAGTAAACTATAAGAAATAAATACAAATGTTTGTTTCTCTTTCTGTGTTTTATTTATTTAAAAGTGACGAAAAATAAAGCACTTATCGTCAGTACCTAGTAGAGGCGTAGCCAGGATTTTGTACGGGGTGGAGCAAACTCCCTGCCGGGGTTGCGGTGCATGCTTAGGCAAATCCCGCGACCCCCGCCGACGGTCAGAAGGAGGAACACCGTTGGTTGTTAGCCGGTAAGAGTCCGACAGACCCCCTCACCTACCCCGGGCGAGGGAAATCTATGAGGATTTTACCACGATAAAAAAAGGGTGGAGCAAACTCACGACAGACAGTAAATATTGGTCTATGCAATAAATCTGGAAGGAAAGAATGGGATTATTGGGCAATTTTGCCCCATACAACAAATTAAACAAAAAATCAATTCAGAAACATATTTATTTGAGCAGAATACATCCACAACACAACACTAACTAGGTATTAGTACCTAATGGTACCTAACTTTACATTTTCCACAAGTAGGTACTAAACTTTTACATGCACGTATCCACTAAACTATTAAAAACGGGTGTCAACGAATTCGTGTAATTCCTTAAAACTACATTATCTATTACCGGTATAGATATATCCAAGAGATTAAAATTGATAAAAAAATTAAAAACTTTTTGGTTGCTACAGGGCAGGGGTGGCCAACTTGATTCGACCCAAGATCTACTGTTTACTGAGTCTACTCTGTGCGATCTACCAATTACATAATCAGTACCTCTTCATTCAACTTATATTAAACTTATAATTTTCTTTGCCTTGCCATGATCGACTGGATTAAAAGCCGCGATCGACCGGTCGATCGCGATCGACTGGTTGGCCACCCCTGCTATAGGGGTATGTGATCGTATCTAAATAACCTAATAAGGGTAAATAAATTACTCTGAGCACTAAAATTACCCCGGTACAGAACACCATGTTTACTTTTTGAAATATTTTTTATTGAATCTAAAAAAAACCCTTGCAGGGTCAATCTGTGTCGCCAGTAGATTATGCGGTTTGAAGGAATTACACGAATTCGGATACACCCATATAAACTTTAAACATAAACAATAACGGTTTAGTTATTTGGCAACAATCAATTTGGCAGAGAGAATAATATTTCTACAGTATTTTTTTTAAGTATCTACTCCAAATATAGTTTTTAGTATTGACAGCATTAATGAGTTGCTGAGCCAACGTGAAGGAGAAAGAAAGATCGCGGTGCGAGCGAGACAGAGACAGGAGACCAAGATATGCTTGACTTACCTGTCTCCGTCTCCGGTTTCCGTCTCGGTCTCCTGCCCTACCTTAACTAAAACAGAAAGAAAGCCTAAAGTCAAGTAGCGGTCTCGGTCTCTCGTCTTCCGTCTCTCTCTCGCTCGTTACTGAACACAGTACAATAGCCTAAAGTCAAGCAGCGGTCTCGGTCTCCGTTCTCCGTCTCGCTCGCTAATTGAACACAGTTTAAAAGCCTAAAGTCAAGTAGGTAGTGGTCTCGGTCTCGTCTTCCGTCTCTGTCTCGTTCTCCGTCTCCTGTCTCTGTGTCCAGTGTCTGTCTCTCGTCTTAATCGCACCGCGAACCACCGCGGCACCTTGATATACTGGTTGGGTGAGCCAACGCGTGACGCTAGGCTATTGTGGTGACCTTGAACGCGTCTGGACTTTTCACTTCTACACAACTATTAGTTATTCCTATGGTCATACCATATTGTAAATGTCTTGTCAAAAGAGATAGTAAAGGAATCACTATTTTCATATAGTATTATATAACTTTGCCAATGCAAAAATAGATAAATATACTCTTTATCTTTCTAGAATCTTAGAAATCAGTCTCATATAAGTATAGGAACGTTTGGTATAAAAAAAATAACTAAATTATTTTTCAGACTTTTTAGCAAAAAAGTTTATATTTTACAGTTTTATTATATGTTATATCTTACACAATTTCAATAAATACTACAAAATGTTTGGTCTCGCATTAAAGGAAATTTAGTATAGGAAGAACGTCCACTTCAACAAAACTCCAAAATTGCAGTCACAATGCAGCTATGCAGCAAAATGACAATACCGTAAGGCCCGGACTCCTCCAAAGCGGAGAGGAGACGAGATGTCTCGTAAACAACCAATAGGATTTCGTTTTGAGTTGAAGCTAAGCGGAGAGATGTGAAAATAACACGATCCTGTTGGTTGATCGAGACATCTCCTCTCCTCTCCGCTTCGGTGGATACCGGGCCTATCAAGCACACAATGAATACTGCAGTGTAACAATGCAGTCGCTTCTACTGCATTCTTTTGCAGTTAACTCACAGCTGAGCAGTAACCGTGTTTATCTACTGTTCCTTCATTAAACAGTTTTTTTTAGCGATGGGCGATTCTGAGATGTATCAACAATCAAAACAATTGCAGTCGTCTTGTCAACAATTGACTTGCTCTCCGACAAAACAATCGAGATGTTTTTCGATTGTTAAAATCGTTGATAGATCTAGCTCACCGTGCGTGTTGGTCGACTTGGGTCAACTGCACTGTAATGCGCGGAGTCGTCGATGATTCTCGATTGTACTCGAAGGCTGACGTATATTGATAGAGTCCGATTTCCGATGCTCGACTACGCACGAATGCCTGAGCGCTATTCGCGGTTGTATCGACTCTAGTCCGATAGAAAACCATCGAGAATCATCGAGATGTTTGAACAATCGATTATAACAACTCGCCATCGCGCATCGCTGTATTTTGGTAGACTCGACTGAACCCTCTCTACTAAATACTTGTAGATATATTTTTCCATTAGGTACATATTACAACATCAATCTACCCTACAATCGGTAAGGCCTTCCCATACCAATCCCGATGACCCTGTCGGACTGCCGCAGCCTCCCACGGCCCCGTCCGGCGTCCGGCAGCTTGTGTGAGCCGGACAGCACGATATCCGGCGGACGGAGAGGGTCGGTGTCGCGAGTGGGGTAGTCTTCGTAAGGAAGAGGTGGACTCAAAGTGGATTGAGTGATCTGGGCATACGATAATGATTATACAATGTGTAACGTAAATAACGATAAATGATACAATGGTGTCGATTCTGTAGCACATTTTGACAGTACTAAACTAGACTAAACCCAACTGTCACTTTCTTTTTCTATTAAAACAGAAAGAGACAAACACGCTTAGTTTAGTCCTGTCAAAGTCCGCAACAGAAACGACACCAATGTGTAAACAAAAATAACTATAATCTCAGGCACCCCAATTAGATTGGTAAAAAAACACATAATAGTTAAAAGGACAATGGGCAAAATTTTATGGACCCCGTCCCCAGAGATGTAGCACCACAAGTTATATTAAGAGCGAATGAATGTATAAATATCTGAATAACTAAATAATATAATAAGTGAATGAATGAATGGTTGAATGATGTTTTTTTTTGTATCTTTATTTTGGAATACCTGCCTTTGATTAGCAAGATTCATAATTAATAAATGGGCCGTGTTATGCAATAATGTGTTTATATAATAAATGGGCCGTGTTATGCAATAATGTGTTTATATGTTACTCACACTCTGACACCACACCACACCACACCACACCACCATGTAATACGTACAAGTTTGTCCCTGAGCGCGTGTTCCAGCAGCAGGTGCCGCAGCGCGGTGGCGTGACGCCGCACGGCGCTCGACAGCTGGCGCGCCGACAGCACGCACAGCGCGCCTGACGTCATGCACTCACACTCTGACACCACCATGTAATATAAAACATTGCCTGGACGGTGGAGCATGGAGGGACGAGTGGCTATAACCATAGCGCGCAGACCAATCGATAAAAAGTAGCAATACTGAGCACTCGTTAGTACATCAAGCATGCGACTGCCGGCTTAGTGAAAGTATTGTTCACCACGTTGCTCACAGCATGTTTGCGATTTCAGACCGTTAAGTCTAGCCCCCTTTTTCTTCTCCCTCCCCTTATCCCACACATGTGGGGTCGGCACAACATGTAATTCGTAAATCCATGTTGTTACAGTTTTTGGCTTATTGTTTTATGACCGGCCGCCTGACTGACATCAACCCTCTTTGGGAATACTCGTCGCGCGGGTGACCCAATGTGCTTGCTGATATTATGCACTGAGTCCCAAAATGATATGCTTGTCAATCTTATTCCCGACAACTAAGCAGACTATGTTCTTCTTGGTGGAGTATACTTGAAGTTCCTTGACCCACTCATTAAGTCTAGCCCCCTTACTCTCCAAATAATTCCGATCAATCGGTGTAGCAAGAATGTCAGACCGCAGCCTCACTAGCGCCACATTTGCAAAATTTAACCTTTTGAAGGTCAACGACGGCTATAGACGTTAAACGAAAATGTGCTCGGGCCGTCAACGACGTCAACGACGTCCATGGCCATCAAAGAGGTCCATGGGCGTCAGCGACGTCAATGGCCGTCAACGACGTCAATGGCAGTCAACGACGTCCATGGCCATCAAAGAGGTCCATGGGCGTCAGCGACGTCAATGGCCGTCAACGACGTCAATAGCCGTCAACGACGTCAATGGCCGTCAACGACATCAATGGCCGTCAACGACGTCAATGGCCGTCAACGACGTCAATGGCCGTCAACGACGTCAATGGCCGTTAACGACGTCAATAGCCGTCAACGACGTCAATGGCCGTCAACGACGTCAATGGCCATCAACAACGTAAATGGCCGTCAACGACGTCAATGGCCGTCAACAACGTAAATGGCCGTCAACAACGTAAATGGCCGTCAACAACGTAAATGGCCGTCAACGACGTCAATGGCCGTCAACGACGTCAATGGCCGTCAACGACGTGAATGGCCGTCCAAAAAGAACGATGAACTTGTAGCGTGGCGAGGAGGGAAGTGCTCACACGTTTATTGCGTTGCGTTCAAAAGGTTAAAGGTAGTAGCGGATATTTACTGAACTAAACAAAATTGGAATTGTATTGACATTGAAATTATTTTCGAGAGTAACTCCACCAGGTTTCATCACGATGTTTTCCTTCACCGTATGTCAGTGGTGACTAGGTATCTCTACTAATATTATAAAGAGGAAAGATTTGTATTTTTAACCGACTTCCAAAAAGGAGGAGGTTACTATGTTCGTCTGTATATGTTTTTTTTTGTGTATGTTCATCGATATTTTCGCCAATTGTGAACCGATTTTAATGATTCTTTTTTTAATGGATAGGGTATACTTCGAAGTTAGTCCCATTTAAATTTGGTGAAGATCTGATGAAGAACGTCGGAGATAGACAATGGAACTCCTCAATGACGAACAGTACGCATATTGTGATGATGTGATTATGTTACGAGCAGCGTCTTTAGTAGGTCCAACCAAGTTTTAATTAAGGCCACTAAAATGAAAAAAATAAAAGCTTTTTTTACAAAAAATTTTAACCGACTTCATACATACATACATACATAAACTCACGCCTTTTTCCCATGGGGGTAGGCAGAAACTATAGAACGCCACATGCTACGACTCTTACATACCCCTTTCGCTTCATCCACATTCATACATCTTGTCATACACGCACGCCGGTTGAGAGTACTACGCACCTGACCTTTGTGAAGAACATCACCAATAACATCGATGTATGTCCTTCTAGGACGTCCTCTACCGGCGTTCCCATTAACATCCGCCTTATAAATTTCTTTTGTTAATCGCCGTTCACTCATTCTCTCAACATGGCCAAACCACCTAAGCATACTCCTTTCAATTTTTGTCACTACATCATCTTTTAAACCGCAACTTTGTCTAATCTCTTCATTTCTCAATCTATCATTCAAAGTTACACCGCACATACTTCGCAAGGAACGCATTTCCACGGCATTTATTCTACTTTCATGCCTCTTCTGCCACGACCAACATTCACTTCCATACATAAGCGTAGGTACCAACACACCATTATGGACAGCCAGTCGTGCCTTTTTGGACATCGACCGGCTAGCCACAACCGCATGCAAAGCACCATTTACTTTATTTCCCGCATTTGCTCTCCTTTCCACATCTTCGCCTTCAATTTGGTTCAGCGTGGATCAGCACCGATTTCTGAAACTGTTAATTTTATATGGTAATTATTTTATTCTTTATTGAAGTCGGTTAAAATTTTTTGTAAAAAAGTTTTTATTGTATTTTAGTTTGTAACGAATAAACTTAAAAACTACTGGACCGATTTCAAAAATTCTTTTGCCGTTAGAAAGCTACATTATCACCGAGTAACATAGGCTACGGGCGGAGCCGTGAGGACACAGCTAATATTATATTATGTCATTGCACGCTCAACCTGATGCTCAATATCGGGTCATTAAACCTCAGCATAAGCCACCACACGACAAGATTTTTTCTAACCGATAGCTGCGTGCTCTCATGCCTTAATTTATGCATTTTTAATGGTTCGTTAAATTATACAGGGTGTAAACGAAATCATGTAATTCCTTCAAACCTCGTGATGTACTGCTGACATAGATTAACACTGCACGGGATACGTCTGGATACAATAAACAAAAACAGGCAAACATGTGTTCTTAACGCGAGGCATTTTAGCGCCCATTTAACTCGGGGCGCTAACATGCCTCACGTTAAGAACACATGTTTACTTCTTGTAATTGTTTTTTATTGAATCCAAAATTATCCCGTGCAGTGTTAATCTATGTCAGCAGTACATCACGAGGTTTGAAGGAATTACATGATTTCGTTTACACCCTGTATACTCCCATGTTAACCAATCTATAATGTTAGATAACGGCATACCATCGTGTGTGAGGCTCAGGTCGATCTCAGACGAGTGCGGCGCGCGATGTGCTCCGCGCACGAAGTCCATACTGTCGTCCATCATCTGAACAACGTTAATATTATTATCAAAACCAAGTGCTCAAATAAAACCCGACACGGTCGGACGTTGTGCAGTCAGCCTCAAAGGCGTAGCCAGGTACAGGTAAGGTGGGGCAACTGCCTCCCATAGCAGGTTCTGGTAAAGGTCTGAGTTTAAGTGCTCCTGAACCGAAGAGTACCTAAACAATTTTAAGCTACGTTGCATTTAAAACTAGCTGCCCGGACAGACCTCGTTCTGTCAAAAGTTATTGGCCTGTAGTGGGAAAAGAAAAGTGTCGTTTTTACTATTTTCCACGCAATTTTTACGTTTTTTCTCTCCATAAGAACCTTCCTTGTGCCTTAAGGAATATATTTTTTTTCCCATTATTAAACGTTTTTGTAGCATGAATATTATCAGTTTTCCCTTACCTGCCCCCACCCCCCCTCTCCCGAACTAAATCCTGGGTACGCCCTTGGTCAGCCTCGCTACCGACCTTGCTGACTGACTAATCTTGTTACCACAGCGTGAGCTATTCTCACACAGAGTGCCAGACAAGAGAAGATGAACTTACTTCATATTGTTCGTAGTACGAGGGGCACTCTTCACAGACAGGATGCCCGTGGTTCTGGAGCCATTCTTCAGCCGACTGCAGCACTTCTATGGGCGAAAAGTGTTTCAACTGTTCTGTAGACGAGCATTGAGGCTTTATTTGGTCGTACTGGTTTGCTAAAACAAAATATGATAGGTGTTGATTCTGTAGCACATTTTGACACTACTAAACTAGACTAAGCGCAACTGTCACTTTCTTTTTCTATTAAAACAGAAAGAGACAAACAAGTTTAGTTTAGTTCTGTCAAAGTGCGCAACAGAATCGACACCAATGGCGCCGATTCTCTTATTCACCAACTAAACTAACTTAGAGAATTGCTATCTTTTTCTAACAGACAGCGCGAGAAAAGGACGGCGATAGATAAGAACTAAGTTAGAGATGTCAAACTAGTTTACGTCTTGAACTTCACAGCGTTTTTAGTCGATACGTTCTGACCTGTCGTCTAAATCTGTATGGAAATTTTAGTTCAACTAAATTTGACAGCTGGCGTGTAAGCGCGACTGCTGATCATGAAGTTCTGGGTCAATACCCAGGTCGGGCAAAGTATTATTGGGTTCCGTGTAGAATTCTTCAGTAGCAGCCCGGAGTTTGGATTTGTGCCCGGTTGATGGCAATAGGCTCGCCCCCTATTACATGGGATTTAAACATAATGGCGTAATGAGGGCAGTACTATACACCTCTGCCCAACCCTTCGGGGAATACAGGCATGATGTTATAGTTTTATATCAGCCAGGAGAGGTGCTCGTGGTTAATTAATAACCGTGTGGATTATATGATTTGCAAGGTTAACCTGCACTTACCGCGGTCACCCCGTGGATGGGTGACCGTTCGATACACATCGAGACCCCTCCATGCCTACGAGAGCACGTTAAACCGTCGTTCCCGGGTGTCATACGAATACCTATGACAGTCGTTACGGGTATTCAGAAGTCCGTAAGTCTGACAACCGATCTAATCTTAGGATATCGTCATTGCCCAGTAAATGGGTTGCGGAGATCTGATGGCAGTCGCTTCGTGTAAAATACTGGTATTCAGTCGCATCTGGTTAAACTGGAAGCTGACCACAACATAGTTGAGAAAAGGGTAGGCAGAATGATCTTAGTTAATTCAACTCTAAGTCATAGTTTAATTACGAGAATTAGTCTTCAGATCCTAACAATATCTAGAGCAGGGGTAGCCAACCAGTCGATCGCGACGGCTCTTAATCCAGTCGATCATGGCAAGGCAAAGAAAAATATAAGTCTAATATAAGTTGAATGAAGAGGTACTGATTATGTAAAAGGTAGACTAAAAAATTTAAAAATTTAAATCAGATTCTCTAGACCGCTGGTCTAGAGAATCTGATTTAAATGCATTTACCTGGTGTCCACGTGTGTTGTTGATGACGGCAGGGTCCATCGCACTGGTCGCTGTACGCCAAGTGTTGCGGGACCCCCTCCGCCTCCGTCCCGCACCACTGGTCGCTGTACGCCAAGTGTTGCGGGACCCCCTCCGCCTCCGTCCCGCACCACTGGTCGCTGTACGCCAAGTGTTGCGGGACCCCCTCCGCCTCCGTCCCGCACCACTGGTCGCTGTACGCCAAGTGTTGCGGGACCCCCTCCGCCTCCGTCCCGCACCACTCCTGCATTACATTACGTTGCGGTTCTTACTATACACATAACAACACGCCTGTATTCCCCGAAGGGTTGGGCAGAGGTGTAGAAAGCAAACATTTCGACCACGATTTTTTTATCCCTGGAAATCTGATTGGTAATCGTGGTCAGGGCCTGATTGATCTTATAGGCTTAAGGCCTAGACCCTATAAAGCTTGGAGGCGCGTGATCCTGAAGGGCGCGATGTGAAGGGCCGGGCGAACGACGCGGCGTCATAAAAAAATGTCTCAAAAACTCAACTTAGCAAAAACTTTTTTTTAATATCAAAACATAACTATTTTATAGTTTTTATGTATTTTATTATGCAATCACCTGCTGAGCGGGTTGCCACACGGCCTCCGGCTTGTCTCCAGTCCAGGACTGGTCCATCCACGAATGTTGCGGACACAATTGGTGGTCAGAGGGCAGTAAGGCAGCGAGCTCAGAGTCCGGTGGTGCTTTGATGTCAGGGGCATCCTCTGGTGAAGACATACCTCATTGATTCATTACGTTTAACGTGTTTCTAGGGCAGGCGAAGAAACGAACAATGACACAAAGTATTATGTTAGCGTCGAGTTAACGATACGTATTGCTCTCCATATACTTCTTTATCGCTCACGCATCTTACCGCGTTTCGTAGTAAGGGGTGGGGCGAGACGCGGCCATTCAGACTAACAAACCTTTTTCTACATGTTTTACGATGGGTTGCGGGTTACGGACGCTCAAAGGTCATTTATTTATTTATTTATTGGACAGCCAACAGAGGCCACACAATTACATGCATGTTAACATGAACACGAACAATACAAATGTGCGCTTCCAATTATAGGCGACCACATCATTCACTTAATAGGTAGGTACAACAAGCTTATATACGAAAATCATAGAAAGGGAATCAAAATGAAAAGTAAAACAATAATGGTACAGAATAATACAAAACAATAAAAATAGTACAGATTAATAGTACAGATTAATCATAAACAAACTCAAATAAAATAAAATAATAATCAAAGAATAACCATAGAAGTGAACAAAATATTATGACTTGGGTACCATGACTTTTACGTCTTTTTTAAACTTTGGTAATTTGCATGTAATATCCAAATCATTATGCTTCGATACTACGTTATACTGCCTACAGAGCATGTCATTGTTCCTTTTTTCACCTGCCCTAGAAACAGACTAAACTTTAGTCGAAGGAGTGGCCTAGCTTGGGAGAGGCAAAGGAGGTCATGGCCCCGGACGGCACAGATGTAGGGCAGCATCAGGTCATAGTCATCAGATAACTGTATTGTCAACGGGACTACATAGGTACTTATTTACGCAAAATTTCAAGTCAAGTTTTATTTTGAATCCTTTTGCAATCAAATTAGCAACAGAATTTTCACCACAATTTTTTGCTTAGTTGCGAAAATAGGGTTGAGGGGCGGCAAATTTGGGGTTAGCCCCGGGTGGAAGAAATACACGCTACGACACTGAGTCGAGGGTTCTGGTTGCTCAAAGTTAAGCTGGTTGGCTTCTTGGATGGTAGAACATTCTTTGCGATTGAGACCCTTTACTTAACTAGACTAATGGAATCAGAGCATCCTCTATATTCAGACGCGGCCTCTGGGAACACAGCCAACTTAGAGGCCCCAGGGGTGGCCCAGAAGCACCTACAATAACTTTATTGACATCAGGGCCATATCTCTGGGGCGCCGCGGCAGCAAGTGATCGAGGCCTCGCTTGGCCCTTTAACAGGGGCGTCCTGCTTAGGGTCCTAGGCATAGCATTTTTTTTTTCTGTTGAAATCTGCACTCAGTAAGGGACATTAAGTCAGGCATGCACAGACCGCGGCCCTTCGTCAATATACGTGCGGCCCGCCCGCGAATAAAGTCTTATTCGTTCGTATGATAATACTGCAATATTTTAACAATAAGGGCCAACTTATAATCATTGTTTTTTTTTAAATGCCCTGTCTACTGTTTGTTTCATTAAAATTAATTTCATCTTTTTTGGTTGCTTTTAATTATGTTGGCCCGCTTTTAGCTCATAGCCTACCCGAGTGGCCCATAGTCCTAATGGCGCTTATTACAAAAAGTGGTTTAAACCAAGACTAAGGTAAACCCAGATTTATAATATACTCATCACTTGCTAACGTCATATAACAAAAAGAGATGGAGCTATTTTAAAACCGAGGTTTCTCTTAGTCCATCTTTCGTAATAAGAGGGAATAAGTCTGTGGATCCCTGCATTAGGTACATCGAGTGTCGAATGAGGGCAAGTACTTGTGAACATTTTAGGTAGTTGTTCCTTAAGATGGTATAGACAGAATGTGTTTGTTTCTTTTAAGTCCCGCTTGGTGTTATTTAGCTAAGTTTTGATAACATTTAATTATGTAATTTTTTTTATATGTATAGTTTAGCTTCCTTTTTACTTTTGTAAATGTGAGAACTTCGTCTGCCTGTTCAGATTGTTTTTTTTTTGTTTTTTTTTGCACTCGTCTTTTAGACATTACACACTGGTCTGTGGTCAGGACTTCATTATTCTCTCATTATCCTAAATCATTGTACTGTATCCACTGAAATTGTTAAAGATATTATTTTTTAAAGAGTAACCATGGAGTTTCTTGCCGGCTCTTTTCCTTAGGAAAAGACTAATTGGAACCGTGCATCTAAATTTGACTTTTCATAAGCACCTGTATTGGTTTATGTTTTTTTTTTTGCTTTGTTTGAATCCAGCAGCCAGTTCATTAGGGTGCGTCTCCGATCGTTTTACGTAGGTTTAGGAAATGGGACAGGGCACAGATTGACATCATATTGCAATCTCTACCCCAAGTCATTAGCTTATACAGGGTGTAAACGAAATCATGTAATTCCTTCAAACCTCGTGATGTGCTGACATAGATTAAACCCGCATGGGATACTTTTGGATTCAAAAAAAAAAAAATTACAAAAAGTAAACATGTGTTCTTAACGTGCGGCATTTTAGCGCCCCGAGTTAACTGACCGCGCGGCGAGCGGTAGCCGCGCAATTCGCTCGGAGCGCTAAAATGCCGTACGTTAAGGACAAAATTGTTTAAATATTGTAAAAAAAATTGAATCCAAAAGTATCCCATGCAGGGTTAATCTATGACAGTAGTACATCACGAGGTTTGAAGGAATTACATGATTTTGTTTACACCCTGTATATACATATAAACACTAAAAACTATGAAAAAGTTAAAGTTTTGGTGTCATTGTCTATGGTCTATTATAGGTCTGATAGAACACTTACCAGGTTCCTCACCTAGAAAGGCCTTGTTGTGCAGAGAGACCTGCTCCGCGTCTATGTCAGCCTCCACATCATATGTTTCATTAAGATGTATACTGCAAAAATACAAAAAATAGCAGTACTGGTGGCATTCAGGGGAGGCCCATGTAGTAAGTAGGCAGGTCACCATGTGCCAACAGAATTAATTAATAGTTTTCAAAGACAGACATTTTTATATTCCACTTATTTTTTATTATATTTTTATATTAGGTAAACGGTGTAAAGGTCTAACCTTAGGCTATCGGCATTGCCCAGTTAATGGGTTGCGGAGGTCTGATGGCAGTCGCTCCATGTAAAATACTGGTATTTAGCCTAAGTCAAAAAGTCAAGTCAAAGTATTTATTTCAATTAGGCACATAAAAGGCACTTTAGAACGGTAATATTTACAAAAAAAAAAAAGGATTGATTCTAGTCGCCCCTTCCAAAAGGTAGTTTTGTTTTGTATAGAGGAGAATGGGCAAGAAACTCCACTGTGACTCTTTTAAAATGTCTTAATATTTGTCTAAATATTAAAAATGTCTAAATCTAACTGCAAAATGGAATTATGGGGCAATTTTGCCTAATAAACTTATTTTTGAGGTCCAAATAAGTATAGATGGACTGGCATTGGTCTGCCTATTCTGGGTGATTGTTCTGTGGACATAGCTGGTGCCGAGTTGAATCTAGACTATTTACCTATTCTTTCCTTGTGTATAAAAAGTTTTTAAGCTCACAATTACAATGACAATTGCCTGCATAGTGCATTGATATCTGACAACTCTTTTGTTGACTGTGTCTTCTACTTTGTTACATTATTCTGGAATCATGTCCAAATACTATTTTAAACTAGACTGGTCAACGCCATAAGATGACCCTCTGATCAAGGGATAGTTTTTTTTTTCTAAACTTTTTTGCTACATCCACTGCATATTATCTATAGAGTACAATAAACTCCTTTTTTTGTTTATTTTACTTCATTAGGAAAACTTATTACACCTTATGATTTAACTTTTTGTACTTTATGATTTCGAATAAGAAACTTACTTTTTGGTGGTCGGTGAAGGGGAACGTGGGAGCTCCTTCTTGACATCCTGGGAAAGCTTCCAATTCTTCTTGTTCTTATAGAATTCTAACCGATATATGGCAATCAGTTCAGATTTAGTCGACTTGATATTTAATGCCATTTTCTTAGTAGCTAATGTTTCCATTCGCGTAATTAAACGTTCACTTCACTTATTTTCAGGTAAAGTTGTTTTGTATAATTTGTATTGACGCTCATAAAACTTTGCCAATGTTGTTTTAACAAAATAAGAACCGACTTGTTGCGCTGATTAAGCTTTTCTTATATGATTTACTTAGTTACCCTTTGCTTCCATAAATTTACGTAATAATTAGTAAGAAAGTGATAAGATATAAATCGTTCACAGCTAAATCGGCACATTTATTTACATTTCAATTTTCTACGGTATTTTCATCAATAAGGAGGTACTTTACAAGAGATTTGAAAAAATTGTTGCCGCCATATTGGCTAAAAAGACTGACCATAGATAAAAGTATAGGGATGCTCGATCCGTATCGATACTCAAGTGAATCGATACAAAATGATGCGATCCATTCGATTATCGAATCGATACAATTATACAGGGTTATTGGTAAAACACTAACAACCTCTCAGGACCATATTACTAACATCATAACCAACAACTTTTGTTCAATGATTTTTTACAAAACATAATATTTACCAACACAAACTATATAGGGATATACTATTTTACCAAAAACAAACTTTCACAAGATTTCGTTGTTCTATCTAACACATTTCAATTCTGTATTATGTTGTACCTACGCCTCCCGTGCACTGTCACTCGTAGTAATAATTCTGAATTGGTAACTCGCTACCCTACGATTTCCCGCCTTTCTACGTAAAAGCCAAATAGGTAATACTTACAATCGGATATTTGTGGCATGAAAATGACCGAGATCTTTCACGGTACGTACTAAACACCGCAATAAAAACAAACTACCAACTAGGTATTTGTCACATTTCCTGTAAAGTTGCAACTGATTAACACTTTTACAATTGTTTGTAGGTAGACTGAATCCACTCTCCCTTCATAATTAACCAGGCTTAGGACTGGCTACATTAAAGAATAAATCGTATATAGATACCTAAATTACCTACCTACGTAATGTGACGAAAGTTACGTTAAACATTCTTTAATGAATGACTTCTTAAAACTGGTAAATTATTAATCCATTCTTATTTTTGAATGCAGGCGTATTTAAAAAGTGAAATCAGCATATTTACAATAATCGGATTAAAATTATTTAAATCGGTATTTACAAATTATTTACCTCTCAAGTGCAAGTCACGCGGATGTCGGTGAGTATCGTGCACAAAGCGTTCAAAATAGTCACCTTCACCACCAACACAAAGTACACACCTAAAAATCAATTGTTCATTTACTCGGGATACATTGTTACTCGGCTAGGTGTAGGTAGGCAGGTTCGGGAATCGTATGGCATATTGGCGACAGGCTTCAGAAACATTGTTATCACACCTAGCAAGCATTCGCACCATTTCTGTGTACTCGACATTCGAATATTGGTACGCCATCGTGCAATGATAATTACGTCCGCACTACCGAATTTCGCTACAAGGACACGTATGACGCGACGCGGGCGCATCAAAGTGCATCAAAGCGGACGACTGGCGGCCGCCCGGGCGCAGATAAATAGGTCAAGTCCAAGCGCCCCCACTCCCGCCCCCGATCCACCGTGCTCACCCGCCGCAGCAGCAGAGCCGGTCGTCCCTTCTGACTCCGCGCAGTCACCGTTAATACAGCCCTCATCAAGCTGTCGTATCCCTCCCAGTCCTCTCGCATTCAACACCCTACGAGGTTCGAGTCCCCCCTGAGGGACGCCCTTAGAGGTGTTGCTGCTATAATAGTCATGATGTTACAGTAGTTAGCGTAGTTAGCTAGGTAGTTAGTTTAGATATTGGTTCGGAAACCCCTCTGGTTTCGCCAATAATAGCCCGGTTACGTAGAAAAGGTCCGCAAGACCATCTACAAGCGTCGATTAGGAAAAAAAAAGCCCCCACCCCCCTACATTAGACAGCAGTTTGTTTACCTAATTAGTGCCTTCTTTTGTTACGCGTAGAGTTCGGAACATTTAGTGCGGTGAATTCAAATATTTTTATGTTTGTATGAAAAGGGGATTGTCCATTTAGTATGAGACTTTGGCCTGGCATGAACAAACATTGACAAATATATTTTTACAATAATTAATTAGTTAGCAGTCCTAAGAAAAAGAATATGAATATGATTTAGTATCAAAAGAGTTTAAATAGAATCTATTACATGTGACAAATAAGGTTATAAATGTGAAATAAAAGACATTTTTATGAATTATTTTAATTTTATTCTGATTCATAAGTTAATAATATGTTATCTAGAAACTGGGCAGGTGGAGATATATGTTCTTGGTACCTTGCCCAGCTCAAAAACCACATAATAGTCATGACATGAGGGCAGCAACCCACTGTTCTCCGGCCAACCATGCAATTACAATAATATTCATTAGTTGTTTACTGGTAAAATTCATATTCATGAAAGTGTTGATTGATACAAAGATATAATTATTCAGAAAGACTTAAAAAAATGAGATTATTATTGTTAAAATTATTAATTTTGTAGCATTATGTTCACGCGTAGCCTGGAATGGACATTGCCCTTTGATGAATTAAAATTTGATGAATTATTAAAAGTCATAGAACAAAAGTTGTTGTTTATGATGTTAGTAATATGGTCCTGAGAGGTTGTTAGTGTTTTACCAACGACCCTGTATACGATCCGCGCGTGGATCGATACAAAGGTATGGTGGATCGGATCGAAAACATAGTATTTTATTTACTTAGCATCACATTATTTTGACTATTTAGATTAAACATAAACCAGTATCTAATACAAAGTAACAAATACAAAGGGGATCTACGTCGATTATAAGTGGATTCATACTTAATGTAAACACTTCTCTGGCGGTTTATTATGTTTACTCTCGTTGGCCAATCACACGTTGAATTAAAGTCGGAATCGTCTCGATCCAGCACAATTGTCGAAATTATTATTTCTTCGCACTTTAAATTTTAAGGATTAGCAAATGTAATCGGTAATCAGAACCTATGTTTTTTTTTAATCCTTTTTTTGTGTATTAAAATTATGTATTATACTGAAACTTATGACGGAGGGGGAGAGAGAGACCTAAGACAAGATGGATGGATTGTGTGAGGGAGGATATGAAAGATAAGGGAGTAAATGATAATGAGACGGCTGACAGGGAAGAGTGGAAGAGAAAACATATTGCGCCGACCCCAAGTAACTTGGGACCAGGGCAGGAAGATGATGATGTATTATACTGAAACATCTTTTCTATAAAAAACTTGATACGATACCGGATCCATCCACTGGATCGTATGAATTTGTATGGATCGATACAGTGACATAATTATGATCCATTGCGATCAAAAATATCGATATAAAGCACCTGGATCGAGCATCCCTATAAGAGTATAGGACTTAATATTTTGACTAACTTCACTATAAACTAGAGTGCGCGCAAGATAACTCTGCGCGCGACGGAGGGCGTGCTAAATGTTGCCATGATCGCAAAAATACAAAGTCCTACTTTTTAAGGAAAAGTAATATATTCGTGAGCATTAAAATTGGGCAGCCCTCTTGCGGTTTATTATGTTTTAATTGAGCTCAGCTAAGTTCGTTTAAATTTACTACCTATCAATTAAATTAATTAGTATTTTTACGTAATTTGCAAAGGAAAAGAACTAAGCTGATAAATGTGGCATGAGTGAATAAGAATGCATTATGATTATTATCGTCTGATGGGGTAATCTTTATTATTATATTTTCTTTTATTCCTAAAATCAGGTAGATCTAGTGACAAAGTTAATAAAACGGCAACACAATGGCGGAACATGATTAGTTCCGATTTTGGACGCGCGCAGAGTTATCTTGCGCGCACTCTATCTAAGTACTTGAAGTTGAGGTTTTGACAATTGATGACAGTTGTTGAATCGTAGACATATATCATTAATCTGTGGTTGTTGAATTTCGCTGTCCCTGTTCCACAAAATGAATCTAAAAGAGGAAAGATTTGATTATTTGCATTGAATAGGCTCTGAAACTACGGGACTGATTTGAAAAATTCTTTCACCGTTAGAATCCTACATTGTCCCTGATGAACATAGGCGATAGAATATTTATAATAAAAAATCTTCTTACGCGGGCGGAGCCGCGAGGGCACAGCTAGTATTGTATAATGGTATCTTTGTCTTTCAAATTATTTGGTAGACAAGATTTTTTTTAAACTCCCCTGTCTTTGAGATCTCCTGCGTGCGATTCGTGAGTGCGGGTGCGTTTACTGACTCAAATCGCACAAATTTCACATGTACAGACCTGAAACAACTATATTTTGTAGGCCATACAAATATTTGACCACCGACGACACGACGATTCGTTAAAGACTACAATAATGTGACCGTGTTGCGCCATCATGAAGTGTAGCGCCGTATTTATGAGTAAGTACTTCCCTATACTAACGTTGGCACGAATCGCAATATAGTATGAAACCGAAAGTGACCGAAGTTACGAGACTTACTTGGGCGGCGTAATTTATTCTCGTCTGGCTGCAGCCATTCACGTGGAAAATCAATTTCATATTTACTGGTCTTTATTAAGAAGAGTACTTACAAAGTTTCACTACCTACGCAAGTTGACTTCTACAACCCACTTTCAAACTGTGGACACAACCGCAGTAAGTCGACTTCTACAATTTTTCCGAAGCAATAACTTGCGCAATTAAACTTGTTAGTGGAATTGACGCTTTAAAATAAGATAATAAGTAACTACAATATTTATTTTTATCATTTATTAATCAGTAACTTATCTCTAATACAATCTCATAGACAAAAACATTCGAGTTTTTACTTCCTTTTTGCAATAAAACTTAAATACATAATTACGTTGGACAATTTGAAACATAGGATTTTTACTAAACAAAATATTATGTTGTACCTATTTCTATCAGTAAACAGATCCATATACTAATAGGCTTCCGTGTAAAAATGTTAGTAGCAGTGCTGCCAATAAAAAATTCTCAATTCCCCGCGTCAGTGTCGTCGATTCCCCGAAATTCCCCGCTTCTTTTCTTTTTTCATCCGTGAGAGATAGTCGGACGACCTTTTTGTGCGAACGCGATAAATTTGGCACTTCTTTTTCCTCTAGCGATAGTTGGACGAGCTTTTTTTTTAGGGGCTCCCCTCAATATTTCCCTGTATTTGCTCTTTTGTCCAGCTCTTTCCCTTTCTGCGATAGTCGGACGACCTTTTTTTTAGCGCCTTCTTGTGTCTTGGCGGCATTTGCGAACACGACACCTAAAATATTGGAACTCTTGCCAATTCCCCGATTTTGTTCATTCCCCGCTCTTTCCCCGCACAGACCCTCAATTCCCCGCAAATCGGGGATTTTCCCCGCAATTGGCAGCACTGGTTAGTAGTAACACCACCAGGGATGCAAATTGCAATGCTTATAGAAGGCTGGTAAGTCATAAGTACCTGCTAACATAACATCACATTGTACACTTGGTTCGCAATAAATGTTTTGACTTTGATGTGTGCATAAAGATTTCTCAGGTTGCTTACACGGAGAGAGCCACATAGAGCTAACCGTGCGAAAAGCAGCTGACACTAAGGTGTACGCCTTGAAAATTTATTACGCGATTTAACATACACGTAACGCCATCTATTGAGCAAATATGGTACAACAAGTGATGCTAATTTGTTTCTTTTAACTTTAAATTCTAATATCTTTTGATTGAGCTAACCGATAACAACGAAACAAAAACTAAATGTTACTCCGAGATTCGCACAATATTTATCTACAAAAGTCAACCGCATTGAGTCAATACTTTTTACGTGCAGCGTGCACAAACAAACCGAAAAACAGACAAAAATTCCAAAAAATATCGAAATTGATTCTATTCTTTATCTTTTTTTAAATTTATTCTCTTTTTTAATATTTCGTATGTACAGGCACGCCACGTCTACAGATTTATTATATGTATCGATAGAATAGAAGAAGAAGATATAGATATAGGAGATATCGATGATGTGCTATCATTATTTCCTAAAGCCCAGTAAAATGTACTAATTTAAGCACTTTTCGTTCTTGCACGGAACATAAGTGGCAGGCCGACTTTAAGGCCTTGTACCACACTAGACAAGGGGTTTATGACAGGATGCCTGACTGTCTCCGGCGCAGGTTCCACCGTAAAGCAGGACAACACAGCGGCAAGTCCTGCTAGTGACTGCATCAGCCCTAGACGTTCACCTGGGAAAAATAACAGACATTTTTTTAACAATTGCAGACTGTTTAGACAATTTAACATAAAACATAACATCACGCACGCCTGTATTTCCCGAAGGGTTAGGCAGAGGTGTATAGTAACACCAGTATACAAATTAATTCATCTTAAATTAAGTACGTAAGTCATGGTTTTTAGTAAATTGATACATGAACTATTTTTTTGTAGTATTAGGTAGTCTGGTTATTACAAATTGAAGTCATAGATATTTAATTTAAGGCGCTTGGATTGCGCCCATGTTTATTAATAATGAAACGCAGAGGTCCGAGATACAGACTCATAATAAAAAACATTTTAACAAAAATAAAACCGACTTCAACAAAACGAAAAAGTAATAAAATAATTTTATTACCATATTATAAAAGTGACAGATTCAGAAGCCGGTGCTAATCCACGCTGAACCAAATTAAAGGCACCGACTTCTGAATCTGTCACTTTTATAATATGGTAATAAAATTATTTTATTACTTTTTCGGTTTGTTGAAGTCGGTTTTATTTTTGTTAAAATGTTTTTTATTTCATCCATTTTAGTGGCCTTAATTAAAACATGGTTGGACCTGCTAAAAACGCTGCTCGTACACATAATTACATCATCACATTATGCGTACTGTTCGTCATTGAGGAGTTCCATTGTTTATCTCCGAAGTTCTTTATCAGATCTTCACTAAATTTAAATGGGACTATTTCGAAAGAATACTCTTTCAAACAAAAGAAGAATTTTTCAAATCGGTTCATAAATGAGGGTGTACTGCGGTAACAAACATTAAAAAAAAAAAAGAAAAAAAAACATACAGACGAATTGAGAACCTCCTCCTTTTTTTGGAAGTCGGTTAACAAAACATAAAGCCGCGTACGTACTGCGCGTTCCAATGTACGCGTAATCAAGGTATCTTGAACACGCGTACAAATGGATACGCGTACAGGACTTGTATGGTCTGCGGTGAGTCTGAACGCGAGGTGAATCGAACCATTCCAAGTCGCGCTTAGCCAGCGCCATGTCTCCGAGAAACACCGGGAACGCGTGATCCATTTTGCTGTCCAAATAGAGCGTAGCATCCCCATTGACGCGCGAACATAAACCGACTGATGGCGACTCGTCGCGAGGCTGACTCGTGCGACACGCGTGCTCAAAATGTATACGCGTAGCTGCAGATATGGATTGCGCGTTCCAATGTACGCGAAGTCGACTACGCGTAGGTACATTGGAACGCCCAGTCCGTACGCGGCTTTACAATTATTAGCAACAAGAGACGAACAATTAATTTCATATTTATTGGAGAAGAAACTAGTAAAATTTAAATTTATTGACTCAAAGCTTACCGTAGTCTCATAGAGATAAAAAAAAGCTCGTCGCACGACAAGATCTCTATACAAACGTAGTTTTTCAAAACCAAATGAATGTAAATCATAAATATATTAATGTGATAGACACTCACCTATACAAGCTCTGGGGCCCACACCGAACGGCAAATAAACATATTTATTGTTAGGATCTACCTCCTCAGGACTGAACCTTTCTGGTCTGAACTCCTCAGGGTTAGGGAAGTACTTAGGATCATTATGGAGCGCCTGAAGCGGAATCATCACTTTGACATCCTCCTCTATCGTCAGGTTTAGTTCAGGAATAACGTAGGGACGAGTGCACTGTCTTAACAAGAATCCAAGCGAAGGGAAAATCCTTAAACCTTCTTTGAACACCAAATCCAGATATGTCATCTCTTTGATAGCGTCGTAACTTAACTTTCCGTCGTGTTTTGCTAAAACGCGATCAACTTCGTCCTGAGCCTTCTTCTGCACCTCCTGGTTATAAGCCAACTGGTGAAGAGTGAAGCTGGTAGCTGACGAGGAAGTCTCAAACCCAGCAGCGAAGAATACGAACACTTGTGCGGCTATCAGACTGTCATTGAACTCCAAAGTGGCTGTCTCAGGCATACCGTCAGGTTTCTTGTTCTGAATAGATTCTCCAACAATAGTACCCTTCACTTTACACTCTAACATCAAATCTATAAAGTCATTCCTCCCGCTAGGCTGGTAGTTCCTCTGCCTTAAAATCTCTCTAACGAGATCATTCACTTCCTTTTCTATACAAGTCCATGATTTAAAATTCTTGAACGTTTCTGGAAATAGTTCTTTTAGAACAGTAATAATAATTTCCCAAGGTCGCATATCGAAAATTTTGACGCCAAGTTTTCTAAACGCTGAGTTTTCGTCTTTCAACGAGTCTGTGTCGAGGCCAAAGCCACAAGCTCCTATAAAGTCAGTTGTGTATCTTGCCATTAAGTCGCGAGCATCGAGAGATTTGCCATCGGCGGCCGCGGCCAGCGCGCGCGTTTTTAGCCTCTCTGCCCTTTCCACAATCAAATAGAACATAGCCTTCAACTTGCCCGTAGTGAAGGCAGGGGTCATTCTTTGTCTGAGCAGCTTCCAGAGGTCACCGTCGGCGAAGAACAGGTTCTGCATCAGCGGCTCAAACACAGTCTTATGGGAAGTGATACCACGCGCATAAAAGTGTGAAAAGTCTGTGGTCAAAATCCGCTTCGCGATGTCAGGGTCCCGTATCACCAGCTCAGGACGTGTTGAGCGGAAGAATCCAACGACTCGTTCATTAGGGTACCTTTGGTATAAATCGTAAGCGACTTGCGTCATACTGGCTTGGAATAAAAATCCTTTTAAGTTGTTTCCGAATAGAGGAATTGGTTTATCGAATTTGATTCCTCTTTTCTCCCAGTATTTGAAATTTCTTGTACCATAGTAGTACAGAGAGACCAAAAGAGCGACCAAAACTGCCAGAACAATCATCTTTGATTGCCGGCTCTAATGCTGAACGGTACTCCACTTCGGCGTACTTCGACAATTCAGGATGTTTATAACAGCTATCTGTAAGACAACAATACGATTTGATAAGGCATGATATCTTTATTATCTTTACATAGTATAAAACAAAGTCGCTCCCACTGTCTGATCTGTTAAACGGTACGCAACGGATTTTAATGCAGTTTTCAGCAATAGATACAGTGATTCAAGAGGAAGGTTTATATGCCTCACATTAGTATCTACACTGCACCCGTGCGAAGCCGGGGCGGGTCGCTAGTACCAGTATAATTAATATTATAAATAAACAAGTGCATTACTGTATGTTTACGTCTGAGTGATTATTCATTACATCTACGTTATCTAAGTATACCTACCCTAGTAGTATGAACGTAATTCGTGCTAGCGGGATAACCTTAATTGATTGGCCACGCATTTACTACGATAACATATAGGTAGCTGCCTCGTTGGTCTGGTGGTGGCAAGCACGTCTGCTGATTGTGAGTGAGGTCCTGGGTGCGATCCCCAAGTCGGGCAAAGTGTTATTGGGGTTTTCCGTATGGAATTCCTCAGTAGCAGCCTGGAGTTTGGATTTGTGCCCGGTTGATGGCAATAGCCTCGCCCTCTATTACATGGGACTTAAACATAACGGCGAAATGGGGGTGTTACTATACCTCTGCCCGACCCTTCAGGGAATACAGGCGAGATGTTATGTTATGTGACGTAGGTCCATGTCTGACACGCGACGGGTATGCACCGCGTTTACCGCGTATCCTACGGGTATGCTCCGCGTAGTAATTCTTGTCTGATACAAGATATATTAATTGAGCTGTGTTATGCAATAATGTGTCACCCCACAAAAATATAAATTCTGTGTTAACGCCATCTAGTTATTGTTGTACGTGTACTTAACTTGAAAAAAGCAATCTGCATTAAGATTTTTTTTATAGACGGCGCTCTATTAAATTTACTACAGTTCTTAGCATTTTAACAAGCGTTCAATAGAGATACCATAAGAACTAGATGACGTTAACACAAAATTCATATTTTTATGGGTTGACACATGATTGCATAACACAGCTCAATTATTTGTTGGATTTTGAACGAATGCACGTCCGCTAATAACATAACATAACATCACGCCTATATTCCCTGAAGGGTTGGGCAGAGGTGTATAGTAACACCCTCATTTCGCCGATATGTTTAAGTCCCATGTTAGTGGGCGAGCCTATTGCCAAAAACCCAATTTCAAAACAAACTATGAAAATATTCTTATTATGCTTAAATCTAAAGACTGGGAAATTGAACTGGGAGTTGCCTCAGTTGACGAAATGGTTAATATATTTTATGATATATTACAGGATGTAATAATTACATCCTGTAATATATCATAAAATATATTAACCATATGTCCAGGTGTTAGAAGGATATCAGGTAATAAGTAGCCAGTATGGTATCCAGTATACGCCTAAACTTCTTGATGACACGTTTGGTGCAGTGGGTGAGCGATCGGCTTCTGCGCTACGGGTCGTGGGTTCGATTCCCGCACGGAACAAATATTTGTATGGCCTACAGATAGTTGTTCTGGGTCTGGATGTTTGTGCATGTGAAGATTTGTGTTTGTAAATGCACCCACGATACAAGAGAAATCCTAGTGTGGGGCAACGTTTTTTAAAAAGAAAAGAAAGAAGAAATAAACTCATTCGTCTATTTAAAGAAAATAATAAAACATAACGTCATTATAATCCTCATCATCCTCCTACCCTTATCCCAACTTATTTGTGGTCGGCGCAGTATGTCTTCTTCTTCCATACATCTCTATTAGCCGTCATCACAGTAGTCACCCCCTTTCTAACCATATCAACTTTCACACTATCCACTGGCGGACTAAGGCCTAAACCCTTCTCATTCTAAGAGGCTCGTGCACAGCAGTGGGACAGTAATGTGCTAATTATGTATTATATATTCAATGGAGTAGTGGAGTGCAGCGAATTGCGTGGTAAATTGCATTTATATGTGTTGCAGTCAAAACTCTTAAACAGTCAAAAGTACTATTGACTAGCAAAATCAGTCAAAAGTACTTTTGACCGTATGCTTTATTCAATAATACTTTTGACTCAAAATAACAGTTAAAAGTACTATTTCCCAATGGAGCTGGTTAAAAGTACTTTTGAATAAGTGATTCCGTCAAAAGTGGTTTTGACTGGTCGTATCAGTCAAAACTCTTAAAAAGTTAAGGTGGTCGATAAAAATAACGACCAACGCACATAATTATAAACTTTTATATTACTCATTTTAGTGGAGAACGTGCTGATATTAGAACATAAATGAGTGACTAGTGTAAAATAGTGCTTTTGACTGATGCTTTATTGCAGTTAAAACTACTTTTGACGAAGAGCGTCAGTCAAAAGTACTTTTAACCGCAAATTTGCAGTCAAAAGTACTAATAACGAATAATTTTCAGTCAAAACCACTTTTGACCAATCTATTCAGTCAAAAGTACTTTTGACTGATTTTGCTAGTCAATAGTACTTTTGACTGGTTAAGAGTTTTGACTGCAACATATGCACTGTCTCGTCTGCCGCGGATAAGCAGCTATAGTTTATTCAAGTCGGCGATCTAAAACGACTCTGGGACATTTCGCCGCAATGCCAAGGCTTTGTAAGCAATTCAACGACTCTTCAAAACGATGTCGTTTGGTTATCGCCTACCCCAATATCGAGATACAAAAGTGACTTGAAATTAATGTTCTCCGGAGCAACATAACTAGTTGGTATGTCATCGACTCCTTTTTGTAGATATCTCTCATTTAAATACAGGGTGTAAAATAAATTATGTAATTCCTTCAAACCTCGTGATTTACTACTGCTGACATAGATTCACCCTGCACGGGATACTTTCGGATTGTATAAAAAAAATATACAAAAAGTAAACATGTGTTCTTAACGTGAGGCATTTTAGCGCCCCGAGCGAATTGCGCGGCTATAGCTCGCTGCGCGGTCATTTAACTCGGGGCGCTAAAATAGCAGAGAGCACAAGTTTTCTTTTTGTATTTTTTTTACATCACGAGTTTTGAAGGAATTACATGATTTCGTTAAATTCTCATTTATTTTTGTTGCTAATTTGTATACTTATTTATTATATTTTATTATTGTATTTTCGTTTAGCTTATACTAATTACTTTAATTGTTCAGTTCTATTTTGTTTACCTAGTTAAAAACTGCATGCTGGGATCTCCTTTAATTGAAGGAGCACAACTCAAACGAACATACTTATTGTACTTTTAATATGCCGTATATTTTGTGTATCCTTTGTTAGAGATCCATCAATAAATACATAAAATATTATGTATTAGGTACTATGGTAGGTATGGTAGGAGCGGCTCGTGGCTAATTACCAACCGCGCGGATCATACGATTTGTGAGGTTAAGCTACGCTTGCCGCGGTCAGGCCGTGGATGGGTGACCGTTCGTTACACATCGAGACCCCTCCGTGCCTCGGAGAGTCGGTCCCGGGTGTTATACGAATACCTATGACAGTCGTTACGGGAAGTCAGAAGCCCGAAAGTCTGACAACCGGTCTAACCTTAGGGTATCGGCATTGCCCAGTTACTGGGTTGCGGAGGTCTGATGGCAGTCGCTTCGTATAAAATACTGGTATTCAGCCGCATCTGGTTAAACTGGAAGCTGACCACAACATAGTTGGGAAGAGGCTAGGCAGAAAAAAATGTATTAGGTAATATGATATTGAAGTAACAGTTAACCTACTCGGTATTGCTATATTTCTTTTAAACTTTAACACAACTATCGCTTTCAAAATATCTACTTTATCAACGAAAAAGTTTAACAGAAATAAAAAAAAACAATATAAAACTTACCAACAACAAATAAAACAGTTGTTTCGTAATAAATAAATAAATGAATATCACAGAAAAACACAATGAAAACAATAAGATGGTTATCACCACGAAATTGGACAGTAGACTAGTGTGGTGTGGTGGAACTGGGGCTTGACTGGCGTGTCACGTACCATAACAACAACACACAGATATTAATAGATCCAGTGCAGTAAGGTACACAAAAGTAAGTACCACATTGTTGTTATCTGCCACGTGTAAGGGAGATCGTAGTAAATCAACAAATCATTATCATCATAGGGCTGTCATGAACTACACACATACATAAACTCACGCCTTTTTCATGGGGGTAGGCAGAAACTAGAACGCCACATGCTACGACCCTTACATACCCCGTTCGGTTCATCCACATTCATACATCTTGTCATACACGCACGCCGGTAGAGAGTACTACGCACCTGACATTTGTGAAGAACATCACCAATAACATCGATGTATGTCCTTATAGGACGTCCTCTACCGGCGTTTCCATTGACATCCACCTTATGAATTCCTTTTGTTAATCGCCGTCCACTCATTCTCTCAACATGACTAAACCACCTAAGCATACTCCTTTCAGTTATCACATCATCTTTTAAACCGCAACTTTGTCTAATCTCTTCATTTCTCAATCTATCATTCAAAGTTACACCGCACGTACTTCGCAATGAACGCATGAACTAAACTGCTGATATCGGACAACGATCTCAAAAACCTCATACATTTGGTCAAAGATGGGATGTTTACCCCGGGCGCCTTTGCAAAATATTAAAATCTCCACAATCACGACTGTATTACCCGAAGGGTTGGCAGAGGTGTATAGTAACACCCTTATTTCGCCGTTATGTTTAAGTCCCATGTAATAGGGGGCGAGCCTATTGCCACCAACCGGGCACAAATCCAGACTCCGGGCTGCTACTGAGGAATTACACACGGAAAAACCCGTAACACGAATAACTTAATAAATAACTAATATAACCCCAATAACACTCTGCCCGACCTGGGGATCGAACTCAGGATCTCACGATCAGAAGTCGCGCTTGCCACCACTAGACTAACGAGGTAGTTAAAATATCTATAATGTAAATTTTCGTATCAGTCCTATGTATACATGTGTGTGCTGCGTGCAACTAATTGCTGGAATAGAAAACGAACGAAACTGCCAACGCTACGGTCGTTCGGGTCCTGGACACTTTTTGAGAATTCCCCCCACACCCCCCCAGACGATATCCCAAACTAGGACAAATCCGGGATACCCGGACGGATGGCGGCCCTAATCATAATCAGCTCTAGACTTTGTACTAAATATGGACCTCCCCGTAGTCGTAGAACAAGGCCGTGGCACCGAGGGAGCCAGGCCACGGCCCTGGAGACCCCGAACAAAGAGTCGATCACTTGCTACTATAGTCTGCGTGCAAAGTGCTAGTCACCGCTTGAGGTATGAGAGCGGCAGGAGGGGGGTGCGAAACAATAGACGCGCTCTATCAGTTTGCTTGGTCTTGTCTACCGAGGCCACCCCCGGCAGTGCAGCGCAGTGCAGCTTTAACAGCAGTGATAACCCGGACTGCCAAGTCATAGGTCTCGAGCTCGAACCCAAGGCACGCACCTCTGACTTTTCGGATTCATGTGCGAATTGTATAATTATCACTTTTTAAAAAACGGTGAAGGAAAACATCGTGAGAAAACCTGTATGCCTGACAGATATTTCTCGACGGCATGTGAAGCCAAGTCAGAGGCCCGTGGGCGGCATAAACTATGACACCAGGTTAGTCACTAACCACACGAAAAGAAGAAGACCCCCAGCTGCCACTCACATGCCTCAGGTGACTAAAGTCCAGTCGCGGAGCAGGAAGAATTTCGTACAATGACCTTTGTGCCTACAACCACAAAACAGGAACAGAAGTCAATCACATCTATGTACTTCACTTTTCATATCTACGCTCGGCGGTCGCTCTATCTATATATCTATCTCTCTCAAGCGCATGGCACTCGCGCTCGCACTCACTCGCGCTCTAGTCCCAAACAGTCCGAGATATCGTGTCCGTGAGCAGTGTCTATGTGTGCGTTGCTCGAGCGCACTTGTATGTAGATTGACTTCTGTACCTATCTATTTTGTGCTACAACCAATTGCAATCTGTGTTGACGGCGGTCACCGCATCTGTGCGAGCGCGACGGCAAGTTTCTGCGCGAGCGACAGAGTCACTACTTAGTGACGTGTCGTTGTACAAAATTCTTCCTGCACCGCGACTGCACTTTAGCATTTGTACGCGAACTATAGCGACGGCCCTGTCGTAGAACGCTACAATGAACAATCGATCAATCAATGCAATTGAAGAATTATGGTAAATATGGCCATATTTAACACAATTGACTGCCTAATTGAGTTACTGCCATAATTGAGTTAGTACCTGTTATGTTTATTTTGACCATTTATTTATCAGTATATTACGTATCCATTGCACTTTTCATTTGCTGACATAGATCACCACATTTCATTGTACTTTACAATAACGATAGGCACGAAGCACCGTCGCGTCGCCATGTCAGCTTTTATAACGTGTTAATATATGTATAGACTGATGTCAGTCATAGATATGAACTCGATAAGTACCTACCTATACCTTTCCCCACTTATTGTTCTAACATTGAATTGATAGGTACTAACTTTAGGTTTAGGAATGAATTGTAATAAGATTAATCTTTATCTTTGCATAGTATATAAAAAACATTTGAACCAAAAATAAAACCGACTTCAAAAAAATGAAAAAAAGAATAAAATAATTAGGTACCATATCATAAAATTAACAGTTTCAGAAATCGGTGCTAAACCACGCTGAACCAAATTGAAGGCACCGACTTCTGAAACTTTTAATTTTATAGTACCTATGGTAATTATTTTATTCTTTTTTTCGTATTTTTGAAGTCGTTTTTATTTTTTGTACAAATGTTTTTTATTATTTTCATTTTAGTGGCCTTAATTAAAACACGGTTGGACCCATTAAAGACGCTGCTCGTAACATAATCACATCATCACATTATGCGTACTGTTCGTCATTGAGGAGTTCCTTTGTTTATCTCCGAAGTTCTTCATCAGATCTTCACCAAATTTAAATGGGACCATTTCGAAAGAATACCCTTTTATACAAAAAAATAATTTTCCAAATCGATTTATAAATGACAGTGTACTGAGGTAAAAAACATTTAAAAAAAATACAGTCGAATTGATAACCTCCTCCTTTTTTTGGAAGTCGGTTAAAAACAAAGTCGCTACCGCTGTCTGTACGCTTAGATCTTTAAACTACGCAACAGATTTTAATGCAGTTTTCAGCAATAGATAGACTGATTCAAGAGGAAGGTTTATATGCCCCACATTAGTATCTACATTGCACCCGTGCGAAGCCGGGGCGGGTCGCTACCTAGTACAATATAAGTAGTATTGCATGTTTTTTAAGACCATACATGAGAAAGTTAATGAATGTAGATGAAGCGAAAAGGGTGTGTCAGGGTCGCATCGCAGCAGATTGAAATCTATAGTCTCTGCCTACCCCAATGGGAAACAGGCGTGATTATATGTACCTATGTATGTAAGTAGTTTTATTTAAATAAATTTTGGTCTTTTGTTTATCTCCGGCCATAGCTTACCAGTAATTAATTAGTAACGAGGGTCTGATGATGGAGCTACGAGGTGGATAATGGTTTAGTGGCTACTAGTAAACCCCTCGAATTTCAGGTCATATGATTCTTTTTGACGAGTCCAATAGATTGGGCTTGGTAACGAGGGTCTGGTGATAGAGCCAGGAGGTGAGGAGGTGGATAATGGAACTCTTCAGTGGCTACTAGTAAACCCCTCGAGTTTCGGGTCATATGATTCCTTTTGATGAATCCAATAGTTTGCACTTGGAGTTGAGGGGCTGATGATGGTGCCAGGGGTTGGATAGTAGAACTCTTCAGTGGCTACTAGTAAACCCCTCGGAAATATTATATCTTAATTAATATACATATATGTATAACTTAAAAAAAACCCTAACTTAGCCAACTTTAAATGCATTCTGTACCAGTAATAAATATGTTAAAAGTTATTTTAAGACTAAAAAAATAAGTAGTTTAAAAAACTAAAAACACGCTTTTATCACGCACTAAAAATTGTAGACATATTTTTATTTATTTAAAACTATTGCTTCGTAATTTGGGGTGCAGAATGTGATGGCAGATAAACAGACTACGCTGGTAAAAGTGGTAGCCAATGTATGGAACCGATAGTTGTTGAGATCTATGAGGGATTTCTGTGTCCAACAGTGGACGTCTTCCAGCTATTATTAAAAGACGATAATGAAAAAAAAAGACAAATATTTTGGTATTATTTATTTATCAAACTTAATTTTCGTATTAAAACTTAATCTTATTTAAGCGTATAATGTTTTTTATTGCAAATCTGAATTAAGTATTTTATAACTTGCCGAAACGGTAATAATTTGTGTCCGATTGAATACTACCACCTATTTAACATGAATTAAAGTGCTTTAGGGTTTTTACAGGCAATATTTTTTGCTCTAGCAACATAACAATACATTACATACTTTAGCATTATTACGTTGCCAGAGCAAAAAATATTGCCTGGTTAAGTAGAAATTCGTAATTTTTGTAATATTCCCATGTTCGTAATTGCCCATAAAGCACTATATGTATACTAACACAAATTATTACCGTTTCGGAAAATTATAAAATCTAGTGTAGCAGCAACAAAAATACTAAAGGCTCATTTACACGGTGCAAGTTTCTTGTAGCAAGTCTCATGCTATCTTTGTCTTTCTCTCCGACAAAAACAGAGATAGCATGAGACTTGCTTTAAGAAACTTGTACCGTGTAAATGAGCCTTAACTGAGCATCAACTTCTGTGCCACTGTAATGGCCAAATACTCAAATGCTAGGTACAGTGCGCGGCAAATAACTTGAACCAAAATGGCGTCGACTGCGTGATCTATGTGAGGTTCGGGTCATATGATTCGTTTTGATGACTCCAATTGACTGCACTTGGTGTTTAGGGTCTGATGACGGAGCTAGGAGGTGAATAGTGGAACTCTTCAGTGGCTACTAATACTTGAGGGGTTTACTATTAAGTAAACCCCTTAAGTTTGGCAGTTGACGCCATCTTGGTTCAAATTATTTGCCGCGCACTGTACTCAATTTTAAGTTGCCGTTAAGTCTTATGCTGTCACTCTAAAGTGAGGTGAAAGTGACAGAACGAAATTATAGGCAACTTAAAATTGAGTACCTACCGTATGAGTATTTGGCCAAAAATTGCTGTTTTATGACATTCTGAGCAACTATTTAACTAATAAAGCATCTAATAAAAATTTAATCTAAAAATTTAATAACCCCCGACACTAAAAAAACCTCTAAAAAGTTCAAAATAAAATGTGTTTGTTGGCCTTTTAACTTTATTATAAGTACCTACCTAGTAATATTTCGATCCAAGCCACAAAACAGGTAGGTACAGAAGTCAATCACATGTATGTTGTGAAACTTATATTTTAATATTTGCATGCCAATTTATGGCGAAATGTGTCATTGCACTAAAAAATTATTTATATACCATCTTTTGTTCCACATTTATTGCAAATAAATGGCTTTGACTTTGACTTTGACTTACTTCACTTTTCATACCTACGCTCGGCGGTCGCTCTATCTATATCTATATCTATCTCTCTCAAGCGCATGGCACTGGCGCTCGCACTAACTCGCACTCTACTCCCAAACAGTCCGAGATATCGTGTCCGTGAGCAGTGTCTATGTGTGCGTTGCTCGAGCGCACTAGTATGTAGATTGACTTCTGTACCTATCTGTTTTGTGTACAAGCGTCGTCGCGTCGCCGCGTCGGGGCGGGGGACCGCTAAGTAACCCGTTTTTTTTTGTCGAGGGTTAAAAAGGATTTGAATTTAAATTGAACATCAAAATGTATACCTATACAATATGTAAAAAAACACCCTGCCCGACCCGCAAGGGGCAGAAGGGTACCGCAATAATATTACTAAAAATAAATAAATAAACACATTATTAATGAATGAAAAAATGTTATTGTTATTTAAAATGCACGTTTTTAGTACCGTACCCAAATTACCCCGACTTCCATAAAATTTTGCAAATTCTCAAAATTTCATATCACCTAGTCGCGACGCGGTGCCTTTGAACGTGTGTTATAAGGAAATTGGAATAATTTGGTTACACAAAACGAGCATTTTAAATAACAATAACATTTTTAATATTCATACATAATGTGTTTTTATGCTCAATTAAACATTCCCCTTAAACATGTAGTTACTTAGAGATAAACTACGATAACATGTCCTGCCCCTCTCAAATTCGAAACGCTTCAATGTATTTGTGAAAGCATTTTTAACGCACCAAATACTCAATGCATGTGTGCGTGTTGAGACAGCCGTCAAACAAAAACTACAACTACATACACACTCTTTCGTAAAGATGTGACAAAACACATTGAAATAGTAATTTGGAGGGGCGGGACATTAGTTTAGTTTAGTTTAGTTTACCTGGGCTGTATCCGCACTTAGCCTCTTGATTGGGCCATTGTGCGTGTTCCGTCTTACCTTCCTACTCCAACCAACCTAGGTCGTCCCAGAAGGTTAGCAGCCTTCTCAGGCTGCTACAGGCCTCCGGGAGCGATGCTGGTGATTGAAGAATCCGTGCCCGTTGTTCGGCCACGCTCCTGCATTCCATAAGCACGTGCAGCGGCGTTTCTTCTGTCTCCATGCATCCTCTGCACAGGGGACTATCTGTTACACCTATGGTGAATAGGTGCTTGTTTAGAGGGCAGTGTCCTGTTAAGATTCCAATAATCTTCCGGATGTCGCCCCTTTTAAATCTGATGAGGTTGCGGGACAATCTTTTTGATGCTACCGGAATCGCATTTTTAGTTTGCCTGCAGCCCTCGCTGTTTGTCCATTCTAATAAATGGGTTTCTTCTGTTTTTGTGCGCAGCCATGTTTTTATTTGGGCCTGGGGTATGGGCAGTAGCGGCTCCGGTCCGTACACTATTGTTTTTGACCCCATTTTGGCCAGGTCGTCCGCTGCGTCGTTTCCGAGCGAGTTGCTGTGTCCTTTAATCCATTGCAGAGTCACTTTATTTGTACTTGCGATGGACTGGAGACTGTTGTGACATTCCAGTATAAGGACAGAAGTTATGGTATTGTTTTGTAGGGCCTGAAGTACGGATGCACTGTCTGAGATGATTTTAATTTTTTAGGTCTCTGACGTCTCTGGCTGCAACCGCCTGTGCCGCTCTGGTGATGCCAATACATTCCGCTTGGAATATTGTGTTTACTCTGTCTAGGGTGGTTGATATTTTGATATTTAAGTCATTCGAGAAGACGCCTGCCCCGGTACCGTGTAAGGTTTTGGAGCCGTCTGTGTATATCCTAACTTCGCGACTGCCAGAGCTGTCTTTTATTTCTGCGTTGAGTTGGATATTGTATCTTCGACGTGGTGACATGGTGTTCTGTCCATGGGCGCCTCAAGAAGAGGAATTTCTTTCAAGACCCCTTGCAGAACTTTGGAGTGAGCTGTTTCTATGTTTACTTTCCATAAGCCGTTAGCTCTAAGTCTTAGGGCGGCTGCCCTCGCTTCCTCTTGGGGGGGCGGGACATGTTATCGTAGTTTATTTCTACTTACTTATGTACAGACGGCGGCACGATAACGTACAATACTTTTTTGGAACCTAGTGTAGGCGTGGACTACTAAAGCCGTTCATTTAAACCCTAGCGCGGAACTTAAGCGGCAGACCACCTTTGATGCTCTGCACCACACTGGACTGGGGGTCTATGGTAGGATGTCTGACGGTCTCCGGCGCAGGTTCTACTGTGAAGCAGGACAGAACAGCCGCTAGTCCTGCTAGTGACTGCATCAGCCCTAGACGTTCACCTGGGAAAAATAACAGTTATTTTTAATAATTGTAGACTTATGAAAAATAACAGGTCACCGTAACAGTAACGGGTACCATTTTTATAATGTATTAAAAATTTTGTCAAGGTTGTGGCTAGGGTTGCCAACCGTACTCTAAAATAGAGTATTGTACTCTATATCATGTAGGCGTACTCTATAATCTATAACACTTATAAAGTATGCTGAAATACTCTTTTTTACACAATGTTTACTATACTAGTGCCAGTCATGTAATATTATGCAAACCCATTATCATAACCAAAAAAGTCGAATGAAATGAAAAATTGTTGTGCTGCAAAAAGTACGAAAAAATACCTTTTTAAAAATATAAAACAAATGATGCTCTTTTTTGGAAGTCCGTACTCTTTATTTACCTCCTTTGAAATCAGATATACTCTATTTATTCTAATAAAAGTTGGCAACCTTAGTTGTGGCTAATTATTATTATTAAATAAAACGTTGCCCCACACTAGAATTTCTCCTGCATCGTGGGGGCGTTTACAGACACTAATCTTCACACGCACAGTCGCATGCATGGTCGTGGCTAATTGATAACAGCGCGGATCATACGATTTGCGAGGTTAAGCTACGCTTGCAACGGGAAATCCGTGGATGGGTGGCTGTTCGTTACACATCGAGACCCCTCTAGGCCTCTGAGAACGCGTTAAACTGTTGGTCCCGGGTGTCATACGAATATCTATGACTTTCGTTACGGGTAGTCAGGAGGCCGAAAGTCTGACAACCAGTTTAACCTTAGGATATCGGCATTGCCCAGTGACTGGGTTGCGGAGGTTTGATGGCAGTCGTTCCGTGTAAAATAGGTACTGGTATTCAGCCGCATCTGGTTAGACTGGAAGCTGACCCCAACATAGTTTGGAAAAGGTTAGGAGGAAGAAGAAGTCAGGCAATGAGAATATGTGCGGATTTCTTAGGCTTTTTGGGTTAGGTAACGATGACAAGTAATAGTACAACTAAAAAACATTTTAACAAAAATAAAACCGACTTCAACAAAACGAAAAAGTAATAAAATAATTACCATATTATAAAAGTAACAGATTCAGAAGCCGGCGCTAATCCACGCTGAACCAAATTAAAGGCACCGACTTCTGAATCTGTTACTTTTATAATATGGTAATTATTTTATTACTTTTTCGTTTTGTTGAAGTCGGTTTTATTTTTGTTAAAATGTTTTTTATTTCATTCATTTTAGTGGCCTTAATTAAAACATGGTTGGACCTGCTAAAGACGCTGCTCGTACACATAATCACATCATCACATTATGCGTACTGTTCGTCATTGAGGAGTTCCATTGTTTATCTCCGAAGTTCTTTATCAGATCTTCACCAAATTTAACAAAAGAAGAATTTTTCAAATCGCTTCATAAATGAGGGTGTACTGCGGTAACAAACATTAAAAAAAAAAAAAAAAAAACATACAGACGAATTGAGAACCTCCTCCTTTTTTTGGAAGTCGGTTAAAAACAGTGTTATTCTTAACGGTAAACAGTCTAGATTACCGTTCAATGTTTGAAATATATTTTGAACTTTAGGGATACAGAAATAATGCGCAGAATCCCGGTATTACTCATTGCTATAGATTTTTTTTTTGCATAGAATTGTTATATCAGTGTTTAAAATATTAGATAAGTATCAATAGTATGGATACATATTGCCTCGTTGGTCTAGTGGTGGCAAACGCGACTGCTGATGGTGAGGTCGTGGGTTCGATCCCCAGGTCTGGCAAAGTGTTATTGGGTTTTTCCGTGTGGGATTCGTCAGTAGCAGCCCGGAGTTTGGATTTGTGCCCGGTTGATGGCAATAGGCTCGCCCCCTATGACTTACATTTAACGGCGAAATGAGGGTGTTAGTATACACCTCTGCCCAACCCTTCAGGAAATACAGGCGTGATGTTATGTTATGTTAGTATATACAAGAAATTGGTTCACGTAAGTTTAATTGTGAATATTTGCCTAAATTAAGAAATAGCACTTACCAATACAAGCTCTGGGTCCTGTACCAAACGGCAAATAAACGTATTTGTTGTTAGAATCAAACTCTTCCGGATTGAACCTTTCTGGTCTGAACTCCTCGGGGTTAGGGAAGTACTTCGGATCATTATGGAGCGCTTGAAGAGGGATCAACACCCTGACGTTCTCATCGATCGTTATATTTAAGTCTGGGAATGTGTAAGGACGAGTGCACTGTCTAAACAAGAATCCAAGCGAAGGGAACATCCTTAAACCTTCTTTGAACACCAAATCTAGATATGTCATCTCTTTGACAGCGTCGTAACTTAACTTTCCGTCGTGTTTTGCTAAAACGCGATCAACTTCGTCCTGAGCCTTCTTCTGCACCTCCTGGTTATAAGCCAACTGGTGAAGAGTGAAGCTGGTAGCTGACGAGGAAGTCTCAAATCCAGCAGCGAAGAATACGAACACTTGTGCGGCTATCAGACTGTCATTGAACTCCAAAGTGGCTGTCTCAGGCGTACCGTCAGCTTTCTTATTCCGAATAGATTCTCCAACAATAGTTCCTTTCTTTTTGCACTCCAACATCAAATCTATGAAGTCATTCCTACCACACGGCTCATAGTTCCTTTTCCGTAAAATATCTCCAACGAGCTCGTTAATGTCGCCTTCCAAACGCGACATTATCTTTAAATTCTGGAAGGTTGTAGGAAACAGTTCTTTAAGAACCGCAAATATGATATCTTTGGGCTTTACTTTAAAGATTTTTATGCCGAGCTGTCGGAACGCTGAGTTTTCGTCGTTCAGCGAGTCTGAGTCCAGGCCGAAGGCACAAGCTCCTATAAAGTCTGTCGTATATCTAGCCATTAAGTCACGAGCATCTAGAGATTTTCCATCGGCTGCCGCGGTCAGCGCACGCGTTTTCAATTTTTCTGCTCTTTCTACAATTAAAGGAAACATGGCTTTCAACTTCGCTGTTGTAAAAGCAGGGGTCATTCTTTGTCTCAGCAGTTTCCAGAGGTCTCCTTCGGCAAAAAACAAGTTCTGCATCAGCGGCTCAAACACGGTCTTATGAGGAGTGAAACCACGCTCGAAAAAGTGTGCAAAGTCTGTGGTCAAAATCCGCTTCGCGATTTCAGGGTCCCGTATCAGCAACTCAGGACGTGTTGAACGGAAGAATCCAACGACTCGTTCATCAGGGTACCTTTGGTATAAATCGTAAGCGACTTGCGTCATACTGGCTTTGAATAAAAATCCTTTTAAATTGTTTCCAATGAGAGGAAACGGTTTATCGAATTTGATTCCTCTTTCCTCCCAGTATTTGAAAGTCCTTGTACCATAGTAGTACAGGGAGACCAAAAGAATAACCAAAATTGCCGAGATAATCATTTTGATTCCAGGATCTAATTCTGAGTGGCACGCTGGTGGCTATCTGTAAGAAAAGAAATAAGTGGTTGTTATATTTAATAAAAAAAAGCTAGGTTTTTTTATTTTGGGATTTTAAGTCAACGCTATCCTAGAAAAGTAAATTAAATTAGTGAACTATTTTGGCTAAATAACGAGATCTTTTAACAAATGAGAATACCTATTCTACTGTTTTATCGATTAGGAGCCACACTAGAATTTGAATTTTTAAGTAGGTAGGTATTTTCCGGTATTTTCTTACTAAGTATTATACTCCTGTTATTTTTGACAGGTTCCGGAAAACTGATTCAATAGTAGTTATTATTATATCATAAGTCCTAGCGATAACAGGTGATCGATTAAATGTCACATCACAATTTTTTTTACATGTTTTTTTTGTTTCTGTACGTAGGTAGTTATTATTTACGCAAGAAATATTTACACAATTACAAATACAAATAAATTATATTATCCTTTTTTATTATATACCTGATTTTCTAGGACCCCTCTGAGAGGACCGCATTGGGGGGAAAGTAAGAGGTTTTTACAAAGATAAATATCTGTTAAAATTTTTGAATAAACCATCGCCTCGATTGTAACGCGGGTACTGGTGTCGATTCTGTAGCATATTTTGACTACTAAACTAGACTAAACGCAACTGTCACTTTCTATTGAAACAGAAAGAGAAAAACACCCTTAACTTAGTTTAGTCCTGCTATACTCAACCTGAACATCTTTGTTAAAACTACTTTTTTCATTAATAAAATAACTACATCGATAACTTGGAATTACGTTTTAATTAAGACCTAAATAATTTTTGCTTGCGGCCCTCGACACCATGACTGAAACGTGTTTGTGGCCCCTATAAAAAAAGGTTGAGTAAGGCTGGACTTTAGTACAATCAAAGTGCTCAACAGAATAGACACAATTGCCTAATTGAATTAGGTACATGTTTGTTATTTTCAAAACTTAACTTTGAAAAGGATGTTTCCTCATTCAATAAACAGGTAATCCGTCCGGCAGCAATCTATGGCTACTCACACTGCCATCCTATATTACTTCTCTACTTCACTTTCTATTAATAACAAAATTACAACTTTATTAACTACTTAGTGTTCAAAGATCCTGTGAGAGCCTATGTAGGTCCGATGCGAAGGTTTTTAGGTCATATAATGGGTCAAGCAAATGCCGTTTTAACTCTAAAAGGATTTGAAAAGTCAATGTAGTTATGGGCAATTAAATAAATGGCCAAATACTAAAATAAAATTAATTAATTTAAGTCCGCCTCTGTACTAATTTTGTGCATAAAGAATTAAATAAATAAAATTTACAGTAACTTACAGTATTTATTTAGGGAAGCCAGTTTTTCCTTATTATCTACACTTTTAAACTTATTAGAATATATAAGGAACAAATATAAATAAGCGGGTGCGTGACTTTATGTTGGCGGAGTATATTTCGCGGCGATTGTTACAGAAAGACTGGCCCACAGACGTACTCGATGATACCGACTGGTCCGACATATCTTGTGTTCGCTTTTATAAGTATGTATAATCTATTTATGAGTGTGGCAGTAGAGTATTGCGATAATTTGCGATATCGCTATGTTTAAGTGAGGCAAGAGAGTGGGGCGATATCTTTATTTACATCGATTGGCTTCGTATAATTAAGTAAACAATAGACTAAAGACAAAACACATAGAAACAGTAAAATAACATATTTAACCCAATAAAAGAAAAAAAAAATTAATAACGTAAATAGTAAAATAATATTAGTTACATCAACCAAGTGATAGCCAAGTGGAGTGACCGTCTGACTCCTGAGTCATAGGTCTCGAGTTCCAACCCAAGGCATGCACCTCTGACTTTCTAATAACGTTTAAAATGAAAATGTTCATTTCATGTTCATGTTCAGGAGAAAACAAAACAATATAATGAGTCTGTCATCAAGTTGTGAATACAATAAATTATCAGTGTTCATACAGATCACAGAATAATAATACTCGAGGGGGTACAAAATCTACGAAATTGAGCAATATTTTTATTTCGTGTCGTTCTTGTCTTCGCATTTTTTCTATATCTGTCCTGGTCATTTTGTCATAATGCCTGCTCCACACTCTCGCCGGGACAACCCGAAACCTTATACCGACGCGGCGACGGTCCCTACGTACAATCCCATATGTGGTAGATACGTGATTTGCATGTTTTGTTTCCGTGACATTCAGGCTATACTAGACTATCGTTTAGTTTAACAAAAATAAGTCTAACTTGACAAATTGAACTTTAAATCCACACACGACATTTCCCAAAGGTAACTACAAAATTTACTAAAATTTCCGACGTAGAACCATACCTAGTAGTCGCAGTCCAGTAATTTTACTTTGGATTTTACTTTTTATACTTTTTCATACTAATTACCTACACTGCTGCGCCGTTTTATATGACACAACCAGATTGTTTTGACATTTCCTGATCCATACTCTTGTGGGGAAGTAGCTCAATTTTGTGAGTGCGTCAATCACTTACACTAATGTTGTATGGTGGGTACATGGTATACATAATACTCCACGTACAATTTCATAAATGGCAATTACGTCTTTGATTAATTTAAAGATTAGGTACCACGTAAAAGTAGATCGTACCACTTGCTATTGCAAGATTATGGGAAGATTCCGATGTACCTAATAAGTAACATAAAAGTTAGTTACCGCTTAAGGTATTTGCAATACGGACGATTCCGATGTATAAGTAAGTAAGTGACGAATAATACACTAAAAGTGATTTTTATGACCTACCTTTTTATTTTTTATAAAACAAATCACACCTTTATACCAAATTTCATGACCTTACGTTAAATAGAACACGATGTACCTACATGTGTTTGAAACTTTGAAGTGCTCTCCTGTAAAATTTGTCATTTGTAGTTATTCGTAGGGACCGTCGATATATCCTTTACTTTTAATATCAAATAGCAAGGGATAGCATCTAAGTCCCGGGCTGCCGCGGCGAGAGTTTAGAGCAGGTACCTATAACTCGCTAAAAACCTGCTTGTCCTCGCTCATGCGGTCCCATGAAACCTGAAGTGACGTAGTCGGCATTATTTTGACTATTCTTTTAGTACCTACTCGATTCTGACGGAGTGCGCCGCGCCCGCGCCGGCTTGTTAACCGACTTCCAAAAAGGATGAGGTTACTATGTTCGTGTGTATGTTTTTTTTTTTTTTTTGTGTATGTTCATCGTTATTTTCGCCAATTGTGAACCGATCTTGATGATTCTTTTTTTAATGGATAGGGTATACTTCGAAGTTGGTCCCATTTAAATTTGGTGAAGATCTGATGAAGAACGTCGGAGATAGACAATGGAACTCCTCAATGACGAACAGTACGCATATTGTGATGATGTGATTATGTTACGAGCAGCGTCTTTAGTAGGTCCAACCAAGTTTTAATTAAGGCCACTAAAATGAAAAAAAAAAAACATTTTTTACAAAAAATTTAAACCGACTTCAAAAAATAATAAAACAATTACCTACCTACCATATAAAATTAACAGTTTCAGAAGTCAGTGCCTTCAATTTGGTTCAGCGTGGATCAGCACCGACTTCTGAAACTGTTAATTTTATATGGTAAGTAATTATTTTATTATTTTTTGAAGTCGGTTTAAATTTTTTGTAAAAAATGTTTTTTTTATAGCCTGTTCAGACGACGCGTTTTACGCGCGAGTCGAGTCCAACATAGCCAATCGCGTGATTGTAATTCATACATTCCGTTCACCGATTGGTTACGCGCGACTCGACTCGCGTGTAAAACGCCTCATCCGGACAGGCTTTTAGACAGAACTTTGTTTGTTGCCGAAATTTAAAGCAACACGTTTGGTTCAGTGGGTGTGCGATTGACTTCTGCGCTACGTGTCGTGGGTTCGATTCCCGCACAGATCAGATATTTGTAGGTATACCTACAAATAATTGTTCCGCGTCTGGGCGTTTGTGCATATGAAGATTTGTGTCTGTAAACGCACCCACGATACAAGAGAAATCCTGCCGAAAAAAAAGCCGAGATATAAATGTAAGCGTTTTAATAAAGTTTTAATCTTATGATGTATTAAATACGTAAGTAATGTGACTATATTATTTGGTAATAGTAGGTAGATACTAGTACCTAGTGACTGTCCAAAAGGGAATAAGCAGACCAGTGGCGTAACTATACTGTCAGAGGCCCGTGGCAAATTCATTGGATGGGGCCCCAGTAAAAATCGTCACGTTATAAATTAATTTTTAATAAATCACTGAAGAGTTACCCAACAGAATTACAAATTTATAATGTTTACTTAATTTTGTTAAAAGTTTTAGGTTAGGTACTTCTGAGCTCGCGGGCTCTTGGGCCGGGGGCCCCGTCGGGCCGGGGGCCCGTGGCATTTTGCCAGCCCTGCCACCCTATAGTAATGCCACTGAAGCAGACTAGTCTGGCGATATGAGAAATACAATTCCTAGGTAACAATACACTCATTAAAATAGATATGACAAATCAAGGTAAGTAAACAAGATTACTGTTATCTCACATTATCAGAAAGTAGGTACATTGTAAAATGATTTTCATGATGACTTAAGGTTTTCATTAATTTACATACATAGTTACCTACCTATCATGTTGAACTATCACACGTGTAAATAATGGCGGTTATAAAGGTAAATGCGTAGGTACCTACTTTAAAAGTAGGTATTACCTAGGTATACCAACATTTTTTTTTATACTGCCTCACACCAGGATTTCTCCTGTATCGTGGGTGCGTTTACAGACACAAATCTTCACATGCACAAACGCCCAGACCCGGAACAACTATCCGTAGGCCATACAAATATTTTTCGTGTGGGAATCGAACCCGCGACCCATAGCGCTGAAGCCAATCGCTCAGCCACTGCACCAAACGTGTCGTCAAACTCAACTTACTCTGGAAGCTTGCACATTTTCCCTCTGACATTTCCCTTTGCTCGCCTCGCCAGCGGGGTTGAAGCACTGGCCACACCGCGAGTTTGCGGGCACGAGCAACGTTTCACCGCGCCTAGCTACTTCAGCGACTCAAATGATGAAAACCGAAGTATGCTATGGCTCGCCCGCCCGCCCGCCAGCTCGCTGTGTGGCCTGCGCTTGAGGTTGAGTATCTATTTACTACCGTTATTGGTAGCTGGTAACACTGGACAATGTTGACATAGGAGGGTAATCGTCGAGATGAATCAACGTACCCGAAGTTATAAAAACAGTGGTTATTCGACAGAGTAGAGGATCCTATGTCGAACCGCCAACGAAGTCCGACCTTTTATCTGATTACCTTGTCCTTATTATCTGATCTTGTGGAAATTATTATGTTGTGTTATATTGTGAACTAGCTTCTGTAACTAACCACTAACCCAAATATAAGTACTCTCAGTGGTGGAGAGTCTATGTTGGTTACATTTACTTTATTTACCACGCTCCCAACTCCCAATCCTGACATACTGATATTAGCTATAACTGTAATGATAGATTCACCCCTACACGACTCTGTTGCCTGTCTTTTACACCAAAAATCCTTTAACAATGGTTGGAAGGGTATACTATACAAAGCTGCGGGGACTTTGCTTCATTATTACTTAAGATACAAGAGTTTTCATTTTAACCGATAACGGTTGGTTAATCATAGGAATCGGCCATTTATCTATGTACCTACCGATTAAAAACAACATTATTATTATACGGGTGGTCAGCACAGGCAAAGGTCATTCGAGTAATACCTCGCTATAATCTATAGGTACTAATATTATAAAGCTGAAGAGTTTGTTTGTTTAAACGCGCTAATCTCAGGAACTACTAGTTGGAATTGAAAAAATATTTTTTTGTTGGATAGTCCATTTATCGAGGAAGGCTATAGGCTATATAACATCACGCTATGACTAAAAGGAGCGGAGCATAAATGAAAAATGTTGCAAAAACGGGTAAAATGTCCACCCGTGCGAAGCCGGGACGGGCCGCTAGTTATTATTATGACTCATTTGTGTTGTTTATTATTTAATTTGAACAGCCGCGTCTGCGTTTGCACGTAATGCTGATAAAAAAATAATAAGTTTGTTTGTGATGATGAATTTCATGGCCAATTTCAGGCATCCGACGGCTTCCGGTATAGCGGTAGGACTAGGGTTAAAAAGCAGTGATAGCCTAGTGTTGTGATCGTCGGACTGCCGAGTAGATAGATAGATATACTTTATTGCACACTAAAAGAAATAAAACAAGGAATACACATAATTAGGAACAGTACAAATGGCGGTCTTATCGAGTCATAGATCTCGAGTTCTAACCCAAGGCACGCACCTCTGACTTTTCGGATTCTGCGTATTGTACCTATAATTATCACCTGCTTATAAACGGTGAAGGAAAACATCGTGAGGAAACCGACATGCCTGAGATATTTCTCGACGGCATGTGAAGCCATGTCAGAGGCCCATGGGCGGCATAAACTCAGACACCAGGTTAGTAACTAACCACACGAAAAGAAGAAGAAGAAGGGTTATCATATGACAAGCATTTGCCGCATTTGAAAGGTATAATATTAAGGTTTAGACAGGCGTGCGACCGGCATTACTCTGAGACAGGCATAATGCATTCAAAAAGCCTCCGAGTGACGATACTTAAGAGGAAATGCGGTCGGCATTTAGTCCGTACAAACGTATTCCTCAGTTTCCTCCTTGGATAATGTCACTAGAGCAAATATTTTTTACCATATGATATACAGAGCGTAAATGAAATCATGTAGGTACCTAATTCCTTCAAACCTCGTGATTAGGGCATGCAAAATTCGCTCCAAATTGAGATTCGAATTTTTCGAATTTCGTGTTTAGAAATATTCGAATAATTCGTATTATACGAATTTTTCGAATCAAAAGGCAAATCGCACTAATTTGGATAAACGAATGGAAGCTTTTAGGAAGTGTGTCCATTTTGTGTGGATTTGTCCGACGAAAAGCGAGTATATTTTTTGAACTCGATGTTTTTTTGTTCATATTCAATTTTTGTAAAGCTATAGGCAAAATACACAAAGCTTCATCACCAAGCCACCCAAATCGAATTGAAAGGTCAGGTAGGTATGCAAACTAAGTGCAATAAACAACTTTACTAAGACAATTCACTTTAAAATTGCACATAACCACGCATGCGTTAGTTTAACCTTTGACAAGATAATGCAAAGGTAACAGTACTTCAGCCATCTTATTCTGGCATTTTTCTAACAATATGTACCTAAATGTACAGATTTTGTCGAGCTGATAGTGTCAGTGGCTTAGGTTTGCAGCTGTAGACAAGAGTCAACGTTATTCTTCAAATCCAAGATGGTGGTCATGAAAATTTTACCTATTTTTCATAGATATTATTTCCATGGTTTCCAGGGGTGCTGATGCCAAATACAAAGTCTATTCCTTAATCCAAAATGGAGGTCATGAAAACGTGGTCACTATCTTGGCATCTGAAAATAGACCTCATTTTCGGCATCAGCACCCCTGAAAACCATGGAATTGATACCCGTGATGCCTAATTTGCTCATTTTTGTAGCCACTATCATGGATTTGGATTTTGACCCCTTATTGGGATCAACACCCCAGAAACCATTGATTTGACACCCATGATGGCTAATTTTCTAATTTTTGTAGCCACCATTTAGGATTTAGAATTTGACCTCATTTTCGGCACCAGGAGCCACGAAAACCATGGAAATGACACCCGTGATGAATAATTGGAAAATTATCATAGCCTATTATTGGATTTAGAAATCGATTTTATCTTCGGTATTAGTTCCCCTGAAAACCATGGACATAATACTCAAGAATATATTGATAATTCACACGGCCGCCATTTTTGTTTTGGCAACCGACCTCATAATATTCCCAAAACGTGATTATAGTAGGTACGACCACTCTTATGATTTTCTTTTCCGAATTTTTTTTCTTTTTCGTTTTCTGACGAATATAAAAAATAAAAGAAAAACAAACAGCCATAACCAAAGTCATTTTTATATTATTACAGAAAAAAAATATTAAATCGGTCCAGATTTGAAGAAGGAAATACGACAGTTCGATTTCGCTAAATATTGCACAGGAGAAATCAGCCCGAGATGCAGGTGTCTCTTTCTCGCTCAATTGGGATTGGGAAGGATTGCGGGAGGGGTGGGACGGAAATATAATGCTTAAAAAACATTATTATTAAAGAAAAAACCGACTTCAAAAAACGAAGAAAAGAATAATATAATTAGGTACCTACCATATTATAAAATTTAAAGTTTCAGAAGTCGGTACTAAGCCACGCTGAACCAAATTGAAGGCACCGACTTCTGAAACTGTTAATTTATTTATTTTATTCTTTTCTTCGTTTTTTTATGTCGGTTTTAAAAAAAAAAATGTTTTTTATTTTTTTCATTTTAGTGGCCTTAATTAAAACATGGTTGGACCTACCAAAGACGCTGCTCGTAACATAGGTAATCACATTATGTGTACTGTTCGTCATTGAGAAGTTCCATTGTCTATCTCCGAAGTTCTTCATCTGATCTTCACCAAATTTAAGTGGGATCATTTCGAACGAATACAATTTCAAACAAAAAAAAAATAGTTTTCAAATCGTATCATAAACTCCCGTTTGCAACATTTTTCATTTATACTCCGCGTGGCGTGCGCTTAGCGGTCGCGTGTAGTCACACTGCTAATTCACTGTGCTAAAGTACAGAAAAAAGTCCTAAGTGCATAGATAATTTTTGTAGATAATACCTATCTAACTCGACTTTGCACCTATCAAAACTTTATGAAAAATCATCAAAACAAAGAGATTAAATAAGTAGTAGGTATTGCAGTTATCTACTTTTAATCACTAATCGTGGTCCGAGAGTGTGTCATTATGTACTTCACAAATTATACAGGGTGTAAACGAAATCATGTAGGTAGTAAAATAGCGAGAGGAGCGGGGTTAGGGCGGCGGGGGCGCTTTAGAGCATTCAATTTAAATATTTTTATTTTTGTATGAAAATCTGATGAACTAAAATATGATGAATTTTTAAAAGTCATAGAACAAAAGTTGTTGATTATGATGTTAGTAACATATTCCTGGGAGGTTGTCGGTGTTTTACAAATAACTCTGTATAGTTACTACATCGGTAAGTACAAGGCTTGGTTTGATTGGCTTTAGGAACTATGCCTGCCTACATGAGCTAATAATATTACAACAACTCAACAACCATTAGCCGAGTACTTATTGGTATGATTGCATATTATTATGTATTTTTACATACTTTACATTCGTAATGAATAATGTTAATCTTGGGTACAAGTATCAATAATGTCGATTCTGTAGCACATTTTGACACTACTTAACTAGACTAAACGCAACTGTCACTTTCTTTTTCTATTGAAACAGAAAGAGACAGAGACCTTAGTTTAGTCCTGTCAAAGTGCTCAACAGAATAGACACCATTGCCTAACTGAATTAGGTACTTACACGTTTGTTATTTTCAAAACATAACTTTGAAAATGATGTTTCCTCATTCAATAGGTAATAATAATGATACTAGTCCTTAACGGCTAACTAAAGTATTTATTTTCTATTCTTTTTAAATTAAGTAATGTAATGCTGGAGTGATACCTACATTTAATTGATTCTTGGAGTTTCTGGCGACAAATCTATCCAGCTATTTCATACAGGGAGGCATTATGAGGTGGCCTGTTCCACTAAAAAATTCTCAATGGCACTCTCTGTGTAAGCGATTATTTTAATTATTCCACATAATACCTAATGTTCACTAATGCAGACATTTATGACACATAACTACACCAAATTTATGTAATAATATCCACTGAGTATTTTTTAGAATAATTATAATAAACAACGAATTTCGCTGGATGATTTCCCGCCAAAAACTGAATAAAAATCCACCCAGCCGTTAAGGTTGCTACGAGGGTACAAAGAATTCTACATACCTACATAAAAAACGCATGATAAAACAGCACTCCCTTTTTTGTAGTGAATTGGGTAAAAATGTTTGAGCGTAAATAAAAGTTCGGTGATTTGAAACATACCTACCTATACTCCATAGGCTTAGGTAGTTAAAAAAGGGTAAACAAAAAAAGCCACGTGACTCATAGATGCAAAACCTTTTATTTCAAATGTTAAAATCATATTATTTATACATATTAACAGGCTCTATTCTGAATCAGAATTTGATGAACTGTCACATTAATAATAAAGCGTTCAGTGGTATCATCTATTATTTTGTCTAATTTAAACATTTTCTGTTCATCTTTTATTACATGACCCTCGCAATTTTTCCAATTCTCTGCTGTTACATTAGCTAAAGCCTCTGGCAAAAGAATTTTTAGGACAGCCATTTTAAAAGTTTTATTTTTCTCGGCTACAAACCCCTTAACTTGAGCCCATATTAACTCAATTAGATTGAGCTCACAGTGATATGGCGGCAGGCGCAATACTGTAACACCATTTTCCTTGGCTAATTCATCCACAACATAGGATTGGTATTTGTGTTTTTTATATTTAACTTTTATTAATAGTTGTGCTTTTCAACAAAATCGATCCGAAACACACGCATATATTCGCAAATGTCGAGAGCACTGTCAACAAAGTCTGGTTAACCGACTAAACGTAATACCCAAAGAGTATAGTAATTTAGAGGGTAGTAATACCTGCCACTTCAGTTGGCAGACTACGTCATAGTTGTACTCTTCAATTTAGCAACGTTATCTAATTCGTTGGATTTTCTAAAAGGTTTGGGAAATCTGTCTTTTTGGGCTCTTTACAATAGACAGATTACAAAATATTATATTATTATTATAAATCTAACTAAATAATTGTGCTCAAGCAGTTACATCTACGAAGATTACTTTAAGAATAAATGATAAAGTTGAACATACTATAATAAAAGAGGAAACTATCGTGTGATCGAAAATAAATTTAATTTTGTTAGAACGTATTTTTAAACAAGAAAGTTTCAACTATAAAAAACCCTTTTTACGATTTGTTTACCCTTTTTTAACTACCTAAACCTTTAGAGTATAGGCTCGCAAATATTACCTAAGTATTTTTTCCCTAAAAAAAGTTGACACCCTACTGTTGACTGTAATTATGACAGTATAAATACCTATTGTCCTTTAATCTTCGTCTGTTCTCTGGTCATCTGTGACGTTCAGAGAGGTATATAATCACAATGGCACGGCACCCACTATTTGGCACAACGTCTGCTTACCTACTGACAAAACTCTAAATGTGTGCAAATTTATATTCAGCAGTCGTACCACGCTGGAAACTAATACCTAATTGTACTAATGTTTTTCTATATCTATGAGTGTACCATCATATTTAGGACTAGTTGACCCGCGCAACTTCGTCTGCGTTTTTCCCGTTTTTGCAACATTTTTCATTTATGGTATCTACGGCGCACTTACATACCTACCTACCCTACCCACCTACCCTACCTACTTACCCTACCTACCTACCCTACCTACCTACCCTAGGTACCCTACCTACCCTCAAAATAAATTATAGCCTATATGTTGCTGAGGACTAATAGCTATATAACAAAAAAAGTTTCATCAAAATCCTTCTAGTAGTTTTTGTGTTAAAGCCGGACAACAGACAGACAGACAAAAGTTTCAAAATGTTTTTTTTTTGCTTGTGTTACTTGTATGAAGACCCCTAAGGGTATTTTTTTTAGTTTTTATTCAATGTACAGAATTGAACTCTACAGTTTTATTATATGTATAGATAGATATTTTAATAACAATATAACCGTTATTTTGGGCTGTGTAATAAATAACAATAAAGGAAAACCGCAAATAAATAGAGTACTCGAAACTGATTTTTTTTCAGTATGTACAAGGCTGTATGGTTTTAGGACCTTTGTCCGCCTACATAGGCTAACGGCCGATCCCAATAATAACCGATCTCTGGGTTGATGTAGGTTTTTGACAGTTTCAATAGAAGTAATGTCAAAAACCTGCATTAATCCAAAGTTTCTGGATTGAGATCGGTTAATGGGATGGACCGTAATAATATTACAACAACGATCGACTACGATCGAGAGAAACTTGACTTAGCAGCGTAACGAGGATAGCTTCTTTTTTTTTGTAGATATTTGAGCAGGCGCGGAGATCACCGCGCGTTCTCCGGCGCCAACTGTGTCTGCTCTGGGTAGGGAGATAAGTAGTGGCATCCTTCAACCTTTTCCCTGCCTCTTTGGTCGCCATCAACTCCTTATAAAAGGAGGCAACGGCTTCCCACGCACTCTCGCTCCCGACAATGAACAGAGCCACAGGTCGCCATCGATTGCCGCGACTAGATTGCGGCGCCGCGTCGTCCACGCAGAGCATGCCTGCAGCGTGTGCAGCGCCGTGTCGTCGGGGCATTCGACGTTATGGTGAAGACCGGGCGTCTGCTCCCAGCATATGCGACACAGGTACTTCCCGAAACAGCCATGTCCCGAGAACAACTGCGTCAGCCGGAAGCCGCCTCTCCAGCCACTCTTCCATCACGGGGCTTACTGCCACTATTCCATTCGGCCACTAGAATCTGGCGGAGCGCGCTCCGCTCAGGTGCCTCCTCGCGCTGACGGTATCTAAGCGCGAGGGCTCTCGCCTCCAGATCCCAGGACATCGACCGGCAACGAGGATGCTCCTTCCCAATGGCGCGCAAATTAGACCAACTTGCGCTATTTGTTTAACTTCCTTCCTGTTGTTGTACTTAATACTATGGTTAATATGAGGATTAATATATTCAATTAATAATACTATGGTTATGGTATTAATAATACTATCTACACTAATATTATAAAGAGGAAAGATTTGTGTTTTTGTATTTTTGTATGTAACGAACAAACTTAAAAACTACTGGACCGATTTCAAAAAATCTTTTGCCGTTAGAAAGCTATATTATCACTGAGTAACATAGGCTGCGGGGGAGCCGTGAGGACACAGCTAGTGGTTAATATATTGAAAATGGCTAATAAGGAAATTGATATTATTTAAATAGTCACCACAAAAGTGATTAAACAAAAGTGATTGAATTGGTAAACAAAATGTTTTGGGAGAATGGACATCCATTCTCCCAAAACATTTTGTTTACCAATGGGTAGTACCTACTTAGTATTACCAAACAGATACCATACAAAGACTTCGTACATAGATACCTCGTTGTCGATCCCAACAAAGTTGGTATAATGAGAATCATGTAGCCCTAATCCCTATATTCACAATACATTATAACCGTACTATCGGCATATTACGGTTACGTAGCTTCTGTTCTGGGATATGGTCTTATTCTTTGGGGCAACTCAACTGACATCAACAGGGCATTTATCGCACAGAAAAACTGTGTCCGTGTTATTGCTGGGATACCACCTTGGGAGTCCTGTAAACCATTATTTAAAAAATATAAGATTTTGTCTTTGCCCTGTATGTACATCTTAGAATGTGCTAAATTTGTCAAAGAACATCCAGAATTATTCACAAAAGCTATTGATACATTTCCGAGGAGTATCAGGAATCGTAATAGAATTGTGTTGCCAAAAATTCCAAAGACAACGTTATTTAACAAAAGTAGCTTTGTAATCTGCGGACGTGTATTTAATGCTCTACCTAGCGATATTAAGGACCTACCCTTCCAGAGATCTGTTAAACAATTGAAAGCTTGGTCGAGTGAAAAAAACTTTTATTCGTTATAAGACTTGTGTATTAAATGTAATTGACTTTATCGAATACTCTTTAATATTAAACTTGTTAATGCCTAATTATAATTTAGTAATGCATGTAGTCTTATTTTATAACATTTATAAAGACCATATGCTTAGTAAGAATAACAAATATAATTATGTACAACTTAATATTTGCATGTCACCACTATGATTAAGTGTTTTGGATCTAAGTATTTAATTAAGACCGAACTGTACCAATACTTATCGCAAATAAAAGATTCATTCATTCATTATTACCTATTACCCGGCAGTATCAGTCAGTACCATGCTCACCATGGGCATAGCCAGGATTTTGTCCAGGGTGGGGCAAACTCAGTCAGACAGTAAACATTTGTCTTTTCAATAAATCTGGAAGTGGAGAGTGTGATTATGGGGCAACTTTGCTCCATAACCTTATTGTTGAGGTCCAAATAAGTACAGACGGAGTCGGGCATGATCTGCCTATTTTAGGTAATTGTTCTGTGGACATGGGTGACAAGTTGACTGAATCTAGACCATGTACCTACTATTTCCTGGGCCAGGGTGCCGGGTGGAGCAAGCGCCCCATCTGCCCCACCCTGTATACGTCCATGATGCTTACTAAAACTGCTGATGGTGGCGTCATATATCCGGTCGTTGTTCCCCATAATATGGTTGAGCCAGTAGCGTAGCGTAGTGCGGGCGGCAGGGGCGGCCCGCCCCGCGTGGCACTTTTTACGGGGCGGCAAAGTTTAACAATAAATAATAAAAAACTTTTTTATTTAAAATCTAACCTGTACAATGCAAAATAATGATGACTCTTCTTGCCGAAAAGTTCTCTATAATTAATGTATGTAATGTATAGTATACATTACATTGAAATACCTAAATAAGAGGGCGGCAAAATTTTGTTCCGCCCCGGGCAGCCGGCACCCACGCTACGCCACTGGGTTGAGCTGAGCGATGCGCATGTCATGTTCGTGAACGGATGCTGTCTGTCGGCAGTCCAAGAAATTATTTCGAATGACACGTGTTCGATTTACGTTTGATCGAAAGAAGTAACAATTTATGATTAGTTACGGTTTACTCACGTGCATTTTCCGGGATTGCCCGACTAGTTTCGGACCCAAACGGAGCCCTTAATCAGCTGATCACGCGGCGAGGTCGCGAATCGACTCGAGACCTCGCCGCGTAATCAGCTCATGATGGAAAATGCACGTGAGTAAACCGTAACTAATCATAAATATGAATGTGTCCCACGAAAGTTATAATACAAAAAAGTTACAATTTGTTCGAAGGGTCTTAATTTGGGACTGGTCAAGTTTTAACTGCTACGGCAAGGTATATTTTTCTAATTGTTATGTTACTGTTAGGTATGTGAGTTTATTGCTTACATTAACATGCGTTGGTCTCACACTAGTGTAGTCGAATTTAAATTAATCATTATTATCAAAAGCGGGTATTATCTTTATAGCAGTGATAACCTAGTGGTGTGACCGTCGGACTGCCAAGTCATAGGTCTCGAGTCCGAACCCAAGGCACGCATCTCTGACTTTTCGGATTCATGTGCGTATTGTATCACTTGCTTAAAAACGGCGAAGGAAAACATCGTGAGAAAACCGGCATGCCTGAGAGATATTTCTCGACGGCATGTGAAGCTAAGTCAGAGGCCCATGGGCGGCATAAACTGTGACACCAGGTTAGTCACTAACCGTACGAAAAAGAAGAAAAGCGGGTACTTACAAATTATCTAGGAATCTTAAGATTAAGGTTTTCCTTTATTCATTGTATTTTCATATAAATTATATTTTTAATATTTCTATAAAAGATAGATTAAGATTATTATTCCCTTTATTAATTTATAATACATATTTAAATACATTTTTAAATATTTCTATAAAAAATTAAAATCATTTAACAATATAAAAAATAGTAGCCCACCGGCATCGGGAACAGGGTCCAAGCTACCGGTGGTCAGCGCCTCAGATCGAGGAACTTCCTAACAATACGCGCCGTGGGCAGAAATACCGCTTTCTGTTTCAGGCCAGCCGCCCAACGAGAGCCTCATCAGATGCTGGTCGAGGCTCTTGGCTATTAAGCCATTGGCCGTAACGACTACCGCCTAAGTCGAAAATTGGTCATTTGACGTTATATACGTCATTGGATAGATATTTTCGGCGCGCATCGAATGATGTTAGAAAAAAATTAAAATTATCCAATCACAGCGAGTTATTCAAACAGTTCTGGCACCGCGCAAGTCGTTTGTTGTGTCATTTTAAAGATAATAAAGGCTCATTTACACGGTGCAAGTTTCTTGAAGCAAGTCTAATGCTATCTTTGTCTTTCTCTCCGACAAAAACAGAGATAGCATGAGACTTGCTTCAAGAAACTTGCACCGTGTAAATCAGCATTAATCAGTTTTTGTCTCTCCTGAAAACTTGCCAAATTAACTTGAGCGGTATTGTTACCTAAGCGACGATATTTAATTTAGATTATGATAATTATTGCTACGCTGTTAATACTTTTTTATGCATGTAAGCATGATTCTTATTATCCTATTATTATATTATCTATACTTCTATACTAATATTATAAAGAGGAAAGATTTGTATTTTTGTATGTAACGAATAAACTTAAAAACTACTGGACCGATTTCAAAAATTCTTTTGCCGTTAGAAAGCTGCATTATCACTGAGTAACATGGGCTACGGGCGGAGCCGTGAGGAAACAGCTAGTTTATAATAAATATATTATCAGATGATAAAACCAACAGCAGGTAACTAAATTGTTTTATCAATAAAATTATGACTCATATACCTAATAATGAGTCTATTGATAGGGTACACTACAGCTGGGAAAGGACTTTGGCCTTATATTGATTAATCGTAAGGCGATAAGTAGTGATAACCCAGCAAACGCTTGCCTTCCATGCAAGAGGGTCGGAGTTCGATCACAGCCCGTACTTCTAACTTATCGAATTCATGTGCGGATCAGATTTTGATTATCACTTGCGGTAACGGTGAAGGATAAATAGCGAGTGTTATCGGTAGCTGGTAACACTGGACAATGTTGATAAAGGAGGGTAATCGTCAAGATGAATCAACGTACCCGACGATATAAAAACACTCGTCTTACGACTGTGCAAAGGATTCCATGTCGAACAGCTGAAGAAGTCTGAGTTTTATATCTGATTTGCTTGTCCTTATTTTCTGATCTTGTGTAAATTGTTGAGAGTTGTAGTAGAGTCTATGTTGGTTACATTTACTTTATTTACCATGCTCCCAATCCTGACATACTGATATTAGCTATAACTGTTATGATAGATTCACCCCTACGATTCTGTTGTATGTATTTTACACGAGGAAACTTGCACAAAGGCATGAAAAAAGTTCTCGATGGTGTGTAGTTCTCTAACCCGCACCAGTTCAGCTTGGTGGTCTAAGGCCTAAAACCTTCTCATTCTGAGAAGAGGCTCGTGCCCAGCAGTGGGATAGTAATGGATTGATTACATTCCATTCCAATCGTATTTTTATGGCTTCTCGTTATTGATGATTATGCCAACTTCGTTATCTATGTTTGAATTTGTCAAATGGCCTTTGCAAGAAGCGTCACCATGAACAGCAGAAATATAATAGCAACACGGTCGTGTTTGGGTCAATTTCCACCAAAAAGAAAAATCCTCGCGCTCTTCTTTATGTCACTGAATAAAGAACTGTAACAGTATTGCTTTTAAGTATAAAATCTAACGTTCGGGTAAGTATGCTCAGGCATGCGCAAAGAAACGCTTGATGTCTGCGTCGAATAGTCAATATGGATACAGTTACTTATTCAGTGTAATTTAATAATAGTAAAAAAAAATATTTTTGTAAACAAGCTTTTATGTAAATGCTCTAAAAATAAGAAAATAAACTTTAAATGAAATCAAACCCATCATTATACAATTAATTTATTTATATTATGATAAAAAGCTTGTCGCGAAATTTACAATTTTATGTAGGTATTCTTGTTTATTTAGTATCTCGCGACAAGCTTTTTATCGTAATATAAATAAATTAATTGTATAATGTAATAAATTGATGGGTTTGATTTAATTTAAAGTTTATTTTCTTATTTTTAGAGCATTTATATAAAAACTTGTTTTTAACCCGGCGAGGATGTGGTGAAAATAGTAACGTGGAGGTTGTGGAGGGTCTTATTGACCCTGTTATATAATTGTATATAATTGGGTTTAAAATACCTAAATTTATATTAATGTTACCAAATATTAATCAATATTATTTATATCACATGTTATTTTTACGGTTTTATCGAAATAAAACGCAGATAAGAGTACAAAATATTATAATTAAATCACTTTTAGCAAAGTACTACAAAATAATCAACTTTTGCATAAACTTTTTAAACTTACACTAAAAACAACAAAAAATAACTAACTTCTTGGACGATTAACTTTTAATTTGGTACATACGTAGAGATCAATTAGTTGCACTTACAGTCTTATCATCAATTATGAACTACAAATCATTATTGTCTGTGATTCTAGCACAATCCTGGCAGAATGAAATAGTGTGTTCTGGACCAATATACTTATGGCAATCTTCACAAACATTGGCTGTCTTGCGATGGCGGGCATAAGGACATACTTGGCACCTTTTTCGTACACCTGGAACCCTAACAGGTGCTTCTTGTTCAGGTTCTCCGATGAATTCTCTGATTCTCTTGCGTAGCTGTCTCGGCAATTGAGGAGTTTCTTTGCCGCCCTTCAAGTGTTCAGTAACAAGCAATCGGCCTAATGTTTTTATAAAATGGCGACGCTTCTGAATAGTCTGCGTGTTAGACCTGTGTATAATATACGCATTGATGCCAGCCATATTGAGCATTGCATAGAAGACAGTGAGAGGCCATTTTTTCGAGTTGCGTCTAACATCGTATGTCGCCGACAACTCATCTGCTACGTCTACTCCACCTTTAGTGGTGTTATAAAACGTATTTATCTCAGGTTTTTTTTTCTCTCCTGTTGATTCATCAATTTCAGCGTTGTGGTGGAGACTAGACATTAGTATGACAACCTTGTTTTTTTTTGGAATATGAGACACGAGCGTTATATCCTTTTGAAAGCCAAATTTCGAAGAAAATATAGCTGCACCGCGAGTATTGATAAATGACATTGGAATTTGCCTCTTGTTCTTGCCAGTGGTACGTTATCCTCGCCATCACTGCTTGCATTTTGCTCAGTATCACTATCTTGACTGCGCGTACTCAAATGATCTTCCTTTTCGCTACCGTCGGATAACAAGTCGTCTTCACTGTCAGACTGCATTAAAACAAGATGTATGCGCTCATCCTCAAGCTCCTGGCTATTCATTGTGTACGAAAAAACCTAAAATTATAATAATATTAAGTAAAAAATATAATTGAAACCTTACATAAAAATGTTACATCGCGGTTGTCGCGGGGTCATATTTACCCTTTCTGACTGCACGCACGTGTTGCTCCCGTCGCAGGCGGCGGCCGACTGAACAGGGGCGCGGGGCGTGCGCGCCGGTCCCTTAGCAACAGCTATTGTGACGTTCAAAACTCTTCGATCGCAGGATAAAAAACTACACACGATTAAAAATCTACAGGGTCAGAATGACCCCTCCAGATCCTCGCCGGGTTAAAAATGATTTTTTTTACTAATAATTTATTTTTTAGTATGATACGGTAAAATTTAAAACTGGCAATCATAGTGTGGTCATAGTGAAATGCGTACACAATATTTCGTGTTTGTGCTGTTGAGCGTTGAAGAGTTCCTTTATCTGGAGCTAATCCTGGAGGTCGATTCAGGTCATGCTTACCATAAAAATGAATTGTCATCGGAACTGAATCAACATGTAAAAATTCAGCTCCGTAGGATAAGAGGATGTGGTTCAAAAATTAGGTGCAAGATTTGAACCGAACATACATACATACAAACATTGCAAGTTAAGTAAAAGCTTGTAAAAAGTGCTCGAGCATCTCTGACGATTTTTCCGATTGATGGAAACTGACCGTAACGAGTATTTGCGTGTTTTCCTTATATTTTCCATAGAGAGTAAGGGTTACGGGAGTATAGACAAGATTACAACTACCGAACGTTAGAAAATAGAAATATCAATGCCGCGCGATTCATAAACGCAGTAACATTTTGGTCAAAAATGAGTTGAATATACAAGGTTAGTCAGAAAGGGGGTACTAAGCCGCGGGCCACCTAAAGTATCACTGATGACTATTTTAAAACAAGTGTTAAAATTTCAAAATTCGATAATTTTTATTAGCATGCAAAAGGATTTTTATTTTAGTTCTTCAAAAAAACATCATACCTGCTTTAGTTATGAATTCAGAAAATTAATTTTCTAATCCGTGACCCCAAATATGAATTAAATTGTAAAAACAGCTGATCATAGCTATGGACAGATAGATTTTAGCATATTTTTTACCAAATCTTTGAAAAGCTATTTCTAGTTTTGGGGAAAGTTGTAGAACAAAAGTTATCCCTTATTATGGGTACTTTAACACCCTTTCGGCTTAGTACCCCCTTTCCGACTAACCTTGTATATTCGTAATCACCATAGGATTGTGATTACGAATATATGATCAACAAATTTTTGACCAAAATGTTACTTACTGCGTTTATGAATCGCGCGGCAGCATAATTATCTGGCCCGGTGGCCAAAAGTGGAACTAACAACGCCATTTTGAAATGTACTCAATTGTCATTTTCAATTTGAAATGGCGCATTCGAAAATTAAATATGGCAGCGTTACATGTGCATATTATAATTATTCACTTCCTACTGCTACTTCACACTTCCTACTGTTATCATGGCTACATCTAGAGGTACAGTACTCGGCGATAAATATTGCACATCGACCTTTGGAAAGAGACAATCGGCTAATTTCGGCTTCGTAGAGCGTTATCTCTGTTGCACCGGTTGCACGAAACACTATGGGCGCGTTCCCACTATGTCGTGACAATAAATTTATCGTTGGACGAGTGTCGTCTCTAGCTGTTCCCATTATAACGACTGTTTGTCGTCAATTTTTTTTATCGTTTAGCGACTATCGTAGATAGCTGTTCCCATTAGATCGCGACGACATTTTATCGTTTCACGACAGTCGCTTTGTCGTTTGGAAATCAGTAGCAAGCTATGACGAGACGATATTTTTATCGTGGCCACGACAGATAGTCCTAACAACGACACATCACGATGTCGTGACGATAAATTTATCGGTGGACGACTGTCGTGCTAGCCGTTCCCATTGACTCTACAATCTGTCGTCACTGCAAAAACAACTCTTGGACGACAGTTTATCGTGTCGTCTTATATGTGAACACCTCCATTTAAATATTTAAGCCACGACACTTAAAACTACACGACTATCTGTCGTCACGACAAAGTGGGAACGCGGCCTAACAGTCCGGTATCTATTAGGAACTGTTAAAACAATTATGAATATAATACACCAATTTTTGTAAGGACAAAGATAACGCACTACGAAGCCGAAATTAGCCGATTGACTCTTTTTAAAGGTCGACGTGCAATATTTATCGCAGAGTTCTGTATATAGTCAGATATAATTTTGGCAAATTATGTATGGGAATGACATAACTGATCTAAAATTATGTCAATCCAGTGTTCAGTACCGCAAACTTAGCTGGCCAGCTGTTCTCTGCCGACCTAATATTGTTCAGTACCGCAAACTTAGCTGGCCAGCTGTTCTCTGCCGACCTAATATTGTTCAGTACCGCAAACTTAGCTGGCCAGCTGTTCTCTGCCGACCTAATATTGTCATGTTATCTAGGCCCACAGGAGTGGATGGTTGAGGGTTGATATTATGATATGTAGGTAGCGTAGGGTTTTAGACGAAAAACAAATATAAATCTCAAAAAATAATCTTTACTTACAACCATTTTTTACACTTGCACACACTCTGCGAGACGAAACCGACACATATCATAGAAAAATAACAAATTTATTGAAAAAAATATTAAAAAAAAAACATTGAAGAACAGAAAACAGTAAGTATAAATATACTATGTACAGATATTAACTAATCTCGCTCTCACATATTGGTAAAAAAAATCTAATAATACACTAGTTTCATATTACTGTGAAATTGTATGCGAAAATTGCGATATTTACGCGAAATTGGCGTATTTCATGAGATCATCACTAACTACGAAACTGATTATTTTTTGCGACATAGTAAGAGTGTAGACACACTACGTCCTTTTTTTTCCAAAGATGTAACCATATTTATTACCTATCTAGAATCAGTTATAGGTATTTTTATTTTTAAGATTAAAACCGCTTATTTTATATTGATTGCAAGTACAGCGGCTGAGCGTGAGGTTTAGATTTAAATTTTCAAGGCATATTATTAGATTTTTCTGTTAAGAAATTCTTGGAATTTGTAAATAATGCCTAATAATTGTCACAGACTCGTCTCCTATTACACTGGACTTAATAATACATTAGTAACACACTTAGCCTACCCTTTCATCAACAGGCGAGATATTTATAATAGATATTTTATTAATAAAAAAAAACGAAACAAGAATTCATAACAGAAAAATAAAAAATAAATGTACATTATTTTCCAAAAGTGATATAGAAATGCGGTAATACTTAATTTTTGTGCATAGACGCCATCTATCGGTGTATATTGGCAATAATATGAAACTAGTGGCGTCACCTAGCGAGATCTACTAACAACTTAGAAGAATTTCTTCGCTTGTGCTTCTTTTCTCTCTCTGTGAACAAAAAAGGTTGAATTTATAAATATTTATTTTTTGGGTTGCAGATGTCAGTTTTTTTGTTTTTTTTTTCACTAGGATTTCTCCTGTATCGTGGGTGCGTTTACAGACACAAATCTTCACATGCACAAACGCCCAGACCCGGAACAACTATCTGTAGGCCATACAAATATTTGTTCCGTGTGGGAATCGAACCCACGACCCGTAGCGCAGAAGCCAATTGCTCAGCCACTGCACCGAACGTGTCGTCGAGTCATATTAATCACTACGTGAAAAACGCTGAACTAAAAAAAGCTAGTTTTATATTTCTTCGGTTTGCCCAGCAGTGGGACTACTTACTTGTACATCGCGTAGACTAGCATGAGTGCTAATTGAATGCCCACTACAAGTAGTAACGCTGTGAAGCTAACGCACGCCACTTCTGGGCACGCGGGCGCGTTCACGACCTGAGGAGCGCCGGCGGCTAGCCTGCGAACAAAGGAATATGATGAGGTATTGAAGAACAATAGAAGTTATGAAAACAATTGGCAAACACGGCCCCGCCTATACAACGTGTTACATAATACCCCATGAAAAAGAAAAATGCTTCTTCATCTTCTCCCGCCTTTATCTCACACTAGGTGGGGTCGGCACAACATGTAATTCGTAAATCCATGTTGTTAGAGGTTTTGGCTTATTGTTTTATGACCGGCCGCCTGCCTGACATCAACCCTCCTTGGGAATACTCGTTGCGCCGTCGCACGGGTGACCCAATGTGCTTGCTGATATTATGCACTGTGTCCCAAAATGATATGCTTGTCAATTTTATTGCCGACAACTAAGCAGACTATGTTCTTGGTGGAGTATACTTGAAGTTCCTCGACCCACTCATTCAGTTTTGCTAGGGACTTTGGTTCATTGGATTATGCTTATGCAGTTTAAAAACTTCAGTTTACGTACCTTTGAGCCACTCCTGTGACCGAAGCCTTCACTTGGTTGAGACTATCTCTCATCTCGTTGAGGAGCTGTGGGCTGGCAGGCGCGGCTCCGGCGGCTCCCCCCCCTCCCGACGCCAGCAGCGTGTCTGACTTGCGGGACACGTCAATTATAAATCCTCTGTAAAATAAGGTTTTTATAAGTATATGTCTACCAGAATCTGATGGCAAATAGGGAAATTAAACTTTTTTGTGGGTAACACAAGGGTAATTTGAATAAAAAGTCTTGATACTTGTAATTTTTTTCTTTAATTTCTTCTTCATCTTCTCCCTGCCCTTATCCCACACTAGGTGAGGTCGGCACAACATGTATTTCATAAATCCATGTTGTTAGAGGTTTTGGCTTATTGTTTTATGTGACCCAATGTGCTTGCCCAAAATGATATGCTGATATGTGGTTTTTTGCAATTTTATTGTAATGGAAAAGGAAACCTTGTTAAAATAAGTATGTTTATTAAAAATGTTTGAACAATAAAACATTAATCAGAACTGGAAAATGTATCAACTACAGTCATACTCGTTTTGACAAGTGACATGTTGACATTGCCATATGAAAACCACTATTTGTTATTAATTTTTAATGCCATGAGATTCTGGTTGACCTATATGACGTAACATTTCATGTAAAATATACAAGGTGTAAAAAGACCCTTCACCAAGCCGTCAACCATGCATTCAGTACATCAAACTAAGTAACCCTACGCAAAAATTGTCGCTGGGAAACGACTTTTTTTTTTGGGTGAAAAATTTCGTTTTGCTGTAAAGCTCAATGTAACGCACTCAAAACACTGTGCTGATAGATGCAATGAGTAGTAAACGGGTAATGGAGGTATTTCAAGTACATTTGCAACATTCAAAACTAGTATTTTTTTAAAAGTTGTGAAAAAGTTGGAACTTTGACCTCCAGTATCTCCGTAACTAGAAGGTTCCCAGGCATAGTCCAGAACAAAAAAATGATCGCAATGACGTGGAGAATAAGTGCCTTTCGGCTTCGTTAAGGTCTATTTACACCGTTTATTTTGTTGTGTTTTGAACTGTATTACGATAGGAGTAAGGCTGAAATTGTTATGACCAACTTTTCCAGTACTGTAAAATGGGGTTATTGGAGCGATGTGTATTTACGATTTTAATTTCATTGTATTTTTGTAGTCTTTTATGCCATACAGGGTGTAAACGAAATCATGTAATTCCTTCAAACCTCGTGATGTACTGCTGACATAGATTAACCATGCAAGTGATACATTTGGATTCAATAAAAAAACTAATACAAGAAGTAAACATGTGTTCTTAACGTGAGGCATTTTAGCGCCCCGAGTTAAAGGACCACGCCTAAAATGCCTCACGTTAAAAACACATGTTTACTTCTTGTATTTTTTTTGTTGAATCCATACGTTTCCCTTGCAGTGTTAATCTATGTCAGCAGTACATCACGAGGTTTGAAGGAATTTCATGATTTCGTTTACACCCTGTATCATCATCATCATCATCCTCCTGCCCTTATCCCAACTTATTAGTGGTCGGTGCAGTATATCTTCTTCTCCCACACATCTCTATTAGCCGTCATCTCAGTAGTCACCCCCTTTCTAGCCATATCATCTTTCACACTATCCATCCATCGTTTCTTTGGTCTTCCTCTACTCTTATAACCATCCACATTCATACTCAATACTTTCCTCACGACATGTTCCTCGTTCCTCCGCATCAAATCAAATCAAAAGTTTTTATTTCACATAAATCAATACAGGTGCTTATGAAAAGTCGAATTTAGATGCACGGTTCCAATTAGTCGATTCCTATGGAGAAGAGCCGGCAAGAAACTCCATGGTTACTCTTTTAAAAATAATATCTTTAACAATTTCAGAGTGCAATGATTTAGGATAGTGAGAGAACAATGGAGTCCTGACCACAGACCAATGAGTAATGTAGAACAAAAATTTACAAACAAAATAGAATAAAAACTGTATGAATAACAGTAATTTATAAATTTATAGAGGCAGGTCCATCACATGCCCATACCGTGACAACCGGTTTCCACACAACTTCTCAGTCACCGGCGCCACTTTCAGGCTTCCTCTTACATACTCACGTCTAATTCTATCCATTCGCGTAATACCACACATCCTCTCTTAAGGTATAAGGTATAACGGGCTGGTGTCCGCAACTCCACGTCTGAGTGCGTATTTTGCGTCACGGGTGGTAAGTGTAGTCACTCGATCCACCCTAACTCCTCGAAAAATGCCAGCACACCCGTGATGTTGCTGACGATCTCTCGGAGAGTACCTGGGTTTCCGAAGTACTTGGCCCTGTATGTGGCGACCTCAGGGCAGTTTAGTAGCACGTGGGCTGCCGTCTCGTCCTCCTCCATGCATTCCTCTACTCTTATAACCACAAGTATAAATATTTTAATATAGTTTGTATACTCACTTGAGCTCTGCGATAGTGTTGATCATAATTTGGTTGTTGGCTACCAACGCGTCCCAGTCGTGGCGGCCGATGGGAAGGGATGGGAGCTGGAACGATAATAAGAACTTGAGACGGGTCCACATTATTATGTATCATTAGCCTTCGCCGCAGTGCTTACGTAGTTTTTTTTTCATTTGTACTTTACCACCCCTATTCACCCCCATATAAAATGATTTTCGAAAAATCTTAAAACATGTAATTTGTTGATTTAAAGATTATTTATATTAAACTAGCGGACCCGGCAGACGTCGTCCTGCCCGGAAAAGCAGCGCCACCTACCGGGTCCAATTGTGTCTTCAAACCATCCAGGAACCCATTGAAATATACACACAAAATTTCATCCAAATCGATTCAGCCGTTTAGGAGGAGTTAGGTGACAAATACACGTACAGAAGAATTATTATATTAAGATATCGAGTTAATCGGCACGTTATAAGATTCTGAACTAACTTAGACACCTCTTTTTAATTGAATTAAATGTTGAATTTCCAAAAACCCCTTCTTAGTGCGTGCCTACATTAACTAAGGAACCTCTGTGCAAATTTCAAGTTTGTAGACCCAGCGGCGTCGACTCGGCATTGATGAATCAGCCAGGACCAGTGTTGCCGATTGCGAGGAATTGGGGGTCTGCGCGGGGAATGAACAAAATCGGGGAATTTCGAGCAGTTCCAATATTTCAGGTATCGTGTTCGCAAACGAACCTAAGACACAAGAGAGCGCTAAAAAAAAAAGGTCGTCGTCAGACTATCGTAAGAAAGGGAAAGGGCGAGGGGAAGGCCAAAAAAAGGTCGTCCAACCATTGCTGGACAAAAGAAGCGGCAAATAAAGGGAAACATTGATGGGAGCTTCTAAAAAGAGCTCGTCCAACTATCACTGGAGGAAAAATAAGTGGTACATTTGTCGTGTTTGCACCTGAACCAAAGAAATGAGGGAAGCGCCTAAAAAACAAATCGTCCGACTATCGCTCAGAGATGAAAAAAGAAGAAAAGCGGGGAATTTCGGGGAATCGACAACACTGACGCGGGGAGTCGAGAATTTTTTATTGGCAGCACTGGCCAGGACATGTTCAATATGTATAGTGTGGTAGGTGCTGCACTACCAAACATTTAAAAGCATGCTTAACACATTAATTTTATTGTCAAAAATGTTTGTGATACCGAGCCCATCCTCGCCGAATGGCTGCCATTTTGATTTTAGACCTGTCCAATAATGTAGGTATTCGGTAAAATCTTAATATCATACAATCTTTTGATTTAGGAGTAATATCGGCTTACATTTTTTTTTCGTAGAAAAAAGTATTTTATTTATCGACTAAAATAATAAACGTAATAAAATGAATATATTACCTGTGCGGGCGGCGCGGCCCCCGGCTGTACGGGCGTGCCCTGCGCGTGACTGTACACGGCCGTCAGCATCGACAGAGAGTTCATCTGCTTGCCAATCACCTGAGAATTAATAAATATTTATATTTTAATACACCAAAAGAATGTAGTACGTCAAAAGAACAAAGGCCCAAGTCTGCTTATTTACAAACGCTTAAATAGTGTGTCGATTAGGGTTTGGGAATTCCCGACAATTTCAAAATCCCGGGACACGTGACAGCCTACAATCAAAGTCCCGGGACTTTGAGGTTTAACTTTTTTCTTTTTTTTTAAGAGTGGGAAGCCTTTTTTGAATAATTTTAATTCAGTTAATTTCTGGCGCAACGTATAAAAAAGGCATATTTTTTGTAAAAATCAACATTTATCAAACAGAAAATTAAATCTTAATAACTTTAGCGTTAATTTAATTCTTCATAATTGCTTTGTTTATTTCTTTAAATCACACACAGATTCACTCTTAAGCAGCTAAATCTTATAGTTATAAAACGAACTTAGTTAAAAATCATACTAATTCTTAATAACTTTACTATTATATTGTAATTCTATCATCTAATCATTGGTCACAATCACAACGTTTTTAAATCTCATGATCACAGATTTGTTTCATAATCCAAAATGCCAAAACCAACCTGCTGTCAAAAGCACCCCTCACCCGCACAATATGTGTGCTAAACGAGGTTCATGAGAGGATTGACATATTTTCGTGTAATCTGAGTGAATTCGCAAGAGTTTTGTTGAATTTTGTCAGTTATATTTAAGTATTAGTATTCTGTGTTGGGTCTTATTTTGTATTTTAGGTTAAGATTTTATAGCATTAAAAAAAAAGAGTTTAGTCTGATAATTATTGCATAGGTATATATAATTCTGTCTGTAGTCTGACTGTAGATTGTGTATTAATAGAGTTAAGTGTTGCTTTTTATATATTTTTAAAGTTTAGTTTTTAAGTACTAGGTATTAGCCGTAAGTTGATTTTCTATTTTTCTGGTGTGTGTTTGCAACCCACTATTGTATTGGGGTCATCCTGTAAAGATAGTGTGTGTGAGTTTAATAAATAAATAAATAAAAAATTAAATAATGTGAAATAAATAAATATTGCGTTGTGTACTCAGTAGTTACGTAGTAGACCAAGTAATTATTCATTAAACTAACAGATAGCGCTAGGCTCCTTCAATTATTTGAAAATAAAAATGATTACATAACAATTTCGACAATCTTGTCTCGTCTCGAGTCTCGACCCGAAAGTCCCGGGACTCGAGACAACTAAAATTACGAAAAGTCCCGGGACCCAAACCCTAGTGTCGATAGAATAGATTTAAACATTTGGTATTCTGCTAGTTATTTTAAACCTGTGGCTTACCACTGACTTTCCATGGAACTATCATATTTCTTTTTTTATAAAATAAACTTTGCCCCACACTATGATTTCTCCTATATCGTGGGTGCGTTTACAGACACAAATCTTCACACGCACAAATATCCAGACCCGTTACAACTATCTGTAGGCCATTCAAATGTTTGTTCCGTGCGGGAATCGAACCCACGATCCGTACCGCAGAAGCCGAACGCTCAGCCACTTCATCAGGCGCAGCGTCATGTCATAGTCATCAGATCAGATAGCTGTATTATCATCGGGACTACATAGGTACTTATTAACGCAAAATCTCAAGTCAATGAGACAAGTGGAAGTGTTCAAAATAGAATTGCAAGATTGACGATTATAGAAAGACGTTTCATTTTGAATCCTTTTGCAATCAACACAATAACAGACTATCACAGAATTAGCGATTACTATCGCGAAAATGGGGTTGGCCCCGGGTCGAACAAATACTCGCTATACCCTACTGGTGCAGAAGTAGACTAGTTGTGGATGTGCCCATAGGTCGGAAGTGAATAAAGCGAGAAATGGACTACAACGAAGAATCTGACCGGACCGGTTAGTATAATAAGCTTCAATAGGGTGTCGGTGGACGACATTTTATTCAAATTAGCATACTTGGACCCAAGGATTGATCGATAAAACTGATTGATAAAAATGTCGCTCGGTAACCTAAATATAGCTGTCTAAACTGGTTGACACGAAGCTTAATATTAAATACATACATACATTAACTCACGCCTTTTCCCCATAGGGGTAGGCAGAAACTATATATTGTTTTAAATAAAAATCGTTGCCCTACACTAGAATTTCTCCTGTATCGTGGGTGCGTTTATAGACACAAATCTTCACACGCACAGACATCCAGACCCGGAACTATTCCATCCATCCATCAATCCATCCGTAGACCATACAAAAATTTGTTCCGTGCGGGAATCGAACCCACGACCCGTAGCGCAGAAGCCGATCGCTCAGTCACTGCACAAAAACTGTCGTCAAAGATCACTATAGAACGCCACATGCTACGATCCTTACATACTTCTTTCGCTTCATCCACATTCATACATCTTGTCATACGAGCACGCCGATAGAGAGTACTACGCACCTGTGCTTTGTGAAGAACATCACCAATAACATCGATGTATGTCCTTCTAGGACGTCCTCTACCGCGTTTCCGCTTTAAATCTAATAACTCATGTATGTATTTACAAATAAATGAATACACATACCTCATCCACTTTCTTGTTAAGATCCCTGAGTACATCATGTATCTGTGTCTGTCCCTGGAAGATCTGACGCAACTCGCGTTGCCCGTCCGACTCGAACCAGTCGTCGAACTCGCCGTCTTTGTCGCGCACCTGAATGTACACGGAGAATTAGTGAGTGGGAGAAAGATGGAGGTATGTTTGTCAAGATATTTGGGACTCATGGTATAGATTATAGTGGTTGTTCTTTCCATACACACCTCATCAGGATGTTCCTTCCTGTAGTCTTCCTTCTGCTGCTCCAACTTCTTCTGGTACTCCTGGTACTCTAGAGACAGCTTCTGTTGCTCGTCAGAACTCATCTGTTGACCACCTGATGAACAAATAAGATTAAGATTGTTATTATTGATTATTGCTCCATATGTAGGTAAAATACTCCCCGCGAGGTTCGATCTGGAGGGTAAAGCTGCATTTCGTTACTAGGCTCGCATAAAACCAAGAGGATTATGTATTACTTATCGCTTTGTTTTTGTGTGTATTGACGTCATTCTGACCGACGTCAACCATAGACAGACAAGCACCAAGCCTATATACAAAATAGGTGCAGTGCGCTTCAAATAACTAGAACCAAGATGGCGTCGACTGCCGAACTTGAGGGGTTAACTAGAAGCCATTGAAGAGTTCCACTATTCACCTCCATCATCAGACCCTGAACACTAAGTGCAATCTATTGGAGTCATCAAAATGAATAATATGACTCGAACCTCACATAGATTACGCAGTCGACGCCATCAAGGTTCTAGTAATTTGACACGCATTGTACTAGGCTCTCATCAAGCTAAGATGGTCTGTTAAAACGTTCTGTACTGACATGACGTCATACATACTGTGTATGTCATTCTGTCTGTGATAGAAAGTACTAGGCTCTCATAAATCAAAAGGGTCTGTTAAAACATTCTGTGTTTGAAATGTCTCACCAGATTGTTGTTGTATTCTAAATTTAAAATAATTGGAACACATCTGACCTGACTGTTGTTGCTGTGTGTGTAGCGAGGTGGTCAGCAGGTGTATGACGTCATGATCGTCGGCGAGCCCTCCGGTGGCGGCGGACAGCCCCAAGAACCCTCCGCGCGGCAGCACCACGTTTTCGGCGCGGAAGCATAGCTCGTAGTCGGCTTCGTTGTTTGTCATGCCTGTAATTAAGTAATATTATTTTAAAGAAAGATATAGAAATTAGATGGGTCACCTCATTTATTCACGTGGACGTCGTAAAAGATGACATTGTGCATCATGGTTTACTTTGCATTGTGGCACGTACTGTGTGCAGGCTAGTGGATTACTGTGCACATGTATAGTATTCCACTGTGCACATAAGTCAGTGGTCTATTGTGCACATAATGTATGTGGTCTAATGTGCACAATTTTGCACAGGTATACTGTAATAAGTTCCTCACCATTATGGAAGTATACGGTGAGAGTATTGAGGTAGTACTCGATGCGGGCGCGCGTTGGGAACGGCTTGTTACGGAAGTCGCGGAGGCAGCCTGATAGGAGCTGCTGAGAGCCGTCACTGGAAAGAAGGAGAAGTTAAGTGTTATTACAGTGATAATCTTCATTAACCCAGGGTTCAACACCCTCCGGCCACCCTAGTGTGTGGCCTGCGGGCGATCGGTTAGGGGACCCTCCGCCTGACCAGTAACAGGCCCGAGAAGGCGGCGCGCTGTGTTCCGTGCGTGCTTCTCAGGAGGAGAGGTCTGCTAGGGGCTGGCAGACCTGGACCTGACGGGGTTGCGGTGCTGCATGCTTACGCGAATCCCGTGACCCGGGCCAGCTGTCAGGAGCAACTTAGGAACACCGTGGGTTTTTAGACCCCCTCGCCTTCCTCGGGCAAGCATGAGGCTTTCCCACGACAAAGATAATAAATAAACGGGTTAAAATTACCAGGCAGTAGGCTGAATTTACTTTCGACTCGTGTAGCCCGCCAACCCGCATCGGACCAGCGTGGTGGACCGCCCTGACCGGGCCCTGGACCCAGCGTAACCTAAACCCTTCTCATTCTAAGAAGAGGCTCGTGCCCAGCAGTGGGACTGTGGGCCGATCATGCTAAATAGCTACCAACCTCTTGTGATCGAAGACCTTGGTGCCGTCGTTGACCATGGCCATAATGTAAGGGTTGTTGTGTTTATTGTCATTGTCGAAAGAGTCGAAGATCACCGCGAGACCGTTCCACCTGTCTGAGGACCCGAAGACTTCGCCGGTGTAGTCTCCACGCTGCGTCGTGTACCAGAATGCCTGGGGAAGAATACGAGGATTATTTGGAGGGACAGTTTGGAATCAGTTGTGGACTGGGATTTTCTGAGGGTGTATTTATTGGAGTAAGATTAAGATTGACAAGCATATAATTTTGGGACCCAGTGCATAATATCAGCAAGCACATTGGGTCACCCGCGCGACGGCGCAACGAGTATTCCCAAGGAGGGTTGATGCCAGACCGGCGGCCGGTCATAAAACAATAAGCCAAAACCTCTAACAACATGGATTTACGAAATACATGTTGTGCCGACCACACCTAGTGTGGGATAAGGGCAGGAAGAAGAAGATTTATTGGAGTAAGAAATGGCTACACAGTACTCTGTATGACATAAAGTTATGCAAATCAGTAAACTTCGTGTTTCCGAATAAAAAATAAAAAACCGGCCAAGTGCGAGTCGGCCTCGCGCACCGAGAGGGTTCCGTACAAACTTGTAAGGATGTAAAAATATTTTTTTGTGATAAACATCACGCCTGTATACCCCGAAGGGTTGGGCAGAGGTGTATAGTTACACCCTCGTTTCGCCGTTATGTTTAAGTCCCATGTAATAGGGGGCGAGCCTATTGCCATTAACCGGGCACAAATGCAAACTCAGGGCTGCTACTGAGGAATTAAATACGGAAAAACCCAATAACACTTTGCCCGACCTGGGGATCGAACCCAGGACCTCACGATTAGCAGTCGCACTTGCCACCACTAGACCAACGAGGCAGTTAACCAATAACGCTCGGTAAAGGTTGTGTCCATATCCCTCTTGTCTGAAGCCTATTGCTGTCACTCACCAGACCGTCAGCGCCTATCCGGCCTCTGCCTGTCACTTTGAACATGACGTCGATTTCCCACCAGTCGAAGTTGAGAGGATTCTTGGTCCATATTGCTCCCTTTTGGCTGCGGAGGGAAGGCGCGAGGCGGACGCTTTCGCCTGACGCTATCGCATCTGAGAAATAAAAGGAACAGTAGAGTTAGGTTAGTGTGTACTCTGCCGGGGTTGCGGTGCATGGTTTTGCGAATCCCGCGCCCCCGGCCGTACGGTCAGGAGGAGGAACACTGTTAGTTTTTAGTCGTTAAGAGTCCGGCAGACCCCCTCGCCTTTCCCGGGCGAGGGACATCCTTGAGGATTATCCAACGATAACAAGAAGGTTAGTGTGTACTGCACAGACACCGGTGCGTTCCACTCAGTGCCGGTCCGAGGGGGTGGGGGTTGTAGGGGTCATGACCCCCCCAAAATCGTACACGTCAAATTGACAAACATCCTAAAAATAAATAATTTACTAAAAAAATATTTGTGCAATAAATTTTAATGTGCTCAACTTCTTTTTTTTTAAATATGAAACTTCGCCCTATACCAGTATTTCTCGTATGTATCGTGGGTGCATTTACAGACACAAATCTTCACATACACAAACACCCAGACCCGGAACAACTATCTGTAGGCCATACAAATATTTGATCCGTGCGGGAATCGAACCCACGCCCGTAATGCTGAAACCAATCGCTCAGCCACTGCACCAAACGTGACGTCACAAATTTAGTGTGCTAAAATTCCTTTTGTCATAATCATCTGCTATAATGTTTACGCGTTTCACTAATATCTAAAGCCAAGTCAGTGGCCATGATTATAAAAATCCCCAAACCAAGCCGCATAAAATTATCCTAATGAGTTGATCATAATGGTGTTATTTCATAAGTCATGTATGATCTACACATAACATCACGCCTTGTATTCCCGGAAGTGTTAGGCAGAGGTGTTTTAGTACACGCATGTTTCGCCGTGATGTTTATGTCCCATGTAATAGGGGGCGAGCCTATTGCCATCAACCGGGGACTAATCCAAACTCCGGGTTGCTACTGAGGAATTCGACACAGAAAAAACCAATAACACTTTACCCGACCTGGGGATCGAACCCAGGACCTCAGTATCAGCATTTATTTTCTTTTCTATGTAGATATTAGCATGAACTCTGTTACCTCGTCCATACTACTACTTTTCGACCACGCTTAGACTACCGAATAAACGACACATCACGACTCTGAATAATTATGAATATTTAATTTAAGTATGTAAAATATTGTATATTATTACAGAAATGACATAAGTTGTTAACCATGAAAAATGTTTTAGCAATTGAATTAACATATCTGGTATCTGGTACACTAAATGAGAATTTTCTAAGCAAAAGAACCGAAAAACACTTTGCACGACCTGAGACTAGTACTTGGGACTTCGTGCGCTGGGGGCGTATTCAGGGTGGGGCAGATGGGGAGCTTGCCCCACCCTGGCACAGGAAATAATAGGTAAATGGTCTAGATTTAGTCAACTTGCCACCCATGTCCACAGAACAATTACCCAAAATAAGCAGACCATTCTCGACTCCGTCTATACTTATTTGGACCTCAAAAATAAGGTTATGGGGCTAAATTGCCCCAAAATCCCATTCTGCACTTCCAGATTTATTGAAGAGACTTATATTTACTGTCTGACTGAGTTTGGTCCACCCTGGACAAAATCCTGTCTACGCCCATGACCGCTACGCCAAAGATGCGGCTTATTCGTTATTTCTATCTTTTTTATACAACAGTTGCATCTCACTAGGTTTTCTCCTGTATCGTGTGTGCGTTTACAGACACAAATCTCGTATGTACGAACACCCAGCCTTGAAACACCTATCTTCTTTACATAGTATAAAACAAAGTAGCTCCCGCTGTCTGTACGCTTAGATCTTTTAAACTACACAACGGATTTTAATGCAGTTTTCAGCAATAGATAGTGATTCAAGAGGAAGGTTTATATGCCCCACATTAGTATCTACATTGCACCCGTGCGAAGCCGGGGCGGGTCGCTAATTATGTATAAATATGTGTTCTGTCCTGGGAACGAACCGAAATTACCGATTAAACGAAATTTATTTTTTTGGAAATTTTCTATTTTTAGAAAGTTTGTCAATATGACTTGTACGATTTTGAGGGGGTCATGACCCCTACGACCCCTCCCTCGGGCCGTCACTGACTCAGACGCTCCTGCACTGAAGGCAAGCGTTCATCAGCTCAGCTATCAGTGCTGCTACAAATTTATAAAACGTCTATCTAAAAAAATGGGTGCTATAAATAATGAACAATGATTAGATAAATTAAAACGTATAATATTACATTATGGCACATTTCAGTTAGCTAACGGTAATCTTTATTATAGTTTATCTATATTTATTGGTAACGTATTATATTACTGTTATTGTGCGACATTGAACTACTGCGGTAGTACTGTTAGCACGAACTTACTGTCTGTACGCTTAGATCTTTTAAACTACGCAACGGATTTTAATGCAGTTTTCAGCAATAGATAGTGATTCAAGAGGAAGGTTTATATGCCCCACATTAGTATATACATTGCACCCGTCCGAAGCCGGGGCGGGTCGCTAGTCTATACTAATATTATAAAGCTGAAGAGTTTGTTTGAACGCGCTAATCTCAGGAACTACTGGTTGGAATTGAAAAAATCTTTTTGTGTTGGATAGTCCATTTATCTAGGAAGGTTTATGGCTATATAACATCACGCTACGACCAATAGGAGCGAAGTATAAATGAAAAACGTTGCAAAAACGGGTAAAATGTCCATCCGTGCGAAGCGGAGACGGGCCGCTAGTTAAATATAAAATTCGACGCTCGGCTATACTCAGACAGGCGCAGGTAAACGCTTGATGTCTACATTGAATTTTATACTTAAAGTCAATATTGATACAGTTGCTTATTCAGTGAAATTTAAAAAGTGCTCGATCATCTGCGTGCATTATTCCGTTTGGTGGAAACTGACACGTTATGGAAGGAAAAGATGCACATTTTGCGAATGACGTCATTGTTTGAACTAATTATAAAATTAATCAACATCGATGTATGTCCTTCTAGGGCGTCCTCTATCGGCGTCTCCATTAACATCCGCCTTATAAATTCCTTAATTCACATAGGACAGTTGCGTAGTACTCTCAACCGTCGTGCGTGTATGACAAGATGTATGAATGTGGATGAAGCGAAAGGAGTATGTAAGGGTCGTAGCATGTGGCGTTCTATAGTTTCTACCTACCCCCATGGGGAAAAGGCGTGAGTTTATGTATGTATGTAATGATGAAGTGTAACGTAAACTTGCAAATCTATTCGTCGATATCGTTGTTAGTATTATATGCCTGTTATGCGAATATTACATTAGCTATGTAAGTACTGAATTATCAACTTTTCAACACTTTTGTTTCGTCATACATTTCTTTATAGGTACCGTTGCCAGTTACAAGCCTGTTATTTGGTATCTAAAACATCACCCATATTCTAAGACGTTCCTCCAAAACTTACTCGACTCGACTCCACCTCGACTCAATCTTTCTCATTACCATCGGTAGTTATAGTTGGAATAAACGTCCTCGACTCGAGATTTTTCCTCAGTCAAGGTAAGGGATCATCTGTCAAACTCAAGGTACCTCGGAACCTACCTTAAGAAAGGAAGTGTCAATGTTCGTATGTAACAAAAAAAATATATTGAGGACTTTATCGTATATGCTTACGATAATTCTTACAAGTATTTATGGCGGCGTTATTTGCGCGATGCAGATAATTCAAATTATGACGTAACTCTACCTCGACTCATTTGAGGACCCCTCAGTCGAGGAACCTCAAAGTTCACTCGAAATTGCGACTAAGAATACAATTTTGAAGGCGTTTTCGAGGCCGTCCTGAGTCGAGTATAAGTCGAGTAAGTTTTGGAGGAACGTCTTAGAATATGGGTGTAAAGCTTACGTCTCGTAGGGTTACCATTTCAAAATGGGGGAATGCCTGTCTAGAGTGCCTTAAATGCCTGATTTTACAGAAAAATGCCTGTAGATGTCTCTCTCATGTCGGCAAGAGAATAGCTCATGCCGTGTCGTGAAAAGATTAGGCAGTTAGCAAGGTTGGTAGCGGGGCTGACTACACAGTGTGCTCCGTACGTACCTACTTAAGTATCGTCACTCATAGAGGCTTTTTGAATGCACCCTTATATCTGTCTCAGAGTATATGAATGATACTAATCTGATCATTCGATTATCCATATCATATCATTCGACTTATTTAAATGATGGTCTCACTTAGTTACTAATACTAACGCCGACTACACGCGCCTCGCCGATTTGAATGAAGAATGATAAATGATCTTTCATTCATTCTTCTACCAGCCAACACGGATTATACAGATTCCAGTGTGGGGCAACGTATTTTTTTAAAAACAAAGAAAATGGAAAGAAATTTATCCAGCCACTAACAAACTACTAATCAACACGACTTGTATTCCTTCAGTTTTGAAACAACCAAACAAATATATGAATTAAAACTGTTTAAAACTACATAATATTTTCTTTTCCTGTGCATATTATTCCAAACAGCTTATTTTATTATTCTTCATCTTTAAAAAAATTATAGGTATGTCTGCAAACTAATGGTAGGTATTATGTTTATTTATTAAACTCCTTGAATTCTTTAAGAATGTGTACCGAAAATTACCCCATTTCCGTTGAATAGGCTTTGGAAAATTAATATTATTGAATTAAAAATTGACAAATTTAAAAATGTCTACTCCAACTTTTTAAGACAAAGGAGTAGTCTATTAATATTTAATTATAACATCTGGATAAGTTTCACGATATTATAAAAAAAAAATACAGCAGTTGCGTAAATACGTCCTTATAATTAAAATGTGAGTAAGAAGTATTTTTGACTGCCATGTTGGTCTAGTGGTCGGAAGCGTGACTGCTGAGCATGGGGTACTGGGTTCCATCGCCAGGTCGAGCAGTGTTACTGGATTTTTCTATTAGGAATTTCTCAGTAGCAGCTCAGACTCTGGATTTGTGCCCGGTTAATGGCAATAGGCTCGCGCCCTATAACATGGGACTTAAACATAACTGGCGAAACGAGGGTGTACTAAAACACCTCTGCTGAACCCTTCGAAGAATATAAGGCGTGGTGTTATGTTAAAGTATTTTAAAATGTCAATAAAAAATACGCAATATTGTTTGACTTTTGAGTTGTTCCATGTGGATCTCAACAAAGATTAGAGCACCCCTTCTCCAGTCAAGAAGTTGTAAAAAATTCCCCAATAACTATACTATGCTACACATATCGCAGTGATGAACTGTACTCCCATTCTTTACGGTACAAGAAGTTTATTTAGTGATGCCACTCAGGATATGATGTGTACTGTCTTTCCAGCTTTTAAGTGTAAATGTGATGATAATGTGAATACCATACAAAAGAATTTAGATTGGTCACTGGATCATATATAAGATGTCTCTCTTAAGGCAGAATTCCGTAGCCAACTGCAGGCTGCTGCAGCAGGCGATGCATCACTGCGACACTACGGATTTCTATTACTATGAAACACCTTCCGTAGCTTACGATACGTCGCCTGCATAGTAATACATAAAAAACAGGAGTGTTGCGGCGACATGTCGCGTGCTGCTGCTGCCTGCAGTTGGCTATGGAATTCTACCTTTAAAATGTTAAATTTTTTAGTTAACAACCAGTTGGACATATTTACAATATGTGTAATATTAGCTCATTGTCTACACATCAGGCATTTAAATTTAAAACTGTGCTTACGTTTCATAAAAAAGGAAATTTGAAATTAATATTTTTTAAAGCATTCATAGGCAATAAGACTATTTGATGGGTTCAATTATTGACATAGAAACACATGGACCTTGGGTCAACGTTCACAAATGTCTGAACCGAATGTAGACCTAAAAAGAAGAAAAGTCAACCGAAAGTCTTCAAAAATTGTTGTAAGGTAAATTAGGCATTGTGATGACGATATATGATTTAAATTAGTTTGTTGGTATTTCTAAGTTTATATATGAAAAAATCAGGACACTTCTTTCCTGAATTTTGTACTAGATCCTTGGTCCATGTGTTTCTACATCAATGGGTTCAAGGGGTGATATTCTTCTAAATTAATATAATATAAAGTGTATAATAGCTAACAATCGAGTTGGCAATGCACACTATTGCCAACACGTTTTAAAAAGAAAGTGTTATAAAATTAAAAGAAAGAAATGCAGTCACATTTTTTTTCACACAATTTTAATGATGTGTGATATCAACAATTCGCTTTAGTTAATAATTAAAACGATTAACGAACTATTACAATAACATTATCGAATATTTAATTTAATATTTTCATAAATTATGAAAGGTTTTTAACCGTGTCGACTGCTTTCGTGGAACCAAAAAACACGATCTCAGCAAATATTCCATCTCTCTTTCGATCACATAATGATATATATAGCACTGTCTCTTTCGGACTTGACAGATTTCACTGACGTGTCGCTGTCATTAAGTATGAGCCGAAACAACAAACGATTTTTGCTTTTTTATTCGATATTTATAACTTAACATCAATATTCATGAACATAGAAAGGTAGATAAAGAGTCCTTAGATAAATCTAAAGCGACTAAAACCAATTTATCAGTGATAGATAATGAGAATTAAGGTTATACTTACTGCCACCGTACTCCCAGAACGGAACAGATCCATCTTTTTGCGCTAAATAGGGCGGCTTGAACGAATATTTGTATTCAAAACGTCTGTGTACGGACTGGGTATTGACGCACACCAAAACGCATAATATTACACTGCACAATACTAAATTTAATTTAATCGACGACATATCGACTGCTAACAGCAACCGAGCCCGATCACGTCAAGTCTCAAAAAAAAATTGTTGTTCGCTTTAATCATTCTGATTCGTCAGCTGAGTTGCGTTCGGATATTTGTATAGATAATTAATTTGTATTGTAATTCGTTTATTTTTGTGTAACGCGTACTTGTAATAATTCTTTTATATCTATACCTACTTAAACTATATTATTAATACGGCTTTTATGATTTTTTCTTTACATTTAACTAGCAATCAAATACGTTTACAGCAATCTTTACATAAGTCAACGTGTACTAATAATGCATTAAGAACGTGCTATAGTTGTAATGTAATTTACATTTACTTTATACAGCAAAATACATTAATTATTTTCTCTTTTAACATGAAATAAAAAATACATAATAAATAGTATGTATCTAAAAAAAGCTATTCTCACTTCTCACTTGGGTATCCAAACGGGAATTAAATGTCAAAAGTCAAAATTGTCAAAACAAGAATTTAAAAAGTCGGGGAAAGTGTCGGTGAATATAAATAATTTTCGCTATAATTTATGTATTAAAAAAATCAATGCAAAGCGAATTTTCGTAATTATGTGTAGATCAAAATAACTGTAGGTATCAAGTTTTATTTACGTTTGTTCTATTCTTTATCTAGAAAGCGAGTAGTATCGTATGTAAACAAACTTATCTCATGTTATGATTCAGTTTTCGCTCCATATTTCTCTTAAATATTCAGATAAGAAGTCGGTAGTTTATACTTAATACAGGAATCCTTAAGATTATATTAAGTACCTACATTATTTATGTAAACATTTGGAATATAAATGCAACCGAGGTACTTACAAGAAAAAAATTGTTATCAGTAATGTGTCGATAGCAGTTGCGTGCTACCAAACAAACAAGACGACACGGTTGGCGCAATGGCTGAGTGCTCGGCTTGTGTGTTGTGGGTTTGATTCCTGCACAGAAGAATTATTTGTATGGCCTACAGACAATTTTTCAGGATCTGTGTGTCTGTGCATGGGAGATTAATTTGTGTCTGTAAATGCACCCATGATAAAAGAGTAATCTAGTAATCCAGTGCAGGGTAAGGATTTAATTTAAAAAAAAGGAAAAATATACAATTTTAATTATTAAACATGATCCTGTAAAAAGTTTCTAATTGAATTCATAATCAGCTGACTACTGCCGCACTGCTGGGCACAGGCCTTTTCTCAGATTAAAAACGGTTTAGGCCTTAGTCCATCACTCTGGCTTGGTGCAGATAACAACCAAACCAAAACATTAAAATTAAAATCACAATTCTATTTTTCAGAATCATGACCGAAGACCTATTCTACCGTCGTCAAATCTCCCGCCAGCATCTTGAAGTATTAGCTCAATATATGGAGCGTTACCCTGCCCTAGCCTTAGCTAGTGCCCGTTCCCGGGAGGGGCACATCCAATCTAAGCGGATGTGGGAGAAGATCGCCAGGACCCTTAACAGGATCAACGAGAATGTTACTAAGAGCGGCAGGAATTGGGCCAGGGTAAGAGTTGCAGAACCATAATTGGACATAGTTTAGCAGAAAGGACTCAATCTACAAAATTGACAAAAATGAGTTATTGGTACCAAAATTGTCTATAAGGTATGGCCCTTCATTCAGCAAAAAAGATCCAAGAAATAAACAAACGAAATACGTTTTTTGTGACAGGGAACCAAACCACGTATTAGGCAGGTATTTTCTTTTTATTACCTATAAAGACCCAACCTGCTTAAATCATCCACCCTATATTTTCCTAAATAAGTCCAGAAATACACAATATAACCATCAACCAAATTATAGATTTAAAAATACAATTGATTTTACCAAGGATGTGTAATTACGTAACAAAATCTGAATACAGCATCACTGAAGAAAACCACTCTGAACTTAAAACGTCAATAACTCAAAAGTGACTCTGTGTGGGTTGAGTCCTTTCTGCTTAACTACGTCCAATTAGCCCATTACTGTCTCACAACCTTCTTAGAATGAGAAGGGTGTAGGCCTTAGTTCCCCACAGTGGCTTTATGCGGGTTGGTGGATTGCACACACCTTAGATACATTTTTGGAGCTCTCTCAGGTGTGCAGGTTTCCTCACAATGTTTTTCTTCACTGTTAATCAAGTTACGATCGACACATTAACCTTTTGTCTGCCCCAGTCGGATTTATAGGACAAATAAAAATGTTTTCGTACCCGCGTCTCCTGAGTAATATTTATACGACTGAGGCGACATGGGCACGGAAACCTTTGTCGTATAAGTCTGACTGAGGAGGTCAAAAGGTTGAAATAAAAAGTCAGAGGTAGCTATTATTGAACTCAGTCAGATCCTCCTGCATGGAAGGCAAGCGTACAACCGCTAGGTTATCACCAGAGATCGGATAATCGGATGGATATTTACCTAAAGTTAATCTTTCGCTACGTAAGTATGGAAAAGGCTTCTTAAAATAATTTATTAGAAAAAAAAACATTTGATATCACGGGATTGCATAACTAATCGAATGCATATAATTAATTGAAGTTAACTTTTAACCCCTAATGCGAATATGTGTGTATGTAGGGTGTAATAAAGTAGGGGGTGCACCTCTGTGTTAGTTAAAAAAAGGTACAACTTTAAGTATGTAAATAAAGAAATATACATCGACTAGGTAAATATGATTCTATTCTACAGAACACTAAATTTGACGACCCCGGAATCGCGACATTTTTTTCGATACAATAGTGCATTCCATATTAGCCAACACCCGAACTTTAGGTAAATATGCATCCGATTATCCTATCTCTGGTTATCACTGCTAGCTGCTGCCTTTGTGGTAGTAAAATTATATGTACTATGTTAGTGAGTCACCGAACCAAAATGAAATTAAAGTGCGAACGCACCAATGGAAACTCGTTCGTGTAAGGGCGTGTAATATCATTAATAAATCCTGTTTTCCAGTACTGGATAGACCTAAAATTCAAAATACGCCGGAAATATGCTGTCATCCAGAAATGTCACTCTGAAGGCAGCCACTGTACCGTCCACCCCCTGAACCCTCTGGAGGAGAGGATCGTCAAGATCCTGACTGATGAGGAGGGCAACCTCCTGCCCACAGCGTCGGTTTACCATCAGGTGAAGAGTTACCATCCGCTGCATTATCCGTTGAAGGGCACTGGGGTGAGTTGACATTTTATAAAGCCGGCCGCACATTATAACGAAATGTCTGTCAGAAAAGTTCTGACGCACGCCGGAAGGTACTCCTTGCGTACATTTTGTACTAGACCCCGCACCAGTGATAGGCCGAATAAGGGTTTTACCGAATACGAACAATCGGCCGAATTTTTGATTAAAAGTTTAACGAACCGAACATTCGGCATGATTTGGTGCGCTTTACCGTGCATTGCAAGAATTTAAGTCTGTGCTCCTTGAGCGACATACATTGTCACATACTTTTGTTTTAGTGAGTAAAATCAGTAAAAATAAGGAAATTATCAAAAAACTATTAGTGGAAGGAACATTTGGACATTTTAACGATAAATGATAAGACACTTGATATGGATACAATAATTATGTAATTGTTCTACTTCATACATGCATAGAGAGGCAACTTTTTAATGCTAGATTATTCGGTAGAATGTTCGGCACTTTTGCCGAATAATCGGCCGAATACGAATGTTCGGTAAACCTGCCGAATACCGAACATAAAAATAATATTCGGCCCATCCCTGCCCCGCACACTGTCAGAAATATGCCGGATCCGACACTGCGGAGTACGAAATGTATGTGCAAAGTGACTTCGCGCACACGACTCTTTTTTTATTTTTTTTATTTGATATGGGTTTGCTCTTGACTCTAGTTTAGGTCAGAGGTGACAGAAACAAAGTCTACGATGGAGTGAGCTTACCCAGAAGAAGCCTGTTCACTCTAACTTTGAAGAGATTCGGGTTGTATGCGTTCGGGAACACATACAAGGAATTTTCTGATAGTTTCTTATAATATGCGGCCGGCCTAAGATTTTTGACTGAGCAATTATTTTTTTATTCTTTGATTCGGTCGCGTTTTTCTTTATATTCCTAATGGAAAAACCCAATAACACTTTGCCCGACCTTTGACCGAACCTAGGACCCCATGCTCAGCAGTCGCGCTTGCGACCACTAGACCAACAAGGCCGTCATGCCAGATCAGTGATCAGTTGCTGATTACATACATACATACACTCATGCCTTTTTCTCATGGGGGTAGGCAGAAACTATAGAACGCCACATGCTACGATCCTTACATACTCCTTTCGCTTTATCCACATTCATACATCTTGTCAAACACGCACCGGTTGAGAGTACTACGCACCTGACCTTTGTGAAGAACATCACCAATTACATCGATGTATGCCCTTCTAGGACGTCCTCTACCGGCGTTCCCATTGCTATGCTTAATATGCTTATACTAAGCAGAGCTAATCCTGATCCGTTAAATTGACGAATAAGTAAAAACAATCTTGATCCACCTTTATTTTTGTTTCCAGAATCCTCGACTAGGCAACCTAAAATCGTTAAACGATAACGACACAAAAATCGACGATAGCGGAGGCCTCGACACTGCGGATGAACAGTCGCAGGACGACTATTTAGTCGCACACTCTTCACCACATACTGAACACATACTTTTACCAGATGCATCAGATATAAAACCTGATATTAATGGAATTAATAGTTTAAAACATGATATAGTCACCGATCCCATACAAATAGTTATACCTGGAGCTGAAGAGAAGAAGTCGGTAGAAGAATTGAAAAGAGATTTAGTAGAGTTTGAACTGAAGAGACAGAAAGAGTTGTTTGAAATGGAGAAGCAGTTTAAAAGGGAGAAACATGAGTTGGAGATGTCGATATTAAGGATAAAGAAACAGTTGATGATGAAGGGATTGAAGAAATTATAACAGTGAGTTATACACCCGCCAGCTACAGAACATGCAGTTCTCAAAAGGGCAACTTCTTAGATGGACCACTGAGGCTGAGCATCCACCAGAGCTGTGCTAAGCTGCGTAGCGAGGAATGTGTTTTGTAAGCACCAATAGAATCACTTCATTCACCTAGCTTCGCTCTGCGCAGCTCTGGTGGATATGGGTCTAGCAGTGCGAGGTTTTTGTTCATACAAAACAAGCGAGAAATGTGTTGCGAGGAATGTGTGAGAAATGTGTTACGAGGAATGTGTACCGCTCCCGCCACGGCTCATTTGTACACATTAACACATTACGCATTCTTGGCACAGCTCTCGTGGAAAGGGTCACACCGTTTCACATCGTCGCAACACATTTCTCGCTTGTTTTGTATGAACAAAAACCTCGCACTGTTAGACCCATATCCACCAGAGCTGCCCAGAGCGAAGCTAGGTAAATGAAGTGATTCTATTGGTGCTTACAAAACACATTCCTCGCTACGCAGCTAAGCACAGCTCTGGTGGATGCTCAGCCTTAGAAGGACGACTTCCCAAATTGTCTACTTCTTAAAAGGGATAAGTTGTAAATCGTCCAGTTTAAAAACTCGTCACAGACTCGCAGCCACTCGTCACAGACTCGCAGCCACTCGTCACAGACTCGCAGCCACTCGTCACAGACTCGCAGCCACTCGTCACAGAATCGCAGCCAGTCCCATTCGCAGGTTCGCTTTCACACATGGAAACAGCCTCACACACCCACACAAACAGCCTCACATACACCCACCCTCACACACCCACCCTCACACACCCACCCTCACACAAACATACACCCCCTTACACACACACACACGCACACACACACACGCACACACACACACACACTACACACAAACACGCACCTTCACACACACACACACACCCACCCACCCACAAACACCCATCCACACACACACCCACCCACCCTCACACACACCCACCCTCACACACACACCCCCCCTTACATACACACACCTTCACACACACACATCCACCCTCACACAGGCACACACACCCACCTTTCTTCTCTTGCGTGTACCTGTTCAAATAATAAACATGATTAGTTGCGAATGGGACCGGTGGCGAGTCCATGATGAGTTTGCGAATAGGACGATTTGCAACTAATCCCTTACAACTTCCCAAATGGTCCACTCAGAATGACTATGTCCTTGAAAGACTAGAAGGAGCACATTTTAAATTGTAAATACGGAAATGTTAAGAGGAGGTAAGTGGAGCTCTGAGTACCTGTCCCAGTAGGGCGAAGGCCGAGCATTGATCACAACGCCACTGCGTCTTAATGATTTCCAACCATGAAGTCCAGGATTCCTCACGACGTTTTCCTTCACCATATATCAATGGTGTCTTTGATGAACTAAGAAAGTACATAATGAAATCGGAAAAGTCACATTACATGCATTTTTTTTACCGTTGGAAAATCCTCATGGATGTCCCTCGCCCGGGGAAGGTGAGGGGGTCTGCCGGACTCTTACCGGCTAAAAACCAACGGTGTTCCTCCTAACCTATGGCCGGGGTGGTACCTACATGCCTGGGTGTGAACCCGCAACCCGGTGGTTAACAAGCGGGTCGGTAACCTCCGGCCCACTACTACAGTGATAGTCATAGATATAGGTGTAAATAAAGATTATTATTTTGACATGTTTAAAAAACAAATTGTTTTTTTTTATACTTTACAAGTGCATTTCAGTATACGGCCTGACTATTTGACTGCCTCGCTGGTCTAGTGGTGGCAAGCACGACTGCTGATCGTGAAGTCTTGGGTTCGATCCCCAGGTCGGGCAAAGTGTTATTGGATTTTCCCGTGTGGAATTCCTCAGTAGCAAACTGGAGTTTGGATTTCTAACCGGTTGATGGCAATAAGCCCGCCCCTTATTACATAGGACTACATAACGGCGAAATGAGAGTGAGTGTTATTATACACCTCTGCCTAACCCTTCGGGGAATATATGCGTGATGTTATGTTACGTTTAGTACACCCGGTTCCCATGGCCAATAACAAATCGTTTGTTTACCGATAGCAGGAATTTTAATTGCCATGGAATCATAAACGAATTTTACATATGATACCTACTAAGAATGGAGGTACATAACATCACGCCTGTATTCCCCGAAGGGTTGGGCAGAGGTGTATAGTAACACTCATTTTGCCGTTACGTTTAAGTTCCATTTAATAGGGGGCGAGCATATTGCCATTAACCGGGCACAAATCCAGACTCCGGGCTGTTACTGAGAAATTCCTAATGGAAAAACCCAATAACACTTTGCCCGACCTGGGGATCGAACGACCTCAGGATCAGCAGTCGCGCTTGCCACCACTAGAGCAACAAGGCCGTATCAGTACGAATGATAGTATTATATTCTCCTTGGTACGAATGCCTCGCGCTCTCAAGAAGGTTGCGTTTTAGTATTACCCAAGGAACTTGTAATTAAACTGGAATACGCACAGGGACAGAGGGCTCCCGTCAATACTATTCGTAAGACCTGAATCTCTCTCGATACTTCATTTAACGATTTTGAACCTTAATAAAAGGAAATATTATTCATATTTTAATTTCCTTAATTTATTTGTACGTATTCCAGTTTACTTTTAAGTTCCTTGGTTTTACCTCGCTCGCATGGCTAAAACTCTCATGACGATTTTGGTCGAAACCAAAGACTACAATAGTATACCTACGAAACTAAAAATGCACAAACAAGTTGGCTCGGAGGAATCGTCCGCTAGTCAGATTAGTCTATGGTTTCATCATGACCGCCACCACGCATTAGATTGGTTATGAGCTAAGGTGTATACTGCGCAGCATTGTACAATCAGCCCATTACTGTCCTACTCAAAGAAAAATTGAGAATCCCCTCTTTTATTGAAATTGGTTAAAAAATGGGAAAAGCTCCACATAGTAAAATAATAAATTAACCAGTATAATATACTAATTTGTTAACATTGATTGACAAGCATTATCATTTTGGGACCCAGTGCATAATATCAGCACATTGGGTCACCCGCGCGAACGCTCAACGAGTATCCCCAAGGAGGGTTGATGTCAGGCAGGCGGCCGGTCATAAAACAATAAGCCAAAACCTCTAACAACATGGATTTACGAATTACATGTTGTGCCGACCACACCTAGTGTGGGATAAGGGCAGGAAGAAGAAGAAGAAAATACTTATTTGTTAAACATTTATTTCCTCTTATAGAAATATTCTCAGTTCTTCTCAAACGGGTAATAAGGATGTCCGAGCCACTTCAGTTGTGGGATCGTTCTGTAGTGTCTGTCGAAAGTCTTCAACACATCCTTCTCTTCCGGAGTCAAGCTGAAGTCGAAAACGTCAATGTTTTGTTCGATACGCGATTTGGTGAGCGACTTGGGTATCGGGATTACGCCTAACTCCACCTGGGAACGAAAAAATAACAGATTATTATTATGAAAATGCAGTTTTCACATCACGCTTTTAATTCCCGAAAACACCTATACTCTATTTCAGGGATACACAAACTTATTAAGTTTATAAATCAGTATGTGGTGAATAGTTCGCAGTGCGCGCTCTTCTACAACACGCCATACTTTACAGATTATACGGTAAAAAAACGCAAAGCAGTGCGCGCTAGCCCTTCTTCTTCCTGCCCTGGTCCCAACTTACTTGGGGTCGGCGCAATATGTCTTCCTCTTCCACTCTTCCCTGTCAGCCGTCTCATTATCATTTACTCCCTTATCTTTCATATCCTCCCTCACACAATCCATCCATCTTTTCTTTGGCCTCCCTCTTCCCCCTCCATTCATATCCATTACTATCTTAGTCACACGTTTCATCCCTCCTCATCACATGCTCATACCAAGACAAACGCTTTCCTTTCAACTTTTCTGTCACTGGTGCCACTTTTAAACTCCCTCTAATATACTTATTTCTTACTTTATCCATTCGCGTGCCTCCACACATCCATCTCAACATTCTCATCTCGGCTACGTGTAATCTTCTTTCATCCGTCCTCTTCACGGCCCAGAACTCTGATCCGTACAGACCGACAGGTCTTATAATGGATTTGTAGATTTTGCCCTTCAGCTTGAGGGACATCCGTTGGTCACAAGTTGTCCCTGTATTTTAGGTACTGCATTGCGTCGGATAGATGGCGCTATTTGGGTACACGGTAATGCATTACCAAGTTCCAGTGGTGTAACTATAGGATGGTAGGGCTGGCAAAATGCCATGGGCCCCCGGCCCGACGGGGCCCCGGGCCCAAAAGTTACCTAACATTTATAACAAAATTAAGTAAAAATTATAAGTTTGTAATTCTGTTAGGTAACTACTTCAGTGATTTATTAAAATTAAATTACAACATGACGATTTTTACTGGTGCCCCATCCAATGTATTTGCCACGGGCCTCTGATGGTGTAGATACGCCACTGCCAAGTTCTGAATTATTTTATCAGCCACCTTTATTTATTTATTTATTTTTAGTTGAAACTCGTAAAAGTCTTACCAGATATCTCAAAGCTACTTGCGGCACAGTCTTGTTATATTTCTTTGCTATGGCAACGAGAGCCGGGTCGTCGATGCGTGGTGGCGGCGCGTCGGGCTGCGCTTTGTTGTAGAACAGAGACCCGAAAGGCGTATAGCCCATCACTCGTATGTTTTGGCGAGAGCAGTACGCCAGCAGGTCTGGTTGTTGTAAGTTGATATTAATCTGTGAAGAAAGTAAAAAATTAATTAGTTATTTAATACTAGCGGCCCGTCCCGGCTTCGCACGGGTGGACATTTCCCCGTTTTTGCAACATTTTTCATTTATACTCCGCTCCTATTGATTGTAGCGTGATATTATATAGCCGATAACCTTCCTCGATAAATGGACTATCCACACAAAATATTTTTTTCAATTCCAACCAGTAGTTCCTGAGATTACCGCGTTCAAACAAACAAACTCTTCAGCTTTATAATATTAGTATAGATTATTATTCCGTTTATTTATTTATATACACATATGATTTACATTTTAAAATATTTCTATAAAACATATAAAAAAAACATTTAAAAATATAAAAAATAGTAGCCCACCGACATCGGGAACAGGGTCCAAGCTACCGGTGGTCAGGGCCTCAGAGAGAGGAACTTCCTGACAATACGCGCCGTGTCCAGAAGTACCGCTCTCTGTATCAGGCCCTTGACCCAGCTGCTCAACGAGAGCCTCATCAGGTGTTGGTCGAGGCTCTTGGCTATTAAGCCATTGGCCGTAACGACTATCGGCACAACGACTGCTGAGTCAACCTCCCACATGTCAAGAGAGGTCCGCCGAGGGTTAGCGGACCGGGACCTGCCGGGGTTGCGGTGCATGCTTTGCGAATCCCGCGACCCTGGCCGAACGGTCAGGAGAAGGAGCACCGTTGGTTTTTAGCCGGTAAGAGTCCGGCAGACCCCCTCGCCTTCACCGGGCGAGGGACATCCATGAGGATTTTCCAACGAAAAAAAAAAAAAAAAAAAAAAGGGTTCATCACCCCCCTCAAAACCGTACAACGTCAAATTGACTCCTAACTGCCTCGTTGGTCTAGTGGTGGCAAGTGCGACTGCTGATCGTAAGGTCCTGGGTTCGACCCCAGGTCGGGCAGTGTTATTGGGTTTTTCCGTGTGGAATTTCTGAGTAGCAGCCCGGAGTTTGGAATTCTGCCCGGTCACCGGGTCGCAAAAAAGGGGTTTACTTTGCATAAGGTCCGTCAGTTCTGATTTTTGGATTTGTGTTATAAAGTTATAATCCAGTGTTCTTATGAAAATTTTAAATTTTCGACCTTTAGTGACCTCCGCCCGCTCCGCCATCTTGGATTAAAGACTCCCAAAAATAAGTTTTTATCAAACAACTCCTTATCTATGGGTTTTACGGCAAAAATAGTTCGGATCAATTTTGTAGAGAATTAAATTACACGCTATTATTACGTATTTGTGTGGGTAGTTCGACACAAACAACAGGTCGAGGCGATGTATAAAGGGGCGCGCGCTACCGCTACGCAGTCGTGCCATTCGCGTCCAAGCGGTCGACGAGTCAACATCACCTGAGGGTGCCCCGTGGAGGGGCGAAACACGTGTCGTATCGGTTTGTTTTGCTTGTGTGTTGCATGTTATTAATCGCACCTTCTGCATTTGCATATATTTGCGGGCGGGAGGGCGGTGCTGCATACTGCATTCAGGCTTGATCAACTGTTTTTTCGCGGAATTAACAGTAAATATTTTATTGTATATTTATAGATCATGGATTTCCGCAAAGTAACACCTGATTCCATCATTTATCAGAATTAAATTAGCTTTTAGAATCAACCAAACTTACTTCCACTTGTAAGACAGTCGGTTTCTCCAGCCCCTGTTCCAGCAGTCTGTCGATCTGTTGCTGGTTGAAGTTGGACACTCCAATAGACTTGGCCAGGCCCAAGTTCTTGGCTTCCATCATTCCGCGCCAAGTTTCAACGTAATCTGTGTAGTCGTAAGTACCGTTCATCTGGAATATAAGATTGATATTCTGGTTAGATTGTAAGCTAATCCAAACATTCTTGGGAAACAGGTACTAGGCTGGTCGTGTGTGATGGCAAGTTCTTATTCTTATTTTGTATTATTTTATTTTATATAAGCTGTGTCCTCACGGCTCCGCCCGCGTAAGAAGTTATAATCCAGTAATAAATATAGCCTATGTTACTCAGTGATAATGTAGCTTTATAACGGCAAAAGAATTTTTTGAAATCGGTCTAGTAGTTTTTAAGTTTATTCGTTAGGTACATAATAAATTAAATAAATAATAATTAATAATATAAATATTTAATAATTATTTAATAAATTAAACAATATAGCAATAATATTACTGTTCATTATCTCCTAAAACAGCGCTTCCTCTCTCCTACCCTTTTGCTGTGCCCTACAGGGTCCATAATGATCTCAATTATATAGTTACCACCTAAGTACACATTATGGTAAAGCAATAAAGATATTGAGTACATACAAAAATACAAATCTTTCCTCTTTATAATATTAGTATAGATGTAGGAAATTTTCATTAGTTTAATGTTTGAAATCATTGCTGTTCCAGTAAGCGTAGTATGACCAACATAGACAAGGGTTTTGTCTACGGAACTATAGACAAAATGACATACACCCCTATTCTAAGACGTTCCTCCAAAACTTACTCGACTCGAGATTTTTCCTCAGTCGAGGTAAGGAATCATCTGTCAAACTTAAGGTACCTCGGAACCTACCTTAAGGAATGAAGTGTCAAAGTTCGTATATAACAAAAATTAATTTTGTAGACTTTATCGAACATGCTTACGATAATCCTTACAACTATTTATCGCGGCGTTATTTGCGCGATGCAGATAAATAAAATTATGACGTAATGACTCCACTCTACCTCGACTCATTTGAGGACTCCTCAGTCGAGGAACCTCAAAGTTCACTCGAAATTGCGACTATGAATACAATTTGGAAGGTGTTCTCGAGGCCGTCCTGAGTCAAGTATGAGTCGAGTAAGTTTTGGAGGAACGTCTTAGAATATAGGTGATAATCTCTCTATTCTTTCACTTTCAGTGGACGTTTATGGATCTTGAAATTATAGGTACTTACAAATTGTCCAACAGGCCAATGAACTAGATACAGGTCGACGTAGTCCAGACCGAGGCTGGCCAGCGAGTGGCGCAGAGCGGGCACCACCGCGTCTTTGGCGTGCGCGTCGTTCCATAGCTGTAAAACAAAATAAAAATGGTTTATCAGTTTCAAGGGATAAGACATGAAGCCTGCTGGTAAGCTTTCCTTAAAAATAAGACAGATATAGGTGTCAATTCAGTTGCGTAGTTTGACAGGACAAAATTAAACTAAGGGTGTTTGTCTCTTTCTGTTTCAATAGAAAAAGTAAGTGACAGTTGGGCTTATTCCAGTTTAGTACTGTCAAAATGCGCTACAGAATCGACACACTTTACTCAGTTCCAAGTTTGAGTTACCTGAAGCGTTACTGTTTAATAAAATCTATAAACCTACTCGTCCACCTGTCTGCAACGTACGCATCGGACGGATCCCATCAAACGGACCCGTATAGCGCAGTGCGTCCATTGCGTTCGTAGCTTTCGGAATGCCGACGCGAATCGCATTTTTGACATTGTCATTCAGTAATGCGAATGACATTGGCATTCGCGACATTGCCGACAGTCCGATGCGTACGTTCTATCCGCTGCTGATGAGTGATCGTACTTGTATGACTAGCCATACAACGAACAATAAAATCGTGATGATTCTGTAAAACTCGACGCCAGGTGGATACCAAATTAGAATCCAGATTCACAGCTTTTAAAACTACAAGCACATGAGCGCTTTTCAACTTTATGTCATGGTTGGCCACGCATTAGCAATCTTCTTGGGGTAAGTATAGGCGGCAGTCATGGGCGTAGCCAGGATTTTGTCCAGGGTGGAGCAAACTCAGTCAGACAGTAAACATTTGTCTTTCAATAAATCTGGAAGTGCAGACTGAGTCGGGCATTGGTCTGACTATTTTGGGTAATTGTTCTGTGGACATGGGTGGTAAGTTAAGTGAATCTGGACCAATTATCTATTCTTTCCTGTGCCAGGGTAGGGTGAGCGCCCCACTGGCCCCACCCTGAATACGCCTATGACGGCAGTAACCACTTACCAGCAGGTGTTCCATCAGCTTGTTTGCCAACCTATAACATAAAACAACTCACCTTAGTAGTAACAAACAGTTCTTCCCTCTTGATTCCTTCACCAATCTTCTTAGTTAGAGCTCTTCCGACCTGGTCTTCTATCCTGTACGCGAAGGCGGTGTCTATGTGCCTGTAGCCTGCTCCTATGGCCCAGGAGACGGCCTGCTCCACCTCGCTGACACCAGGCTTTACGCGACCATGTTGGGGGAGATTTTAGATTATTTATTTATCTACTAGGTGATCAAAAGCAGTGACGTAGAGTAAAGGGGCAAAGGGTGCCACAGCTCCGGTGGTGCAGATTTAGGAGATGACGGCGAGCGGACCTTGCCGCCGCCTGGCTGCAGCGTCAGGTCACAATCATCAGATCAGATTACTGTATTGTCATCGGGACTACATAGGTACAGCCCGCGAGGCCTAAGCTGAGCTTTGAATTTGTGTGAGTGATCACCAAAAGTAGATTCAGACAAAAACCTTTTAAAAATTAATTCATTTATTATGTTTTAGGTAGGTACATAACATAAGTGGGAGAGGTATTCTAGTTTAAAAATAAAATAAAACTAAATAAGCAAACATTGTTAAAATAAAGGCCAGCTATGATATGTATGAAGTGTGGAAGGTGCGCGGCGGAGTTGCGTCGCGCGAGGGACGCACCGCGCCTCAGGCCGATTGCCAAAAAGCAGTATAAACCGGTTTAAACCAAGCAAAGGACGCGTCGCGCTCTAGGCCGACGTCAGACCTACATTATCTATGTGCACTCACACAAATGCAAAGCTCAGCTTGGGCCTCGCGGACTGTAATTATTTACTCAAAATTTCAAGTCAATGGGATAAGTGGAAGTTGTTCAAAATAGAATTGCAAGATTGATGATTATAGAAAGACGTTTTAGTTTGAATTCTTCTGCAATCAACACAGCAACAGGGTATCACAGAATTTTCACCGATTTTTTTTTTCGTTGCGAAAATAGTGTTGGGGGACGGCTTTAGGGTTGACCCCGGGTGGAAGGAATACACGCTATGCCACTGATCTAAAGTTATGAGTAATAAGCTCATTCTAGTATTTTTTTAATAAAACATTTAGACTTTCTCTTCATGATTCAAATTGCTGACTAGTAGGGTTCACACAGAAAGGTATGCTAAACCAAGGCCTGATTAACCTTAGAGGCTACATAGGCTGAAGCTTGGGGGTGCGAGGTCTAGGGACGGCTCGAACCCTACATCAGGCCCAGTTCTAAACGAAGGCGTCTTAATTCAGTCTGCGATTCAGTGTTGTTATTAGTAGTTATACAAAGGGTTCACCTATGCTGTTCAGTTTTTGTGAGATTCCCCTTCATACATTGGCGAAGCTAGAATTTTCTCCAGAGTGGGGCAAACTCAGTCAGACAGTAAATATTTGTCTTTTCAATAAATCTGGAAGTGCAGAATGGGATTATGGAGCAATTTTGCCCGATAACCTTATTTTTGAGGTCCAAATAAGTCAAAATCGGGCATTGATCTGCCTATTTTGGGTGATTGTTTTGTGGACATGGGTGGCAAGTTGACTGAATCTAGACCATGTACCTATTCTTTCCTGTGCCAGGGTGGGGCAAGCGCCCCATCTGCCCCACCCTGAATACCTACGGCTATGCCTCCATATAACACATTATCAGCCTATATGGACCTGTTCTCAGATTCAGAGGAAATCGATTAACTGATTTTCGGTAAAATGACGATTTCTAATTATTAATTGGGATGAATAAATACCTTTGTGTTGTTGCCCAGCCAAGTCCCCAGCGCTAGCGCAGGCATATCTCTGCCATCGTGAAGCTTTACTGTTGGCACCGTCGCTTGAGTGAGCTGGAACAAATATACGAACGAACACATATCATTGAGGAGCTCAGGAACAAAAAGTATAATTTACACTTATGGCTCGAAGCATCTTTTTTTCACATCGGACTCAAAGCTTTGGATTCTATCGATTAATGAAGAGGTTTGGTTCAAAAAGTGTACGTGAACGGTGGTAAAGCCAAGCTTGGTATTCGGGATACAGCGGGACAGGAGCGATACAGAACATTGACATCAAGTTTTTACAGAGAAGCTCACAGTGCTATAAATTAGTTTACGATGTGTCAGAATAAAGTCCCTAGCAAAACTGAATGAGTGGGTCGTGGAACTGCAAGTATACTCCACCAAGAAGAACACAGTCTGCTTGGTTGTTGGCAATAAGATTGACAAGCATATCGTTTTGGGACTCAGCAAGCACATTGGATCACCCGCGCGACGGCGCAACGAGTATTCCCAAGGAGGGTTGACGTCAGGCAGGCGGCCGGTCATAAAACAATAAGCCAAAACCACTAACAACATGTATTTATGAAATACATGTTGTGCCGACCCCACCTAGTGTGGGATAGGGGCAGGAAGAAGAAGAAGAAGAAGAAGATTTGGTTCAAAAAGTGCTATTAAGAAGAGGAAACAGCATTTCCAAGTCGCATTCTGATCAAAAACTGACATTTACAAAGCAAACAGGCATATCGTAAAAATATTTTCTCGATTTTTGAACAAAAATGAAAAGTGTACATGACACTCTTTGTTCCTGCGCTCCTAATTTATGGTAACCGCCTTTTCAAAAGTGTGTGTATCTTCTTCTTAACATAAGAAACAACATCACGTCTGTGCTAACCAGTGATAATCTAGTGGTGTGACCATCGGACTGCCAAGTCACAGTTCTCGAGTTCGAACCCAAAGCACGCACCTCTGACTTTTCTGATTCATGTGCGTATTGTATAATTATCACTTGCTTAAAAACGGTGAAGGAAAACATCATGAGGAAGGCTGTACACCTAAGAGGGCACCAGAATGTTCTCGATGGTGTGTGTAGCCAACCCCCATCAGGCCAGCGTTGTGGACAAATGCCTAAATCCTTTTCATACATACATAAACTCACGCCTTTTTCCCATGGGGGTAGGCAGAAACTATAGAACGAAACATGCTACGACCTTTATATATATATATACCTATACATCCTTCTCATTCTGTGCAAAAGTCCGTGCCCAGCAGTGGGACAGTGATTGTACTTCCTATAAGACATAAAATGCAACCGGTTTTACTTGAGAGCTTACTTTACATTTGGGTAGGTAAGTATATAAAACCGGGGTCAAAGATAATCTCAACATACACTGGCCTGCAAAAATAAGTATCACACTTTTAAAATTTCAAATTTTTCTAAACTATAGAAGTTAGAGATTTAAAATAAAAAAAACGTTTTATAGCAATTTTTATCAGCTTTCTTTGAAACTATAGTAACAAAGTTAAACTCTTTTTGAGTCCTTTTTGTTTCGAAAATATATCTTGTGTACCTACTTAAAAAGTTATTGCAATTTTAATAGTGTGATACTTATTTTTGCAGGCCAGTGTAGTTCATATCATGTAGGTTGGTATAAAAGAAAAGATAAAACAATGATAAGTAAGTACCCACAACAGTAATTAACACGTTACATTACCAGTTCAAAATACAGGGTGTAAACGAAATCATGTAATTACTTCAAACCTCGTGATGTACAGCTGACGTAGATTAACACAGCACGGGATACTTATGGATTCAATAAATAAATAAATAGGAGAGGTAAACATGTGTTCTTATCGCTCTGCACGGTCATTTAACTCGGGGCGCTAAAATGCCTCACGTCAAGTGATGTTTACATCTTGTAATTTTTTTTATTGATTCCGAAATTATCCCGTGCAGTGTTAATCTATCTCAGCAGTACATCGCGAGGTTTGAAAGAATTACATGATTTCGTTTATACCCTGTATGTATATATTTTATTTTTGAAATCTTCATAATTTGCCTAAAAATTCTTACGAATTTCAATTCTTATATATAAATGCAATAGTAGCTATCATTATTATAATAATTCCTTCAACTTATAACAAGAATAATACCTAACAAACACCTTTTCTTTTAGTAACAAAACCAAATCTCACAAAATTCAACAAAAAAACTTGTTCGTTCACACAGCCGTGAGCATAAAAACAAAAATGTCAATTAAAATGTCAACTTACCGAAAAATAGGCGCAAAATAACAGAACGAGACCAGTGTGTGGCACCATGATCTATTTACTGATTGTACTTTGTTAATGTTACTATAATCGCTAAATAAAAGGCCGGGAAAGAAGCTCTTTTGACCTCAAGATAACGGGACGCGCGGCGCAGGCGACGGCTAGAGGTATACTGGCGGGGAGGAGGGGATATCGGCTCATCTAGTTATTATGTGGGGCCTAGAATGAACATGTTATGTGCGTGTTGTACATATAAATTTTGACGACACGTTTGGTGCAGTGGCTGACCGATTAGCTTCTGCGCTACGGGTCGTGGGTTCGATTCCCGCACGGATCAAATATTTGTATGGCTTACAAATTGTTGTTCCGGGTCTGGGCGTTTGTGTATGTGAAGATTTGTGTCTGTAAACGCATCCACGATACTTACAGGAGAGATACTAGTGTGGGGCAACGCTTTCTTAAAAAGATAACATAACATCACGCCTGTATTCCCGGAAGGGTTAGGCAGAGGTGTATAGTAACACCATCATTTCTCCGTTATGTTTAAGTCCCATGTAATAGGGGGCGAGCTTATTGCCATCAACCGGGCGCAAATCCAGACACCGGGCTGCTACTGAGGAATTCATAATAGAAAAACTTAATATCATGTCAACCTAGAATAACCTTGTTTTATTATACCATTTTTGTTTTTTGTCGTTGGAAGATCCTCATGGATGTCCCTCGCCCGGGGTAGGCGAGGGGGTCTGCCGGACTCTTACCGGCTAAAAACCCACGGTGTTCCTCCTTTTGACCGTCGGCCGGAGTCGCGGGATTCGCCTAAGCATGCACCGCTACCCCGGCAGGTCTTGGTCCACCAACTGCTGGTGGATCTCTCCAGTCTGGGGCCCCACCCGACTACCTCCTGAGAGGCGCGGGGAGCACCCTACATCACCGGCGCACCAGAACACATGGCACGCTGTGACCACCCCGGGGACCAAACAAGCACATGGGCGCCAGACTACACCATGTCTGGGCGCCCTTGGTCCCCCTGCGACGGGTCAGGTTAGTGGCCCCGCCGCCTACCACTACACACCGACACTCCTCTCCCCCTGCGGCCCCACCGCGTCAGCCATCTGAAGGTGGCGGCCCCGTCTAGGCCGCGGAAGGTAGGGAGAACGGGGCGCACCGCAATACCGGCACTCCTCTCCCGCCGCGGCCTTCACCCTTCAGCCGCGATGCTGCCCATACGACATCGCGGCCCGCCTCAGTTGCGATGTCGCCTAGACGACACCGCAACCTACTTGGCCGCTACGTCGAGGGCTCTTCCGGGCCCAAGCCCCGACGAGCAGCCCCTCCTCGGGTTCCTCTTCGCTTCACCTGTTTTATTATACCATAAGCAGACAATTCAAATCTAACATAATTATGTATCGTAAGGCGGTCGCAGTCAAGGTTTTGGAGGGGGGGGGGGGGTCATATTAACAGTTAAATATGTGAGCACATTAGAATTTATTGCACAATTTTGTTTTCTGCTTATTACCTACTTATCTATTTTTAGGATGTTGGTCAATTTGAAGTGTACGTTTTAGGGGGTTTCATGACCCCTACGACCCCCCCTCGACCGCCACTGCATGTCGTATGAGAGCGTTTGTAAACACGCGTTTATAGACACGCGTTTTATATACGCGTTTTTAGACGCGCGTTTTCCTGCGCATGTTGTATGATTTTAAAACTTTTGAGTTGTCTGTAGGGTGTGGCGGCATCTTTCGCGCCACATGCGAACTATCCTGCATCGAGATATCAAAGTTTGACACGCAGATAGTATATATCGCTCATTTGGTGCAACAATGGCATAATTACACTTTTAGAAATTTTACAGGAGATGTTTCTCTCGATCAAAATAGTCTTTCCGCACATTTTGATATATTTAACTTGTTTTTAAAAAAAAGTGTAATTACGTCATTGTCGCACCAAATGAGCGATATATGTACAATTTCCCAACGTCAACCGTGGTACCGCCGCGGCCGATTATTATAAACCCTCCCAAATTAGTTTAGTACGCCGTCCCAGGCATGCGCTATTAGAGCCCGATGACGAAATCACCCTCCTCCAGGAGGCGAATAAATCGACCAGCACAATACAAATACACCGCCGCCGTCAACCGGCGTATCATCCTCGCCGACGAAGCCCCTCGCGACGTCCCACCGCCGCCGCCCCCGATCCACCGTGCTCACCTGCCGCAGCCGCGGAGCCGGTCGTCCCTTCTGACTCCGCAGTCACACCGTTAATACAGCCCTCATCAAACTGTCGTATCCCTCCCAGTCCTCTCGCATTCAACTCCCTAAGTCAAGGTTCGAGTCCCCCCTAGGGGACGCCCTTAGAGGTGTTGCTAGTATAGTCATGATGTTACTTACAGTAGTTAGTTAGTCTTTAAGTTAGTTAGTTAGATATTGGTTGGAGACCCTTCAGGTCTCACCAATAAGTGCCCGGTTACGTAGAAAAGATCCGCAAGACCATCTACAAGCAGTCGAATAGGAAAAAAAAAAGTTAACCGTTGGGCTCACACCGTTAATTCAGCCCTCATCAAGCTGTCGTCTCCCTTCCAGTCCTCTCGGAAGCAACGCCCTAAGCCAAGGTTCGAGTCCCCCCTAGGGGACGCTCTTAGTGGTGTTGTTGCTATCTAGTCATGATGTTAGTAGTAGACGTAGTAATAGTAGTTAGCTTAGGTTAAGTATTTTACTCTCGTCGGGATTGGTTGGAGATCCTTCAGTTCTCATTAATAACTGCCCGGATACGTAGAAACGGTCTGCAAGACCATCTACAAGCAGTGGAACAGGGGTAAAAAAAACAACCTTTGTGCAGTGGCCCGCCAGGCATAAGACCCGCCGCCGGAGGGCGCGTGACGATCTCCGGCCACCCTAGTGAGTGGCCTGCGGGCGGCGGGTTGGGAACACGTCGCCCGACCAGTAACGGGCCCAGGGAGGATGGCGCGCTGTGTTCCGCGCGCGCCTCTCGGAAGGATGTGGGGCAGGGGAGCGACTGCCCCACCACAGGAGAGGTCCACCAGAAGAAGCTGGTGGGCCGAGACCTGCCGGGGTTGCGGTGCATGCAATAGCGAATCCCGCGACCCCGGCCTTAGGTCAGAAGGAGGGACACCGTGGTGGTTTTAGCCGGTAAGAGTCCGGCACACCCCCCCGTCTTCCCCAGACGGGGGAGCGTCCATGAGGATTTCCCCACGATAAAAAAAAGGCATAGGACCCACCTGGTTGGAGGATCCACCCTTTTCGTTGGAGGAACACCATACCTCGTTCCTCCACAAGGGCATTTATAACGCGACGGAGTGTTTCATTTCTTACAGACTGTTTCATATCTAAAGCTCCAAAACCACGAGGTAGCAAGTTTTATTGCACATGTTGTCTTTTCCAACCGACATTTAAACTGTTGACGCTGGGCATAAACTACATATATAGGCATAAAATACACTGGGGCTGATTAACTGTAGAGGCTTCATAAACCAAAACGAACCAGGGCCAGCCATACCATAGGGCGAACGGAGCGGCTGATCCATGCGCTGCGCCGCCGCGCTAGCCGTCTAGAGACAGGTAGGTATTAAAAAGTTTGCAAATGAACCGTTACAGAAGTCGGTGCTAATCCTCGCTGAACCAAATGTTATCGGTAACTGGTAACACTGGACAATGTTGACATAGGAGGGTAACCGTCAAGATTTATCAAAGTACCCGAAGTTACAAAAATAGTGGTCATTCGACGGAGCAGAGGATTCCATGTCGAACAGCTGAAGAAGTCTGACCTTTTATATCTGGTTTGCTTGTCCTCATTTTCTGATCTTGTGTTAATTATAATATGGTGAACTAGCTTCTGTAACTAATCACTAACCCAATTAAAAGTACTCTTAGTGGTGGAGAGTCTACGTTGGTTTACTTTATTTACCATGCTCCCAATCCTGCCATACTGATATTAGCTATAACTGTAATGATAGATGCACCCCCACAAGATTCCGTTGTATGTCTTTTATACCTATACAAATTGAAAGCATCGACTTCTGAAACTGTTAATTGTATAATATGGTAATTATTTTATTCCTTTTTTCGTTTTTAGGAAGACTGTTTTAATTTAGTTAAATATGTTTTTTTATTTTTAGTGGCCTCAATTAAAACATGAATTATAAATGACTAACTGTGTCCTCACGGCTCCGCCCGTAGCCTATGTTACTCAGTGATAATGTAGCTTTCTAACGGCAAAAGAATTTGAAATCGTTCCAGTAGTTTTTAAGTTTATTCGTAATATACAAAAATACAAATCTTACCTCTTTATAATATTAGTATAGACGATGCTGTGATTGAGGGGCTCGTGGCTAAATAACAACCGCGCCGATCGTACGATTTGCGAGGTTAAGCTGCGCTTGCCGCGGTCAGTCCGTGGATGGGTGACCATTTGTTACACATCGAGACCCCTCCGTGCCTCGGAGAGCACGTTAAGCCGTCGGTCCCGGGTGTCATACGAATACCTATGACAGTCGTTACGGGTAGTCAGAAGCCTGAAAGTCTGACAAACGGTTTAACCTTAGGATATCGGCATTGCCTAGTTACTGGGTTGCGGAGGTCTGATGGCAGTCGCTCCGTGTAAAATACTGGTATTCAGCCGCATCTGGTTAGACTGGAAGCTGACCCCAAGATAATTGGGAAAAGGCTAAGAGGAAGACGATGCTGTGATTGTTGCGAAATAAAAAACACAAAAAAAACCCGGCCAAGTGCGAGTCGGACTCGCGCACGAAGGGTTCCGTACCATTATCTATAAAAACGGCAAACAAATCACGTTTATTATAAGGGAGCCCCCTTAAATATTTATTTTATTCTGTTTTTTTAGTATTTGTTATTATAGCGGCAACAGAAATACATCATCTGTGAACATTTCAACTGTCATGTATCACAGTTCATGAGATGCAACCTGGTGACAGATGGACGGACGGACGGACAGCGGAGTCTTAGTAATAGGGTCCCGTTTTAGCCTTTGGGTACGGAACCCTAAAAAACGGAATTGATAACCTCCTCCTTTTTTGGAAGTCGGTTAAAAATGTCTTCTATATCCATTGTGTTTTATATCCATTTGAAAATACACTTGAGTTTAAGCCATGTGCTTGGAACGGCCGGTCCTATGTGACTGGTCATGATAACACTCTTACAAAACCTGTTTCCCATAATATTTGTGTTGTGTATTGCGAAATCGTTCGGGCTAAGATTAATATTACAGACGCGACACGACAAGCAACCAGCAGCTCAGTAGTAGAGAGCTCTACAGATACAATATCGTCGGTCGGCACTGAAAACCATGTACCTATGTGTAAAATACAAATTAGAAAGAACTGTCTCCTGCAAAAAAAAAATGGCCGATCAAATGTTAATACAAGTATGTCGTACGTCATAGATAGCTTAGAAGTATTTGAATTGAAAGTTTGTTGAACTAGTACGTGTATGACGAGTTTATCAATGTAAAGAACAAATAAAACGCTTTTACAGAAAATTTTATTTACGAGGTTTTCACTGCCGAGCGTCGATATGTAACATAATTAATGCACATCCTGAAAGTAGTTTGTTCAGAATCGTTTACTGAATCGACTTCTATCATTTTTAATATAGGTAATTTTTATCCCAAAAATAATTAAATCTGCGGAAATTAGTCACATTACCCCTGTGCAGTCAAAACAAACTAAAATGGACCGTAAATCAAGACAAAAATACTTAAAAGTGCATTTTTATTTGTATTAATACAAATTCTGTCATTCAATACAAAATAAAGAAAAATAAAACTTACTTCATGAACGTTAATTTAGTAAATAACAATGCATATACATGTTAAACTAAAATGTAAGTGTATGTATTATGATTATAACATAATATTCTAATTGGGTTGTTTGAGGGTGTGCGTTAATTACGTTACATATTGTATAAGAGCCCGTTCACAAAGCGGATCCGTCGGTAGTGGATGTGTTGTTCACATCTGTACCGACGGATCAGTTAAACATATTGGCAGCTGCGTCGCATCTGGCAGGCAGGATACGATAAAAATAATGGATCCAGTATTTTTTACTGGATTCGGAATACTGTCGTGTATGTGAACTCGCTCATTTAACTACAGGCGCCATCACCAAAATAAAAACGGATTCTGTGAACAGTTTCTGTGTGAACTAGCTGCATGAGGTCGTCAGGGGAAGTACTACTAGACCTGTTCTTGAGTGCCGGTGAAATTAATAGACACATAAGACTTTTCGGAAGTCCATGAAATAACAACTAACGAGAAATAAAGGAAGGTCTTTTTCAAAATCTTTTATTAATATTTGGAGTTTATATCCAACTAGCGACCCGCTGCGGCTTCGCACGGGTGCAATGTAGATACTAATGTGGGGCATATTTATAAACCTTCCTCTTGAATCACTATCTATTGTCGAAAACTGCATTAAAATCCGTTGCGTAGTTTAAAAGATCTAAGCGTACAGACAGCGGGAGCGAATAGCGCGGTCATTTAACTCGGGGCGCTAAAATGCCTCACGTTAAGAACACATGTTTATTGCTTGCAATTTTTTTGTTGAATCCAGAAGTATCCCGTTCAGCGTTAATCTATGTCAGCAGGACATCACGAGGTTTGAAGGAATTACATGATTTCGTTTACACCCTGTACGCTCAGTTTGGCAATAATAATGCTGCCATTGGTAAGCAAAACGATTCGTTTTTTTTTATAGGAACCGGACATAAGTAACTAGCCGACAAAGACTTTCCCTTTAACAGTAAAATAAGTTTAGCACATCAGAATTTATAGCACAAACTTTTTTTTGTAAATTATCTATATTTACGAGGTTTATCAATTTGACGTGTACGATTTTGAGGGGGGTCATGACCCCCCCCCCAACCACCCCTCGGAACGCCACTGACCGACGCACGCAGCGAGACGCGGCGAATCGTTCACGTAGGTATTCTACCTAATCTCGCATCTGCTACTATTAAATAATATGTTAATAGTAAATATAGGTATTTATAACTAGTAGTTATTGCATACGAAGCTGAGCTTAACATCAATCAGTGTCGACCAAGGTACCGCGTGAACGTGAACATGATTCTAGTTAACATTATTGCTCTAGTGGTATTGGCTGTCAATGCTGTGAGTTTTATTTACTTTATTCATTTTTTTACATACCTACCTACATAGCGTCGGTCGGCAGGGAAAACCACGTACGAATATTTTTTTTTTAAATATATAGAAATAACTGTTTCCTGCAAAAAAAATGGCCGATCAAATGTTAATACAAGTTTGTTATCGTACGTCATAGATAGCTTACAAGTACCTATTTGAATTTAAAGTTTGTTGAACTAGTACAGTCACGTGTAATAATATGTATACACATAGCGAAATTAATAACCGATTTCCTTCTAAAATGTCTGTTAGAATTATGAAATATTCTACACATAGTTTCTACAATCACATACGAATTACAGTTTCGAATATTTCTTAATTACATTAGGTATATTCTCTAAAATAAATTCGCTTTTTAAGTGCGCTATGTGTATACATCTTATTACACGTGACTGTACGTGTATGACGAGTTTATCAATCTAAAGAACAAATAAAACGCTTTTGAAGAAGATTTTATTTACGAGGTTTTCACTGCCGAACGTCGACGGGATATTAATTTACTTACTTACATTTTTACTTAAATTCTTCTTCTTCTTCTTCTCCTTGCCCTTATCCCACACTAGGTGGAACAATATGTAATTCGTAAATCGATGTTATTAGAGGTTTTGGCTTATTGTTTTATGACCGGCCGCCTGCCTGACATCAACCCTCCTTGGGAATATTCGTTGCGTTGTCGCGCGGGTGGCCCAATGTGCTTGCTGATATTATGCAACATTTTTACTTAACTATTTCTATAAAAACAATTAAACTTAAAATATTTGAGTTATAAAAAATAATTTGCCCACCACAAACAGAGTTCAAGCTCCCGGTGGTAACACATGCGCCGTCGCGCGGGTGACCCACTGTGCTTGCTGATATTATGCAACATTTTAACTTAACAATTTCTATAAAAACAATTAAACTTAAAATATTTGAAAGATTAAAAAAATGTAGCGTATCGGCATCGAACAGGATCCAAGCTACCCGTGGTACTTAACACCAAGCAACGAACAAATAGGAATCTTTACATAGTATAAAACAAAGTCGCTCCTGCTGTCTGTGCGCTTAGATCTTTTAAACTACGCAACGGATTTTAATGCAGTTTTCACCAATAGATAGAGTGATTCAAGAGGAAGGTTTTATATGACCCACATTAGTATCTACATTGCACCCGTGCGAAGCTGGGGCGGTTCGCTAGTAAAAACTAATTCTGCTGTCCGCTATATCGAGAAAAGTACGAAGATCATCACCCCCTGACTCCCCCCAACAGAAGAGTGGATTGAGTGCAATATTTACAAGTCCTGGTGGCATGAACATTGTACTAAAGTTATAAAAGTGGTGTATTTCATGGGCCTAGCCAGGATTTTGTCCAGTGTGGGGCAGACTCAGTCAGACAAGAAATATTTGTCTTTTCAATAAATCTGGAAGTGCAGAATGGGATTATGCGGCAATTTTGCCCCATAACCTTATTTTTGAGGTCGTAATAAGTATAGACAGAGTCAGACATTGGTCTGCCTATTTTGGGTAATTGTTCTGTGGACATGGGTGGCGAGTTGACTGAATATAGACCATTTACCTATTCTTTCCTGTGCCAGGGTGGGGGAAGCGCCCCATCTGCCCCACCCTGAATACGCCTATGGTGTAGTTACTTGTGACTTGTGACCTTGGTTGAGTTTCCATCATGCGTACATTTAGCCGAAACCGCGCAGACTTTCCCGTTGCTTGGGGTAAATGTGCGCATCTCCCTTGTTGATGAAATCATGAATTATAAATTACAATTATAAGGAGAATTAAAATGTTATGTTTTTTTATTGTTTGGAAATGTATAATAAAGGAAAGCAAAGGCTGATTTGTTTCAAATTATGAAACAGTTTCGTTATAGAGGTGTGACGAATATATTCGTAATAGGTATAGGTATTATAATACAACGCATGTATATTCATATTAGGTAAGCTAATATAGAGTATTAGCCTTTGGCCAGACTGCAAACGCGGGCGCGAGACGGGCGCGAAGCGGCGAGTTCAAACAGAAGAACTTCATTTGAGTGTCCATAGTGGGCACGCGGACGCGGGAAGCGGCGCGGGCTACGTGGCGCGGGGAGCGCGCGGCTAGCTCACGCCATAGGTCGTTCCTACAAGTGGCCGCAGAGAGAGCGCGGGCGGCAAGTGACAACCCGCGCGGGAGCGGGGGATCTCAAACTAGTTCGAGCTAACCACGCGCGTTGTTGTGATGGCGTCTTCAAAATTAAATGTTGAAGAATTAATAAGTGCTATTCAAGCACGATCTGCACTGCGGATGTCGAAACATCGTTTTTTAGTAAGAATTTTCCAGTAAAAATAAGTCTTCTTCATCCATATGATATTTTGACAAACACTGGACACGACAACGCTTAGAACGAAGCCACGCTCCACTGCGGACAGGTAAATCGCGCGCGTTCCCGCACCCGCGCCGCTCCCCGCACCGCGCTGCCAGTCTGGCCAAACACTTAAAGTGGGTTTAGACCAAACGACCGAATGCTAATTCTATCCCCACTCCATCAAATTCTTTTAGTGTAAACAGGCTGAGCATTCTTTCGTTGTTCTGTCTTGTTTGCGGAGATTCTATGGAATGTTCTAAGAATGCTCAAGGAAGCTCGCTCGCTTGATGTAAACAGCGCACGAGCGAGCGTGCGAACAGTTGCTTAGAGCGTTCTATCGTGTTCGGGCGTGCTCGCTCCTCGAAGCGATCTCTTCAAAGCGTTCTTGTGTTCGGCTGATCTAAACATCTCTAGAGCATGTGCCAGAATTCCAGTTCTTGTTCGTTGTCATTCTTGCTCGTTGGTATTGTTTTGGTGTAAATGATGAAAACTAATTATCGTCTACACCAAAAAAACAACAAACAACGACGCTCTGTGCCCTTGTTCTAGCTCTAGCTCTGTGTTCGTTCGGTCTAAACCCACCTTTAGGCTATCAGGTATTAGTCAAGTAAGTAATAGGGAAGGATGCTTAATAGCGAGAGCGAGCCGGCGACTCGCCTGCAAGCAATGAGGATAGAATATTCGAATATCATGGGCTTAACTAATACGGATATTGGTTTATATTTGACTGCCTCGTTGGTCTAGTGGTGGCAAGAGCGACTGCTGATCGTGAGGTCCTGGGTTCGATCCCCAGGTCGGACAAAGTGGTATTGGGTTTTCCATGTGGAATTTCTCAGTAGCAGCCCGGAGTTTGGATTTGTGCCCGGTTGGTGGCAATAGGCTCGCCCCCTATTACATGGGAGTTAAACATAACGGCGAAATGAGGGTGTTACTCTTACTCTTGATCTTAATTTTAGTTATGAATAGATTTAAAAAAAATGTGTTTTGATGAACACTAATCTTCTTTACTTACATAGTATAAAACAAAGTCGCTCCCGCTGTCTGTACGCTTAGATCGTTTAAACTACGCAAAGGATTTTAATGCAGTTTTCAGCAATAGATAGAGTGACTCAAGAGGAAGGTTTATATGCCCCATATTAGTATCTACATTGCACCCGTGCGAAGCCGGGCGGGTCGCTAGTTGTATAATTAATTAACTTCATAAATAAAGGTCGTCTTCCAACTACCTGTGTAACTAATGTATGCAGTTATCCTTGGTGAAATCTTCCGTCGCTAATTATAGCAAGAACATTCATTGTCAGCGACTTGCAGTCATCGTTATATTTCTTTAGGTATTCAAGCATCCTGCAAAAACCTGTTTTATGACATTGGTAACTGTTTTATAATACACTAGCTGACCCGCGCAACTTTGTTTGCGTTTTTCCCGTTTTTGCAACATTTTTCATTTATGGTATCTACGGCGCACCTACATACCTACCTACCCTAACTACTTACCCTACCTACCTACCCTACTTACCTACCTACCCTACCTACCTTCAAAATAAATTATAGCCTATATGTTGCTGAGGACTAATAGCTATATAACAAAAAAAGTTTCATCAAAATCCGTCTAGTAGTTTTTGTGTTAAAGCCGGACAACAGACAGACAGACAAAAGTTTCAAAATGATTTTTTTTTGCTTGTGTTACTTGTATGAAGACCCCTAAGGGTATTTTTTTTAGTTTTTATTCAATGTACAGAATTGAACTCTCCAGTTTTATTATATGTATAGATATATAGATAGATAGATGTATAGATATACAACATGTAATGTAATTAACGCACACCCTCAAACACCCCAATTAGAATATTATGGTGCGTCCAGACCTGACGAACGCGCCGCGAATGCGCCGCTCGCGCGCAGCTCTCGCGCCGCTCGCGAACTGCTCGCGAGCGGCGCGCGAGCTGCGCGCGAGCGGCGCATTCGCGGCGCGTTCGTCAGGTCTGGACGCACCATTATGTTATAATCATAATTCATACACAGAAATTTTATTTTTATGTGCTTGAATATTGTTTATTCAAGAAAATAGTATTACTTTTCATTTTTAACTTCATTCAAAATTCAGTCTTGTGTCCTTGACATAAGGCTCAATTTTCTTTATGCCAATTAAAAGACTAGTAAAAAACGTATATAAAAAAATACACAATAAAAAAGGCTGAAGTCTATTCAGTAAACGATTCTGAACAAACTACTTTCAGGATGTGCGTTAATTATGTTCTTGTCATGTGGAACAGTGATATCAACAATCGTGAGTAGACTATGATCGATCTAACACCACTATTACATGGAAATATCGTCCCGGCTTCGCACGGGTGGACATTTTTCCCGTTTTTGCAACATTTTTCATTTATGCTCCGCTCCTTTTGGTCGTAGCGTGATTTTATATAGCCTATAACCTTCCTCGATAAATGGACTATCCAACACTAAAAGAATTATTCAATTCCAACAAAGTAGTTCCTGAGATTAGCGCGTTCAAACAAACAAACAAACAAACTCTTCAGCTTTATAATATTGGTATGGATAATTATGTTTTTCAACACACTTGCTCGTGAAGTGGCTCTTGTAGCACCATTTTTAGGTTCATAATGCATCCTGTAAAGATATTGTAAGTGGTTTTTAAAATAAATAAATAAATAAAAATCTTATTACACACGCGTGCTTTTTACTTTACATTTTTTTTTATCGTCTCGCGCGCCGCTCTTGCGCACATAGCTTCTTTCGCGTTTGAACTATGACTATGAGCCTCAGTTGTGAATTTGCTTCCGAAGATGTCGGACCATACGACTGCCGTTAGCATAATTGCTGCAGCATCGGCTATTTTATTACTGACAAAAACTAAAAGGAAAAACAGAAGACGTTGGTGGCAGGTTCCACGAGCGGCACGCGCGCATCACCTGCGCCGCTCGCGTACGGCGCGTAGCTTGCGCGCGAGCGGCGCGCGGACGGCGCGCGAGCTTCGTACGAACATAAAATGCACGAGCGCAGCTCGCGAGCGACGCATTCGCGGCGCGTTCGTCAGGTCTGGACGCACCATTATAAACACAAAAATATTCCGTATTTTTTTTTACGCCCACTATACATTTGATCGAAGATGCGTTACTAAAATTCCTCGAATAAATTACGCAACGGAAGATCAGCGACGTATCTTCCGTCAGATCATAGATAATACATATAGACTGATGCTGCTTGGCCTTTAGAGCAACGCGGTCGACGACATTGCTCTATGCACATTTTAAGGTCTATCCACACGTATCAGGGCCGCGTCAGGGTCGGGACCGGGCCAGAGATCACAATCGCATGCATTTTGTAACGAAGCAAGAGCTCCATCGCTTCCGGCTGGTCACTGACGCTAACTGACCAGCACTGAGCGACTGAGGTCTTGCTTCGGTACAAAATGTATGCGATGTTGATCTCCGGCCCGGTGTCGGCCCTGATATGTGTGGATAGAACTTAAAGAAACGACCACTTTTGAAAACCATAAAGTTTCCAATAGTTTCAATAAAATCTTCTTGTATATAAACTCGCGCGTACATTGTGGTAAATTAGGTACTTAAATTAATTTTGACAACGTCATTTTATGAATTTATTTAATTTATAAATTATAATAGCGTCAAATTAAACAATGTGGACATAAATAAAAGGACCGAAATATAGGTGTACCAAGTTTGAAAATCAATGAATGTGAGCTTTAAGAATACTGGTGGAAGGGAATGGTCTAATATAATGGTTTTAGCTAACGGGGTGCCCTGCGTAAGCGACAAACGCGACGCGATGCGATGCGACGCGACACGACACGGAACAAATACATGTTACGTCGCGTCTCGCTACATAGGCCGCTAGTAGGGAATGCCGTTGTCTTGGTCACATTTGTCGCGTTCGTCGCATTTGTCGCGTTCGTCGCATTTGTCGCGTTCGTCGCGTCGCGTTCGTCGCTTACGCAGGGCACCCCGTAAGAGTCATTAGGGAAATTAATATGTACGGCGCTAAACGTACCTACCAAAGCGTGGCGGCTATCAATAATTGAAATGTATTTTAGATAAACATTTTTGTTTATAAGAAAAATAGCGACCCGCCCCGGCTTCGCACGGGTGCAATGTAGATACTAATGAGGGGCATCTATACCTTCCTCTTGAATCACTCAATCTATTGCTGAAGAAAAAAGGGAAAACTGCATTATAATCCGTTGCGTAGTTTAAAAGATCTAACCGTACAGACAGCGGGAGCGACTGTTTTATACTATGTAAAGATAACATAACATCACGCCTTTGTATTCCCCGAAGGGTTCGGCAGAGGTGCTTTTAGTACACCCTCGTTTCGCCAGTCTCATGTAATAGGAGGCTAGCCTATTGCCACTAACCGGGCACAAATTCAAACTTCGGTTCGCTACTGAGACATTCCTAATGGAAAAACCCAATAACATTTCCTTCTTTTTATCGTTGGAAAATCTTCATGGATGTCTCTCGAAAATGCAAAAAGTAAACATGTGTTTTTAACGTGAGGCATTTTAGCGCCCCGAGCGAATTGCGTGGTCATTTTACTCGGGGCGCTAAAATGCCTCACGTTAAGATCACATGTTTACTTCTTGTATTTTTTTTATTGAATCCAAAAGTATCCCGTGTGGTTTTAATCTATGTCAGCAGTACATCACGAGTTTTGAAGGAATTATATGATTTTGTTTATACCTAGCATTGCCCCAACCTAGTCTAAATTGACGCACTAAATAGCTTACCGTAAACCTCTATTCCACTTCTTTCCAACATCAATCAATCAACCCAGCCTATCGCAGTCCAATGCTGGACATAGGCCTTCCCCAAGTTTCACCATAAAAGTCCCAAATGAATCATGTCAAGACGAACTTTGGAAGAGTTTGTTCGAGATTATAATGAGACGAAGAAGATTCTCCGCCCAAATCCGGACTGGGAGGAAGACTTGATGCAGACGGTGGTGGTGACTCCTGAGATTGAGGAGAGGGTGCGCACTTATAACCAGATTACGACGAAGAGGAAAGTTAAGCCGGAGTGTTTCTGTCAGGTTGTCAATTTAATTTCTTGTTACATAACATCACGCGTGTATTCCCCAAAGGGTTGGGCAGAGGTATATAGTAACACCCTCATTTCGCCGTTTAATAGGGGCCGAGCCTATTGCCATCAACCGGGCACGAATCCAAACACCGAGCTGCTACTAAGGAATTCCGTACGGAAAACCCAATAATGCATTGCCAGACCTGGGCATCGAACCCTGGATCTAACGATCAGCAGTCGCGTTAGCCACCACTAGACCAGCGAGTCAGTAATTTGTTGTACTTACAAGCAAATGTCCCAGGTGTCTGGCTCCGAATTGATTCGTTTTAAGATATCTTGCTGAGTGCAGAACATTGGAAAATAATCGACCCGTTGTTATATGTATACAAGGTTAGTCGGAAAGGGGGTACTAAGCCGAAAGGGTGTTAAGGTGCCCATAATAATGGATAACTTTTGTTCTACAACTTTCCCCAAAAGTCATTAATTGCAGAGAAATAGCTGTTCAAAGATTTTGTAAAAAATACGCTAAATTCTATCTATTCTCAGCTATGATCAGCTGTGTTTACATTTTAAGTTATATTTGGGGTCACGGGTTAGAAGCTCCATTTTCTGCAATCGTTACTAAAGCAGGGAGGACCAATAAAAACAAAACTAAAATAATAATAATTTTGTAAGGATTTTTTTATGGAATTTTGAACTTTTGACTCTTTCTTTAAAACTATCATCAGTGATACATTAAGTGGCCCTCGGCTTAGTACCCCCTTTCCGACTAACCTTGTATTGGCTTGATTTTTTATTTTGTGGGAAATTGGCAATTTTTATGAATTTTGAATGGCCATTTGAAATTACGCTTGAAACTTTTCGAAAACAGTGAAATATATACATGATGCAGACGCATCTGATTTGATTCATTTTTAAACGACTTCCAAAAAAGGAGGGGGTTCTCAATTCGGCTGTATGTTTTTTTTTTAATGTTTGTTACCTCACTAACCCTCATTTAATAACCGATTAAAAAAAATATTTTTTTGTTTGAAAGAGTATTCTTTCGAAATGGTCCTATTTAAATTCTATTAAATTTTAAGATCTGATGAAGAACTTCAGAGATAGACAAAGGAACTCCTCAATTACGAACAGTACGCATAATGTGATGATGTGATTATGTTACGAGCAGCGTCGTCTTTAGTAGGTCCAACCACGTTTTAATTAAGGCCACTAAAATGAAAAGAATAAAAAACATTTTAACAAAAATAAAACCGACTTCAAAAAAACTAAAAAAGAATAAAATAATTACCATATTATAAAATTAACAGTTTCAGAAGTCGGTGACTTCAATTTGGTTCAGCGTGGATCAGCACTTCTGAAACTGTTAATTTTATATGGTAATTATTTTATTCTTTTTTGAAGTCGGTTAAAATTTTTTGTAAAAAATGTTTTTATTGTAACATTATTTGATGCGCGCCGAAAATATCTATCCAATGACGTATAAAAAGTCAAATGATCGATTTTCGACTTAGGTGGCATTGTTACTTAAGCGACGTTGTTATTTTCATAATTGATATTATACAGATTTTTGTGCATCTTTCCGTTCAATGTTTAGCATTGATTATTATTTGGCAGTGGATGTTTACGGGCCGTTATGAAGATGAGCAATCGTAAACAGTAATTTAATTGTCCACAGGAAGCAGTCGGCAAACCGGGCGTGGCGCCTCTCATCGAGCTGAAAGATGGCAAGACAATCCCTAGCTTGGGTCTCGGCACTTGGCTCGGATTTAACAAACCGGTAAGTTTAAAACAGCGCCATCTCTTGACGAGTAGGGCTACTATTCGAAAGAAGTTTATGTTATTTAGTTCCAATGTTAACCGCGACTTCCAATGAGCGGTTTGTTTTGTAGTGGAGTAAGTACAAGGTTAGTCGGAAAGGGGGTACTAAGCCGAAAGGGTGTTAAAGTACCCATAATAATGAATAAGTTTTGTTCCACACCTTTCCCTAAAACTCATTAGTTCAAAGATTTCATAAAAAATACCCTAAATTCTATCTATCCTCAGCTATGATCAGCTGTCTTTACATTTTAAGTCATATTTGGGGTCACGGATTACATGCTCCATTTTCTGAATTCGTAATTAAAGCAGGGATAAAGAATTTTTGAAATAACCAATTTAAAAATAATTCTGCATGGTTTGCTGCATTCTTCCTTTAAAACAATCATCAGTGATACATTAAGTGGCCCGCGGCTTAGTACGTTTCCGACTAACCTTGTATAAACGGTGTAAATAGACCCTTAACGAAGCCGAAAGGCGCTTATTCTCCACGTCATTGCGATAATTTTCTTGTTCTGGACTATGCCTGGGAACCTTCTAGTTACGGAGATATTGGAGGTCAAAGTTCCAACTTTTTCACAACTTTTTTAAAAATACTAGTTTTGAAGGTTGCAAATGTACTTGAAATACCTCCATTACCCGTTTACTACTCATTGCATCTATCAGCACAGTGTATTGAGTGCGTTACATTGAGCTTTACAATAAAACAAAATTTTTCATCCAAAAAAAAAGTCGTTTCCCAGCGACAATTTTTGCGTAAGGTTACTTAGTTTGATGTACTGAATGCATGGTTGACGGCTTCGTGAAGGGTCTTTTTACACCTTGTATTGTAATGAAAATATACATTTTTACAGTTTCATTTTCTCATTGTGGTTATTATCAGCTTAGCCTTTGTCGTTTACAAATACTATGTAGCGGTCGGCTTCCAGTCTAGCCAGACGGACTCCACATCCAGTCGCGACTGCAAACTATGCAACTGCCAAATGCAGTTTGAAAGTGGAGTCAGTGCAATTCTGCATGACAATTACCGACTGAATGTGCAGTCGACTTGCAGTTATGATAACGATTATAAAACTCAATGTTCTGCCTAGCCTTTTCCCAACTATATTGAGGTCAGCTTCCAGAGTCATAGTTCTAGAGTTTGAACCCAAGGCACGCACCTCTGACTTTTCGGATTCATGTGCGTATTGTATAATTATCACTTGGTTAAAAACGGTGAAGGAAAACATCGTGAGGAAACTGGGATGCTTGAGAGGTATTTCTCGACGGCATGTGAAGGCAAGGCCCATGGGCAGCATAAACTGTGACACCAGGTTAGTCACTAACAACACGAAAAGAAGAGAAGACCTTCCAGTCTTGGTTAGACTGGAAGCTCTTCTCTTCTTTTCATGGCAGTCGCTCCATGTAGAATACTGATATTCAGCCGCATCTGGTTAAACTGGAAGCTGATCCCAATATACTTAGTTGGGAAAAAGCTAGGCAGAAAGCAATAAAAAATATGTAAATAATTCTTCACTTGCATCACCAGGGTCAGACCGCGCCGGTAAACGACGGTTCCGTGCAGAAGGCGGTGGAAGACGCCATTGATGCTGGGTACAGGCATATTGATACAGCTGCTATTTATAACACCGAGGAGCAGGTACGTTTACTATCATCTTCTAAACTTTCCCGTCATTGAGTGAACACACGAACGCCAACTAACATTATTTTAGAAGGCAGACCCCGGTGGTCCTTTAAAAAAAGAAAGAAAGAAAGAAAGAAAAACAATATTTACAAAAAAAGAAAGGATAAGAATTTAAACTACCTGCACGAGGCCAAAAAGGGCTCCTATCTCAGCATAATGCTGCGACATTTAAAAAAAAAACAAAATGTCGCAACGTTCTTTTTCAGATAGGACCATAGTGATGCCACGGGCAATAACGACACAAATAAATAAATAAACATGTTACGTACAATATTAAAACTACTTTTACTCAAAAATGCTTGTAATGTGGTCATTATTTTGACAACCTTCTTTGAGCAAAGGTCGACTTCCGCGCTACTTGAATAGGCGCCAGCAAAGTTGTATGGAAATTCATTGCTGGTGAGTTTTAGCTGCCAGCAATTTCCTTTGAAAATCCATTATTGTCGAGTTTTGGTTCAATAATATTCAGGTGCAAAAAGATTTTATTCAGAATTTGGCTGTATAGGTACCGCTATTTTTTTAAATTCTTGCTATAGGTAGGTACTAAGCTGGTTTTATTTACATTACAGACATTTTTGAGTAAAGCACTATACAAGCCTTGGTCCGCAATGACTGCGCTGCTGGCCGCGCTATGATGGCCTCGAGCTTAGTTTAGCCACGCTCTTGGCCTTCCAGCTTGTCCATCAAGGGCTGCAATGCTGACCGCGCTATGATGGCCTGGAGCTGCGCTACACTGCGCTTTCAGCCATCATCAGCGCTGCCAGCAACGCAGTCATTACAGACCGCGGCAGTAATGTACTAATACTTTATTTTAAGAACTTTGTCTACAGGTGGGGCAAGGGATAAAGAAAAAATTAGCAGAGGGTGCTGTGGCAAGAGAAGACCTATTTATTACAACCAAGGTATATTTCATTTAAAATACCACGCAAGTGCTCGCTTAGTTCGTAAAATGATGGTACACTATCAAACGTCTGTACTGTAACTGTGGAATAGGCAGTGTGGCGGTCCGAGGAAGGCCGATTTTACGTCGTAGGGGGTCATGATGACCCCTACGACGTAAAATCCCCCCCCCCAATCGTACACGTCAAATTGACAAACCTAATAAAAATATATAATTTACAAATAAAGATTGTGCAATGAATTCTATCGTGATTCTTTTTCTTTTTTTTAAAACGTTGCCCTATACTAGGATTTCTCCTGTATTATGGGTGCGTTTACAAACACAAATCTTCACATGCACAAACGCACAGACCCGGATCAACTATTTGTAGGCCAAACAAATATTTGATCCGTGCAGGAATCGAACCCACGTCCCGTAAGCGTAGAAGCCAATCGCTCAGCCACTACACCAAACGTGTCGTCAAAATACTAATGTTAATATGACCGCCCCCCCCCCCAAAATCTTTGTCTGCAACCGCGCCTCAGATCATATGGTTTTAAGGAATTACATGAATTCATTTAAACCTTGTATACTTTTGTACCAAAATTTTTTTTTTCATTATTTTTCAGCTATGGAACGACCGCCACGCGAAAAGTGAAGTGATACCGGCCCTCAAGGAGTCCCTAGCTAAGTTGGGCCTCAAGTACGTGGACCTGTACCTCATACACTGGCCCATAGCTCAGTTCGTGAGTATCTTTACATAGTATAAAACAAAGTCGCTCCCGCTGTCTGTACGTTTAGATCTTTTAAACTACGCAACGGATTTAATGCAGTTTTCAGCAATAGATAGAGTGATTCAAGAGGAAGGTTTATATGCCCCGCATTAGTATTACATTGCACTCGTGCGAAGCCGGGGCGGGTTGCTAGTTCTCTATATTTCGTTAGGTGGATATCGTTTACGCCGGTAGAGGACGTCCTAGAAGGACATACATCGATGTTATTGGTGATGTTCTTCACAAAGAACAGGTGCGTAGTACTCTCAACCAGCGTGCGTGTATGAAAAGATGTATGAATGTGGATGAAGCGAAAGGGGTATGTAAGGGTCGTAGCATGTGGCGTTCTATAGTTTCTGCCTACCCCCACGGGAAAAAGGCGTGAGTTTATGTATGTATGTATGTGTGTATCGTTTCCGGGGTTGCGGTGCATGCAATAGCGAATCCCGTGACTCCGGTCATAGGTTAGAAGGAGGAACACCATGGGTTTTTAGGCAGTAACTCTGGCAGACGCCCCTCGCCTTCCCCGGGCGAGGCACATTCATGAGGATCTACCCATGATAAAAAAAAAGATAAAGGTAGTATCGTTCAGTATCTAGTAAGCGCTGTTTTTTTTTCTATTCGACTTTTTCTTTTCGATCGTTTTTAAATGGTTACATTTAATGAGGTTTAACTCCATAAATACTAATTATTGACAGTAGGTATCTGTAATACGAAAAAATGTTCTGCTTAAAAGAACCTTTCTATTGATATATCACTCATTGTTAGAGAAGGGGTAGACCAAAAAACCCATTCTCCTTTGCCAGAGATACTCGTAATTATATCACTTGATACCAAGAGAAGTCGGGTACTTTATCCAGTAAAAAATTTAATCTATTCACATAGGCGGACCCGCAGGTAGGTACTAGGTACCTCATCATCATCATCTTCCTACCCTGGTCCCAAGTTGCTTGGGGTCGGCGCAATATGTTTTCCTCTTCCATTCTTCCCTGTCAGCCGTCTCATTATCAATTACTCCCTTATCTTTCATATCCTCCCTCACACAATCCATTCATCTTTTCTTTGGTCTCCCTCTTCCCCCCCCATCCATCAACATTCATATTCATCACTCTCTTAGTCACACTTTTCATCCCTCCTCATCACAGGAGGTACTAGGTACCTACAGCTGGTAAATAAGTACTTTGTTCTATTTCGCAGAACAATGGCACATATGACGACATAGACTACATTGAGACCTGGGAAGGTATGATCGAGGCTCGGGGCCTGGGACTCGCCAAGTCCATCGGCGTCTCCAACTTTAACATTCACCAGCTTGAGAGGTTGATGTCAATGAGCACGGTGGTGCCAGCTGTTTTGCAAGTAGAGGTAAAGTGTTTTTATAATAAAGGGTATAAACGAAATCATGTAATTCCTTCAAACCTCGTGATGTACTGCTGACGAAGATAAACCCTGCACGGGATACATTAGGATTCAATAAAAAAAATACAAGATGTAAACATGTGTTCTTAACGTGAGGCATTTTAGCTCGGGGCGCTAAATTGACTCACGTTAAGGACACATGTTTACTTGTAATTTTATTTTTATTGAATCCTAAAGTATCCCATCATCATCAACCTACATCAGTCCACTGCTGGACATAGGCCTCTCCCAAAGCACGTCACTGAGCCCGATCTTCGGCTCTCCTTCTCCAATCGCTGCCAGCTACCCTACGATTATCGTCGCTCCACCTAGTCGCAGGACGTCCTACACTACGTTTGCTGATTCGCGGTCTCCACTCTAGAACTCGTCTACCGCAACGGTTATCGGTTCTGCGGCAAATATGACTAGCCCACTGCCACTTCAGTTTGCTAATCCGCTGAACTAAAGTTAAGTATCCCGTGTAGGGTTAATCTATGTCAGTAGTACATCACGAGGTTTGAAGGAATTACATGATTTCGTTTACACCCTGTATATTATTTAGTTAACACCCTGTATGAATTACTAATTGTGACGTGATTAGTTTCCCAGGAAATTTTAAAACATTTTCGTCTGTAACCATTTTTAAATCACTATGTAGCGACATCTATCACGCCATACGCGAACTACGCAGCACGATGAATGTCTAGCAGACTACAGCGACAATAATAACAACTCTCAAAAATGACGTCACAGAATCCTGCATCGCGCTATCAAAGTTTGACACGCCGATAGTATTATACAACTTCCCAACAGTAACCGTTGGGCAGTAGCCCGCCAGGCATAAGACCCGCCTGGATGGAGGTTACTCCCTCTTCGCTCGAGGAACACCCTACCTCTTTCCTCTACAACTACTTAAATTCCTTTTTCAGATAAACCTCAACCTCCAGCAGCCGGAACTGATCAAGTTCTGCAGAGCGCACAACATTGCAGTCGTCGGGTACACGCCGTTCGGTTCCCTGTTCCATAACAAGGCGGCCAAAGACGCCCCCCCTCCCAGGACAGATGAGCAGGCGCTGCTGAAGATCGCTGATAAGTATCACAAGACTGTCGCTCAAGTCAATCTGAGATATCTTGTAAGTAAATATCGTCATCTTAAGTGGCTGGTAGATGATCCACCATTTACGACAAAGTGTAACCGGGAATATGTCGAGCAATCGTTTAAAGCAGGGGTCGACAACGCTGTGACCGCTATCGCACGTGCGCCCGTGACGTCTTTTTAGTGCGCCGTCCATTTAAACACGTCGTTTCTTTGAATAAGCCGACTGTCTGCTTTCAGCACAAGTCGGCAAGCGCGTTTTGACGGCACGGCGTAATAAAGCGTGCAAACTACATGACGCCAGGGGGAGCCCCCCCCCCATTTTATTAGCGTCAACCATTCACGCGCCCTTCAGGAGAAAATGATTTTAGAATGAACCCTTAGACTGGAAGGTTGCCGACCCCGTTTTAAAACATGGCATGCCTAAATATCTTCTTCTCTCATGTCGGACGAGCTAATATAAGAACAGCTCTTGCCGTGTGGTGTGCAGATTATCCAGTCAGCAAGGTTGGTAGTGGGGCTGACGGCACAGGGGGCGCCGGACATACTTAAAAATCGTCAGGAGTGACGGTTCTTTTCATGCATCCTACCATGCTCAATGATTCCCGGCAATTAATTGCTGATGCATGCTCAATGATTCCCGGCAATTAATAGCTGTCTACTATCACCCAGTGGCAGCTTTACTCGGCAGCACACGATCATACCAGCAATATTTATGATGTTGCCGAGTATGACCATATTGCCGTCACACTGCCGTGAAATGTTGATTATCTTTTCATAGTATAAAATAAAGTCGCTCCCGCTGTCTGTACGCTCAGATCTTTTAAACTACGCAACGGACTTTAATGTAGTTTTCAGTAATAGATAGTGATTCAAGAGGAAGGTTTATATGTCCCATATTGTGTATGTATCTACATTGCACCCGCGCGAAGCCGGGGCGGGTCGCTAGTAATGCATAAAAATCGTAACGGTTCACCTACTTGGCAATAGATGGCGCTAACTTAAATTTTCATTTCAGATTGAACTAGGCGTCATTCCGATTCCAAAATCCGTGACAAAAAAGCGCATCGAAGCGAACATTGAAGTTTTTCACTTCCAATTGACACAGCAAGAAAGAGACGTGATGAAATCATACGACAAAAACTATAGGACCATTGCCGTAACACAATGGAAGGATTCACCGTACTATCCATTTGAAAAATAGAATCATGTACTTACAAATAAATGGTTTTTCATGAGTGTCCGTTTTGTTCTGTCTTTTCTCAACTTGACGACACGTTTGGTGCAGTGGCTGAGCGATCGGCTTCTGCGCTACGGGTCGTGTGTACGATTCCCGCACGGAACAAGTATTTGTATGGCCTACAGATAGTTGTTCCGGGTCTAGATGTTTGTGCGTGTGAAGATTTGTGTCTGTAAACGCACCCACGGTGCAGGAGAAATCCTAGTGTGGGGCAACGTTTAAAATTAAAAAAAAAACTATATTGGGGTCAGCTTCCAGCCCTACCAGGTGTGGCTGAATACCAGTATCTTACACGGAGCGACTGCCATCAGACCTCCGCAATTCAGTAACTGGGCAATGCCGATATCCTAGAGTTAGACAAGTTGTCAGATTTTCGGGCTTCTGACTTCCCGTAACGACTGTCATAGGTATTCTTATGACACCGACTGTTTAACGTGCTCTCCGAGGCACGGAAGGGTCTTGATGTGTAACGAAACGGTCACCCATCCACAGACTGACCGCAGCGAGCCTCTCATCTGCAAGTATAGGTAAGAACAGTATTAATACTGCGGTATAAGAGTATATATGTCGTAGCCATATCATAGAATTGATCACTTCATGATGTGGCCATCTTGTTTAAGGGGAGGGGGGGGGGGGGTAAGGTTAATTCGTACAAAAAAAAAGCATGTCTTTGTTATTTTTTTTGTGACGACACAGTTAAAATCTCTTTATTAAAACCAATGGTACATTAAAGTATGACATTCGAAGAATATTGTATAAAATTTTCACGAAGAAATATTAAAAAATACGGTAATGGCAGCAATTATTCGACCGTGTCTCGGAAAAAAAAGTAGAATTGCGGTGCCCCTCATAACTTGGTGCTGGATCATCTGAAATCAACAAATCAAAGTTCATTCGTTAGATAATAGTTTTCCCCAGGTAACGCTGGGAGGGTTATTTGTTTCTTTTTACTTTTTTGGAACACTTTGAAGGGAAAAACGTGAGGCAAAAAATCGCGTTTTTCCCTTCAAAGTGTTCCAAAAAAGTGAAAAATTGAAATTTCAGTTGGTCTAGTGGTAGCAAGCGCGACTGCTGATCTTAAGGTCCTGGGTTCGATCCCTAGGTCGGGCAAAGTGTTATTGGGTTTTTCCATGTGGAATTCCTCAGTAGCAGCCTGGAGTTTGGATTTGTACCCGGTTGATGGCAATAGGCTCGCCCCCTATTACATGGGACTTAAAAATAACGGCAAAATGAGAGTGTTACTATACACCTGCCATACTGCCTAACCCTTCGGGGAATACAGGCGTGATTAGACCAACGACGCAGTTAACGAGAGAAAAACACATAACAAACGGAATCGTGCGACAACTGACTTATCGAAAAGTTCAGAATCTGTGGGCTGGCATTTTAATATAACCTGCGCACATCGATCTCATTTCTAAGCACAGAGTAAATATTTTCTGCCATAAAAGATGTCAACTGAAAATCATTAATCATTCCAGGTCATTCTATTAGTATAGAATCCCACTATAGAACGACTTTCACCGAGCTGGTTAATGGATGAAAAGTGTTTTACATCAAATTAAATATGTCAATGCAAATGGGTTGACTAAAAAATTTCAGTGGGCAGGTATAAATTTATACCTGCCTACCCAAGAGTTGTGACGGGAAAAAAATAGTCAACCTATCGTTTGCATATTCTACAGGCTTCATACTTTCGATTGGTATGGAATTTGTCTATTAATCAAACCAGAGAAATGTTTAAAAAAATATTTTAATAATCATATTCTGGACTGAAATTTTTTAGTCAACCCATTTGCAATATATTTATTGCCATATTTAATTTGATATAAAATAGTTTTCATCCATTAACCAGCTCGGTGAAGGTCGTTCTATAGTGGGATCTTAAGGCTTTGTCAAACAGAACGCGTTATTATGGCGCGTCAGGGCGCTAACCTAACGCGACGCTATGACGCCCAGCTGTGTTATACTGCGATGGTGATGTACCGCCAAACAGAGCAAAGGCGCTGCGTAATGCTAGCGCTGGCGCTCTGTTTGGCGGTACATCACCATCGCAGTATAACACAGCTCGGCATCATAACGTCGCGTTAGGTTAGCGCCCTGACGCGCGATAATAACGCGTTCTGTTTGACAAAGCTTTTAGACTATATTAAGTTCACAGATTAATGATATATGTCTACGAATTAAGTTCTATTTGCTTTAGTCATTATTCTGAGGTTACCTCAGTCTATATATTGTACTCTTTGTCTATTACTTTACTCTATGATTCATTCTATTATATTATAGGGGTACTGGGTACTATTTTTATGGTTAGGTACCCCGTGTTCTTGCCGTTATGTGGGCTGGAGTAGTATTCGTGCTATTGGCCGGGGTGCCTGCTTGCCGAGGGGACGAGTATTCGTCATCGGAAAAGTCGGCATACACATACAATAATTATTATGAATCTTATCATGGAGATGAAGATGGCGACTTATATGACAGTTATCCTGATGGTTAGTAGCTCACACTATAAGGGTTTTACACCCATATTCTAAGACGTTCCTCCAAAACTTACTCGACTCAGGACGGCCTTGAAAACACCTTCAAAGTTATATTCTTAGTCGCAATTTCGAGTGAATTTTGAGGTTCCTCGACTGAGAGGTCCTCAAATGAGTCGAGGTAGAGTGGAGTCATTACGTCATAATTTGAATTATCTGCATCGCGCAAATAACGTTGCGATAAATAGTTCATTTTTCAAAAAATCATTTTTGTTACATACGACTTTTGACACTTCCTTCCTTAAGGTAGGTTCCGAGGTACCTTGAGTTTGACAGATGATTCCTTACCTCGACTCAGGAAAATTCTCGAGTCGAGGACGTTTATGACAACTATAACTACCGATGGTAGTGAGAAAGACTGAGTCGAGGTGGAGTAGAGTCGAATAAGTTTTGGACGAACGTCTTAGCATATGGGTGTTAGTTCGTTTATTTGGGTTAAAGTTCTTATTGAAGTTAATAATGTCATGAATACATTCTGGCGCAATATCTGGTCGACGCCTGTTACACTGAAGGCAGGATACAGGAGGTCCAGCGAGCATGTGAACCTATTGAAGAAATGGGGGAGGTAACTATTGTCCCCCAAGACGTAACCTGTGCAGTCCGTCCAATGTCGAATTGGAAATCCCCTGGCCCAGACGGACTGCAGAACTTTTGGTTAAAATCGTTACGAAGTTCACATGCTCGTTTGGCCTCACAATTCCAGTCGTCTTTGGAATCTGGGTCGCTTCCACAGTTTTTTCGACAGGAGTTACCCACCTGCTCCATAAATCAGGTAGCAGTAGTAAGTATCAAGACACACGGAAGTTTAGTGTGGAAGCCAAATGTAAGATCCATCATCTTCTCCCTGCCTTTATCCCACACTAGGTGGGGTCGGCACAACATGTATTTCGTAAATCCGTGTTGTTAGATGTTTTGGCTTATTGTTTTATGACCGGCCGCCTGTCTGACATCAACTCTCCTTGGGAATACTCGTTGCGCCGTCGCGCGGGTGACCCAATGTGGTTGCTGATATTATGCACTGGGTCCCAAAATGATATGCTTGTCAATCTTATTGCCGACAACTAAGCAGACTATGTTCTTCTTGGTGGAGTATACTTGAAGTTCCTCGACCCACTCATTCAGTTTTGCTAGGGACTTAAGGGCAATACTATTTTTTCCGTTTGGTGGAAACTGACCCCAAGACTGTGTGCGCGCGCAGCTCCCAATTTTACTCTCTTCAATAAACGCACGCACACCACGCACGCGTTTGGTGAAAATCTAATGGTCTAGCCGTCACGAGAAAATCCGACATTACGATGTGTAGTGTAGGAACAACAGGTTACCATATGACAGGCATTTGCCGCATTTGACAGGCATTTTAAAGTTCAGACAGGCGTGCGGACGACATTACTGTGAGACAGGCATAAGGGTGCTTTCTAAAAGCGTCTATGAGTGACGATATTTAAGTAGGTACGTACGGAGCACACTGTGTAGTCAGCCCCGCTACCAACCTTGATATCTGCCTAATCTTTTCACGACACGGCACGAGCTAATCTCTTGCCGACATGAGAGAGAGATCTACAGGTATTTTTCTGTAAAATCAGGCATTTAAGGCACTCTAGACAGGCATTCCCCCATTTTGAAATGGTAACCCTATATGGGCGCGAGTCGCTACGCCGCCCATACCCTAACTGACTTTTTGGATACTTCGTAGCGGCTACGGCTATGACGGCTACGGCTACGACGGCTACGGCGTAGCCCTTCGTAATATATGAGGTACACTAACTTGTTCTATTTATATTTGTTTACTTATTTAGATGTTGACACGGAACCCACCCTGATGTCTACAACAATGGATAAATTTACGAGGAACCGAAGGTATGGAGAATCGGAGGACATCAGAAACAAAACTACAGATCCTGAAAAAATTAGATTCGCCAAAGGTTAGTATACAGGGTGTAAACGAAATCATGTAATTCCTTCAAACCTTGTGATGTACTGCTGACATAGATTAACTCTGCGCGGGAAACATTTGGATTCAATAAAAGAAAATTACAAAAAGTAAACATGTGCTCTTAACGTCAGGCATTTTAGCACCTCGAGTTAAATAAACGCACAACGAGCGATAGCCGCGCAATACGCTTGGGGCGCTAAAATGCCTCACGTTAAGAACACATGACTGTTTACTTCTTGTATTTTTTTATTAAATCCAAGACTATTTTTTTTTTTTTTAGCGTGGGGAAATCCTCATGGACTATCCCCCGTCTGGGGAAGACGGGGGGGTGTGCCAGACTCTTACTGGCTAAAACCACCACGGTGTCCCTACTTCTGACCTAAGGCCGGGGTCACGGGATTCGCTGTTGCATGCACCGCGACCCCGGCAGGTCTCGGTCCACCAGCTTCTTCTGGTGGACCTCTCCTGTGGTGGGGCAGTTGCTCCCCTGCCCCACATCCTTCCGAGAGGCGCGCGCAGGACACGACGCGCCATCCTCCCTGGGCATTGAATCCAAGACTGTCCTATGCAGTGTTAATCTATGTCAGCAGTACATCACGAGGTTTGAAGGAATTACATGATTTCGTTTACACCCTGTATAATTTACATTTTTTTTCCATTAAATTATAATGTGCTCAACTTATTTTACTGTTAATATGACCAAAGTATTCGGCTGCGACCGCGCCTGTGTACAAGATTGATCTTAAATTGTGTTCGCGCCAACACTACGCGACCAGGATTCGGAATGCGCCTCGCTTCCCAACACTATAGCGCACCCCCGCGCGTGCCCTCACGCCCCGCAACGCGTCTGTGCCGAGCGAGCCGCGATCTTGCCTCCGCGACCGCCAGCGACTACACGCGCGCCTATGCACTCCGTATCGCGCCTCCACAAACCCAATCATTATTATCTTTAATTAATTGTATTAACTCATCTATTCGTAATAACGTAACAAAGTGTAATTAAAGTCATATAGTCGTTTAACTGACTGTTTTATTTACTTGTGTAAGTCGTAACAACCCACGCGCTTACAAATTGTAATGGCCCATTTACATTGCAGGTACCAACCATTATGGTGTGCAAATAGGAATTCAATAATTGAGTTTATTATTATGAAAAAATTGATTAGTTGAGTTAGGCTCGATTTTACCAACGTCGGATAGCGTTTATCCAAGGAATAAGACAGACGTGTTGACAGAATTTCTATACGAAAGCTGTCAAAACGTCAAATTTATTCCTCGATTAAAGTTATTCGACGTTGGTGAAATCGGCACTTAGGTACCTATTAATAGTTTGTAGGTTATGAAAAAACAACATCGCACGCTATTTTTGTTTATTTTTTATGTTATATTTTTAAGTTTTTTTTAATGATAATTACATATTCTGTGAAAAATGTTGTTGGGTTCCACATTAATTCACATTCTGTAAGTTCTATTTCTTTAAACTGTTTATTTTCCTTAATAAATAAAATAAAAATGTTTTGTTTCACAGATGCCTTGAAAGATATTTTTTACGGCCGCAATAGCTACAATTTGACAAGAACCGCGTCCCAGAAGGAAATAAACACAAGAACCGCGTCCCAGAAGGAAATAAACTCAAGAATCGAGTCCCAGAAGGAAAAAAACTCAAGAATCGCGTTCCAGAAGGTAAGAAACACAAGAACCGCGTCCCAGAAGGAAAGAAGCACAAAAACCGCGTCCCAGAAGGAAAGAAACACAAGGACCGCGTCCCAGAAGGAAAGAAGCACAAAAACCGCGTCCCAGAAGGAAAGAAACACAAGAACCGCGTCCCAGAAGGAAAGAAACACAAGAACCGCGTACCAGAAGGAAAGCGACGAATACCAACACAGTACCACGGACCCGAAGGAAAGCAATGAATACGAAGACAGTACCACGGACCCGAAGGAAAGCGACGAATATCAACATAGTATCATGGACTCGAAGGAAAGCGACGAAAACCAAAACAATGCCACGGACTCGAAGGAAAGCGACGAAGACCAACACAGTACCACGGACTCGAAGGAAAGCGATGAAAACCAAGACAGTACCACGGACTCGAAGGAAAGCGATGAATACCAACGCAAAGCCACGGACTCGAAGGAAAGCGACGAAAACCAACACAGTACCACGGACTCGAAAGAAAGCGACGAAAACCAACACAGAGTCACGGACTCGAAAGTAAGCGATGAATATCAACACAGAGCCGCTTACCCGAAGGCAAGCGACGACGACCACTACACTAATGCATCGACCATCTACATTGACACCAATCCAACCAGGGTCATAGAAATAAATTCCACTACAGACCTCTCGGATACTGATCTTGACAAGAAGGTAAGTACGATTAATTAAACACACAGTTATGTATAATTAAACAATTTATTCTCCGTCAAAGGGATGGTGAAATTGACCGAGACGTTACGCATCGGATCAACTCAGGTTGGATGAAATGGCGACAGGTCACAGGGACAACTTGTGACCAACGGATGCCCCTCAAGCTGAAGGGCAAAATCTACAAATCCATTATAAGACCTGTCGTGCTGTACGGATCAGAGTGTTGGGCCGTGAAGAAGACGGATGAAAGAAGATTACACGTAGCGGAGATGAGAATGTTGAGATGGATGTGTGGAGTGACGCGAATGGATAAAGTAAGAAATAAGTATATTAGAGGAAGTTTGAAAGTGGCACCAGTGACAGAAAAGTTGAAAGGAAAGCGTTTGTCTTGGTATGGGCATGTGCTGAGGAGGGATGAAACACATGTGACTAAGAGAGTGATGAATATGAATGTTGATGGATGGAGGGGGAGAGGGAGACTTAAGAAAAGATGGATGGATTGTGTGAGGGAGGATATGAAAGATAAGGGAGTAAATGATAATGAGACGGCTGACAGGGAAGAGTGGAAGAGAAAAACATATTGCGCCGACCCCAAGTAACTTGGGACCAGGGCAGGAAGATGATTCTCCGTCAAACATGCAACCATATCTACTGGGTATAAAAATAGCCTTAACGAAGCCGAAGTCTACGCATACTGTACATAAAACAAGTAACGTACAGCAAAAATAATTGCTGGGAAACGACTTTTATTTTTTGGTATTAAAAAACAGCTTTTAACTGTAGCGCGCAATGCAAGCGCACGCGCAGCAGTCTGTGCCTACATTTCAACAATGTTGATAAATATTTGTATGGAAGAATGTTTAGTAATAACATTTAAACTTAGTTTTCGTGAAAAACGTACAAAAATATGGTGACTTTGACCTTCAATATCTCCGTAACCAGTCGGTTCCCAGGTATGGCCCAATACCAAAAATCTTCGTAATGATGGGAAGAATACGTGGCTCTCGGCTTCGTCGAGGGTATTTTTACACCCGATATATTGTATATAAAAAAATGAATCCCTATTTCTCTTGGTCACGCCATAACTTGAGAACGACTTTATCGATTGAAGTTATATTTACACAATATATATGTTTTGTCAAGACGATGGTTCGTAGCTGCTGGGATCTGATAGGAGGCGCTGTAGTCAAATTATTTACGAGGGCAGTCGCGGGAGAACAGCTCATTAATTAATAATTTAGATTTACTTAATCTATAAATTGAGGTGGCACCGTGGCACGGGATGTTGGCCGGGAAGTGTTTATAATAAATGTTTGTTATGTAGGTAGGTCAAAAAATATTTACAGTCAGTGACAGGTCGACATGGCAATCGTGTATGAGGCTCGTCGTGTGACACACGCCCCGCGCACCCGCACAGCGCCCGTTCCATCTTATCGACGCATACGATCGGCTCCGTACCGTCCATTGCGAACGTATCCGTTTTTGCTCCTAGTCAAATAGTTTCATTCCTGTCGTGTTGACTAAAAATAATGTTAGATTAAGGTAAGTATCGTGAAAGACTTGAATATTAATGAAAAAATATTTGTGATGTTCAACTGTGCCATTACGAGTCGTAAAATTTTATTAGACGATGAATAAAACATGTTCATTTATTATATTTTGTATTATTTGCATGTGTTTCAATTGACCCCAGGTACTGTTTCAACCGACCCTGGCATGGGGACGGTTGAAACAAATTACCTTTTTTTTAAATTTGATTTTATACATAAAATACAATACAGTGATCTCAAATAACATTGCCCATTAGTAGACAGATATATGGTCTTTTATTTAATATATTTCCGTCATCGCTCGCTTAACTAATCCCGATGCTATGGACGATAAACGCTAAAATGTTTCAACCGTACCCAGTCTCCCCTAGTGTTAGCGCTCCACGAGTCCGTATCGACCGCGTTTATCGATATCGATCTCGCTCACGTTGTTACTTGTAGTTGTGTATTGAAAATGACTAGAAAATTGCCTTGTCGACCTGTCGTTGAGTGTACCTTTACACCCATATTCTAAGACGTTCCACCAGAACTTACTCGACTCATACTCGACTCAGGACGGCCTCGAAAACACCTTCAAAATTGTATTCTTAGTCGCAATTTCGAGTGAACTTTGAGGTTCCTCGACTGAAGGGTCCTCAAATGAGTCGAGGTAGAGTGGAGTCATTACGTCATAATTTTGTTTACCTGCATCGCGCAAATAACGCCGCGATAAATAATTGTAAGGAGTATCGTAAGCATATTCGATAAAGTCTTCAAAATTCATTTTTGTTACATACGATCTGACTTTGACACTTCCTTAAGGTAGGTACCTTGAGTTTAACAGATGATTCCTTACCTCGACTGAGGAAAAATCTCGAATCGAGGACGTTTATGTCAACTATAACTACCGATGGTAGTGATAAAGACTGAGTCGAGGTGGAGTCGAGTCGAGTAAGTTTTGGAGGAACGTCTTAGATAGAATATGGGTGTTAGTTTGAGATTAATTATGTTGAAGTGTATCGTAACATTACCTTTTAGTTTTATTGAAATGGGTCATTTGAGCAATTAATTAGAATGTTTGTATGTTTTAAAAAGTGTACTGGTAGGTTATTCAATTATTGTGATTTGGTTCTACGAAAAGTTTATAGTGTCAATGTGATTAATATTACTGTTGCAGGAGCCTAATGCGACAAGAACTTCGTTGATGAAGACAATAACCCATGCTGCCCTCCGTGGTGAGTATAATACAAGATGTAAAAAGACCCTTCACGAAGCCGTCAACCGTGCATTCAGTACATCAAACTAAGTACCTAACCCTACGCAAAAATTGTCGCTGGGAAACGACTTTTTTTTGGGTGAAAAATTTAGTTTTACTGTAAAGCTCAATGTAACGCACTCAAAACACTGTGCTGATATCTATATCTATCTATTGCATCTGCATCTGCAATGAGTAGTAAACGGGTAATGGAGGTATCACAAGTACATTTGCAACCTTCAAAACTAGTATTTAAAAAAAACGTTGTGAAAAAGTTGAAACGTTGACCTCCAATATTTCCGTAACTAGAAGGTTCCCAGGCATAGTCCAGAACAAAAAAATGATCGCAATGACGTGGAGAATAAGTGCCTTTCGGCTTCGTTAAGGGTCTATTTACACCGTTTATAATAAGTAATCTTCTTTATCTTCTTCTTCTATACATAGTATAAAACAAAGTCGCTCCCGCTGTCTGTACGCTTAGATTTTTTAAATTACGCAACGGATTTTAATGCAGTTTTCAGCAATAGATAGAGTGATTCAAGAGGAAGGTTTATATGCCCCACATTAGTATCTACATTGCACCCGTGCGAAGCCGGGGCGGGTCGGTAGTAGTAGGTATATTATTTTTTTATTCATAAAACTTTAGTCCATAAGTGTTAGTAGAACTTAATACTATCCCAGCTAGCAAAATTTGGTCTTACCAGTGCCAAAAAACCATATTTAAAAAATTCTTATAGTACCTACATTTCTAAACGTCCATATTATCTCTGTGGAATAGGGCGCACTTTGTAAGAGCATTTGCTCTTATAGTTGTTGTATCATTTGTACTTATAGTTGTTGTATCGTTTACCCTTATAGTTGTTGTGTCATTTGTACTTATAGTTGTTGTATCGTTTACCCTTATAGTTGTTGTGTCATTTGTACTTATAGTTGTTGTATCGTTTACCCTTATAGTTGTTGTGTCATTTGTACTTATTTATTATTATTTATTTATTTATTATTTATTTATGCTAACACGGCTTCAATAAGCCAATTACATTAACATAACACTAGAACAGGAAATCAACACACTAAATAACGAAATAATTAAAATATAACAAATATAATATATATATATAATAAAACAATTGAAACACTGTCAAATCGTCTTGCTTTCGCAGAAGCTCAGACATATGCACATTACAGTTTTAAAATCGCCCGCAAATAGATCACATTTCGGGTTGGGTTCCACAAGGCTATTGAGCGCAGACAGAACGCGAGGAACAGGGGATGACGCGCGAGCCACTGTGCGGGATGTAGGCACGGCTAGTAGACGATGCTTCCGGCCGCGGAGATAGTTACTCGGAGCGTAAAGGCAAATCAGCTCATTGAGGAGATCAGGAGCATCTGTTGTTCCCCTACATACTTTAAGCATGATGTTCAGCTGGTCATATGCTCTTCTGGTTTCTAACATATTATATCCTAGACATCCCAAAATAAATTTTGTTGGATATAAATATGGATAATATCCTAAAGTCGACTTATAGAGAAATCTTAAGAACGCTTTTTGGACCTTTTCAAGTAGAAGTGTATAAGTAGCCTCACTTGGATTCCAGACGCAGGAGCTCGCCTCCAATTTGCTTCTGATTAGCGTGCTGAATAAAAGTCATAAGACATGCTCGTTTCGAAAATCTCGTGAGTTTCTGCGAACAAATCTGTCTTTTAAAGGACTCTTTGGCAACGGTGGCGATGTGATCATGGAATGTCATCTTCTGGTCGAATACAACACCCAAGTCTTTCATAGTGTTAGATCTTGTTATGATAGTGTCATTAATTTTATATTTGTTGTATCATTTGTACTTATAGTTGTTGTATCATTTACCTTTATAGTTGTTGTATCATTTATCTTTATAGTTGTTGTACCATTTGCCCTTATTGTTGTTGTATCATTTACCCTTAGTTGTTGTATCATTTACTCTTATAGTCGTTGTATCCACGGAATAGATAAATAAGATTGGAATGGTAATGTGGGCGGGGCAAGCGCGCCACAGTTACGATTCGGAAATCATAACTTGACCGATTCATTTATTCACCGCGTTCAATGCGCGTCGGACTACTTCGGAGAACAGAGCTCTGCTTAATAATGCCGTGTTGTGCAATTATAACGTGCGAGACAAAAAGTCAGACCTCAAGTATAGAGCGAGGAGGTATATCTTTCCATCGGTAAGTCCAAAATAACATTTAATTACAATATTATTTGTAAAAAACATAAAAATATACTGATCGTTATGAAATACCAAACATTAACAACATTATTGCAACAAGTTACAAAAAATATACATTGCCCGCTGTGTACTCGCTCAATCAACGCAATGACCAAGTCCGCGTACAATGTACTGCATGCATTGCGTCCTCTACACTTCAACCATTGACGTTTCGTCCTTCGTGTTTATCGATAGTGAAGTGACCATGTGGTTAAATAAAATCATCGATAGAATTCTCGATTATATTTACGTTTGACAAAGATAATTTTTGAATTATTTTATATTTAATTAATAATAGTATATTTTTAGTAAGACGTATTTTGAGTAGATACATTAAATATTATATTAATCATTGAATGAATGTTTCCGAATGATATAAAGGGACATAGACCATCATGTGTGTCATCTACTAGTATTTACTAATCTCTGATTTTTAATTTCGTAGACTAAACTGACATTTGGGGGGTTGCCACTTTATCGTTACATAAAAACAGTGTCGTATGCTGAGTGACCGAAAATCGAATTAGATTGAAAATGGAACTATTTCACGGCAAAAAAATTACATTTGTAAACTAGCGGCCCTTATTTAATTTCTTCTACCCATTTATGTCACCCTTGATTCTTGCATCATTTAAAAAAATATGGTCTGCCGTCATTGGCAGCTGTCTATTTAGAATACGAAAAAAAATGGATTTAGAATTAAAATCCAAGTAAAATACAATTTGACTTATGCAATAAATTATAAATTTTAGGTTTCCTAAGAACCTAACGCCAGGGAACAATGGATTGACGTGACTGGTAGAGGAAACTGGATGCCGACAAAGACGAGTACTATTTGCTCTAAACATTTTAGTGAAAATGATTTTATCATTAAAAAATCGGGTTATAGGTACTTAAAACCAGGGGCGATCCCAAAAGAACAAATTGTTCAGATTTGTTCAAGTTCTTTGGTAAGTTTTGTTAAAATGCGTACTTGTTGGAACTAAGTTCCATATTGCATCTACTCCTATTTTTTATACTCCTATTAATTATGAACAAATTAGATACTTGATTAAAAAAATTAAGGATTTTTTTAATTTGATTGATTTAATTTTATTTGAATGTTCATTTTCGTGAAAAATATTTCGTGTGTAATATGTGATATGGTACAGTATCTTATAATACTTACAGAAAACTTAATAGATCCATACGAAGGATTGCGGTTGAAGATGATGATGATAATAAGGAAGAGGATATTAACGCATTTTTCAATACCATCTCAGATTTTAGCAATCAAATCATTAGCCATATTGCAGGATACATAGCGCATATTTTAATTAAGAAAATAGATTGCGATATATGCATTGGAGCGCTATTGTCCACTAGCATAAATGAAGAACATAAATTTATAGTTGCTAAAGATAAGGGTGGTCTGTTATACCCGTCAACAGATTTGATACAGATCTGTAAAATATCAGAATCTGTTATCAAAATTTACACGGAAACTCTTCATAACATAAATAAAAAAATGTTGGTGACAAAAATTATGCGTCACTTTGTAGGGGGTGAAATATTCAAAAACATAATTTATCACCAAATTGGCCAATATCCTACAGCAAATCACGTCACAGACCTCACCAAAGCAATTATTGAAAAATATATTAATGTGAGGTTACACTTTGTTTTGAAAAATTCGTTCGTAATTAATAGCAAGCGCTAATTACTTTATAAATATGTTTTATTCCAAGGACAGTGATTATTTGTAATTAATCTAAGTAAAATTATTTCTTAATATTTATTTAATGTTTCATTTTTCCCCATAAATTCATCAGACAATTTATCGACAAAGAATATCCACTTTATCAAGCACTAGCGTGTATGTAAAAATTTGTTGCATTTTTGCATGTTTGTGTGTCTATGCCTACGGGAGCTTAGTGCTAGTGGGCGAACGAATATCTGCCCTGAGATTTATGTGTGTGTGATTTAGTTGTGTGCGAAATATTTGTAAGCATAGTATTGCGTATGTGTAGAAATTAGAATAGTGGGAGTCAAGTGGCGACACTGGTCCTAGTACAAAATTGAAGCGAGGGCCTTTCCAACCTTATTTATCTATTCCGTGGTTGTATCATTTACCCTTATAGTTGTTGTATCATTTATCTTTATAGTTGTTGTACCATTTGCTCTTATTGTTGTTGTATCATTTACCCTTAGTTGTTGTATCATTTACTCTTATAGTTGTTGTATCATTTACCTTTATAGTTGTTGTATCGTTTACCCTTATAGTTGTTGTGTCATTTACCCTTATAGTTGTTGTATCATTTACCCTTATAGTTGTTGTATATACACAACTATGTATATAAACTGACAGCTGTGTTAAAAAGTCCGTCCAATTACTGGCATTTAAACATAACATAACATCACCCCTGTATTCCCCAAAGAGTTGGGCAGAGGTGTTTTGTAACACCCTCATTTCGCCGTTATGTTTAAGTCCCATATAACAGGAGGCGAGCGTATTGCCATCAATCGGGCACGAATACAAATCCGGGCTGCTACTGAGGAATTCCACACGGAAAAACCCAATTACACTTTGCCCGACTTGGGGATCGAACCCTGGACCTCCCGACCAGCAGTCGCGCTTTCCACCACTAGACCAACGAGGCAGTTAGCTACTGCCTGTTACTGGCATTTCTTAAACGAAATACTAAAGCATTCCGATGTTAGGACCCAAATAGTCCCATATAATGCTCTACTTCGCAGTCTACCAGCGTCGTTTGGGATCCCTTTACGTTTAGAGAGTATACAAAGGGCTTTCACCAAACACCTTGCGTCGTCATCATCTTGGATGTCCCTCGCCCGGGGAAGGCGAAGGTGTCTACCGGACTCTTACCAAAAAACCAACGGTGTTCCTCCTCCTGACCGTTTGGCCGGGATTCGCAAAAGCATGCACCGCAACCCCGGCAGGGCCATGCCCCACATTCTGAGACCCTGAAACTTTGCTTTTTTGCCAATGAAATGAAATGAAAATATTTATTTCAGACCAAGCACACAGTAATTGATACGAGTCTATAGTGTTAGAAGGTAGATACTTGGGGCTTATACACAAAACTGCGATGCGACGTCGCGTCGTAGAAATATACGAGCTCGCACGACGCATCGCATGAACTTACTTATTTTTGTACTTATTTTTGTTACCTATATCTTCTTATCAGTAACAGCAGTGCGCAAATCTTTTTACGCAAATTTATTCTACCTAGTATAAAATACGTTCAATACGGTTGACGATCGTCAAGGGATTGCTCATACTAACCTTCCGCACGAAGTCGCATCGCAGCAATTTGCGTCGCAGTTTTCTGCGTTGCGAATTCGCATCGCGCCGATTCGCAGTTTTCTGTATAAGCCCTTAAAGCTATGTTAGTAAAATTTAAAATGATAATTATTTTGGACATGCATGAGCGACCAGTGCCTCAGGATTTGACTGTCCACTCTGTCCGACGTCACGCTCAGAAGCGTGTTGGAATTATTACATGGATTTTTTTTCTTGAAATTACAGATCGCCAAACTATTTGTTCTGATTATTATGATTACGAGCACGAGGAATTTACCCAGTCCTGTTACTTTGTAAGTGCAACTTTTTTTCATTCTACAGTTTTATACTTACACACTTTTTTCACAGGTAGGCTTGGGCTGATGTCTATAGTAACACTCTCATTTCGCCGTTACGTTTAAATCCTATTTCATAGGGGGGAAAAAAAATCATGAAGTAAACATGTGTTCTTAACGTGAGGCATTTTAGCGCAACGAGTTAAAAGACCGCGCGGCGAGCGATAGCCGCGCATTTCACTCGGGGCGCTAAAATGCCTCGCATTAAGAACACAAGTTTACATCCTGTAATTATTTTTTATTGAATTCAAAAGTATCCCGTGCAGGGTTAATCTATGTCAGCAGTACATCACGAGGTTTGAAGGAATTACATGATTTCTTTGACACTCAGAATAGAAATTTATTTAGTACCTAAGTAAATAATATTAGTTTAGAAAATTATGATTGTAGAATACTAACATAATTTTATGTTATTAGGGTATTTGACTACTATTAAAAATGTAAAACAATTTAGTATTATTTTAAAGAAAGTATACAGGGTTACTGGTAACTCGACATATTCCTTGCAGAACGTCATAGTACGGTTAAAATGCAACAAATTAAGCCACCAAATGTTCTACCGAAATTCAGTAGTTTTGGAGTTTTTTATATTTTTGAAATATCCCATTTTCAACCATTTGAAGCCTATTTAAAAATAATGTACGGCGCGAATGTATTGTTTAAGTTTTTATCATAGCTGATGACGTTAATAATTAAAAGTTCAAAAATTCCAAACACATCTGCAAATATGGTTGAATCTGGTTTTTTTTAAATAAAAACCTACAATAATTAATATCTCATAAACTACTGAATTTCGGTAGAACATTTGGTGGCTTAATTTGTTGCATTTCAACCCTACTATAATGTCCTGCAAGGAATACGTCGAGTTACCAGTAACCCTGTAAATATAAATTGATATGTGAAAAAATAAATAAAATCGATGAAAAAATAGAGGAGCTACACGCTTGCGAAGTTTGTGGAGGGGGCATTTTCTGTCCTTGTCGCGCGAAACAGATATTGTACGGAGTGATGTCAAATTATTATGAAGTTTGCAAGGTATGACGTCATTGTGGCGTCATGTTGTCTCTGTCTAGTGAGCAATTTTCAATCTTTTTTTTTTCTTTTTTTTTTAAAAAAAACGTTGCGCCACTCTAGGATTTCTCCTGTATCGTGGGTGCGTTTACAAACACAAATATTCACACGCACAAACATCCAGACCCGGAACAACTATCTGTAGGCTATACAAATATTTGTTCCGTGCGGGAATCGAACCCACGACCCGCAGCGCAGAAGCCGATCGCTCAGCCACTGCACCAAACGTGTCGTCTAATCGTTTATAACTTGGGCATTTTATTAACTATTTCATTAGTTTTTTCACTGCAGCTTATCATTTTTGTAATAGTTTCGAGGTTTCTACCTAATAAAAAAATTATAGTCAATATACCCTATTTACATAATATTTTTATTTGTTCAAGACCTACCCAAATCAGCAAGTAATCTTATTTTTTTTCTTCTTTAGCTTAAGTAGGTATTCACTTTTGGTTTTAGTTGGCAACAAGAACAACACCAACAACGCGTCAATCGACTAAAGCGATCGTAAAGCGGCCACCAAGAACGTCGACGCGTAGAACGTTCCGCACGACGACTGTTAAAAAGATCAAAGCTAGTAGACTAAGTTGGGAAAAAGCTAACGTTACCAGGCCGGTCGACATCAACGCAATCCTGGCCATCATAGCGAACCTAACTTACGACTACGATTGGAACCTCACGGAGGAGTTCAATAGGACGCTTATTGAGTGAGATTCATGATTATTTTCGTAAGCCAGTTTTTCTTTTTTAGAGTTCCGTACCCAAAGGGTAAAACGGGACCCTATTACCAAGACTCCGCTGTCCGTGCGTCCGTCCGTCTGTCACCAGGCTGTATCTTATGAACCGTGATAGTTAGACAGTTGAAATTTTCACAGATGATGTATTTCTGTTGCCGCTATAACAACACATACTAAAAAACAGAATAAAATAAATATTTAAGGGGCTCCCATACAACAAACGTGTTTTTTTGCCGTTTTTATAGATAATGGTACGGAATCCTTCGTGCGCGAGTCCGTCTCGCACTTGGCCGTTTTTTTATGAATTCCTATTATGCAACGGTTTCATAAACTACTACCAATTAGGCAGTTTGAAATAAAATAATAGTTGTTCTTTCAAGATAACTTTATTATTGTTGCCTCTGATCCCTACATATTTATTTCTCAGGGTTGGGACCCCGACATGTGGGCCTCCGACCACCATGTCCACGACGCCCACAACGGCGCCACCGTATGACTTGAAGAACACTTCTTTGGTGGAAAAGGTACGATACAATCATCAGCCTTGTTAGTCTAGTGGTGGCAAGCGCGACTGCTGATCGTGAGGTCTTAGGTTCGATGCCCAGGTCGGTCAAAGTGTTATTGGGATTTTCCGTGTGGAATTACTCAGTAGTAGCCCGGAGTTATTTGTGCCCGGTTGATGGCAATAGGCTTGCCCACTATTACATGGGACTTAAACATAACGGCGAAATGAGGGTGTTACTAGACACCTCTGCCCAACCCTTCGGGGAATACAGGCGTGATGTTATGTTATGTTTATCAGCCCAGATTGGCCACCCAATATCGGCTACGATGATTGGCCAGATGGCTATTGCCATAAAAACCAGGCGAGTTGCGAGTTGTAATAGTTGGTACCTGAAGTTCGTATTAGACAGGAGACAGAAGGACGCTGCCGTTCATCACCTTGATCAGTGGCGTAGCGAGTATTTCTGCCACCCGAGGCCACCCCTTTTTTTTCTTTTTTTTATCGTTGGAAAATCCTCATGGATGTCCCTCGCCCTGGCAAGGCGAGGGGGTCTGCCGGATTCTTACCGGCTAAAAACCAACGGTGTCCCTCCTTCTGATCTAAGGCTGGGGTCAAGGGTTCGCTATTGCATGCACCGCAACCCCGGCAGGTCTCGGTCCACCAGCTTCTTCTGGGCGACCTCTCCAGTGGTGGGGCAATTTCTCCCCTGCCCCATTTCCTGCTGATTGACGCGCGCGGAATACGGCGCGCCATTCTTCCGGGCCTGTTACTGGTCGGGCGACGGGTCACCCGGGGCCAGCCCTAAATTTTTGAAAATTCTGTGATATCCTGTTGCTGTGTTGATTGCAAAAGGATTCAAAATAAAACTGTACTTGAAATTTTATGTAAATAAGTACCTATGTAGTCCCGATGACAGTTATCTGACGGTTGATGTTGGGAAGTTGTATATCATATAAGTATACTATCTGCGTGTCAAATGATGATATCGCGATGCAGGATTTGTGACGTCATGTTTGACTGCTGTCATTTGTTGTCGCTGTAGTCTGCTAGACATTCGTCGTGCTGCGTAGGTCGCATGTGGCGCGATAGATTCCGTCACAAACTTAAATGAAGATGTTACAAAAATTCAGCTCACTGCAAATTTTGCGCAGTTGAAATCTAAAATGACTGGGCTACCTGGACAGTCAGCTCTACTACCAATCTTGCTGACTGGCTACTCTCTTCACCACGGCTCTACTCTCGTATAACTTGTGCCGATACGATAGTAGAAGACTGGGTTTATATTGTATTCTATCTGTTCAGTGCTTCGTCTGCGGGCTCAAGGATGAGGCGATACCCCACAATGCGTTCTGCGCGGATGCCTTCGCTGGAGACTTCCTCCCCCTGATGCCTGTCGACCCTCGAGCCAGAGGACAGATCGCCAAGTTCAGGAAATACTGTCGGCACCTAGATATGTAAGTACGATCACCGTCTCACATTCAGTACCATGAGATTATCTGGAGAAGGACCGGTGTCACCGACATAGCTAGCCTGTGGTGGTTTGGATAGCCTAGTGGTGTGACCGTCGAACTGCTAAGTCATAGGTCTCGAGTTCGACCCAAGGCACGCACCTCTGACTTTTCGGATTCATGTGCGTATTGTATAATTATCACTTGTTTAAAAACGATGAAGGAATACATCGTGAGGAAACCGGCATGCCTGAGAGATATTTCTCGAAGGCATGTGAAGCCAAGTCAGAGGTCCATGGGCAGCGTAAACTCTGATACCAGGTTAGTCACTAATCACACGACCAGAAGACCGACATAGCTTGCATAATCAGCCAGTTAGTACTAGCTGTGGACTGACCATATCTACCGAAGGACTAATGGCCGTTGGAGCAGACGAGTCCATTAGTGGAGATTACGAATCGGATTTTGTCCAGGGTGGGGCAAACTCAGTCAGACAGTATGTATTTGTCTTTTTAATAAACCTAGAAGTACAGAATGGGATTATCGGGCAATTATGCCCCTAACCTTATTTTTGAGGTCCAAATAAGTATAGACGGAGTCGGGCATTGGTCTGCCTATTTTGGGTAATTGTTCTGTGGACATAGGTGGCCAGTTGACTGAATCTGGACCATTTACCTATACTTTCCTGTGGCAGGGTGGGGTAAGTGCCCCATCTTCCCCACTCTGAATACGCCAATGAGTATTGTTAGTCCCGATCATAAGTTATTGTTCTGTTTTCAGCCACAATTACTATGAGGACAGGTCGGAACCGAAGTCCATATACGGTCGGTTCACAGGTGGTTGCGGTGTCCGCTGGACGGACCTCAGTGGAGTCTACACGCAACGGACCTGTCGGAATCGGTTTAAGCCCTTGATGGGCAAACATTTCGCGAGCAAGCGGATGGCCAAACTTGAGATGGCGCTCATAGTTAGTATTTTAGAATTGAAATTTTTATTTGTAGCTTGTAATTAGTAAGTATCTTCACTGGGTATGGGACCGTCCATTAATCACGTGAGGCTTGAAAGGGGGGGAGGGGGTTTCGCAAAAATCAAGAAATATCACAAGGGGGAGGGGGGTGTAGTAAGATATCACGTGTATTTAATTTATCGTCAAACGCGCGATTTCTAAGCTGGAAAGAAAATTTTAAGATTATTTGTAGGTTCTAAAAAATACACGTGATTTTGGGTGGGGCGGGGGGTTAGTCTTAAACCTCACCACGTATCACCAAGGGGAGGGAGGGGGGGTTAAAAATCCTAAAAAAACATCACGTGATTAATGGACGGCCCCTATGCATAAGTGTACTTGTTTTACTATCATCATCATCATCATCCTCCTGCCCTTATCCCAACTTATTTGTGGTCGGCGCAGTATGTCTTCTTCTTCCATACATCTCTATTAGCCGTCATCTCAGTAGTCACCCCCTTTCTAGCCATATCATCTTTCACACTATCCATCCTCTCTCTTATAACCATTCACATTCATACTCAAAACTTTCCTCACGACATGTTCCTCGTTCCTCCGCATCATATGCTCATACCATGTCAACCGGTTTCCAAACAACTTCTCAGTCACCAGCGCCACTTTCAGGCTTCCTCTTACATACTCATTCCTGATTCTATCCATTCGCGTAATACCACAGATCCTGAAAGAAACATAGAATGCACTAGAAATTCGAAAATAATCTGACACATTTTTTTTTCTTTTCTTCTGGTTGTTATTTATTTATTTATAATCATTTATTTCTTGATGGTCTAGCAGACCGTTTCTACGTCACCGGGCAGGTATTGGCGAGACTTGAAGGATCTCCAACCAACCCCCCCGGTGGGTTCCCACATTGTCGTTGCGGGGGCTCAGTAGCCGTGGCGTAGATCCCCACGGTGAAGCGAAGAGGAACCCGAGGAGGGGCTGCTCGTCGGGGCTTGGGCCTGGAAGCCCTCGACGTAGCGGCCAAGTAGGTTGTGGCGTCGCCTGGGAGACATCGCAAATGAGGCGGGCCGCGATTTCGTATGGGAGGCATCGCGGCTGAAGGGTGCAGGCCACGGCGGGAGAGGAGTTTGAAAGTTTTATAGCAACATTTATAATTAACTAGCGGACCTGGCAGACGTCGTCCTGCCCTAAAAATTTGGTGACATACCGACAGCAGCGCCACCTACCGGGTCCAATTGTGAATCTAAACCATCCAGGGCGCCACCCAAACGCATACAAAAAAAAATCATTCAAATCGGTCCAGCCGTTTAGGAGGAGTTCAGTGACATACACACGTACAGTCGAATTATATATATAAAGATGTTGCCATAAAACTAAAATATTTTCTCATGTTAGCAGATTTGCTTATAAATTACATTTAGGGCAAAGATACCTTAATTGGCAAAGTTGGCTAGTTTCATTTTGGTATGGAGACCCTCAGAGGTGTGGATATATTTTCTTTTCCAGAACGTTGAAAACGGCTGCATCATAAGTCCAATGGCGACTCTAGTGCCGCTGTCGCGAGGCGTATCTCTGCACGCTCGGTTCCATGCTTGTGTATGTACTGGCAGCTGGTGCAACAGAGCGGAGAAGACGGGGCATTGGAAATTGTACACCACGATACTATGGTTCTGGCTCACCACCAGAATTTGAAAATGGAAATCAAAGAAAAGGGGATTACTTACTTATATCATAGATATTTTTTTTATATGATAATTTTTTTTGTAGATCTTTTTGTATTGTATTTCTGTGTTGTTATATAGTGATACAGAAATTTATTTTTAATGATGTTTAATGATGTGTTTTATTTACAAACTAGCGACCCGCCCCGGCTTCACACGGGGGCAATGTAGATACTAATGTGGGGTTTAAAACCTTCCTCTTAAATCACTCTATTGCTGCAAACTGCATTTAAATCAGTTGCGTAGTTTAAAAGATCTAAGCGTACAGACAGCGGGAGAGACTTTGCTTTATACTATGTAAACATGGTACAGCATACTACCGAATTAACATCACGCCGTCAATTCCCCGAAGGGTTCGGCAGAGGTGTTTTTTATTACACCCTCGTTTCGCCAGTTATGTTTAAGTGCCATGTAATAGGGGGCGAGCCTATTGCCATCAACCGGGCACAACTCCACTTCGGGCTGCTACTGAGGAATTCCACACGGAAATACCCAATAATACTTTGCCCGACCTGGGGATCGAATCCAGGACCTCACGATCAGCAGTCGCATTTGCCACCAACTAGACCAACGAGGCAGCTATTTGGTCCAACTTATCTAGATGTATCGTTTTTCTGAAATTCTACGCGATATATTAAAACAATAACCAGCATAAAAATACAGGGTGCCAGGGAAATTGGACCCCTTCCGTGAAAGGGGTTATCCTAGAGGTCATTAGCAACAAATGAAACCCCGTTAACTAGGGGTCAAAACAGGATGGTTACCGAGCTGTGTCGGTTCTTCGATTTTTTGTACGCCAACTTCTTCTTCTCCCTGCCCTTATCCCACACTAGGTGGGGTCTGCACAACATGTATTTCATAAATCCATGTTGTTAGAGGTTTTGGCTTATTGTTTTATGACCTGCCGCCTGCTTGACATCAACCCTCCTTGGGAATACTCGTTGCGCCGTCGCGCGGGTGGCCCAATGTGCTTGCTGATATTATGCACTGGGTCCCAAAATGATATGCTTGTCAATCTTATAGCCGACAACTAAGCAGACTACGTTCTTCTTGGTGGATTATAATTGAAGTTCCTCGACCCACTCATTCAGTTTTGCTAAGGACTTTGGTTATGACGCATCGTAAATTAATATAGCACCGTGAGCTTCTCTGTAAAAACTTGATGTCAATGTTCTGTATCGCTCCTGTCCCGCTGTATCCCAAATACCAAGATTGACTTTAACACCGTTCCCGTCCATGACTTTACATTTGTAGTCAACTCCGATGGTAGCTGGGAATGATGAATTGTAGGCCAACTGTCATACAGTATTTTTCCAATAATTTACGTCGATATTTGAGAAAAAAACAAAAAATAACAATGATTGCTACTAAATACCTTTTATTTCTGAGATTATGTAAGTTTTGGGCAAGCATTTTTTTTTAATGATTACTCATTCTTCAGCTTTCAGTAAAGTATCAATTAAATGTTTAGAGTGGAGTAGTTTTTCCATTATTAATTGTTTTTGGTAACAAGTAAGAAATTTTCAAAAAATCGACCATCGGTAACCATCCAGTTTTGTACTCTGGTTAACTTGAATTAATTTGTAACTTATGACCTCTTGTATAATCCCTTTGAAGGAATAGGTCGAATTTCCCAGACACCCTGTATACATTTTATATACAACACAGGAACCTAATGATAATTCATTTTTAATATTTTTTTGAAGTTTGTTCTTGCTAGAGAGCTCAAAAATTGCTTCTTTTCAAGAGTGAAAAGTAGCAATTTTCGAGTTGATTTTATACAAGAGACAGCATTGTAGAGAGATTTCATCATTATTATTGACCCTATCGAATGGTGCCATTAATACAGAATGTTGCTTTCACGGTTGTGTCAGTTTGATGCCCGGCTCAGGCAAGAGACTAAAAACTTATGAATGCAGATATTGTAGTTGAGACTAGGTACCTACTTATTTTTTTAAAGTATTTTTTTAGTATTGCTGAGGAAATTCAATATTTAGACTACTTTTCCTCCAAGTCCCGTTCGTGCTTTCCGTAAGATCTAGTCATAAAGTCATACAGCCGTCTATAAGATATTATCTCATGAAAAATTCAATTTGCATCGAAGGGTAGAAACGCATCTTAGCGCTGCACTAATCCGCATCGACCGCGTTTATCGATTTAGATCTGTTGTCAGTAGCTGATAACAATGGACAATGTTGATAAAGTAGGGGGGTAGTCGTCAAGATGAATTAACGTATCCGACGTTATAATAAAAAACTTTTTAACAAAAATAAAACCAACTTCAAACAAAACCGAAAAAAGGAATAAAATAATTACCGTATTAAAAATTAACAGTTTCAGAAGTCGGTGCCTTCAATTTGTTTCAGCGTGGATTAGCACCGACTTCTGAATCAGTTACTTAATTTGTAATATGGTAATTACTTTATTCCTTTTTTCGGTTTTATTTGGAGTCGGTGTTATTTTTTTTAATAAGTTTTTTTTTAATTTAATTTCAGTGGCCTTAATTAAAACATGGTTGGACCTACTAAAGACGCTGCTCGTAACATAATCACATCATCACATTATGCTTACTGTTCGTCATTGAGGAGTTCCATTGTCTATCTCCGAAGTTCTTTATCAGATCTTCACCAAATTTAAATGGGACCACTTTGAAAGAATACTCTTTCAGACAAAATAATAATCATTAAAATCGGTTCACAATTAGCAAAGATATCGCGGAACAAACATTAAAAAAACAGTCGAATTGAAATACCTATTTTTTTTGGAAGTCTGTTAAAAACAGTGGTCATTTGACGGAGCAGCAGATTCTATGTCGAATAGCAGAAGAAGTCTGACCTTTATCCGATTTGCATGTCCTTATTTTTCTGATCTTGTGTAAATAATTATATTGTAAACTAGCTTCTGTAACTAACCACTAACCCAAATATAAGTACTCTCAGTGGTGGATAGTCTATGTTGGTTTCATTTAGGTACTTTATTTACCAGGCTCCCAATCCTGACAGACCGATATTAGCTATAACTGTAATGATAGATTCACCCCTACCAGATTTTTATTGCATTTCTTTTACAGATCTCGCACACGCTGTTGCTTGTAGTTGTGTATTGAAAATGACAAAAAAATTGCCATGTCGACCTGTCAATGACTGTATCTACTTACCTACTTAAAAGCAAAAAATCTTTGGTGAGTAAAAACCACTTAAACTAATAAATGTTAGAAGAACAGCCACAAATATATTATTTGGAAAGTTAGACGGCCATAATAGTAAATTAGCTAGCATAATAGGGCGAAGGCGGAAGCTGGCTGAACAGAGTAATGTCTGTGCCTCCGTGGAAAACGAAAATGCGGCAAGATGGCGTCGCCGGTCTGTCTGGCGCCAAAATTTTTAGTTAAGCGACTCATATAAGTCCCAACTCACAATTTTAAACCAATACAATAAGGATTTTATTCCAGAAAGTGAAGGTTCAGTTTCCTGTGACAGACTTATGCAGTTCCAGTATTGACTTTTCAATACAAGTGGTATGCGTTTGACGCTACTATTACTTGCGTCAAGCGACTTTCTACCTTAACTGCTAATAAATAGAGTGAATATTTAATTGTATGATGAAATTCGTTACTGTAATAATATTTTTTTTCGTTGGCGAAGCTATGTCTGGGTGGCGCCAAAACTACTTAGTAATGGTCCAATGGGTTTTAAACTGTATTCCCTGGAAATAGGGTTGGTTTTTGTAAACTTGAACTTTAAAAGGGCTGCTTTTGCTTTGAGTCTTGTAAAAGTAACATTTGCTACTATGTAGGTATACGTACCTACTATATTGTTTTTATCTCCTAATATTACTGAGTAAGGGTGATATTACATTGCTAACGAAAAAAAAACGATAATTTCCTTTTTATTCATTTTATTTTGGTAGATCGCGATTCGGGGATAAATAAAACTTTTATTCTTCTTTTCGTGTGGTTAGTGACTAACCTGGTGTCAGAGTTTATGCCGCCCCTGGGCCTCTGACTTAGCTTCACATGCCGTCGAGAAATATCTCTCAGGCATGCCGGTTTCCTAACGATGTTTTCCTTCACCGTTTTTAAGTAGGTAAGCGATAATTATACAATACGCACATGAGTCCGAAAAGTCAGAGGTGCGTGTCTTGGGTTCAACTCGAGACCTATGACTTGGCAGTCCGACGGTCACACCACTAGGCTATCACTGCTATTACCGCCGGTTATTTGTGTGAACTTCCGCGACGATTCGGTTTTAGCTACCCACAGCGGTACCGAAAATATACCAAAAGAAACAACCTGTATCAACGCAAATACATTCCAACACCACTTTCTTAAGGTGTAAACTAAATCATGTAATTCCTTCAAACCTCGTGATGTACTGCTGACATAGAGTAACACTGCACGGGATACTTTTGGATTCAATAAAAAAGAAAATACAAGAAGTAAACATGTGTTCTTAACGTGAGGCATTTTAGCGCCCCGGGCGCATTGCGCTAAAATGACTCACGTTAAGAACACGTGTACCTACTTCTTGTAATTATTTTTTTATTGAATCCAAAAGTTTCCCGTGCAGTACTGCTGACATAGATTAATCTATCACGAGGTTTGAAGGAATTACATGATTTGATTTACACCCTGTATCTTTAAATAAATAGGTACCTATATCTGTACCTAACCTAATTACCTCGTTGGTCTAGTGGTGGCAAGCGCGACTGCTGATTGTAAGGTCATGGGTACGATCCCCAGGTCGAGCAAAGTGTTATTGGGTTTTACCGAGTGAAATTCCTCGGTAGCTGCCCAGAGTTTGGATTTGTGCCCGGTTGATGGCAATAGGCTCGCCCCGTATTATATGGGACTTAAACGTAACGGTGAATTGAGGGTGTTACGATACACCTCTGTCCAACCCTTCGGGGAATACAGGCGTGATGTTATGTTATCTTATCTGTACCTAGTACATACCTATGTACCTATACGTACCTACGTATAGTATGGCAATAGGCTCGCCACCTATTACCTACATGGGACTAAATGCGAGACGGAAACAAACTCCGTCAAAGAATACCTCTGCTTACCCCTTTTGGATTATAGGCGTGAGTAAGTATTGTATGTATGTGTAAAAAGCAATGAGGTTACATCATAAGTACATGTTATCCATGGTAAACTACGGCGTGGGTGGCAGAGTTGCCAACTTTTTTCTGATCTTTTATCTAATACTAGCGACCCGTCCCGGCTTCGCACGGGTGCAATGTAGATACTAATGTGGGGCATATAAACCTTCCTCTTGAATCACTCTATCTATTGCTTAAAACTGCATCAAAATCCGTTGCGTAGTTTAAAAGATCTAAGCGTACAGACAGCGGGAGAGACTTTGTTTTATACTATGGAAAGATAAAGATTTTCGAGCCCAGTAGGTAGGCACTTATAAAAATATAGCAGATAGGGTAAAAAATTCAAAAAAATAGTAGGTATATTTCAAAATACGAAGCTTTCATTAATTTCCAGTTTTCAAAATGGCGTTTCGCGCCCACCTGTTTGGAAGCGTTGTGATTGGTCGGTTCGACTCCGCGATCGGATACACCCACCGCTAAGGTGTGTCGAGCACTCGAGAACTGAGGGAAAGAATTTCAAAGTGTCTGTATAAAATTGGGGAATGAAATTATTGAATGGCGTTTTATTTTCTTATAAGATAAGCAATCTTATAGAAATGGTCTCATGATGCGTAGATACCTACTTGGAATATTGGTCCCTGTGATTTCGATGTGTAGATAGATTGTGTGAAGGCTATGATAGCTTATATTTTTGCTAGCTAAAGTCAAGGTTGGTATTCAGCATTATCTCTGTCATGTGCGTCCGCTAAACCAAATCAGATTATTATCTAGTATTCTATCTCAAAAAAACTGTTGACTGAAATTAAATTGGCAGAACAGAACCAATTTGTTTTTATTTTTATTTAAAACTACTTAAGTAGCTGCCCGGACAAACTTCGTTCTGTCAAAAGTTATTGGTCTGTAGTGGGAAAAGACAAGTGTTGTTTTTACTATTTTCCACGCATTTTTATGTTTTTTCTCTCCATAAGAACCCTCCTCGTGCCTTAAGGAATATATTTAAAAAAATTTCCGAATTGGTCGAGCCGTTCTCAAGTTTCGCGCTTAGCAACACATTTGGCGATTCATTTTTATTTATATAGATTAAAAATGCTTAGGTACTGTTAAATTAAACAAATGAACAGAATAAGTCTTGTATACAGAATGTAAACGAAATCATGTAATTCCTTCAAACGTCGTGATGTACTGTTGATATAGATTAAGCCTGAACGGGATACTTTTGGACTCAATAAAAAAATTACGTAAAGTAAACATGTGCTCTTAACGCGAGGCATTTTAACGCCCCGAGCTTATTGCGCGGCTATCGCTCGTCGCGCGGTCTGTTAACTCGGGGCGCTAAAATCCCTCACGTTATGAACACATGTTTACTTTATGTATTTTTTGTTGAGTCTAAAAGTATCCCGTTCAGGGTTAATCTATGTCAACAGTACATCACGAGGTTTGAAGGAATTACATGATTTGGTTTACGATACAATTCACTATTTTACAAAAGAAAAAAATAAATGGATGAAACAAAATAATTTCGTCGGATGCAGTAAAACAATTTAAGAAATTGTATTTGTGCAGTATTAAGCCGCGGCCGCTGCGGCTTACAGAGGGTAGTCGTGAAAAATAGCTGTGAGACTGAGTGGTATTAGTAATAGCTATCATAACTCGGGTGGAGCCACTCGGCTTGATTAATACGCGAATAGGGACGATGATGTTATGGATTACCGGTTCCTATATCCAAAACGAGTGGTTCTACTTACCAATGGTAGTAATAAAATCCAGTTAAAATATACCTATCGTTTATTCTCACTAGATTAAAACCAATAACATAATACGTAACATCACGCCTTGTAGAGGTTTTTTTTAAGTTCTCCCTCTATTCGCCAGTTATATTCAAGTCCCATGTAACAGAGGGCGAGCCTATTGCCATAAACCAGGCACATATCCAGACTCTGGGCTGCTACTGAGAAATCCCTAATGGTACTTAAAACCCAATAACACTGCCCGACTTAGGGATCGAACCCAGGACCTCATGCTCAGCAGTCGCCCTTGCGACCACTAGACCAACAATGCAGTCAATCAGCAATATAAGGCAGTTAATATTTTTAATATTTTTTTGTATGACAGCAATTAATTCTGCTCAGTGCATATACCTTGTTTTGTCTCTGCTTTGTAGAAAATGCCTACGCCATTAATCCGACTCTGTACCTACTAATTTTACAAAATTCTGTCTGTACAAGTACATAGAGATTTGATAAATAAAGTACCTACTTAAATAAATACACATATATACCTACTTATTTACACTGTGTGCATTTATGCAATAAAAATAAAACTAAAATAAAAATAAACCAGATTATCTCCAGACAATATCGCAATTGGACGCGTATCCGAACTTGGAACAAGATGGCGATTGGCGGGGTTGATAAGCAACAACAAAGTAAGTTGTACTGTTGCAGTGATTTATGACGTGCATGGGGGAGTGTGGTCCTGCATCCTCACGCTTGTTACGCGTACGGAACAGGGCTCTTGGAAGGCGAAATGTCATTTGAATATGGATTATAGTTTTGCAATCCATAGTATGCAGTTCCGAGCGATGAAAGGTTAGGCGAATAAGTGTTATTCTGATCGTTCGTAAATTAACACCCATACTCTAAGACGTTCCTCCAAAACTTACTCGACTCATGCTCTACTCAGGACAGCCTCGAAAACACCTTCAAAATTGTATTCTAAGTCACAATTTCGAGTGAACTTTGAGGTTCCTCGACTGAGGAGTCCTCAAATGAGTCGAGGTAGAGTGGAGTCATTACGTCATAATTTAAATTATCTGCATCGCGCAAATAACGCCGCCATAAATAGTTGTAAGGATTATCGTAAGCGTATTCGATAAATTCTTCAAAATTATACTTAATTTAATTATATTTAATTATAATTATAATTATATTAATTATTAATTTAATTATATAATTTAATTATACTCAAGGTACCTCGGAACCTACTGGTTCCGAGGTACCTTGAGTTTGACAGATGATTCTTTACTTCGACGGAGGAAAAATCTCGAGTCGAGGACGTTTATGTCAACTATAACTACCGATGGTAGTGAGAAAGACTGAGTCAAGGTGGAGTCGAGTCGAGTCGAGTAAGTTTCGGAGGAACGTCTTAGAATATGGGTGCAAGTGTATTAAAATCAAAGGAGATCGTGACTGCGATACTTCTGGGCACCACGGCGTGTACAGCTGTTAGAAGGTTCTTTCTCTGGGACCCTGACATTGGTAGCTTGGACTTAGTCCCTGTTCTCGATGCTGGTGGGCTACTATTTTTTTATATTTATAGGTAACATAAACCGGGGTTACTTTGATTCCTGGGGTTATATTGATAAAAACTTAGTTTCGTAATATAACCCAAACTGTACGAATTTTGTACGCATTCATCCGATTATTTTTTTACGGTTGGTAGCATTGAATGTCACTGTCAGCGTCTGATTAGTCACAGTGGGTGGATCCTTGCCGGTTGACGAAAAAATATTAAAAATATGTCGTTAATAGTTTTGTGTAATTATTTATTCCTGATTGGCGTTACTTTCAAATTCCTTAGAAATAAAGGGAGGTATCATAGTAACCTCAATCATAATTTAACATTTATCACCAACGTTTTCTTTTTCTCAAAATGTAATAATAAAAATTATAATTTTATTCAAGAAATAGACCAAATAAACAAAATCGATATTTGTATTATTATTATTTTTTTGCTCTCATATTTCAAAGGAAAAATACATTTAAATTTTGAAATTGATCATATTTCACCCCATTCTAACAGTACTATATTTTTATAAATATTTTAAAATGTAAACGATAGGTATAAAAATGAATAAATTAAAATACTGTTGTACCTACCAAGTAAGTAGGTACATACAAAAACTTTTCACATGTTGTCAGCCCATCTAAACAATAAAACAATCCATTAAAAAAGTTATTAAAATGGCGGCCATTTGTTACCGCAATTTGTGAACAGCAATTAAGAGGTCCAGTGATACCATACTAGGGGTACTTCAAATTAACTGGCGAAATTTCACAGGGTTACTACTGGTATCATTATAGAACACGTTCAAATAAAAAAATACCTAATGTTTAGTTGATTAGGTGACAAAATACCTAAAGTGAGTCAGTTGATCGCGTCTCGCGAGACACAGTTGATCGTTATTTGTATACAGAGTGAAAACGAAAACGTAATTCCTTCAAACCTCGTGATGTAGGTACTGCTGACAGATTAACCCAGCACGGGATATTTCTGATTCAATTAAAAAAAACAAGACGTAAACATGTGTTCTTAACGTGAGGCATTGTAGCGCCCAGAGATAAATGACCGCGCGGCGAGCGATACCGCGCAATTCGCCCGGGGCGCTAAAATGCCTCACGTTAAGAACACATGTTTACTTCTTGCAATTTTTTTATTTAATCCACATTTATCCCGTGCAGGTTTAATCTACACTGGCCTGCAAAAATAAGTATCACACTTTTAAAATTTCAATTTTTTCTAAACTATAGAAGTTAGAGATTTAAAATAAAAAACGTTTTATAGCAATTTTTATCAGCTTTCTTTGAAACTATAGTAACAAAGTTAAACTCTTTTTTGAGTCCTTTTTGTTTCGAAAATATATCTTGGTACTTAAAAAGTTATTGCAATTTTAAAAGTGTGATACTTATTTTTGCAGGCCAGTATATGTCAGCAGTACATCACGAGGTGTCAAGGAATTACATGATTTCGTTTACACCCTGTATATAACTTAAGATTTATAAACAAAGGCATACTTAATTACAATGACGTCTAAAACGACAGACAAAAATACATTAACAGTTTCAAACAAAAAACGTTAACAAAGTCACCCCATGTCACCCCTAATAACCCTCGTTCACTTCGTCTCCCTTAGGACATATAACATTTGTTATTTTAACCATTAACAACATTTTAATTGTTTATAGTTTATGTAGACAATGACGTTGTCTATGGGGTTGCATGACTGGCGTTAAGGGTATACTTTGGTGTAAAGAATGGGATTGTTTATGGTTTTATTAGTTTCTTTTCTCTTAGAGCTGTCTAATGATGATCTTGGGATCATTTTTATAATCCCTTGTGAATATAAGCAGTTTGTGCTACCACCATAGGCATATTTAGGGTGGGGCAGATGGGGCGCTTCCCCCACCCTGGTACAGAAAAGAATAGGTAAATGGTCTAGATTCAGTCAACTTGCCACCCATGTCCACTGAACAATTACCCAAAATAGGCAGACCAATGTCTGACTTCGTCTCGGCTCGGCTCGACTCCATGATCCTACCTTTTTTTTACAGGTATAGAGTTTTTTATTGCCATCGTAAAAATTACTATTGGCAATAAGATCTGTCAATTACCATTAATTTCAACCTTGGGCGACATCTTTAAAATTTTGGGCCAATTTGTTGCATTGTCTTTTATTTGTAAACTAGCGGCCCGCCCCGGCTTCGCACGGGTAAAATGTAGATACTAATGTGGGGTATATAAACCTTCCTCTTGAATCACTCTATCTATTGCTGAAAACTGCATTAAAATCCGTTGCGTAGTTTAAAAAATCTAAGCGTACAGACAGCGGGAGCGACTTTTGTTTTAAACTATGTAAAGATTATTTATTTTTAGGAGGATTATCAATTTGACGAGTACGATTTTGGGGTCGTGGGGGTCATGACCCCACGACCCCAAAATCCCTCTCGGACCGCCATGCGCCACTGTATCCAGACCCAACGATCTGTAGCGCTCGGCATCCATTACAAATCTATCAATACCAACATGATGGGTGACTTGCATCCCCCGACAGCAGTCTGTAGGTATACAAATATTAATATTATATAGTAACAATAAAAATTTATGAGCGTATCTTACGGTTACAAATTGTTCTTAGAAGGGTGACCAAGATTTTGGCAAATGAATAAAATAAATAAAGAACTACTTTTTTGTTTTTTGCGTTAACGGTGAAGGAAATACATCTACAGCTCCATAAAGTTCTCGTTGGTGTGTGTAGTTTGCAAAACCGCACCAGGCCAGCGTGGTGGACTAAGGCCTAAACCCTTATCGTTCTGAGAAGAGGCCCGTGCCCAGCAGTGGGACAATAATGGGCTAGTTATGGTATTTATGTTACTACTTTTTAACCGACTTCCAAAAAGGAGGAGGTTACTATGTTCGTCTGTATGTATTTTTTTTTTTGTGTATGTTCATCGATATTTTCGCCAATTATGAACCGATTTTGATGATTATTTTTTAATGGATAGGGTATACTTCGAAGTTGGTCCCATTTAAATTTGGTGAAGATCTGATGAAGAACTTCGGAGATAGACAATGGAACTCCTCAATGACGAACAGTACGCATATTGTGATGATGTGATTATGTTACGAGCAGCGTCTTTAGTAGGTCCAACCAAGTTTTAATTAAGGCCACTAAAATGAAAAAAATAAAAATATTTTTTACAAAAAATTTAAACCGACTTCAAAAAATAATAAAATAATTACCATATAAAATTAACAGTTTCAGAAGTCGGTGCCATCAATTTGGTTCAGCGTAGATCAGCACCGACTTCTGAAACTGTTAATTTTATATGGTAATTATTTTATTCTTTTTTGAAGTCGGTTTAAATTTTTTGTAAAAAATGTTTTTAAAGAATAAGGGTTTTTCCGTGTGGAATTCCTCAGTTCCAACCCGGAGTTTGGATTTGTGCCCGATAGGTGGCAATAGGCTCGCCCCCTATTACATGGGACGGCGAAATGAGGGTTTTACTATACACCTCTGCCCAACCCTTCGGGGAATACAGGCATGATGTTATGTTATATTATTTATCAAAGAAGAAAAGGTACCTACTAAATAAAAGAATACGATAGGAAAATAAATAAAATCGAGGAAAAAACGGAGGGTAACGCACTTTCCAAGTTTTTGAAGCATTTTCATGGGCGTTTTTTGTCCTTATCGCGCAAAACAGACATTGTATAGAGCGGAGTGAGGTAGAGTTACCTACTATGACGTTTTTGAATTATGACGTCATCGGTCTGTAGTGCCGCCTGTGTCCAGTGAACTCTAAATGGAGGAAATTCTTTTGAGACAATAACGACGCAATTAGAGGTTTTATTTTTATTTTACTTTTTCACTTTTTACCCCCCGACAAAAAAGAGGGGTGTTATAGGGGGTTCGGTCCACGACGCGACGACGCTTGGATCAAAATATTACTAGGTACTTATAATATAATATGGTATAGGGCAACAAATACATTTTATTTTGAACCTTTTAGAGGTTTTTTTTTGTTATACAAATACAAAATCATTATCAAAAATATAGTTGCACAAAGTTTAAAAGCTAAACCCTACTCAGAAAAAGATAGAATAATCTATACTAATATTATAAAGCTGTAGAGTTTGTTTGTTTGTTTGAACGCGCTAATCTCAGGAACTACTGGTTGGAATTGAAAAATTATTTTTCTGTTGGATAGTCCATTTATCGAGGAAGGTTAAAGGCTATATAACATGACGCTACGACCAATAGGAGCGGAGCATAAATGAAAAATATTGCAAAAACGGGGAAAATGCAAAGCCGGGACGGTCCGCTAGTTTAGTATAAATATTCAACGCCAAACGTTTTTATTTTCTGTATGTGTTCATAGTGCGGTCCATCTTTACCTATACCTTCATCTTTGAACTGTCTGAATGAAGGAATTCGTCTTCAGATCATCGTTTCTGTGGTTCCTAGGATAAAGTCAAAGTATTTATTTCAGTTAGGCACATAAAAGCAACTTTTGTTCGTAAAAACTTTACAAAAAAAAAATAGAATTGATTCTAGTCATCATGTCAACGCCGGCTGTCGCTAACCACCAGCGCTGTGGCTCTGTCTCGCACGTGAGACACAGCATTATGCTGAGCGATGGCCGTTTTGCGCGGATGTGACTCATATTTTTCCCCAAGCTTCTATTCAGTTTGTTGCTTTTATTTTATTTTGTGCGTCATGTTGGCGCGAATAAATAACTTTTCGTTCTTTCTTCTTTCTTTCTAGTCGCCCCTTCTAAAAGGTAGTTTCGTATGGAGAAGAATGGACAAGAAACTCCACCGTTACTCTTTTAAAATGTCTTAGGTACTATATTTTGTATAGGTACATTAATTATACAATTATATGTGAAGACGATGCACCTAGAATAAAATTACTATACCACAATAGGTAAAAAAATGAAGCAATGACAAATTAATTATGTGATAGATACATGTTGCTCACATATGTATTTACAAACATAGCAAAAGTATACGTTTTCCCAAATATTTTAAAGTAATAGGTCAGTGTGTGAGTTAAGATATGTCAGCAATGAGGGTTTTCGATACTTTTCTGCCACCAGACGGCGCTTCGTATGCGTCAGGTCCAAACAGCTGTCAGATAGCAGAAATTCTTACCGAAAGTATAATTTTTTAGTAAAATTTTACGTATTTGGAAGTGTTATTGATTTTATTATGGATTACGGCCAGAGAAAGGTTGCCAAACTGAAGATTGAGCTCAAAAAGAGAGGTGCAAAAGTCACCCTCCTGTTCTATTTGCACACATGGCACTGCACAACACTGTGACATTTTAGAAAACAATATTCCTTTTGTAACGTTTTTAAGAATAAATAAACCAAAAAAATGATTGAAATATACAAATCGTGTATGTTTTTTGACAGGTGGTTGGAACTGACGCTACAGTGCTGCCATCTCACGTAGAACATTTTTCAGAAAACCCTCCCTGCAATCATAAACACCACAGCTTATAATCAAAATATATCCACAAATTCTTTTCCATCATGGTGACACTACGCAGCCGTGTTCCTGCCGCCCCCCGGCAGTGACGTCACGCCGGAAGTGCCGGAAGCCGTGCGATCTGTTCACCCGCCTATATTTCAGCTGAGCTTGCACATTTTACTCGACTGTTATGTTTTCTCACACAATAGCAGAGAGTGACTGCTAGTTTCTATTATTTTGTTTATGTGAGAAGCTGAGAAGTTTCTCGTTCGTTGGTAAAATTGATTTCGACCAATTTAATTATCATACATACATGCATAAATTCACGCCTTTTTCCCATGAGGGGGTAGGCAGAAACTATAGAACGCCACATGCTACGATCCTTATATGCTCCTTTCGCTTCATCTACATTCATACATCTTGTCACACACGCACTCCGGTTGAGAGTACTACGCGCCTGTCCTTTGTGAACAACATCACCAATAACATCGATGTATGTTCTTCTAGGGCGTCCTCTACCGGCGCGGCGGCGGCGTTTCCATTGACATGTTCTGTTCTGCCTAGCCTTTTCCCAACTATGTTGGGGTCAGCTTCCAGTCTAACCAGATGTGGCTGAATACCAGTATTTTACACGGAGCGCCATCCGCCTTATAAATTCCTTTTGTTAATCGCCGTTCACTCATTCTCTCAACATGACCAAACCATATCCTTACAGGCCCAATGCGATATTGTAGCACGCTTAAAATTTAAATAGTTCCACTGTTTTTACCATGGCAAATTCTGATCTTGTAAATTCACCCAAAGCGCAACAATATGTCTAAGTCATCAGCAATGAGGTTGAAAGTGCGGAGCGCGCTCGTGAGCGGCGCCTCGCGTAGCAAGTTAGATAAAAAGTGCGATATAAAAAAATAAAAATAGTTTTGGGTATGTGTCTCACGGCTGGACCAAAAAGGTGTCCAGATCAGCTTAATATCAAGCACTAAGTACTTGACGCTGGTTCTCGTCTGGAACCTTTGTGCTCAACGGATGTCAGTCAGTGGTCATGCCCGTTCACTTAAACCAACATGTCTGTGTATATGAGTAGTGTGTGTGTGTTAATGTAGTTTTGTACTAATTTATAATTGTTTAACGGAAATAAAAAAATATATTATACATTCTTTAACATAACATCACGCCATGTATTCCCCGGAGGGTTCGGCAGAGGTTTATTTAGTACACCCTCGTTCCGCCAGTTATGTTTAAGTCCCATGTAATAGGGGGCGAGCCTATTGCCATTAACCGGGCACAAATCCAGACTCCGGGCTGCTACAGAGAAATTCCTAATAACACTTTGCCCGACCTGGGGATCGAACCCAGGACCCCATGGTCAGTAGTATTCTTTATGAAAAATAAATAACATATTATTAAGATTTTGATACATAAATGTTACAATTATAATCATAAATTAACTATAAACGATATACATTAGATATAATTTGTTCTGCTCAAAGTAGGTCTTTGTTGCGTCGGCAAAGCAGATTATTTATTGCAAGTCGCTCCAACGTGCCGCGAGTGGCAGATCTGCAAAAGACAAAAAGAGGTCCTTTTCGAAGTCGGTTAAAAAGCTAAGACCCCTCTTGACTGAGACACAGTAGGTACCTATATATCAAGTAGTCATCGTACCGTATGTAAGGATTGCGAAGCTGTATGTAAATGTGAGGCCAATGAGCCGTGAAGCCTCTATTGAGAGGGCGGACTTGATTTATGGATGGCTGAGAAACTCCCTAGTTTGTTGCTATGCGGCAGACCTTTGAATGTTTACCAGACACTTCACAATTCGTAGCTATGTAAAAGTAATTTTGGATAATTTTAATGCAAGGAAGTGTGTTTTATTCAGAACTAGCGACCCGCCCCTGCTTCGCACGGGTGCAATGTAGATACTAATGTGGGGCATACAAACCTTCCTCTTGAATCACTCTATGTATTGCTGAAAACTGCATTAAAATCCGTTGCGTAGTTTAAAAGATCTAAGCGCACAGACAGCGGGAGCGACTTTGTTTTATACTATGTAAAGATTTCATTGGTTTTTTCATTGTTGCCTAAGTTTTTCGTTAAAGTTTCGAAACAATTGATATAAAAAATATTGTCAACTACCCTCTTAGTATACATACGGGTTTAAAAAGCGGACTATAGCGAGGCGACGCGGCGACGTGTTAAGTTAAACGCCTGCTAATTCAATTTAACTAAGTTATTTTTCGTTAACCATAATACATCACAATTATACAGCCCTTCGATATAAATCGTCAACTAACGAATAAACCGATGCGAGTCGAGTCCTGTCGAGTTCGGCAGTTAAATGATATTTATGATCGGTTCAATTTGATTAGGTTCGCAAACTGGGGCCGAAGGCGGAGTACTGACGTTGTGGTGATCCGATTAAAAGGTTTCGACGCTTAAGAAACGATATGTACCTAATACATAGTTGAAATATTTTAACAGATAAATTGATAATTGAATCAGGCGTTACTTTGCGGAAATCCATGATATTTAGTGTTAATTCCACCAAACAGTTGATCAAGCCTAAATGCAGTATCCCGCCCGCAAATATATGCACATGCAGAAGGTGCGATTAATAACATGCAACACACAAACAAATCAAACCGATACGACACGTGCTTCGCCTCTCCACGGGGCATCCTTAGGAGATGTTGACGCGTCGACCGCTTGTCAAGCTTGCGCGACGGCTTGAACAACTGTTTGGCGGAATTAATAATAAATATTGTTATTGCATATTCTAGTACCTATTAGGTAGTCTGATTCCGGCCCACACATCTGAATTAAAATTCATGTGCGGATCAGAATTTGTTTACCTGTCACTTGCGTTAACGGTGAAGGAAAACATCGTGAGGAAACCTGCACACCTAAGAGGGCTTCAAAAACTTCTCGATGGTGTGTGTACAGGCGCGGTTGCAGCAAAAACTTAGTGCGGGGGGGGTCATATTAACAGTAAAATAAGTTCATTACACAATTTTTTATTGTAAATTATCTATTTTTCGGAGGTTTCACAATTTGACGTGTTCGATTTTAGAGGTCATGTCTCCTACAACCCTCCCCCTCCTCGGACCGCCGCTGTGTGTAGTCCGCCAACCCGCACCAGGCCGGTGTGGTGGACTAAGGCCTAAACCTTTCTCATTACGAGAAGAGGCCTGCGCTCGACAGGGGGACAGTAATGGAATGCTTATTATACATTATGAATTTTGATTTTAGGTTTTTCAATACGTAGATAGGTAGGTACCAAAAAATATAGCATTGCTATAGCAGTGATAGCCTAGTGGTGTGACCGTCGGACTGCAAAGTCATAGGTTTCCAGTACGAACCCAAGCCACGCACCTCTTTTCGGATTCATGAGCGTATTGTATAATTATCACTTGCTTAAAAACGGTGAAGGAAAACATCGTGAGGAAACCGGCATGTCTGAATTTCTCGGCGGTATGTGAAGCCAACTCAGAGGCCCATGGCCGACATGAACTCTGACACCAGGTTAGTTACTAACCACACGAATAGAAGAATAAGACCAAAAAAAAAGATTTCCGTGTCGTAATAACTCAAACCTGATACATTTACTCAGTGACAGGTTGCTCAGCTATTAAGTATCTCGTTCAACCCCTTATTAGGGTCGGTGTAAATCTATTTGTCCTCTGTTATGGTGTCCGGTTACCATGGGTGCAACCAGGATTTTGTTCAGGGTGGGCAAACTAAGTCAGACAGTAAATATTTGTCTTTTCAATAGATCTGGAAGTGCAGATTAGGGTTATATAACTACATACATACATAGACTCACGCCTTTTCCCATGGGGGTAAGCAGAAACTATAGAACGCCACATGCTACGACACTTACATATCCCTTTCGCTTCATCCACATTCATACATCTTGTCATACACGCACGCCGGTTGAGAGTACTACGCACCTGACCTTGGTGAAGAACATCACCAATAACATCGATGTATGTCCTTCTAGGACTTCCTCTATCCGCCTTATAAATTCCTTTTGTTAATCGCCGTTCACTCATTCTCTCAACATGACCAAACCACCTAAGCATACTCCATTCAATTTAATTTAAACCGCAACTTTGTCTAATCTCTTCATTTCTCAATCTATCATTCAAAGTTACACCGCACATACTTCGCAAGGAACGCATTTCCACGGCATTTATTCTACTTTCATGCCTCTTCTGCCACGACCAACATTCACTTCCATACATAAGCGTAGGTACCAACACACCATTATGGACAGCCAGCCGTGCCTTTTTGGACATCGACCGGCTAGCCACAACCGCATGCAAAGCACCATTTACTTTATTTCCCGCATTTGCTCTCCTTTATATAACTAAATTAGTCTAAATAAATATAGACGGCGTTGGGCATGTTATCGGTAGCTGGTAACACTGGACAATGTTGACATAGGAGGGTAGTCGTCAAAATGAATCAACGTACCCGAAGTTATAAAAACAGTGATCATTCGACGGAGCAGAGGATTCTATGTCGAACAGCCGAAAAAGTCTGAACTTTTATATTTGATTAGCTTGTCCTTATTTTCTGATCTTGTATAAATTGTGTAAATTATTATATTGTGCACTAGCTTCTGTAATTCACCACTTACCCAAATATAAGTACTCTCAGTGGTGGGGAGTCTATGCTGGTTTCATTTACTTTATTTACCATGCTCCCAATCCTGACATACCGATATTGGCTATAACTGTAATGATAGATTAATCCCTACAAAATTCTGTTGTCTGTCTTTTACAGGCATCGGTCTGCTTATTTTGGGTAATTATTCCGTCAGCATGGGTGACAAGTTGACTGAATCTAGGCCATTTACCTATTCTTTCCTGTGCCAGGGTGGGGGAAGCGTCCCATCTGCCCCACCCTGAATACGCCCATGCCGGTTACCATTCACAAAGAAATCAATTCTAGCTAAATAAATGGTGGGGACACACTTCACACACAATTAGCCCATTACTGTCCCACTGCTGGGCACGGGCCTCTTCTCAGAATGAAGAAGGCCTTAGTCTAAACCACGCTGGCATGGTGCGGGTTGACAGACTACACACATCATCAAGAACTTTATGGAGCCTTCTCAGGCGTGCAGGTTACCTCACGAAATTTTTCTTTCACCGTTAACGCAAGTGATAATTAAATTCTGATCCGCAGATGAATTCGAAAAGTCAGAGGGCCGCGATCGAACTCAGACCCTCCTGCATGTATGGCAAGCGTTCAAAAGTTAAGCTATCACCGCTTTTTAGTGGGTTAGACTTCCGAAAATATTAATGTTAATGACCTCGACGTGATCGTCACAGACAGCCCAATGTGGAGGTGAGAGGTATGGTGTTCGTCCAACGAAAAGGGAGGATCCTCCTACCAGGCGCATCTTGTGCCTGGCGGGCTACTTCCCGACGGTTGATGTTGGGAACTTGTATACAAGGTTAGTCGGAAAGGGTGTACTAAGCCGCGGGCCACTTAAAGTATCACTGATGACTGTTTTAAAGCAAGTGCTAAACTTTTAAAACTCGATAATTTTTATTGGCATGCAAAAAGATTTGTATTTTGTTTTTACAAAAAAGAAATCATACCTGCTTTAGTTATGAATTCAGAAAATTAATTTTCTAATCCGTGACCCCAAATATGACTTAAATAGTAAACACAGCTGATCATAGCTATGGACAGATAGATTTTAGCATATTTTTTACGAAATCTTTGAAAAGCTATTTCTCTTAAACTATCGAGTTTTGGGGAAAGTTGTAGAACAAAAGTTATCTATTATTATAGGTACTTTAACATCCTTTCGGCTTAATACCCCTTTCCGACTAACCTTGTATATAAAGGGTGTTTTTTTTAGAGGTTTGATTTTTAAATTGCCAATACTTTTTCTAGTGACTGTCAATTTGACAGTTGACAGTTGATTTATGGTCAGTACATTTTGCCATTTCACAATGAATAAACTTACTTCAGAACAACGCTTGCAAATTGTGCAAATTTATTTTGAAAATCATAGTTCAGTACGCCAAACTTACCGTGCGCTGCGACCATTTTACGGTCGACATAATCGTCCATCCGAGCAAGTTATTTGGAAAACCATGGATCGTTTTCCCACCACGCATACTCTAGTTGATAATACGCATCCACAAAGACGCCATACAGTGCGCACAGAAGAAGTTATTGCTGCTGTGGAGCGTAGTGTTGAAGAGGACCCGAATGTGTCGATTCGCCATCGTGCACAGCAATTGGGGCTGTGCTGATCCACTTTGTGGAAAATTTTACGGAAAGATCTTGGCTTACGAGCTTACAAGATCCAACTTGTGCAAGAGTTGAAACCGCGTGACCATTATGCGCGCCGTACGTTCGGTGAATGGGCCGAAAACAATATTCAGCTTGATCCTCTTTTTCCATGCAAAATTTTGTTCAGCGATGAAGCTCATTTTTGGTTGAACGGCTACGTCAATAAGCAGAATTGCCGAATTTGGTGTGAAGAAAACCCAGAAGACTTTGTTGAGATGCCCTTACATCCATTAAAAGTCACTGTTTGGTGCGCTTTATGGGCAGGTGGAATCATTGGCCCATATTTTTTAAAGATGATGCCGGCCAGAATGTTACCATCAATGGAGAGCGCTATAGAGCCATGATTGCCGACTTCTTTGTTCCTCAGTTGAATGGTATTGATGTGGCAGAGCTTTGGTTTCAACAAGATGGTGCAACATGCCACACAGCGCGTGACACCATCAATTTATTGCGGGAAACATTTGATGACCGCATAATTTCGCGTAATGGACCTGTGAATTGGCCTCCACGATCGTGTGATCTCACACCTATGGATTACTTTATTTGGGGATATGTGAAGTCACTCGTCTACGCAGACAAACCACAAACGTTGGACCACTTGGAACAAACATTCGCCGCGTTATTGCCGATATACGGCCTCAGTTGCTCGATAAAGTGGTCGAAAATTGGACTTGCCGGTTACGATTCATTCGAGCCAGCCGTGGCGCCCATATGCCCGAAATCATGTTTAAACACTAATGGCATAAGAATATCTTTTAAACAAAGCCAATACCATGGCGATTAAATTTATTTTTACGTGTTTTATTTCATTTTAAATTTGTATACCTCTAAAAAAAACACCCTTTACTATCTGCGTGTCAAATCTTGATATCGCGATGCAGGATTTGGACGTTTCAATTGACAGCTGTCATTGTTGTCGCTGTAGTCTGCTACATAATCGTCGTACTGCGTAGTTCTCACGTGGCGTGATAGATGCCGCCACAGTTTCATTCTCCACCAGTGGGGTCATGGCAGCGGGGAGGAGAGGGGATTGGATCCCTCATTATCTCAAGGGTCAGCGTCCTGTGAAGTCCTAACGATAATAAATCATCTGTTAATTGCAGTGTCCAGTTTTATAGCACATTACGGGCCCACATACCAGAGTCTCATTTTAGGGAGTAATGTGATATCGGAAATCGAATCTGAAACTTAATGGTCATCTCATTAACAACTTTGCCATTAGTTTAGTTTGTATTTTTTTTAATTCTATCTTGCTCGCGTTTGGCTCTAGTCTCACCTGATGGTAAGCGCAGACAGGGTCTAAGATGGAGCACACGAATACAAGGAACAGAGATACTGGGTGTAAAAATACCCTTAACGAAGCCGAAGTCTACGCATACTGTACATAAAACTAAGTAACATACAGCAGAAATAATTGCTGGGACACGACTTTTGTTTTTTGGTATTAAAAAACAGCTTTTATTTGTAGCGCGCGCGCATCTGACTGTGCCTACATTTCGAAAATGTTGATAATGTTTGTGTAGAAGAATATTTAGTAATAACATTTAAACTTAGTTTTTGTGATAGCGTTCAAAAATATGGTGACTTTGACCTTCAATATCTCCATAACCAGTCGGTTCCCAGGTATGGCCTAATACCAAAAAATATTCGTAATGATGGGAAGAATACGTGGCTCTTGGCTTCGTTAAGGGTATTTTTACACCCGATATAGACGGATTCCCCTAACCCCTATCTATGGCTCTCACATACTCACGTAAAGAAACCTGCACGTTTTCTAATTCAAAATAATTACTGTATTTGCCTACTGTTTCACAATAAAAAAAAAACCACACGGCTTTCTTTTTCCTTTTTTTCACATTTAAGTAAAGTGACGGGTGGTGGCGACTGGCGGGGGTCTGGACCTATAAAAGGTCGAGCACGCTGCAGATCGCCTTTTCTCGCGCCGCTGCAGCTGCCAAGTTGAGTACTACACCTGCATAAGAAGACCCTGGACTCCTCGCATTGTCACGAACCACGCCCTGCTGACCTAATTGTAATTATTATTAAAATATATACCTATATAGTGTACGGTTAAAATGGTTTTTCGTTATCCTCCCGTAAGTATACGCCTGCTAAATTTTATGTGCACATGCTTGTTGAGGGTTGACTCCTACAGCCACCCCTGAACTCTAAAGTGTGATAGTAAACTGGAGGCGCCAAAGAAATCTTGCCCAGGGCGCCAGATTACTAAAACCGGTACCGTCTTCAGATACATTTTTCTTCCCGATATTTTAATAGCTGTGTTCAATACAACCTTTCTTTGCAGCTATGAGACGACCCATGTGCAAAACTGGACGTTCACAGACTCATATGACGATGATCTTTTAAGGATACGCAAGGCATCTTCTTCTCCCTGCCCTTATCCCACACTAGGTGGGGTCGGCACAACATGTATTTCGTAAATCCATGTTGTTAGAGGTTTTGGCTTATTGTTTTATGACCGGCCACCTGCCTGACATCAACCCTCCTTTGGAATACTCGATGCGCTGTCGCGCGGGTGACCCAATGTGTTTGCTGATATTGTGCACTGGGCAAGGCACCAAAAATGTAAATCTATGACGTCATCAATGACATCAAAATTCATCCCTTAATCGATCGTCTTCGGTTCATAAACTAAATGACCCGCTAATTCCGCACCATCCGATAAATTAACAACCTTAATACAACAGTATAAGGTTCATGTTACCTTGATTTTCTAACCGACTTAGTAAGTAATCAATTTTCAACCTTGTATAAATGTCGTAGGGTCTATAATAGCTTGTGTCGGTGTAGTTTAGTTTTTATGCAAAATATGAATACATTTTGTTGTTCATTGCGGTTTACTGCGATGACAAACTTGTGAATTAAAATATCATAAATCTAATGAAATCGATTTTCAACGCTGTTCTATAATGAAAAGAAGACATGAATAAGAATTTTACTTTCTTTTGTTGTTATTTTGAAATAATGTTTCAAGTTTGCTGGAATGAGGGGTCAGCAGGGTGTAAACGAAATCATGTAATTCCTTCAAACTTCGTGATGTACTGCTACATAGATTAACCCTGCACGGGAAACATTTGGATTCAATAAAAAAAATTACATGAACCAAACATGTGTTCTTAACGTGAGGCATTCTAGCACCCCGAGTTAAAAGACCGCGCAGCGAACGATAGCCGCGCAATTCGCTCGGGGCGCTAAAATGCGTCTCGCTAAGAACACATTTATTTACTTCTTGTAACATTTTTTTTTATTGAATCCAAAAGCATCCCGTGCAGTGTTAATCTATGTCAGCAGTACATCACGAGGTTTGAAGGAATTACTTGATTTCGTTTCAACCCTGTATACTTATTATCATTATACATAAACTCACGCCTTTTTCCCATAGGGGTAGGCAGAAACTATAGAACACCACCTGTTACGATCCTTACATACTCCTGTCGCTTCATCAATATTGATACATCTTGTCATACACGCACGCCGGTTGAGAGTACTACGCACCTGTCCTTTGTGAAGAACTTCACCAATAACATCAATGTATGTTCTTCTAGGACGTCCTCTACCTCTACTTCCTTATACCTACACCCATATTCTAAGACGTTCCTCCAAAACTTACTCGACTCATACTCGACTCAGGACGGCCTCGAAAACACCTTCAAAATTGTATGCTTAGTCGCAATTTCGAGTGAACTTCGAGGTTCCTCGAGAACTCATTACCTACGTCATAATTTAAATTATCTGCATCGCGCAAATAATGCCGCGATAAATAGTTGTAAGGATTATCGTAAGCATATTCGATAAAGTCTTCAAAATTCATTTTTGTTACATACGAACTTTGACACTTCCTTCCTTAAGGTAGGTTCCAACGTACCTTGAGTTTGACTGATGATTCCTTACCTCGACTGAGGAAAAATCTCGAGTCGAGGACGTTTATGTCAACTCGAGGTGGATTCGAGTCGAGTAAGTTTTGGAGGAACGTCTTAGAATATGGGTGATAGAGTCATTATCATCTTAGTACTCTTTGGTTGATGACAGAGGACGCAATGGAACGCACCCGAAACCTGTCAAAATCTTATTTATCCAATATAACCAAACATTGTATAATGTAACGTCACCAAAATTAAAGGTCTAACTATTTAAAATTCCAAAATGCAGAAGGGTACAGTAATATGCATATGTGTAGTGGTCTTAATATTTTTCGCAATCATTATCACTTGCGCACAATTATCAAATGCTGTGAACAAATCAGCCTTTGATCATAACAATTGTCCGACTTGTATAAAGATGAAACATGTGATCTCGTTGAGCGAGGACAATTTGAACCATTCACAAAAAATGGCTGAGCGATTTCCTTACGTAGCTGCGATAACTAGAAATGCAAGCAACCATCTCTGGTCGTTCGCATGCTTCGCGACTGTAGTACTCTATAAATGGATCGTCACTTCAGCACATTGTAGGTATGTTATATTCACAACTGCCTCGTCAAAATTCCTCAGTAGCAGCCCGGAGTTCGGATTTGTGCCCGGTTGATGGCAAAAGGCTCGCCCCCTATTAGGGACTTAAACATAACGGCGAAATGAGGGTGTTACTATACACCTCTGACTAACCCTTCGGGAAATAAAGGCGTGATGTTATATTATATTATATTCGCAACATTCGGATTCTAAAAAAGTTCATGTTATGCACGTGGCTAGACACAGGCATCTGGTTAGACTGGAAGCTGACCCCAACATAGTTGGGAAAAGGCTAGGTAGAACATCATTTTTGAAATGTCCGCTTTACGCCCCTCATCACGCTCTGCGCCTCCATAAACGACACACTATACACCACCACTACCACTAAAACACCATGCATCCCTCTCGCAATATTCCAGGCATTCTGACAATACCACCTTCCATTAATTCGCATACTGGTGTCCAAGAAGCCATTGAGCGCGGTGAGAGTGCGCGTTAAGTTGAGGAATACAGTATTTTTTTAGTAGCCTATGGAATGTCCCTCTGCTGAGCAAAGGCCTCCCCTTTTGCCTTCCAAATCTCTCTGTTTTGTGCCGTTTCTAACCACGCCAGTCCCACAAACACGTCTAGATCGTCACGCCACCTACGCCGCGGCCAACCTGGACGACGATGTCTGCCTTCAGGCGTCCAGTGAGTGACGATCTTTGCCCACCTCCCCGGGTGCATTCGAGCGACATGACCGGCCCACTACCACTTAAGCCTGGCTGTTTTTTCTCCAACATCTGCTACTTGCGTTATGGAGCGCGGTGGTGTTTCTAACACGACCGGTTAGTTTAACACCGACAATACTACGCTCCATTGCTCGTTCGCAAATCTTGAGTTTGGACTTTTGTTGTTATTCGTTAGGTACTTTTTACTTACTTTTGTTCTTGAGGGATATAATATCAACCATCAAGACCTCTTAACTGTAATTTTTTGACAAACTGCTTTCTTTTCTAATTCTCCGTAAGAACATTAATTAGAAAAATCTCCTATATTATAGTACATACATACATATATAAACTCACGCCTTTTTCCCATGGGGGTAGGCAGAAACTATAGAACGCCACATGCTACGACTCTTACATACCCCTTTCGCTTCATCCACATTCATACATCTTGTCATACACGCACGCCGGTTGAGAGTACTACGCACCTGACCTTTGTGAAGAACATCACCAATAACATCGATGTATGTCCTTCTAGGACGTCCTCTACCGGCGTTCCCATTAACATCCGCCTTATAAATTTCTTTTGTTAATCGCCGTTCACTCATTCTCTCAACATGGCCAAACCACCTAAGCATACTCTTTCAATTTTTGTCACTACATCATCTTTTAAACCGCAACTTTGTCTAATCTCTTCATTTCTCAATCTATCATTCAAAGTTACACCGCACATACTTCGCAAGGAATGCATTTCCACGGCATTTATTCTACTTTCATGCCTCTTCTGCCACAACCAACCAACATTCACTTCCATACATAAGCGTAGGTACCAACACACCATTATGGACAGCCAGTCGTGCCTTTTTGGACATCGACCGGCTAGCCACAACCGCATGCAAAGCACCATTTACTTTATTTCCCGCATTTGCTCTCCTTTCCACATCTATATTATAGTATTCGCAATATTTCGGGTGCTTTTACTATCGTGGAAATACCCACTAAATATACGAGCGCAAACTTTGGCGGCAATTGCTGGAGGATTAGTAAAAAAAGCAATTTGTCAAAAAAGTTCAGTTTAGAGGTCTTGGTAGTTAACCGTCGATATAAAACACATATTTCCCACCACAGGATGGCGGGCTCCACTCACCGCGTGGTTCTCTTCCGAGACTTCGCCCACAACAGAACCCACGCACTCCCCATTCTCTTCTGGCGGATCCATGAGAGGTTCAATAACACTATTCAGACTCCTAAATACGATATTGCCGTCGCCAAACTAAATATGCAGCACTACCCATACCAAATGAGGTCTGCAGACTTCAACGAGAGTGATGTAATGGAGGTAGAAGCCAGCGTTTGGAAGTCTGTGTCGACAATGGACAAAAAACTTTACTTGACAAACCATTTTGATAAGTACGAAGTGAAAATTGCAAATGCGGGGAGGTGTTATGAGAGTTACGGCGTTGAAATTGATGATAGCTTGATGTGCATCGACAGCTCTGATTACGAAGACTGTTTTATCCACGATTTTGGACCTTTATATTCAGAAGACAGGGTCGTTGGTATAATAGCGGTGACGCCGGTGGATTGTGATATGAAATTGTCAATCTTTACAAATGTTTCGTATTTTACTAATTGGATTTTGAGGACTACACATGACGGATGATGTTTCATTTTGATTTTGGTTGTTTTAATTTTTAGGATCCCGTACCCTGTCCCACTTTACAGGTCAAGGGTGGCTTTAGGAGTCAACCCTCAAAAAGCATGTGCACATAAAATTTAGCAGGCGTGTACTTACGGGAGGATAGTGAAAAACCTTTAAACCGTACACTATATAGGTATATATTTTAATAATAATTACAATTAGGTCAGCAGGGCGCGGTTCGTGACAATGCAAGGAGTCCAGGGTCTTCTTATGCAGGTGTAGTACTCAACTTGGCATCTGCAGCGGCGCGAGAAAGGGCGATCTGCAGCGTGCTCGACCTTTTATAGAGCCGGACCCTCGCCAGTCGCCACCACCCGTCACAACGTTGGGTGCTATCGGGATCCTATTATTAAGCCTACACTGCGCCGTCTGTCTGTTGGTCTGTCTGTCACACCGTAATAGGAAACTAGTTGAAAATGGAATCTGTTACTATGATCTTGTGGGGCTCTTGGCTAATTACCAACCGCGCTAATCATACGATTTGCTGCGCTTGCCGCGGTTAGTATGTGGATGGGTAACTGTTCGTTACACATCGAAGCCCCTCTGTGCTTCGGAGAGCACGTTAAACAGTCGTTCCCGGGTGCCATACGAATACCTATGACAGTCGTTACGGGTAGTCAGAAGCCTGAAAGTCTGACAACTGGTCTAACCTTAGGATATCGGCATTACCCAATTACTGGGTTGCAGAGGTCTGATAGAAGTCGCTCCGTGTAAAATACTGGTATTCAGCCGCATCTGGTTAGACTGGAAGCTAACCATAACATAGTTGGGAAAAGGCTAGGCAGAACATGCGGCCTATCTTACTATGGCCTCTACATGGCAAATAAAAAAAAAGTTTAAGCCCAAAGGGAGTCCCCATACAAGAAACCTTGAAGAAAATGCATTCTCTCAACTTTTATTGTTTCTGCTCTTTCTTAAAAACGGTAGGTAATACATAAAAGCGTGGAACTTGGTATGATTGTAGAACATACTCTATGGTTAAACAACAAATAATAAAAATAACTGCCTCGTTGGTCTAGTGGTGACAAGTGCAACTGTACTTCGCTTCCAAACATCCTTCATAATGCGCACGGCAAAAGAGTGGAACTCACTACCTGCGTCTGTGTTCCCGAACGCATACAACCCGAATCTCTTCAAAGTTAAAGCGAACAGGCTTCTTCTGGGTAAGCTCTCTCCATCGTAGACTTAGACTAGAGTCAAGAGCAAACTCAACTCAAATAAAAAAAAGGGAAAGGGTACAGCATACTAAATAAAACAAGAACTATAAAAAAACAAAAACAGAATACTATCCGTAATAAGTAGTATGTGTAGACTTCAAAATCCAATTAGTATAAAACGAAACATTAGTAAATATTGCCAACTTCATGTCGCAGTCTCTCGGCTTCACTGACAGGATGCCTACGACTTTGTCGCCAGCGTAGATAGGTCCAAACTCGTGGATAAAACAGTCGTCATAGTCTGACATATCAATACACATCATACTATCATCAAGTTCCACTCCATAGCTTTCGAAGCACTTCACGGGATTAGCTATACGTACTTCGTAATTAGCTAAATCATTTGTCAAGTATAGCTTCTTATCCATTGTCGAGACTGTTTTCCAAATCGTAGCATCTACTTCCACCGCTTCTTTGTCATCGAAGGTGGAAGACTTCATGGTGTAGGGGTGGAAGTCCATGTTGAGTTTTGCGACGGCGATATCGTAGCGAGGCGTGGGGTTGCTGATGTTGAACTGCTCGTGGAGTCTCCAGAATAGAACGGGGTAGGTGTGCGTGTAGTTGCGGATGAAGTTGTGGTAGAAGAGGACGCGGTGGGTTGCGCTGGGACGCCTGTGGAAAGGATAGAATTTTAAGGTGCTGGTAAGGACAATGTTTAGGATAATATGCGACTTTACGATTACTTTGCGATGCAAAGCTACCTCGTTGGTCTAGTGGTGACAAGTGCAACTGTGATCGTGAGGTCCTAGGTTCGATCCCCAGGTCGGGCAAAGTATTATTGGGTTTTCCGAGTGGAATTCCTCAGTAGCAGCCCGGTGTTTGAATTTATGCCCAGTTGATGGCAATAGGCTCGCCCCTATAACATGGGACTAAAACATAATGGCGTAAAGAGGGTGTTTCTATACACCTCTGCTCAAACCTTCGGGGAATACAGGCGTGATATTATGTTATGTAAATGTATGGAGCAGTAGATTTTTTTCGCGATTTCAGTGTTGGTCCTTAGTAAAAGTTGTTCATAATTATGAGTATAATAAGCCTTTAAGAGGTTTTGCGTTATTTCCATTACACCTTGTATAATCCTAAACGAGAATGAATGACTACTTCTCATGCAAGACTCAATCGAAATGGAATCTGAAGACGACTAACGGAGTCAAGCGTATTCAGGGTGGGGCAGATGGGGCGCCTGCCCCATCCTGGCACAGGAAAGAATAAGTAAATGGTCTAGATTCAGTCAACTTGCCACCCATGTCCACAGAACAATTACACAAAATAGGCAGACCAATGCCCGACTCCGTCTATACTTATTTGGACCTCAAAATTAGGTTATGGGGCATTTCCCTATAATACCTTTTTTTTTCAATTCGACTGCTTGTAGATGGTCTTGCGGAACGTTTCTACGTAACCAGGCAATTATCGGCGAGACCTGAAGGGTCTCCAACCAAACCCATAATCCCATTCTGCACTTCCAAATTTATTGAAAAGACAAATATTTACTGTCTAACTGAGTTTGCCCACCATGGACAAAATCCTTACTCCCATGGAGTCTGACCACTGACCTGCAATGAGCTGAAGTCACCACCCACTTTATAAGGACAATACTAGCAAAGCATGCAAACGACCACAGGTTGGAAGAGTTCCTGGTGATAGCAGCCACGTAAGGGAACCTCTCAGCTATGGACATTGAAGAGTTATCAGCCAAGGTGATAACACCCATCGACTGACTATACTTGTACACCGTCCCTCCCTGCATGTACTCCCGTTTCCTCTCCTCCACGGTGATATCCGTGGCAAACTTTACCATTACACAGACGGCCATGATGGCTATTAGTATCAACATTGTTAAAACTATGCATGCTGCTTTCATTTTTAAATTTCCTTGAATCGATATTCGTTTTTAATTATTTACTGACATATAAATAGTTGTTGCAACATTTGAATTTTTAAAAAGGTGCCACGATAAGAAAATTTCACTGACATGTCAGTAAAGAGTAAGGTGATTCTAGAATCATACTTGTCTGTGACGTGAGTGGAGACCATGAAGGTGTAAGTAGGTTTATGTTTAATAACACTAGAAATAGGACTGATAAGTTAAAGCTTCCTCTCTCCTAATATTTTGTTATTTTGCTGTGCCCGACAGGTTCCCTAATGATCTCATTCTCTTACCACCTACACATTGTGGAATGAAATAAATGATTGAGTATAGGTAAAAATGGATAGCACACTTACGAACACCTACTAAAAGTCAAAACATTTGGCCTTGAATAGTTACTTTGGAATTCTGTCTCTTTCTAAATACTCTACTGAGAAAAAGATAGAATAATAAGTTTGGAAATTTATCTCTTTCTAAATATGGTATTTAAAAAGAGACAGAATTCCAAAGTAAATATTCAACCCCAAATGTTTCTATTTTCAGTAGGTGTTCGTAGTGTGGTGTCCATCTCTATCTATACCTTCATGGTGGGAAGCCACTGTCGCCTAAATGTTGCTAGTTTATTTTGATTTCCTTCTTTTTATGGAATATAGCTGTGTCCTCACGGCTCCGCCCGTAGCCTATGTTACTCAGAGATAATGTAGCTTTCTAACGGCATAAGAATTTTTGAAATCGGTCTAGTAGTTTTTAAATTTATTCGTTACATACAAAAATACAAATCTTTCCTCTTTATAATATTAGTATAGATGTAGATAATTGATTCATGGGTAACTGCCTCGTTGGTCTAGTGGTGGCAAGCGCGACTACTGATCGTGAGCACCTCACAACTTAAACATAACTGGCCAAACGAGGGTGTACTATTTGAAAGAAGAAAGAAAGAAAATAATTTATTTGCTATTTAGTAGGTGTATTTACACCTCTGTCGACAGGCCCGGACTGGCCATAGGCGCCCCGTACACAGTCAATCTCGATCGCGTTCCGCGATCAAAATCAATGATCGCGATCCAGATTGATAATGTACGAATTAGGCGCCCCGTACACAGTCAATCTGGATCGCGATCCGCGATCAAAATCAATGATCGCGATCCAGATTATTTTGTTCCGTTCCGTCAATCTAATTCGTACACTATCAATCTGGATCGCGATCTTTGATTTTGATCGCGGATCGCGATCCAGATTGACTGTGTACGGGGCGCCTTAGATTGACGGATTGATGCATCTGATCACAAAACAATCTGGATCGCGATCATTGATTTTGATTGCGGATGGCGATCGAGATTGACTGTGTACGGGACGCCAAACGGGCAAATCGGGCCCGATGAGCCGGTGTGGCCTGATGGGCCGGTCACACAGTCGGAGAAATCGAAAGAGTGAGGGGAACGTCAAAAAAAATAAAGGCCGTCCAACTATCGCCTATCGCTTGAAAAAGAAGCCGCGAAGATAAAGAAAGAAAGAAAAAGAGTTGGAGAAAGAGTGAGGGGAGCGTCTACTGTGCTGACCGTCTCTCAAATGCCCGGGCCGATTCCAGGTCCCAGTCCGGCCCTGTCTGTCGAACCCTTCGGGCAATACAAGGCGTGAAGTTATATATGTATGTATCTTTGGCAACATATTAGCAGCCGTCTTTTTAATTCATTATTTTTTCTTCATTTGGTTGCGTTTGGCTCTAGTCTCACCTGATGGTAAGCGCAGACAGGGTCTAAGATGGAGCACACGAATACAAGGAACAGAGATGGAACGCAGTAAACCGCTTTGGCTTGACTTTAATGTGAGGGTGGTATCTAGCCAGGCGGACCGTATAGATCCTACCACGTCGCGTATTGTGTTTTGTATAATCTTACAACACGCGTCTATTCCCAGCGTGCGGTGAGGAAGTTTTATATTCTGACCCGTCCCCACACGTTCCTCATGTTGTAGGTGTATAGTATAGGTGGCGGTTATCACTTTCCATCAAGTGGGGCGTCGGTTTGCCTAATAGAAAATAGTAAAACACTGTATCGACGCTCGGCAGCGAAAACCTCGTAAATCCAATTTTCTTCAAAAGCGTTTTATTTGTTGTTTAGATAAACTTGTAATACACGTACTAGTTCAACAAACTTTCAATTCAAATACTTCTAAGCTATCTATGACGTACGATGACAAACTTTTATTAACATTTGATCGGTCATTTTTTTGGCAGGAGACAGTTATTTCTGTCTCTTTAAAAAATTTGTATTTTGCACATACGTGGTTTTTACTGCCGACCGGTGGTATCTATTAAATGATAAATGATTTTTATTTCTGTAAATAAATCTGTTTCAGACACTTTTACAAGTCAATGTAATGTTTTTTTAAGAGTAGATGGCACTGCGCTTTGGTTTAAACCACCAATCCACTTGACTTACACTAATCCTATTCTCGGTGAACGTTTCTGGTGTTTGTCCCCACGAGTGCATTGTCTCTGGACAGTCGGGACTCACAAATATTGACTCGCTCGGATCCGCTTAGCGTACATTAGCTTATTGGTGTGCTGCGTAAAGGCGCTGGATGTGGCTTCGACGTTTTTAAGAATCAGAATAAGATTTGAAACCACAGATAACCTGATAGCGGATAGGTACTAAGCGTCTGGTGTTTACAATGATCTATACAAAGAATTTTATTGTCAGACCTGGTAATATCTGTTTAAAACTTTGTAATTAACGATTCAATTGGTAATTTGTATTCATTTATTATTTAACTGCCTTGTCGGTTTAGTGGTGGCAAGCACGACTGCTGATCGTGAGGTCCTGGGTTCGATCTCCAGGTCGGGCAAAGTGTTATTAGGTTTTTTCGTCTGGAATTCCTCAGTAGCAGCCCGGAGTTTGAATTTGTGCCCGGTTGATGGCAATAGGGTAGCCCCCTATTACATGTGACTTAAACATAACGGCGAAATGAAGGTGTTACTTTACACCTCTGCCCAATCCTTCGGGGAATACAGTCGTGATGTTATGTTATCTTGTCACATAATAAAAAACAAAACAATCCAATTATTTAAAAATAAACAAACAGCTCTATTACTTGAAAATTGTTATTATTCAATTAATGATTTTTAAATGATAAATAGTAACCTTCGACATTGCTCTGTATTTGACATTTACTTATTTGCACAACTCTATATAAGTAATTTAAATTTGATTTAATTTAAATTCTCGCTAACATTTGCATGCCTAAATTTAAGGTAGATTGTAACAAAGATCTATTTTTTTTTATTAACACCTATATTTTATGTACCTACACTCTATGCAAATAAACCGATATTTTATTCACATCTAGTGAATCTATAGCTCCATATTATGTTCCCTCATGTGGGAGCTTTCTGTATTTGTGCACATTGGCACGACTGCGGTTCACTTGCTAGAATTAAGTGAAATACTCCATACAATTGATTTTGTTTCTGGAGCCCTTTTGTTAAGGGGTAGGTCGAACTACTTATGTATAAATATGAATTTATTTATGTTTTTTTTTCTTTTAGTCAATCTTCTCCATGAGTATTACGTGTATTGATTTGGCATGACGAGAAGCTACTGCTTATACGACGAGATCCAAGGGCGATTCATTTTTTTAAAACCGACTTCTTCTTTTCGTGTGGTTAGTGACTAACCTGGTGTCACAGTTTACGCCGCCCATAGGCCTCTGACTTGGCTTCACATGCCGTCGAGAAATATCTCTCAGGCATGCCGGTTTCCTCACGATGTTTTCCTACACCGTATTTAAGCAAGCGATAATTATACAATTCGCACATGAATCCGAAAAGTCAGAGGTGTGTGCCTTGGGTTCGAACTCGGGACCTATGACTTGGCAGCCCGACGGTCACACCACTAGGCTATCACTTAAAACCGACTTAAAAATATGAATAGCTTCAAATAATGGCCAAAATGGCTATATTGAAATGTACATTTTCTGAAGTCGGTGCCTTCTTGTGATCCAAGTAGGTATTACGTAATTGGAGGTTTCCGTGGTATGTTTGTATTTTTTCTTTTAATTTATGTATTCCAAAGTACTACCTCTAAATAGCAGTAATAGCCTAGTGGTGTGACCGTCGGACTACCAAGTCATAGATCTCGAGTTCGAACCCAAGGCAAGCACCTCTGACTTTTCGGATTCATATGCGTATTGTATAATTATAACTTGCTTAAAAACGGTGAAGGAAAACATCGTGAGGAAACCAGCATGTCTGAGAGATATTTCTCGGCGGCATGTGAAGCCAAGTCAAAGGCCCATGAGCGGCATAAACTTCGACACCAGGTTAGTCACTAACCACACGAAAAGACGAAGAAGACCTCTAAATAAATGTTTTCTTTATTTCTTTCTTTCACTTGGGAGATGACAACAAAAATAATTGTATTTCATGCAATAGCTTTTCCCCAATCAGCATCGAACGCAATCAAAATATGTCAAATAAATTAGCGTTGGCATCAGATAGCACGGTACAATAAAAGTGGGGACCGTAGTTGTAATTTAGTGTTATCTATCGATGTGCCGCGTAATGTATGTACGTTTAGATAGGTATCAGGGAGGACCGCCCGTCGAGACGTCTTCAAATGACACTTCGTTGCCCCACACTAGGATTTCTCCTGTATCGTGGGTGCGTTTACAGACACAAATCTTCACATGCATAAACATTCAGACCCGGAACAACTATCTGTAGGCCATACAAATATTTGTTCCGTGCGGGAATCGAACCCTTGCCCCGTAGTGTAGAAGCCGATCGCTCAGCCCCTGCACCAAAGGTGTCGTCATGTTGTGACACTGACAACCCGTAGTACGTGTCATGAGAATATCCAGTTTCGGGGCGACGGATCAGAACTCGAAAGTTCGGGTGAGATTTTTGAAGCTTACATCAGAGAGCAAGAAACCGGTTTTAACCTAAGATAACTATATTACTACTACTAACATCATGGCTACTAGCAACAACAGCACTAAGGGCGATCTCTTATGGGACTCGGACCTCGGCTTAGGGCGTTGCTGGCGGTAGGACTGGGAAGGAGATAGCTTGATGAGGGCTGAATTAACGGTGTGACTGCGGAGTCAGAAAAGACGACCGGCTCCGCGGCGGTGGCGGCAGGTAAGCACGGTGGATCAGAGGCAAGAAACCGGCTCACCATCCTTATAATTTATATTTCATCCCGTCCGGGGACGGGCTAACTTATAAAACTTCCTCACCGCACGCTGGGTATAGACGCGTGTTGTAATATTGTACAAAACAGAGCACGCGACGTTGTATGATATTTACGGTCCGCCTGGCTAGCTACCACCCTCACACCCCAAGCAGTTTACTGTCTTCCATCGTGTGTATGATGTGAGAGACAGAAGGGTATAAGGAAATCCTTCTGTATTTTTGTGTTACTTAGATTCTGTGCTCCATATCTTAGACCCTATCTGCGTTTACCAACAGGTGCGACTAAGGCCAAACACGATTCTGTTAATGAATAAAATAAACTGATTGTAAACGTCCACAGCTAAAGATAGGTCTCCCAATGACCGCTACAATTAACGGTCAAAGAGGAAAATATCATATTCATCTCGCCTGGCAGACATTCATACAATTCCCTGATTCATGGCGCCCTTCTTGGTCTTCATGGTCCTTAATCCAGTTCTAAATGCAAAGACTGGATGTTAAAATATAATGCCCAACACTGACTATCGGGGGGCACTGCAGTGCCCCCGCCAAGTCGAGCGCGAAGCAAACACTGCCGTACCATCCTTTACTGGAACCATTTCGCCGCATTTTCAGGCCCCTATTTGAGAACCTCTGGATAAGACCAGAACGCAGAAATTTTCGTCATCCAGTAAGCTATAATCACATACTTAAAATCCAAAATTTCAAGTCTGTAGCTCATTTAGTTCCGAAGTTAAGCGAAAGCAAAGTTTCGCATTTATGACACTCACTCACTCATGATCATCAGAATAGAACTAGTACTTCCCATAAACTCAGAGGGCTGAAATTTGGTACAGAGTTAGGGTTTAATGGCCACCTAAAGGGAAAACTATAAAAACTAGGATAATCGAAGATCTGGAGTACCTGATGACCCTGATTAGAAAACAGAAGAGCCCAACCAAACTATTAGAGATCGACATACCGCCTTTACAAAAAATATTCAACTTGGTAGGCCGCTTCATTTGATGTCAAAAATTTCAATAGAACCGGAAAAAAAGAAAAAAAATATTGTAATAATAAAAAAACTACTCCTAAAAAGAAAATAAAACTGTGTCAATTAGAAAATAAAATAAATCAACAATATGACGTTTCTACAAAAAGAAGTGAAATCCCACCAAAAACATTCTGTAAAAAACTAGCCAAGTCTCGATGGAGCTGCTTGTTTATCTCTAAAAAGTAATGAAATCTAGACAAAGTCGTGCCAAGTCTAAGGTTCCTTACTGCGATTTCTTTATTATTATAGTTAATGTTGTGTGACTTGGCCGTTGAAGGGTACACAAGGGTACAAAACCAGGTGATCCATGACACCATTGCACCAATCTGTCGCCAGAACCGCTACCCATTGACGATGGAAAATTGCCACTTGGAAAACGTTGATTCAATAACCAGTCAATTGTAGGCTTGATAAAGCTGCGTATTTCAATAATACTTATGTATAGGCGAGCCTAAAACAAACGGTATAAAAAACACCAGTACAGACGGACTTCTAATCATTGATAGAAGTCCGTCTGTACCCGTCCCGTTGACTTGTACCCACTAACGTATAAAGAATGTTCAACGGCCAAGTCACACAACATTAACTATAATAATAAAGAAATCGCACTAAGGAACCTTAGACTTGGCACGACTTTGTCTAGATTTCATTACTTTTTAGAGATAAACAAGCAGCTCCACCGAGACTTGGCTAGTTTTTTACAGAATGTTTTTGGTGAGATTACATATTAACAAACGCGTCAAACGTCCAACCCATCTGAGCGCCTACAGAGTATTCATAGCAATAAGTCACTGGCACTCGTATGTATTCTTTATATTTCTGACAGGAGCTTAGAAATCATTTATCTTTTTTCGTAAACTCAAGTATAGAGTGCGCGCAAGATAACTCTGCGCGCGGCCAAAATCGGAACTAATCATGTTCCGCCATAATGTTGCCGTTTTATTAACTTTGTCACTACATCTACCTGATTTTAGGAATAAAAGAAAATATAATAATAAAGATTATAATAGACCTCATCAGCCGATAATAATCATACTGCATTCTTATTCACTCACGGCACATTTATAACCTTAGTTCTTTTCCTTTGCAAATTACGTAAAAATACGAATTAATTTAATTGATAGGTAGTAAATTTAAACGTACATAACTTAGCTCAATTAAAATATAATAAACAGCAAGAGGGCTGCCCAATTTTAATGCTCACGATATACTACTTTTCCTTGAAAAGTAGGACTTTATATTTTTGCGATCATGGCAACATTTAGCACGCCCTCCGTCGCGCGCAGAGTTATCTTGCGCGCACTCTAGTAAAAATACCGTGTCTTTATTACCTATGTGAATCTATAACTAACTTTGTTAAAAAAATGTGTAATTGAAACGCCCGTTAGTTAACACTCGACTTGCCGATTTGTTATCAAATAAATTATAATTATTTAAATGAGTTAAACCATTAACGGACGCCCAACCGTTTAAATTTTAACTTAATTATAACATCTTTTCATTGTACTGCAGATAGTACAGCCAGACAAAAAAATTATAATTGTTTGAGAACAAAAACAAAACCAAAATAATATTTGACTGACGATTGTATTTTGTTTGCGATTTGGCAACAATTTTGTTCGTAGAATTGGCACGCTGTGTTATACTTTGTTTCTCAAAAAAAGTCTTGAGTTAGTATTGTACACATAAATAACAATAACTATAAAACTTTTGTCGACAGTACACAATCAAGTTAGTGCGCAACTACTTTCCACCCCACAATAAAAATATTCATATCGCTATTCCGTCCCTTTCTCTCTAAGAACAAATTGCGTAACAGTGACTAAGAGGTAGATATGGCAATTTATCAAAAATTTTGCGAGGGAGCGAAGAGATATTTATCTCTATTAGTGTTTTGTATCTTCATCCCTCGCGTTGAGGGGGTAATATTAAGTGTATGTTGTTTTGGTAAGATTTTTTCAGTGTGTTAAGTGGGATGGAAGAAGGATATTTTAATGTTTTTGGTCATATACCTACTCACTATTCAAATTTAGGTTGCCGTTTAGTTCGTGTCGTCACTTTTATTTTTCGCACGGGCTCTTTCACAAGCAGCTTTAGGTACTATTAAAATATCGTTCCGCCAAGCTTTTCCCAACTATGTTGGAGTCAGCTCACAGTCTAAACAGATGCGGCTGAATACCAGTATTTTTAACCGACTTCCAAAAAAGGAGGAGGTTCTCAATTCGTCTGTATGTTTTTTTTTTGTTTTAATGTTTGTTACCTCATAACTCCGTCATTTATAAACCGATTTGGATAATATTTTTTTTGTTTGAAAGGATATACTTCCAGATTGGTCCCATTTAAATTTGGTGAAGATCTGATGAAGAACTTCGGAGATAGACAATAGAACTCCTCAATGACGAACAGTACGCATAATGTGATGATGTGATTATGTTACGAGCAGCGTCTTTAGTAGGTCCAACCATATTTTATAATTAAGGCCACTAAAACGAAAAAAATAAAAAACATTTTAACAAAAATTAAACCGACTTCAAAAAAACGATGAAAAGAATAAAATAATTACTTACTTACCATATTATAAAATTAACAGTTTCAGAAGTCGGTGCCTTCAATTTGGTTCAGCGTGGATTAGCACCGACTTCTAAAACTGTTAATTTTATAATATGGTAATTATTTTATTCTTTTCATCGTTTTTTTGAAGTCGGTTTAATTTTTGTTAAAATGTTTTTACACGGAGCGACTGCCATCAGACCTCCGCAACCCAGTTACTGGGCAATGCCGATATCCTAAGGTTAGATCAGTGGTCAGACTTTCGGGCTTCTGACTACTCGTAACGCCTGTCATAGGTGTTCGTATGACACCCGGGAAAGAAGGCTTAACGTGCTCTCCGAAGCACGGAGGGGACACGATGTGTAACGAAAGGTCAATGATCCGCGCGGTCGCTAATAAATAAGAAACAAGCCCCTCAACTCCTTTACGGTCATTTAATTGATATCCTTAGTTTGTAAGCCCTGGCTGGGGGCCTTAAAGTTATTATTGGCCACCACAGGATTGTCCGGTTGAGCAGTATCAACCTCAAGAGAGTTTTAATGTTGAACAGCGAGTGGTCCTATATAAAAAAAAATCAACTCCTTTACTATTAAAATAATATTATTTTTTTTCCTTATGGACCTCTGTCTGTATAGGTAGTTACTTTTACGAGTCCATTTTATTTTTTTCTAGGTCGTTTTTTTTTTCCTAATCGACTATTATTGGCGAGACCAGAAGGGTCTCCAAACCAATATCTAAGTTAACTACCTAACTAACTACTCTAACTACTGTAACATCATGACTATTGAAGCAGCAACACCTCTAAGGGCGTCCCCTAGGGGGGACTCGAACCTCATAGGGTGTTGAATGCGAGAGGACTGGGAGGGATACGACAGCTTGATGAGGGCTGTATTAACAACGGTGTGACTGCGGTGTCAGAAGGGACGACCGGCTCCGCGGCTGCGGCGGGCGAGCACGGTGGATCGGGGGCGGCTTTTCTAGGCCGTCCCGCGTTTTCTTTTCTTATCCCAAAAAAGCAACGCCGAAAACAAACTCCCGCCGAAAAAGGATATGGTGCTTACTAACGGCTCAGTAAAGCAGTGATAGCCTGGCGGGTGAACGCTTGCCTTCCCATGCAGGAGGGTCTAAGTTTGGTGCCGGCCTGCACCTATCACTTTTTGATGTTGTTCTGCCAAGCCTTTCCCCAATTATCTTGGGGTCAGCTTCCAGTCTAACCAGATGCGGCTGAATACCAGTATTTTACACGGAGCGACTGCCATCAGACCTCCGCAACCCAGTTACTGGGCAATGCCGATATCCTAAGGTTAGACCGGTTGTCAAACTTTCAGGCTTCTGACTTCCCGTAACGACTGTCATAGGTATTCGTATGACACTTTTTGAATTCATATCGACGGTCCCTACGTACAATCCCATATGTGGTAGATACGTGATTTGCATGTTTTGTTTTAGTGACCTTCAGGCTACCCCAGACTATCGTTTAGTTTAACAAAAATAAGGCTAACTTGACATATTGACCATTAAATCCACACACGACATTTCCCATAACTACAAAATTTTCTAAAATTTCCGACTTAGAACCACAGCAGTGGCAGTCCAGTAATTTTACTTTGGATTTTACTTTTTATACTTTTTAATACTAATTACCTACACTGCTGCGCCGTTTTATATGAGACAACCAGATTGTTTTGACATTTCCAGATCCATGCTCTTGTGGGGAAGTTCCTCAATTTTGTGAATGCGTCAATCACTTACACTAATGTTGTAAGCAGTATTTAAGTGGTGGGTGAATGGTATACATAATATTCCACGTACAATTTCATAAATGGCAATTACGACTTTGATTAATTTAAAGACTACCACGTAAAAGTCAATAAGTACCACTTGCAATAGGGAAGATTCCGTATAATTCCGATGTATATGTAACATAAAAGTTAGTAAATACCACTTAAGGTATTTGCAATACGGATTATTCCGATGTATAAGTAAGTAAGCGAAAAATAATACACTAAAAGTGATTTTTATGACCTATCTTCTTATTTTTTATAATACAAATCACATATTAAACCTCTATACCAAATTTCATGACATCACGTTAAGTAGAACATGATGTAGGTACACGTATTTGAAACTTTGAAACGCTCTCCTGTAAAATTTGTGTTTTGTAGTTACGGGATTATTCGTAGGGACCGTCGATATGCGGATCAGAATTTGATTATCACTTGCGTTAACGGTGAAGGAAAAACATCGTGAGGAAACCTGCACACCTGAGAGAGCTCCGTAAAGTTCTCGAAGGTGTGTGTAGTTTGCCAACCCGCACCAGGCCAGTGTGGTGGACTAAAATCTAAACCCTTCTCATTCTGAGAAGAGGCCCATGCTCAGCAGTGGGATAGTAATTGGCTGGTTATGCGGCACACAGGTAAATGTTCACCCCATTAAGAATGATCTTATTCTTCTTCTTCTCGTGTGGTTAGTGACTAACCTGGCACAGTTTATGCCGCCCATGAACCTCTGACTTGGCTTCACATGCCGTCGAGAAATATCTCTCAGGCATGCCGGTTTCCTCACGATGTTTTCCTTTACCGTTTTTAAGCAAGTGATAATTATACAATACGCACATGAATACGAGAAGTCAGAGGTGCGTGCCTTGGTTTCGAACTCGAGACCTATGATTTGGCAGTCTGATGGTCATATCACTAGGCTATCACTGCTAAGTATTTTAAGAATGATGACTACTTCGCAGTAGTCATTTTTTTTATTTAAACACCATTGCGACGCTCGGCAGTGAAAACCTCGTAAATAAAATTTTCTTCAAAAGCGTTTTGTTTGATGTTTATATTGATAAACTCGTCTTACACACGTACTAGTTCAACAAACTTTCATTTCAAATACTTCTAAGCTATCTATGACGTACGGTGATAAACTTGTATTAACACTTGATCTGCCATTTTTTTGCAGGGGACAGTTTTTTTCCTCTTTTAAAAATTTGTATTTTACACATAAGTGGTTTTCACTGCCGACCGACGATTGGCTGAGTAATGCCAATTTAGTATTTCTACTCGACAAGAGATGGCGCTGTTACTAGCTATCGCAACGAGCCCTGTGAAAAAGCATGTGAGTAGCAGGATCAATAATACACCGTGTTTGTTTTTCGTACTGAAACAATTCTTGAAAACACAATGGTGATGGTTGATACAATTTTACTTTGCTAACCTCTTCAGACTGTGTGTAGTGTAAGAAATCGGTAATAAATCTACTTTTTCAGGCGATTTTCACAAGTTACTTATAAAAGGTACCTACGTGCTAAATTTTTCATTACTGCTAGATAAAAGTAGAGTTTTATTTCATTCTAGCCTTTTCCAATTCCAAATTTGCTAAAGACAATTGGAATTCTAACCAATAACAGCTATAAATATAATTTTGTCGTACGAAACTACCGCCATCTGGGGGGCTAATAGTATAAATATAATAATAATCACCCTTGGTGAATCATTTCCGTTTGATATTCGTAGTCATAACTGCAAGTGGACTGCACATCAAGTCCGCAGTTGTCACGCAGTTGCGCAGACTGTAGGCAAGGGCGTAGCCAGGTACAGGCAAGGTGGAGCAGCCGCCCGCCCCTGGCAGTCTGGTTAAGGGCTCAGTCGGAGTGCTCCTGAACCGAACAGTAAATAATTTTAAGCAAAGTTGCATTAAAAATCATTCAGAAAATTATTCGCTTTGCATGTTTTATACTCACTTTTTAGAGTTCCGTATCCATAGGGTAAAACGGTACCCTATTACTAAGACTCCGTCCGTCCGTCTGTCACCAGGCTGTATCTCATGAACCGTGATAGTTAGATGATTGAAATTTTCATAGATGATGTATTTCTGTTGCCGCTATGACAACAAATACTAAAAAACAGAATAAAATTAATATTTAAGGGGGCTCACATACAACAAACGTGATTTTTTTTGCTCGTTTTTGCTCGATATTGATAACGGCAACAGGTAGACGCTTGAAATATTCACAGAATATTTAGTTATATATTCACTTTGAAAATAAATACTTAAATGAATATAAAACAAATATTTAAGGGGGGCTCCCATACAACAAACGTGTTTTTTTTTTGCCGTTTTATAGATAATGGTACGGAACCCTTCGTGCGCGAGTCTAACTTGCACTTGGCCGGTTTTTTCATTAATAAACGTTTTAGTAGCATGAATTATTATTAGTTTTACTTTACGTTGTAAACGAAATTGATTTATATATGTAACACTAAGAATATTGCATAGCTAAATGGTAAATAAAGGTGCAAATATATATTATTATGATTTAATAATAAGGCAAAGGCCAGTTAGTACCGTAAAACCTGGCAACTTTGCCCTTGAGGTATGACTTTGCCCAGCTGTGCATTTTTTTAAAAATTTGATGCATAGCAAATTTGTCTATAGTTAGGAGTATTCTTTTGCCTGTGGTAGAAAATTGATTATTTTTCTGACAATACCAAGTGACGTAATGTCACCTATGTTACTTCCGTTGGCTGTCAGGAACCTTTAAAAGTTGGTATTGTTTTTAGCGGGCAAAAACCAGTCAAAAAACTTTATCAAAAAGTGATAGTTGCAGATACAGTAGGTAATTAATTTTTTTGCCACCGTTAATATGTATGAAATGAATAATATAGACTGGTATTTCACACAAAACATCTCATAAAATTGTAAAATATATTGATGGGCAAAGTCACATGCATGTTTTTTGAGCATGGTTGACGACATTGCCCACCAATTTTTTTTCCGTAGGGTTGTCACCTGTAATTTTTAAATTTATTATAATTTTAAGAGGTACCTATGCACAAACTAATAGAACGCTAAAAGAGAAAAACTTGTAAATGTTTTGGTGGCTTCTGATGAATAAGGTTGTCCAATGACCAAGTTGGACTAGAAAACGCTAGTTTTTAGCAAATTGGAAGAAAAGAAACCTGATGTTACATATTTAATGGAACAATTCCCAGCAATACATGTGTAGAACTATTTATAAATAGGCATTCATCGAATTTGTTAGTTCGAACAGTATCTGCAACTGGTGACTGTCTTCCGACATATTGTGTAGATGTTTAGTCACATATTTTGTCTTTTGGCTACCTTAAAGTTAGTAATATATCGTAGCAATATAACTTAACTGGCAATATACCGTATATCTTCATTTTGTATCCATTACATACTTATGGATGGCGGATGTTAATGGGAACGCCGGTAGAGGACGTCCTAGAAGGACATACATCGATGTTATTGGTGATGTTCTTCACAAAGGTCAGGTGCGTAGTACTCTCAACCGGCGTGCGTGTATGACAAGATGTATGAATGTGGATGAAGCGAAAGGGGTATGTAAGAGTCGTAGCATGTGGCGTTCTATAGTTTCTGCCTACCCCCATGGGAAAAAGGCGTGAGTTTATGTATGTATGTACATACTTATTGAATTTATGATTATCTCAATAGAAATATTCCACATCAAAAACTTTATCATTAAGTATTTAAATGTAGCATTTATTCAATGATGACAGCCCTTAGACATTGACCATTATGGTAAGAAAAATGTACTAGGAGGCTTTTTGACTTTGCCCCCTCAATTTTGAAGGGCAACGAATATGTTCATTCATCTCATAATTTGATACTATACTTTATGGCCCTGTATTTATATTCAGCCATTTTAAAAATAATGATACGGTTTATAGTATCTGAAATATTACAAGTTGGCAAAGTTGCCAAAAACCTGTGATTCTTTGCCCAACAATTATAATTGTGTTTTTTACACACACAAATTCATTTTTCTGGATATTTTCAATAATAAATATCGAGATATGAACATATAGTATTGTGTGGTACAAAAATAATATGAAATACATTAACGTTTTCGGAAATAACTCAACTAATGCAAAAATACTCTGATTTTTTGGGCAAAGTTGCCAGGTTTTACGGTATTGTAAAAAAAAGTTTTTTTTCTTTTTTTTTCCTCTATGTTCTTTAATAATTTGTACGCCATAGAGGCTAAACATGACTGTCTATTATATTTTTTTTGTAACATCTTGCATGCATATGTATGTATACTCATGTTTCAACAAATAAAACCATCTTTATCTTGCCCCCCCCCCCCCCCCCCGAACTAAATCCTGGCTACGCCCTTGACTGAAGGTATCTTAAGTGTCTTCAAGTTGCATCTTGGCAGTTACTTAGTTTGCAGTTGCGACCACAGATTAGTGATATTGGGTGTCCTGTCCGTCAGAAACCTAGATCAATTCCAACCAAACCGAACCCAACGGTTCATTCATGTAGTTTTCTTTTACAAAAACATTCAAATTATTTGTCATCAAAAACAAAACTACACATTTTGAATTTCGACAATTTTCGTAAACGAAAACTAACTGTCGGTTGTGGTTAGTTTTTTTTAGATGAAGTTGCCTCCATTTTTTATTACGAATATGAAACGAATTATGATTCATCATAATTATATTATTATGACGTTACGTTTTTCCTATTTTAGCCTTCCAAAAATATGTAGTAGTAGTGGTAAATATCTGTACCCTACTGTCTTACACGACAACAAGGTATAACAATATACCTATGTATAATCTACCATGACTAAGTAGGTACTTAAGCATGGGTGTAGCCAGGATTTTGTCCAGGATGGGCCAAACTCAGCCAGACAGTAAATATTTGTCTTTTCAATAAATCTGGAAATGCAAAATGGGATTATGGGGCACTTTTGCCCCATAACCTTATTTTTGAGATCCAAATAAGAATAAACGGAGTCGAGCATTGGTCCGCCTATTTTGAGTAATTGTTCTGTGGATATGGGTGGCGAGTTGACTGAATCTAGACCATTTACCTGTTATTTTCTGCGCCAGGCTGGGGCAAGCACCCCATCTGCCCCACCCTGAATACGCCCATGGGTACTTGGGTAATTATGTAGATCGAAGCAGAGTATCCAAATATGCAAGCTCACTACCGCATAACTGCCAAATACTGCAGTAGTTTGTTTGTCCATTAATGGCCGAATACTCAAACGCTACTTAATTTTACGTAAGTCGTTAAGCCGTAAGTCTCGTGCCACTGTCACTTTAAAGTGAATTGACAGTGACATCTCGAGACTTAACGGCTACTTAAAATTGAGCAGCGTTTAAGTATTTGGCCATAAGTATGCTAACGAGGCTGGCTGTATACAAGGTTGGTCGGAAAGGGGGTACTAAGGCGAAAGGGTGTTAAAGTACACATACTAAGGGATAACTTTTGCTCTACAATTGATAGTTTAAGAGAAATAGCTTTTCAAAGATATCGTAAAAAATATGCTAAAATCTATCAGTCTATAGCTATGATCAGTTGTGTTTACTATTTAGGTCATATTTGGGGTCACGGATTAGAAACTTAATTTTCTGAATTCATAACTAAAGCAGGTATGTTTTTTTAAAAAGCTAAAATAAAAATCGTTTTGCACGCAATTTTTTTTTATCGATATTTGACATTTTAACACCTGCTTTAAAATAGTCATCAGTGATATTTTAAGTGGCCCACGGCGTAGTACCCCCTTTCCGACTAACCTTGTATAATAATATTATTGAGCAATAATTCTACTTCTAATTAACAACGGATCGTACGATTAGCGAGGTTAATCTGCGCTTGCTGTAATGATGTCACATTTGTCGACCGATGACAATCCCAGGAGTGCGTGATATACGTTTCAGCAAAAATAAAAATATATCTTAATCTGTGAATCTACAGAATCAGACCACAACAATAAAGTATTATGAAGCCAATTATGCATATCATATAGGTATTATAATATAAACTTATAAAATTCCTTAATGATGTTAATTTGTTAAAATCTAACTTAGGCATGGAAGTAGGTACCTACTCTAGGTACCTCTACCTATTAAATAGGTAGGTACATACTCCACAGACTCAGAGCGGAAGTAGCTGACAGTATACAAGTATAAATCAATTGATTAGCTTTCCTTACAAGTCGAACAGGCCTACGCCGACCTTGATTCAGTGAATTCCTAAGATGAAATCAAGATCTACCTGACTAATAGCCGGTTTCTGAGTTGAGAATTCTAAGATATGCAGGCCTTACCATTTAAGCTTAGATTATGGAGCAAATTCATGCTCAAATGTTACTTAAGTTCTACTTATCTTAAAATTCTTAAATCAGGTACCGGCTGTAAGTAGCCAACAACTGACCGTATATGGTCATCCGCTCAATAAAACAATTTCTAACTGGAAACAGTATTATTTAACAATGAAATATCAGTCTCAACTTCATAAAAATCGAACAAAAATAACGATGAGTCAAACTTTGTTCTCGATTGCGCGAAATCGGACGTCCAAGTACGTTTGCCAGAGCAGAGCAGAGAGTGAATCAGCTGCGTGAAAAAATCAATACTGCGCGCGTTACATGAATTTATTCCGCATTTACAATGAACTAAGACTTGAATCAGCCTTAAACGTGTGTGTTTTGAACAATATAATCCATAATAATAGTTGTTTTATTGAAAATTAGTCATAATTTAAAGTTAACTACGCTAATTACACCGACCGACGAAATTAAATTAACACCGCAGTGAACGTAGCCACAGGTAATTGCTGCATTAGATCAAAAACGCACCAGATGGCGCAGTAGTACTCGTGATGTTGTTACATACTGTATGGGCGTGTGAGTGCTTGTGTAAAAATTTAAGTGTTTTGTGTTGTTTTAAGCGCTAATGGAGAACGAAAACGGTAAGAATAGTTATATACCATTCCATACTCTCACATACGCTAATCTCAACTTCGCCGACTTTACAGAAAACTCGTAGGAAATGAGAATTCTTACATCTGTCCGATGAGACGTATAACCCAACCGAATTTGGGTCGCGTCATTATCGATGCACTTCCTACTTTAGTCCCGTCCATTTCAATTTGGCAGGGTTATATTCCCGCCATCTTGTGACTTGAGCTTTCAGGATTTCGTTCGTATATATATATCGATCGGAAGCTTAGTGTAACCTAATTCCTTCGTTATTCTCGTTCTACATGAAGCATAGAGTCTGTTAAATGTTGATAATTAATTCGTTTTACATGTTAACATGTCTAAATTGGCACCATTAGGCTTTGTTGACATAGAGTAACATGTAATTTTTTGTGTAAAAGTTGTCATTAGCCCGTTTCTTTGGGAGGAAGCCGTGTAAAACTTCAATATGAAGGATGTTTTCTCACAGTTGCTCTCAAACACTTCTCAATTTGTTAATAATGGTTGTAGTTCGCGTAAATTCTGTCGGCCTTGCTTGAGGCGCCTACATGACCAAGAGTGACATCAGATTTCGTAAATAGATTTTACTAAAGAATACTTTGTTTTTGGTTGATGTTACTACATCGGACGCTATTCGTCTCGACTCGTTTACCTTTGAATATAATTTGAATATCGTCAATGCTAGATTAGATGGTAATGTTGAACTGAAAATATTTCATTTTCCTATTTGATCTGAGTATAGGTAAGTACTAAGTACGCGACCTATCGTTTCGTCTCGCGTTATTCTATAGGTAATCAATTTTACGACTAAATCTTCTGATAGTCAAATGTTTTCAAATATAAACTGGGTAGGTACACCCTTATTACAAAGGATGGTTTAATTGAAACCAAAACCTAGATTAAAAATATATCCATCACTTTCTAACGTCATATAACAAAAAGAGACAGGGCTATTTTCAAAACTGGGATTTTCCTTTTGTAATAAAGCAGGATTATATTTTGAGTATGACCTATAATAATTGATCAATTTATTCTAATAAATGTTGCTGAAAAAATTCCATGTTGAAACCATACTATAGTCACACACAATTATAATAAACAATGATTAATAAAATAATTATTATTATGAACAATTCCAATGTTCTCATCTATAGTATGACAAATAAATGATAATGAATTAATAATTAATTCATATTAAATTCAATGAATTTGTCACAGATCTACGAGGTAAACAACCAATGTGTAGTGTATAATAAATGCCTGATAAAATTATTAAATAATTTTTACTAAAGGAAAATTAAGTCAAAAAATTGAACCAATTCCGGGTAGCTACATGAAGTAGTTCTCTTAGAATGCGAGTGAAACCACGAGCAACGGCTAGTAGTTCATGTGTTCTTTTCAACACTTCATCGCTGTTCAGTACACTACATAACATCACGCCTGTATTCTCTGAAGGTTTGGGCAGAGGTGAATAGTAACACCCTCATTCCGCCATTATGTTTCAAGTCCCGTGTAATAGGGGGCGAGCCTATTGCCATCAACCAGGCACAGATCCAAACTCCGGGCTGCTACTGAGGAATTCTAAATGGAAAAACCCAATAACACTTTAAAAATAGAACTGTTATGATTTTATCAACTTTGAAGTACATTAAAGAATTACCTAAAGAGAGTGGGCAGTAGCGTCCTCCCTGTCTGTTAAATAACAACATAGTGTGATAATATCAATCCATTTGCCAAGAGTAGGGATGGTGATTAAGGCCCTTTTATCTGCTCATCATAGTGGTCATTGAGATGCCCATGTCTGAGTGGACGTGTACAATCTTATATGATGAATATTAAACCAAATATTAAGTCTTGTTGGTCTAGTGGTGGTAAGCGCGACTGCTGATCGTGAGGGCCTGGGTTTGACCCCTAGGTCGGGCAAAGTGTTATTGAGGTAAGCAGTGGTGTTATCCTATTACAGGAGTGTGTACACCCACGTTTCGCCTCTGGTAGTAAGTCCCATGTAATAGGTGGCGAGCCTATTGCCATTTTTCGGGCACAATTATGGTGTCAGGTTCGCCGCAGTGGCGGTCCGAGAGGGGGGGGGGGTCATAGGGGTCATGACCCCCCCTGATAATCGTACACGACAAATTGACAAACATAAAAACAGATAATTTACAAAAACTAAATTTGTGCTTAAATTCTAATGTGCTTAACTTATTTGATTGTTCTGTTAATATGACCCCCCCTCCCCCCAAGTCTGGCTGTGACGAACCTGGTTTGACGCCTATTACGACTCTTGCTTGGCGACAAAAGAGTGTTGGAAGTTGACTCAGCAGTTGTTGTGCCAATGGTCGTTACGGCCAGTGGCTTAATAGGCAAGAGCCTCGACTAACATCTGATGAGGATCTCATTGGGCAGCTGGGTCAAGGGTCTGATACAGAGAGCGGTACTTCTGGACACGGTGCGTATTGTTAGGAAGTTCCTCTCTCTGAGGCCCTGACCACCGGTAGCTTGGACCCTGTTCCCGATGTATAGTTATTATTTTAATAATATCGCTTTACAATACTTCATTCCAAACTGTAAAGTATGAGCATCATGCAGCTATTAGTGATACGCTTATAATCATATCATATTACTGCCTATTGTCTGGTAATATGAGTCTGTCATGCTCACTTAAATGTCTTGCTGATGGTGGCGTTGTTTATCCGATCGTTGAGTTCCCTATAATATGGTTGAGCTGACCGATGCGGATGTACACGTCATGCTCGTGAACGGGTGCCGTCTGTCGGGACTGGTCAGCTCTTAACTGCTATGGCAATCATAGAAGGCATATTTTTCTATTTGTTACTCTTATGTGAGTTTATTTGTTACATTAACCTGCATTATTCTCATTCTATTTCTCACACTACTGTAATGGAATTGTAATGAACTACTATTTTAAAAAGAGTATTCATGGAGTTTCTTGCTGGCTCTTCTCCATAGAACCTACCTTTTGGAACCGTGCACCTAGTCGTGACGTTTTAAAAGTGCCTGAAATCTGGTCTATTTGAAATAAAAAACTTTGACTTTGACTTTGATGCTGGTGGGCTACTATTCATCGTCATCCGTTCCCCCACTGAATTTAATTTTTAAATGAATTTATCCTCATTCACCATATCTGTCCGGAAGTTAAAATTTATTATAACAGTAATTAAGTATTTCATGAATGATTGATTTATGAAATAATGGATGTCATTATGCAATAACTATGTATTGCACAATTTTTCCTTGTTTTATCAAATAGTAATTGTTTGGTCCATTAAGGTACTTAATAGGTACAATTAATTAATGTTTTGTTTTATTAAGTAATTAAGGATAGTTTTTTTTATTTTTATCAGTATCCTGGTACTAATGAAGGCATTAAACTATCCACTTTTTTGGTATACACAGTTTTGGTATACGATAATTGTCAGAATGTTTTGTTTGGTTGTAATTTGTCAAAAATATTACATAACATCACGCCTGTATTCCCCGAAGGGTTGGGCAGAGGTGTATATTTACACCCTCATTTCGCCGTTATGTTTAAGTCCCATGTAATAGGGGGCGAGCCTATTGCCACTAACCGGGCACAAATCCGGACACCGGGCTGCTACTGAGAAATTCCTAATGGAAAAACCCATAACATTTTGTCCGACCCGGGGACCGAACCCAGGACCCCATGCTCAGCAATCGTGCATGTGACCACTACATCAACATGGCAGTCAACAATTTTGTTCGGTACAATTTTCCAGCTGATGGTGTATGACCATTATACGCAATGAGGAACAGAGTATTATAACCTTGTGTAACAGAAAACTCAATAAATTGTCGTACTTGGGAATCAAACCCGCGGATAGGGTATTCGGATGTCCGGCTTTTACAGTCGTGTCCGGCCAAAAATATACCAGTTCGGCCTGTCCGGCTTTTGTTAGGCTTTTGGTCAACCCCGCCCCTCCAAAAGATGACGATGATTCATAATCTTTACATAGTATAAAACAAAGTCGCTCCCGCTGTCTGTACGCTTAGATCTTTTAAACTACGCAACGGATTTTAATGCAGTTTTCAGCAATAGATAGAGTGATTCAAGAGGAAGGTTTATATGCCCCACATTAGTATCTACATTGCACCCGTGCGAAGCCGGGCCGGGTCGCTAGTAACATATAATTAAGAGTAGAGTAAGTCTCAAATGAATGATAGTAATAAATACACAAATAAAAGTATCAATTTTTATTTCATTTAGAAAACATTGTGTCAGCCTTTTAGGGCAAAATGTCCGGCTAAATATGAATCTGTGTCCGGCTTTTCTATTTTTGAGCCTGGCAACCCTACCCGCGGACCACACGGTCAGCAGTCACGTTTACAACAATTACTCCAAGTAGATGATTGTTTAATTAAATTTCAAGTCAATGACAGCCATTACATTATTATGCACAATGCACTATTGTGCGTTCTTATCAGTAATCCTAATATGTATACAATGCAGATTATCATACATAAAGGCTGGGCTACACGGTACATATCGATCGGCAGTTCTGTCGATGTAGTGGTGGTGGTGGACTGAGGTATCTTTGTAGTTTCAGTTAGGCACTGTTTAGACGAAAGTACCTAACTTTCGTTATCGATACGCTATTATCGTTTCAATAAAGCTAACTAAATAAACTGCCTCGTTGGTCTAGTGGTCGTGAAGTCCTGTATTCGATCCCCTAGTCAGGCTGTGTTATTGGGTTTTTCCGTGTGGTATTCCTCAGTAGCAGCTCGGAGTTTGTGGCCCGGTCGATGACAATATGCTGGCCCGTATAACATGGGACTTAAATATAACGGCGAAATGAGGGTGATACTATACATCTCTGCACAACCCTTCGGAGAATACAGCTGTGATGTTATATTATGTAAAACTAACTACTAACGAAGACAGCCATACTAACTAACGATACACTAATTAACGTACCTCGGTTCTTTCTGGGTATAACCACAAAATAGATAGGTACAGAAGTCAGTCTACATACAAGTGCGCTCGAGCAACGCACACATAGACACTGCTCACGGACACGATATCTCGGACTGTTTGGGACCAGAGGGCGAGTGAGTGCGAGCGCGAGTGCCATGCGCTTGAGAGAGATAGATATATAGATAGAGCGACCGCCGAGCGTAGTTATGAAAAGTGAAGTACATACATGTGATTGATTTCTGTACCGATCTGTTTTGTGGTATAACTCTCTCTTGATCATAGCACCCAATCCTTCACCTTTTGGCATCCAATCTACTCCAGCATTTGATAAAACTCTTATACCGCGGTCACGCTAGGACTACTTTTTTTAACTATTCGACTGCTTGTAGATGGTCTTGCGGACCGTTTCTACGTAACCGGGCAGTTATTGGCGAGATCTGAAGGATCTCAAACCAATAGGGACGAGTAAATTACTCAACCTAACTACTACTACTAGCATCATGACTACTAGCAACAACAGCACTAAGGGTAACCCCTAATGGGACTCGGACCTCTGCTTAGGGCGTTGCTGGCGGGAGGACTGGGGGGGAGACAGCTTGATGAGGGCTGAATTATCGGTTTAAGCGCGACGCCTGTTGTTTCCTTCATCTATGAATCCGTTCGACAGCCATTACATTTTTAACCTTTTCACCGTCACCATACACAGAACGCGATGGCTCGCCAGCGCCAAGCTATAAATGTATAACGAAATATATAGTAAACAGTAGTGATAAGCTGATGACCTGTTAAATACAGTAAACTTATATTTATAACATAGTTAAAATGAAGAGCTTCTAATGAAGTTGTGGCGCTGGAAGCACGAAAATCTGGAACTTCTATTGAAGTCCGTGGCGGTGGAAAGGTTAAACAAATCTATTGGCGATACAGTGCAAATTAACATTAACAATATACGGTCGTTACACGAACAATAGGTAAAATAGATCGACAAAATTCAATAGTCTTGTAAAGTACCTAAAACGGGAGTTGGAGCGCTTAATCGATACTACGTAACCGTCCGACCGAATGTCGTGGCCCGTGGCCTGTGGGCGCGTGAATACATTGCGAAACAGTCGTACATCGATAAAATATAGAACGTGTGCCTTAGCCCTTACAATTATGCGAATAGATATTTTAATAACATTGTGTCTATGTTATTATTATGTACTTATGATAAATTATTATATACCCAGAACCTACAAGTATTTCAAAGTAACTTGGGTACTCTTTCGTAGGCCATATTGAGTTTTATTGTATTGCAAGTTATTTGCAAGTTTTCATTAAAGAACTGAGCAACATTTAGACTAGTATTGGCAAATATAACAAACTAGCTGTGTCCTCACGGCTCCGCCCGTAGCCTATGTTACTCAGTGATAATGTAGCTTTCTAACGGCAAAATATTTTTTGAAATCGGTCCAGTAGTTTTTAAGTTTATTCGTTACATACAAAAATCCAAAAATACAAATCTTTCCTCTTTATAATATTAGTATAGATTAGTATAGATAACCAATAAAATCGATAAAAAAAATTAACACTTCTATTCGATATTAATAAAATTACCGTTATCGAATAAAAAAATAATTTAACAATTCTCGGTTGGTAGTGTTGGTACCTACTACTGTTGGTAGTTCATTTCATTCGTGATTAACCCTAGCGAAATTTATTTTTCAACGAAAAAATTAACTGATGTTTACAACTAATAAAATTATCGATAAAAATATTTATCAATTACCAGTTGACAGTTAAATAAAAATCAATAAAACCATCTCTAATTTAGACCCTTGAAAACATGCCAAGTTTGTTCTTGACCAAAGAGCAACCTTGACAAGTTTGCTCTTTCTTTTATGTAACCTTAACTCCCCTGAAAAAAACCACGGAGGTAGAGGTCGAGGGCTGGAAATGGTTCGTTAAAATATTACACAGTGCGAGCGCGGTCGGTTTTGCAAGGACTTGGCCTTGCCATATTAGGTTTTTCCGTATGGAATTCCTCATTAGCAGCCCGGTGTTGGGATTCGTGCCCGGTTGATGGGAATAGCCTGGCCCCCTATTACATGGGACTTAAACAACGGCGAAATAAGGGTGTTACTATACACTTCTGCACAACCCTTTGGGGAATACAGGCGTGATGTTATGTTGGCCTTGCGCACTCTGTGAGCTTAAATTCTCAACACAATTATCAATTAATGAAAGATCTTTCAAAAGTCAATGGCCGACAAGAAAATGTGTAAAGAAAAATGAATAAAAATAAAGTCGTTGCCTTCACAACTATGGCTTCTAAGATTGTTGTTTTTACAAGAATAGCCTATTGAGCTAATTTCATAATAATGTTTCAGTTGTGTAAGGTTGCTTGAAGTGCTAAGTAACTTGGAAGGAAAAGGGTCACTTCTAGGCGGAACATGTTTTATTAAAAAACTTTGATTCACGTGTATTTTTATTGTTTTTTTCTTGTGAACATCGAAATTATATAGACGATGTTAGGCTGGGTCCCATTTTTAATTCATTTTTTTATATATATATATATATATTGAAAAACGGTTATGCTTACAAGTATAATGATGTCGTCTACATACACGAATACGATTAAAATTTGTAGTCTGGTCCGTGCCAATTTGAAAAAAACTGTAAACATTCTTTTTGAGTCTTTTTACCTGAAACTGTTATTAATAATTAATGTATTGTTTAAATCAAATCACTAATTGTATTCTACGTTTATAAGGTTTTTCGTTAAAACACGTTACTATTTTTTATAACTTTTTAAAATAATTTTATTTTTTTTATTTTTCGTTCGGTCGCGTTTAGCGTCACCTGATGGTAAGCGCAGACATGGTCTAAGATGGAGCACACAAATCCAAGGAACAGAGATATAGAGGGATTCCCCTATACCACTTTGGCTCTCACATACACACGACGGAACACAGTAAACTGCTCGACTTTAATGTTCAGATGGTAGCTAGCCAGACGGACCGTATAGATCCTACCACCAAGCGTGCTGGGTTATGTATAATCTTACAACACGCGTCTATTCCCAGCGTGGGTTGAGGAAGTCTTATATTCTAACGCGTCCCCACACGGGGTAAAAGATAACAAGATCATACATACATACACAAACTCACGCCTTTTCCCCATGGGGGTAGGCAGAAACTATAGAACGCCAAGATCAAAAGATTGTTTACCTTTTTTAGAATTTTTAAAGATCCATTGAAGTCGGTACTTCTTTTTTTAAAGTTTACTCATATTTCGTTAAAATAAACCACAACGCAATCTGTACAGATTTTTGTTTGTAGATAAAAATACCTCGATAAGAGTTCATTGACTCGCCGATAACGTCATACAAATAATATTTACTGTATTATTTATAAAAAAACTGTGTTAGTAACATCGTGGGCGTACCTAGGGTTGTTCCTCCTAGCTTTTTTTCCCAACTACATTTTGAGGTCAGCTTCCAGTCTAACCAGATGCGGCTGAATACCAGTATTTTACACGAAGCCACTACCATCAGACCTCCGCAACCCAGTTACTGGGTAATGCCGATATTCTAAGGTTAGGCCGGTTGTCAGAATGTCGGGCTTCTGACTACATGTAACGACTGCCATAGGTATTCGTATGACAGAGGGTAGGTGTACCTAGGGTTACCATTTTGAGATGGAGGAATGCCTCTCTAGAGTGCCTTAAATGCCTGTAGATCTCTCTCTCATGTCGGCAAGAGAATAGCTCATGCCGTGTCGTGAAAAGATTAGGCAGTTAGCAAAGTTGGTAGCGGGGCTGACTACACAGTGTGCTCCGTACGTACCTACTTAAGTATCGTCACTCATAGAGGCTTTTTGAATGCACCCTTAAGCCTGTCTCACAGTAATGACGGCCGCACGGCTGTCTAAACCATAAAATGGGTGTCAAATGCGGCAAATGCCTGTCATATGGTAACCTTAGGCGTACCTAGCTGTGCATTTGATTACATTTTGGTCCTCAATCTGAGAATAATTGGCTACCTTCTTCTCCCTGCCCTTATCCCACACTAGGTGGGGTCGGCACAACATGTATTTCATAAATCCATGTGGTTAAAGGTTTTGGCTTATTGTTTTATGACCGGCCGCCTGCCTGACATCAACCCTCCTTGGGAATACTCGTTGCGCCGTCGCGCGGGTGACCCAATGTACTTGCTGGGACCTCAACCTGATATTATTGGCTACCAAGATCAGAATTATTTTTACTGCTAAAGCTTGATACTGTCATGCTGCTTAGCATGACGCATGTACAATGATGCACATTACCGCAACTCGATCCTCGATTGTGAACAATCCATTGTTGAGAATTTGAATTCCAATTTCAATATCGTCCAAACCCTGGCTATACCTAATAGAAATAAATTCATCAAAAAAAAAAAAAACACTTTAGACTAGACTTCAACAAGATCCAGTTAGCCTAGCTCTTATCACGCCTATATTCCCCGAAGGGAAGGGCAGAGGTGTATAGTAACGTCCTCATTTCGCCGTTATGTATAAGTCCCATGTAATATTACATGGCACAAATCCAAACTCCGGTCTGCTACTGAGGAATACCACACGAAAAAACCTAATAACACTGCCCGACCTGGGGATTGAACCCAGGACCTCACGATCTGCAGTCGCGCTTTCCACCACTAGACCAAAGAGGCAGTGAGCTCTTTAATAGCCACCAAACCAACATGCCGGGATTAAGCTTTCTACAAATAATACACGAACGAAAACTAAATTTATACGCAACACAATTGTAGTTAAAATAAATAGAACGGACCAGAATAACGCAGGAAGTGAGATTTCGACATGTACCTGCTGGGAACCGTTTACGAGGGCCGAGCTACTGCTCTCAAATAGTTTACATTTTACATAGTCTACTACGGATGTATGGAATTTCTTCTATTCGTATGAATTATTGAAGATTATAGACACCAGGTTAGTCACTAACCACACGAAAAGAAGACCGGTACTATACTTTGTATCAACGGTTGTATTCAAGGTATCCTGTAGAAATTATATGATGTGACCTAACCCCACTAGGGCGCTTGCCTTGGTAACCAATAGACGCCGCTATTTGCAGAAGATAATTAATAGCTGCAAGTTCCTACACACCTCATTCCTCTGCATCAGAGCCCGTTCACACAGCGGATCCGTTTTAACGGATCCGTCGGTACTGGATGTGTTGTTCACATCTGTACCAACGTTTCAGATAAACAAATAGCAGCTGCGTGGCATCTGGTAGGCAGGATACGATAAAAATGTCGAACCAGTATTTTTTACTGGATTCGGAATACTGTCGTGAACGTGAACTCGATCATACAACTACAGGCGCCATCACCAAAATAAAAACGGATCCGCTAAAACGGGTCCTGTAAACAGTTTCTGTGTGAACTAGCTATCACATGTCCATACCGTGACCATCGATTGTTACTCAGGTTTCCTGTCACCGACGCCACTTTCAACCTCCCTCTTATAGGAATTAGTATTCCTTACCCTATCCATTGTCGTCACACCACACATCCCTCTTAACATTCTCATCTCAGTTGCATGCAATTGCTTTTCATTCATCCCTTTTGTGACCCAACATTCCGATCAATACATACGGATACCTATGACAGTCGTTAAGGGTAGTCAGAAGACTGAAAGCCTGACAACCGGTATATTGGCATTGCCCAGTAACTGGGTTGCGGAGGTTTGATGGCAGTCGCTCCGTGTAAAATACTGGTATTCAGCCGCATATGGTTAGACTGGATATTGACCCCAACACAGTTGGGAAAAGGCTAGGCGGAACACATTCCAATCAGTACAAGACGTCTTGAAGAGTAACAGGCGACAACCTTCGTTAATATTGCACTCAGGCACTGGACTAGCAACCACTGAATCTTTACATAGTATAAAACAAAGTCACTCCCGCTGTCTGTACGCTTAGATCGTTTAAACTACGCAACGGATTTTAATGCAGTTTTCAGCAATAGATAGATTGATTCAAGAGGAAGGTTTATATGCCCCACATTAGTACCTACATTGCACCCGTGCGAAGCCGGGGCGAGTAGCTAGTTACAAATAAAAAACAAAACAAAATATAAAGTTAATAAAAATGGCGCGTGCCAGCAATTGGGTCATGACATGACTGAGCTAACACCGTCACGCTAAATCGATCGCTGATGTCACGCCGAATTAGAGGAACGGCCATTATTTTCATATCAATTTAATTGCGCTTACATTTTTGAATAATTGCGCTCGGGAAGAACTTTGAGAATCATTATAAAAGGTATGATGGGGACGGTTTCTTCTGTACCTAGCTAGTGACTGTGACGGTCACTGGGAGATATCGATATTCTAAGGTTATACCGGTTGTCAGAGCAGTGATGTGATACCCTAGTGGTGTGACCGTCAGACTGCCAAGTCATAGGTCTCGAGTTCGAACCCAAGGCACGCACCTCTGACTATTCGGATTCATGTGCGTATTGTATAGTTATCATTTGCTTAAAAAACGGTGAGGGTAAACATCGTGAGGAAACCGGACTGAGAGATATTTCTCGACGGCATGTGAAGCCAAGTCAGAGGCTCATGGGCGGCATAAACTGTGACACCAGGTTAGTCACTAACCACACGAAAAGAAGAGAAGAAGTGTTGAATGTCTTCGTATAACACCCAATTCTCCGTCTTCTGTATCGAGGTGCATTCTTCAAAGATCTAGTCATAAGAATATAGTCAAACCATGATGACAGTAACATAACATAACATCACGCTTGTATTCCCCGAAGGGTTGGACAGAGGTGTATAATAATACCCTCATTTCGCCGTTATGTTTAAGTCCCACGTAGTAGGGGGCGAGCCTATTGTCATCAACCGGGCACAAATTCAAACTCCGGGCTGTTACCGAGGAATTCCACACGGATAAACCCAACAACACTTTGCCCGGCCTGGGGATCGAACCCACGACCTCACGATGACGATGATGACAGTAAGTTATTCTAATTCCAAACAGTTTTCTTCGCTCAGATCTTTTCGTTTCACTTTTATAACAAGATAAGATCGCAGGCGAAGGTCGTCGCCGTAGCTAGAATTTGTACGTCTATCTAAAGTTAACCTTGTGTAAACAGCTGTGTAAGGTAACGTTTATGTATTATTATATAAAGGTAAATAAAATATTTGTGGTTGGAGTGGGAAATTCTGACTAGACGTGCGTTTCTGTTGTGTACTTGAAAAACGTTGGTTCATTTGCCTGTTCACATAAATATCATGTCAAATATTTAAGCTAAGGAAAACTTCATATTGTCAATCCTAAATCCGACAGAGATGATTGTTATGAAAATGAAATGAAACATATTTATTTGGACACAACACAAATAAGACACAGGCAAGACAATTAGGTACAGCAAAACAGAACACAAAAAACAATACAAAATAAATGAAAAATACTAACATAAACAAAAGTAGGTAGGTATGTGTCTCACGGCTGGACCAAATAGGTTCCAGATCAGCTTAGTGCCAAGTCACAAGTACTGGCGCTGGTTTTCATCTGGAACCTGTTAGTCTTTTGCTTTAATAAATCAGATGTTTGTCCCTCCTTGGAATAATACTCATTTGATCATTAATGTATGGTATGGGCATATGATGCGGAGGAACGTGGAACATGTCGTGTGGAAAGTTTTGAGTATGAATGTGGATGGTTATAAGAGTAGAGGAAGACCAAAGAAACGTTGGATGGATAGTGTGGAAGATGATATGGATAGAAAGGGGGTGACTACTGAAATGACGGCTAATAGAGATGTATGGAAGAAGACACTGCGCCAACCACTAATAAGTTGGGATAAGGGCAGGAGGATGATGAGGATCATTAATGACTAGTAATCCTCTTCTCTCGTGTCGGCACGGGCTATAGACGAGAACAGCTCATGCAGCAGTGAAGTGGAAAGATTAGACAGCCAGCAAGGTTAGCGGGACTGATTGCCTAGGGTACGCCAGAAGTACTCAAGTATCGCCGCTCTGGGAAGTTGTTTTAATGCTCTCAAATGTATCTGGGATTAACAGAACTACACAAGACATAACATAACATCACGCCTGTATTCCCCCAAGGGTTAGGCAGAGGTACCCCCTTATTAGAGTAACACCCTTATTTCGCCGTTATGTTTGTCTCATGAAATAGCCCCCTATTTCATGGGACTTAAACATAACGGTCATAAGTCCCCACTTTGCCTGACCTGGGGATCGAACCCAGAACCTCACGATCAGCAGTCGCGCTTGCCACCACTAGACCAACGAGGCAGGCACAAGCGGGCGAGGTAGGTGACTACACGTCATTCACCGCTATTTTCTTTTGACCTCAAAGACATTCACGAAAGTTGTGATAATTATTATTCTATCAAATGTTGGTACAAACATTCTGGCATATCGCCAATGATGAACTCATGGTAATAAAGCCGGTCGGAGTAAGATATGAGTCAGGAACTCAGGAGCACGTGAGTTTGGGTATTTCTTTCATCATTGGCGAGATGGATAGTGTTTATTGATTAACTAGCGGCCTGTCCCGGCTTCGCACGGTATGCTCTGCTCCTATTGGTCGTAGCGTGATGTTATATAGCCTATAACCTTCCTCGATAAATGGACTATCCAACACAAAACTATTTTTTCAATTCCAACCAGTAGTTCCTGAGATTAGCGCGTTCAAACAAACAAACAATCTCTTCAGCTTTATAATATTAGTATAGATGTTTTTGTCAATGCGGTGATTAGCAGATGTGTTATATCACTGACAGACTAGTGGTGTGACCGTCCGACTGCTAAGTCATAGGTCTCGAATTCGAACCCAAGGCACGCACCTCTGACTTTTCGGATTCATGTGCGTATTATATAATTATCGCTTGCTTAAAAACGGTGTAGGAAAACAACGCGAGGAAACCTGCCTGAGAGATATTTCTCGACGGCATGTGAAGCCAAGTCAGAGGCCCATGGGCGGCATAAACTGTGACACCAGGTTAGTTACTAACCACACGAAAAGAAGAAGAAGCAGACGTGTGCTACCACTGTTTAAAAATGAAGGCGTCTTGATGTGGCAGGCGTTTGTCCGACTCATCTATACTAATATTATAAAACTGAAGAGTTTATTTGTTTGAACGCGCTAATCTCAGGAACTACTGGTTGGAATTGAAAAAATATTGTTTGTATTGGATAGTTCATTTATCGAGGAAGGTTATAGGCTATATAACATCACGCTACGACCAATAGGAGTGGAGCATAAATGAAAAATGTTGCAAAAACTGGAAAAATGTCCACCCGTGCGAAGCCGGGATGATCCGCTAGCTTTACGTGACCTGTATAAAAATTGACAGTCGTAAACTACATCATTCTGTTATTTATGGATACGTGGGATCCACCGCGCACTCCGCCATGTACTGTCTGTCATACATACAATACAACTCAAACAATACGCACAAAAACTCGTGTCCATAAACGCTCTAACTTCTTCTTCTTCTTCCTGCCCTTATCCCACACTAGGTGGGGTCGGCACAACATGTATTTCATAAATACATGTTGTTAGAGGTTTTGGCTTATTGTTTTATGACCGGCCTAAGCAGACTATGTTCTTCTTGGTGGACTATGTGTACTATAGATAGACTAGGTATACTTGAAGTTCCTCGACCCACTCATTCAGTTTTGCTAGGGACTTTGGTTTTGACACATCGTAAACTAATATAGCACCGTGGGCTTAACCCACCATAAACGGTCTAACACATCGTCATGTTTGAATTGTTCGCTTTACGCATTGCATCACGCTCTGCGCTAAGTCCCGTGTCCCCATACACGAGGATTTAGGGACTATGTCAAACTCAAACTTTTTGGTAGCGATTTCCTCCTGTCGTTAACGGTCCTGTCCTAGTGGTGGCAAACGCGACTGGTAGCCTATGTTACTCAGTGATAATGTAAGTAGCTATCTAACGGCAAAATATTTTTTGAAATCGGTCCAGTTGTTTTTAAGTTTATTCGTTACATACAAAAATACAAATCTTTCCTGTTTATAATATTAGTATAGATGTATAGTATAAAACAAAGTCGCTCCCGCTGTCTGTACGCTTAGATCTTTTAAACAACGCAACGGATTTTAATGCAGTTTTCAGCAATAGATAGAGTGATTCAAGAGGAAGGTTTATATGCCCCACATTAGTATCTACATTGCACCCGTGCGAAGCCGGGGCGGGCCGCTCCTGACAATTAATTCGACTTCACAAATCAGTCGATAAGCTACTTACAAGAGAGTTTACATTTGAAAATGTATCGTAAATTTATTACGTGAGCAAAACTTACAGGTGTAAAGCCGGCCTTACGCTTTTGCCAAATCTAGATGAATCTATATGTCCCTAACTACATACATACATGGTCTTAGCTAATTTAGTATTTGCAGCGTTTGGGCTCAGCCGCAGATTAAAATCCCGCATTGCGACAAAGTCAGGCGTACAGAGAAATCTTTGTCTATTTATTTTATAAAAGTTACACATGATTAGCCCATTACTGACCCACTGCTGGGCACGGGCCTCGTCTCAAAATGAGGGTTTAGGCCTCAGTCCACCACGCTGGCCTGGTGCGGGTTGTCAGACTACACACACCATGGAGAACTTTACGGAGCCCTCTCAGGTGTGCAGGTTTCCTCACGATGTTTTTCCTTCGCCGTTAACGCAACTGATAATCAAATTCTGATCCCCATATGAATTCGAAAAGTCAGTGGTGCGGGCCGGGATCGAAAGACAAGCGTCCAACTGGTACGTTATCACAGCTTGTACATGTAATAAGCATTAGAATTAACAATAATAATAATGCGTGACCGACAAAACACACCTGGTTTTAATAAATAAAATAATAATGGCATATTCCTATAATTTACCGAGCGTTATTGGTTAGACGTTTCTATAATAACATCACGCATATACAAGCTCTTCTAAGGTTAGACCTGTTGTCAGACTTGGGTTTCTGACTTCCCATAACAACTGTGATAGGTATTCGTATGACACCCGGGACCGACGGTTTAACGTGCTCTCCGAGGCACGGAGGGGTCTCTATGTGTATCGAATGGTCACCCATCCACGAACTGACCGAGGAAAGCGTAGTTTAACCTCGCAAATCATATGATCGCCGGACGCACCCACATCATAACGGTACAATACTATGAAACCATGATTCATATCAATGGGGGTTTTTAGAAGAGTACCGCCATGGATGTATACAGATGAGATGAGTCATAACTACTAGGAATTCATAATTATCGATGCTGATACAAATACACTAGTGCCTATTTCCGTGCCGACTTAGTAAAATTATGATGACTAATCTATATTGCCATATCTGCAAGGTTAGTCGGAAAGGGGGTACTAAGCCGCGGGCCATCAAAAGTATCATTAATGACTATTTTAAAGCAAGTGTTAAAATTTCAAAATTCGATAGAAAAAACTTGATGCAAAATAATTTTTATTTTAGTTTTCTCAAAAATTCTTGATCCCTGCTTTAGTAACGAATTCAGAAAATGGAGCTTCTAATCCGTGACTCCAACAAATATGACCTAAAAATATGTAAACACGTCTGATCATAGCTGAGGATAGATAGAATTTAGCGTATTTTTTATAAAATCTTTGAACAGCTATTTCTCTTAAACTAATGACTTTTGAGGATAGTTGTAGAACAAAAGTTATCCATTATGGATACTTTAACACCCTTTCGGCTTAGTACCCCCTTTCTTACTAACCTTTTATAACTGCCTCGTTGGTCCAGTGTTGGCAAGCGCGACTGCTGATCGTGTGGAATTCCTCAGTAGCAGCCCGGAGTTTAGATTTGTGCCCGGTTGATGGCAATAAGCTCGCCCCCTATTACATGGGACTTAAATTAAACGGCGAAATGAGGGTGTTACTATACACCTCTGCCCAATCCTTAGGTGAATAGTGAGGCGTGATGTTAGGTATGTTTTAATCTTTACATAGTATAAAACAAAGCCGCTCCCGCTGTCTGTATGCTTAGATCTTTTAAACTACGCAACGGATTTTAATGCAGTTTTCAGCAATAGATAGTGATTCAAGAGGAAGGTTTATATGCCCCACATTAGTATCTACATTGCACCCGTGCGAAGCCGGGGCGGGTCGCTAGTCTTCTATATTATAAAAATCAATTGCCGTGCGTTATTCTCGCAAAAACTCGAAAATTTCTTGACCGAATTGCTTTTATATTTGTTTTGTTCGCTTCATTACTGGTTAAAAGTTTTTTTTTGGGATTATTTTAAGTTGCCGTTATATCTCTTGTCGTCACAGTCACTTCGCCTTTAAGTGAGTCTTCTTCTTCTCGTGTGGTTAGTGACTAACCTGGTGTCACAGTTTATGCCGCCCATGGGCCTCCGACTTGGCTTCAAATGCCGTCGAGAAATATCTCTCAGGCATGCCGGTTTCCTCACGATGTTTTCCTTCATCGTTTTTAAGCAAGTGATAATTATACAATACGCACATGAATCCGAAAAGTCAGAGGTGCGTACCTTGGGTACGAACAGGCCGATAGTCACACCACTAGGCTATCACTGCTATATACCCTTGAACAAGTAATGAACTTGCAGATAGCCTGTTATAAGTTTGACATCATAATTTATTGTACATAACTGCATGATTCCAACAATACAGCTCTTATCGTTGACCTGACCTTACGCTATATAGGATGACTAACATGCCTACGTATGTTATTTGTGTAAAACTTCTTTTAGAGTATAATGTTATGAGGTAAACCACAGACTTCTGAATAGCGATGTACTTACCTTGACCTACTGTAAGGGGCCATTCAAGTATTACGTAAGCAGAATTTTGAAATTTTTGGCCCTCCCCTCCTCCTTGTCAGCAAAAGTAAGCAAAGCTCTTACCCCTCTCCTATGCTTACGGAAACATTGGTCTATATTCTTTTAAATAATATGTTCAGGATTATTTATTGTTATTTATGAGCAGCAATTTTCAAGTCTAGATAAATAAGTAAAAAAAGCTGGCCAAGTGCAAGTCGGACTCGCGCACGAAATGTTCCGTACCATTATCTATAAAAACAGCAAAAAAGTCACGTTTGTTGTACGGGAGCCCCCTTAAGTATTTATTTTATTCTGTTTTTTAGTATTTGTTGTTATAGCGGCAACAAAAATACATCATCTGTGACAATTTCAACTGTCTAACAGTCACGGTTCATGAGATACAGCCTGGAGACGGAAGGACGGACGGACAGCAGAGTCTTAGTAATAGGGTCCCGTTGTACCCTTTGGGTACGGAACCCTACAAATAAATATTGCTGACGTAATGACCATCCAGCACCCCCCGTCTCCCATGTCATCAAAAATAAGATAAGCAAAGACCCCCTGACCACCCTTTGGTGATTACGTAATACTTGAATGGCCCCTAAGAAGAAGGGTATATTTGATTCATGTGATCTTCTTGGTGGTGCAAATATTAGCCAGGCAGCAAGCTTCGTAGCGGGAGTGATTGCCCAGGGTGCAACGGACATGCTTACGTATCGTCAGGACTGGAGACTCTTTACATGATATTTTCAGACTCACATGGTGAGTTAGGATTTGAGAACAGATAAAATATGACGTCATCAACATCGTTAACTCAGGCTTTCCCTCGGCGCTTAAATCGTTAACCGTCGGCCCTTAGAAAGAAAGAAAGAAAGAAAGATCAATTTATTTGTTAAAATATAGTACAATAGGTGTTAAGAAGTATTGAAGTCTCTTACATTCTACCATTGCTGGTGTACAAATATTTCCATTGATATAAATAAAGCATATAGTGCAAAAAGTTAAAGATAGTAATACAATTTTCCAAACAAAATAGGATCAGTCTGTGTTAAACTTTACAAATATCTTAGAATTAAAAAAATGAATTCTTCTTTAGATTTGTCCTGTCCACCCTTATTTCTTCAGTAGCAAAAAATATGCTATTGTCGTGACCTCTTCATGACTCTTCTATAGTGTCAGAAAAACCAGTTGGTAATAGGAATACCGTATTCACCGCAATTCTGGTTTATTGTAAGCGACCACAATCTCACTTCCTCAATACTTTCTTTTTTTTTTTTTTTTTTGTTGGAAAATCCTCATGGATGTCCCTCGCCCGGTGAAGGCGAGGGGGTCTGCCGGACTCTTACCGGCTACAAACCAACGGTGCTCCTTCTCCTGACCGTTCGGCCAGGGTCGCGGGATTCGCAAAGCATGCACCGCAACCCCGGCAGGTCCCGGTCCGCCAACCCTCGGCGGACCTCTCCTCCTGAGAAGCGCGCACGGAACACAGCGCGCCGCCTTCTCGGGCCTGTTACTGGTCGGGCGGCGGGTCCCCTAACCCACCGCCCGCAGGCCACACACTAGGGTGGCTGGAGATCGTCGCGTACGCGCGCCCTCCGGCGCCCGGTGCGTCTGGCGCGGGAAGGGAGGAGAGCACACCGCTCCCTCTCCCTCTCCGCTTCCTCCTTAGTCGCCATCACCCCCTCGCAAAAGGAGGCGATGGCTTCCCACGCACTCTCGCTCCCGACCATGGACACAACCACGGCCGGAAGCGAGAGGTCATCGCCGACCACCGCGACTAGTTCGCGGCGCTGCGATCCCCAAGCTGGACACGCCTGCAGCGTGTGCAGTGCCGTGTCCTCGGGGCAGTCGCAGTGGTGACATCCGGGCGTCTGCTCCCGGCCTATACGGCACAGGTACTTCCCGAAACAACCGTGTCCCGAGAGTACCTGCGTCAGCCGGAAGCTGAGGGCGCCATGCCGCCTCTCCAGCCACTCCTCCATGACGGGTCTTACCGCCGCTATTCCTCAATACTTAGCAAAACATTTTTGCCGGTATCAATATCCATGTTTCGATGCTATGGAGTGCTGACCATCCCCTGTTTAACCCTGTGGCCGCTTACGTCACTATCCACCCAGCCCACATTTTTCGTTTGTTTTACGCCTTTTTGCCGGCTGGTCGACCGTGTTACAAGTCAAGAATACCTGGAAACCACCTTACAGTGGCGTGCATTGCATATAGGCAATTAAGCAATGCCTACCTCATAAGATTTAATTAACTTCATGGAGTAACTATTACTATAAATAAAATAAGCATGCTATGATATGTTTTGGTCAGAATCGTATTGAAATGGGCTTAAGCGTACAATTGAAAGGCGACATCGCTAGTGCCTGCCTACCTAGTCCGAAAATCAATGCACGCCACTGCTCTCTACACAGTGCATATGGTATTTATTTCTACGCTACAAATATGTACGCAGCATTGTTTTTTCCTCATCAAGACTTATTTCATCAACATTCAACCGAAAGACGTAAACTGCTCCATATAGATTCCCCAAGGCCAGTCCCGTGCTTCTCGCATCCAGCGGATTCCCGCAACCTTCAACATGTCATCAGTCCACCTTGTGGGACCACTTCAGAACCTTTCGGTCCTATAGGCTATCCGTTCTGCGAGCAATGTGCTTCGGACTTACTTCGAACTATGTCGATTACCCTAGTTATCCTGCAGACCTCACCATTTCTGATATGGTCACGTAGAGACCGAGCATAGCTCTCTCCATTGCTCTTTTGGTGACATTGAGCTTTATTATGAGGCCCATAGTGTGGAACCACGTTCCAGTGCCAACAACCAGTCCAGTCCAGTGCAACAGTGTTTAACAGCAGTGATAGCCTTGTGGTGTGACCGTCGGACTCCCAAGACATAGATCTCGATTTAGAACCCAAGGCACGCACCTCTGACTTTTCAGATTCATGTGCGTATTGTATAATTATCACTTGCTTCAAAACGGTGAAGGAAAACATCGCGAGGAGACCGGCTGCCTGAGAGATATTTCTCGACGGCATGTGAAGCCAAGTCAGAGGCCCGTGGGTGGCATAAACTCTGACACCAGGTTAGTCACTAACCACACGATAAGAAGGGAGGCTCCGAGCATAGCCGTCTCCATTCCCCTTTGGGTGACCCTGAGTCTTATTATGAGGCCCATTGTGACGTCCCAGTGCCAAACTTATTTAAAATTGTGCCACTATAAATGACATTGACCCATAAACAATTTGTATGAGTTGCTCTTGTGAAACGGGATGATTGGACCACACTGTTGGGTCATTTACTTGGAAAATGTATTACAGCATCGACGGTTATTGTTACAATAATAGTATTTTGTTGTTTTTGGAGTGTTTGTGTAACTTAGTAATGGAATGTGTCATCTCTACACCATACTACGTGACCCGTTCAGGGAGGGGAGGGGGGGTCTTCAAAATACTACGCTTGGTCACTGGGGCTTGGTTTTCGTCACGTAGTCAATATCTTCTATGGAAATCTCGCGCTTTTTCGAGCTATATTCAAATATGGCGCAGCGTTTATCGCTTTTTAAACTCACAGGTGGCAACACTGACGCACATATGAGCCAAATAATGATATGCACATAATTATGAGACATTTTTTTTATATTTCTGTTTGCAAATGATTTAAAAACAACTTTAAGAGTTGCTACGTGAAAACTAGAGGAGGGGGGTATTGGCATAATATACTACGGGTGATCAACGAGGGGAGAAGGGGGTAATTTAAAAAAAAATGGGTTACGTCACTTAGTATGGGGTACGTTCAGTAGAATTGCCAAGTGTCCGGCCAAATATATACAAATCCGGCCTATCCGGCCTTTGTTAGGCTTTTGGTCAACCCCGCCAAAAGATGCCGAACGAAAGTGCGCGAGCGACTCACGCGGACACGCATGTCTCGCGATCTCGATGAATGAATAACAGTAATGAATACACAAATAAACGTAATTTTTTTTTCTTTTAAAACCAGTGTGTTAGCTTTTAAGGGCAAAATGTCCGGCTAAATATGAATCTGTGTCCGGCTGTCCGGCTTTTCTATTTTCGGACCTGGCAATCCTACTCGTAAGTGTAGTAAAAAGCTACTGAGGATAATGTCTAGAGGAGTGCAAAGTCCTCCTATGTTTCAATAACAATATACTGTCTTCTCTCTTGTAGGCACCAGCTAAACAGGCTGTAAACGAAATCATGTAATTCCTTCAAACCTCGTGATGTACTGCTGACATAGATTAACTCCGTAAGGGAATTCATAGGATTCAATTTTAAAAAAAAAAGGAAAAATATACATATGTTCTTAACGTGAGGCATCTTAGTGCTCCGACTTACATGACCGCGCGGCGAGCGATAGCCGCGCAATTCACTCGGGACGCTAAAATGTCTCACTTTAAGAACACATGTTTACTTCTTGTAATTATTTCTTTATTGAATCCAAAAGTATCCCATGCATGTTTAATCTATGTCAGCAGTACATGACGAGGTTTGAAGGAATTACATGATTTCGTTTACACCCTGTATGTGAATAGCTCTACTCTATGTGAAACTTTACTCAGTCATACACATACCTCACTCACACTATCCCATTCACATATGTACACTAACACACGCTTTGTAATATGACCAAAATACATATAAATGAATTAAATATTTTTCTTTTTCACAAGCGCATACAAACGCAGAAGTGAGATCTTGGTGATGGTGATCAGTAGTACAGGCGTCGTGCCTAGTTCGGACACCAGTCTCTCACAAACATTATATTGTAACTTTACATAGTATAAAACAAAGTCGCTCCCGCTGTCTGTATGCTTAGATCTTTTAAACTACGCAACGGATTTTAATGCAGTTTTCAGCAATAGATAGTGATTCAAGAGGAAGGCTTATATGCCCCGCATTAGTATCTATATTTCACCGTGCGAAGCCGGGGCGGGTCGCTAGTATTATTATAAAGACATGATGTTACTACTTTTTATAACCCTGATGTTTGTGAAGAGAAAATAAAAATATTTTGTATTTAGATATGTATTTTGTAGCTCATCGTTCTACCTAGCCTGTTCTCAACTACGTTGGCAGCTGATATACAATGTTTAATACTCAAAGCGTAAACAAATACATGTTTTCAACCACTTTTCCTCGAACCGGTCATGACACATTTAAATACGTCACGTCCATTCACGACGCGGTTACGTCATCGATGTAGTCACGAACACATTCGATGCTATAAGAATTGTGGATTGAGGTGATATTTATAATTTACTAGCGACCCGCCCCGGCTTCGCACGGGTGCAATGTAGATACTAATGTGGGGCATATAAACCTTCCTCTTGAATCACTCTATCTATTGCTGAAAACTGCATTAAAATCCGTTGCGTAGTTTAAAAGATCTAAGCGTACAGACAGCTGGAGCGACTTTGTTTTATACTATTTAAAGAAGACTAGATGACCGCGGATTGTCGAAAATGCAGTGATAGCCTAGCGGTTGAACGCTTGCCTTCCATGCAGGAGGGTCTGAGTTCGACCCGGGCTCGAACCTCTGACTTTTCGAATTCATGTGCAGGTCTGAATTTGATTATCAATTGCGTTAACGGTGAAGGAAAAACATCGAGGAAACCTGCACACCTGAGAGGGCTCCATAAAGTTCTCGATGGTGTGTGTAGTCTGTCAACCCGCACCAGGCCAGCGTGGTGAACTGAGGTCTACACCCTTCTCATTCTGAGAAGAGGCCCGTGCCCAGCATTGGAACAGTAATGGGCTGATTATGTAATGTAATGATCGCACGACCAATAAACAAAATTGTAGAGTATTTTTCCGTGAAAACCCTAGTACTTACTAAAGTTTCCTCATTGTTGAACGAAACCAATTATTTCAATTTTACGCCAACTACGTCGCTTACGTCATATAGTTTACATCAGAGCCCGTTCACACAGCGGATCCGTTTTAACGGATCCGTTGATACTGGATATGTTGTTCACATCTGTACCGACTACCGACGGATCAATTAAACAAATGGCAGCTGCGTCGCATCTGACAGACAGGATACGATAAAAATAACGGATTCAGTATTTTTTACTGGATTTGGAATACTGTCGTGTATGTGAACTCGCTCATACAACTACGGGCGCCATCACCAAAATAAAAACGGATCCGATATAACGGGTCCTGTAAACAGTTTCTGTGTGAACTAGCTGTAAGGGCCCAAACCAAACCCAAACCCAACACTCCTAAAAGAAAAAGTATTACGACGGATGCTATTATGGACCCGCAGTTCTCAAAATTATCTCAAGTTACTGTTAAACTCATCGCCCCACTTTTTCTTTCGCAATTCGGGACAGTATAAAAACGAAGGTGCTTAAACCCACGGGCTCCATAACAACTTTCTCCATGATTGCATGGGGGCCCTGCGACCTTTAGATGGCGTAGGCAGACCGCCTACTGCCCAAGTCTAATGCAATGACCTGGCGTAAAAGATCTAAGCGTACAGACAGCGGGAGTGACTTTGTTTTATACTATGTAAAGATTTAATATAACCTCAGACTTGTTTAGACGATTATGACCCATTTTAGCAAAGGAATAAGCAGCATGTTTCCAGCAGAGATTCAAATTATAATAACAGTTAGAACGCCCGGTCTCTTTGGGCTTCGGTCGGGACTTATAAAAGAAGTTTCGCCAGTTAATTTGTAATAACCCTATATTTATGCAGCATCCTTTCCTAAGTCATCCCACAAAACATCATCATCATCTCCCTGCCCTTATCGCACACTAGGTGTGGTCGGCACAACATGTATTTCGTAAATCCATGTTGTTAGAGGTTTTGGCTTATTGTTTTATGACCGGCCGCCTGCCTGACATCAACAAAACACCATGACAATTATAATAGTTATGTAACAACTAATCTAAATATCCTGTGAACAAAATTAAATCTGGACCACTGACCGCGCGACTAGCGCCACAGTTATATCTACGGCTATTTCGAGAACTACTTATTGCTTCATGAGATATTACCGCTCCAGATGTAGGTTAGCGGGTCGCTCATGAGGTTGATAAACCCTGTCCTGATGCAATTGGTAAATATGGTCTGACGCCATAATTAGTACCGTAAAACGAGGTGAAAATGATTAATTTTGAGATTCAAACCGATGTATGTTTTGCAACATTAAAATAAAAAAAAAAACCGGCCAAGTGCGAGTCGGACTCGCGCACGAAGAGTTCCGTGCCATTATCTATAAAAAAGGCAAAAAAATCACGTTTTTTGTATGGGAGCCCCCCCAAATATTTATTTTATTCTGTTTTTTAGTATTTGTTGTTATAGCGGCAAAAGAAATACATCATCTGTGAGAATTGTAACTGTCTAACTATCACGGTTCATGAGATACAGCCTGGTGACAGACGGACGGACGGACGGACGGACAGCGGAGTCTTAGTAATAGGGTCCCGTTTTACCCTTTGGGTACGGAACCCTAAAAAAGTTTTAAGTTGAACGGTTTTATCTTGCAGTAACCCTGCAGCATCAGGATTTGAGGACTGAAGGTTGAAACAAATTCAATTCCCATGACAATACAACGTTACCAACGTTGTATTGTCATGGGAATTTAATTTGTGTGCGAAGTTTCAGGAGAATGGGTCATTCATGGGCGTAGCCAGGATTTTGTCCAGGGTGGGGCAAACTCAGTCAGACAGTAAATATTTGTCTTTTCAATAAGTCTGGAAGTACAGAATGGGCTTATGGGACAATTTTGCCGCAAACTTATTTTTGAGGTCCAAATAAGTATAGACGGAGTCGGGCATTGGTCTGCCTATTTTGGATAATTGTACTGTGGACATGGGTGGTGAGTTGATTGAAGCTAGACCATTAACCTTTTCTTTCCTATGCCAGGGTGGGGCAGGCGCTCTATCTGCCCTACCCTGAATACGCCTATGGAGTGGGCTAACAAGAAGTAGTTGTAAAATTTGTCGCAAGATTTGAATCAAACAAACAAAACAAATATACGAAGAGAAGCTAATAAAAATCGTTTAAAAACTAGGCAAACGATTCACGCTTATAGACAGTCTTCCGTACTACTAACGCCATCTATCTTCGTCTGACGTCAAAAGTGTGTCACTACACTAAAAACTTAAACTGTTCGTATAATAAACAGTAGCGTGATTGTTAGCGCGTGCCGCTGCGCTCGCGCAGATAACCGGCACGCGTCGCCACTTAGTACAGTACAACAAGCGATTTATACTGCTGTCCCGGATTCGATTTTTTGGTCAGACAGTGTTATTTTTGGAGTTTTTTTATAAATTCTCAAATACAGCAGCTAATTCGACAGCTCTAATATTCTTCCATCTCTTTCTAGTGTTATCTGCTAGTAAAGGATGGCAATATTTTTAATTTAGCTTAGTCGATGCTCAATAGAATCGAAGCCACTGTACAAAATATTTTTACCCAAGCCTCTACCGCTATCTATCATTTTCTCTTCGTGTGATTAGTGACTAACCTGGTATCAGAGTTTATACCGCCCATGGGCCTCTGACTTGGCTTCAGATGCCGTCGAGAAATATCTCTCAGGCATGCCGGTTTCCTCACGATGTTTTCCTTCATCGTTTTTAAGCAAGTGATAATTATACAATACGCACATGAATCAGAAAAGTCAGAGGTGCGTGCCTTGGGTTCGAAACCCGTTATCCATAATATTTACTTCAAACGCCCCAAAGTTGACACTAAAGACAGATGTATCACAACAAACAGAAGCCTATTTGTTAACGCGTGCCGTTGCGCCCGCGCAGATAACCCGCACTACGGGCACGTGCCAACAATACAACACACGCCGCGCCGCTCAGTTAGACATGTGTTGTTTTAGCGTGTGATTAGTTAAATATGTATGTAATTGCATAATGATGTGGTTTCTTATGTGAGTGCTGATATTATACAGCATCTGGTTACACTGGAAGCTGACCGCAATATACTTGGCGGAAGGATAGGCTGATGATGTAAAGAAAAACCGGCCAAGTGCACCGTGGGTTCCGTACGATTTTATTTTATTGTGATGTACAGTAATACCCCGACTTAAGCTACCCCGTTTTACGCGAATTCGGAGATACGCGGTTTTTCTTTTTGATCGACATTGTTTACGACGAGTTCGAACGTGTTCCGTGTGGAATAACAATTCCAATTCCGTAAAACATTACGTACGCAATGCAAATTCGGTTTATGACACAAACTTTATACGTATTTATATGCAAGGTTTAACCCCGACTTACGCGAATTCGACTTACATGGCTATCTCTTGATCCCACCTATCGCGTAAGTCCGGGGTATTAGGTACTGTATCTTACAAATTTACGGTTTTCGGATTTTTCTCTGTACTTGTGCTATACGACATTGCTGCTTGCCAAATTTCATGATTCTAGGTCAACGGGAAGTACCCTATAGGTTTTGTTTCCTTTGCGAGTGTCAAAATATGCGGTATAAACGACCGTATCTTTTGATTGCGTTTACTTAGAAGTTTGATTTTTTCGCAGCTCCAAGGGAATGCAGATCTGAGTATTTGATAGTAATTTCAACTTTATACCTCTACGCGTTCCTGAGAAAAAGGGTCTTCACAAACAGACAGACAGGCGGACAACGAAGTGATCCAATAAGGGTTCCTTTTATCCTTTTGACGTACGGAACTATAAAAAAAGCCTTAAAAGTTACTGCTTAAATTTTTGCTCAGTCGATAATTGCGTGCACTGAATCTGCCTTGTGAAAAAATACAATCTGGAGTGTTTTTATATTAAACTAGCGGCCCGTCCCGGTTTCGCACGGGTGGACATTTTCCCGTTTTTGCAACATTTTTAATTTATGCTCCGCTCCTATTGGTCGTAGCGTGATGTTATAGCCTATAACCTTCCTCAATAAATGGACTATCTAACACAAAAATAATTTTTCAATTCCAACCAGTAGTTCCTCAGATTAGCGCGTTCAAACCAACAAACTCTCCGGCTTTATAATATTAGTATAGACTAGCGACCCGCCCCGGCTTCTCACGGGTGCAAGGTAGATACTAATGTGGGGCATATAAATCTTCCTCTTGAATCACTCTATCTATTGCTGAAAACTGCATTAAAATCCGCTGCGTAGTTTAAAAGATCTAAGCGTACAGACAGCGGGAGCGTCTTTGTTTTATACTTTGTAATATGTAAAGATGAGCACGTATTAAGACTAGGGATGCGGCGCGAGACACTTACACTTCCGAGCGTTATTGGTTAAAATTTAGACACTTGTATCTTCACCAATAATGAAGCAAAGGCCTCCTAGATTTGCATAGAAGACCCTCCCATACTTTAGTAAATATCGTACTTAAAATTACCTTACGAGTCTATTTATATGCTAAGTTTGGTAACGAAAAATGCTACTATTGGTAAACAAAACGATTCGTTTTTGGTTATAGGAACCGGGCATTTACCAATGCTAGAATATTGTAAAGTGTTCCAGTTACGCAGCTTACTTACCCACCATGGGCTTCTAATCAGTATGTAAATTTTAGTTATCTAATTAATTGAAAGCTCTAATTTTCCTCTATCTCTCTCTTATTTTATCTGCAAGTTAAAGAAAGCAATATTTTTAGTTAAATTTAACCAGTGCTCAACAGAATCTGCGCTAATATGAATGAGGTGTGCGAACGAATACACGCCTTCGTTGTTCATATTATAACTGGCATGTGCTTATGTCATGATTGACCTATTTAGCGCCGGTAGATACCAACTTGCCCTGAATTCAACTACTTGTGTGACCGATAAATCTCACCTGTCAGTACCATTTTCTTTGTAATGAAACGAGATGACAATAATCGTTCTAGTTTGGTTATAGAATTTAGTGCGTGTTATAGCTGAAAGAAGTCTTCTTCTTTTCGTGTGGTTAATGACTAACCTGGTGTCAGAGTATGCCGCCCATGGGCCTCTGACTTGGTTTCACATGGCGTCGAGAAATATCTCTCAGGCATCATTCCTCACGATGTTTTCTTTCACCGTTTTTAAGCAAGTGATAATTATACAATACGCACATGAATCCGAAAAGTCAGAGGTGGATGCTTTGTACTCGAGACCTATGACTTGGCAGTCCGACAGTCACACCACAAGGATATCACTGCTGTTACTGAAAAGAAGTACTTTACTAGAAACTATTCATGCTTAGTTTAGCCCTAGATCATAATTCGACATTTGGCCAAGATTCCAGCTGCCACGATATTCCTCAAATATAGTCTATTAGATATTTCATGTATTCGGACTATTCTTGTAAAACGACAATTTTATTATATCAAAGCGGTAATTCTGACCCTAGCAATGAAATTGTCAAGAGTCGAATACCGGTCAAACTTTATATCTAGAACATGGACTTCACCTACTGTAACGAGGTCCTGAAAAATCACATAATCCTAACAAAATACCTAGTAGATTAACCAAATACGTTAAACAAGAGAACAAAACAAATTGTATCATATTTCACTCTTATCTCTTCTTATATTTAATGCCAAATATCTACATAATGTGTGCTGAAATTTTCGCGAGTTAAAGGACGAATCCCCGGGCTGCGGCCGGGCTCAGGTTATGTAAGAGGCTCCATGGAGGCGGCAGACAACTGCCAGACGGCGCCGGACCGACTGGCGCCAAGAGAAAGACAGACGCACACTTTATCCCCCCTCTCTCTCCCCCACAGACTTTTGGCGCCCAACGCGGGACCGTTACTGAATAACTTCTTAGGGGGAAAACTGTTTTTATAGCATTTTGATTTGTTTAAATTTATTGCAGTGTTATTTTTTTCGATTGCAGAAATTTTCGGAGATAAATTTGATGTAGTTTTCGCGTCGTTTTTTAATTTATTGTTTTGGGGGAGTACCTAATCTGTCGAAAGAAAAACTATTTAGATGAATGTAAAGATATCTGCAAACCAAGATTGGGAAAAGTTTGATCATGTAGTATTCTCAGTCTAAAATGTCAGTAGTCAGCTAAAACTTTTTAGAACTGTCTGATTAGGGGAAAGTTTCTACTTTGATCGGGCAGTAATAAAATCTACCGATGTTAATGTCCATTACAGAAAGGGTCTTTATACATAAGCAGTAGTGGTTTGAAGCATTTGTAACTGTTTTCCTAGAGGCATAAACTCTGAAATAAATTAGATTATCGTCCGCTTGCCAATAGACGTTTCCCTAGTAACAAAGATTAGTGGAAATGTACAGAGTTGCCAAACTATTGTTTATTAGTACTTGTTTTTATTTTCTCTGATTTATTCAAATTCATTTATTGCAAATATGGGTAGTTATACAGATGGGTTTTTGAAGAACAGGAAAGTTATTAGTGTTACCATATTCTGCACTAGGCATGCAACATTTAGTTCGGAACGTGTTTAGTCCCTAAATTAAGAAATTTAATACATTAAACTTCAAAATTACATGTCTATTAAATTGTCAATTAAAGTCAAAGTAAATAATGTCAAAGTTCATGTAAGTATCATGCTAAAATGTGAAGAATTAATAATTGTGAAATACGTAATTTATGTCAAACTTAAGTACCTAATAAACATTATTTAGAGTTTGTCACACAAATATTCATGTCATATCATTATGTCATCGTAATTGATGTTTATGGTTCAAATAGGTTTATTAGTATGGCTATCAGTGGTGTTCCATCGAAGTTATTTGGTACTTTATCAGGATATTACATTTTGGGTATGTTTTATCCTCTTTGACAAACTTAACTATTTGCAGCCTACTGTTATGTCTTGGTCTCTCCAAAAAAGTTACTTCGCTAACGTAATCTTCTCGTAAGAAAGAAAAGTGTTATGATCATCAACTCGCTTGCAACCTGTAACATAGTGACTATAGAACCAATTAGCTCACACAACTGACGTTATCCCTTTTACGCTGTTCACACTTTGTTCTAATAATATTCCCTGTCACTTTTAACAGTATTAGCATTATTGAAACTGACCTAAGTTAAATTACTTGTCTTGACGGTTGCTAGGGATACAGCCAGGTTCCCCTCTGCTTTAAAAAAATCAAATCCAGTGTATTGGAGTAACAATCTATCTTTTTTTATTTAACTTGTAACACATACATATGTACCCTTTGAGTAATATTAATATTCAGCCGTATCTGGACCGGTAGGAAGTCAATCAAAACATTTACTAAAAAGGCTAGCTAGATGAAGTTGTTACATTAAGGTATCATCATCATCTGATGATGAAGATGCTACATGTTCCTTTGGATATAAATACTAATGTATTTCTCTATCTTCCTCAGGTAATCAGACTGCAATGTGAAAAAGACTTGTTAATACACGCCAAACGAGTGCCTTACAAACGACTAAGTGCCTATTTTATAAATAGATACGTTTAGCTACGAACGATACGAAGCGACGATACGTGAATCATTGGTGAGTATAATATTTTTGACATATTTTTTGTCCCTTACTATCCCACTACTGGATAAAGGTCTCCCACATCTTTTTAAATCGCCTCATACGTCCATCTGAGATCTTAAAGCACCTGTCGTTGTAACGTTATTCCCTTCGTTTATACGGCCTTTAAATTATGTCCAGCATCGAGCACCTAATTCGTAAATGTTTTCGCCCACCTCGTCGTGGCATTTTACAGACATGGCCCGCTATCTTCCATTTCAGCCTGGCATCCCAGGCTTTCTTCGGGCTTTTGCCTAGGGTAAACATTTTAGGCTAGAAAGAGGCGTCACCAACACACTTTACTAGTGTAGTAACTTCAAGCACTACTTCCCCTATTGAAAGGTCTTATGTCCAACTGTGAAGGTAAAGAAATGTGACGCCATTGAAAAAAATACAAATGGTTTTTTTCAAAAAGAGCGTCTGTTTCATTGTAATACACTCAAATAATTCTAAAGTGTAGCCAATATGGCCGATTGTAGAGATGAGTTGCTATCGGTTCAAGTGGATTGTTGAAGTAGAATATGCGGTGTTCCCACGAACACTTAAGTTTATTACACGGCTTACAACATTCCAATCAAAGCAGTCTGCGAGCGTCCACTGTTAGACAGAGGCCACATACGATGGGGAATATTGCCAATATCATCTCGCCTGGCCAAGTGTCTAGTGAAACTAGAATTAGACATTTGTTCACCATGATAAGGTCTATTCTATGCAGAACACGCAGCCTTAAGCACAGAACTAATTTCTTTGATTAAACTATACTGAAATTAGAAATAAACCAACGAACCTTGAAAACCTTCAAACCGAAAAATATATGTTTATTTTTCAAAAAAGCGTCCAAGCGGTCCATTTTCATGCAGGAGACAGACCCTCACTTTAAACCCAAATGTATTTTCTATGCAGCACAGCTGGATACACGTCGCTTTAAGTGTAGGCGATTTACCGAATATATCGATGGGATTCGGTAAAACAAAATTCTTGTCAAAAGAAAGGCACGTTGAACAACATACAACTAAAGATGCAAGGGTCAGGACGTGATATTTTGGTTTAGATCGAGGCTGTTCTGCCGACAGACTGCAAAGATGCTACGTAAAATATGTAAAGTAACCTAATCACATCCTAGTATTAGAAAATGAGAACAGTCATAAACCACCATCAATCGAATAGCTTAAAGCTGAGTTCGCATTAAATTGTGTTTTCAACTTCGCAATATGCATAAGTATTGAGTGGTATCAATAAGTTGTTCTGTCATAACCCTTCAATCATAACCAAAATATTATGCATTTCGGCATAACTTACAATTCTGTTTACCCCTATAAACACTCTTATCTTCGAGTACCAAAATAATCATTATCATAAACACTTAACTCTTACCATGAATGTAAACTTCATATGCAAGTAGTCATACAATGTTAAATCATAATTGATTCGTGTGATACTACTGATGTCATAATATTTACATTGGTAATGGGTTATGTAGAGGAAAGGAGACCCTTCCAATATGTCAGGCATAACGAGAATGAAGAAGCAAGGGTTATATTTGAATCTAATGAAGAAGTAGTTGCAGATGGCGTTATTAAAGAAAAACATAGTATTATAAGCATAGCAGTCCTTGCATAAGTATGGCACACTAAAGGTAACTGTCGGTGTCGTACATAACGGTAAACGGTGAGCGGCAATGGAATCTACATGTAATCTGATAACGTCATACTGCAAAATGAAATGTTTATAAGAATTGCGTAAGTCTGAAGACAGTCCAGCAGTAAAACTAAAAACTAACCTTTCCACAGATGAGTCAACTACTCGTTAACTTACTAATAGTAATGAGTTTACGATCATACAAAATATTAAGTAAAATAATCACTGAGAGAAATTCTCGATGTGTCGTTGAAATCTTTTCGTAAAGGAAAACGAAAGGCCCGCGTACAGCGGAATAGATGATCATCTCGTGTGAGAAAGAATTAAGTGACTATAGCTTGTTAACATAAACTTATGTTTTTCGTTTGTAAATGTTGAATAAAGGGAGAATTTAATTTAATATTTTTCATGCATCGAGAATGGAGTTATCAATTTTGTTTTCATTTTACCCGATTGTTATAACAACTAATGTAATTACCATTGATACAAAATATCTATAATCACATCAATATCTCTCAATTTGCTACATCAACAGCGTCATGAACATCGGTGTTGCCAGCGTCTCACCCAACCCTTCACGTCGACGCCCATTACTTCTGTGCCAACGCACACTGCACTCCGCTACGTAAATATTCAAAATTGTCCTCTACAACAACACTCTTTGGGGTTCTATCTCTGCCCACTAACTATTATTTGTTGAACTGTAATTTAAAATCTTCTGTGTTTAAAAATAGGGGTGAGTTTTGAATAAAGGTGGTGTTTTTTCGAATTTCCTGTCAATCAGCAGCCTTTTGTCGAGTAAAGTGGCCACAGGTGTATTGTTAACCCAACCCTCTTTATAATTCTTTTATTGTACGTTGCAGTCGTTGCTCACCAACTTCATCCATCATCGTCTAGGGAGATATTAATGGCCAGTAAAAAGTTTTATTAGTAACTACATGAGCACTAAATCTTATAGTGACATGATAAGGGGATTAATAACTTTGGCGTCCCCAAAAAGCATCCCATAGAAGTCTTTGCCCCGATACGAATCAATAAACAAAATCACGAGCTCCGGAAATCCGAGCGGAGTCCGAGATGCATTTCCATCTTTCATCGTCTTTTCACCCTCCGAATATCATCCCTAAAGTTCGTTCCCCCATCTCTATGTTCTGCGCGGGTGCGTAAAGGACAGGAGATTCGCAGAGCGCGTGCGCGGATCAACCCCTCATGAGCTTCAGAGAACGTTGATAGTGGCAAGCGCGAGATCCTGGCGCGATGCCGGGGTCGCGGAACATTCCTCCGTGGACCGTCCGCGGAGGCGGTGGTCCCGCTCTCTCACCCCCGGCAACCAACATTGCACAACTGCACAACATTTCTCAAGTGTTAGGTGCACCGCAGGGAGCCATACTAGGCCCTGACTTAGAAAAATTTGACTCAATCTCCTTCTGTAATCCAAAGCACTTCATACTCTACAGTCAAATCAATTCTCCAAGTCTCCTATTGTCTAAAGTCTTCTTAAACCAAGATTAACAATACAAAGCGAGCGGGGTGTGAGAGAGCGAGAAGGTAAAGTATTTCTCTAAAGTGGGAACGAGACGACGAGATGGTACGCCGCTCCCGATCGAGGTAAGCACCACTTGTACGGGGCCACGTGTTCAAACTTTTAGTTTTCAGTTTCAGGTGGTTGAAACTCGCCGTAGGCCGTTGTTTCGTCAAAAGCCATTGTTTGCCTTTTGAATTCATTTCACAGATTTCCTGTTTGTACCATGTTGTATAATACGTTTTATTGATTATGTTGTGTGCTGCTTTGTTAATGTTTATCCAATTGGTTTCTGTTGGGTGTCCTTTATACGGGGTTTAGTGTACTTAGTTTGTAGATAATTTACAATCCCTTTGCAATTTGATGTTATGAAACCTATAGATCAGGTTTCTCCATTTGTACGAGGTATTTTGTTTTATATTGCAAGCTGTCGTATTTAAATTCGTTACTTAGCAGAATATTAAAAGGATTCTATCTAGAATCCTTTATTTTATTGAATCTGTTACTGGCTCAGTCTTTTTTTATTAGTTTTAATTTAAAATTATCACTAAGTTCACCACATAACGCAGCTTAGTTGAAGAGACCAAAGCTAAAAGTGACAGGTTAACATATTTCCTCATTTTCAACTACGCTCTTCAGTTCCAAAAGTCTTGCAATTTTTATAGATTTTAAAATATATCTTCATTCGTTAACCTAAAATTTGAAAATCTTACCACTATCGCTATTGACAGATTTTATTTGAATGAATGAACATTAAATTACACTTTCACCCAGATTTATATCAACGAATATCTCCATAAGTCGTACCTATTTAATAAAACCACATATTGCATCATATTGGTTCCCTTCAAAACTCTTATAATTAACGCTTGCATCCTCTGTGATTAGATCTCGTTAGTTCCCTTCAAGGTTCCCACCGATCAGTTTCGTTTGTATGCCTTTCAATTAACTAGAATTTTCTTCATCTGTTTGGACGTTCATTCAAATTCCTTTACATCATAGAAATCTGTTTATTCAACCCGCTTTAATCTGGCATTGAATACAGTTTCTCTACGTAACAATATTTCTCATAACAGTTCATTGGAGATTTTATGAGTAAAGTAACTCCTACACACTTTTTATTGTCTGTCACAGAGTAGCGATATCGGAAAAACCCTTACTGTTCCCTTTCTTGTTCATTCATGAATTTACGCTTCTTTCATTCATAATTCTTACTATCGTTACGAGAGTTCAATTCTTGGCTATTAAAAGTGTATTTGCGATCTTATCTCCTTTATTTATATAAATATGCATTCTTGATTCTGTATTACGTATTTCAATAGTAAAAAATCAAAGCGTGCGTAGATTACACCGATAAGAACGTACGATAATAGTTTGTTCAATTTCAATATTCCCGTGTACTATTTTTGCATTGTTACGATATAATTCATCTACTTCATAGTCGTAACTTGTTTTATCTTTGAATTTACAGTCTTGATTACCAATTTCTGCACAATGACGTAGCTATCTTATCTAAATAATTCTCTAATCAGACGAACTCCATGTGAGGAGGAATAGTCTTGTCATTCATTAGTTCTTTGCAAGCATAGTTAAGAGTCAATTCTGTCTCTACGGGCGGTCATCTCCCGTGGAGATGATTGGCTTGTCTCCTATCGTATCTTCATTGATTAGGGGTTGATAGATGAATGGGAATTAGCCTGACTTGTGTCAGGATTATCGTGGATTATTTAAAGAGCAGTCTTTATTTGTATTTTCTGTTTTGTCAAATGCTACGTTTTTTTCATTTAGGCGAATTCATTCCAAGTAATTTAAGTAAGTTTTAGGGTCCGTGATTCAGTATTATTTTTAATAGAATTGCTTTGAATAATACAGTGAAATAAATGTAATGTCTGATCTTATATTTAACGGTATCGAAGCTCATACAAGCTTTCAGTTTAGTTAGAAATCCATTACTCACAGAAAAATCTCTTGCTCACGTGTACAAGGTACAGATTTAAATTCCTTCAACATGAGGGTTTTCCCAAAATTTAAAAATACGTCTTATTTCCTTATTATACATAACGTTGTCACCTTTATTTTTCCTATTTCATCACGATGACAAATTACTAGTGTTGAAGTAAACAGAAAATTATATTACGTAAGTCATCAATACCATATTTTTTTACCATCTTTTCGATATCGCTAAGCCCCTTGACCGTTTATCTAAGGCCTCTAAAAAGCTGGTCAGCATCACTGTCATCAATCTTCCCATCAAATAAATAGTGACCAATTCTTCCCTAAATATATTAAAATCACAGAGCCTCCCCCTCATCCGGCCACTCCATGATCCCCTAATTCGCTAATAGAAAAACAGAACTATCGGATTTCCCGCGTGACGACTTCCTGTTGCGACCGGAAGTGTGATGGCGGACATGTATGGACGTTTTTATCTTGTCTTGAGATATTTTTGTTTGATCAGAGGGTATTTTAAGTAAAGTTGTTTTACATTCTTCTGCCTGATCTATTATAATCATATTCACACATGGCTGGTTTTGTCACGGCTGATTAAACCTTATTTCTTTTAAGAATTAAAGAAGTTTCTGCTTCAAGCCACGTAAAATCTGCTTGCTTAATCAATGAATGAACATCATAAAGACTTAATCTTGCGCTTGCTCATGAGCGTCGATACTATCCTAATAAGGACCGCGGATTCCTTATATGAAGAACGAGATCTTCGATCCGAAAATATTTCTCATTAATTTTAAAGCATTATCACTTAAGTAATGTACAGTATTTGTGGTCTTATCATAATTAGTTTTGTCATTACTTTCTGTTTAACTATTTCGTTCACACATTTCTGTTGTGTCAAACCTAGCATACAAGTTTATGTGTCGACCGTTGTCTTCAAATTCTTTTCCTATTAGAGATAATTATGCGGTTAAAAAATCTGAATGTTTTCAGGCTTTGACCCCCTCATCACCAAACCATACCGCATTTATTTTTTAAATCTGTCATCAATATCAGTTTATGTAATTTTATCAACCACGCTCGAATCTTCCTCTATTTCAGCCACATAATATATCTCAAAAAGTCCTAGATAATAATTTCTTGGTTAGACAGAGACAGCTAAATCCCGGCGCCAGACACGGCGGCGCCTGAGTGTATCGATCCCACCCCAGTGGTGGGGGGACGCATGCGCGCTCCTTGTTTGTCAGGATTTCTTCCGATTATAGATTTTCTTTAAGTACATTATGTACTAGCGGTTTATTGGCTTCTAGTTTTATGGAGTCTTTAATTTATACATTTAGTATAGTTTTATAGGCGGCTTGATTTGTTTGTTTGTGATATGGTTCTGATTGGATGTTGGTCTAATTAGATTAGTATTGGAATTTGGAAGTTCATTGTAGAAACGGGTGTTGTAAACCTGAGTGACGCCTCGCTACATCGCATTTTGTTGATTATAATCCCAGTTAACTTCGACTAGCTTTTAACAGTTAATAAGATGTCCGAAACTTGGTATTCAAACGACTTGAAGTAAAAAAAATAAAGATTTTTTAATAAGTGACGGAACTGGCATATGGTTTAACTGATGTTAAGCGGTATAGTAATAGTACCTCGTAGGTCACGTCTATTTAAAGACTTCCCCACACCAAACGCGGGGCGTGAGCGGGTCATTGCAACGACGGGCTCACGTTCGCATTTGGTGTGACATCATCATCATCATCATCCTCCTGCCCTTATCCCAACTTATTCGTGGTCGGTGCAGTATGCCTTCTTATTCTATACATCTCTATTAGCCATCATCTCAGTAGTCACCCCCTTTCTAGCCATTTCACACTATCCATCCATCGTTTCTTTGGTATTACTCTTATAACCATCCACATTCATACTCAAAACTTTCCTCATGACATGTTCCTCGTCCACGACAACCGGTATCTACACAACTTCTCAGTCACCGGCGTGACATGCTTCATAGTAATCCTTTGAAAACTCCTAACCCGCGCCCACCGACGACTCGCCCTGCTCCCGCCTTGCGTTTTGTGCGACTTGGACTTAACACGCGCCCTACATGTCATTGCATTCCACCCGTTACTCGCGAGACAAAGTTGAGAACTTACTTTACGTTATTGTTAACTTAAAATCATGTTTGAATCAACTTATTTGCAAATCTATTGTTCTATTATTCTTGCATTTGTTATCATAGCCTCTTCTACAAATCTATGCAGAAAATAACCTTCATATTCGAAATAATTCTATACTGTCAAGATAATATCGGATAATCTGATACAACTATTGTCTCGAAACAAAAAGAAGATATGACGTCACTTGAACCGGTAACCTAACACTATAATAGTTCCGATACACAATTGTGCGGTGACACCATAATCTGTGACGTGGTGTGACACACCCTTTGTGTGCCACTATTAGTGTTTGTGTATTGTTGTCAGTGGTGTATTGATTGTTGAGTTGTGTTTCTGTGGTGCGTTTCACGGGGACAAGACAAGAGCCGCAATATTCTTTTTATATAAATGATTTTACTAAATAATCTTTTGTTACCATTGTGTGTGTTAAGCCTTCTACACAGTTGGATCAAGGGCCTGTTTCACAATCATCAATTAGCTCTTAACTGCGAAATAAATATCACACTACCATATTTGCCTCCTAAGCAGGAGTGACTCGACAATTGTGCAATAAGCTTCAACTCTATCGAGAATATCGTAACATACCTACCTGTTATCGTCGAAGGCTGAACGTGAGCCTTCTAATGAAATCCGCCTAATTGGTGACATATTTATCAGAGCTTGATCCCATAATCTATTAAGCGCCAATCGTGTCGTCAATTGTTACCACTTTACCACCCATCCATCCCACGCACGTAAAAATATTTCCTACCAAGTTTTCAATTGACTCAACTTCCAAACTTAAGCTTTAACATAGCGACAAGCTCATTCATTCCCGTTGCCAGGCGACCGTCGCGACACAGCGTCGCCGCTAAAACTTCAGGCTGGAGTGACTGCAATGTATTGGAGGGTAGTAGTAAATTATTTTGGCATCAAACATTGGACCGGAAAGTGGAACAGAGTGTAAAAATTTGGTATCAAGTGTTGAGCTTTGGTGTTAAGTTTGTCGATAACTGTTAGGGGATGTTCTTACATCCCCTAACAGTTTTGTGGTTTTGTGGAGGTGTTTTTTGGAATTTGTATGTTGTTGACTTTCTGATACTTTGTAGTTAAGTGTTTTTTTAAATGTTGTACTATTTTGCATTAGTCATTTTGAGTATTTTCAGCGGTCGTGATCACAAGTAGACCCATTCTAATTTGAGGTCCTCTCAAATGTTGTCGTGCGAAGGAATGGATAGTTTGAATTTTAAATTGTAATATTATAGCTCATACTTAAGTCTGACATTAAAGTTTATTAATTGATCCTAGGAGCTTTACTATAATCATTGATGGAATAACTTTCGTCAATACAATCAACGTTATCATTACGTCAATCAATGCAATATTCACTAGCTTGACTGAAATAACAGTCGACGCGTTTAATCGAGGTGTCCGTCATCTTCCAATGAAAATATTACTGAATGCAGTGATCCGTCAAAAATGTGTACCGACATGCTTTGAACTCGCTATGAATATTTTGATAAAACATCAAGTTTATATTCACCCTCAGTTGTTTGTGTTTTCAATCGTGATTGATTCTATAAATATAACGATAACGACGGTGTAAGATATAGATTATGTAAGGTTAAGTATATATCTTATGTTTTAAGGTAAGCAATATAATCAGCCCATTACTGTCCCATTGCTGGGCACGGGCCTCTTTTCAGAATGAGAAGTGTTTAAGTTGGTCGAATTAATCTGATTTAGTAGTAATTAGCAACAGTATTCATTATTAGCAACTCAGTGTACTTCGACATACATTTACCCACTGAGAATATTTTCAATCTTAATTACAGTTATTTATTAACAGTTTAACTGGTATTTCTACATTCAGAAAACCCGTCATCCTTTCATTGGCTAGAGGACTCTATATTTTAGTTAAGATAAGTAAGTCTTATTAGCTAACCCCCTTTCTACTTAGTAAATTATTTAGTGACGAATGTCTGGCATTTCTCAATTATCTTGTAATGTAATTAGGACTGTCATCTTATCTGTTAAATGTCCATACTCAACGAGGAAATAGTCTGCAATTCTTCTAAAAAACCTAACTTCAAAGCTATTTTCACAGTATGTAGAAGAGAAAATGACGTCACTCAAAAATTTCCCTCAGAACTCTTATAGCAACGACCAGCGTCTGTCATAAAACAATAAAGTCGTCCACATAAATGAATGCAGACAAACTTATATTGAACTATTAAAATTCCAACAGGGTGGTGCCGTTACGAGTGCTGGGGGCCGTTCTGGTGCCTTTTTATGCAAAACTGTATGCAATAACTCGCCCGTTATGACTATGGGCTTTTTAATGAGTCCATACGAATTTGTTAATATTCCGAATTCAAATCCAGTCACCTCTATGGCTGCCGAATAAGGTTTAATTTTCTGTTTCGTTCGAGATTCGGTGAGATGCCTTGGCATCGGTTTTTATTGCATCTCAGTTGAGTTGTTAAGGGGTCTAGTCCTTAGTACTATGAGTATGAGTTTATAGATCTAGATATTAATTCGAGGGTTAGTACTTTTTACGGATGTTAAGTTTATTGGTTAGTTATTTCGTATTAGTCACGTACTTGTCATTAATGCATCGTTAACGATCTAATGGGGATTCGGAATTATGATTAAATCTTGATTGACATTATTGGTCGTCGTAAGACCCTTTCGAAGTATTTCAAAACTACTTTGCTCATTACTTTACTGTATTACTTGCATTTGATCACTTTCCATAGGCCTCCTACAACTTAGATACACTTATACATAGTAGTACTTATACATAGTTTTTAGTTATACTTTAGTATCAATCTTAAAGTTAGTAGTTTTACGTGACTATAACATTAAACACAATTTCTACACAAAAATGTTTTTTTTTTAATACACCGGTACTGTGCCAGGAGCTCTGATGTTCATTTATAACAGCGACTCTTTGTCATCTGCATTTTTATCATTAAAATATCTATTCACACATAAATATCAACAAGGAAGTTCAAATTAAACAAACCTCTAATCTCATTCCCATAGTTATCTCTACTAAAACTATCAGCTGTTTCTACTCGTTTTTTATTCAAACGCATACCATTCGTTTTAAATACCGCCTCTCCCATCCATTACGAGTTACAAAAATAGATGAACCCATAAATATTGCTTTGTGGCCAATAAACGTAATGAGTTTTTAAGTTTTGACTCTTTGAATAGTGTACGGGTTATACTGTTAGTTATTTTTGTATTTGTAAATAGTTATCCTCGGCTATTTTTATTTAGTTATAATCTCTAATGAATCTTTTATAAAATTTATTTTTTGCTTTTTTATATATAATTTGTGAATTATTTTATCGGTGAGTGCGGTGTGGGTAAATCCTAGCGTTCACAACGGGAGATTACAATCCATCATTCTCAGCTACAATCGGAGTTGACTACAAATGTAAAGTTATGGACGTGAACGGTGGTAAAGTCAAGCTTGTTAGTTGTCGGCAATAAGACTGACAAGCATATCATTTTGGGACCCAGTGCATTATATCAGCAAGCACATTGGGTCACCCGCGCGACGGCGCAACGAGTATTCCCAAGGAGGGTTGACGTCAGGCAGGCGGCCGGTCATAAAACAATAAGCCAAAACCTGTAACAACATGGATTTATGAAATACATGTTGTGCCGACCACACCTAGTGTGGGATAAGGGCAGGAAGAAGAAGAATCTCTAATGAATCTTTGACCATAAATCTTAAAATAACACTTATAATTTTGTCTAACACTATCAAAACATATTTTATTAAGATTGACGGGACGGGTTTGAGATAGATTTCTGTATAAAAGTGAAAACTATTTGAATTTACGTTTTTTGATAAATTCTTAATAGTTTTGATAAAGTCTAAAGGCACATAGGCATTGAATGGACGTCTATTTGCCAACAGCTTTGCTTGCCTGAGATCAAATAAGCACATGGCCTAAGATAGTGCACCAGTACCTATAACATATGGCCTTATTCTTTTCGTGTGGTTAGTGACTAACCTGGTGTCACAGTTTATGCCGCCCATGGGCCTCTGACTTTTCTTCACATGCCGTCGAGACATCTCTCAGGCATGCCGGTTTCCTCACAATGTTTTCGATCACCGTTTTTAAGCAAGTGATGATTATACAATACGCACATGAATCCGAAAAGTCAGAGGTGCGTGCCTTGGGTCACACCAATAAGCTATCACTGCTGTTACCTTCAGACGTGGCCTTATTAACGTTCAGATACATAATTACTTCTCTTCTTTCTTAGTTCTCCTTATTATTAATTCACATTTTAACAGTCTGTCTTTCTATTTTTATATTACACATTCAGTTTACTTAATTGTCATCAAACGCCTCATTTATTGTTTCTTTCGTCTTCATATGCCGGAAGATAATCTCGTCACAGTTTAAAAACATACGCCACAAATCATAACTAAGAAGAAAATTATCAATTAAATCCCATACCAAAGAAAACATTAAATGTTTTTAGAATGTTAGTCGAGTTGAAATTTTTGACAGCAGAAGAACATTAGTTTGAAATAGACATAACATAATATTGTATTCCCTGAAGGGTTCGGTAGAGGTGTCTTTAGTGCACCTTCGTTTCGCCAGTTGGTCTAGGGGTGGCAAGTGCGACTGCTGATCGTGAGGTCCCATGTTCGATCTCCAGGTTGGGCAAAGTGTTATTGGGTTTTTCCGAGTGGAATTCCTCAGTAACAGTCCGGAGTTTGGATTTGTGCACGGTGGATGGCAATAGGCTCCCCCCTATTACATGGGACTAAAACATAACGGCGAAACGAGGGTGTTACTATACACCTCTGCCCAACCCTTCGGGGAATATAGGCGTGATGATGTTATGATGTTATTTTGTTTTATATACAATCACAGTTGTTACTACTGTCCGGTTAGAACGAATAAAATAGATTTTTTACATTAACTCGAAGCATTAACTGATATACGCACGCAGTGACAGTATACGCTCGTCAGTTCACATCAGTTACGAAATCTACGTTTATGGTTTCACGGATTGACACGTGACATATGCTAAAGCAGTCAATACAGAAGTTCTACTGAAAGATCATGAAAATACTGAAACTTTACTGAATGGTTTAATTTTCCTTATTACTTGTTTAGGCGTGTCTTGTACTGTAGGAGAATGAAAAGGTTATACACCTTAAGGTCTATTTTTGCTCGCACAGTGCAAGAAATGAACTAATTTACCGACTATGTATTGCCAACATTATACAAATGAAAATTCAAGTATTTTTTGACAGAATATTATGGTGACATGGTAACAGACATAAGTAATGTCAATTTATTTAATCATCGATTTGATGATGTCATGGTTTTTACAACAACACTCCTTAAATCAAACCAAACACATCGAGGCAGATGGTCATTTTTGATCTTTGCTACCAAATAATTAAACATAATTTACCATGCATTGGTCTGTTCCATTTGACAGTTTGAAAAGGTAATATGTGCCCGTGATTTAGGAATGGAATGAATTTGAAAACTGACGAACCTGTTCGTTTCCCTACTGTACATGTAAAGTTAATAATCACACAATATCATAGACAGTTGTGTGCATACTTACTTCTTACATCTGATATGCGTTGTTCAAGTCAAGTAAATTCTTTTTATTTTATAAAATTGCAACAACAAACAGGTACATTATGGTATATTACAACATGATAACATAAATAACTTAAATAATAATGTAGCCCACAGCGCTGTTCACAGATTACCATTAATGATTAAACATTAAATTGCTAGGAAATAAGATGTTCATACAATTAAAACAAATTATAAAAACAAAAAGAAATGAATTAAATAAGCCTACTGATGATGATATAAAATCAGTGTCTCATACAAAAGTCTTCCAAACTTTTGCATGGAGCATGTAAATATGTCTATGTGTTCGAATTCTGTATTGTATGATGCTGCCATCCGCCGAATTGGTGAACGTTCACCAGTATTAGATCGGCAGGTACCTATTGCAAATAGTGTACCTGCACGCACCTGGCGTGGGCAATCATTAATTTAAATTGGAATAAAAATGACACCTTTATAGACATCAACATTTACAAATCCAGTTAAGTAATTCGCCAACCCGTCACCGCTTTCTAGTATTTGTCGTGCCATTGAATAGATGACAAACATACAATTTGCAATTCATACACTCGCAACTCATACCATACATGAGACCATACAAACAGTAAATTTTGTCAAATTGGCCGTGACCGACGCGCCCTACTCCGACGTTTCGCTTCAATTACTTTATGGGGGTGCAAAAAATGTTTCATGCTTAGTTTGACATAGAATTGACACGCAGTATTTGCACGGTATACATTCTTCATACTCATTTTGACATAGGATTGACACGCAGTATTGCATGCTGTGCATTCTTATACTTAGTTTGACAGTTTGTCTTGACACTTCCTGGCCCCAGACACCTCCATGTTTTTTCAGTGCGTTACTAAGGTCTACAGTTTAAAAGGAGCTGGTGCTATGCTTTGCTTTGTTACCAAGTGCAGGCGTTGGCTATTTGATATCTCCCTCTCTCTCTCTCTCGTGTCAAAGAGTAGCTCATGCCATAATGAAAAGCTTGAAAGCGGGGCTGACTACCCACAAGTGCCGGATGAACTTGAGTATCGTCACAAGAATTTAAATCCAATAAAATATGTTGTCTTAGAAATGTCCAAAAAATAAAAATCATGTTTTGCCTTCACACAATGTTAAACAGTACGAACTTAAACTTCTGTACCATCCCTTCAGTCTTCAGCTATAAATACTCGTCTATATTTAACGTCGCAGGTGATGGCGTCTCCGACAAACATACCCATGGCGAGCCATGCGCTGAGAACGTTGACCGACATGTTAATAGTAAAGAAATAAAGTGTTTTAACAATGTTAAGGAATAGTGTGTAGGGGAACGAGGTATGATGTTCCTCCTACGAAAAGGCAGGATCCTCCAACCAGGCGGGTGTAATGCCTGGCGGGCTACTGCCCAACGGTTGATGTTGGGAAGTTGTATATATACTAACTGCGAGTCAAATCTTGATATCGTGATGCAGGATTTGTGACTTTTTCATTTGACAGCTGTCATTGTTGTCGCTGTAGTCTGCTAGACAATCTTCCTGCTGCGTAATTCTCATGTGGCGTGATAGATGCCGCCACAAGTGTATTGCGCTCCAAAACTCAGATCGCCGACGTTGGTCAGAAAGCCGGAAGCTTAAAATGGAACTGGGCTGGCCACGTCTGCCGCATGTCGGACGAGCTGTGGGCAAAACTCATCACTGAGTGGGTGGAGCCCATAACGTTAGACGACGTCGCGCCAGGCACAGGAGATGGCGTGACGAATCAGACACTTATTGGAATGACTGGCCGCAGAAAACCTTAAACCGAGAGGAGTGGAGGGAGGGTAGGGAGGCCTTTGCCCTGCAGTGGGATGATCATGGCTGAATAATGTGACGATGAGAAGGATCTTGACTAGGGCAGTTGTTAATGAAACGGCTGATCCGATTTTCTTCAAAAATGGCCTATAACCGTCTCGATTAAACCGGCTTTCAAATATAGAACATATATACATAAACTCACGCCTTTTTCCCATGGGGGTAGGCAGAAACTATAGAACGCCACATGCTACGACCCTTACATACCCCTTTCACTTCATACATCTTGTCATACACGCACGCCGGTTGAGAGTACTACGCACCTGACCTTTGTGAAGAACATCACCAATAACATCGATGTATGTCCTTCTAGGACGTCCTCTACCGTTTCCACTGACATCCACCTTATAAATTCCTTTTGTTAATCGCCGTTCACTCATTCTCTCAACATGACCAAACCACCTAAGTATACTCGTTTAAATTTTTATTCAAACATAGGATTCGCGTTGAAATCGGTTCATCCGTTTGGGCTCAGCAGACTGGAAGCTAGCATCATGAATTCCCCGAAGGGTTGTGCAGAGGTGTATAGTAACACCCTCATTTTGCCGTTATGTTTAAGTCCCATGTAATAGACGAGCCTATTGCCATCTACCGGGCACAATTCCAAACTCCGGGCTGCTCATGAGTAATTTCACACGGAAAAACCCAATCACACTTTGCCTTACCTGGGGATTGAACCCAGGACCTCACGATCAGCAGTCGGTATAATCAGTTTTTTCGTTTGTCACCAGGTACCAACTGACGATCTACCATCGCAAGCACAGGGGGGTTCGTGACGAAGCCTGCGCCAGCGCATCGAGGACGCACTGCACGACAACTGGAGGCGGCTGACTGCTCTACGAACTGTAAGTTATCTTGCAAGTACTTGGTGTTGCGTTCCTTGCGAAGTATGCGGTATAACTTTGAATGATAGATTGAGGAATTACCTTAGACAAAGTTGCGGTTTACAAGATGATGTGACATAAATTTAAAGGAATATGCTCAGGTGGTTAGGTCATGTGGAGAGAATGAGTGAACGGCGATTAACAAAAGGAATTTATAAGGCGGATGTCAGTGGAAACGCCGGTAGAGGACGTCCTAAAAGGATATACATCGATGTTATTGGTGATGTTCTTCACAAAGAACAGGTGCGTAGTACTCTCAACCGGCGTGCGTGTATGACAAGATGTATGAATGTGGATGAAGCGAAAGGAGTATGTAAGGATCGTAGCATGTGTCGTTCTATAGTTTCTGCCTACCCCTATGGGAAAAAGGCGTGAGTTTATGTATGTATGTACTGGGTTTTATAACTATCCTAGCGTTCTCCTGCTCCATACAGGGATAAGGTCTTTTTGTAGTTAAGGCAGTATCTCGCATAAGTAATTTACAACTCTTGCAGTTATTTTCTGCTTATTCCATTCCACTTTGCCCAACATGACAGTCGATCAATAGAAGTACGATTAATGCAAAATTTTTTTCATTTTCTCAACCCTCTGCAATTGTATTTCATTGCAGGGTTCGTTCCAATCTCGGCCGCGTCACCACTCGTTCAGTCAAGAGCGGCCGCGTCACCGCAGGCCCAGCGCGTGCTCTCTAGACCTTCAGGAGTTGCAAGACAGACCCTACAACACTGCTACTATACACAGGTAAACTTAACATCACGCCTGTATTCCCCGAAGAGTTGGGCAGAGGTGTATAGTAACACCATAATTTCGCCGTTATGTTTAAGTCCCATTTGATAGGTGGCGAGCCTATTGCCATCAACCGGGCACAAATCCAAACTGCGGGCTGCTACTGAGGAATTCCTGGGGATCGAATTCGAGACCTCACTGTGTGGCTAGAAAAATCATTTTTTTAAGTCCTCTCTGTTGTGCAAGTTTCCTCACGATGTTTTCCTTCACCGTTAGCGCTGATTGGCACATACATTCGAAAAGTCAGAGGTGCTTGCCGGGATCGAACTCACAACCTCCCATGGGCGTATTCAGGGTGGGGCAGTTGGGGCGCTTGCCCCACCCTGGCACAGGAAACAATAGGTAAATGGTCTAGATTCAGTCAACTCAATACTCAATACTCAATATCTTTATTGCTTTACCATAATGTGTACTTAGGTGGTAACTATATAATTGAGATCATTATGGACCCTGTAGGGCACAGCAAAAGGGTAGGAGAGAGGAAGCCCTGTTTTAGGAGATAATGAACAGTAATAACTCGCCACCCATGTCCACAGAACAATTACCCAAAATAGGCAGACCAATGCCCGACTCCGTCTATACTTATTTGGACCTCAAAAATAAGGTTATGGGTCAAAATTGCCCCATAATCCCATTCCGCACTTCCAGATTTATAGAAAGACAAATATTTACTGTCTGACTGAGTTTGCCCTACCCAGGACAAAATCCTGGCTACGCCCATGTACCTTCCCATATGGAGGCAAACCTTTAACCGCTAGTCTATCACATCTGCTTTATTTATTACTAGCTTTTGCCCACAACTTCACTTGCGTGATTTTTTTCATACAAAGATTCATCCATTTGTAGGATGAATTTATAAAAATCCTTCTGTCAAAATTTCAAGTTTCTAACTCCGTTTTAGGAGGAGCGTTGATAAATCAGTCAGTCGGTCAGTTTCTCCTTTTATATACACACTAGCGGCCCGTCCCGGCTTCGCACGGGTGGTTATTTTCCCCGTTTTTGCAACATTTTTCATTTATGCTCCGCTCTTATTGGTCGTAACGTGATGTTATATAGCCTATAACCTTCCTCGGTAAATGGACTATCCAAGACAAAAATAATTTTCCAATTCCAACCAGTAGTTCCTCAGATAAGCGCGTTCAAATAAACAAACTCTTCAGCTTTATAATATTAGTATAAATACAGATTTTGAAATAGCATCTATCTCACAAAATATCTTTATCTAAAGTCTACATTTGTAAAACATAATCACAGCATCTTCTACATTGTCCACAGAGCTCATTCCCTAACCAAGATGGCAGCTCTATCCCTCAAGATATCAATCGACGGAGGCAAAGTGGTGAAGACCATTCAGTTCGACCCCTCCACCACCGTCTACGATGCCTGTCGCATCATCAGGGAGAAAATCCTGGAAGCCAGCAGTGGTGACCGTGAGTATAATTGATGGAACATAAACAAAATAATAAGATACAAGTTATCCCGCGACCCCGGCCGAACGGTCAGGAGGAGGAACACCGTTGGTTTGTAGCCGGTAAGAGTCCGGCCGACCCCCTCGCCTTCCCCGGGCGAGGGACATCCATGAGGATTTTCCAACGGTAAAAAAAAGGATACAAGTTATAAATAGAGATATATTTGCAATCATTATGCATCAGGATGACATACAGACAGAAATGAGGTATTTATACGACGACAGTCAGATGGTCAATCAAAGCGCCAACTGGTGGTAATTAAGAGTAAAGGAGGATTTCCACCAAACGGCTCGCATCGCATCGGATCGGAACGGATTTTACAATCTTTAAACAATATTAAATCGTGTGCACTGTATTTCAAGTCTATATTACCAAGCCGCGCACAGCAGCTTGACCGCGGGCGTCTTCCGTGACCCGCGATCGTAGCCGAAAGTATACTGCGACGCGCGATCGGCTCCGTTCGCAAGCCGTCGTATCCGATCGGATCATTTCAAAAATTAGAACACGTCAACACGGTGGGAATGAAACTATTTGACTACGCGCAGAAACGGATACGTTCACAAGCGACTGTACGGAGCCGATCCTATGCGTCGAGATCCTGACGGGCCGCATCCGTTCGTATCCTTTCCGATCCGATGCGATGCGAACCCTTTGGTGGAAATAATTTCCTACATAACGTTATAACATGTTTGGTTTATACATGATATTCTTAACAACAATATAATTCTACCATGTTCTGGGCCAGCCTTAAGTGATATGAGTCTTACCAAATGCAGTTGCATATCAGTATTTTATAAATAAATAGGGAACTACACAATTTTTTTGGTTTAGTTATCTCGAAACTTTTTCAATGAAGGACAGAGACAGCACTATACAAGCATGATGTAATTCCTCAAAAAAAATTACAAATTAATCTGTATAATCTCTGTTTCCAGCAATAAGGAGAAGAAATTCCCCCTCCAAAAACTTGAAAAGCTTGTATCTCCTCCATTTTTTTTTCATTGCTTTTTTATTAATATTAAATACTTGGTGAGGTTAAAAGTAAACATGTACTATGATGTCCATCCATGGAGTGGGGGTGACCTACTTTCACCCGACTGCACGAGGCAAAAGGCAGCTTTATGTTTTTACGTAAAATCATCCTATTTTTACCAACAGCGAAAGAATACGGCCTCTTCTTGGCCTCTGAGGAAGACAACAAGAAGGGAATATGGCTGGAGGCGTCCCGAAGCCTGGACTACTACATGCTGAGGAATGGCGACCTTCTGGAGTATAACAAGAAAACCAGGAACCTGAGAGTGCGGATGTTGGATGGTGAGTGGACCATAAAATATGTGTAGGGGATAAGGTTGAATTTTGAACGGAGAATTCAACTGTTGATCATGGTGCTTTTAGACCACTAATATGACGATCAGTGATCAATGTATCAGGATAAGCAGTGATAGCCTACTGGTGTGACCCTCGGACTGCCAAGTCATAGGTCTCGAGCTCGAACCCAAGGCACGCACCTCTGACTTCAGATTCATGTGCGTATTGTATAATTATCACTTGCTTAAAAACGGTGAAGGAAAACATCGTGAGGAAACCAGCATGCCTGAGAGATATTTCTCGACAGCATGTGAAGCCAAGTCAGAGGCCCATGGGCGACATAAACTGTGACACCAGGTTAGTCACTAACCACACGAAAAAAAGAAGATTGTATTCAGGATATTGTTTGTGTAGTAATGGTGCCCCTTATAAAAGAGTTCGTCCAGGAAGTTTTTTTTTCTATTCGACTGCTTGTAGATGGTCTTGCGGACCGTTTCTACGTAACCGGGCAGTTATTGGCGAGACCTGAAGGGTCTCCAACCAATGGGGACGAGAGTAAAATACCTAACCTAACCTAACTGCTATTACTACTACCATCATCATGACTAGCTAGCAACAACAGCACTAAGGGCGACCTCTAATGGGACTCGGACCTCGGCTTAGAGCGTTGCTGGCGGGAGGACTGGGAGGGCGACAGCTTGATGAGGGCTGAATTAACGGTGTGCGCGTCCAGGAAGTACTACCACCATACCCATTTCTACCGCTAAGCAACATTGGTGTGTCACGGTTTGAAGGGTATGGGTGATATTTTTCATACTCAATGGTTCTAACATTGTTACAGGTACGGTCAAGACCCTGCTAGTGGACGACAGTCAGGTGGTCGCCAACCTCATGGTGGTTATATGCACCAAGATCGGGATCACCAACTATGACGAGTATGGACTGGTGAGTACTTGATAATTGATGGTTTTTTGGATTTTTTTTTCTTTGATTTGCCTGTAATATGGTGGGTACACAAGATGTTAAATTAGGTGATAGCACAGGACATATTTCACCCTCATTACGGGCATGCTAAATTATAGTTAATTTACAACAATTATTTGAGTATAATTACAATTATTAGAACTATTTGAATTAGTATTTATAAGAACTGTTTGAATTACAATTATTGCAATCATTTGAATTAGGCCGTGGCCGCACTGGTACGGCGACAGCGGCGCGACGGCGATTTCGTGAACAAATAAATGTCGCTTGTCGCTTCTGCAGTGCGGCCACGGACATATGTTTATATGAGTTTGTTTTCACGAATTCGCCGTCGCGTCGCTGTCGCCGCAACAGTGCGGCCACGGCCTTATAGTGATTACAGATATTTAAATTATTGAAATATTATTATAGACTAGGTCACAGGAAATAAAAGGAAAAGCCAGTATCTTAGTGGGCACCAAATAGACTTGTGCTTTTGTATGTGGCGGGTCCATAGCCTATTGACCAAGATATTAACATGACATAACGTCACGCCTGTATTCCTCGAAGGGTTGGGCAGAGGTGTATAGTAATCTTCATTTCGCTGGTATATTTAAGTCCCATGTGAGTGAGACTATTGCCATCAACGGGCAAAAATCCAATCTCCGGGCTACTACTGAGGAATTCCATACGGGAAAACCCAATAATACTTTCCCCGACCTGGGGATTGAACCCAGGCCCTCACGATCAGCAGTCGCGCTTGCTACCACTAGACCAACGAGGCAGTTATTTATTTTCTTACTTTTTTTATTCTTTGTTTAGGTCGCATTTTATCTTTTTTTTTTTTTAATAAAAACGTTGCCCCACACTAGGATTTCTCCTGTATCGTGGGTGCGTTTACAGACACAAATCTTCACATGCACAAACATCCAGACCCGGAACAACTATCTGTAGGCCATACAAATATTTGTTCCGTGCGGGAATCGAACCCACGACCCGCAGCGCAGATGCCAATTGCTTAGCCACTGCACCAAACGTATCGTCAAAATCTTAATTGCAGCAAATGGTAAGCGCAGACAGGGTCTAAGATTGAGCACACGAATCCAAGTAACAGAGATATAGAAGGACTCCCCTATACCCCTCTAACACCCATATTCTAAGACGTTCTTCCAAAACTTACTCTACTCATACTCGACCCAGGACGGCCTCGAAAACACCTTCAAAATTGTCGCAATTTCGAGTGAACTTTGACGTTCCTCGACGGAGTCATTACGTCATAATTTGAATTAACTGCATCGCGCAAATAACGCCGTGATAAATACTTGTAAGTGTTATCGTAAACATATTCGATAAAGTCTTCAAAATTCATTTTTGTTACATACGAACTTTGACACTTCCTTCCTTAAGGTAAGTTCCGAGGTACCTTGAGTTTGACAGATGATTCCTTACCTCGACTGAGGAAAAATCTCGAGTCGAGGACGTTTATGTCAACTATAACTACCGATGGTAGTGAGAAAGACTGAGTCGAGGTGGAACCGAGTCGAGTAAGTTTTGGAGGAACGTCTTAGAATATGGGTGTAACTCTCATATACACGACAGTTCGTGGTACCTACCTGCAGCGCCTCAGTGGAGGTTCTCAGAACTAACTAAAACTCTCCTCTTGTCCCCAGGTCCGTGAGGAACAGAAAGATGAGATAGATCCATGCGAGAAGCCTAACTTCGGCACTTTGACTCTCAAGCGGAAACACCAGGAAAAGGAGAGAGACGCCAAGATGGAACAGCTCAGGAAGAAGCTTAGGACTGATGATGAAGGTATGAATACCAACTTTAAGAACGTGGAATTTTCCGAGTTTAAGATTTCACCCTATAGCCCAGTCATTTAAATGTTGTTTATATAAAACCTTTATTAAAACAAGCTTTTTAGCAGTGATACCCTAGTGGTGTGACCGTCGCACTACCAAGTCATAGGTCTCGAGTCCGAACCCAAGGCACGCACCTCTGACTTATCGGATTCATGTGCGTATTGTATAATTATCACTTGCTTAAAAACGGTGAAGGAAAACATCGTGAGGAAACCTGCCTGAGAGATATTTCTCGACCGCACGTGAAGCCAAGTCAGAGGCCCATGGGCGGCATAAACTCTGACACCAGGTTAGTCACTAACCACACGAAAAAAAGAAGAAAATAAAGAGACTTCTGATCTTGAAACATGAATTTATTAACAAAGCCTTCTTTTCCAACAGTAAACTGGGTGGAGCCTTCAAAAACTCTTCGCGAGCAAGGCATCGACGTCACCGAGACCCTTCTTCTCCGTCGCAAGCTGTTCTTCTCCGACCGCAACGTGGACTCGCGGGACCCCGTCCAACTGAATCTACTGTACGTGCAAGCAAGGGACGCCATATTGGATCAGATGCACCCCGTTACTATGGACAAAGGTGACTATCTTATTACATAGTATAAAACAAAGTCGCTCCCGCTGTCTGTACGCTTAGATCTTTTAAACTACTCAACGGATTTTAATGCAGTTTTCAGCAATAGATAGAGTGATTCAAGAGGAAGGTTTATATGCCCCACATTAGTATTTACACTGCACCCGTGCGAAGCCGGGGCGGGGTGGTAGTAAGCTATATAATATAATTAATACCAGCCTGTTATTGTCCCACTGCTGGGCAAAAGCTTTAATTGGATATAACAGATTGAACACACATTAATCCCTACACAACGGTTTAATTTTATTTGTAGAAGATCTTGTGGTTAGTTAATAACCGCGCGGATCGTAAGATTTCCGAGGTTAAGCTGCTCTTGTCACGGTCAGTCCGTGGACGGGTAGTTCGTTACACATCGAGACCCCTCCGTGCCTCAAAGAGCACGTTAAACTGTCGGTCCCAGGTATCATACGAATACCTATGACAGTCGTTACGGGTAGTCAGAAGCCTGACATTTTGACAACCGGTTTAACCTTAAGATATCGGCTTTGCCCAGTTACTGGGTTGCGGAGGTCTGATGGCAGTCGCTCCGTGTATAATACTGGTATTCAGCCGCATCTGGTTAGACTGGAAGCTTATTATATTTGTTAACGTTAATATCATCCATTTAATAACCTATGTTTTGTTTTGTCATCAGCTTGCGAGTTCGCGGGTATTCAGTGTCAGATTCAATTCGGTGATCACAGAGAAGACAAGCACACACCTGGATTCTTAGAGTGAGTATATTCTACACGGTGTAAAATTAAAACCAACCATATCTGCTGGGGTTTGGTGAATATTTGTATTATCGCTGTTTAGGCTTTATATACGCACGCCCGACATCAGCTATGCGGACCCTTAGGGCCTGGTCAGACAGAGAGCGTGTCTGGGTGTGACATTCATGTCGCGTGTTGATTGCGTGCTCTTGGAGTGCGAATTACTATGATCATGTATGGAGACGCCACACAGAGACTGCCACGCACAAGAGCGCGCGATCTACACGCAACGTAAATATCACATCCAGTCACGCTCTCTATCTGACCAGGTCTTAATAAAACCTTGTTTTTTGTATAACATAAACTCGAAAAGGAGTCGTTGGACTCATCATTATGAACAACATTTACTATGGGATATATGTTTTTTATTCGTGACTAGCTGCCCGGACAGACTTCGTTCTGTCAAAAGTTATTGGCCTGTAGTGGGAAAGCAAAAGTGTTGTTTTTACTATTTGCCAAACAATTTTCATGTTTTTTCTCACCATAACAAGTTTCTTTGCGCCTTAAGGAATATATAAAAAAAAATAGCCGAATTGGTCGAGCCGTTCTCAAGTTTTGCGCTTAGCAACACATTTGGCGATTCATTTTTATTTATATAGATTGCAGGTTTGGTCCCGTACAATGACCCCTTTTCGGGTTATATGGTATACAAAAAATAAGGTTGTAGATCACCACGTCGCGTGTGTTTTGTATAATCCTATAACACGCATCTATTCCCAGACAGCGCCACAGCCCGTCCCCACACGGGAATTATACTTGGATAAATTAATAAAATAAAACAATCAATATCTTTACCTTCTTCCAGCCTCAAAGAGTTCCTGCCAGCCTCCTACGTCAAGGTCAAAGGAATAGAGAAGAAGGTCTTCAAGGAACATAAGAAACACATCGGTCTGAGCGAACTGGACGCCAAGGTGCTGTACACCAAGAGTGCCAGAGACCTCAAGACTTACGGCGTCGCCTTCTTCTTGGTCAAGGTATGTAGAATACTAATCACCGATAGACTGGGTCTAGCGTAGTTGTAACACTTGAGGGTGGCTTTAAGAGTCAATCCTCGACTAGCATGTGCACATAAAATTTAGCAGGCGTGTACTTATCTGCCGGGGTTGCGGTGCATGCTTTTGTGAATCCCGCGACCCCGGCCGAACGGTCAGGAGGAGGAACACCGTTGGTTTTTAGCCGGTAAGAGTCCGGCAGACCCCCTCGCCTTCACCGGGCGAGGGACATCCATGAGGATTTTCTAATACAAAAAAGGCGTGTACTTACGGGAGGATAAAGAATAACACTTGTAACCGTACACTATATATATGTAATTAAGAATTACAAAGAGAACAACTGGGCGTGGTTCGTACAATGCGAGGAGTCCAGGGTCTTCTTGAGCAGGTGTGGCACTTAGCTTGGCAACTGCAGCGGCGCGAGAGGCCGATCTGCAGCGTGCCCGATCTTTTATAGGCCCGGACCACCGCCAGTCAGCCACCACCCGTCACATAGTACACTGCTGAACATAGGCTTGAGCATAATCAGCTTATTCTGTCCCACTGCTGGGCACGGGCCTCGTCTCAGAATGAGAAAGGTTTTTAGTCCATCACGCTGGCCTGGTGCGGGTTGGCGGATTACACACACTATCGGCAACTTTTTGGAGATCTCTTCAGAGGCGGACGTTCTATAAGGCCAATGAGTATGGGTCTAGAGCAGCCAATCGCGGATAAAAATATCTTTTTCATAATCATAATATTTATTTGCATTAAAACATGGTATATCAGGTGTTACAATAGTATGTAGTGTGCTACATGTTTTGCTAGAAATACATAGCATGCAAACTTAAAATTAGGTAATAAAATAGCGTGAATTTATATTCTGCTCCATGAAGTCTTTTACAGAGTAAACATTTTGTTCATTTAGCCATTTATATAATTTTCGCTTAAAAGCTCCAATATTCAAGAGTTTTATATCACTAGGTATATTATTATAAACACGGATACACATAGCCAAACAGTTCCTATTATATTTTGTGGGTCTAGGTGGGTCATTTAGTACAAGTTTCTTGGGTCAGTAATAGAGCTGAAAAGGTGGCGGCTGGTACTATACACGGCATAGGGCGGCCAAGACTGGTAGTCCACTTCTGTCTCTCAGGTGTGCTGTGTGCAGGTTTCCTCACGATGTTTACCTTCACCGTTAACGCAAGTGATAATCAAATTATGATCTGCACATGAATTGGAAAGGTTGAGGTGCAGGGTGCGATTGAACTCTGACCCTCCTGCATGGAAGGCAAGCGTTCAACTGCTAGGCTATCACTGCTGCCGTTATGTACATAGGCGTATTCAGGGTGGGGCAGTTGGGGCGCTTCCCCCACCCTGGTATAGAAAAGAATAGGTAAATGGTCTAGATTCAGTCAACTCGCCACCCATGTCCACAGAACAATTACCTGGAATACGCAGACTAATGCCCGACTCCGTCTATACTTATTTGGACCTCAAAAATAAGGTTGTGGGACAAAATTGCCCCATAATCTCATTCTGCACTTCTAGATTTATAGAAAAGACAAATATTTACTGTCTGACTGAGTTTGCCTCAATCCTGGCTACGCCCATGCATGTACAAAGAACGTCTTCCAAATTACCTCAGAATACTTTCCTTCAAATCCAACAATACTATATCCTCAAATCCATCTTCAACAGGAAAAAATGAAAGGCAAGAACAAACTGGTGCCTCGTTTGCTGGGAGTGACCAAAGACTCGGTGCTGCGTTTAGACGAGAAGACCAAGGAGATCCTGCAGACGTGGCCGCTCACCACCGTCCGCAGGTGGTGCGCTAGTCCCAACACCTTCACGCTGGACTTTGGAGATTACAGGTCAGCAACTTTTTTAGAATTATTAATTTTGACTGCCTTGTTGGTCTAGTGGTCGCAAACTCGACTGTTGAGCAAGGGGTTTTGGGTTCGATTCCCAGGTCGAGCAAAGTGTTATTGGGTTTTTCCGTGTGAAATTTCGCAGTAGCTGCCCGGAGTCTGGATTTGTGCCCGATTAATGGCAAAAGGCTCGCCCCCTATTACATGGGACTGAAACATCAAATGTCATCATGGGACAAACAGAGAACTTTCTACAAAATAATATTAAACAACTACAAATTCTTATACATTTTTAGTAGTAGGCAAATCACTCTATTATCTATACTAATATTATAAAGCTGAAGAGTTTGTTTGTTTGAACGCGCTAACCTGAGGAACACTGGTTGGAATTGAAAAAATATTTTTGTGTTGGATAGTCCATTTATCGAGGAAGGTTATAGGCTATATGACATCACGCTATGACCAATAGGAGCGGAGCATAAATGAAAAATGTTGCAAAAACGGGAAAAATGTCCACCCGTGTGAAGACGGGACGGGCCGCTAGTTGAACAATAAAGATGATCATTTTAAAAATAATCTATAATTCTATATATCCTTTGTCTCCAGCGATCAATACTACTCCGTCCAAACCACGGAAGCCGAGCAGATCTTGCAAGTGATAGCCGGATACATCGACATCATCGTGCGCAAACAGCGCGCCAAGGAACATCTGGGCATCGAGGGGGACGAGGGGTCCGCCATGTTGGAGGACTCCGTCTCGCCTTCCAAGTAAGTGGGGAATGTGCGCCTAGCGGTGGGGCGCTTGCCTACATGCAGGAGGGTCGGAGTTCGATCCCGGCTTGCACCGCTGACTTTAAGAATTCATGTGCGGATTATAATTTAAATTATCACTTGCGTTAACGGTGAAGGAAAACATCGTGAGGAAACTTGCACATCTGAAGCTCCATAAAGTTCTCAATGATATGTGTAGTCTGCCAACCCGCATCAGGACAGCGTAGTGGACCCTTCTCAATCTGAAAAGAAACCCAGCAGTGGGATTGTGCTGATAATGTTTATTATGCATTATTGTTCGTTCTGCCTAGCTTTTTCTCAACTATGTTGGGGTTAGCTTCCAGTCTAACCAGATGCGGCTGAATACCAGTATTTTACACGGAGCGACTGCCATCAGACCTCGGTAACCCAGTTCCTGAGCAATGCCGATATCCTAAGGTTAGACCGATTGTGAGACTTTCGGGCTTCTTACTACCCGTATCGACTGTCATAGGTATTATGGTATAGTCACCGGCACGTAACTTGGCAAGAATAGAGAAGATAATTCCTCTCCTTTCTCCTCCTAAACATACATGTTTAAAAATAAATGATGGCAATAACCATAGAATAATGAAAAGCAATAAAAGTGACCATTTTTTTGTTGCACTAAGTGTAGATGCGCAAACTTACTCCCACTACGACAAAACTATGCCACTAATGCATTATTGACAAATAATAATATGGCTGGCTGTCCATAATGGTGTGTTGGCACTTACGTTTATGTACGGAAGTGAATGTTGGTCGTGGCAGAAGAGGCATGAAAGTAGAATAAATGCCGTGGAAATGCGATCCTTGCGAAGTATGTGCGGTGTACCTATGAATGATAGATTGAGGAATGATGAGATTAGACAAAGTTGCGGTTTAAAAGATGAAGTATGCTTAGGTGGTTTGGTAATATTGAGAGAATGAGTGAACAGCGATTAACAAAAGGAATTTATAAGGCGGTTGTCAATGGAAACAGTAGAGGACGTCCTAGAAGGACATACATCGATGTTATTGGTAATGTTCTTCACAAAGGACAGGTGCGTAGTACTCTCAACCGGCGTGCGTGTATGACAAGATGATATGAATGTGGATGAAGCGATAGGAGTATGTAACGGTCGTAGCATGTGGCATTCTATAGTTTCTGCCTACTCCCATGGGAGAAAGGTGTTTATGTATGTATGTAATAATGAATAAATGTATCATATTTGTGTGCAGGGCCAACATAATCCAACACGACACGTTCAGGTCTGGTAAGGTCAACACGGAGTCCGTCGCTAAGCCCGCCGTGCACCGCCCGGGCGCTGAAGGTACGCTTATTATTCAGTATTTATTATTATTAATAGTTTATTGCAATTTTATTTTTGGTTTTGAACGTGTTTTGTTGATGAAACATTGTATATGTCAAGTTACCATAAAGTATTTGAACAATGACGTCATCGTTCAATTGCGCGTTCTCTGTCTATTAACAATTTTAAATTGTTTATAACTTGGGCATTTTATTATATATTTCATTGGTTTTTTCATTGTTGCCTTTTTTGTAAAAGTCTACGAGACAATGAATAAAAAAAAATTGACAATTAGAGTACGACACAACTAAAGGTGGATTTAGACCAAACGAGCGAATGCCCATTCTATCTCCACTCCATCAAATTCTTTTTGTGTAAACAGGCTGAGCATTCTTTCGTTGTTCTGTCTTGTTTGCGGAGATTCTATGGAATGTTCTAAGAATGCTCAAGGAAGCTCGCTCGCTTAATGTAAACAGCGCACAAGCGTGCGAACAGTTGCTTAGAGCGTTCTATCGTGTTCGGACGTGCTCGCTCCTCGAAGCGATCTCTTCAAAGCGTTCTTGTGTTGAGCTGATCATCTCTAGAGCATGTGCAAGAATTCCAGTTCTTGTTCGTTGCCATTCTTGCTCGTTGGTATTCTTTTGGTGCAAATGATGAAAACTAATTATCGTTTATACCAAAAAATCAACAAACAACGACGCTCTGTGCTCTTGTTTTAAGCTCTAGCTCTATGTTCGTTAGATCTAAACCCACCTATAAAGTCGCATTAGCAAACTTGATCGAACAACCAATGGGAGTAGCCCATTTTCGAGCCACTCACTCTTATTGCGTCAGCGTAAAGATAATCTATGACTGCAGTACTAACAAACATTCGTTGTCTTGAAGTAGCACTCAGTTCGGAAGCAATCGGTTTTACGAAGTTTGCCGATGCGACTATGATGTTTCATCAACACCATTAGCTTTTTGTACCACGTATTGTTTTTACAAATATAATTTGCGTTTACAATTATTTTGCTTGACCGTATAATTTGCTGGTGTTAGGAGCGAAGCCGTTCGCCGTGGGCCACATCACCGGCGCTCAACAAACGACGGTGTCCGGACAGATTATCACCGGACACACGCCGCCTGCTGTCAGTATTATATTATTTTGGTTTTATTTTGCTTTTTATATGTTTTATGTTTTAGTTTTTAAGTATAGAATCAACTTTATGAATAATTTTGTGTTTTTTTCTATAAAAAATACATTTTTTAATATTTTTGTTTATTTGTTATAAAATAGAAGGTATCTATGAGGCTTCCTTAGTAACGTAAAGTGCAATAATGCCTCGAAAAAATCAGATATAACAAAAAAAAAGATTAACCATCTTTTTTATATACTTTTTTCTTGGATGGGTTAATTTATTTTTCTTCTAGTATCTTTTAATTTTTGATAAAGATTACACAAATTTTAGTCAACCTTAGAAACTGACTTGTATTTCCAGAGCCTGCAATCTCGACATCGATAACGATACACTTTTAAGATCATGTCTTACAATTATTTTTACATAGAGGATACTTGATATAATCTTAAATAGATCATTATGACATGCTTATCATAGATCAATAATGTAGTGCGACGTTAACACATAATCATTATCACTTATCGACTGAAATCGATTATAAAGTAATCGTTATTTATGTCGACACTGCAGATCCTGGAATCTTTCTAAAACAAACAAACGATTGTTGAAATATTTTAAATACACATAATAATTCATAGAGTTGATTTTTTATAAGGTTTCTTTATAATAATGTTATATTAATTTTGTTCCACGCTGCTATTATGGCTCTTTAGTCATCGAGATGGGTTGTGTAGGTATATAATTTATATACAAACAATTTAAATTCAACGCTATCACATAAGTAAATTCAGTGTCATATATCATATAAGTAGCAATCAAGATGACCAAATATTTGAAAACAGTCACTTTTTAAACTACAAACGTAGAGTACAATTGGAAATTGATTTGATTTGATTGAAAGAATACCTTTTTTTAATAACAGATTTGGATAGGCTCGAAAAATTTGAATATCATTTTTTCAACATCGTTTAAGCCAGTCTTTAAGCCTAGGTGTGGAAGCGCACGCGCAGGCAACACAGGTCAACCACAGTTTTACAATCCATACAGTCATGGCCGTAGCCAGGATTTTGTCCAGGGTGAAGCAAACTCAGTCAGGCAGTAAATATTTGTCTTTTCAATCAATCTAAGTGCAGAATGGGATTATGAGGCAATTTTTCCCCATAACCTTATTGTTGAGGTCCAAATAAGTACAGACGGAGTCGGGCATGATCTGCCTATTTCGGGTAATTGTTCTGTGGACATGGGTGGCGAGTAGACTAAATCTAGACCATTTACCTATTCTTTCCAGTGGCAGGGTGGCTTGCCCCCATCTGCCCCACCCTGAATACGCTTATCCATACAGTTGGGCAACGCCTTCGTGTAGGCGTTGCCCAACTGTATGGATTATAAAACTTTCGACTGTATTGTGTTTCCTGCGCGCTGGCGCCTCTGCATACGCCTATTCTTAATACCCCTTAATTACATCAATCTAATTGCTATTAATTTCTCCAGGCCTCACAAATGCAGCAGACGAAAGTGACGTCAATTCTAACAGAGCCACAGCGCGCCTTATTGTCAACCATTACTACTGGTCGCGAGATCATCAAGGTCACTGAAGAGGGACTCAGCAGGGTATGTAGTTCTGTGAAATATTAGTAATAGTAGATCTTCTATTTTTATGTAATCGGTTGATAAACTAGCCGATGGCTTTTTTGGTGGTAAGTGGTTACCGCCGTCTATATACACCTACAGTGCCGTGCTTTGCATAAAAGCAATTAAGCAGTGCCTACCTCATAAGATTTAATTAACTCCTCCATCTTTAACTATTACTATAAATAAAATAAACATGGCTATGATTTGTTTTGCTCAGAATCGTATTGAAATGGGCTTAAGCGTACAATTGAAAGGCGACATCGCTAGTACTTGCCCACCTAGTCCGAAAACCAATGCACGCCACTCCCTACAACACTAAGAGGATTGCTGATGCGTTGACAACCTTAGAGACAACATTGATAAATCTCATGTGCTTGTAATTCATTGTGTTGTTCTACCTAGCTTTTTCCCAACTATGTTGGGGTCAGCTTCCAGTCTAACCAATTGTGGCTGAATACCAGTATTTTACACGGAGCGACTGCCATCAGACCTCCGCAACCCAGTAACTGGGCAATGACGATATCCTAAGGTTAGACCAGTTGTCAGACTTTCGGACTTCGGACTTCCCATAAGGATTGTCATAGTGATTTACCAGTTACGTAGTAACTATTAAGTAATCTGTGATATCACCCAATAAAATACTGGTATTCAGCCGCATCTGGTTGGACTATAAGTCGACCCCAACATAGCTAGGAAAATTACGAAAATGAGATGACAAGATTTCAATAGAGTAAAAATATCTCGATTCCATATTAATAAATGTTGTTGTGTTGCAGGCCACCCTCCCAGCTCTGGGCCACGACGCTGCGTCAGTCAAATGGAAGCAGGTGACGATGGACACCAACAAGCAAGTGGTGACGTCACAGATCGCCGCCATGAACGCCGCCACTGCGCAGGTCGTCACTCTCACGTCAGGTAACACGGACGTTGTACTCCACTGCTCGATATTAACGCGTAAGAGAGGTGCTAATATTGGTGTTTAGGCATGGTTCAAGCGTAACGTTCGCCTCACAGTCAGCCGTGAGCTCAATTTATTCAAAGAGTAGTCGGCCGCTCAAAGTACGCGTGCAGTGGGGACTTAAACAAACCAACTTGTCGGCGGATCAGTATTTGATTATTAATTGCGTTAACGGTGAAGGAAAACATCGTGAGGAAACCTGCACACTTGAAACTCCAAATAGTTCTCGATAGTGTGTATAGTCCGTCAACCCGCACCAGGCCAGCGTGGTGGACTGAGGCCTAAACCCTTCTCATTCTGAGAAGAGGCCCGTGCCCAGCAGTGGGACAGTATAATGAGCTGATTATGATATCAATTTATAAACGTCTACCACTGAACATAGCTATCCTCATAGACCACAAGTTAAAATAAAAAATATAAATCTGTAGAGCACTGATAGCCTAGTGGTGTGACCGTTGGACGGCCAATTCGGTCTCGAGTCCGAACCCAAGGCACTCACTTCTGACTTTTCAGATTCATGTGCGTATTGTATAATTATCACTTGCTTAAAAACTGTGAAGGAAAACATCGTGAGGAAACCGGCATGCCTGAGAGATATTTTTCGACAGCATGTGAAGCCAAGTCAGAGGCCCATGGGCGACATAAACTGTGACACCAGGTTATTTACTCACCACAAGAAAAGAAGACATGTTTTTTTATACCATACGTAACTTCAATTCCTGTTCTCCTCTCTCCAGGTACAGAAGAAGTAGACCACACGGCCGTGGGCGCAGCCATCACCACCATCACCACCAACCTGCCGGAGATGACGAAGGGCGTGCAGATGATCGCCGCGCTGATGGACGACGGAGATCACGGTGATAAACTGTTGGACGCCACCAGGAAGCTTTGTACGGCCTTCAGCGATCTGTTGAAAGCGGCTGAGCCGGAGACTAAAGAGGTTAGTTATGTTTTAGAACTTACCCTCAGTATCTGAAAGGCTGGCCAAAAAGGCTGATCAATTTAATCATTTCTCAAAACTCATGTCAACGAATGTCGTCGTGCGTGACGACTCGTTTGGTGCAGTGACAGAGCGATTCGCTGCAGCTTTAAGGTTCGCGGGTTCGATTCCCGCACGGAAAAAATATTTGTATGTCCTACTGGCAATTGTTCCAGGTCTGGGTGCTTGTGTCTGTAAACGCACCCACGATACAGAATTATTCCAAAAGAGGGACAACGTTTTTCAAAAAATCAACATTGACTGTAACTAACATTATACTTTTTTTTTTTATTTCGTCGAAATTATTATATTTTCGCAAAGTTATCGAATTATTATAAGAAGTATTTAATAATGACATAATTAAGTAAGGTATCGCCGTGTAGACCCCCATAATAACACTCCATAGCATCATCTATAGAAGAAATATGCTAATCTATATTCAGTCTGATACCATACACCATAGTGATGTTAAAAACATAAAACTCAACCTCTTTCCATCCACTTCCAGCCGCGCCAGAACCTCCTCAACGCCGCCTCTCGCGTCGGAGAAGCCTCCACCACAGTTCTCTACACCATCGGAGAAGAAACTGAAGAAGACAAGGAGACCCAGGTAACCGACAGCTTAGACCCTAAGAGGAACCCTAAAAAGTCATACTTGTACCGCAAACTAAACTATTGTTACGATAACTTTTACAAAGTTTTCTTTGGTAAAGAAAAAGATGAGACTTACGATACAGATTTTGAAAATGTTGATATAGGTAATGGAGTAGCAAAAGATAATATAGATGATGGAATTTATGAAGATGTTGATACCACCAGAAATTGGGGGCTTGACGTCATTCAAGAAGAGTCTGATAGTGACTATTATAGGAGCATCGATTATTGTAATGTGCTGTTTAAGAATAAGGTAGAGAAATCGAATAGCGATAACGATTTTGAATCGATAGTACAGAGTTGTGAAGGTTATTTGGATAGTAACAGCCCGAAATTGTATCCGAAAACTATTTCAGATAAGATTCATAACTTTAAAAAAGATTTCTTTAATCATGACTATGCTAATGTTAACTATGAAAAAATTAAGAGTAATATCGATAAAAGTAATAATATCGATAAATCTAACGTCAATATCGATAAATCAAACCTAAATATCAACAATTCTGACTATGAAAACGTTAATATAGACTTTAATAGACGCACTAAAAACGATATACTCCGCGAACAATTCTTCCGATCAGACAATGTCGATAAAAACGATATCAACGATCAATTTAATCGATTTAACGGTAAGAAAATCGAGTGCCACAGCATAGTTAACGACATCACTAAATCGGGTCCCGATGTTAAAGTTTCCGGGTCTCTAAACATGAAATTGTTTAACCCAGATAGATATAATCGAGTTTTAACTACAACAGAAACATTCATGGAGACCGCAGACGCAAGTTTTACTAAAAACCAGATATCAAAACTCAGACGAGACGGCTTCGAAAATTTCGTCAAAAAAAGCGAACGGTACTACACTAGCGAAACGGGGGACAAACATACCGAAATCCTAAATAACTCTACTCAAACTAAAGGTAAAACCGAGATCCGAATTTTCTATAACCCGACTTTTAAATCGACTGGACAAAATATTAAAGGTTTTTGTCGACATTGTGAGCGAAAGTGTCCTAGAACTGCAGAAAAATGTTGTCCTAAGTGCGAATGCTTAGAAATCGAGTTGGCAACGATATGGAAGGATAATTGGCTGAATATATTGTGTTTGTTATCGATAATATTCATGTTCATTGCGCTTTTGATACAGTGTTTTATGCCTAAAGATGTTTGCGACGGTAATAGTACGGATGATAGCGACAAGTGCTTTGAAATGATGTAGAAGTAGGTTGAAAGATGGCTTGTTAATACTAGGCGATACATGCTTGGCATATTTTCCCGAGACCCCGTCGAAACTAGCGACCCGCCCCGGCTTCGCACGGGTGCAATGTAGATACTAATGTGGGGCATATAAACCTTCCTCTTGAATCACTCTATCTATTGCTGAAAACTGCATTAAAATCCGTTGCGTAGTTTAAAGATCTAAGCGTACAGACAGCGGGAGCGACTTTGTTTTATACTATGTAAAGATAGCAACCAAAATAAAGAAGAAAGTCATGTCGTTAGAAGAGTGTTAAATATTAATGTGGATGGATATAGTAGAGGTAGGCCAAAGAAAAGATGGATGGATTGTGTGAAGGATGATATGGGTAAGAAAGGCGTGAGTATTTAGATGACGGTTGACAGGGAAGAATGGAAGAGGAAAACATATTGCGCCGACCACAAGCAACTTGGGACCAAGATAGAAACATGATGATCCAGTTCTGCGGGCAATTGCGTGCAGGTGAGATGAGATTGCTAAGAGGGATGTGTTACATTATCAATTACTCCCTTATCTTTCATATCCACCCCTCACACAATCCATTCTACTTTTCTTTGGTCTCCCTTTATCCAAAAATGTTCTTCAACTTTGATTATATCGTATCTACCAGTCTTAGCAAGCCGTATCTACGTCAGTTTTAAAGAAATTAACACCCATATTCTAAGACGTTCCTCCAAAACTTACTCGACTCGGAACGGCCTCGAAACCACCTTCAAAATCGTATTCTTAGTCGCAATTTCGAGTGACTTTGAGGTTCTTCGACGGAGTCATTACGTCATAATTTGAATTATCTGCATCGCGCAAATAACGCCGCGATAAAAAATTGTAAGGATTATCGTAAGCATATTCGACAGTCTTCAAAATTAATATTTATTACATACGAATTTTGACACTTCCTTCCTTAAGGTAGGTTCCGAGGTACCTTGAGTTTGACAGATGATTCCTTACCTCGACTGAGGAAAAATCTCGAGTCGAGGACGTTTATGTCAAATCGAGGTGGAGTCGAGTCGAGTAAGTTTTGGAGGAACGTCTTAGAATATGGGTGTATATCTATCTTTGTTCGTGGTGTTATATTTCAATGGTAACGGGACCTATTTACATTTTGTATCCTATATTTAAATATCCATTGTAGGATACAATTTACACTTCTTAATTAGTATTAGTATAAACATATTGAATCTCTACCTATCTTGCAATCTTGTGCAAGGTTTCTTCTGCATATATTTACAAATGGTACCAATTTCGCGTTATCGATTTATGCTTTTAGAGTAAAGGCGATGGTATTTAATTTATCTACCCTTTAATGTATTTGAAAATATATAAGTATTATTTTTTTACTATATACAAGGTTAGTCTGAAAGGGGGTACTAAGCCGCGGACCACTTAATGTATCACTGATGATTGTTTTAAAGAAAGTGTTAAAATTTCAAAATTCGATAACAAAAATTCCATGCAAAATTATTTTTATTTTAGCATCCCTGCTTTAGTTACGTATTCAGAAAATGAAGCTTTTAATCCGTGACCCCAAATATGACCTAAATTGTAAACACAGCTGATCAAAGCTTTGACAGATACAGACAGGACAGATAGATTTTAGCGTATTTTTTATTAAATCTTTGAACAGCTATTTTTCTTAAACTAATGACTTGGGGATAGTTGTAAAACAAAAGTTATCCATTATTATGTGTACTTTTACACCCTTTCGGCTTAGTACCCCTTTCCGACTAACCTTGTATAAGTATTCCTTTATATCTGCCTAAGTTGTTAAATACTTGGCGTTAATATATACGGAATAATTTACTATATAAAGCATGGTTTTTTTGTCTTTATTTAGACGTCTTTTTCCTTTATTTTTTCGTACAGAACCATTGTGTTCTGATAGTTTGGAATCTTTTTAGATAAAAGATAATAATCAAAATTATAAAGACAATAAGTAAGGGAAAAGACTGCACGCACTATGACATTTTTATTAGTATATAAGTTTATATAGTTTTTACGAGTATGTGATTCACACAATGTTTAAGTAATAGGGTACATACTAAACGCCAAATATTGCAAATTATACTTGCGCAAGTTAGATTATTCCTATTTGTATAGTCGCCGGCACGTAACTTGGCTAGAGTAGAGAAGAGAATACCTCTCCTTTCTTCTAAATAGACATGTTTAAGAATAAGTTATGGCAATAACAGAATAATGACGAGCACGAAAAGTGACCATTTCTTTGTTGCACTAAGTGTACATGCGTAAACTTACTCCCACTACGACAAAACCTTGCCAAGTTACGTGCCGGCGACTGTACCCCTGCTCTCCTCTCAGAGGGAGAAACAGGAAGAATTAGTTCGATCTGTCCTCTCGTTAGTAACAGGGAGGCAGATGGAGTTTTCTATTGCTGTTTGTCTCTCTAAGAGGACAGAGCAGAGGGACAAATGGAAATAATCCCGCAAGTTATTGCATTCCATTGCTCGTTTACTTCGCAAAGTTTACAAAAGTCCATTTGTTGCGAATAACTTTTCAACTACTCAATATCACGGAATATACATAAAGGTTAAATTGATAGGTATTGATGGGTACCCATCGCTCTGCTTCCGACGATTCCCTGCCTCAGTTACACCCTGTATATAAGTGGTTGGAGACCCTTCAGGTCTCGCCAATAACTGCCCGGTTACGTAGAAACGGTCCGCAAGACCATCTACAAGCAGACGAATAGAAAAACAATGGAATCAAATGTATGAAAAAATATGTGTGAATCACATGCTCTCGGCCAGTTCCACCGCACAAAGTTAACGTACTAACTATCGGTTAGTTTGACTTAACCTTTTGTTTAGTCTACTAATGCGGAATATTTAGAATTGATAGTTTAAACATACACACTAACTTCGATGTTAGTATTATTGTTTTTATGGGTAGACTTTTGTGGAACTGGGTAGTTGGATGACGTCATTGAAAAGGGTTGGGTATGCTCGCTTATGAGTCGATATTATATTAGATTTATTGCCGTTTAATGCTAGTCAAAAATCATCACAATTATAACCACAAACAATCCTTGTTATTACAGAAGATGGTCTAATTTAAACCCAGGTTTAAAACGCCTGTTATGACGTCAAAAAATGAAGAGGATTTTTTTCTTTAGCTTGGTCGCGTTTGCCTCTATTTGGGCCTTATGATAAGCGCAGACAGGATCCAAGATGGAGTACACGAATCTACGAAAGCATTCCCCTATACCCTTCTGGCTCACATATAAACACGACGGAACACAGTACTTAGTGTGTGGAGACTTTAATGATAGGCGCAGATAGGGTCTAAGATGGAGCACACGAATACATAAGTATCAGAGATATGGAGGGACTCCCTTATACCGCTCTGGCTCTCACATACACACGACGGAACACTAATGTTCAGGTGGTAGCTAGCCAGGCGGACCGTATAGATCCTACCAATAAACGAATCTGGGTTAACTTTAGACTTGCCTAAACCATCTTTATAAAAGGTAATATATTGAACTGAATCTGTAAAGAATTGATCTGATTTAAAAAGTCAATCTAGTCAAAATTGCAGCTGAATCATAATATAACTAGCGACCCGCCCCGGCTTCGCACGGGTGCAATGTAGATACTAATGTGGGACATATAAACCTTCCTCTTGAATCACTCTATCTATTGCTGAAAACTGCATTAAAATCCGTTGCGTAGTTTAAAAGATCTAAGCGTACAGACAGCGGGAGCGACTTTGTTTTATACTATGTAAAGATAATATTGAAAGAGTACATTCACCACAAGTGCTTTAAAATAATCTCGATAATCGCCAATTATAAATGAGCCACAACGTTTATCACATTCTTGCCATCACAGGGTCATGAGCGAGTAGACAGCAACTTTAAGCTCCTATACACAACGGCTCCTAATCTTCTTCTTATCGTGTGGTTAGTGACTTACCCGGTGTCACAGTTTATGCCGCCCATGGGCCTCTGACTTGGCTTCACATGCCGTCGAGAAATATCTCTCAGGCATACCGGTTTTCTCACCGTTTTTAAGCAAGTGATAGTTATACAATACGCACATGAATCTGAAAAGTCAGAGTTGCGTGCCTTGGGTTCGAACTCGAGACCTATGGCAGTCCGACGGTCACACCACTAGGCTATCACTTGTATTCCCCGAAGGGTTTAGCAGAGGTGTTTTTAAAAGAACCTCGTTTCGCCAGTTATGTTTAAGTCCCATGTAATATCCATGCTCCGGGCTGCTACTGAGAAATTCCTAATGGAAAACCCCAACAACAGTGCCAGACCGGGGGATTGAACGCAGGACTCCATGCTCAGCAGTCCGGAGTTTGGATTTGTGCCCGGTTGATGGCAATAGCATCGCCCTCTATTACATGGGACTTAAACATAACTGCGAAATGGTGTTACTATACACCTCTGCCCAATCCTTCGGGGAATACAGGCGTGATGTTATGTTATGTTTTTTCATTAAGCCATCAATGGTAGTTGCATGTCCAGCATGGGCCATTGTGTATAGGTGGTATAAAATGTTAAGTTTAATTTTGCGTTTATTTATTTTTGTTAACCATAATCTTAATGCTTACTAATCTAGTCTTTATTTTTATTATTTTTTTATTATAAGCATTAAGATAATTGGCAGCTAAGGGTCATCGTAACTTTCTAACACAGAGAAATAATTGGTCGTAAATGTGGACCGACCCTTATATTTTTTGTTAATATTGGCAGCTAACTTATTTTTTTAAATTAATTTGGTTCCTTCATTTTTGTACATATTTTGTTGGTTGTTTATTTTTAAGTTCTTCTACACATTGTCGATTAATCGCAACAGTTCTAGAGATGAAAATGATTGGTGAATTTGTTATCAGCGAAAAATCTTAAACACAAGATTTTTTCGTGAATTTTGACTAAGACGCGATTAATCGGCAGTGTGTATTCGTACTAAATCTGTTAATTGTGTCTGTGTGCTTACGTGTCCTTTTTGCATTGCTATATAAATAATCATTTTGCATAATATAATAAATATGTGAAGAATGGAATCAGGTGTTACTTTGCGGAAATCCATGACATACAAATATACAATAACAATATTTAGAGTTAATTGCGGCAAACAGTTGATCAAGCTTGGATACGGTATGCAGATATATGCAAATGAAGAAGGTGCGATTCTTCTTCTTTTCGTGTGGTTAGTAACTAACCTGGTGTCACAGTTTATGCCGCCCATGAGCCTCTGACTTGGCTTCACATGCCGTCGGGAAATATCTCTCAGGCATGCCGGTTTCCTCACGATGTTTTCCTTTACCGTTTTTAAGCAAGTGATAATTACACAATACGTACATGAATCCGAAAAATCAGAGGTGCTTGCCCTGGGTTCGAACTCGAGACCTATGACTTGTCAGTCCAACGGCCACACCACTATGCTATCACAGCTAAATCGAATAATAATGCCGATCGTTAGGTCCTGAGATCGATTCCCAGGTCGTGCAGTGTTATTGAGTTTTGCCTTGAGGAATTCCTCAGTAGCAGCTCTGAATTTGGATTTATGCCCGGTTGATGGCTATAGGCTTGCCTCTTATTACATGGGAGTTAAACATACGGCGAAATGAGGGTGTTACTATACACCTCTGCCGAACCCTAAGGGGAATACAGGCGTGATGTTATGTTTGGCGGAATTAACACTAAATATTGTTATTGTATATTTGTAAATAATACATTTTTTTAATAATTATTACTAATACTTGGCTGCTAAGAATAATCCGTGCGTAACAGGATTAATTAAAAAAATAATTATTAACATCATTTTTGCATAAAACATTTTTATACCGAAACTTATCTAAAAAAATGTTTTTTTATTTTAAATCACGTTACACGTAATTATTTTCGTATCAATGCAAAAAGCCTCACATACAATATGCATAAGACATGCATAAGACACAAAAGTATTGCCATCACCAAGTACAAACAAAAATTGCCATTTTATGATAATAGATGTTTATTTTTATTTTATTTTTTTGCTCATTATTTTATATTGCACAGCGAGTTTCGATATAAAAGTTAAATGAGTGTTGATTCTAAAAAAATACAGAATTTTTATGATTTTAAATGCCAAAAATCTTTTTTTATTAATTGTTTAATTATTATTAAATTTATTGGAAGTTACTTAATTTGTTGACAAAAGACTGATTTTGTTTCTATTTTATTATTATTATTTACTTATTCGAAACTCGCAAGCAACTCGATATAGTTATTTTTATAATTTTATTTTAATACAATTGGGAGCAGAAAAACTGTGCCAGTATTTTTACAAAATTCTTGACTCAATATTAGAATCTCATTATTATTCATCTATACAGCGTGTAAACGAAATCATGTAATTCCTTCAAACCTCGTGATGTACTGCTGACGTAGATTAACCCTGCACGGGATACGTTTGGTATCAATAAAAATTAATAAAAGAAATAAGCATGTGCGCTTAACGTGAGATATTCTAACGCCCCGATTTTTTTTTTATTGAACCCAAATGTATCCCGTGCAGGGTTCATCTAAGTCAGTAGTACATCACGAGGTTTGAAGGAATTACATGATTTCGTTTACATCCTGTATGTAATAATCATATTACAAACGGCTTTTAACGCTGTTGGTGCTCTTGTCTGCTACCAGTAAAGTACAAGAAAAAGTAACAAATAATACATAACCCCCAATTTCCTAGCAGGATAATCAGGGAAACTCCACCCAAATACGAGAATACTGGTACAATTTTTCTGCAGCCCAGTGTACGGTTGTGGTTCTTAAACTTTCACTGCCATGTCAGTTATTTTTGGTTAATACATTTGCTTTTAAAAACATTTGTTTTATTTACAACTAACTGTCTCGGAAGTAAATGTATTTAGCGAAAAATAACTTACTAATATACCCCTCTGTATAGTCTCGGAAAAAATGATTTTTATAAAGAAACATGCTGTATACTAAATCGTGACGCCTAACCGCTAAAGGTTGAGAAAGACTGGGCTAACACACAGTTGTAATTATATTTATGGATTTTAATGGATGGACTGGCTTAACCTTAGTGTGTAAACGCCAGTACATGAGCCGAATATCGTTTTAAAAGCATTTAAATACAAATTACATAATATAACATCACGCCTGTATTCCCCGAAGGGTTGGGCAGAGGTGTATAGTAACACCCTCATTTCAATAGTGGGTGAGCCTATTGCCATCAACCGGGCGCATATCCAATAACACTTTGCCTGACCTGGGGATCTAACCCAGGACCTCAAGACGAGCAGTCGCGCTTGCCACCACTAGACCAACGAGGCATTACTCTGTAAATATTATATACTTTAGATATCACACAAAACTAAAGTTATTTTTGTATTTAATAAGAATCTCATGTATTATGGATACCGATACAATAATTAACATCTTGATTATGTAGAAATATCAGTTATTAATTAAAATTCCGACGCTCTCAAGCGCCATTTGAGAATGTTCGAAAAACAAGATCGATAGCATACGGTAGCACTAAGATCGATGTCTAAGGAAGTAATTCGAGCTAGTGACAAGAGATGGCGTTGTAATAAAAATATCACCCGTGACCTACATAGCGGAACAGCGGAGCGTCTGCTTTTTATGTTGTGTCGTGGACTCGATTCCTGTGTCGGGACAAAATGTTTGTCCTAGATATCTTGTCTAGACTGGATTTTCGTTTTGTATATTTGTATCAATGACAGCAATGATACGGAGATATTATTGACTGAAGCTTTTATAATAATGACTAGCGACCCGAACAGTTCGCACGGGTGCAATGTATATACTAATGTGGGGCATATAAACCTTCCTCTTGAATCACTCTATCTATTGCTGAAAACTGCATTAAAATCCGTTGCGTAGTTTAAAAGATCTAAGCGTACAGACAGCGGGAGCGACTTTGTTTTATACTATGTAAAGATAATACATACTTACAGTTTAAAGAGTTACTAAGACTTTCTAAGGAGAAATCGTGGACAATTTAACAAATTCTTCTTCTTTTTCGTGTGGTTAGTAACTAACCTGTTGTCACAGTTTATGCCGCCCATGGCCCTCTGACTTGACTTCACATGCCGTCGAGTAATATCTCTCAGTCATGCCGGTTTCCTCACGATGTTTTCCTTCACTGTTTTTAAGCACATGAATCCGAAAGTCAGAGGTGCGTACTGCCGTGCCAATCCAAAAGACTGTAACTCGACTTACAGTATTTTACCTTAACGACGCCCAATCCGTTTCTTTAAGTCTGTTTAGTACCCCTGACCAAAATTTGTTTCATTTAAATGTATATTTTGCACGATAAGGCAAGCTAGAAAACACTGTAATACGTTCAAATTAAGGTTTAAACATGCTGGAAAAACATATTTATATCGTCAAAAATCTCAAATGTCGTTTTCAAAAGTTACAGTGTATTGGATTGGCAGGGCAGCGTACCTTTGGGTTCGAACTCGAGTTCTATGACTAGGTAGTCCGACGATCACACCACTAGGCTACTGCTGTTTAACAAATAGTAAATATAAAATTAAAATTGATATTAACCTTTACAAAAATAACAATCTCTTACATTTAAAAAATAAGAAACCGGTCGCGCGTGTCTGTCACACATCGCTTCGTGTTTTATGACAGTCAGCTATTTATGTGACCGGCCTCTATAAATTACATACATATACCTAGTTCATATTTTTAATCTTACATTCTTCATCGCACTATTTAGAACTGCGGCGTGATAATTTTTTATATCAACATTTGACGTAAGACACGACTATATAAATAAAGTCTTATAATCAATCTGTATGTACTTAGAAATGACTAGCTTTTGCCCGCAATTTCGCTTACATTTTTTTACCCCCTTAGGGGAAGAATTTTGAAAAATCCTTCCTTAGGGCTAGCGCGTATAGCCTTGCGTTTTTTTAACATATAATTTACGAAGTATCGAGTCTCATAGAAGAGCGCGCACTGCTAATTATTCACCGCATACTGATTTACTTGTATTTATTTTATTAATTGCGGTAAAAAAACGCACCGCAAGTCACCGCACCACAGTGCGCGCTCGCACTTACTGGATGCCTGCTTTATAAAAGGTTTTCTGTCTAATTTTCAAGTTTCTAACCTCAGCTGTTCAGGCTGTGCGTTGATAGATCAGTCAGTCAGTTTCTCCTTTTATATATCGACGCTCGGCAATGAAAACCACGTATGTGTAAAATACAAATTTTTAAAAGAGAGAAATAACTGTCTCCTGCAAAAAAAATTGCCAATCAAATGTTAATATAAAAATTGGTCATCGTACGTCATAGATAGCTTAGAAGTATTTGAATTTCAAGTTTGTTGAACTAGTACGTGTATGACGAGTTTATCAATCTAAAGTACAAATAAAACGCTTTTGAAGGAAATTTTATTTACGAGGTGTTCACTGCCGAGTGTCGATATATGGATTACTACCGCCTGGCTAGCTATCACTTGAACGTTAAAGTGTTCCGTCGTGTGTATGTAAGAGCCAGAGCGGTATAGGGGAGTCCCTCTATATCTCTGTTACTTGTATTCGTGTGCTCCATCTTAGAGCCTGTCTGCGCTTACCATCAGGTGAGACTAGGGTCACCCTAATTACGAGAATGGGGATGGCAACTGTGGAACTAATGGCGCCACTTTCGATTGTACCAGTGCGATCTTATTGGTTGCTATATATTTGAAGTTATTGCTCATATGAATATGATGGTTCTGATTGGTTCAAATAACTAAGTATGGAGGTGCTGCCATCTGCTTTCGTTTTGCGTTGCCTTCCCCATTGAAACAAACCTTATTGAAACGTTCTGAACAAAGGCCTGCCTCGTTGATCTAGTGGTGGCAATCGCGACTGCTGATCGTGAGACCCTGGGTCCCATCCCCAGGTCGGGTAGAGTTATTGGGTTTTCCGTGTGGAATTCCTGAGTAGTAGACTGGGGTTTGGATCTGTGCCCGGCTGATGGCAATAGGCTAGCCCAATATTATATGTGACTTGAACATAACGGCGAAATGAGGGTGTTACTATACACCTCTGCCCAACCCTTCAGGGAATACAGGCGTGATGTTATGTATATTAACAATCAAATAATTTATTAGTATATGTTATCTTTAATCAATTAGGAAACAGAGTTCTTCTGAATTGACGCCGACATTTTGAGCAGAGGCCATTGCCCAACAGTGGGACAATAATGGACTGATTATGTATGTACAGTTTATCTTCATCTCCCTGCCCTTATCCCACACTAGGTGGGGTCGGCACAACATGTATTTCATAAATCCATGTTGTTAGAGGTTTTGGCTTATTGTTTTATGACCGGCCGCCTGCCTGACATCAACCCTCCTTGGGAATACTCGTTGCGACCCCAGTGACCCAATGTGCTTGCTGATATTATGCACTGTGTCCCAAAATGATATGCTTGTCAATCTTATTGCCGACTACTAAGCAGACTATGTTCTTCTTGGTGGGGTATACTTGAAGTTCCTTGACACAATTCATCATTATGTATGTACAGTTCTTCCATGTAAATAATAATATACCTCTTTCACAGGACATTCTCCTCTCTCTGGCTAAAGCGGTCGCCAACACGACCGCCGCGCTCGTCCTCAAAGCTAAGAATGTGGCGGGACTGTGCAGAGACGACCAACCTTTACAGAATGCTATCATATCTGCGGCTACACACTGCGCTCTGGCGACCAGTCAACTGGTTGCGTGTGCTAAGGTAAGGATAGGACCTTAATGTTTGTTATCTGGTGTCACATGCCGCCCATGGGCCTCTGACTTGGCTTCACATGCCGTCGAGAAATATCTCTCAGGCATGCCGGTTTCCTCACGATGTTTTCCTTCACCGTTTTTTAGCAAGTGATAATTATACTGCCTTGTTGGTCTAGTGGTCGCAAGCGCGACTGCTGAGCATGGGGTCCCGGGTTTGATCCCCAGGTCGGGTAAAGTGTTATTGGGTTTTTCCATTAGGAATTGCTCAGTAGCAGCCCGGAGGCGTTATTGGCAAGAGGCTCGCCCCCTATTACATGGGACTTAAACATAACTGGCGAAACGAGTGTGTACTAAAAACACCTCTGCCGAACCCTTTGGGGAATACAAGGCGTGATGTTATGTTTATGTATGTGATAATTATACAATACGCACATGAATCTGAAAGTCAGAGGTGCGTGCTTTGCGTACGAACTCGAGAACTATGACTTTGCAGTCTGACGGTCACACCACTAGGCTATTTCTGCTATATCCCCACCTTCTATATGGTCTAGCTACCTATAACTTCTCAGGTCTAGATCAGGAAGTCATAAGCCCGAAAGTCTGATAGGCGGTCTAACCTTAGGATATCGGCATTGCCCTGTAACTGCGTTGCGGAGGTCTTATGGCAGTCGCTCCGTGTAAAATCCGCATCTGGTTAGACTGGAAGCTGACCCCACCATAGTTGGGAAAAGGCTAGCCAGAACTAACATGCCCTAAACCATTTTTAAACGTAACTTTGTCCTCCAGGTTGTAGCCCCAACTCTCCACAACCCAGCGTGTCGCGAACAACTGACCAGCGCGGCTCGCCAAGTAGCTCAGGCTGTTGAACGACTAGTGGAGGCTTGCGGCACCGTGCCGGAGAGTGCCGCCCCGGAGGTCGAACACCTGACCGCTGCGGCGCACAGGGTTACTGAGGAGTTGGAGAGGCTGCTAGCTCACTGTGACCACGGTCAGTTTTCAAGGTTTTATATCCCATGGTTTGAAGGGTGTCGGTGAAATTACAGGCACAAGAGATTTTATAACTTTGTCTCTAAGGTTAGCAATGCTTGAGCAATGTAGTATTATGGCATCATGTAAAAAGAGAGTGGAGGCGACTGACTTCTATAATATAGGTAAACTAGTGTAGAAGGCAGTCGTGACTTAAAAATTGAATTAAAATCAGCCTAAATCTAATAGTTCATAAGTCTAAGTTTGCAGCCATGTTTTTGTTTCAATAAATCATCCTCTTGACCTTATTCCATCTTACTTGTGTTCGGCGCAGTACGTCTTCTTCTTCCATACATCTCTATTAGCCGTCATCTCAGTAGTCACCCCCTTTATAACCATATCATCTTTCGCATTATCCATCCATCGTTTCTTTGGTCTTCCTCTACTTTTATAACCATCCACATTCATACTCAAAAATTTCCACACGACATGTTCCTCGTTCCTCCGCATCACATGCCCGTACCATGACAACCGGTTTCCACACAACTTCTCAGTCACCGGCGCCACTTTCAGGCTTCCTCTTACATACTCACGTCTAATTCTATCCATTCGCATAATACCACACATCCCTCTTAGCTTTCTCGTCTTAGCTGCATGCAATTCAACCGCTAGTCTATCATTGCTTTTTTGTTTGAATAAAATCTTTTTATTATTATTTTTATAATATTTTCCGTATACTAATCCACCACTTGGGGTACAGACCGGCGCGTGCAGCCCACGGCCACGGAGCGCTCCGTGGAGAGCGTCATGACGGCCAGCGAGCGGCTCGTGGCCGCAGGACACGCGGCCGACATGGTGCGGCATGCGCGTCTGCTGGGGCAGGCCACCGCACACCTCATCACTAACATCAAGGTACGTTACCAGCACGTACACGTACACTATTGGAGAGCGTCATGACGGCCAGCGAGCGGCTCGTGGCCGCAGGACACGCGGCCGACATGGTGCGGCATGCGCGTCTGCTGGGGCAGGCCACCGCACACCTCATCACTAACATCAAGGTACGTTACCAGCACGTACACGTACACTATTGGAGAGCGTCATGACGGCCAGCGAGCGGCTCGTGGCCGCAGGACACGCGGCCGACATGGTGCGGCATGCGCGTCTGCTGGGGCAGGCCACCGCACACCTCATCACTAACATCAAGGTACGTTACCAGCACGTACACGTACACTATTGGAGAGCGTCATGACGGCCAGCGAGCGGCTCGTGGCCGCAGGACACGCGGCCGACATGGTGCGGCATGCGCGTCTGCTGGGGCAGGCCACCGCACACCTCATCACTAACATCAAGGTACGTTACCAGCACGTACACGTACACTATTGGAGAGCGTCATGACGGCCAGCGAGCGGCTCGTGGCCGCAGGACACGCGGCCGACATGGTGCGGCATGCGCGTCTGCTGGGGCAGGCCACCGCACACCTCATCACTAACATCAAGGTACGTTACCAGCACGTACACGTACACTATTGGAGAGCGTCATGACGGCCAGCGAGCGGCTCGTGGCCGCAGGACACGCGGCCGACATGGTGCGGCATGCGCGTCTGCTGGGGCAGGCCACCGCACACCTCATCACTAACATCAAGGTACGTTACCAGCACGTACACGTACACTATTGGAGAGCGTCATGACGGCCAGCGAGCGGCTCGTGGCCGCAGGACACGCGGCCGACATGGTGCGGCATGCGCGTCTGCTGGGGCAGGCCACCGCACACCTCATCACTAACATCAAGGTACGTTACCAGCACGTACACGTACACTATTGGAGAGCGTCATGACGGCCAGCGAGCGGCTCGTGGCCGCAGGACACGCGGCCGACATGGTGCGGCATGCGCGTCTGCTGGGGCAGGCCACCGCACACCTCATCACTAACATCAAGGTACGTTACCAGCACGTACACGTACACTATTGGAGAGCGTCATGACGGCCAGCGAGCGGCTCGTGGCCGCAGGACACGCGGCCGACATGGTGCGGCATGCGCGTCTGCTGGGGCAGGCCACCGCACACCTCATCACTAACATCAAGGTACGTTACCAGCACGTACACGTACACTATTGGAGAGCGTCATGACGGCCAGCGAGCGGCTCGTGGCCGCAGGACACGCGGCCGACATGGTGCGGCATGCGCGTCTGCTGGGGCAGGCCACCGCACACCTCATCACTAACATCAAGGTACGTTACCAGCACGTACACGTACACTATTGGAGAGCGTCATGACGGCCAGCGAGCGGCTCGTGGCCGCAGGACACGCGGCCGACATGGTGCGGCATGCGCGTCTGCTGGGGCAGGCCACCGCACACCTCATCACTAACATCAAGGTACGTTACCAGCACGTACACGTACACTATTGGAGAGCGTCATGACGGCCAGCGAGCGGCTCGTGGCCGCAGGACACGCGGCCGACATGGTGCGGCATGCGCGTCTGCTGGGGCAGGCCACCGCACACCTCATCACTAACATCAAGGTACGTTACCAGCACGTACACGTACACTATTGGAGAGCGTCATGACGGCCAGCGAGCGGCTCGTGGCCGCAGGACACGCGGCCGACATGGTGCGGCATGCGCGTCTGCTGGGGCAGGCCACCGCACACCTCATCACTAACATCAAGGTACGTTACCAGCACGTACACGTACACTATTGGAGAGCGTCATGACGGCCAGCGAGCGGCTCGTGGCCGCAGGACACGCGGCCGACATGGTGCGGCATGCGCGTCTGCTGGGGCAGGCCACCGCACACCTCATCACTAACATCAAGGTACGTTACCAGCACGTACACGTACACTATTGGAGAGCGTCATGACGGCCAGCGAGCGGCTCGTGGCCGCAGGACACGCGGCCGACATGGTGCGGCATGCGCGTCTGCTGGGGCAGGCCACCGCACACCTCATCACTAACATCAAGGTACGTTACCAGCACGTACACGTACACTATTGGAGAGCGTCATGACGGCCAGCGAGCGGCTCGTGGCCGCAGGACACGCGGCCGACATGGTGCGGCATGCGCGTCTGCTGGGGCAGGCCACCGCACACCTCATCACTAACATCAAGGTACGTTACCAGCACGTACACGTACACTATTGGAGAGCGTCATGACGGCCAGCGAGCGGCTCGTGGCCGCAGGACACGCGGCCGACATGGTGCGGCATGCGCGTCTGCTGGGGCAGGCCACCGCACACCTCATCACTAACATCAAGGTACGTTACCAGCACGTACACGTACACTATTGGAGAGCGTCATGACGGCCAGCGAGCGGCTCGTGGCCGCAGGACACGCGGCCGACATGGTGCGGCATGCGCGTCTGCTGGGGCAGGCCACCGCACACCTCATCACTAACATCAAGGTACGTTACCAGCACGTACACGTACACTATTGGAGAGCGTCATGACGGCCAGCGAGCGGCTCGTGGCCGCAGGACACGCGGCCGACATGGTGCGGCATGCGCGTCTGCTGGGGCAGGCCACCGCACACCTCATCACTAACATCAAGGTACGTTACCAGCACGTACACGTACACTATTGGAGAGCGTCATGACGGCCAGCGAGCGGCTCGTGGCCGCAGGACACGCGGCCGACATGGTGCGGCATGCGCGTCTGCTGGGGCAGGCCACCGCACACCTCATCACTAACATCAAGGTACGTTACCAGCACGTACACGTACACTATTGGAGAGCGTCATGACGGCCAGCGAGCGGCTCGTGGCCGCAGGACACGCGGCCGACATGGTGCGGCATGCGCGTCTGCTGGGGCAGGCCACCGCACACCTCATCACTAACATCAAGGTACGTTACCAGCACGTACACGTACACTATTGGAGAGCGTCATGACGGCCAGCGAGCGGCTCGTGGCCGCAGGACACGCGGCCGACATGGTGCGGCATGCGCGTCTGCTGGGGCAGGCCACCGCACACCTCATCACTAACATCAAGGTACGTTACCAGCACGTACACGTACACTATTGGAGAGCGTCATGACGGCCAGCGAGCGGCTCGTGGCCGCAGGACACGCGGCCGACATGGTGCGGCATGCGCGTCTGCTGGGGCAGGCCACCGCACACCTCATCACTAACATCAAGGTACGTTACCAGCACGTACACGTACACGTACACTATTGGAAGAGAGGATGTCTACAGTCACTAAACTTAGCAAAGTTGATGATTGACGCCGACCGCGAAACAGCGAACCTACAGCGGTGTCTTATCCCGCGGATACGACGTAGTTTTGCTATGTAAAGTGAACCAATGCCGACAGTGAGTATCAGCGATACAAGAGCGATACTTTACGAATAAGGCGGTTTCTCCACGGTGACAAATTACAGCATTACGATTTGTCGTGCGTCTGAACGACGCCGTCTACGGGTTTTCGTTGTCCAAAATCCATTGTGAAACGCCTTACCTCTAAAGAAGTCGTTCAGCAGTGCGAACGTCGCGTGCTCCGCTAATTCCACTATGCGACTTTGTCCGCTGCACGACATTCCGACTTCTACTTAGCTTAATTTACTTATCTTTCAAGAACCATAAGTTATTTTTATTTTTTTAGTAGCTTATTGAATGTCTCAGTGCTAAGTAAACGCCTCACGATCTAGACGTGTTTGCGAGGCTGGCATTGTTAGAAACTGTACAAAATAGAGAGATTTGGAAGACAAAAGGGGAGTTCTTTGCCCATCTTCTTTACATAGCATAAAACAAAGTGTGCGGTTAGATCTTTTAAACTACGCAACGGATTTTAATGCAGTTTTCAGCAATAGATAGAGTGATTCAAGAGGAAGGTTTATATGCCCCACATTAGTATTTACACTGCACCCGTGCGAAGCCGGGGCGGGTCGCTAGTAAGTTATATAAATATATTTTTTATGGTAACAACGTTTATTCATCAGACGGAGGCCGAGAACCAGCCTTCGGAGTCCCAACGTAAGCTGCTGGCGGCTGCCAAGCTGTTGGCTGACGCTACCGCCAGGATGGTGGAAGCGGCTCGGCAGTGTGCGTCATCACCACAGGTCAGTTACATTGGAGGAAACTTGTATTTACGTTTCGCTAGAAACAAGCAAAATAATCTTGGAACTGCCTCGTTGGTCTGGTGGTGGCAAGCGCGACTACTGATCGTGAGGTCCTGGGTTCGATCCCCAGGTCGGGCAGTGTTTTTGGGTTTTTCCGTGTGGATTTCAAATTTTAGTCACATTTTGTATTCATCACGCCGTATATTCCCCGAAGGGTTCGGCAGAGGTGTTTTTAGTACACCCTCGTTTCACGAGTTATGTTTAAGTCCCATGTAATAGGGGGCGAGACTATTGCCATGAACCGAGCACTAATCTAGACTCCGGGCTGCTACTGAGAAATCCCTAATTTAAATACCCAATAACTTTTTGTCCGACCTAGGGATCGAACCCAAGACCTCAGCAATCAGTATGCTCAGCAGTCGCGCTTCGTCGTAGACCAACAAGGCAGTCAAGCTAGTAATTAATATTAAAATAATTATAATTTAATAAATTCTTTAAAGTAACAGATGTTTTACTCAATTAACCAACATTTTAACGAACTTGCAACTTCACTCATATATATCTCTCCGCACAGGACCGCGAGAAACAAGAGGCTTTACGTAAGGCCGCAGAAGAACTGCGGTACATCACCGTGGACTACGCACAGGGACAAGACATCGTTGGCTCGCAAGTGGCCAGACTGCAGGTGAGATAACATAATGATAAAAGCCTTCGTGCTCTTTTTCAAGTCTGACCAGATTTAGTGAATAAGCAGATTTTAATTAATATAAGTCTGACAATCTGTCTAACCTTAGGATATCCGCATTGCCCAGTAATTGGGTTGCGGAGGTCTGATGGCAGCCGCTCCGTGTAAAATACTGGTATTCAGCCGCATCTGGTTAGACTGGAAGCTAACCCCAACATAGTTGGGGAAAGGCTAGGCAGAACAGTCTATATATATAAAGTGCTAGATTGTTAAATTTGCTATATTTTCTACAGGAAAGTGCTCGTCAAGCCGCTTCAAGCGCGACGCAGCTCATCACATCGGCTCACAACGCGACTCAGTATAACACCAACAAGTATACACAGGTATGTTTTATTCAATATTTTACTGTCTATTGATAAACTTAAAAAATAAAATAAAATCCGACATAAAATCAAAAAAAAAACTGAATTATTATATAATAATAATAAAGTTTATTTCAGACCAAGTCCATATTTAAAAACATTACAATTTTACATACATACCTACATAAAACGAAAAGATTTTGAGACCTTATTTTAATTTTTTTATATATTTGAATGACGCACGGTGAGTGGTCCTCCAGTGCCACATCATTGGACTGTCCGTTCTATCGGCCACGATAGCCAGCAGGCTGTTAGAGCGACCGCGCACTCGCCGCATCAGGGATGCTACTCGTGTCCCGCATAAGACCGTAAAAATCAGGCACGCCATACTCCGCGAACATCCCTGATACACTGCAAAAGCGCGGTAGTCCCAACATAACTCTGAACGCATTATTATATTATTACTCACCTCCTTTTTTGTAGAAAAATAAAAAACATTACCGATTTTATTACATTTTTCTAAAAAATAATGTTACTTGTCACCAGGAAACCCTGATTGAGGAGTGCAAGTCTCTCAATGAACAGATTCCTCGCGTGGTGGATGCTGTGAAGGTGTCCAGTGTGAGACCCGGCGAGGCTGCTGCTCAACTTGACCTGATATCAGCTTCTGAAGCGTTCCTACAGGTACTGTGTTTAGTTATAAATAGGGTGACCGACCCTATGTGCTCATGTTACTTGAACTTATGGTAGTTACACTCCTTTTGGGCTTCACCACAGTCTGGTAAAATACACCGCGTTTATTATTGAACTAGCAACCCGCCCGGCTTCGCACGGGTGCAAGGTAGATACTAATGTGGGGCATATAAACCTTCCTCTTGAATCACTCTATCTATTGCTGAAAACTGCATTAAAATCCGTTGTGTAGTAATAGTTAAAGATATAAAATACAGAACACGGCCAAAATTATGGCTGAATAATAGAGTGTAAAATACATACAACAGAATCTTGTAGGGGTGAATCTATCATTACAGTTATAACTAATATCGGTCTGTCAGGATTGCGAGTATCGCCTTTACATAGTATAAAACAAAGTCGCTCCCGCTGTCTGTACGCTTAAATCTTTTAAACTACGCAACGGATTTTAATGCAGTTTTCAGCAATAGATAGAGTGATTCAAGAGGAAGGTTTATATGCTCCACATTAGTATCTACATTGCACCCGTGCGAAGCTAATTAAAGTAAATGAAACCAACATAGACTCTCCACCACTAAAAGTATATATTTAGGTTAGTGGTTAGTTACAGAAGCTAGTTCACAATATATCACAGTATAATAATTTACACATGATCAGAAAATAAGGACAAGCTAGTCAGATATAAAAGGTCAGACTTCTTCGGCTGTTCGACACAAAAAGCTCCGCTCCGTCGAATGACCACTGTTTTTATAACGTCGGGTACGTTGATTCATCTTGACGACTACCCTCCTTTATCAACATTGTCCAGAGTTACCAGCTGCCGACAGACAGTTGGCCACTGTAGTTATAAACCGTGGTCGAAGAGTGCAAGTATCTGTTGACATGGTGTATCACCCATATAATGTCCCCACAGCCCAGCGGGCACGTGGTGGCGGCGTCTCGCGGAGCCCTGCCGACCGTAGCGGACGGGCCCACAGCCAAGCACCTGGCCGATACCACGCACACCTTCACCACCAGCTGTGCCGAACTGAGGTGAGTCACACTGTATAACAATGTGGTCTATTCATTTGAATAAACGTCCTACTTTACATGTTTGCGTCTTTAAATGATCATAAATCATTAACCTAATTAATTTTCGAATAAGTATACGTTTGTTTTTTGATAAAATTACAATACCTGAAATATTACTCTTTTTTTGAAATGCAATATCTTTTCAAAGAGTACAATAATTTTTTGGAAACATTTTTAAAGTTTTTAAAGACTAACATACCAGCATGCGTGTATTCCCCGAAGAGTTGGGCAAAGCTGTGTACATCCTCATTTCGCCGTTATGTTTAAGTGCCATGTATTAGGGGACGAGCATATTATCATCAACCGGGCACAAATCCAATCTCCGGGCGCCTACTGAGAAATTTCACACGAAAATACCCAATAACACTTTGAAACACTTCTAAAGACTAGACATTACAAAAGTGGGAAGAAAATTAACAAACATACCATTCTACTGATTTTTGCTTCGAATTATCGGACATTAACGCCGTCAATAAAATTACTCAAATCATATAATAAACTTCACCTATTGTTTTCTAACCTATCTTCTTTCTATCTTCCTTCAACAGGTCAGCAGTGGGTCGCGCGCGCATATCCTGCAAGGGACTAGAGTTAGACGCCGCGGCTGAGATCATCAAATCCTTACAAGCGGAACTTGACGAGTTGGAGGAAGCTGCCAGAGCTTTCGACTTGAGACCACTCCCTGGACAGACGGTAAGACACAGCGGAAGAAAGATTTATTGAATCTTCTTTTCGTGTGGTTAGTGACTAACCTGGTGTCACAGTTTATGCCGCATCGCGTTCTGTGTACGTTGGCGGTGAAAAGGTAATAGTTTGAAAAGTGTTATAACATGTTGTGCCCCCCCCCCCCCCCCCCCCCCCGCAGGCGGAGTGGGCGTCGTCGTGCATGAAGTCGTCGTCCCGCGCGGCCTTGTCGTCCACGGCGCAGCTGGTGTCGGCGGCCCGGCTGGCCGAGCCCGGCGCGTGCGGCCGCGCGGCCGGCGAGCTGGCGCAGAGCCTCAAGGACTTCACCACCGGCCTGCGTGCCTCCGCCGCGCTGCAGGGCACGCAGCCCAGGAGAGATCGGTGACTCTACTTAATGTTTGGCTTCAGTGTACTTTAATATATTAAGATAATCTATATAACGTGGGAGTGGATCGGTTATGTCGCTCGAATGCACCCAGGGTAAAGATCGTCACTCACTGGACACCTGAAGGAGGACGTCGTGGTCTGGATCGGCCGCGGCGTACGTGGCGTGACGATATAGACGTGTTTGTGGGACTGGCGTAGTTAGAAACAACACATAATAGAGAGATTTGAAAGGCAAAGAGGAGGCCTTTGCTCAAGAGAGGGACATTACAAAGACTACTAAAAAATCCATATATATGTAGAATTATTATATTCAATTTATTATAACAAAAAACAAAAATGGTCCACCAAGGCACGAATATCTTTTGAACTATTTTCTCAAATAAAGTGTCAGCTCATCTTGATTGACCGTTAAATTTCATAAAAGCATAATACTGTGTTAAATCTGCTGCAAGCAAATATTTAGCTTATTTTTATACATTACCTTGATAAAATAGAACTTATTTATCTGTAAGTAACAATCAAAAACTCTATTTACCTAACTAAACCCTCTCTCTTTATCAACAGAGTGATCACCTCTGGCCGTCAAGTGCTGTACTCTTCACAAACCCTAGTGGAACATGTCAAGCGATACCTGACCACTTCAGAGACAGTGGACACCACCTCCATCATGTCTATTGCTAAGGATATATCGCAGGTAAAATAAATAATCTATACTATTTATAAAGCTGAAGAGTTTGTTTGTTTGTTTGAACGCGCTAATATTTTCTCAAGGAATTACTTCATATAAGATCATAGCATAATCAGCCCATTACAGTCCCACTGCTGGGCACGAAGCTCTTCTCACAATGAAAAGGGTCTAGCGGACTACACGCACCACAACCTAAACCTAAGAAGACGCGCGTGCCCAGCAGTGGGACTGTAATGGCGTGATCGTATTTTATAGCCGTGAAATAATCTAGGTCCACGTGTTTTAAAGTAGATGCTATGAGTAATATTTCTTCTATATCTATACTAATATTATAAAGAGGAAAGATTTGTATTTTTGTATGTAACGAATAAACTTAAAAACTACTCGATCGATTTCAAAAATTCTTTTGCCGTTAGAAAGCTACATTATCAGTGAGTAACATAGGCTACGGGCGGAGCTGTGAGGACCCAACTAGTCGTTCACAAGCCAAAGTTAACCAATACGTTTGTACTGTCCCAGGGTCTCGAACAAACCCTGGAGGCTATACCATCTCACACGGAGCTCGACGTAGCCATGGAGAATATTAACGAGACACTCAACATCCTCAATATGGGAGAGTTCCCGCCTTCAGACAGGACCTATGGGTAAGTTAATGATGATTCGTTTACAGAAACTATATAAAGCAACATTTAATATTTTTAAGGAATTTGCGACAGTAGCACAAGGTTTGGTGCAGTAGCTGAGCGATTGGCTTCTGCGTTACGGGTCGTGGATTCGATTCCCGCACGGATCAAATATTTGTATGGCCTGCAAACAGTTTTTCTGAATCTGAGCGTTTGTGCGTGTGAAGATTTGTGTCTTTAAACGCACCCACGATACAGGAGAAATCCTAGCGTGAGACAACATTGTTTTTTTTTTTGTTACAATAAAAAAGGTTTAGTAGAAAATCTAGCCTCTTGCTAGGCCCCAGAATCCGTCTTGCCGGGGTTGCGGTGCTACTGAGACATTCCTAATAAATAACACTGCCCGACCTGGGGATCGAACCCAGGACCCCATGCTCAACAGTCGCGCTCACGACCACTAGACCAACAAGGCAGTCCGATACAGATTCTTACTTAAAAACATATCTTTTTCACAGCGAATTACAAACAGAGCTGAACACGGCAGCCGTCGGCCTCAACAGCGCATCCTCAGAGGTGGTGCAGACTGTGGAGCGTCCTGCCGCCCTCGCCAGCAGCAGCTGCGACTTCGGGGACGCCTTCAACAGGCTGCTGGCTGTGTCCATGGAGATGGCGGGCCAGACTGAGGTACCATCTACGTGCTATATACAGGGTGTAAAAATACCCTTAACGAAGCCAAAGTCTACTCATACTGTACATAAAACTAAGTAACATACAGCAAAAATAATTGCTGGGAAACAACTTTTATTTTTTGTTATTAAAAACAGCTTTTAATTGTAGCGCGCAATGGAAGCGCGCGCGCAGCAGACTGTGCCTACATTTCAAAAATGTTGATAATGTTTGTATAGAGGAATGTTTAGTAATAACATTTAAACTTAGTTTTCATGAAAAATTTACAAAAATATGGTGACTTTGACCTTCTATCTCCATAACCAGTCGGTTCCCAGGTATGGCCCAATACCAAAAAAATCTTCGCAATGATGGGAAGAATACGTGGGTCTCGGCTTCGTTAAGGGTATTTTTACACCCGATATGTCGTTACGTAAACCGCTACAATGAACATAGTAGTAATATTCGCTTGTCCACAGGACCGCGACGCTCAGACTCTCATGGTCAGCTCCATGAAGAGTGTGACAGTCAACTCGTCCAAACTGCTGGGTACTGCCAAGTCTGTTAGTCAGGTGAGATAATTTGTTATAATTGTTATACTATATTGGTTATATGACGGCAATCCGTTAAGGGGATGTAGAGATGGGATGTAGGTAGAGGGGGTGTAGGAGAGATCGTTTTCAAATGTCAACCATTTTCGAGTAATTTGACATTTTGTATTATATTACATTTTATATTTGTGTTTTTCCCAATAATTGCATTTTGTTCAGTCAATTTCTGATTTCTGGTACTTTATTGTATCTCGTTGCATAGCTGAGAAGTACATGTTTTTGGAATGTTCTGCCGATAAAGTACCTCTATGTTTTTGCAAATATCGACCATTTTAGTCGTTTTTTAAAGATGTGATTTAATAATAAAAGTAACTGATTTCGTGATGCATACTAGTTACATTTTTAAAAGTAAACCCTTCTATATTTTATCTGCCAAACAATTTTTCTTGTTGACAGTTTCCTATTATAATACCTAATATGTCATAATATCCAACACACAGGACCTGTCCCGTCCCAACGCCAAGAACCAGCTGGCAGCAGCAGCCCGCGCAGTCACCGACAGCATCAACAGACTCGTAAGTAACACACAGTCACGTGGTTAACGAGAGACCTTCACGTTATAGTTGGTACCACATTGATCCCGTGTGGCCCCCCAGGTGGATGTGTGCACGGAGGCGGCGCCGGGGCAGAAGGAGTGTGCGGCCGCCATCCGCAGCATAGAGAGCACCAGGCCGCTGCTGAACAGCCCCACACAGCCGCTCACGGAGCTGGGGTACTTCGCGTGTCTGGACTGCGTCGTCGAACAGAGCAAGAGTTTGAGTAAGTGCAATCATCGGCTCAATTATATCGCACCTTTAGAATTACAAATAGGTCTATTTCAAAATTTTAAGTTTGACTCATAAAATGCCGTTGAATGACCATCTTCACCGACTCTTATTAAAAGTGATGATATAAAATTAAAATCATAATGAATTTTATGTAAGTACAACCGAATAATCTCTGTTTTCTACAAAATTCATAAAAATATGAACCTTAATTCGGCGTTTTCCAAAAACTATCTTTTTTTAGATAGCTTTCTATAATTCTAAAGGTACGTAGGGGACTGTAGTGTTGATTGTCTTGATTTAGGAAAACTCTAGACTGGTTAAGAGCATATTTAATACGTTTTTTAGTAGCCTTTGCGGTGTCCCACTGCTGAGCAAAGACCTCCCTTTTTGCCTTCCAAACCTCTCTATTTTGTGCCATTTCTAACCATGTTAACCCCACAAAAACAATTCTAGTCTATTAAAATTAAAACAAAAGGGATATTATGGAGTGACGGTGCGCGTACTATATTTTGACGGTCGCGTGTGTCATTCGCTGATGATGATCTTTCTACAACTCCATCCCGGCCGGACGTTCTGCCTAGCCTTTTCCCAACTAAGTTGGGGTCAGCTTCCAGTCTAACCAATTGCGGCCAGCTTCCAGTCTAACCAATTGCGGCCGAATACCAGCATTTTACGCGGAGCGTCTACCATCAGACCACCCCGTTACCGAACCCAGTTACAGGGCAATGCCGATATCCTGAGGTTAAACCAATTGTCAGACTTTCGGGCTTCTGACTTCCCGTAACAACTGTCGTAGGTATTCGTATGACACCCGGGACCGACTGTTTAACGTGCTCTCCGAGGCACGGAGGGGTCTCGATGTGTAACGAATGGTCACCCATCCACTGACTGACCGCGGCAAGCGCAACTTAACCTCGCAAATCGTATGATCCGCGCGGTTGGTAATTAGCCACGTGCTCGGCCGCACGTTCCCCTTTTTTTATTATTTACTTGTCCGTTCTGGCGTTACTAGACCGACGATGCGCAGGCCGCAGCGCATCTTCCGTCAGATGTAAAGATAAAGATAAAGAAACATTTATTTGGACACAGCACAAAGAGACGCGACAGATAAAAAGTGTGACATAAAAAAATTGTCGTGAGACACATACCTAAGTATGTGTCTCACGGCTGGACCAAAAAGGTGTCCAGATCAGCTTAATATCAAGCACTAAGTACTTGACGCTGGTTCTCGTCTGGAACCTTTGTGCTCAACGGATGTCAGTCAGTGGTCATGCCCGTTCACTTAAACCAACATGTCTGTATATATGAGTAGTGTGTGTGAGTGTGTGAATGTAATTAATAGTTATGTACTAAGTGCGGCGACCCTTCTTCTTCTTCCTGCCCTTATCCCACACTAGGTGGGGTCGGCACAACATGTATTTCATAAATCCATGTTGTTAAAGGTTTTGACTTATTGTTTTATGACCGGCCGCCTGCCTGACGTCAACCCTCCTTGGGAATACTCGTTGCGCCGTCGCGCGGGTGACCCGATGTGCTGATATTATGCACTGGGTCCCAAAATGATATGCTTGTCAATCTTATTGCCGACAACTAAGCAGACTATGTTCTTCTTGGTGGAGTATACTTGCAGTTCCACAACCCACTCATTCAGTTTTGCTAGGGACTTTGGTTCTGACACATCGTAAACTAATATAGCACCGTGAGTGTCTCTGTAAGTGTGGCGACCCTAATGTTAGTTATATAACATAATATTATCTTCCGCAGGTGAAGGCATGTCGTCCATGGCCAGCTCCGTCAAACGCAGCGAGGTGGAACAGTTCAGCCGCGCGGTCGGCACCGTCGCAGGCGCAGTGCAGGGGCTGGTCGAGTGTACCGCTCAGGCTGCTTATCTGGTTAGTAACACAATCATCATCTTAGGCGTGATGCTATCATCTACTTGTGATAACTATACCCTATTCACGGAACGAACAATTTATGTAAACAAAATTTTGACTACTCTTAATACTGGGTGTAAAAATAGCCTTAACGAAGCCGAAGTCTACTCATACTGTACATAAAACTAAGTAACATACAGCAAAAATAATTGCTGGGAAACGACTTTTATTTTTTGGTATTAAAAAACAGCTTTTAATTGTAGCGCAGAATGTAAGCGCGCGCGCAACAGACTGTGCCTACATTTCGAAAATGTTGATAATGTTTGTATAGAAGAATATTTAATAATAACATTTAAACTTAGTTTTCGTGAAAAACGTTCACAAATATGGTGACTTTGACCTTAAATATCTCCGTAACCAGTCGGTTCCCAGGTATGGCCCAATACCAAAAAATCTTCATAATGATGGGAAGAATACATGGCTCTCGGCTTCGTTAAGGGTATTTTTACACCCGATCTAGATATTTTCTGCAAAATCGATGAAAAACTCGAAACTTACTGGAAATGAAGTGTTTCAAATAGAATAACATCAAATTATTGTTATGAAAAATTATATTTTTTGTTCCGTGAATAAGGTATAGGCTACGTGACTACGTTAAAGTATAGAGAGGTCTGGGACGTGCCTTACAGGTATAAGCATATGTGAGAATGCATAACTTAAACTTAGTTCACGGAGCCACCCAATCTTAAAAAAATAAAAATGAAACCTTCGCACGATGCGTGGCAGATGTGAAACATAGAAATTAATTTTGTAAAAAAAAAGCTGGCCGAATTAAATCGAAGAGAGCCGACGAGTTACGAAGGTCTGCCATCGTGAGCGTCGCCACGCAACAGTGGCTCTCACTCCCGTATCGCCGCATTAGATGTTTCAAATCAAAAACTACATTCTAGTGGTAGAATTTTAAAATCACTTGTGCTAACAGTAAAGGAAACCCGTACAACAGAAAGATTTCCAAAAAGTTGACGATGGTGTGTATAGTCTGTCAACTCGTACCAGGCCAGTGTGTTGGACTAAGGCCTTAAGCCCTTTCGTTCTGAGAAGCGGTCCGTGCCCAGCCGTGGTACAGTAATGAGTTAAGTATAAGACGCCGGCGGAGTCGCATACGCAGCTAGATATTCATATCTATAAAAGCCTAATATCTAGCGTGCACTGCGGTACAGTGATATGCGGTGCGTTTTTTTCACCACAACGAATAAAATAAATACAAGTAAATCAGTTTTTTTTAGTAGCCTATGGAATGTCCCACTGCTGAGCAAAGGTCTCCCCTTTTGCCTTCCAAACCTCTCTGTTTTGTGCCGTTTCTAACCATATGAACCCCGAAAAAGCGTCGAAATCGTCACGCCACCTACGCCGCGGCTGACGGTAAATCAGTATGCGGGGAATGATTCGCAGTGCGCGCTCTTCTATGACACTCCTTACTTCACAGATTTTACGTTAAACAAATGCAAGGCAGTGCGTGCTAGCCCTTACTATACCCAAACTTCCGAGAAATATGCAGAGCTCGTGTAGTTTAAACCTCAAATGAGCCTTGTGTTCTGTGGGCAGGTGGCCGTGTCGGACGAGACCAGCGTGGCTGGTCGCGCGGGGCTGGTGGACCAGGCGCAGTTCGCGCGCGCTGCTGTCGCGATAGAGCAGGCCTGCAGGGCGCTGGGCGACAGCTCCAGCAACCAGCAACAGGTAAGCTGACACTATACATCACCCATTCATATTAGTACCTGGATGACTGAGCCTTGCTCGGTTTCTTTTTTTGGTAAATCGTGTTTTTTGGAAAGAAAATAAAAGAGAAAAGAAGGAACTTGAAAAAAAAGGGAATAAAACGACCACTTGGACTCGAACCGATTCTTCTGATTTCGGAACCGCTCGATTTCCCACCTGAGCTATTTTAAGCTGGCAGATTGCGGCGAAATTTACTTTCATATTCTAATGTTATTGTAGCAGTTTTTCATTGCCTGAAAACACGGATAAAAAGACGTTTTCTAAAAATGAAACCTAGCTAGATCGATTTATCGCCCCCGAAACCCCCTGCATACTAAATTTCATGAAAATCGTTGGAGCCGTTTCCGAGATTCAAATTATATATATACAAGAATTGCTCGTTTAAAGGTATTAGATAGATAATCCATTTGTTTTTTATTACAAGCGTTTAACTTGCAATGTTTGTATACAACGTGTTACACAAATACCCCTAACGCCGAAAGGGGGTTAAAAGGTCCCTTGTAAACAGTCTAATGGCAATATTTGAAAACCGTAGTATGACCCAAAAAAATATAGATAAAACATAAAATAATCATCATTGAAACGCAACCCTGAAAACAAAACTAAAGAGTAGGCTACCCAGAAAGTTATTTACATTCTTACCTAATTTCCTCTGAGAGGTAAATGACAACAACCATAAAAGACTACTTGATTATTTACATTTTTCATGGGGAATTATGTAACACGTTGTATATGTATGTTCGGTTAAAATCTTGCAACTGAATTTTGAGCCACTTCCTCTTATCCTATGGAGTTGAATTTTTAAATGTTGGTTCAGTTCGCCAAAAGCTTTTATATCATATTAACGATCCGCCCCAGCTTCGCACGGGTGCAATGTAGATACTAGTGTGGGGCATATAAACCTTCCTCTTGAATCACTATCTATTGCTGAAAACTGCATTAACCCGTCAAGTGTCGGGCGCACATACGGGTGCTTGTAAGAAACTCGGGCGCGAAGTGTCGGAGGCACACACGGGTGTGCGTAAGGAACAAGCTCCTATAAATTCTTTTCGTGTAAACAGTAAAATAAAACGTACAAAATCCGCTACCATAGGAGTTTGTTCCTTACGCACACCCGTGTGTGCCTCCGACACTTCGCGCCCGAGTTTCTTACAAGCACTCGTATGTGCGCCCAACACTTGACGGGTTAATGCAGTTTTCAGCAATAGATAGAGTAGACCACTAGTGCCTGACGCTGGTTTTTAACTGAATCTATTGTGATGTAACTGATGTAAACCAGTTCCAAATAGATAAAATGGCATGCTAAAATAAATACTGTTGACGTTTAATTACGGATCCCCCCCCCCCTAGGTGCTGTCGGCGGCCACGGTGATCGCCAAGCACACGAGCGCGCTGTGTAACGCGTGCCGCGTGGCGTCCAGCCGCACCAGCTCGGCGCAGGCCAAGCGCCACTTCGTGCAGGCCGCTAAGGACGTGGCCAACTCCACGGCCGCGCTCGTCAAGGAGATCAAGGCGCTCGACACCGACTACAGCGAGGTACGGGGGTACAACTGGAACTACCGAACGCCGCCTATACACTTGATCTGCCGTTGCGTTTGCCACCACTAGACCAACGAGGCATATAAGCAGATAACGATGGTCTACCTTCATGTCACAAGTACCATGACCTCCTGCTCTTGGCACACTGATCCAGGCACGCTCGTTACTTAGTCAGCTACTTCAGCTGCAGAGTATTCTAGTATAGAATCACTGCTTTTGGGTAGCGTGTTTGTTAATTTTGACCTGCAAGGAAGAAAACATGTAGAAATATTCACTTGGATAGACCTTTGTCCAACTGTGGACTGCTGTAGACTGAAAATAATGATGATTACATCATCATATCAGTACGAAGACATAAAAATCCTCGTGGCTAAATGCGGCCGTAATCGTTAGGCCGCCAATACACTTGTAAGTTGCTTCCGTAAAGACTTATGACAATTAATTGGACTTTACAAATCAGTCAATAAGCTACTTACAAGAGAGTTTACATTTGAAAATTTGTCGTAAGTTAATTATGTGAGGAAAACTTACAGGTGTAAAGCCGGCCTTATAACAGCGTGTCGCTTATGGATTGATTACACCTAACGAGTACATTGGCGAGTCGGTAAATGAGCTCTCGGCCGAGAGAGTCGCCGAACCGAGTGGGTGGTCACACGAATTTACTATAGTGGCGAGTCTGTTCAGTTTTGATCACGCTGCGCCGTCTACAATGAATCGCAAAAAAAAGGACGAACGAGTGGCGAGTGGCCGAGTGACAAGCGAGTGCATGTTCATGCGTGCCGAGCGCGATAACGAGTCGCTGCGGGGGCAGAAGAATGAAGCGGGGAGGTGGGTACTCGGCCTAGTAAACAGATTGGGATTCTAGTGACTCTCTCGCCTCTCTGCTCGACCTAGCACTCGGCCGAGCACTCGTTAAAGTGTTTATACCAACCAAGCACTCGGCCGAGGACACTGACTCGCCAATATACTCGTTAGGTGTAATCAACCCATTAAGTACAGGATACTTTATCATAATGATGAAACGTTTCAAAATTCTCTTACGTTGCTTACTTGAGTGTCAAGGAATTGTGTACAGTCACGTGTAATAATGTATATACACATAGCGAACATAAAAAGCTAATTTCTTTAAGAGAATAGATTGTAATTAAGAACAATTCGAAACCATAATTCGTATGTATTTGTAGAAACTAATATGTGTGTAATATTTCATAATTCTAATAGATATTTCAGAAGCAAATCGCTTTTGAATTTCTCTATGTGTATACATATTATTACACGTGACTGTACTTAGGTATAGTAAAACTCTACCGTATGACGCAATCAAATTATAGATTGTAATTTTATTTAACTAAAACACAATGTGTTGCTATTAGTTCATCCCTAATAAATAAATAAAATAATTTTTCAATACTTAGTAACAATACAATGTGTAACAAAAAAATTAAATAGTATGTTTAGGGTTCATTGTACTCATCATTCTAAACAACTTCTACTAAGGACCAACACAGAATATCGCGAAAAAAACAACTTGCTGTTCTATACATTTATGTTCGCATAACTCGACAAAATGTAGGCAACAGCTGATTTTTATTTCGCGATTCCGGGTGTGGTCCTTAGTAAAAGTTGTTCTTAATGTATACTGTTCATGAGTACAATAAGCCTTTGAGGTATTATTTTGGACTTTTGTTACACGTTGTATACAGACAGAACATCATCATCTTCTCCCTGCCCTTATCCCACACTAGGTGGGGTCGGCACAACATGTATTTCATAAATCCATGTTGTTAGAGGTTTTGGCTTATTGTTTTATGACCGGCCGCCTGCCTGACATCAACCCTCCTTGGGAACAGACTGAACATTAATCACAGATAATTGAATGTTGTATTAAATCTGAAAATGAACCTTGAAACAAGCCAGTTAATAGTGTTATTCGTTGTCAGGCTAACCGCGTGCGCTGTGCGGCGGCGACCGGCCCGCTGCAGGACGCGGTGCGCAGCCTGTGCCAGTTCGCGGACAGTCCGGAGTTCGCGTCCATCCCCGCCAAGATATCCGCGCAGGCGCGGCACAACCAACAGGCCATACTGGGCTGCGGCAGGTAGGTACCCTGGGGTACTCCGAGAACGAAGAGGAAGCCCGAAGCGAATATCGTTCAGTTTTGTGTCATTTGCTACTGATAACAATATTGGAATACAGTTTTTGATATCGATATAAGATAAATAAGGTTAGTCGGAAAAGGGGTACTAAGCCGAAACGGTGTTAAAGTTACCTATAATAATGGATAACTTTTGTTCTACAACTTTCCCCAAAAGTCACAAGTTTAAGAGAAATATCTTTTCAAAGATTTAGTAAAAAATATGCTAAAATCTATCTGTCCATAGCTATGATCAGTTGTTTTTACAATTTAGGTCATATTTGGAGGTCACGGATTAGCAAATTAATTTTCTGAACTCATAACTAAAGCAGGAATGATTTGAAAAAAAACCAAAACTAAAATAAAAATCATTTTGCATGCAAATAAAAATTATGGAATTTTGAAATTTTAACACTTTCTTTAAAATAGTCATCAGTGATACTTTACGTGGCCCGCGGCTTAGTACCCCCTTTCCGACTAACCTTGTATAATGGAATCATGGTGTTACTTTGCGGAAATCCATGACATACAATAACAATATTTAGTGTTAACTCCGCCAAACAGTTGATCAAGTCTGAATGCAGTATGCAGCACCGCCCTCCCGCCCGCAAATATACATTGCATGCCTTGAAAATTACTAAAAAATTAAAATTCTTAAAATCAATAAATCTTTCGTTCACAGAAACATAATTTCTGGTTCCTGTTCAATGCTGGAGTCAGCTCGGTCACTGGCAGTGTCTCCTGCCGAGAGGAGCCACTGGCAGCTACTGGCGGAGCACAGTAAGACTGTCTCCGACAGCATTAAGGCGCTCGTCACTAACATCAAGTAAGTTATACACAAAAATAGACCTCTGTCTTCCCCTGGGTTTTACTCTCCTGCCGAGAGGAGCCACTGGCAGTCACTAGCTCAGTACAGTTCCAGCAAAGAATACATGACAGTCGCTCCGTTTGAAATACTGAAATTTATGCATCGGCTTAGACTGAAAGCCCATTCCAACGTTCTGTTTAGCCTTTTCACAACTATATTGCGGTCAGCTTCCAGTCTACCAAATGCGGCTGAATACCAGTATTTTACACCGAGTTCAACTTAGTTCATACATAATCAGCCTATTGGGCACGGGCCTCTTCTCAGAATGAGAAGGGTTTAGGCCTTAGTCCACCACGCTGGCCTGGTGCTGGTTGGCAGACTACATCTTTACATAGTATAAAACAAAGTCGCTCCCGCTGTCTGTACGCTTAGATCTTTAAACTACGCAACGGATTTTAATGCAGTTTTCAGCAATAGATAGAGTGATTCAAGAGGAAGGTTTATATGCCCCGCATTAGTACCTACATTGCACCCGTGCGAAGCCGGGGCGGGTCGCTAGTAGTTGATAAAATACTATGATATAACATACCACAGATAATATAATACTATACTACCATACTAAACTCTACTATCTTTTCCAGGGAGAAAGCCCCGGGCCAGCGAGAATGCTCCGCCGCAGTGGAGACCCTCAACAAGCAGCTGAGGGAGCTGGACCAAGCTGCCATGCAAGCTGTCGGACAAGAACTGTACCCGCGGAAGAACAACTCGCTGCAAGGTAAGGCACTGCGTTCAGCACTGCTATATTTTTAACCTACTTCAAAAAAGAATCAAACTCTATTTGTAACGCCTGAATTAGTTCTCATTTGACAGATGCGTCGTTAGTCGTTTGGATACGAATAGAGACGAATATAAAATAATCACTTTTAAAAAAAAGTAAAACCGACTTCAAATGGTCTATCTCCGAATTTCTTCATCAGATCTTCACCAAATTTAAATGGGACCACTTCGAAAAAATACTCTTACAAACAAAAAAAGAATCATTAAAATTGGTTCACAATTACCTAGCAAAGATATAGCGGAACAAACATACAAAAAAAAACATACAGTCGAATTGAGAACCTCCTCCTTTTTGGCAGTCGGTTAAAAAAAGGTATATTTGGAATTCTGCTCTATGGTAACTTTAGGATATCGGCATTGCCTAGTATCTGGGATGCGGAGGTCTGAGGCAGTCGTTCCGTGTAAAATACTGGTATTCAGCTGCATCTGGTTCGACTAGAAGCTGACCCCAACATAGTTGGGAAAAAGCTAGGCAGAACGAACTACTCTGTGGTTGCTCTTTTTGGGATATCTTTTAAATGAGAGCTGTGGTGTTAATTTATATCTATAAAGCAGTAACAGCCAAGTGGTGTGACAGTCTGACTGCTAAGTCATAGGTCTCGAATTCAAACCCAAGGCACGCACCTCTGACTTTTCGGATTCATGTGCGTATTGTATAATTATCACTTGCTTCAAAACGGTGAAGGAAAACATCGTGAGGAAACCGGCATGCCTGAGAGATATTTCTCGACGGCATGTGAAGCCAAGTCAGAGGCCCATGGGCGGCATAAACTCTGACACCAGGTTAGTCACTAACCACACGAAAAGAAGAAGAAGTTTATAACTATTACAATCAATGACCACGTCAATTTTTTCACCAGGCTATTCAGAGCAGATAGAGAACAGCGCAACCGAGATGTTGGAGCGTCTGGAACCATTAAGAATAGCTGCCAACGGAGAAGCAGAGAACCTGGGACATGCAGTTATTCAACTGGTGAGTCAACAATATTAAAGATATACACCCATATTCTAAGACGTTCCTCCAAAACTTACTCGACTCGACTCCACCTGAACTCAGCCTTTCTCACTACCATCGGCAGTTTTAGTTGACATAAACGTCCTCGACTCGAGATTTTTCCTCAGTCAAAGTAAGGAATCATCTGTCAAACTCAAGGTACCTCGGAACCTACCTTAAGGAAGGAAGTGTCAAAGTTCGTATGTAACAAAAATGAATTTTGAAGACTATCGAATATGCTTACGATAATCCTAACAAGTATTTATCGCGGCGTTATTAGCGCGATGCAGATAATTCAAATTATGGCGTAATGACTCAGTCGAGGAACCTCAAAGTTCAGTCGAAATTGCGACTAAGAATACAATTTTGAAGGTGTTTTCGAGGCCGTCCTGAGTCGAGTAAGTTTTGGAGGAACGTCTTAGAATATGGGTGATAGTCTAACGTAACAGCACGTCTAAATTGACCGAAGGGTTGGGCAGAGGTGTATAGTAACACCCTCATTTCGCCGTTATGTTTATGTCCCATGTATTAGTAGGCGAGCCTATTGCCAATAACCGGGCATATATTCAAACTCAAAGCTGCTACTGAGGAATCCGACACGGAAAAACCCAATAACACTTTTCCCGTTCTGGAGATAGAACACAGAACTTTACGATCAGCAGTCGAGCTTGCCATCACTAAACCAATGACGCAGTAAGAGAGAAAAAGGCGTGTACAGTGGAGTCCGCTTATAACGACAACAAAGGGACGGCGATATTTGGTCGTATTAAACGGACGTCGTTATAAGCGTCAGTACATACCAGATAAGAAAACCTAATTACAGGGTATTCTGAAGTCGCTATAAGCGGCTGATCGTTAAAAGCGAAGTCGTAATAAACGGATTCCACTGTATTTTAGCAATTTTTGAACAACAACGTGTCCCCACACTAGGATTTCTCCTGTATCGTGGGTGCGTTTACAGACACAAATCTTCACACGCACAAACATCCAGACCCGGAACAACTATCTGTAGGCCATACAAATATTTGTTCCGTGCGGGAATCGAACCCACAACCCGTAGCGCAGAAGCCGATCGCTCAGCCACTGCACCAAACGTGTCGTGAATTGGACTCTAAAAATCAATTGGGCTTGAAATCCCACGTATGGGACTTAATGTTTTTCTCATCCACGCAATCTCCCCCAGGTATCATACGCGGAGCCGCTGGTGTCGGGCGCCATCGGGGCCGCCTCCAACATAACAGAGTCCAACACGCAGGCCAACCTGCTGGAGCACACGCGCACCGTGTTGGAGACTGCCGCACAACTCGTGCTGGACGCTAAGAGCGCTGCTGGTAACCCCAGGGTGAGTCCACATGCAGTCCGTCAACCTGCAGTAATAGTAGACCTAGTGACAGCCGGTTTGGAGAAGTACTACCACCACACCTATTTTTCGCCAAGCAGCACTGCTATGTTCCAGTTTGAAGGGTATGGGTGCAGGTGACATTACAGGTACATGATGTTTTTCAACTTGCCTCAGGGTTATAGGGATGAGGTTATCTTTGATTCGCGTCTTATAACCTTAGTAAACTTATTGGCAAAACTCACCACTGAGTGGAGCCCACACAACGTTAGACGACGTCGCGGCAGGAACAGGAGATGCCGGGACGAACTAGACACTTGTTGGATGGACTGGCCGCAGAAAACGTTAAACAGAGAGGAGTGGAAGGAGGGTAGGGAGGCTTTTGCCCTGCAGTAGGATGATCATGACTGAATAATAATATTATTAAAAAATGTTGGTCCCATATACTGTTCAGAGACCACATTGTAAACCCAAATATCGTCGCTGGGCACAGTGAAAACCTCGTAAAGCACAAATACATTTTTATTTATTGTCATTCATTTGTTGGGTAAAAAACCTTGTAATGCATATTTAGGGCGAACGTGCACAGCTCTAAGATGAAATAGATTGATGAATAGATAATAAAATAGAACCTTACATCTACACTTCATACTTTTTTTTAACAGGCAGTTATTATCTCCTGTAAAATTATAATACGATCATTGCAATTACGAGGTTTTCACTGCCGACCGACGATATGTCATCATCATCATCATCCTCCTACCCTTATTCCAACTTATTTGTGGACGGCGCAGGTATATCTTCTCCCACACATATCTATTAGCCGTCATCTCAGTAGTCACCCACTTACTAGCGATATCTTTCACGCTGTCCATCCATCGTTTCTTTGTAAACCCAAATATGTACCTTATTTAATAATTCTTTGTCTTCCCCAGGCGGTAAACATCCACGGCAAGGTGGAGTCCCAAGTGTCTCACACTCGCTCCGCTCTCTCCGAGCTGGGCGGCTGTGTGCGCGAGCTGAGCGCAGCGCGCGGAGCTGTCGGCCCTCTGCTCGATACGTTGCAGAGATCTATTGCTAGATTGACAGAACACAGGTTAGTTTGAATAAATCATCAATATCCCTCGTACACACAACTTGTATTTAGCTGTAACTAAATACAAGTTGTAAACAAATTGTTTACAGTTCTTTTTAAAAGTAAGTTACGTGTTTTTAGCACGTTATAAACATAAACATGTACAAAATTCATGTTGAATACATGTTGCTACTTAAAGTACGGGAAAGCAATTAATTTATTGAAAAAAAAAATAGTAATTAATACAGAATTAGATAGAGCCTCCACTCCTGACGATACCTAAGTACGCCCGCCGCCCCCTGTGCAGTCATCCCCGCTACTAACCTTGCTGACTGGATAATCTGCACACCACGACATGAGATATTCTCTTATAGATTGTGCCGAGACGAGAGAAGGAGAATATTAGAAAATATGTGTTGTTTTTTGCTAGACAGGGACGGGTCTACTGTGTGTTGTAACATTGTGGTGCGGAGTAACATTAACGCTATTGTTACTCCCCTCCACTAAGTACAATATCCGTATCGAGCGACAAAGACAGAAAATGCCTGCTCCACAGACATCGAAAGCGTGTAGCTTCTCTATAATTTGACAGAAAATGACTCCTCCATAAACACTAAAAGCTCCTCTATAATTTCATCAATTTTATTTATTTTTTCACACACTGTGTTCTCTCTATACTTCTTTAAAATAATATTAAATTGTTGTTTATTTATAAAAGTCTTGCTTTTAAGAAAGAAAGAAAATACGTTTATTTGAAACAACCGAGACACATTACAAAGAGGTTGACTATACACATCAGATGATTTCATCTGAGAAAATATTAGTAAAAGGTTTTTTATTGTGACGACAATTTTGCAAGATGCTTAAGGATGCTTAAAGTTTTTTCCATTCATTTATGTAGTAGCCAATGACCACCGTGCAATGGGTGTCTGAGATTGTGAATAACTTTTTAACAAAAATAAAACCGACTTCAAATTGTCTATCTCCGAAGTTCTTCATCAGATCTTCACCAAATTTAAAATTAGCAAAGATATCGCGGAACAAACATACAAAAAAACAGTCGAATTGAGAACCTCCTCCTTTTTTGGAAGTCGGTTAAAAATGGGTGTTCAGCTCAGCATAATGCTAGGTGACTATACCTGACACTGGTATTCTGCTGGGTCCATAGTGACATACGAATAGTATCTTCTATAGTACCTCTGCTTACCCTATATGTTAAGCGCGATATTATTTACATCGCTGCATCACTTCGCGCATCCAGTTGGCCTTAACCGCTCGCTCAGCTGTTGTGTAAATATAGAGCAGTGACGCGCGCTATTTTAAGATTTTACTAAGCCACATGTGATGTTGATTATTTTGTTTAGGCTTTTATATCTGCACTAGCGGTGTACCCGATGGGCTTTCCCATCGGATTCTCTATTTAACCCCCTTAGTGGGAGGAATTTTCAAAAATCGTTTAATATAGTGCTTACTTACGTAATACAAGGTTACTCAGAAAGGGGATACTAAGCCGAAATGGTATAAAAGTACACATAATAATGGATAACTTTTGTTCTACAACATTCCCCAAAAGTCGTTATTTTAAGAGAAATAGATGTTCAAAGATTTCATAAAAAATACACTAAATTCTATCTATCCTCAGCTATGATCAGCTGTTTCCATTTTAGGTCATATTAGGGGTCACGGATTAGAAGCTCCATTTTCTGAATTCGTAACTAAAGCAAGGATGAAACATTCTTGAAAAAACTATAATAAAAAAAATCATTTAGAATGATAAAAAAAACGAATTTTGACATTTTAATACTTTAAAACAATCATCAGTGATACATTTAGTGGCCCGCGGCTTAGTACTCCCTTTCCAACTAACCTTGAATAAGGTATTCATGTGCAAAATGTCATACTTATAACTTCAAAAATGACAATCTTCCATACAAACTTTCACCCCCTATTTAAACGCCTTAGGGGGTCAATTTTCAAAAATTCTCTCTTGTTGCTCCTCTACGTTATAGGAACTCGTGTAAATAATTTCACGCTTCCAGACCCACCGAATTATCCGTAAGTTTGCGAGTTAAGATTTTTTACGTAGATACTAGCCATTTTCCGCATAGTCATAATAACATCACGGCTGTATTCCCCGGAGGGTTAGGCAGAGGTGTATAGTAACACCCTCATTTCGCCGACTACCACTTCGACTTCATTTTTTTTTTTCAAACTTCTTTTATCGATTATCTTAGCATTCCGACTGTACCCACTTAACGCGGTTTTGATCTTCAACTGTCAGAGATAAATTAATAAGTTAATTATGGTCCGCTAATTTCTTAAGTGGTCTCTGGTCCATTGAGAGTTGCATTTGGCGTTGTTCCAACTCTTTGATTGTCGATGATCTAACCGAAGATGGTATATGTGTCGAGTATATAAGGGAACGTACCCATACTACGTGACCCATTTTTTACCCCACCCCCCAGCCCCTCGGTGACCACCCGTAGCATATGCCAATACCCCCCCCCCCCTCTAGCTTTCACGTAGTAATTCATAAATATGTTTTTAAATCATTTTTGCAGAAAGATAAAAAAAAAATGTCTCTTATTATTTGGCTCATATGTGCGTCAGTGTTGCCACCTGTGAGTTTAAAAAGCGCTAAACGCTGCGCGCCATATTTGAATGTAGCTCGAAAAAGCGCGACATTTCCCTAGAGGATATTGACTACGTGACGAAAACCTAAGCCCCCCGCCCCTGTGACCAAGCGTAGTATTTCGAAGACCCCCCTCCCCCCCTGAACGGGTCACGTAGTATGGGTACGTTCCCTAATCTGTGTGTCGATATTTGTATGACGTCATAGGAAATCTCTGGTCTGTAACCTTCTTTTCGTGTGGTTAGTGACTAACCTGGTGTCACAGTTTATGCCGCCCATGGGCCTCTGACTTGGCTTCACATGCCGTCGAGAAATATTTCTCAGGCATGCCGGTTTCCTCACGATGTTTTCCTTCACTGTTTTTAAGCAAGTGATAATTATACAATACGCACATGAATCTGACAAGTCAGAGGTGCGTGCCTTGGGTTCGGACTCCAGACCTATGACTTGGTAGTGCGACGGTCACACCACTAGGGTATCTATATGGTCTGTAGTGACGATGGAGCTTTCAAATCGTGGTTATCCAAAATCTCTGGATTGATGTTGGTATTTTAAATAATTGCTATTAATTGCCTCGGTGGTCTTGTGTTGGCAAGCGCGGCTGCTGATCGTGAGGTCCTGGGTTCGATCCCCAGGTCAGGCAAAGTATTACTGGGTTTATCCGTGTAAAGTTCCTCAGTAGCAGCCCGAGTTTGGATTTGTGCTCGATTGATGGCAATAGGCTCGCCTCCTATTACATGGCATTTAAACTGTGTTACTATACACCTCTGTCCAACCCTTCGGTGAATATAGGCGTGATGTTATGTTATCAATCCAGATATTTTGTATGGAGATTGGTTATTGTTTTCGGCTTTCAGCCGATAAAAAGTTCATCAATGTGTCTTGATTAGAATCTAACACCCATATTCTAAGACGCTCCTCCAAAATTTACTCGACTCAACTCAGCCTTTCTCTCTACCATCGGTAGTTATAGTTGACATAAACGTCCTCGACTCGAGATTTTTCCTCAGTCGAGGTAAGGAATCATCTGTCAAACTCAAGGTACCTCGGAGCCTACCTTAAGGAAGGAAGTGTCAAAGTTCGTATGTAACAAAAATGAATTTTGAAGACTATCGAATATGCTTACTATAATTCTTACAAATATTTATTGCGGCATTATTTGCGCGATGCAGATAATTCAAATTATGACGTAATGACTCCACTTTACCTCGACTCATTTGAGGAACCTCATGGTTCACTCGAAATTGCGACTGAATACAATTTTGAAGGTGTTTTCGAGGCCGTCCTGAGTCGAGTAAGTTTTGGAGGAACGTTTTAGAATATGGGTGTAAGTCTATGAGTAAACAAAGTCCCAGGCCGTCGCAGGCAACAGTACAGTCACAGTTTTATAATCCATACTGTTAGGCAATGCCTACACGAGCGAAGAATATCGATACTATAGGACTTTCAATCAGTCTAAACTCTAGAGATTACCAATACAGGATGTAAAAGAAGCCATGTAATTCCTTCAAACCTCGTGATGTACTGCTGACATAGATTAACCCTGAAAGGGATACATAATGGAATCAATAAAAAATAAATTACAAGAAGTAAATATGTGTTCTTAACGTGAGGTATTTTAGCGCCCCTAGAGAATAGGGCGGTTATCGCTCGCCGCGCGGTCATTTAACTCGGTGCGCTAAAATGCTTCACGTTTAGAACACGTGTATACTTTTTTTTATTGAATCTAAAAGTCAGTGTTTCAGCAGTATATCACGAGCTTTGAAGGAATTACATGATTTCGTTTACACCCTGTATAACTAGAGTAACAAGTATGCGCCTACGCAACTCTTGTTTACTACAACGATCAGTTGAGTTAGGTCGCTCGCTGCGCTTACGCGTCAAGCGTGAACCGTGCGTGTCAATAGTTGTGGACAAATTGTGTAGTGATTATTTTTTTTTTCGTGGTACCTACATTGCGTTTAGTTAAGATAGTTAAGCAAGTTAGCTAGCGTCAAGCGTGAACCGCGAGTGTTTTTGTGATGATTATTGTTCAGATTTATCAAGTTATTTTGTATTTAGTAGTGATTAATTTACTTTAAATACTTTTATTATTAGTTATTTTTGGGCCATTTTATATGTGTGGCGATTAATTATTAATTTGAGAACGTACATCAGTTTGGTTTTTGGAAGTAGTGAAATAGACGATTTATTGGACCCTTAAACCATGGATAAGTTGAAGTTGGTTGTGTTTTATTGTTTGTTTTTATACCGTACATATTTAAAATACTTAAATATTTGCAAAATAACTTCCTCTAAGCTCTAACCAGCCACCTGATTCACAACATTTCTATAATTCAATAATTGTCTACCGATTCGGTTTGCTATCTCTTTTTGTCTCTGATACTCGTAATGGGAGAAAAAGAGAGGAAAAACTGAGCTGTCCGACTACTTATCAAAAATCCTGAATCCAAGCAGCAACAGTCCATAATCCAAATTAACACAACATTCAAGTATTCCCCAAAGGGTTCGGTAGGGGTGTATAGTAACATCCTCATTTCGCCGTTATGTTTAAGTCCCATGTAATAAGGGGCGAGCCTATTGCCATCAACCGGGCACAAATCCAAACTGCGAGCTCCTGAGGAAAAACCTAATAACACTTTGTCCGACCTGGGGATTGGACCCAGGACCTCACGATCAGCAGTCGCGCTTGCCGACACTAGACCAACGAGGCAGATCAATACAAATTAAAAAAGTCTAAATTTTAATGTCATGGTTAATTGTAGTGTCCCTGAGCTACCCAATGTCGTATGATCTACATTACTAAACAGACATCTAGATCGTAAAGTTATTTTAACAGTTTTAACGCTAACGCGTTTGAAGTCGCGAAACTGCGACAAGGTCGGGTCTGTACGCTGCGTATATTGACAGAACTGGGGTTACTAGATACTTGAATAAAATGTTATCGCGTTAAACATAGACCTGATAATGACGACAATGGACGGTTGAAAATAATACACAGTCTTTTTTTGCAACCATTTATAGCAGGCCTACTTGATTCGACCCAAGATCTACTGTGTACTGAGTAGACTCTGTGCGATCTACCAATTACATAATCAGTACCTCTTCATTCAACATTGGCATGATTAAGAACCGCGATGGACAGGTTGGCCACCCTTGATTTATAGCCTTTTGGTGTAACCGTCAGACTGCCAAGTCATAGGTCTCGAGTTCGAACCTAAGCCACGCACCTCTGACTTTTCGGATTCATGTGTGTATTGTATAATTATCGCATGCTTAAAAACGGTGAAGGAAAACATCGTGAGGAAACCGGCATGCCTGAGAGATATTTCTCGACGGCATCTGAAGCCAAGTCAGAGGCCCACGGGCGGCATAAACTGTGACACCAGGTTAATCACTAACCACACGATAAGAAGAACTACGTAGTGGTCGGCTTCCAGACTAACTAGATGCAGAACATCAGTATTTTTCTTTTTTTATTCCCACCGTCAACTAAATCCTTCCGTACTACATTTCGGAAATGGAAAGTACTTATTTTGCGATGTACAGACATAGATCGATGGACCTGACCTAGTTTTACGCTCACAAACTATCAAATGTACTACCAGTACAACAAGGAACGGTCAGGGATGCCAAATGGTTGGCTGAATATTATGTTTACTGTACCAATGTTTTGCTACTTTGTACACGCAACATTTTCCGAATCTAGCTATTTTATATTGAAAGAAAGAACATTACATAACATTACTGGGCAATGCCGATATTCTAAGGTTAGACCGATTGTCAGACTTTCGGGCTTCTGACTTCCCGTAACGACTGTCATAGGTATTCGTATGACACCTGGGACAGACGGGGTGTACCTAATGTACTCTCCGAGGTCTCTTCGGCTATGGTATATGGGGTGCTAATTTATTGCATACTAGCTGTGTCCTCACAGCTCCGCCCGTAGCCTATGTTACTCAGTGATAATGTAGCTTTCTAACGGCAAAAGAATTTCTGATATCGGTCCAGTAGTTTTTAAGTTTATTCGTTACATACAAAAATACAAATCTTTCCTCTTTATAATATTAGTGTGGCGGCACCTATCGCGCCACATGCGAACTATCCTGCATCGCGGTATTGAAGTTTGACACGCAGATAGTATATATACAAGTTCTCAACATCAACTGTTGGGCAGTAACCCGCCGGGCATAAGACTCCGCTTGGTTGGAGGATCCTCCCTTTTCGTTGGAGGAACACGATACCTCGTTCCTCCACATTAGTATAGATATAGATGGGGCACACTGTCACGCCTTAAGGGGAATACGTCGAATTCGAGTTCACCCTGTATCTTTGCTACTTGGACTCGTGTGCTGTAAGCATTTCCCATCAGGTGGTATTAGAAACAAAGACGAAGTTCTGTCTAGCCTTTTTCAAACAAAGAAGGAATCAAAAAACGTCCGTCTTCTTCTTTTCGTGTGGTTAGTAACTAACCTGGTGTCAGAGTTGATGCCGCCCATGGGCCTCTGACTTGGCTTCATATGCCGTCGAGAAATATCTCTTAGGCATGCTGGTTTCCTCACGATGTTTTCCTTCACCGTTTTTAAGTAGTGATAATTATACAATACGCCCATGAATCTGAAAAGTCAGAGGGTTAATGTCGGGCAGGCGGCCGGTCATAAAACAATAAGCCAAAACGTCTAACAACATGGATTTATGAAATACATGTTGTGCCGACTCCACCTAGTGTGGGATAAGGACAGGGAGAAGAAGATAAAGCTAATCATAATTTATACTTTTGTTACAGAATGTCTCTAATCGGCACGTATGACGAGACGGACTCGTTCGTTGACTACCAGACGCGCATGGTGGGCGCTGCCAAGGAGATCTCCAGACTCGCCACCGACATGGTAAGTTTACTATCATTATACAACGTGATACAGAAATACCCCTAAAGCCGAAAGGGGGTTAAATGGTAACTTGTAAAGAGTCTATTGGCAATATTTGAAAACCGTAGTAAGACCCAAAAAAATGAAAAGAATTTGGATAAAACATAAAACTAAAGAGTAGACTACCCAGAAAGTTATTTACATTCTTACCTAATTTCCTCTGAGAGGTAAATGACAACAACCATAAAAGACTACTTGATTATTTACATTTTTCATCGGGAATTATATTTTATAATACGTTGTATTATGTTTGAAGATATCAGACGGGTGAAGACTACTGCTTAAGAGACCGTTACTATGAAGGTTCTTGAAATATAATAGGATTACTCTTGGCAAGCAATGATAGCCTAGCGGTAGAACACTTGCCTTCCATGCAAAAGGGTCTGAGTTCAATCCCGGCCCGCACCACTGAATTTTCGAATTCATGTGCGGATCATAATTTGATTATCACTTGTGTTAACGGTGAAGGAAAACATCGTGAGGAAACCTGCACACCTGAGAGGGCGCCATAAAGTTCTCGATGGTGTGTGTAGTCTGCCAACCCGCACTAATCTAGCGTGGTGGACTAAGGCCTAAACTCTTCTCATTCTGGGAAGAGGCCCGTGTCCAACAGTGGAACAGTAATGGGCTGATTGTTACTCTTGGCAAATAGATATGTGATCAAAAGTGTAGCCTAAAGCAGTTTTTCCACAGTTTACGACACAGCAAAGTGTGTTGAAGACTCCGAGCAGGAAACAAAACGACACTACTATAGTGTCTAAAATATAATAGTCCCGTTTTGACAGCTGTCAGATCAATACATTTTATGTCGAAATTGACATAACATGTTCTAATCTGACTGCTGTCAAAACGGGCCTATTAAATTTTAGCCACTATAGTGTCAAAATAAATTTAGTTCATATATGGTGCTCGGAGGGGGTCGTACCGCGCGGATCATATGATTTGCAAGGTATGCTTCATTTAGTCTGTGGATGGGTGACCATTCGTTACACATCGAGACCCATCTGTGCCTCGGAGAGCACGTTAAACAGTCGGTCCCGGGTGTCAAACCTATGACAGTCGTTACGGGTAGTTAGAAGCGCGAAAGTCTGATAACCGGTCTAACCTTAGGATATCGGCATTGCCCAGTAACTGAGTTGCGGAGTTCTGATGGCAGTCGCTCCGTGTAAAATACTGATATTCAGCCGCATCTGGTTAGACTGGAAGCTGACCCCAACATAGTTGGGAAAAGGCAGAACAATATGGCGCTTCGAGACGTCGTTTTGTCGTGTCTTGAGCCGTGGAAAACGGCCTAATGTTGGCTTACAAAGATGCTATCATAATCTTTTCTTCGCAGACGGCGAAGTCAGCAACGGACGCAAGCCGCCTCGTCCAGCTCGGCAATGAAATGTGTCAGAAGTATGAACAATTGGCCCAAGATAGTGTGGGGGCCTCCGCTACCACACCGAATGGAGATGTCGCTAACAGGTATGTAACATAACATCACGCCTGTATAAGGGTTGGGCAGAGATGTATAGTAACACCGTCATTTTGCCGTTATGTTTAAGTCCCATGTAATAGGGGGCGAGCCTATTGCCATCAACCGGGCACAAATCTAACCTCCGGACTGCTACTGAGTAATCCTCATGGAAAAACTCAATAACACTGCTCGACCTGAGGATCTAACCCAGTACCTCACGATCAGCAGTCGCGCTTGCAGCCACTAGTCCAACAATTAAATGTAATGTAGTACTTTATTTGTGTTGTACACATACATACATAAACTCACGCCTTTTTCCCATGGGGGTAGGCAGAAACTATAGAACGCCACATGCTACGACCCTTACATACCCCTTTCACTTCATCCACATTCATACATCTTGTCATACACGCACGCCGGTTGAGAGTACTACGCACCTGACCTTTGTGAAGAACATCACCAATAACATCGATGTATGTCCTTCTAGGACGTCCTCTACGTTCCCATTGACATCCGCCTTATAAATTCCTTTTGTTAATCGCCGTTCACTCATTCTCTCAACATGACCAAACCACCTAAACATACTCCTTTCAATTTTTCGTCTTTTTTTTTGTCTAATCTCATCATTCCTCAATCTATCATTCAAAGTTACACCGCACATACTTCGCAAGGGATGCATTTCCACGGCATTTATTCTAATTTCATGCCTCTTCTGCCACGACCAACATTCACTTCCATACATAAGCGTAGGTACCAGCACACCATTATGGACAGCCAGTCGTGCCTTTTTGGACATCGACTGGCTAGCCACAACCGCATGCATAGCACCATTTACTTTATTTCCCGCATTTGCTCTCCTTTCCACATCTTCGTCAATCTTACCATCTCTTGTAAACATACTTCCCAAATAAACAAACTCATTCACCTGTTCAATACTTTCATCTCCTATCTTTATCGTTTGTGTTGTCTTATGTTAATAAATCATTTACCTCCCCCAGGATTCGCGTAGCTGTTGTAGAGTTAGGCGAAGGTGTATCTGAGCTGATAAAGGCAGGCGGTCACTGTCGCTTGTCCGCCATCCCACAGAACCAGCGCGCTGTGGCCGACTCCGCCAAGATTGTGAACGAGAAGGTATTGGATAGCTTTATGTATTATGTTACTATACAAATAAATAAAATTAAAGTGTCTGTTTGTAACGTCGAAATACCAGCTTTTTACTAAATGCATATGAAAGTATATAGGGTACTTAAAACAACAAAAAAAAACATTTTTGTCTGTCTACTTGTTCTGGCTATTCTCCGAAACGGTTGGATCGATTCTGTTGTGTAGGTAGCTGATGTTATAAGGAGCAACTTAAGCTACATTTATTTTTGAAAAAGATATAATATTCTGCGCAAGAAATTCAAACCCACTCGAATTCTACGCAGACGAACTCTCGGGCCCAGCTATTCATAAACGTAACGAGTATCCGACACCTATTACAGATCTGTTGTAGCCTTCTTAAATCTCAGTTACATTGTGTTCATCACCAGGTGATCGCTGTTCTGAGCGCGCTGCAAGCAGGTTCCCGCGGCACACAGGCGTGCATTGACGCTGCTGCCACCATCGCCGCTATCATCGGCGACCTGGACACCACCATACTGTTCGCTAGTGCTGGTAACTTATGAGAAACCTGTCCTGAAATGTCCATAAAACTCATTTTCAAATGGTTTGCGGAATTTAAAATTAAGAGCCTTCAGCTCTTCAGGCCTTAACGTTAGAAGGTACTTCTATCAGTTTTTTTTGTCTTGGTTTGGTGTTAATGTACGCCGACTAAGTGACGTAGCTCGATCATATTATGATCCTCCAGCATGTTGACAAAAAAGACTAATAATTTATAGGGTGTAAATACAAAAATACATACATACATACATACATACATAAACTCACGCCTTTTTCCCATGGGGGTAGGCAGAAACTATAGAACGCCACATGCTACGACTCTTACATACCCCTTTCGCTTCATCCACATTCATACATCTTGTCATACACGCACGCCGGTTGAGAGTACTACGCACCTGACCTTTGTGAAGAACATCACCAATAACATCGATGTATGTCCTTCTAGGACGTCCTCTACCGGTGTTCCCATTAACATCCGCAGTATAAGGTGTAAATAAAATCATGTAATAAAATTCCTTCAAACCTCGTGATGTACTGCTGACATACATTAACACTGCACAGAATAATATTGAATAAAATAAAAAAAAAACAGAAGTAAACATGTGTTCTTAATATTTTAGTGCTCCGAGCGAATTGCGCGGCTATCGGTCACCGCGCGGTCATTTAACTCGGAACGCTAAAATGCCTCACTTTTTTATTGAATCCAAAAGTATCCCGTGCAATGTTAATCTATGTCGGCAGTACATCACGAGGTTTGAAGGAATTACACGATTTCTTTTACACCCTGTATACATCCATACTATATTATACCTAGTCTTGCCATAAATATAGTCAAGAATAAAAATTTATTTTTTTAATTGCAAATTGAAAAACATCATTTTAATTCCACGTGAGTGAAGCCGCGGGTAAAAGTTAGTATGACATATATAATTACTTGTCCTGACTGACTGATTCATCAACGCACAGCCTAAACCACTGAAGCTGGAAACATGAGCTTTGGACAGTAGGTACCTTTTGTGACTTAGGCATCCAATAAGAAAGGATTTTTGGAAATTCTACCCCTAAGGGGGTAAAATAGGGGATGGAAGTTTATATGAAAATTCACGCGGACGAAGTCGCGGGCTAAGTGCTAGTTCTTCATATTTATACTCCTTATGCCTCTTTTCTTGACAATGATACTAACCTAACCATATTTTTCGCAGGCACACTTCATTCTGAGAAAGAAACAGACACGTTCTCCGACCACCGGGAGAATATCCTCAAAACTGCCAAGACTCTGGTGGAAGACACCAAGACCTTAGTGGGGGGAGCGGCCGGCACTCAGGAGCAGCTAGCTACAGCTGCTCAGAGTGCTGTTAGCACTATCGGTGAGTAAACACTCTATTTCCTCATCAGGTTCCGTGATAAAACAAACAAAACCTCCGCTGTATGTCCGTCTGTCTTTTAGTCGCGATTTTCTCCGAAACTATTTGACTTAAATAATTGAAATTTGCTTTTAAAGCTATAGAATCCAAGTAACTTGTATTTTTAAGCTATATTTTAGCTTTTTGTGAATCACAACAATCATAAATCAGCTGGAGGCCACTCACTGCTTATCCAATGAGTCCCACGGCCCTAACAAAGTTGTCAGTCCCTCTAGGCAAGGACTCTCAGGCACTCTTCAAAAAATGGATGTCTTAAAAAATATTATAGATACTCAATCTAATAAAACGCGTGGGTGAACTTCTCGGCAGAATATTATCATCATATGATAGCAACAATTTAAAAATAGTGTATGATGTAGTTACGAATTATTTTTAACCGTTTGTTGGAAATGTTTTTAAAAAGCGCTGTCCCTTCAAACTATTTCTAATAGAATTATATAAATGAATATTTGTGCATTAAATGACCCACCACTCCTGACGATACATAAGTACGTCTGTCGCCCCCTGTGCAGTCAGCCCCACTACCAACCTTGCTGACTGGATAATCTGCACACCACGACATGAGGTATTCTCATATAACTCGTGCCAACACGAGAGAAGAAGAAGAACTAATATTTGTAACGCGACCGCGTTTCTCACGTGTTTTTCATAAACGTCGCAGAGTATAACTGCCCACGCTCAGTTAAACCTGTCAACCAGCAAAAGACCTCAAGTGTCATTAGGGGACGCCCTGCTGTTGTTGCTAGTAGTCATGATGTTAGTAGTAGTAGTTAGCTTAGGTTTAGTATTTTACTCTTGTCCCTATAGGTTGGAGACCTTCAGGTCTCGCTAATAACTGCCCGGTTACGTAGAAACGGTCCGCAAGACCATCTACAAGCAGTCGAGTACGAAAGACCTTCTTTTCCCCCCCAGTGCAACTGTGCGAGGTGGTGAAGCTGGGCGCCATGTCGCTGGGGTCGGGCAACCCCGAGCCGCAAGTGCTGCTGCTGCACGCGGCGCGCGACGTGGCGGCGGCGCTGCGCGACCTGTCTGCTGCCACCACGGCGGCCAGCGGGAAGCACGTGGCGCACCCCGACATGCACCGGCTGAAGCACGCCGCCAAGGTACACATACACACGTCATCAAGGGGAATACACCATAGGCGGTTCCCAACTATACAACGTGTTACAAAAATACCCCTAAAGCCGAAACGGGGTTAAAAGGTCCCTTGTAAACAGTATATTGGCAATATTTGAAAACCGTAGTATGACCCAAAAATAAAAGAATTCGGATAAAACATAAAATAATCATCATTGAAACGCAACCCTGAAAACATAAAACTAAAGAGTAGACTACCCAGATAGTTATTTACATTCTTACCTAATTTCCTCTAAGAGGTAAATGACAACAACCATAAAAGACTACTTGATTATTTACTTTTTTCAAGGGGAATTATGTAACACGTTGTATTGAAATTTTGGATGGACTCAAAGCGACAGAAATACATAATAACTAACAATAATAGAAAACTACAGTGTGTTCGGACGCAGTGCGTTGAAGACGGCTCTATGAGTGGTCGTCTTTAATCTCGCAACATAAAGGTGACCAATCCCAGACCAGTATTCAACCCAGTGCGCACGAGCACACTGTGAGGCCTTCTAGTAATGTTTGTGCATACCGTTGTAAATCTATTTATTTTTATTAATAATAAGATCAAATATAAACCCCGGTTCTTGAAACACTGATCAAAGCGAACATTAACTAATCAGCTGTCAAAGCTTAGTTCAATTGATATGATTGGCTGGTTAGTATTTTGATCGACCAATCACATTCGTTCGAAATAGATTAAATTGATCGGCGTTTCTGTAACTGGGGGTATGTGATATACAGTACATCGTCGCTCAATTATAGTACAAAGGGATTTTTTTATTAAATTTTCTTCTTGTATTAAAAGTTTTAATATTACTGTACTCTATTTAATATAACATTACACAAATGAAACCCATTTTAGCAAGGAAATGTATAGAAATAAACAACATGTTTGCTTCCATAAGACATTCAACACAGCATTATGCTATTATGAACCTTAACGGTCAATCAAGATGACCTGAAATACTTGAAGAACTGGTTTAAAACATATTCGTGTCTTGGTATCTCATTTGTCTAATGTTATATGAAATTAAGTATAGAACAAAGTGAGGTTTACTTTAAACTCGGTTTAAATACAATATTTAGTAACCCAAAAGACATTGGTGTCGATTCTGTTGCGCACTTTGACAGGACTAAACTAAGGATGTTTGTCTCTTTCTGTTTCAATAGAAAAAGAAAGTGACAGTTGCGTTTAGTCTTGTTTAGAACTGTTAAAATGTGCGACAGAATAGACACGAATATTGCAAATAATTCTGTGTTGAAACATCAATGAATATTTTTTTAATAGATTTCTAACTAAAGGTGTATCTAAATGCAGCACTATGGTATTCCATAACATTTTGTGTTTGGTCCACACATTTTGGTTACGCGGCAATATTACCATACCCTTTCCAATATGGCAATATTACCGCTTCTATGTTCACCTGTGTTCGTCTGTCAATATTGGACTGAGCTGGTGTTTTCCTTAGCGGCTGTCCGACACCACGAAACGCTGGAGCCTCCCCCTCAAAGCCACCACCATCCCCCGCCAAAACCGTCGCTCCGTTATCTTGAAAAACGACTATAACTCCGCAGACTCCGAAACTGATATTTTCCAATCAGACCAAGAAGATGAACTAATCAAGCTACTAGACTATTCCAGTCAAGATGATGACGTCTCCCCTACTATATTCCACGATAACTGTGAAGAAGTAATCACGTATATTGAGAATATGATGACAATTCCACCAGTTCGTAGTCATAAGAATGATGATTTGAATGAGAGGTATAACGTTGCTGCTAAAAACAGCTTACTTGATATGGATTGGAGGGTCTTAAAATACGGTGAGAATATTCTCTTGGGCGAGGTCAAAAAATTGGCAGACCTTACCTACGATATCGGGGATAGAGTCGAAAATAAGAGAAAGAGAGACATGATACAAAGAATGAAGGCTAACAATGATTTAGACACAGAAATGAAACGGCTATCCGCTGTCATTGAACATATAGACACAGAAATAGAAATTAACGTTAAAACTGAAGTTAAAATCGAAACTACACCTCCTAAAAAGCCTAAACTAGACGAAGTTAACCTAAAAAGTCCTATATTCAGACTTAACAAAGTCAGACCAGTAAATCTAGATGTCCAAACCAAATCTCCTGAAGCAAATGATGCTGTGAAACAGCTGTTGAGTCCAGAAGAGAAACAGAAAGAAGAATCTATAGAAATCTTCGTCAAACCTGATATTAAGACGAAAGACGTCACAGACGTGAATACAATGACGAGAAAAGTCAGAATGGAATTCTGGAAGATGTTCAAAGATGACACAGAATGGTGGAAAGCTTTAGCTAAGAGAAATCTGGATAAAATGGACGAAACAAGAAGAGAATTAGAAAGATTTAGCGGACACGAACTTGTTTTAGGAGATTATCAAACAGAAATGAATAAATTCGAAAATGAGAAGCATACACTACAAGATTTCATCGAAGAAGTCGATAAATCTAAAGCTGTTAACCAAGACTTAGAATACGATAAAAAATACGAAGACATGGTCTTAAAACTGATTGAATTTGCTAAAAAGGACTTTATTTATAAAGGATTTGATCCCTTAATTGAACAGCTAAAGGCTCTGTCGAACATTAAAATAGATCGAAGAAAAAAGGTTGATATACAAGAAATATTAAACGTTTACTCACAGATTGATACCAGCAAATATACGTACGAGGAACTGTGTCTTCTAGAAAGGTATTACATAGAAATAATAAGAAAATACAAAAAAGATTGGAAAGATAGAGAGAATATTATACCAGATAACGGCCACGAATTTAACAATAATGTTACGCGAAACATACATTCAACTAATAGTTTACAACGGAACATAAATCATTATACTACAACAAGAACTTATAACACAGACACAATAAAAAGCACAAAATCAAACCCTGAAAATTCGCGTCAAAACCTTGAAATTTACGACCTAACCCGCACATACCCCCTACAATACTACGCCAACAATTGGTGGACGATCTACGAAGACGTCCTTAAAAGCCGCGAACAACAATTCGGCTCCATAGACAACTGGTGGAACGTCTACGAAACCATACTCAACAAGAAACCGACAGCCGAAGAAATACAAAGAATTAGATCTTTAGTTGAATTCAGAAGTCATTCTCGTTCACGCCCAAATTCTCGAATGGAGGAACAGCTTAGGATGCTGGACGAGATTCGGAACGACCGCTTTAAAGAAACTGAAGCTGTTACGAAAAAGGACGATGAATCGGTCAGAATTTCCCTTGAATATGATCGCCTAACCTTCATGGAGAGCACGCTACGGAGGCATGGTGTGGAACCAGTCGCTTTTCATGGTGTTACAAAAGTCATTGTTGTATGGCGGTCGGTTTTGCACTGTTGTCTTTATTTTGCACGCTGTTGTTAAGCTTTTTATATTGTTTCATTTGGTTTTTCGGTACTGGGTCATGTTAGGTTTCAAATTTCAGTTAAAATTACTAGTGAAAAGGTTTAATTAACTACGAAATGTTGCAAGACAGCAAACATTGTCTGTACATGTTTGTGTTATCTCTAAAACTACTAAGTGCATTTTGGTGAAGATTTCGCCACAATTTTTTTTGTGAAAATCAATTTTCCTAAGCTAATCAAGATGTTTAATCAAGGTGGTTTTTAAATATTTTTAAACACGTCTATAATATAATATTGACGTCCTAAAATTTTGAATAATTTGGTTTCTGTCATTCAATATATTCAACTTCGTCTACCCGGCTACAACATTCAAATTCTAGACACAAGGCCAAAAAAATATTATATTTTAGGTAGATATTCCCCCTAGTCAATACGCCGCGCTGTTGTGCAAGCAGGTTGGTGTTATTCAAAATATAACCAAGAATCTCAGAAGCTGCAGAAACCGATCGCCATACAAACTAACTCGCTTTCCGTCATCATCATCGTCACACGTTTGAAGAAATGTGTTTAGTTTTACTGTCTCTGTGTGGCATGAACCTGTCCACTTCGCTTGTACACGTCCCGTTTTTGTATATTTTGAGAATGTTGGTTCTATGTTGCATTATTTTAGTTTGAAATAGTGCATTTATTCCATATATTTACAGCAAAATAATATGTGAACTATTCACACACTATTTCAGAATCGGTAATATAAAATACATATTATTGCATCTTACATGAATATCAACTTTAAGTACACGCTTACTAAGTTGATTTCAGAATGACAAAACCAATTGAATAGGTCACAAAACAATTCTAGTTTCAATAGAAATTGGACTTTGTATAATGTTGTTAAGGTTGCTAATCCCGGTTCTAGTTACTTGGGAGAAAATGACGATCGAATATTATATAGATCTGATATAGTTCTACAGTCCTGGGCTCGAGCCTCAGGTCAGGCAAGGCGTTATTGGGTGGAATTCCTCAGTAGCAGTCCGGAGTTTAGATTTGTGCCCGGCTGATGGCAATAGGCTCGCCCCCCATTACATGGGACTTAAACATAACGGCGAAATGAGAGTGTTACTTTACACCTCTGCCCAACCCTTCAAGGAATACAGGCGTGGTGTTATATCACCTGTTACTGCGTCTAATTGAATTATTTGAGGTCAATGATCTGCAACCATGTGATGGGATGTTCTTGGGACTACAAAGCCATAATTATATTTGATTTCAAATTAGGTTAAAGTATTTAAAACTAGAGCTTGCTCGCGTGGATGTCGTTTATCGCGTTTACCACGTTTTTCGGGATAAAAAGAAGTCTATGTCCTGCTCCGGGTTCCAGACTATCTACATACATACATACATACATACATAAACTCACGCCTTTTTCCCATGGGGGTAGGCAGAAACTATAGAACGACACATGCTACGACTCTTACATACCCCTTTCGCTTCATCCACATTCATACATCCAGACTATCTCTGTGCAAAGTTTTATCAAAATCGGTTCAGCAGTTCAGTTGTAATTAAGTAACAAACAGACTGACAGTTACTTCCACATTTATAATAGTAAGGAATAGTTATTATTGTATGTGAGGTACATCTTTATATCTTCTTTACATAGTATAAAACAAAGTCGCTCCAGCTGTCTGTACGCTTAGATCTTTTAAACTACGCAACGGATTTTAATGCAGTTTTCAGCAATAGATAGAGTGATTCAAGAGGAAGGTTTATATGCCTCACATTAGTATCTACATTCCACCCGTGCAAAGCCGGGGTGGGTCGCTAGTATTTTCATAAATTAGTTAAGAGCTTTTATTTTCATCGTAATTAATGATTCATTTGTGAATATGAGGTTCTCATTCTTCATTCTATAGTTTATGGTGCTCAGAAGACCATCGGACGCATTTCGAAGATACAACGCTAAACACATTTCCTAGCCATCATGTCATGGTAGCCATCTCTCATGGTACCGCTCTCAAGAGGACGTTCCGCTTGTCATCTCGTGAATAACTAAAACCACAAGCTTTCATTATCAGCCCACAGCTTCAGTTCGGTCCAATATTGACATACAAATATCTATGATTACTCTATATTATCTATGTATAAAAAAAGTTTTTTTTTTTTCTTTCTATTTATTTATATGGTGTTTTTTGAAAGCTTATGGGTTTCCTGCTATGGCATGACGCTTTTGTCGTTCGCACATGGGTTTTTCATTTTTTTTTTTATTATTTTTGTTTTTAAAAATCCTAATACTAGTTGGCAACCCAAAGCTTTAAATTGTCATAGTTTAATAATAGTAACATTTTTGTTATTTATTGCAACTTTAGATGATATTTTTTTTTGGGGATATTATGTTTTTCTGATCATGTTACAAAACGTTTTTTTTTATTATTACCCCTTTTTTTTTGTTACAAAAGTATTCGACATCTTGAAATTTTGCTATACAAGGTGTAAATGCAAAAAACTGAAAACCTCTTAAGAGCTTCCTCTTTTGATCCCTAGTAGATCTTCTTTTTCCTGCCCTTATCCCACACTAGGTGGGGTCGGCACAACATGTATTTCATAAATCCATGTTGTTAGAGGTTTTGGCTTATTGTTTTATGACCGGCCGCCTGCCTGACATCAACCCTCCTTGGGAATACTCGTTGCGCTGTCGCGCGGGTGACCCAATGTGCTTGCTGATATTACGCACTGGGTCCCAAAATGATATGCTTGTCAATCTTATTGCCGACAACTAAGCAGACTTGGTCCCTAGTAGAAGTTGTTCAGAATGATGAGTACAATGAGCCCTTAAGAGTTTTTCAGTTTTTGCATTTACACCTTGTATACAGGGTGTAAACGAAATCATGTAATTATTTCAAACCTCGTGATGTACTGCTGACGTAGATTAACCCTGCACGGGATAATTTACGTGAGGCATTTTAAGGCCCCGAGCGAATTGCGCGGTATCGCTCACCGCGCAGTCATTTAACTCGGGGTGCTAAAATGCATCACGTTAAGAACACATGTTTACTAATTGTATTTTTTTTATTGAATCCTAAATTATCCCGTTCATGGTTAATCTATGTCAGCAGTACATCATGAGGTTTGAAGGAATTACATGATTCCTTTTATACCTTGTATATATTACTTTTTAGTACTGATCAAAACTTGAAAATATAATGAATACTTCAATACTACACTCTAGCCAGAAAAGAGGACATTGAGTTCTTCCTATGTGAGCCATGGAGTAAACAGATTTCTAATATTGTTTATAACCATTTTATTTCCTATTACAACATCGACAAAAACAAATAAGTCAACCACAAATCACATAAGTATTTCTTTGACGAAATAAGTTCCCTAAACGCTGATCAGAGAAACACATCCCCTCACACTTCCAGTACTAATGGGGACTCGTTATATAGGTGATGGTGACGAACGTGACGTCACTGCTGAAGACTGTCAAGGCGGTAGAAGATGAGCACACTCGCGGTACCAGAGCGTTGGAGTCTACTATTGAAGCTATCTCGCAAGAAATTGAGGTATGTATTAAAATTTTTAATAAATGAATCTTGTTGTCTGACCATAATTGATGGCTGGAAATGACAAAGGTGCTAAGTGGTTATGGCTCCTTCTTTTTGTGTGGTTAGTGACTAACCTGGTGTCACAGTTTATGCCGCCCATGGGCTTCTGACTTGACTTCACATGCCGTCGAGAAATATCTCTCAGGCATGGTTCTTCACGATGTTTTTCCTTCACCGTATTTAAGCAAGTGATAATTATACAATAAGCACATGAATCTGAAAAGTCAGAGGTGCGTGCCTTGGGTTCGAATTTGAGACCTATGACTTGGCAGTCTGACGGTCACACCACTAGGCTGTCGTCATCACTAGCCCCATCAGGTCGGGCATCAGCTTATTTATCAACCGATAACATAAAAGTACAACTTTTTCTCCCATGTAATTACTGTGACCTCTTACGTCATTCATTGTATCAGATCACAAACAAAACTAATTTCAACACCAAATAACTATTCTAACCAGATCTTCTTCCTCACAGGTCCTCATGTCACCATCAGCTCCAAAATCATCAGCAACGCCAGAAGAGCTGATCCGATGCACTCGTCAAATGACGGTGGCTACTGCCCGCGCTGTCTCTGCTGGTAACGCTAACAAGCAAGACCAGTTGACTGCCGCTGCCAACCTGGGGCGGAAGACCGTGGTGGATCTACTTATAGTCTGCAAGGTAGGTTCTTAGAACTAAAATCAAAGTATCATTTACTCAAAAATGCTTGTAATGTGGTAATTATTTTGACAACCTTCTTTGTTCAAAGTCGACCTTTCCGTGATACTTGAATAGGCGCCAGTAAAGTTGTATAGAAATTTATTGCTTTTGAGTTGTAGCCACCAGCAATTTCCTTTGAAAATCCATTATTGTCGAGTTTTGCTTCAAAAATAGTCTGGTGCAAAAATATTTAATTTAAAATTTGGCTGTATAGGTACAGGCAGAACTAGCATCGTTGTCTTATAAAAAAAAAAGAAAAACGCGGGGAAGAAACAAAAGCGTGGCGCGGTGAAATTTCTTGTAATTCTGTTACTATACTAAGCTGGATTTATTTAAATTACTCGCATTGTTTGAGTAAAGCACTATACAAGCCTTGGTCCGCAATGACTGCGTTGCTGGTCATGTTACGATGGCGTCGAGCTTAGCTTAGCTACGGTGTCGGCCTTCAAGCTTGGTGTACATTGCAGCCCTTGCTGACCGCGCTGTGTTGTCCCCCAGGGCGCCGCTCACTCGGCGGAGTCCCCGGAGCTGCAGGCGCGCACGCTGCAGGCCGGGCGCGCGGCGGCGCAGGCCTACCGCGCGCTGCTGCAGGGCGTGCTGGCCGCGTGCGGCGGGGACAGCGCCGCGCGGCACCACCTGCCCGACCTGTCGCGGCACGTCGCGCACACCACCGCAGACATCATAGCTACTGCTGAGCTGCTCAAAGGTGCCACATACACGTTAAATATATCTCCGGAAAAAACCATGGAATAAGTTTATTAAACCCATATAAGTCAAACCAAAAATAATCAATGAGACTTGACCCATTATTCGAGATGAATAACTTTTGGATTCATTAGTCTTGATAACGACTGAGCCAATTTTAGATACACCTTATAAACAGAAAAGAGAAAGAAAGTTTTTTTTATCTTACACTTTTGTTTGATGCACTAATGCCTAAAACCTTTTCAATCTGAGAAGAGGCCCAAGCCCAGCTGTAGGACAGTTTAAGTTTTTAGACTCGCACGGGCAGTTATAAAAGTTGACAATATAAAAAAAAAAACAAAAGATCTGCAAGAGACCAAGAAAGGCATCTCAGCAGTATATACTAGGCACATTAACCACGGCACACGGTATTGCAACAATGTTTGTAAACGCCAAACGTGCCCGGCGACATGTTTCTTAATATGTACCGCAATTTATGCCCAAGTGAAAAGTTGCGGCGCACTTATCGCAATTTATGTTCGATGCGGTAGTTAATCTGGCCAACGAAAGAAGTCCACGAGAAAAGGCGACAATTTAGAAAAATCTCCCCATATTTACTTGTGGAGGAACGAGGTATGGTGTTCCTCCAACGAAAAGGGAGGATCCTCCAACCAAGCGGAGGCTTATGCCCTCGGGCCACTGCCCAACGGTTAATATTGGGAACTTGTATATCTACTATCTGCGTGTCAAACTTTGATATCGCGATGCAAGATATGTGACATTTCATTTAACAGCTGTCATTGTTGTCGCTGTAGTCTGCTGGATCATCGTCGTGTTGCGTAGTTCGCATGTGGCGCGATAGATGCCGCCACATACTTATGTATGTACTAACCTGTTTCTACATATGAATCTACACTAATGTATGTACCTAACAAAAATCAAATTGTCTGGAAAAATAAACCGTTAATTCAGTGTATAGTTGTTAGCTGAAGATTTTTTTAAATTGCCGCCGTTTCTCGTCTACAGCTTTCGTTGGACAGACTCCACCATTATTATTACCAACCATCATGATTCCCTTCTTGTCTAGGTTCCGATTGGGTGGACCCAGACGACCCGACAGTTATAGCGGAGAACGAGTTGCTGGGCGCCGCGGCCTCCATCGACGCGGCCGCCAAGAAGCTGGAGTCTCTGAGACCTAGGAAGAGCGTCAAAGTGCAGGTTAGTGGGGGGTGAGGGGCGTATCAGGTAGCGGGGATATTTGACACTGGAGAACTGTTGGACGGTAGGTAAAGGCTCTTGTATCTTTACCAGTAAAGAAGCAAAGATCTCATGACTGCATAGTAGACCCTCCCATATGGAAATAGCTATCACAGGTAAAATTAGCTTACGAGCCTATTTATATGGCCAGTTTGGTAATAAAAAATGCTAACATGTTTTTATTTATAGGAACCAGGGATAAATCTAACAATAGCTAGCTTTTGCCCGCAACTTCGCTTGCGTGATTTTTTTTCACCTCATTAGGACGTTCGTTTTTCGGAGTAAGCTCTCTGGGTTGGGCGGATGGAGCGCTTACCCTTATCTGGCACAGGGACCTGGTAAATAGTGTAGATTCAAGTTCAGTCAACTCAACACCCATGTATACTAAAAATAGGCAAAACAATGCCCGGCTTTACTTATTTAGACCTCAAATTGTGGTCATGGGCAAGATTGGCCCATAACCCCACTCTGCTCTTCAAGGTTTAGTAAAAAACAAAATAATTAGCCCTGATTCGCACGAACGCTGTTTTAGCGTGCATTAAAGAGAGTACAATAGATAGCTGTAGTAAAAAAGCGCTACCATGTGAACACATGTACGGCTTGGTATTTGTTGTATTAGAACGGTTTTATAACGCGCGTCGAAAAAGCGTTCGTGCGAATCGGGCTTACTGTTTGACTGAGCTGTCGTGCCCCACCCAGGACAAAATCCTGGCTACGCCCATTTATTTAAGCTTAAATTAATACGGAAATAATAAAATAGTAATTAAAACCACTATAGTATAATATAAAGACGTCGCGGGACGCGGGCAGATGTGAAACATTGTGATTCATTTTATAAAATAAAAAATTGGCCGAATCAAACCGAAGAGAGCCGACGAGTTACGAAGGTCTGCTATCGCGAGCGTCGCCACGCAACAGCCTCTCTCACATCCGTACCGCCGCATTAGACTGGTTTTACAGTGCCGCTTTCGCCAGCGCGCTTAGTAAGCGTCGCGGGCCAAGAGCTTTGAGTGTCTTGAAGCGCTTTAGAATAATCAGCGCGTGCGGTGGTCAGCGCTGACGGGGACGTCATACGTTTCGGCTGTCAGCGTGACTCTAAAACCAGCCTTAGATGTTTCACACCAAAAGCCTTGGTTCTAGCTATGTAAAGTTACAGTGTCAATATTCTCTTGCGTTACCTGATAGTCCTAAGTGAATATTCGTGTTCTTCCTGTATCTTGTTCTATCTTATAAACTTTTGTGTATAAGTGATATCAATGCTTACAAGAAAGGTGTCACTTTCTAATTTATTTAAAAATAGATTAACCCTTGATCTCTGAAAATCTGATCAACTCAAAAATTAACTAATGTAAAATCTCATGTCAAGTGGTATGTTTAGTTGTTAGTATTTTGGTCGACCAATCACATTCGTTGACATGAGATTTGACAACAGATTAGATTGACTGCCTCATTGGTTTAGTGGTGGCAAGCCCGACTGCTGATCTTGAGGTTCTGGGTTCGATTCCCAGGACGGGTAAAGTGTTATTGAGTTTTTTCGTGTGGAATTCCTCAATAGCAGCCCGGAGTTTGGATTTGTGGCCCGCTGATGGCACTAGGCTGGCCCCCTATCACATGGGACTAAAACATAATGGTAAAATGGGGGTGTTACTATACACCTCTGCCCAACCCTTCGGGGAATACAGGCGTGATGTTATGTGTGTGAGATTAAATTGATCAGCTTTTTAGAAGCCGAGGGTAAGTGTATTTAAAATAGGTATTGTTTTTTGCATCATAGCGTAATATACAAGGTTAGTCAGAAGGCGGTAATAAGCCGCGGACCACATAATGTATCACTGCTGATTGTTTTAAAGAAAGTGTTAACATTTAAAAAGTCGACAAAAAAAAATTCAATGCAAAATGACTTTTATTTGTTTTTTTTTTATTGTTCATCCCTGAATTAGTTACGGATTCAGAAAATGGAGTTTCTAATCTTTGACCCCAAATATGACCTTAAATGTAAACACGATCATAGCTGAGGATAGATAGAATTTAGCGTATTTTTTATGAAATCTTTGAATAGCTATTTCTCTTAAACTATTGATTTTTGGGGAAAGTTGTAGAACAAAAGTCATCTATTATTATGTGTACTTAAAAACCCTTTCCGACTAACCTTGTATATAAATCACTTACAGACATACATGTTTGTCTATACCTCTATTTCTCACTTCACTGAATATTTTTTATCAACAACATTATCAACAATATATGTATACAAAATGATCTGAACCTGGAGTAGCAACATCTATCGGATAACCAACGAAAATTCTAAACAAAGAAGTCTAAAACGATAGAAGAAATAATAATAGAGATCAGAGAAGAATGTTAAAGAAGAATTAAGAATGAAATGGGGGTGAAAAGAAGAATGCCGTCGTGTCGTTGAGATATGTTTGATATTCTTGGTTGTATCCTTTGCATCACCCAGGAATCAAACATATTACACATCGACACCGGCACTAACTACTGAACACATCACCGCATCAAGAAAAACTGAAGATATTACAAAATTACATCGAACAGTGATTATTTTGTTTCATTTGTATTTCTGTCTCGTTCTATCATAACAATTATGTTCTACAAAATATTCTGTATAATTTTAATTCTTCATTATTTTGTATGTTGTTACTGGCTAAGCATGAGTTTCTGATAAAAAGACAGATAACCTATAAGGCTGGTTCACCAACATGAACTCTCAAGTAAAACGACCGTTTATCTAAAATTCTAATACGTTTTCGGAGTTAACGGTTGTTTAAACAGATAAATAATGTTAGTGAATACCAGCTTTAGTAGGGCAAACTATAGTTACAAGTTTTAGTAAAAAAAGGTACATAGTGATTCACTTCGATCATAGACAATCTAAATCTCTCGTAATAGAGGGAGTTGTTTGGGACTCCAGTTTAAACCAATGCGAGCATGCTTAAAGAGATGCTGTTTTTTATTACATTACTAACTGTGTCCTCACGGTTCCACCCGCGTAAGAAGTTATATTCCAGTAATAAATATAGCCTATGTTACTCACTGATAATGTAGCTTTCTAACGGCAAAAGATTTTTTGAAATCGGTCCAGTAGTTTTTATGTTTATTCGTTACATACAAAAATACAAATCTTTCCTCTTTATAATATTAGTATAGATATAGATTACGAGAGATGGTTTAAACAAAGTCTACGATAAACACAGATTAAAATTATACCCATTACTTTTGAATCTCATTTCACAATAAAGACTAGACTTAGACTTTGGTTTTGGGAATCCGAATAAAACCTCGCTTTCTGTAAATCTCGTTTAGCCAGTAACATAACTATGTCTATTTTGTGTAAAATATCTATCTTTTTTATATACTTCCACTGTATTCATCCATCACCACACCACCATTTACTATAGGTGATGTAAACTCATCATCACCCTATTCACGACCTCGCCCCTTTGTCTCAGGAGGCGGATGAGAGTCTCAACTTCGATGAGATGATACTGGAGGCTGCCAAGTCCATCATCACAGCCACATCAGCCCTCGTGAGAGCTGCATCTGCTGCTCAGAGAGAACTCATCGACCAGGTAATTATAAAGCACATGATACTTTCAACCTTGACTCTCTGTATCAAATAAAATACGTTTTTTTTTTCGAAATTATGACAAAATAAAGTTTTGAGGACGTTGAAGCAGGCAGGCTGGGCAGAAAGGGACAAAACAAAGGGAAAGTACTTTAGTGTTTAAAATGAAACACCATTTTAACATAAATAGCCTACTGGGCACGGGCCTCTTCTCAGAATGAGAAGGGTCTTAGTCCACCACGCTGGCCTGGTGCGAGTTGGCAGACTACACACACCATTGACAACTTTATGGAGCCCTCTCAGGTGTGCAGGTTTCCTCACGACGTTTTTCCTTCACCGTTAACGCAAATAATAATCAAAGTGTACACCATTTTATATGAACGAAATGCGGTTTATCGAATATTGTAATTTTTTTTTTATGTGACTCATTTCGAATCTTATACACATTTCTTTTCTACAGGGCAAAGTAGCTCGCCGTCCAACCTCATCATCAGACGACGGTCAATGGTCCGAAGGTCTGATCAGCGCAGCCCGCCTAGTGGCAGCTGCGGCTCATTCCCTGGTGGAGGCTGCTAACGCGCTGGTGCAGGGCGCAGGGTCGGAGGAGAGGCTCATATCTAGCGCGAGACAGGTCGCATCGTCTACTGCGCAGCTCCTGGTGGCTTGCAAGGTAAATATTACGTAAAAAACTTACTTAGTTAGCCTTCGGAAGTCCTCGAAAGCTTTCGGAGGCATTCGGAGATATTCGGAAGCATTCGGAGAGGTTCGGAATGCTTTGTTATTCTGGGTACCTACTTCGGACACAATTCCGGACATTCGGCAGTGTTCGGAGATATTCGTGTGGCTTCGAAGAGGTATAATTTTCAATGGATCTATTTGTTACCTTTATCTAAACATTAATATTATGCGAGCGTAAAGTACTCGAAAATTCAGCTAAGTAACAAAATAACCCATATAATTCTCTAGCATTACAACTGCCTCGTTGGTCAAGTGGTGGCAAGCGCGACTGCTGATCGTGAGGTCCTCCCTGGGTTCGATCCCCAGATCGGACATAGTGTTATTGGGTATTTCCGTGTGTAATTTCTCAGTACCAGCCCAGATTTTAGATTTATGCCCGGTTAAAGGCTTTAGGCTCGTCCCCTATTACATGAGACTTAAACATAACGGCGAAATGAGGGTTTTACTGTACACCTCTGCCCAACCCTTTGGGGAATACAGGCGAGATATTATGGTATGTTTATGTTCTCGACCATCAATTTTGGCTTTTCGTACTACATAACATCTGCGGTCCAACATGCTCGTTATTCGATGCCCGGTTGGACTCTTGTAAGAAACAATATAAATTCTTTCTCAGGTGAAGGCCGACCCATCGTCCGAATCAACACGCCGTCTTCAATCCGCTGGCGCCGAAGTGATCCGCTCTACTGACAATCTTGTACGGGCGGCTCGTGACGCCATCCAGACGGAAGAAGAACGCAGTCTGGTGCTCAACAGGCGCATGGTGGGCGGGATAGCGCAGGAGATCGACGCTAGGTGAGTGTGCTAACTTCGGGAAAGTTCGGCTAGCTTCGGGAAAGTTCGGCTAGCTTCGGTAAAGTTCGGGTAACTTCGGGAAAGTTCGGATAGCTTCGGGAAAGTTCGGCTAACTTCGGGAAAGTTCGGCTATATTCGGGAAAGTTCGGCTAGCTTCGGTAAAGTTTGGCTATCTTCGGAGACCGACTCTTTTTCAAATGACGACAGCAATAGAATTGTCGCAATTTTAAACCCCATTCTTTATCTCTTCTTTTCGCGTGGTTAGTGACTAACCTGGTATCACAGTTTATGCCGCCCATGGGCCTCTGACTTGGCTTCACATGCCGTCGAGAAATATCTCTCAGGCAGCCGGTTTCCTCACGATGTTTTCCTTCACCGTTTTTAAGCAAGTGATAATTATACAATATGCACATGAATCCGAAAAGTCAGAGGTGCGTGCCTTGGGTTCGTACTCGAGACCCGTGACTTGGCGGCCCGACGGTCACACCACTAGGCTATCACTGTTATCTTAATTATTTATCTAATCGGGTTGTATTTTGACTTTTACCAATATATTGAGCTCAACATTCTAATTAAACTCCATTGCATATAACTTTAGAAGAAAGTGGCCCGCCGAGGTACTAATATCTTTTGAACCATTTCTTCAAGCACAGTTTCAGCTCATCTTGATTGACCGTTAAGGTTTATAAAAGCATAATACTGTGTTGAATCTGCTGGAAGCAAACATGTTGCTTATTTATATACATTTCCTTACTAAAATAGATCTTGGTTATTATATTAGGTCCTTACCTATGAAATTGGTGTTTTTTTCTCACAAATAGAAAACCTCGTCACTTCTATGATTTAAAATATATATCAATTGCTTGATATTATATCGAATAATGACCATCATAGACAACTACCAATAGTAAAAAACCTTATTACTTATAGTTTTCTAAACATAAAAAAATACCTTAAAAATGACTCCTCTTTTTGTTAGCAGAAATGACCACTATTTTTGTTTTAACTTAGCCAAAACTTATTTTTGTCGCATAATCTAAGTGGCATACGTTATCTTAGTTTTTAAACATTAGTGCATAAAAGTTTTAAAACATCAGTGTTCGTATAGTTGTTAAATAAATTAAGAAAATGTTAGTATGAAAAATGCAACTTCTTTAAAATTCTCCATACAAAACGCTGATTTCATAGGTAATAACCTAATATAATAACCTCGTGATGTACTGCTGACGTAGATTGACCCTGCACGGGATACTTCTGGATTCAATAAAAAAATAATTACAAAGAGTAAACATGTGTTCTTAACGTGAGGTATTTTAGCGCCCCTTGCGAATTGCGCGGCTATCGCTCGCCGCGCGGTCGTTTAACTCGGGGCGCTAAAATGCCCCACGTTAAGAACGCATGTTTATTTCTTGTATTTTTTTATTTATTGAATCCAAACTTGTCCCTTTCAGGGTTTATCTGCGAGGTTTGAAGGAATTATATGATTTCGTTTACACCCTGTAGATGCAATATCCAAACTTGCAACAAAAATCTCCCAAAACAATACAAAAACAATAATGTAATTCTCTCCCACCAGATCCGAAGTCCTCCGCATAGAGAAAGAGTTAGAAGAAGCTCGAGGACGTCTGACCGCCATCAGACAAGCGAAGTACAAGCTGAAGACCGGAGAGACTTCGGGAGACGACACCGACACGGATGTCCAGCTCGGATACAGCAGTGACGCGTCACAGCACAGGTAGGGTAACGTGTACTACGACACAAGTGATGAACTACACGCGTAACTATATCTTTGCACTAGTAGTATGGAGTTACGTGCTTTGAAAGAATTTGTTCAGGTATCTAGACACTAAGACATCAGATTTCGCAAAAAAATCTTAACGTGTGGCCTATTACGTACCTCGGCAATCTTCGTCTGTCTTCGGAAGTACCTCGTTAATCCAATTTTCTTCAATAGCGTTTTATTTGTTCTTTAGATTGATAAACTTGTAATACACGTACTTGTTCAACAAACTTTCAATTCAAATACTTCTAACGCCATTTATGACTTTTTTTTTTGTTCAGGACCACTTGCAAATAAAGCTTCGAAAGCTTTTTGTATGCTCAACCGGACAATCCTGTGGTGGCCAATAATTACTTTAAGGCCCCCAGCCAGGGCTTACAAACTAAGGATATAAATTAAACGGCGATCACTAAGGGCACCCTCCTGCGGGGTTAGAACCACGGCTTAGTGCGTCGTTGAGAGATAACAAGGGTCGGGCTGGACCATTTATGACGTACGATGGGAAACTTGTATAAACATTTGATCAGCCTTTTTTTAGGATACAGTCTTTTCCATGTCCTGTAAAATTTTGTATTTTACACATACGTGGTTTTTACTGCTGGCCGTCGATATCTAATACAGAGCTGTTACAACATAATGCACCAACAAATAAATTTCATTCTTTAAAATTTTCCTTACAGATTCAAAACGCCAAACAGCAGTTTCGCCAACACCACCTACAGTCCAAACAGCACATACACCCCCCACACGACACAAACCACCCAGAACACCACCAACATCAGCACACACATCTCCCACCTCAACCATTCAATACAGGGAACTCCCGGACCAACCGCAAAAAGCCCAGTCTCCCCCGGGTACGGGTACACGACGCCAAAAAGCCCGACTGTGCCGGCTAGACCGGAGAATTTTGGTCAAACCTCGACAAATATAAACCAGTCTGGGTACAGTCAGAATTCTGGGTATAACCAGTATAGAGAAGAGAAACAGTATACCGTGCAGAGTCCAACGTTCTCCAGTTTCAGGCCGCAAGAAGAACCGAAGCAGAACTATGAAGGATTCACTACTCGGTAAGTTGTTTATGGTTACGTTTTCTAAAAAAAAAGAACGTTGTTTTTGGTGGTTCAAATATATTTTTTAAATTGTATGTTAGTCTGGCCTCATACAATTTGAAAAAAAAGTTTACAAAATTTGTTTAAAACTGTTATTACAAATTAAGGTATTGTTTAAATCAAATCATTGTTCTAGATTTGAAGTTTTTTTTGTACTATTATTTTTAAATAAAATACCAAAAGATTGTTTACATTATTAATTTTTTTCAAATTGATTTGGGCCTATACCCGTAATAGTTACATATCGGCCCTGTCTCCTTAATTAAAATTCACGAAAATTAAATAATCACATCTTAAATTACACCGAATTATTGTTTTCATAATATAGTAATAATAATAATATCACCTTGTAACAGTCCCACTCCATAAAGTTCTCGATGGTGTGTGTAGTCTGCCAACCCGCACCAGGCCAGCGTGGTGGACTAAGGCCTAAACCCTTCTCATTCTGAGAAGAGGCCCGTGTCGTGAACGAGAATTGATCATTGATCTTTAATAATATTTATCAATAAATAAATACTTGAACCACCAAAACCAGCAAAAACCAACATTTATTTCATTCACAAAATTTTCTAACATTTTTTCCAAATTATTAACTCAATAATATTTGCTTTCCACGCCGCCATCGGACACGAACAGATGATTATTAAATTATTTTAAAACTTTTATATACAAGAATATTACTGTTTTAAAGTGCCTTCACTACTTATGATATGTGCCTACTATTTTAATTATATACATATATATATATATATTATAGTTTATAAGCTTATGGACACACATACATCCTGGAAGCGATATTTCAAGGTTAGAATAATAATAATTTTAAAAAAATAGTTTTTACTGATTATTCGCGATTTGACTATATTCGAATTATGTGAAAAGTTAAACACATCGCGGAAGTTTAAAAAATCGCTAAATAATCAGTAAGTAGTCAATCTAGTGTTACGGGGTGTCCTGCGTAAGCGACAAACGCGACGCGGTGCGACGCGACGCGACACGACGTGGAACAAATACGCGTGAAATGGCGTCTCGATACATAGGCCGCTAGTAGGGAATGCCGTTGTCTTGATCGCGTTTGTCGCGTTCGTCGCTTGCGCAGGACACCCCGTTAGTATTTACATAGTTAGCCTATTTTGAGGTTAAATTTTAGATAGAAAATGCTTTTGTAAATATTTATATTTAAAAAGTATTTTTTTTACGTAGCTAAAAAGCTATATTGATAACTTCGCCAAGCTGAATACACTATTTTCATATCAATATTATTGTGAACAGTAAGATAATATGCATCTGTATTCAAACATAATAAATAATATTAAACATTAGAATTTGAATATCACTGGCGATAACGGTGAAGGAAAACATCGTGAAGAAACCTGCACACCTGAGAGGGCTCCATAAAGTTCTCGATGGTGTGTGTAGTCTGCCAACTCGCATCAGACCAGCGTGGTGGACTAAGGCCTAAACCCTTCTCATTCTGAGAAGACGCCCGTGTCCAGCAGTGGGACAGGCTGATTATGTTTATAATAATACAATGCAAGTTATTTTACTGTTATAAATCTTTATGCATGTCTTCACGCTTTCAACAATGTATACCCAGCAGAATACATATACCTGCTAAAAACATGTCAACCTTTTTGGTGTCGAATTACTGACTAATCGATTTCTGTTTAGTCGAATAGTCAGTTAGTGAGACGATACATTAGTATTGATAACGCTCGGGTTAGTCACACATATTTTTGTGTAAAATTAACACTTCTTGGTTCTTAAAATATTGAAGAAAAAAATATTCCTATAGTCCGGCCATTTAAATTTCGTATTAAAGGTAAACAGTCTATTGATCGTGGAACATTCTTGATCAATTAACATACAACTTATTACTTTACCTTACACCGTTTAAAAAAAGGTATATAAAACTTTTTTTAAACAAAATTAATTTTGAACTTTGCTTGACATACTGCTGTGTCTAGATGTTAGAATATAATAATATAACTTCATCACCACACGCTGGGAATAGACGCGTGTTGTAAGATTATACATAACCCAGCACGCGACGTGGTAGGAGCTATACGGTCCGCCTGGCTAGCTACCACCTGAACATTAAAGTCGAGCAGTTTACTGTGTTCCGTCGTGTGTATGTGAGAGCGAGAGGGGTATAGGGGAGTCCCTCTATATCTCTGTTCCTTGTATTCGTGTGCTCCATCTTAGACCCTGTCTGCGCTTACCATCAGGTGAGACTAGGGCCAAACGTGAATAAGTAAAGAATTAAAAAAAAAGATTTCTTTACCTTTTATACAAAAAATGGTTGGATTATATAAAATCTAAATATTCACATAACCCGTGCAATATCAACACCAGCCGCACTATTCTACTCTGCTGCCACCACAGACTGGTCTAGCTTTAGATCTTAGCTTCCTATATTCTAGCTTTCTACCTAGATTTAATCCTAGATCTATGCCTAGTTGAGTCTCATGTACCTTTCGTTGCAGAGTCTCTTCCAATGACAGAACGATGAATAAAGAGTAAGTTAAACAAACATACATACATATAATATGGTTGATTTTAATATAAAAAAATACTGGCAATGTAAATGAAGAAATTCACGTTGATTTCTCGACCAAGTTATGTTAGAAAGAATATCATTTCACAGACAACGATTTGCAGTCATTTTATTTGAAATACTTTTTTTATACTAATTTTGTTTGGTAACTTAAGACTGATTCCTATAACTTACGAAGCGTTATTGGTTATAATTGAGATACTGTGTTTTTACCAATAATTAAGCAAAGACCCCATGGTATTTGCATAGTAAGATGTGGACTTCTCTCCCATAATGGACTTCCATAACTCGTAAGACAGTTTTACTTGTGATAGCCACTTGGCTACCACAAGTAATACTACATTACGAGTCTATTTATATACCAAGTTTGACAATAAAAAATGCTACTATCGGTAAGCAAAACGATTCGTTTTTGTTTATAGCAACCGGGCATTAAACTTGATAAAGAGAAAAACTTTTCAAAGAATTTTGTTAGTTTGTTGGTCGTCCCATTTTTTAAAAATATATTTTAAAATACAATTGGACATATATTAGATTTGTTTTAAACATTACCCATACTTTAAATAACAGTTTTATATAAAAAGGCTCCTAAAGATTGTTTAACTACCATTTTTTTCTAATTAATTAGGGCCAGACTTTGTGAGGCGTTTCTACATTTAAAATTATACAAGGTGTAAATGCAAAAACTGAAATCTCTTAAAAGTTCATTGTAGGTACATTATCATTATGAACAACAAGACGACACGTTTGGTGCAGTGGCTAAGCGATTGGCTTCTGCGCTGCGGGTCATGGGTTCGATTCCCATGTGAAGATTTGTGTCTGTAAACGCACCCACGATGCAGGAGAAATCCTAGTGTGGGGCAACGTTTTTTTTACCAAAAAAAAAAAAAAACTTTAACTATGGGACCAAATCAAGAAATCGCGAGAAAAAAATCAGCTTGTTGCCTACATTTTGTCGAGTTATGCGAACATAAATGTATGGAGCAGCAGATTTTTTTCCGCTATTTCTTGTATATTCCTATAGTAAAAGTTGTTCGGAATGATGAGTACGTAAAAGTTTTCAGTTTTTGTATTTACACCGTATATAATTAGACATCAATTAAACAATATTTCTTTTGTTTACATTGTCGGCTACACCTATTATAATCAACTATACATATATAAATAATTACAGATATACAAAATGTAAATAATTTCTTGTGCGCGTCCATATTTTGAGCTTGACATCCGCTTTGCAATATGCCAGGAACGTTTTCGCGCTGAATTATGTATATTTGCTTGATTTTATATCCACAAGAATGTTTTTACCCGAGCTGTGAACACATTTACACGACATAATCATGATATTGTACTTTGGTACCTCGTTTAAAAGCTGGCGCACATCTGCCAAGGAGCAGCGCAGAGCATTCTTCAGTGCCAAATCATTATCGACGGTGCTAGCGTTTGAATAATATCGAAAATTGATTAACACAACTAGGGTTGCCACCCGTACTTTATAATAAAGTATTGCACGTTATTTCAGGTAATTGTACTCTATACTTTATGACAACAATAAAGTACACGAAAATACTTTATTTCGCATGATTTGATATCTATGGGATTTTGAACAGTTTAGTCGTACGTATTTTTTCGTTAAACGAAATATATCGATTGGTGCTGAATCGATATCGCCACTCGCCAGCGCCACATCACTACTAATTTGATACAAACTGCAAAAACAATAAAAAATACCTGTTTTTAAACATAATAACAAAGAAAAATAAATTGTACTTTTTTTTGATATTATGTACTTTTTTTTTCTTACCCATAACAACCAATGTACTTTAACTGCAAAATAAAGGTCAGTCCCCACGAGCGTCGAAGCGCCCAGAGGCCAAAGGTGATTTTCGATATTATTTAAACGCTAGAAAAATGGATAATAGTTTAGCAGTGAATAATGCTTTCTGCTGCTCCTTGCCAGATGTGCGCCGGCACTAAAGGCTTGATCAAACAAAGCGTGGCTGGGTGTGGTGTTCACGTCGCGTGTTGATCGCGTACTATTGGCGTGCGATGTACTATGACAATGTATGGAAGACGCCACACCACGCCAAGCAGCGCGTGGCAGTCTCTGTAACTCGACGTGAATACCACACCCAACCACGCTCTGTCTGACCAGGCCTTTAGTCTCTACCTCGGTCCATGCCGAGTAAACTCCAGATTCAGAAAATTTCAAAAATCAGTTTGCGACCTTTTCGATTAGTTATCCCGTTTCGTTACTCTTATAAAGAGATAACAAACCGAATCGAAAGCAAAAACTGACTTATCGAATAATTCTCAATCAGGAGGTTGTATGGTTAGACATATCCCATGCGACTAGAATTTAAAAAAAATCGCTTCAGGCGAGTAAAAACTCAAAAAATTCAACTATAAAATATTTGCTTGAACCCAACGCTCCTAACATATACCCAAGCGGATCGAACACATCGTTCTGTTCATAATACTTGTGTCTATTAGCTTGTGTATAAACTGTGTACTTGTGTACTATTAGAGTACTAACTAGGCATGCTCTTTTAATGAACAAGAGACGATGGTTCTTGAATGGTGGTACAGTTTTATAGAAAATATTTTACTTCTAAAAATATTTTTGTATGACACTTTTTCAAAGTTGAGATAGTACAAACGAGTCTTGCACACACGGCGACATATCAAGATATACCGTGAAACTAGCCAACTTCGCCAATTAAGGTATCTTTGCCCTAAACGCAATTTAAGAAATAACATGAGAAAATATTTTAGTTTTATGGCAACATTTATAATTAATGTTGCCATTAAACTAAAATATTTTCTCATGTTAGCAGATTTGCTTATAAATTGCGTTTAGGGCAAAGATAAATTAACTGGCAAAGTTGGCTAGTTTCACGGTTCACTACCAATTTACGCTGGCCTCTCGTTGTACTTAATTTAAATACAATGAAAGGTCATCGTATACTGGAAATGTATCGTTTGATATGTAGCCGTGCGTACAATGGAAAAATCATTTTTCATCTTTCAAGGAGGCATTTTTAAAAAGCCGCCATGTTTTTTTTTTAAATATCTATACCACCACACGATAACCGTCCGACCAAAGTAAACCACTAATCTAAACTTTCTAACTAACTTGCATGGGGTGCTTTATTAAGGACAAGCCTAGAGGAGGTCACAGTGAGGTCGCTAACCCTCCCGGAAGTGAGGACGGCTTTCCTCGTAGGCGAGGAGAGGATCTCCTACAAGAGGGAGAGGCCGCCGCCCCCCCCGCCCCGGAGGGCTTCGCTACTAAAAGTTGAGGATGCAGCGGAGTGAGTTCGGTTCGTGATGTTATTATTATATGCACTGGGTTGCCAGGTAGTGTTTTTGGTACTGGAAGGTAGGGTCCATGTGAACGAATTGTGTTGGGTTACGACATTCCATATTCACCAGTCCGTATACGTCCACTGGAGAAAACGGGCTTCCCAATGACCCCTACAATGAACGGTCAAACTGGGAATCAAAAAACAAAATATGTTATTTTTTTAATCTATGTGGGAAATATTCATTTTCATTGTCAAACTTTTGTTGTAACTAAAAAAATCATTATGGGTTAAATAATCATTTTTATTTGAAAAGGCTGTTATAAGCCAGTCGTGGTTTTGTGGTTACCGTAAGAGGCTTCATAACTGCGAGGCAACTACAACCGGATTAATTAAAGAATGGGATTGAAAATGGCGGCGCTTAACTCGATTTTTATAACCGTGCACCTGTCAACGTCAAAACATTACCGTGATTGTAGAATTGGCAGCCGTACTTGGTAGGCATTGGCGGAGGTGAGGAAGTAAGTAAGCGGGCGGGTGAATTTTGATAGATCCGAGTGCACAGTTATAAAAATCAAGTTATACCATTGTTGTTGTCTCTCACTCACACATCGACGGTCCCTATGTATACTATCGAAACTACAAAATCTCAGTTTTTATATGTACACCGATTACGCTGAGATTTATTATCCGATTTACGTGATTCTTCTTTAGTTTGATGCGGAATAGTTGCCATTTAGTCCCATAAAAAAATATTATTTTATAACCTTTAAGATAACATAGTTTCACACATTTTAAGCAAATAAAATAAAAACTGAGGTTTTGTAGTTTCGATAGTATACGTAGGGACCGTCGACATGTACTCTGTGAGCGAAAGGCAAATAGTTGATCTGCAATTTATAATCCCATGCTTTAAGTTATCTGGCAATTATCCAGCCTAAACCAGTGGTTTCTTTATAAGAAAGTTAACAAAAAAAACCACTTCTCGTGAAACCAAAGATGAAAACTGATCCAGAAGTAACTCCGAGTAAAAACATTTTAATAATCAAAAAGACAGCTCGTTATTTTTCTTATAGTCTGCTCAGATGAGGCGTTATACGCGCGACATCGCTCGTAGCCAATAGCGTGATTTAGGGATACTCTAAAGACAGGTGCGGGCGCAGCCAAGACTTTGGCGGGGGGTCATATTAAAAGTAAAATAAGTTGAGCACATTAGAATTTATTGCACAATTATTTTTTTGCAAATTATCTATTTTTAGGAGGTTTGTCATTTTGACGTGTACGATTTTAGGGGGGGTCACGACGACCCCCCCCCCCCCAGACCGGCACTGCTAGAGGTTCATAAATTCCCCCCTCCCCGATTGGCTACGCGCTACTCGTCGCGCGTAATACCCCTCATATGCACAGGCTATTAGGAAATAAACTACATTTCATCATCCATCATATAAGAAAATACCTAGTAGATAACAATTCATTATTTCTTGAATATCCATAACATTATTCGTAAACCTGGCAACCCCATTGGGATAGGTAACGGGCACATACTGTGCTAATAAAGGCGCCATGACACCATCACTGACCTTCGAAGGGAATCGCCATGTACCATTATCACCCATATTATAAGACGTTCCTCCAAAACTTATTCGACTCAGTCTTTCTCACTACCATCGGTAGTTATAGTTGACATAAACGTCCTCGACTCGAAATTTTTCCTCAGACGAAGTAAGGAATCATCTGTCAATCTCAAGGTACCTCGGAACCTACCTTAAGGAAGGAAGTGTCAAAGTTCGTATGTAACAAAAATGAATTTTGAAGACTTTATCGAATATGCTTACGATAATCTTTACAACTATTTATCGCGGCGTTATTTGCGCGATGCAGATAATTCAAATTATGACGTAATGACTCCGTCGAGGAACCGCAAAGTTCACCCGAAATTGCGACTAAGAATACAATGTTGAAAGTGTTTTCGAGGCCGTTCTGAGTCGAGTAAGTTTTGGAGAAACGTCTTAGAATATGGGTGTATATATAGGTCATTAAATAATGGATAATTTTGAGAGAAAATAATAAACCACGGATCGAAAGACAGAACGAAAAGAATAACTTGATGTATGTATTGTAGAATGAATGAACGAATTAATTGTAGAAGCCACTTCGAGCTCGATACCGTTTTCCCAATTTTTTTTTTAATCCTATGTATTTTATTTTACTACGTTACAATAGATTGGCAGAATGAAAGATAGGATTGATGTAAGAGCGAGATAGGTTGATAGGACTCATCTGAAATACGATATCGGCCTGTATCGGCCAGGATACCGACGTGAACGTAAAAATGGGTAGCTAAAGTTATTTGTGCAAGACGATGAACAACTGGCGAGAATGAGAATTTGATGGAATACTCTAGGAAGTAAGATGGAAGAGTCCTCTTGCTGCTTTAAAAGGTCCCCACACATCTGTGCTGTGTCAAAGCCTGGACCAAGCCGCAGCTCAAAGTCGCATACAATTTGTATCGAAGCCAGAGCTCCGTTGCTCAAAGCTGGTCATTGACTAGCCCAGAAGCGAAAGCTCTTGCTTCGGTACAAAAAGTATGCGACGTTGAGCTCCGGTCAAATCAACTGACACTGCACGAAAAAACAGTCCTTAACGCAGTGATAATAAAGTCACTTTTTCTTTTGTAACTAATATTGCCATGTAATTATATTTGCAAAATGACCGTCCTATGACGTATAATAAAGAACTGTTACTAATAAAATGTTTTCTAATAATATCTGTTGCCTGAAACTAATTCTTCTTGACAATAATACTCTTCTGGCATGGCATGTCGGTGTTGGTGTCTTAATTCTTCTGGGAATCCATCTTTTGGGTCTAACTATATCACTTTCTGTTCAGCAATTCGATTTAATTTGGGCTAAAGTTCAGGGGAAGCTATTTTTAATTGGGGTGGGGGATACATAATTTGATAATAATTTTTAATCTTGTACTGTTTATGGGCTAAATTATATGTATTTATAATTAAAATGCACCCAAGTATAAAATAAATAAGTGTGTATGTATTAAAAAAAAACAATATTTTACACAGAGTTTTTGCATTCAATATCAATACGCAATAGCAGTAGATTTGTATATAACCTATACAAATCTACTTCCTAATCAGTGGCGTGCCTATAGGGCAAGCCCGATATTTTTTTTGGTACTTATTTTGATGTTTATAATTCGTCTGATAACAAATAGTTGGAGATCTTAAGATGAATTATGGTTTATACCTTGTATATTGTCATAATTTACCTTGCACATCAAAATTAGTACCAAAAAATAACGGGCTTGCCCTATAGGCACGCCACTGTCCCTAATAAAAAGAAAAGTATGAATTATTACAACAACCAAATACCAAGGTTTATAAAGCCCAGCGCAGATGAATTACAATCCTCTGCGTACTTCGTGTCCATGAAAATAAAACACTTTGTACGGGGTACTTTTAGACCGTCGTGAGCGTTATGTGTTGCAGTTCCAAGTGCTTTATTTTCACGGAAAATACAGGGTGTAGTTGAAATCATGTAATTCCTTCAAACCTCGTGATGTACTGCTGACATAGATTAAACTTGAAATTGGATACATATGGATCCAATAAAAAATAAATAAGTAGTAAACATGTGTTCTTAACGTGAGGCATTTTAGCGCCCCGAATTAAATGACCGATTAAATGCCTCACGTTAAAAACACATGTTTACATTTTGTAATTATTTTTTATTGAATCCAAAAGTGTGCCGTGCAGGGTTAATCTATGTCAGCAGTACATCACGAGGTTTGAAGGAGTTACATGATTTCGTTTACAGCCTGTATAGTACGCCGAGGACTGTCCTTCGTCTGTGCTGGACTTTACTCTTACACACTTTTACACAATCAAAAAACATTAACCAACGCCCATAAACAATACAAGATTAAACAACAGACTACCACCAATAATCAACTAATAATAACAACGTTTACAGCTACGAGACGCGACTTTACGACACACCGCGACCCATCCACGAAACCAAGTCCGAACGCCAAGAGTCCAGCCAATACGAATACAAAGAGCAGAAGTACGGATACGAACCGCCCAAGACACCTCTCAGCCCGAAGTTCAACGCACGAGAACTTAAGTTTGACGACAAAGAACCAATATATTCGACCTTGAAAAAACCTTTCGACGGAGTCGGACAAACGTTTTCTGAACACCAGAAATCGACAGAAGCCATACCTGGAGGTACCAAACATTCTGAATTCAAAGTCCACAGCGAATCTTACCAATCGTACCCGAAAACCGAGTTTAGTAAGACCGAGTTTCGTGAAGAAGTCAAGTCTCCTTTCGCTTCCACGCCAAAGTTTGATCGGTCGACAGAGCTGGTGAAGGCAGTTACTCCTGATTACGATAGAATCGCCTCGCCATACAAAGACAACTCTAGCTACGGTGGTCCGAATTACATGGAAGAGACCACCACGGAGGTCAAGGAAATTCCAAACGGTACTCAAAAGATTACTACCACAAAAATATATAGTTCTTCGCCAGTCAATTTGACGACTACCAGCACCAAATATGAGCCAATCAGGTTAGATGGAATCGATGAGCTATCGAAATCTTTCGATAACGACTCTAAATACAGCACCCTAGATTCTAGATTCAACACTTTAGAATCCAAACTAAGTTCGGACACCAGCCGATCCTTCATGAGACCCTCGGAGTTCCAGTCGTCAGACTATCAGACCACCACGAACGTGACTAAAGTCAAAAAGCCTTCAGAGTTGGTCAAGGACATCGATGCTTTAGACAAGAAGTTCTCTAAACAAACTATTACTTCCGAAACTATTGAGAGAAAGTCTGTCATGACAAGTTCGCACAAGTCAGAGTCGTCGTCCACTGTAACTAAGAAATTCGGCAATTTTTAAAGGTGCGTTGTGTTTGTGTATGCCACAGCTGTGAAAATAACGCTTCGGTTTACCGCGAGGAATTTTAAATTCGGTATTTTAGCGGTAGTCAATACAGGGTGATGTACTGCTGACATAGATTAACCCTGAACGGGATACATTTGGATACAATGAAAAAAAAACAAGAAATAAACATGTGTTCTTCACGTGAGGCATTTTTGCATCCAGAGTTAAATGATCGCGTGGCGAGTGATAGCCGCGCAATGCGCCCGGAGCGTTAAAATGGCTCACGTTAAGAACACATGTTACAACTTTTGTTTACCGTGGTAAAATGTTTTTACTGCGGTCATTTTTTTTACCTTAGTAAATTATTTTTACCGTGGTAAATTATTTTTACCGTGGTAAATTATTTTTACCGTGGTAAATTATTTTTACCGTGGTAAATTATTTTTACCGTGGTAAATTCTTTTTACCGTGGTTAAATAGGTTATTACAAGGGTAAAGTAATTTTTTACTGTGGTAAACGACTTCGAAATTTTGTTAAGTGGAATGGTAAGGTAAAAAAGTTTTTTCCGAAAAATTTCTCGCGGTATTGTGTTTCTAGTTTAAGTGTTGAAATTAAAAGGACTATGCACGTTTTGAAAGAACTTAAAAAATATTTATATTTATTGTAGTTTGTGAATTGATGTCTTTGAAAATCTCTAATAATTATTGTCTCGATAGATAGACTGACTTTACGGTTTAATTTAAGATTTAGGGCCAACCTACATCTGAAGGAAGATACGTCGCCGATCATCCGCCGGCACACATTTGACCGAAGATGAGTTACTGAAATTCCTCGAATAAATTACGCAATCGAAAATCGGCGGAGAATCTTCCGTCGGATGTGGGTTGGCCCTTATCTTCAACAGGGTTTTGACAAGTCTCGAAGCTGTTCGAATTTCACCCGTCCGACTATTGTGCTCCAGCGATGAAAATATAAAATAAATGATTTTTAGTCGAAAAGTCAAATTATCTATTGATACAAAAATGTATAGTTGTTGTATATTATAAATCTCAAATATATTAAAATAAAATAAAAAATTAAGTGTGTCTATTTAAACAAAATATTTGCAGTTGTGTTTTTGATCTAACGAAGTATAAAAATTAGGATTTACCTATTTATTAAAAAAAAAACTTTATTGGGATATTTTTTTTTAATTTTAAATGAAAATGTAATTACTTTAAATAAAACTAATATTTCTAAATATATTAAAATCTTTGCCATAATATTGTGATAAATAAAAATTGTTAAATCAAAAACACATGTAGCAACAAAATGACTAAAAAAGCTGTATGTTTAAAATGTAAGGTGCTAATGTTTATTTATAAAATTATAACAAACGGTGTCTTAGCCAGCCTTAGATTTGGAGTTCAATTATTATTGTTATTAATTACACTTTGATGTAGTTATGTCAAAGAATATCTATGTCTCCCGGGTGTCATACGAATACCTATGACAGTCGTTACGGGTAGTCGGAAGCCTGAAAGTCTAACAATCGGTCTAACCTTACGATATTAGCATTGGTCAGTAACTGGGTTGCGGAGGTCCGCATAAAATATTCAGCCGCGTCTGGTTAGACCGGAAGCTGACCACAACTATGGTAGGAAAAAACTAGACAGAACACGCTTAGGCATCGATAATCTACCCAAAATAATTTAACACGTCATCAAAAACAATTGTTGCGTTGAAATATGATATCATATACAAATCTTAGAACATTTATAAATATTGTTCCTATAAAGATAACATGTTTGGTGCAGTGGTTGAGCGATTGGGTTCTGCGCTACGGGTCGTGGGTTCGATTCCCGTACGGATCAAATATTTGTATGGCCTACAAATAGTTGTTCCTAGTCTAGGCGTTTGTGCATGTGGAGATATGTGTCTATAAACGCACCCACGATACAGAAGAAATCCTAGTGTGGGGCAAAGTATAAAAAAAACGGTTTTATTCAACTCACCTTAACGCGGTCCACTGTTGGACATAGGCCTGTCCCCGTACACAATACATTACACATTCCATATGAAACTTACTCAAACAATAATACATGGATTTCATGTCGTTGCTATTTGCTGAAACAGCTGATTTGTCAAAATTGTGCACTGACAAACGATTAGGTAACGTTGAAAAATATTTTTATACATCTCATAAGGCAGCATTTTTGATTAAATAGTTTTTGACATCACTACATCAAAGTCCCACTGTTGGGCAACACGCCCACGTCTCACAAAGTGCTAGCCCTTCGGGGACCTTATATTGGATGCCTTCGATTACAACCGAGAGTGCCATTACATATAATATTGTTATATTAATTGTTTTTTTTGATATTTCGTGCCTTTTCAACTCGTATGTAAACGTTTTAAAGCGCTGTATTATGAAAAAATATTAAAAATTATAAAAAAAATATATAGGAAAAACAGTTTTGGTGTTTAAAAAATTTAAAAATGAAAAAAACAGCTAACATTGTTAGAAAAACGATAAAAAATAAGGAATGTTTTTATCTCAGTAGCAGATATATAAAAAAAACTTTTTAAATAATACCATACCGTTAAATATAAATAAGTAAAGAAACCCATCCTTTTCTCGATCGTGGCAACTATAACTAATCTCATATACAGCCCGACTTATGAAATGTGTGCCATTTTCAAAATATATTTAATTTTATATAAATTATATTATACATTTTATTAAAAATATACTAACTGAATTTAATTCACGGCGTCCTGTTAGTAAAAAAAAGATAACTTATTTATTAAAATAAAGATACATTTTAAACATACTATATAAAAAGTATATAGATAACTTACTTTAAATACTTGAATACATGAGTAGCAATGTTTGAATTTGCAGCTAAAATTAAATGTCTATGTGCCTACCTCCTTAACAGGATGTCGTGAATATAACAGTGATCGTATGGTGCAATTATTTTATAAATATACTAAAAATATTTATGTATACTAATATACTAAGATGTAACCATTTGACCGACAATCGGTTAAATTGTCCGACACTCAGTTAAATCGTCCGACAGACGGCTAAAATGACAGTTAAATGTCGGCCAAATGATTAACGCAGCTTGCAAAATTAACGCATTTAAAAAGAAAATACTTATTAAAAAAAACAAATCTTTATTATGTTTTTATTTTTATAGCATAGTGATGGTGTCGACGGGCGAAGTGTCGTGAAATGAATTATTTACGAAAAATAATTAAACTAAGATGTAATTTAAACAACTAAATTAATATGTAACATTTATTTTGAAGAGTAGCTCTCACTTATTATTTTTCAATTAAACTCAAATTACTCAATTCAAGTATAAAAAATTAAAAACATGTATTTTTAAATTCCATATAACGTGCCTTATGTACCGTTCGCAGCTTACGACATTTTTCTATAAAAAATATGAATTTAAACATAAAAATATAATGTCGAAGTTTAATATTGCTTATGTATATTATATTATACAGTGTACTCTTAGTATAGATGCCCGCGAAAGCGATTCGTCCACTGAAGGTAACAACACCAATTCTTGTAGTTTAGTATATAAATATGTAGAAATATTATAATAATTATACGTATTTTGTACACGCCCTTGTGTAAATTAATTATTAGAAATTTTAAAAAATCTGACGTTACAGAACTGTCGGAAAGAATTCCGACAAGTTTGAAAGTAATTCCAAAAAAAATATGTATTCGTATATAGTTTTGACGTAAAGTTTTTACAACAAAAGCTGGTTTATTTAGGTGTCGGATGTTTTCTACACACTCAAAATATTATTATAAGTGTAAGTTAAATGTCGGAATCAGCGCTATAAAATGCTGACACGTTAGAATATTCTAACCGGAATTTTATAACTAAGAAGATATTATAACGACGCCATATTTTATGTACTCCCTATTGTAGAAAGGGGTGAAATATATATAAGAAAGCATTATAACCACGAGCGACAGTTCGTGTCGGGCTAAATCGTGTCTTATTAATATTAATAATATTGTACTATTGTAATCTATACTCTTATTATTAAAAGTTGTTCAGAGCGCTTAAAGTTATTACAGAAGTAAATTGAGCCATTATTCTAAGTGTCGGATTTTTTATAGAAATCCGACATTCTAGAAAAGTGCATAATTAAATTAAAATTAATTAATTTGGCCTAATAATATGATGTCAGATTTCAGTTTTAAGAAATCTGACATTCGTGAAACTACGAAACTTATTTATTCGAAGAAATATTTCACAATATTTTACAACTGGCGGCTTTAGTAAGATATCCGACATTTAGAGTAAAACTTATGTCGGATGTCGGTTTCTGACACTTTAAGCGCTCCAAACAACGTGATTCGCTTATAAACTCATAATATATACTAATTATAAATATATACACAATAGTAGTACATTAAAATGTAGTTTTTGATACATATTATTATAAAATAAGCTAAGTCTTGAGTACATGATTAAAATCTCTTATAAAAACCAAATGAAAAATAATTTTACTAATTTTTTATTGTTTAAATCGCTTCGTATTTTTGTTAATATTATGTTGAATTTTATGTACGGTAGCTAGACGTAGGCATGTACGGATTATGACGACATAATAAACATGTAACTAATTAGGTATTGTTGTTTCATTTCGACACATTTTAATATCCCTATATGATAAAGAAAGAAGGATTCATTCATTCTCCATTCCCAAAGAGGGTTGATGTCAGGCAGGCGGCCGGTCATAAAACAATAAGCCAAAACCTCTAACAACATGGATTTATGAAATACATGTTGTGCCGACCCCACCTAGTGTGGGATAAGGACAGGAAGAAGATATGATAAAGAAAAAAGAACGAAAATTATTTAACTCTCGTAACAGACATACAAACACATTAACCTTTTAACCGCTGGTGTTCGGATGGGTCCTCATAGTGAGGCAACGGGGAGTCACGAGCAAGTACATGACAAATTAATTAATTACATAAATGAAAATAGTTTGATATTTGTATATAAATAATGATGACCTCGTTGGTCTAGTGGTGGCAAGCGCGACAGCTGATCGTGAGGTCCTAGGTTTGATCCCCAAGTCGGGTAGTATTATTGGGTTTTTCTGTGTGGAATTCCTCAGTAGTAGAGTCGTGCTCAGTTGATGGCAAACGTCGCCCCGTATTACAAGGGATTTAAATATAACTGCGAAATGAGGATGTTACTATACACCTCTGCGCAACCCTTCGGGGAATACAGGCGTGATGTTATATTATCCCTATATTTAAATTATACATCTACGGCGACGCGTAAAAACTCCTAATTCAAAATCTTGCAACGCGTCAGCGCCATAGATGCGCAGCATGTTTTTTTATAAATGTTCTTTTACCATAGACTTAGGAGTTTCGCTACGTACACTACTGTTCGTAATTCAATAAGTTTTATTTTTCTATTCAATGCGCATTGATTTAATACAAAAGTGCATACAATAAAACCTTAATTATTTTTTTGTTTCGTTTTTTTTTCACTTACGTCAGTTTTGGAAGGATATTTTTTATTACAATAGTTGGCAAATATGTATAAATCTCTGTCGATATCACGACAGACTGGTTATATTAGTGATCGCAGCACTGAACCATAATCAGCCGATTACTGTCCCACTGCTGGGCACGAGCTTCTTCTCAGAATGAGAAGTGTTTAGGCCTTAGTCCACCACGCTGGCCTAGAGCGATTTGGCAGACTACACACACCATCGAGAACTATTTGGAGCCCTCTCAGGTGTGCGGGTTTCCTCACGATGTTTTCCTTCACTTTTAACGCAAGTGATCCGCACAAATTAGAAAAGTCTGAGGTGTAGGGCACGATTGAACTTGGACCCTCCTGCATGGAAGGCAAGTGTTCAACCGCTTAACTATATCTGCTATAGTAGTGATAGCCTACTGGTGTGACCGCCGACTGCCAAGTCATAGGTCTCGAGTTCGACCCCAAGGCACGCACCTCTGACGTTTTTGATTCATGTGTGTATTGTATAATTATCGCTTGCTTAAAAACGGTGAAGGCAAACATCGTGAAGAAACCGGCATTCCTAAGACATATTTCTCGACGGCATGTGAAGCCAAGTCAGAGGCCCATGGGCGGCGTAAACTGTGACACCAGGTTAGTCACTAACCACACGAAAAGAAGACCGCTAAGCTATCTCTGCTAGACACAAGCTAATCGAGCTTATAAATTATCTAGGCCTTATTAATTATCAATTAGGCCAGAATAGCTCTGGGATATCATTGAAATTGTAGTCTCTTGCATCAAAAATTACTTTTCCAAGACAGTTTATCAATTAGGTAGGTACTTAACGAATTACGAAAATTCTACTTGTAATTACGCATCTATTAGCAATAACAATAACACATCGTAACAATTGTTTGATTATTGGAAAATTTTAAGTATTTAATAGCTAAATAAACAGGTAGGTAGTCGAATGTTTTAAATAAATATTTGCGTTAAATTCGGTCGTAATTCCGCGTAGCTGACGCAGTAAGTAGAACAATGAATACAAATAACAGATTCATAATAATAGAACTAAAAACTGTCTGTTAATTCGTCATTTCACTGAAGCAATAACGTGCACAGTTCGACAAAAAAGTGGAATAAATGTTTACAATTATCATCGTCAGTACTGTGTCAGCATTATGTTATAAAACGATAAATGTATATCAAAACGTTACTATACATTCTACCAGAGACATTGATAATGACTAGTGGCCAGTGGTGCCCTCCGTTTCCCGTACTCTTTTTTGCAGAGCTGTAGGTAGCTACCTTTCCTTTTTGCGAGGTGGAACCTTCAATAGTGTGCCGGCCTCTGGGATTGAAGCCGGGGCTTATGGATTTTTTACCGAACTAAAACCCCCCGGTGGCTATCTTCAGCACAATGGGGGGGGGTCGAGGTTATGCTTCCTGAACCCCTCCTGTGCTACGCCTGTAAAACACGGCCGCGGGACGACTCATCTCCCTTTACAATTTATGAATATCCCGGCTCAACCATCCCCGCATAGACCTTTAAAAAACTCGAGAGAAAAGTAAATACGTACATTAATGCTGAATGAGAGTCTCTCAAGCCAATAAATACCGTGTGTGATAGCAAAGGAAGAAAGAAAATTATTTATTCTGGACTCACACAGGCAGTTACAGAAACAAAAACAATATTTTTAAAAAAGAAAGGATAAAAATGTATATTACCTGCACGAGGCCAAAGAGGGCTCCTATCTCAGCCTAATACTGCGACATAAAAAAAAAATGTCGCAATACTGGTTTTCAGATAGGACCATAGTGATGCCACGGGCAATAACGACACAAATAAATAGCACATCCTAGTCACCATTATTGAGCAAAACTTCAGTTACACCTTTCTCGTAGAAGTGTACATACTAACGTACTAAGGTACTGTGATTAATAAGTCACATTAAGGGGATGTAGGCATTGTGAAAGAAAAACTGCTACGCCTTCTCTCTAAAAGTCAATCTCCTTTAGTCATCTCTAGGGAAATCTGGAACTATCTACGGATTGTTAAAACTATGTTGGAGTTAGCTTCCAGTCTAACCAGATGCGGCTGAAAGCCAGTATTTTACACGGAGCGACTGCCATCAGACCTCCGCAACCCAGTTACTGGGCAATGCCGATATCCTAAAGTTAGACAAGTTGTCAGACTTTCGGGCTTCTGACTTCCCGTAACGACTGTCATAGGTATTCGTATGACACCCGGGACCGACTCTTTAACGTGCTCTCCGAGGAACTGTCTACGAATATTATACTATATTGTATTTTTTTACTTGCTGCACCGGTGGACGTCATCATGTCAACGCCGGCTGTCGCTGACCACCAGCGCTGTGGCTCTGTCTTGCACGTGAGACACAGCATTATGCTGAGCGATGGCCGTTTTGCGCGGATGTGACGCATATTTTTCCCCAAGTTTCTTTTCAGTTTTGTTTACTTTTATTTTATTTTGTGCGTCATGTTGGCGCGAATAAATAACTTTTGTTTCTTTCTTTCTATATACAACTCCAAAAATCTCTACCAAAAAGATGATAAAAAACACATGTTCAATACAAGCACATCCACAGGAAATGCTTCGTCGTAAATAGTTTAAATTGCTACCATTATTGTTATTCATACCCGTGAACAAGAATAATGACTGTTGTGCTGTTGTATGGTTTTTGCAAAACTGTCTAACACCGCGGCTTCGTTCGCATGGTGCGTAAAATCGCCTTACTATGGCATAATAAGGTGTAAAAGAAGACTTACAGGTTTGCACAAGAGGAGCTCCGTAAACACAATAGTCACATCCCTCCCCCTATTGTGCTGAAGATGGCCATCGGGCGGGTTTTTGTGCGGTAAAAATCCCACACTTCCCGGCCTCCCCCCAGCAGGCCGGCAGCATTTTGATGAGGTTTCTTCCGCGAGAAAAAAATGTACCTATGGCTTAATGACATGAGTGTAGCATAGGTAGAGGGGAATTTTAAAAATCTACCTATCATCGGCGACGAATGTGGTAGGACGAACACCGCGGTGGTGATAGTCGGTAAGAGGTTTTTTTTCTATTCGACTGCTTGTAGATGGTCTTGCGGACCGTTTCTACGCAACCGGGCAGTTATTGGCGAGACTTGAGGATCTCCAACCAATGGGGACGACTATAATACTTAACCTAAGCTAACTACTACTACAAACATCATGACTACTAGCAACAACAGCACTAAGGGCAACCCCTAACCTACTCGGATCTCGGCTTAAGGCGTTGCTTGCGAGAGGACTGGGAAGGAGACAGCTTGATGAGGGCTGAATTAACGGTGTGACTGCGGAGTCAGAAAAGACGACCGGCTCCGCGGCTGCGGCGGGTGAGCACGGTGGATCAGGGACGGCGGCGGTGGGACGTCGCGACGGGCCTCGCCGGCGAGGACGGTATGCGGCGGCGGCGGGCGTTGTGGAATGTGCTGGTCGATTTACTCGCCTCCTGGAGGAGGGTAATAATTCCCCCACGTAAGTATATACAAGGTACCTACAAACATACCTACTAAAACAACTAACGTCAATATAATTATTAATTACTACAATAAATCGATAATACAATGCAGGGTTTAATTTGTCCAACTGTACAAATATAATAAATTATATTCCTTTCAGAAGAATGGTTCAAGAAAATAATATAATTTAGTAAGTAAATATATAATTATGTTATATTGAAAACGGATTGCGTCGATTGTCGCTGTTCGTATAAGCCAGCCGTGTTTTGTTATCTTAAAAATGGTGAAAATTTTCATTCTTTTGCTGGTGGTTACCGTTTGTTGGGCAGGTAAAGTTAATATTTAATTAGGTACTTAACAATACAAGCCTGTGTTTTTGTCGCTTTCTACAAGGATAGTCGGAAAGGGGGTACCTACTAAGCCGAAAAGGTGTTAAAGTACCCATAATAATGGATAACTTTTGTTCTACAACTTTCCCCAAAAGTCAATAGTTTAATAGAAATAGCTGTTCAAAGATTTCATAAAAAATACGCTAAATTCTATTTATCCTCAGCTATGATCAACTGTGTTTACATTTAACGTCATATTTGGGGTCACGGATTAAAGACTCCATTTTCTGAATTCATATCTAAAGCAGAGATGAAGAATTTAAAAAAATACGAAAATAAAAATATTTTTTCATGGTTTTTTTTTATCGAATTTTTTTTTAATTTTAACACTTTCTTTAATACAATCATCAGTGACACATTAAGTGGCCCGCGGCTTAGTACCCGCTTATAAGGTATAACGGGCTGGTGTCCGCAACTCCACGTCTTAGCGCGTATTTTGCGTCACGGGTGGTAAGTGTAGTCACTCGATCCACCCTAACTCCTCGAAAAAGGCCAGCAACACTTGATGTTGCTGACGATCTCTCGGAGAGTACCTGGGTTTCCGAAGTACTTGGCCCTGTATGTGGCGACCTCAGGGCAGTTTAGTAGCACGTGGGCTGCCGTCTCGTCCTCCTCCATGCATGCTCTGCACTGTGGGCTGTCTGTGACTCCAATGACAAAGAGGTGTTTATTAAACGAACCATGGCCAGTGATGGCTGCCGTGACTGTACGCAGTTGTTGCTTTGACAATCATCAAGCTTTCTTACTTAGTACCCCCTTTCTGACTAACCTTGTATAGTAGGACAAACACAGGCTGTAGGAGAAAGAACGAGTAATAACTCAGACAGCGTCGGCTTTAGTTATCCAGGGCGAGACATTCATTTTCAACCGATTAATTCGTAAGTGCGCGGCGTCCTTCAGCCCTGGCGCCCGGATCGCCCCCCTAAAGCCAGCACTGAACCCAAACCATTAAGTCCAGGTTTCCTCACGATGATTTCCTTCATCGTAAGCCAGTGGTGTTTTGGCAAAAAGTTGCATGAACTTCACGGTCGCTTCTCTTTCGATCGCTAGACCATTCCTCAGACTTTTTATGTAAGACCAAGATATCCACGATTCCATGCAGGAGGGTCTGAGTACAATCCTGGCCTGCACCTCTCACTTTAAAAGTTAATGTTCAGATCAGAGTTAAATTATCACTTGCGTTAACGGTGAAGAAAAACATCGTGAGAAAACCTGTACACCTGAGAGGGCTTCATAAAGTTAGCGATGGTGTGTGTAGTCCGCCAACCCGCAACAAGCCAGCGTGGTGGACTAAGGCGTAAACCCTTCTTATTCTGAGAAGAGGCCCATGCCCAGCAGTGGAACAGTTTTGGGCTGATGACTCATTGGTCTGTGGTCAGGACTTCATTGTTCTCTCATTATCCTAAATCATTGTACTGTATCCACAGAAATTGTTAAAGATATTATTTTTAAAAGAGTAACCATGGAGTTTCTTGCCGGCTCTTCTCCATAGGAAACGACTAATTGGAACCGTGCATCTAAATTCGACTTTTCATAAGCACCTGTATTGGTTTATGTGAAATAAATAGTTTTGATTTTTGATTCAAGACCAATAACTACCATAATGTTCAGGGCGCTCCAACATCGTGCGGCCATGCAACCTGGGTCACTTGCAGTGTATTAGAGACAACTTGGCGGCGAACTCGAACTGCAGGCGAAACGTTCAGGGATCGATTCCCAACAAGTACGTTGTAGATGAGTTTCGCTTCGAGACCCCGTTCTTCAATTCTTCGTATATCGACAAGAACCTTGTCGTGAGGAATCATGATAAGTGCTATGTTTCAGAATTCTTGTAAGTATTTTTTTATTATTGTTATTCTACCTTTATTGTTCTTGTTTTTTTTTTATCGTTGGAAATTCCTCAAATCATTATGGATGTCCGTCGCCCGGGGAAGGGGTCTGCTGGACTCTTACCGGTTAAAAACCAACGGTGTTTCTTCTCCTGACCGTTCGGCCGGGGTCGCGGGATTCGCAAAAGCATGCACCGCAAAAAATTTCCCACCTATGTTGGGGTCTGCTTCCAGTCTAACCAGATGCGGCTGAATACCAGTATTTTACACGAAGCGACTGCCATCAGACCTCCGCAACCCAGTAACTGGGTACACTGATATCCTAAGGTTAGACCGGTTGTCAGAGTTTTGGGCTTCTGACTTCCCGTAACGACTGTCATGGTATTCGTATGACACCCGGAACCGACTGTTTAACGTACTCTCAGAGGCGCGGTGGAGTGTGTAACGAACGGTCCCCCATCCACGGACTGACCGCGGCAAGCGCAGCTTAACCTCGCAAATCGTATGATCTGCGCGGTTGGTAATTAGATATGAGCACGAGCTCCTATATTTTTTTTTCGTTTCCAATATAAAGTTTTTTTTGTCTTTGAATTTTTAGACGTAATTTTATTAATTGCGCATAGTAGGCCTACACAATATTGCATTGCATTTAAGTATGTATTTTTTAATAACTATAAACTATTTTCATTTTATTAGTGTGACTAGCGACCCGCCCCGGCTTCGCACGGGTGCAATGTAGATACTAATGTGGGGCATATAAACCTTCCTCTTGAATCACTCTATCTATTGCTGAAAACTGCATTAAAATCCGTTGCGTAGTTTAAAAGATCTAAGCGTACAGACAGCGAGAGCGACTTTGTTTTATATATACTATGTAAAGAAAGATGTGAGATAATATTATATAGGTACCTACCTACCTATAATAACGATCACAGCTTGTATTTAATCAAAAAATGTCTAAAATTTTGATATTTCAGCTTCAACTTAGACACAGATAAAGCAGTGTTGTGCATAGAATGTCCGAATCTGGACCTGGAGTCAGATCGCGTGCTGATTCAACACGCGAGCTGCAAGGAAGACGCCTACTACAACTATCATATCCGAGCTGTCTACCGTAAGTACTACCTTCACATCTTGGCGTGACGTCATGTTTAACTGGACCGATTTCAAAAAAAAAATTGACGTAAGAAAGCTACCTACATTATCACTGAGTAACTTAAGCTATATTTATTACTGGAATAAAACTTCTTACGCGGGTGGAGCTGTGAGGACACAGCTAGTAAGTACATTATAATTTAGTTCCCTACTTCATCGTGTGCCAACTTATACTGGGTGGAGTATACTTAAATTACTCTTGAATTTTTTTAATTTAACGAATTTTTTTCTGCATTTGTATTTTCTCAACTGGTCCGGTCTGCCTTCGGTTCCCCTAACTACTTTGAAGAATATTTGTTTAGGTGTCTGTATCGCAACTTGTTTTTACGTATAAATGAAGGGTTAGAATGGATATAATTATGGTACCTACATCCATCTTTTTGTCTATACTAATATTATAAAGAGGAAAGACTTGTATTTTTGTGTGTAACGAATAAACTTAAAAACTACTGGACCGATTTCAAAAAATCTTTTACTGTTAGAAAGCTACATTATTACTGAGTAACATAGGCTATATTTAAAACTTCTTACGCGGGCGGAGCCGTGAGGAAACAGCTAGTATCTATTTTATATCTATGTCTCAACCCGTATGGCGTGGGCAAAAAAAAACCATTCGAATCTAAACATTCAAAATTAGAAGCCTTTTTAAAAGGCTAACCATAAACTATTTTCTAATTTCCAGCGCTGATCCGCCTCACCGTCAACCTGCCCAGCTCCACTCACATGGACTTGTGTCAAGCCAGCGTCTTCACTGACGTCACCGCGTTGCCTAAATTCCACATCAATCCCAAAGGTGATTATTATACCTAAGTACTTTTATACGTAGATACATACAGGTAAATCTTGGTTGTTCAGGAAATGACGCCCTAGGGCTGCACGGGATGGTCGTGACCGCTTCCACCGAATAGTGAGTTTTTGAAATTATGTGTTAGTTTATTTTTGTACGCTGTTAGTGTCTAATGAATGTAGGTACTCTGTACGGTCCGCGGAGTCAGAGGCCGAGTTATCTTGGCCACTATGAATGTAAGCTCTCCGAACTTATATTCGTTCATATACAGACAGGTCGACATGGCAATTTTCTAGTCATTTTCAATACACAACTACAAGCAACAACGTGAGCGAGATCGAAATCGATAAACGCGGTCGATGCGGACTAGTGCAGCGCTAACACTAAGATGGCGGGCGCTGTGCGGGTGTGCGGGGCGCCTCCCTCTCCACGACTCACCTCATATACGATTGCCATGTCGCCTTGTTGCGGACTGTAGGTATACTCAGGAAGGAAACAGTTACTGTAATAATTATCAAATAAACTTTGCTTAAAAAATGGCCGATCCTAAGATGGTGTTAGGTTAACGCTATTTTGTTCGATAAAAATCTATTGCGGAACTATCTGCACGAACTTCAGGGCGGTCAAGATAAATCGGCCGGACTGTACCTATGCATATTCAACATAATATTACTTTTTTTTTATTCTTTGCTTGGTCGCGTTTGGCCCTAGTCCCCCCTGATGGTAAGCTCAGACAGGGTCTAAGATGGAGCACTCGAATCCAAGGAACAGAGATATAGAGGGATGTCCTATACCTCTCTGGCTCTCACATACACACGACGGAACACAGTAAACTGCTTGGCGCCGGACTTTAATGTGAGGGTGGTAGCTAGCCAGGCGGACTGTATAGATCCTATCACCAACCAAAAGATCGTAGTAAGTCTATTGGCTAAAATTTAATAGGCCCGTTTTGACAGCTGTCAGATTAGAACATGTTATGTCAATTTCGACATAAAATGTACTGATCTGACAGCTGTCAAAACGGGCCTATTAAATTTTAGACACTATAGTAAGGGTCGATCATTCCATTGAAAGGAGCGATTCATTTCGTCAAAGATTAGTGATGTATCTGTCTACGACATTTCGTCGCGTGACGCCGAATCGTACAGACGTCTTCGAAGATGACACAGCAAAATTACACTCTGTGATGATGGGACAAGTTTACTATACTCTTATTCATAATTCGATGGACTAAAATGACCGATCCTACCATTGTTTTTTGACAGTAGTTCATTGTTGTTTGACAGTTGAAACTATCACTTTAGTCTAAGGTTGCCATCCGTCCGGAAACTTCCCCGAATTTGTCCTAGTTTGGGATAGCGTCCGGGGGCATCCGGGGGGGTACCCAAAAAGTGACCGGATGAAACCCGGACGTCGGTCGCGTTGACATTTTCGTTCGTTTTATATTTTTGCTAAAATTAAAATTTCTTCGGAAGTTTTTATATTTTTAAGTACGTCCGGGGATAAATCCCAATGTTATTTAAATCTTTATCCGGTGTCGGCAATTTAGGTGATGGCAACCCTACTTTAGTCCATTGATTTATAAATAAGAGTATACCTACCTAATGAAACACCACTGTAAACATACCTACTGTACATTTACTAAAAACACCAATATTTCTTCCTAACAGACAAACCAACAGCCAACTTCTTAGCAAAGGACCTATCTCTACTCAACATATTCGAAAGAGAAACATTTTTCTACACAGGATACTCTCTGACCAAGGATTTCATAGACAATTTAATTTGCGACTATGGATGTACACGACAAACGCTAACACATAAACCTCTGTACAAGAAAAACTAATATATAACACAGTTTTATAATTTTACTTTACTAACTACCTACTTAAGATGCGCGTCAAATAATTTGAACCAAGATGGCGTCGACTACGTGATCTATGTGAGGTTCGGGTCATATGATTCGTTTTGACGAGTCCAATAGATTGCACTTGGTGTTCAGTGTCTGATGATAGAGCTAGGAGGTGGATAGTGGTACTCTTTAGTGGCTACTAGTAAACCCGTCAAGTTTGACAGTCGACGCCATCTTGGTTTTATTTATTTGACGTGCACTGTAATGAATCTAAGGCTGACTACACACGGGGCACTAAGTGGCACAATTTGTGTCTGGGGACACACTTTAGTAACTCGAGACACAGTTGCAAACCATAGGACGGTCGCTCGAGAGATCAAGGTGGTAGCTGCATACACTGCTAAAACAAATAGCGACCAATTGTGTCTGGATTTTGGAACAACTTACGTAATAATAAAAAGCTCCCATAGACAGAACAGGTGACAAAAATACTACCTCGTTGGTGTAATGGTGGCAAGCGCGACTGCTGATCTTGAGGTCCTGGGTTCGATCCCCAGGTCGGGCAAAGTATTATTATTTGGTTTTCCGTGTGGGATTCCTCAGTAGCAGCCCGGAGTTTAGATTTGTGCCCAGTGGATGGCAATAGACTCTATTACATGGGACTTAAACATAACGGCGAAATGAGGGTGTTACCTAACCTCTGCCTAGAAAACAGGCGTAATGTTATAAAAAAATTGAGATAGCTCCCCAGAGAAGCTACCATTAAGTGGAATTCCATACATAAGACGTTTTCACACATAAGAGGGATTTCTCAAATGAGAGCTTTTTATTATTACGGACTCGTGTCCCATCTGTGGTCAGACTTACATACATACCTACTTTACTGACTCAAAAACAAGTTTTACGAAATAAATCGCCTGTTTTATTTACTTAACATACCTCTACCCACCTACATACACTAAGTAGGTACTTATATAATTTGCAACATAAATATATAACTGAATACCTATTACCTTTGTTTCACTTAATATACCAAAGCATAAAACACGTCTGGTACTTCAACATCATACTCATTTATTCAAAATAGACTAGAATTACTTATAGTAGGATTAATAATTCACTGAAATAAACTGACAGGTGCTACCATTGTTGTTGCCGATCGATAGGCGAATATCGATAGCAGTACGATAGTTCAACGATAGTATGACTATCGATACTATCGATAGTGTCGATATTATCAATAGCTAAGAAGGTGGCAATAATACTGTCAGAGTGCAATACTATCGATACTATAGATAGTATCAAAGTTCTGAAAAGCAATACTATAGAAATACAAGCCACTATCGATTCTGTATAGCTGTCGATAATATCGATACTATTGAAGCTTCCAAAAAACAATAGTATCGATACGATTGATAATATTATCTTTAGGAGCTTCGATAGTATCGATACTATTGATGCATGTCAATAGTTTTGACGTGAACTATGCTAACTATAGTATCGATACTATCGATAATGTCGATAGCTTTGATGGAATAGCTAATTCTCAATTTAAACTATCGATAGTGAAACTATCGATTGTTCGGCAACACTAGCTACCATTGTTGTTTGACAGTTGTTGTTTTCCTTAATCTATCTGTACGTATACCAGTTTACTTTTAAGTTCCTTAGTTATTTGACGGTAGTTAATTGTTGTTTGACATTAGCACCTGTCAGTTTAGTCCAGTGAATTAATAATCCTACTATAGTTCTATTTGAATATCAATGTTACAAAAAAAACACCCAAAAACGCCTGTCCTTCACCACTTCCTAGTGTTAATACCATGAAGGTATAGGTAAAAAAAAAACGTACAGACGAACATAGAACCTCTTCCTTTTTGGAAGTCGTTTAAAAATGGAGACCATACTACAAGCGCCTAACTGAAGTCAACAAACTCCCCAGAAACACAGCTCTGTTAGTCAATTGAAGATTGTCAACTTTTATATTTTAATCATATCTGTCAGTCTTCTTCTTTTCGTATGGTTAGTGACTAACCTGGTGTCACAGTTTATGCTGCCCATGGGCCTCTGACTTGGCTTCACATGCCGTCGAGAAATACCGGTTTCCTCACGATGTTTTCCTTCACCGTTTTTAAGCAAGTGATGATTTATACAATACGCACATGAATCCGAAAAGTCAGAGGTGCGTGCCTTGGGTTCGATGTCGAGACCTATGACTTGGCAGTACGACGGTCACACCACTAGGCTATCTGTCAGTAAACATCGTCCACTGAACATTATGCCACCCTGCAGTGCAGTGGCCGCTACAGTAAACAGGTAAAGGACATACCTACATATTTCATCACTGCACGTGGACCACTAAATTACTCGAGACACAGTTGATCGCTAGCTGCAGTTACCGCTTACTGATGCCCTGCTGCTATAAACTAATGACGATCAACTGCAACTTAGTGGCTCATGTGTACCCAGCCTTAGCCAGGACACTATATTTTATTCCATTTCTTTTTTTTTAAACGTTGCCTCACACTAGGATTTCTCCTGTATCGTGGGTGCGTTTACAGACACAAATCTTCACACGCACAAACATCCAGACCCGGAACAACTATCTGTAGGCCATACAAATCGACGGTCCCTACGTAAACTACCGAAAGTTTAAAATGACTACTTTTGAGGAGAGCGTATTGAAGTTTGTTCTTTGAATATGTTCAACTTTACGTTTTGAAAAACACGAAATAATATGTAATAATATATTTTAACTTTTTTTTATAACCTTTAAGATAACATAATTTCACACACTTTAAGCAAATAAAATAAAAACTTTGATTCTGTAGTTTCGATAGTATACGTAGGGACCATCGAAATATTAGTTCCGTGCGGGAATCGTACCCACGACCCGTAGCGCAGAAGCTAATTACTAGCCACAGTACCCAAACATGTCGTCAAACACACACTGCTGCCTACTCAATTGTTATAAATAATCCTTTTACAAATCGTATGGAGAGAGTATTGTTATGCGGGCGATATACAAGCATGCAGTTGAACGTAAATTCAAACGTAAGCATAGGCGTATTCAGGGTGGGGCAGATGTGGCGCTTGCTCCACCCTGGCACAGAAAAGAACAGGTAAATGGTCCAGATTCAGTCAACTCGCCACCTATGTCCACAGAAAAATTACCCAAAATATACTGGCCTGCAAAAATAAGTATCACACTTTGAAAATTGCAATAACTTTTTAGGTACACAAGATATATTTTCGAAACAAAAAGGACTCAAAAAAGAGTTTAACTTTGTTACTATAGTTTCAAAGAAAGCTGATAAAAATTGCTATAAAACGTTTTTTATTTTAAATCTTTAACTTCTATAGTTTAGAAAAAATTGAGATTTTAAAAGTGTGATACTTATTTTTGCAGGCCAGTGTAGTTAGACCAATACCCGACCCCGTCTATACTTATTGGGACCTGAAAAGGTTATGGAGCAAAAGAGCAAATATTTACTATCTGACTGAGTTTGCCCAACCCTGGACGAAATTCTGGCTATGCCCACGTAAGTATTTTAATAAACGCCATCTAAAACACTGTCACAGATAGTGCTTTCAACTCTCACAGAGTAATTACGGTAGAAACCAGTAACAGATCCGGAAACCTAAAATTATTTATACCCACCCACGATACATAAGAAATCCTAGAGTGGGACAAATCTTTTTTAAAAAAGAAAAGAAAATGTGTAGTTACGTTTTCTTACCAGCTGGGATCGTCAAACCTTTATCCCCGTTATTACAAAAAGATGAAGAAGAAACTGTCTCGTTGGTCAAGTGGTGGCAAGCGCGACTGTTGATCGTGAGGTCCTGGGTGCGATCCCCAGGTCGGGCAGTGTTATTGGTTCTCTCTGTGTAGAATTCCTCAGTAGCAGCCCGGAGTTTTGATTTGTGCCCGGTTGATGGCAATAGGCTCGCCCCCTATTACATGGGACTTAAACATAACTGGCGAAACGAGGGTGTACTAAAATACCTCTGCCGATGTTATATTTATGTTTTGTTATGATGAAGAAAAACCCAGGATTTAAAATATCCCCATCTCTTTTTACAAGCTTTTATTTACTTTCACCTGTCCCGTTGTCTGTAAAGGAATTTTCAAATTCAAATTCAAATATCATTTATTTCAATCCATTAAAGATCATATTGTTAGTGAAATTATAATTTTAACTAAAATAATTATATATAAAATTCGACTGATTCGATTTGTTCGACGACACGTTTGGTGCAGTGGCTGAGCGATTGGCTTCTGCGCTACGGGTTGTGGGTTCGATTCCCGCACGGAACAAATATTTGTATGGCCTACAGATAGTTGTTCCGGGTCTGGATGTTTGTGCATGTGAAGATTTGTGTTTGTAAACGCACCCACGATACAGGAGAAATCCTAGATTAAATTAAAATCATAAAATAAAAACAATTAATAATACGCCTGCCTCTGAGTCATTTGTTTGTTTGTCATTACATTAATCATATAACAGTGGTTAATGTACTGACAATCAAACCTGTTCGCAAATACGCTCAGGATGGTGTTGGAGGTGGTCCGGAGCCTGCGCCCCAGAGATGTGCACCGCTTTCGCATCGTCGTGTAGAAACAGTCGACACGCGCGTCGGCGAACATCCCTGCCGCGCTGCAGTGCCGGGGCATCCCCAACAACACCCTAAACGCATTATTATACTGAACACGGAGAGCGTTGTACTGCTTCTGATTATATGACCCCCACAGGCTGGCCGTGTACAGGGACGTACAAAAAGCTCTGAAAAGAGTTATTTTGACGGCCCCCGAGCAACGAACAAACCTGCGGGCGATCATATTGGCCCTCACAGACATCGCCCTCCGCTCCCTATCGATGTCCGCATCGTCCCTCAGGTCAGAGGTCACGATATGCCCAAGATATTTAAACTGTTGAACTCTATTTAAGTTGACACCGTACAATCTAATAGGTGGAACAGAATCTGGGCAGCTCCGACCCCTGGCCCGAAAGACCATGCATTCACTCTTCTTTACGTTGAAGAGCAAACCGAGATCCAGCGCGTAACGCTCGCAGATGCCCAGCAACCTGGACAGACCACACACCGAGGCGCTCAGCAGCACCATGTCGTCCGCGTAACTAATATTGTTGACACAAACACCGTCAATATGGCAGCCGACACGGGTGCTGCTGAGCTCCTCTATCAGTAAGTTCACGTACAGGTTGAAGAGCCTCGGCGAGGTCAGCCCTCCCTGCCTCACCCCGCACTCCAACCTGTATGGCTCTGACAGAGCACTCGACCATCGAACAATGTTGACCTGGTTTAGACACCAATACTTGAAAATGTCTATCAGTTCAAGAGGCATTGAGATGTTATTTAATTTTTGCCATAGGATGTCATAGTTAACCAGGTCAAACGCCTTCGAGAGGTCGAGAAAACAGGCATAAATAGGTGTGCTCCTGTCGGAGTAATACTTAACAGGTTGCTTCAGACACAAGATAGCTGACTCAGTAGACAGTCCCGGTTTAAAACCAAATTGATTGTCATGGGTGTACATACGGGTCAAGCTGTGTATTAAGCAAACTGTCAAGAACCTTAGCAAGCACCGTGGCTAGTGAGATTGGCCTGTAATTGCTCGTGTCGCTTAGGTCACCGGTTTTACTCTTCACAATTGGTACCACCACGGTCCTCATCATGTCTGCTGGTAAGTACGCATGTCCTATACAAAATGTATATAACATGGCAAGGACTCTGGGCAGGTGGACGCCGGCATGCTTTAGATGCTCAATGCTCAGGCTGTCATGTCCAGGAGACTTTCCACGCGACATTGATTTTATAACTCCCCGAACGTCCTTCGCTGTGAATCGGGTACTTATCCCCTGTCCATGTAACCCTTCCACACTGAACGACCGTGATGGTTCCAATGGCGATTTCACCGTAAAGTAATCCTTAAATATGTCCGCAATACATTTCGGTTCACTCACACCGTTGACGCTCACGGGTAAACCCGGCTTTCTATTTAGCCTACTAGTAGTTTTCCAGAAGTTACGAAAGTCATGTTTCGAATGGTGAGAAGCGAGGATATCCATCTTTATCTGCTCCCTATTATTTTGACACCACTTTAGGCGTGATTTAAATATTCTACGACTCTCCCGCATCTCCTCCCAAACACGACCTTCACTCGGTTTACCCCACAGTACCCATTCCATAAATTTACACCGAGCTACCCCGTGAGCGTCACGCACATGCTTGTTCCATCCGATTACCGGTTGTTTTCTTCTCGGTTTAATAATAGTATGACTCTCAGAGGCGGCTTTACACAATGCATTAACAATCTCATGATACATCTGTATGTATCATGAGATTGTTAATGCATTGTGTCAATTATACGCATGTGGTCTTGGTTGTCACAACGTTTATCACTACAGTTACTAAATACAGTCGGAAAATCAATTTCCTTTAATCTATCATAACATAATTTACTATATAAATCTATTTGTTCGAGGTTTCTCTCCCCCCATTTTATTTTATTACATTCAATATTCTCTTGCACACTCTTTGGATTTACATTACTTAAGTTACATTTGATAATTAGTGGCAAGTGGTCAGACTACACCGGATCATACTTGATGTGTGTATCGACTATAGTTTGAAAAGCCGACTCAGTTACAACACAATGGTCTAACCACCTTAGCGCCCCATTAGCGTCACTTATAAAACTATATGTGTCAGACTATAAACCTAATTTAATGATATCGGCACATTTCCAAACTAAATCGTTACAAAAATTTGAAAGTTCGTAATAGAATTGCTCACCCGGGTGGGCGTTGAAGTCACCGAGCATGTAAACACACTCAATACCTTCATTGCCCACTACCGCGCTCAGCGTTCCCAAACAATTCGTAAACTCGGCTAGATTCACCGTGTTATCAGTCGGCATGTACACACTGAACACTAAGAATGACCTTTGCCCTATCACTATTTTACTCTATACTCAATATTTATTTGCGTATTCCACAATGTTACTATGTTAATAGGTGGTAGTAATAGAAAATGATGTAATGTGTTACAATTGTGGACCCTGTTGGGCACAGCAAAGTAGGAGAGAGGAGGATCATTATTAGTTAACAAAATAAAAAAGAAATAGGAAGTTATATGAAATATTATGAAGTTAGTTTTGTTTCCTTTTTTTGTTATATTTGTGGAATAACTTGGTTTTTTGAGTTTATTTGCTTTTATTTTATTTTTGTATGCTATTTAAAATATCTATTTCAAATTATATTCGGAGTTTAATAATTTATTTATACTATACTATATTATTATATTTAATACCGCACACTCGAGTATTATCACATCGCACTACAGTAACATTATTAAAGATCTTCTTATTCCATAACAATGCAACTCCACCCCACGGTCGTCCTGAGATCATCCCCTTCGACGTGTCCATAGGCGATACATCTATATAAGCGAAGTCATCGTCTATACAGCTCAGGAAATGAATGTCGTGCGGCAATAACCAATGTTCTTGCAAGGCAATTATGTGGGATGTTCGACATAACTGCCGTACATCATCTACCGAGCGCTTCACATTGTTACAGTTGAAACTTACAAAGTTGTATAATTCCTTATTTACCATATTTATTTTGTTTTGTGACTGGCCGACACAGCGTAATTACCGTTCGTACTCCTCTGTCGAAAATTTATAAATCGTCTAAACATGACTCCTCCTCCTCCTTCTATTTTGCAAGTTAAATTTGACCCACTTTCCGGTTTCCGATTGAGCTGAAATTTTGCACGAATATGCAAATCGCGTGACAATGCAATATTATGATGATGTGGAGCTGATCTGATGATGGAGCTGTAAGGTGGCCATAGGAACTTCATAATAAAACCACATAAACCCATCGAGTTTGGGCTCGTTTGATTCGTCTTGATGAGAACTTTAACCTTAGATGGTATCAAAGGTCTGATGATGGAGCTGGAAGGTGGCCATAGGATCTCTGCAATAAAAAGACGTAACTGCATCGACTTTGGGCTCGTTTGATTCGTCTTGATGAGACCTTTGATAATATCCACAGGGAACCCTTTTAGATTTGGGAAAATAAGTTCGTTCAATTTGTTATGAATGTGCATTCTGTTTGAATAGATGGATGACCCAATGCCAAGGTGAGCACGTGCCGAGGGCTGAATAAACATGTCATATCGCTAACGTTGCACCTCAGGGTACCAGGGCGAACCCTGAACTCCAAATTGTTTGCTGCAGGTCAAGCTTACGTAGCTTTAAGTCGAGTTAGAACTTTAGCGGGTCTTCAAATCGAAGAATTAAATTGCTTCAAGTTGACTTCGAAAAAACCTTGTAATGTTGATGCAATAACCGAAATGGATAGAATGAGAAACATTAGAAATACTTAATGAACGCCATACTGGGTATATTGCCGTAATAAATCCCGAATCATAAAATTAAATACACCTACTAAAAAATTAAAATTATCATATCATATCATAAATTATCTAATATTAATTGTTGAATTGGTACCTATTCTCAGTCTACGGAAGGTCTATTGAAATGCTATCCTCATGAAGAAGGTACTAAGCTTTGATAAAAAAAAATCGAAGATATTGTTATTTAGAATTTATTAGGTACCTGCCTATCTATCTGAATGGCAGTGGAAGAGAAATACACTCAATTTCATAAGTGTGTGTATTCTAAATTGTTAATTGTGCAAGGCAATACGATAGATTAATTTGAAATACTCATAATATATTTTATTAATATTATCATAAATCTGTAGACTTGCCGTGTTTGAAAATATATTTAAAATAATAGTGAGGATGGTTAAAAGATAAGAAAAAAAACCATTTCGATCATTTTTGGACTTTGTGTCTGTTTGTCGGTTTGTTTGACTCAGTGTGATTGACTTTTATGGACAATATTGTGCGTATCTCGGAAAAACATTTAGTTTCTGTTTCATCCTAATCGGTTCGCTCAATCTAAAGTTATTAGAATTTAAAGTCATTAAGAAAAAAATTAGCATCATTTGTTGTAGCATAATTGCTCAATAGATGGCGTTGCGTGTGTACTAAATTACGTAATTTATTTTCCGTTCAGTTTTAAACGTGTAGGTACAGTTTCCGGTTAGCTTATGTTATGCTATGAAGCTGCTTCTCGCACGATTAGCTCTATGTGGCTCTCTCCCGTGTACCTAAGCAACCTGAGCTATCTTTATGCACAAATCCCTTTTTTTATATATCGTTGGTAAATCCTCAAGGATATCCCTCGCCCGGGGAAGGCGAGGGGTCTGCCGTACTCTTACCGGCTAAAAACCAACGTTGCACCTCCTTCTAACCTAAGGCCGGGGTCACGGAATTCGCTATTACATGCACCGCAACCCACGCAATGTCTTGGCCCACCAGCTTCTTCTGGTGGACTTCTCCAGTGGTGGGGCAATTTGTCCCCTGCCCCATTTCCTTCTGAGAGGCGCGCGCGGAACACGGCGCGCCATCCTCCCGGACCTGTTACTGGTTGGGTGACGGGTCCCTAACCCGCCGCCCGCAGGCCACTCACTAGGGTCACTGGAGATAGTCACGCGCCCTCCGGCGCCCGGTGCGTCTAGCGCGAGAAGGGAGGGAGGAAGACGCCTCCCTCTCCCTCTCCGCTACCTCCTTGGTGACCATCACTTCCTCGCAAAAGGAAGCGACTGCCTCCCACGCACTCTCGCTCCCCACCATGGACAGAACCACAGCCGGAAGCGAGAGGTCTCACCCACTGCCGCAACCAGGTCACAGCGCTGCGCTGTCCACGCAGCGCACACTTGTAGCGTGTGCTGCGCCGTGTGCTCCTGACAGTCCACACAGTGGTGACACCCGGGTGTCTGCCCCCGGCCTATACGACACAGGCACTTCCCGAAACAGCCATGTCCTGAGAGTACCTGCGTCAGCCGGAAGCTGAGGGCGCCATGATGCCTCTCCAGCCACATGCACACATCCCTTTTTTTTTTTTTTTTTTTTTTTTTTTTTTTTTTTTTTTTTTCTCACGTGGGGAAATCCTCATGGACTATCCCCCGTCTGGGGAAGACGGGGGGGGTGTGCCAGACTCTTACTGGCTAAAACCCCACGGTGTCCCTCCTTCTGACCTAAGGTCGGGGTCACGGGATTCGCTGTTGCATGCACCGCGACCCCGACAGGTCTCGGTCCACCAGCTTCTTCTGGTGGACCCCTCCTGTGGTGGGGCAGTTGCTCCCCTGCCCCACATCCGTCCGAGAGGCGCGCGCAGGACAAGACGCGCCATCCTCCCTGGGCCCGTTACTGGTCGGGCGACGGGTTACATGCACACATCCCTGGTGTTTCTACTGCTAACATTGTTCACTGGGAAACCTTATTATAATGGACCTGACTACTGATAGAAATACAACATATTTTGTTTAGTAAAAATTCTAATTTTCTAATCTAATAACTAAACATCTACTCAGCCTAAACCGTTGGTAAAAACATAAAGCACCCGAAGCTATGTGAGGTTTCCGTTATTTTATGTATTTTTTCATAGTTGTTAGAACAAACAAAGATTTTTTAAATCCACCTAATCTACACCTACATAATAATAATTTCAGTTAAGCAAGTAATGTTGTTCTACGACTTCTACGCATACGAAGTTGCGGGCACAGCTAGTAGAAAATAAAAACAAAGAGCAACTATATAAAATACAAACTAATTTTAATTATTTATAAAAATATGCCAAATTGTTTGTTATTTTATTTTCTTAAATCCTTCTGCCCGATAAGGGTTAACTAAACATCCTATCTATGCAAAAAATAACGTGATCCAAGTGTTTTGTTTTCTCCTCAGCGCCAGGGTACCCTGAAGCCCCTCCAACCATTTAGCCACGAACACAAGCCGAAAATAACCTGTCTTTAATAAAAACTGAACTCTTCCAATTTTCAGACAAACCAACTGCCAAGTTCTTGACGAAGGATCTGACTCAGATGATCATCTTCGAGAGAGAGAACTTCTACCTCAGAGGGTACCCTTTGATGAGGATTTTCATAGATTCGATTATATGCGACTTCGACTGCCCACCTCACCTTCTGTGAGAGACTTCGTGGATTCTGCATTGAAAAACAAAACTTTGAAACTAAGGGGACAAATTATAAAAATATGAGACAATTTTTGTGATAACTTTTTTCTAAATAATTCTGTATTTAAAATATCTGGAATATACAGGTGTAAACAAAATCATGTAATTCCTTCAAACGTCGTGAAGTACTGCTGACATAGATTAACCATGCAAGGGATACTTTTGGAAACCATAAAAAAATTACAAGTAGTAAACATGTGTTATTAATGTGAGGTATTTTAGCACCCCGAGCGAATTACGCGGCTATCGCTCGCCGCGCGGTCATTTAACTCGGGGCGCTAAAATGCCTCACGTTCAGAACACATGTTTACTTCTTGTTTTTTTTTTTATTGAATCCAAAAGTATCCCATTCAGGTTTAATCATGTCAGCAGTACATCAAGAGGTTTGATGGAATTACATGATCTCGTTTACACTCCGTATTTTTTGTTTTGACAAAATCTCTTGGTAATTTTATTAATTTTGTAATACAAAATAAAAACAAAGTAATTATTTAAAGCTTATAGGATTCTTTAAACAAACCTGCAATTTTTCTTTCAAGAAAATTATGAATTTTAATCGTTTTAATGTCTAAATAAAGTCTTATATCTTTACAAGCATTCTATCATTCATTTGGCGTATTTATTTTCAAAATAAGCGCCATTTCGTATGGTGACCTCTTAAGATCCCAGTATACTGATCTGCCTAGCCTTTCCTCAACTATGTAAGGGACAGCTTCCAGTCTAACCAGATGCGACTGAATACCAGTATTTTACATGGAGCTACTCCAGTATGTATGGTCTAAAATAGGCCAATTGTAAAATCTTTCAATATTTTTCCATTTCAGAAGTAATGTAGGACATTATCGTTCTTCCTGCCCTTATCCCCCACTAGGTGGGGTCGGCACAACATGTAATTCGTAAATCCATGTTGTTAAAGGTTTTGGCTTATTGTTTTCTGACCAGCCGCCTGCCTGACATCAACCCTCCTTGGGAATACTCGTTCCACCGTCGCGCGGGTGACCCAATGTGCTTGCTGATATTATGCACTGGGTCCCAATATGATAAGTTTGTCAATCTTAATGCCGACAACTAAGCAGACTATGTTCTTCTTGAGTGGGTCGATGAACTTCAAGTATACCCCAGTATACTTGAAGTTCCTCGACCCACTCATTCAGTTTTCCTAGGGACTTTGGTTCTGACACATCGTAAACTAATATAGCACCGTGAGCGTCTCTGTAAAAACTTGATGTCAATGTTCTGTATCGCTCCTGTTCCGCTGTATCCCAAATACCAAGCTTGACTTTTTTTTTAACACCATTCACGTCCATGACTTTACATTTGTAGTCAATTCCGATTGTTGTAGCTGGGAATGATGAATTGGACATTATATTTAAAAGAAACACAGAAATCACTTTTGAAAACTTTTATTTATAAAATTGGTTGACATTAGACCTATGCATACGGACAGGCGAAGCTTATAACAATATCTTAAACATCTCATATTTATTATCTGTGAAAAAATACTAATTTACAATAATATCAATCGTTTGGGACTCACTTCAATTCATTGTCTCACTTTTATATTTCACTACTATATTGAGGCGGCCTATTTTTGTCTAAGATATGAACTTGGCTTGGCACCCTGCCCTGTGTGATGTTAGGTAGATAATAATAGGCGGCCAGGCTTAGGCCAATTTATTGATGGCGTGTCGTGTTGACTGCCTAAGCTAAGCTGCCTATTAGATTATCTACCTAAATCATTTTACATAACTTAATTTTATTTAAAAAATACATTTTTTTCATTTAATACCAGTGTACTAAAATCTGGCACATCAGAATAAAGTTATTTAAAGAATTAATATGACTACGTATATAGATTTGTTTAAAAAAAACAAATATAATAAAACATTGCCAAGTTCTTGTTCATTATTTTTAATGAACAACCAATTCTTAATTTTAAAATTAGAAAAAAAATATAGCTGCGTATTTTAGAGATTCATATAGTCAGCAGTAAATCACGATAGGCTAACAGATCATAGACATAAATAGACAGCCCCTCTTTTTTATTATTATATTTCTATATTACGTCTTTCAAATAGGCATATCACAGACCTATATAACACTAAGACTATTTGAGATAAGACAATATACATATTACTGCAATAATTTTCTGAGAAAATGTACTCCGTAGTGAGATTAAACGTCGCTACACACGTAACATGTTTTAACCCCGATGAAACAGGACGACAATTTTCGACACATCGTTTAATAGAAAATGTATACGAAAGATATGTATACGTCACGGGTGCACGGACTGTACCGAGCCAAGTTCAGTTCCGTCCGGGTTGAAACAAGTCACGTATGTAGCGACTTAAGTTTAAAAAAGAAGATTATTTTTATAATAAAATAATTACATAAGACACACACGTTTTTATTTGAGACAACTGTCCGATTTATAATTAGAAAGCAAAGTGTTTGGGTTCATTTTTAACCGACTTCCAAAAAAGGAGGAGGTTATCAAGTCAGCTGCATGTTTTTAATATGTATCTTTAATGCCAGTATCAATTTGCTTTGGAAATAGAAATCGGATTAGATTGAGCAACTAAAATTTATTAGTATTTCAATGCTCAAATGTGCATTAAGTATGGCCGATTTATCTTAGCCGCCCTAAACATAGGCTCTCAGAACTTGCGCGCATGTACACTCAAAAAATAGTTCCACTCCTAAGATGGAAGTAAAATAAAAGAAATATTGTTCCTAAAAAATATTGCGCAATTTACGTACGAACTTCAGGGCGGTCAAGATAAATCGGCCGTACTGTAGCCATCGTTTAAGAATTAAACCCAGATATAAAATTAAATGGCTGCCACGAACTTGCTGGAGCTTTACGAGTTAAGTTTAAATAGTCATGAAGGTAAAATAAATGGAATATAATTAAATAAAAATTAAGAGTTTCCTTTCAGACACTTTCAGTGTCGATACAGAACTCGTATCTAAATGTTCGTGCGATACAAACGCAGTGATTGTCGACAAATAAATGGACGGTATTTGAGATTACAATGATACAAGTGGCCCGAACGAACTTGATAAAAAGGTAAAGTATTTTTTATTTGAAACTGCTATTACATATTAAGGTATTATTCAAATCAAATCCAATCTATTCCAAATTTTATTGTTTGTAGTTTTTTTTTTTGTAAAAACACGTGATAATTTTTAATTACTTTTTTCGCCCTAAGTCTTTTTACCTTTTTATGAAATCGGTTTGGGCCTGACTGTAGTATAGACATAGCTTACCGCGTTTGTATCGATTTTATATAAATAAACAATATGCGTACACAAACACCGACCAAAACATATAAAATAATTTAAATACATTTCATAATTAAAATTAGGATTAAGATCTATAGGAGATTCTCATTAGAAACACTATAGTTTTAAGAATCATAAATATATGAGCAAAGTTTTATTAAGACTTGTCGAGTGCACTACCGTGCACCCAAATCAGCGATACTCAACCTGCAGTCCGCGGGCCTGGTTTTACGATCATATTATAAATATTTCATGTTTTTATTAAATCTAGAAATATTTTTGGCATTTAATTGGTGCGGCCCAAAAAAAAAGGTTGATTATCGATGACTGAAATTATAAAAGTATGTTCAAAGGAGATACTAAATATTTAGATTAGAGTCTTAGTAAGTAGATTGTTTAACTTCATTCCGAGATTTTTTGTTCTAATTGTTCTGCCTAGCTTTTTCCAACTATGTTGGGGTCAGCTTCCAGTCTAACCAGATGCGGCTGAATATCAGTATTTTACACGGAGCGATTGCCATCAGTCCTCCGGAACCCAATTACTGGGCAATGCCGATATCCGAAGGTTAGACCGGTTGTCAGACTTTCGGGCTACTAACTACCCGGAACGACTGTCATAGGTATTCGCATGACACCCGGGGCCGACTGTTTAACGTGCTCTCCGAGGCATTTTTGTTCTAAATGCAAAATAAACTCTTTTTTTTATAATTATTATTTTTTCATATTTATTATTTTCGAATAATAATAATTATTATTTTCTCAGACTAATAAAAGCTTATTTTAAATAACTATCAACAATACGGCACCAGATCTTATAATATGTACTATTTTTATAATTCTTATAATATGTACTATTTTTATAATTCTATCTATAGGTACAATTTTTGTTCGACAATTTATTTTGGGAAAAATATTTTAATTTTAACAACGGACTGGCAATTTTTTTTAGTTTTTTTTACTGTATTATTGCTCTATTTTGACAGGCGTTTGACTATTGAGACTAAATTGTAAGTAACTTTACCGACTATGTATTTATTATTGTTCTTTTTTTACGTGTATTAAAGATTACTTTTAAAAACTGCTTAGTTTTTAGGAAATGTAATCCTACATTTTTTAAGGTTAAAACTTGAATCGTTTATCGACCGCCAACTATTTCTATTTTAAACTTTTTATAATATTTTTTAAAATACTTAACATTTTTGTTCACAATTTATATTATTACATATTCCCATAAACCTTTTAAAAAGTGCCTAAATCTAAATTTTATTTGACATCCCGTACAACAAGTTTACTTAAGAAATGGCGGCTAAATATTTCTCGTTATTTTTCTCTCGCTCGCACGCATTCTCACTACTTACAGTTTTTTTTAAACTGTTCCTAAAGAGTTTTTAACAACCTTAAATTTTAGTCTTAACGCTGGGTACGATTTTTCTGTTATTTTTTTACCAAAAGTAATTATAATTAAATAAAAAAGATTAAAACAAAAACTGGTAACAGTTTTGTGTTTTTAAAACTATAATTTGTAATTTTAAACAACCAATAATTGTTTGTATCGCCATTTTTTTAACAATATCTACTTCAGGTCTCTACGTGGGTAGGTAGAAAGAAAAGCTGAAAGACAAGCTTTATACAAAAAAAGCGAGATAAAAAAAAACGCTTTTTTTATTTGTAAGACTTTTAAAGTGTATTAATATTTTACAGCATTTAGCTGATTTCAAAATTAATAAATAACTCACAACAAAAAAATATTGAGCAAAATATAATGGATAAAGCTACGGGGTAGCCAGTAACAGGATCAAGCCGATCTTAGGCTTAGCTGCCTTATTTTTGATCCAAAAAATAGTAAAATAAACGTTTTACTCCTAAATTGAAGTTAAATGTTTTGTTCAAAGTTTATTATTTACTTTATGGATAATTACAATACCTATGATTTGACTCATAAAAAAACGTTCAAAAAACATTAATAAAAAACAAAATATTTATTACATTTTCTGACCAATTCATTTTTACTTAAAACATGAATAAAAAAATACGCAAAAATTAATGATAAGAAACAAACAAGTATTTACAATTGATATGAAAATAACTTGATATGAATCTTAATATATAGGCAAAGTACATAAGACGAGTTCATGCAATTCTTCCAGACATTATCAGCTTAACAATTTATTTTTTAACGATTTCTAATACTCGCTAAACATATTTTGGCGATTTATTTTTGCTTCACGCCGCTTTCATATTGAGTATAGGCACATACAAAACCACATCTGTAACTTATCACCTAACTACTTATATAGATAACATTTTATTTACAATTTCATATATTATTATTAGATTTTATATACAGGACGAATGGTATAAAATTTAAAAAATAACACTGGATAGTTTGAGAACTACTGGACCGGTTACAGTTGGAACTGGGTTTGTTATTTTTAACTGGATATTTTTTTATGATGACGTCATTTTATGTATATACAGGATGTTTAATTTTAATAAAAGGTTATTAGAGATTCCTTGATTTAAAAAAAATGCGCGCATTTATTTACTGTATACTGGTAGGTAGCTATACTGAAATATTTACATATTATTATTCTTTTTATAGTAAATTTGTAAAGTTATAACTTTAACTAGTGTTTACTGGTTTAATTATACGTTTTTACACAAAAAAACATACAAAAAATTCAATGTACTATATTACTTATTATTTTTAAATAAAGATTCTTATTTACGTTATTGTGTAGGTACGCTATGGCACATACATTAAAAATTATAATTTTTTGTGACAATTATAAAATTTGAGAACATTATATTTTTAAGTTTTACTCCAATTCATAAGGATAATTTATTCATATAAAGAAAATATAACATTATTTACTGATTTTATGTACATAAAAATAAAAAAAAGATTTGTATAATAAAAAATATTAAAAACATAAAATACACACGAACAAGACATTTTTGTAATCGATTGTACTTAACAAACAAATATACTTCGTGAGATTCCAATGTACGTACTTTTTTATATAATAAATCATAATAATTGAAGGCACTGAGCTTGCTATATGCAAAATAAATAAAAGAAGGTATGTATAGTACTTTAGGATAATAACGAACATGGGAATATACCGAAAATTACGAATTTCTACTAAACCATGCAATATTTTTTACTCTGGCAACGTAATAATGCCAGAATGTGTAATGCAATGTTGCCAAAGCAAAAAATATTTCCTAGTTTAGTAGTAATTCGTAATTTTCGGAATATTCCCAAGTTACCCTAAAACACTATATATCTTTAAATAGATATCGTAATATAATATCCTAACATCAATTAAGGGGAAGGCGGACTCGCGGTTCTCATGAAAAAAAAACACGAGACAATTATAATGATTGCCTACTCTATTAAAATATTTTCTTTCCTTTTCTATTTTTACGGAATATTCGCTTAATTGGCACACCACATTGTCAAACTGTGCATATATGTTATACGTAAAGAAAGCGGGTTTATTACTGAGAAAATATAGTTTGACACATAATGCGGCTCTCACTTATAAAAAAAGAACAATACCGATACTACGTGTTCATCGTGCTGTTCAGCTTAAAGCCTGGTCAAACAGAGACCGTGGCTGGGTGTGATATTCACGTCGCGTGTTGGTCGCGTGCTCTTGGCGTGCGAATTACGTACATGATCGACAGAAAAGGGGCCATTCAAGTATTACGTAGCCCCAAAGGAGGGTGGGGGGGTCTTTGGTTAGCTAATTTTTGATGACACAGGAGACAGGGGGGTCTGGGTGGTGATTACTTATTTTTCTAGATTTAAAAACTGCTGCTCATGAATAACAATTAAGAAATCTGAAATCTGATCTAAAAAAATATAAACGGTGTAAATAGACCCTTATTGAAGCCGAAAGGCACTTATTCTTCAAGTCATTGTAATAATTTTTTTGTTCTGGACTATGCCTGGGAACCTTCTAGTTACGGAGATATTGGAGGTCAAAGTTCCATCTTTTTCACAACTTTTTTTAAAATACTAATTTTGAATGTACTTGAAATACCTTCATTACCCGTTTACTATTTATTGCACCCATCAGCACATTGTTTTGTGTGCGTTTCATTGAGCTTTACCGTAAAACGATATTTTTCATTAAAAAAAAGAGTCGTTTCCCAGCGACAATTTTTGCATGGGGTTACTTAGTTTGATGGCTTCGTGAAGGGTCTTTTTACACCTTGTATAGGTACCAATGTTTACGCTTTACGGAGGGGTGGTAAGACCTCTGCTTACTTTTGCTGACAAGGGGGAGGGGAGGGGAAAAAAAAAACCAAAATTCTGCTTACGTAATACTTGAATGGCCCCAAAGGACACAGCATGAAAAAACGCGATGTCGTTCTGACAGATGTGGATTAACTTTAATATAGTATGTGAGGTTAATTTTAAGTCGTCAAGCGATAGTTTTCATCTCTACCTTCGTAATTCAAACCCCGCGAGAAAGCATATTATAATATTAATAAATGACAAGAAAACAAACACATTTTTAAATAGTTAGTGTGCTATTTTGTGCAAGTAAATAAATATAGATTAAAAAAAAAGTTATAAATAATTGCTTGCCTTCCATGGAGGAGGGTCTGAGTTCCCGGCCCGTTCCTCTGACTTTTCGAATTCATGTGCGGATCAGAATTTGATTATCACTTGCGTTAACGGTGAAGGAAAAACATCGTGAAGAAAACCTGCACACCTGAGAGGGCTCCATAAAGATTTCGATGTAGTCGCAAGTCAGCGTGGTGGACTAAGGCCTAAACCCTTCTCATTCTGAGAAGAGGCCCGTGCCCAGCAGTGGGACAGTAATGGGCTAATTATATTATGTTATGTAATAATTACATGGTGATATTTTGGTGATTAAACTAACCAAATGTGCACCCAAACACTTAAGTTCGTCTTTCCTTCGAGTGTCAGCTGTGCCTTTCAGCTTTCGGCTGTCGGACTTCTACGTTCGGCTGTCGGCAGGCCGAAACATTTGCCTTTCGGTTTCCAGCCGTCGGCGTATAACAATTCGTTCGATATTTAAACTTAATTTTGGACTTAACTAAGTTACAGTAGAGCCCCGATTAACTGACAGTTAACATTGTAAAAAAAAATGTAAAAAACATAATTAAAAAAATTGTTTGATAATATTGAGTTGAGATTTTTGGCCATTTTAAATTAATTGTCTTTTTCTTTTTTATAACAAATACCTCTGAGTAAGGCACTACTGGTTATTCAGGGCGTTAATTTGGGGCCCTACTTTGAACCTCAATTATTCGGGGCCCTATTTTCGCTAGCATTCGGTAGCAACAAGCAGTCGTAGAAACTTATAAAACACATATATTCTACGCTGTCGTTCCTTTATCTGAAAAGGACGAAAAAAAAAATGAAAAAAAAAACAACAAAAAAGTAAAAAAAAAATAGCAAAAAAAGTGTTTTTGTACCATGTACATTATTAGATAAATAAAGCAACAAGCTGCCATGGATAAGGCCTACTCTCGTTCTACGAGACCGCTACTTCGGACCCGAACGAAGTTAACGGTGATTTTTCGAAAGTTGTGTTTTCACTATTAAGTTAGTAACAAATTGCATAATAATATAACTATTATAACAGTGCATAATGCAATAATATAATCTTAAGCATAGAATAGCGAATAGCAACCCGGGTTATAATAAAAAGCTGTAATTTTTACGACAAGATCTCAACAATTCTGACATTTTATATACTATCACATTTTTAAATATAAGATATTATACAGGGTGTACACGCAAAAACTAAAAACAACTTTTACTATGGGAACAATAAAGAAATCGCAAAAAAAACGGCTGTTTCCCACAGTTTTTCAAGTTATGCGAACATAAATGTATGGTGCAGCAGATTTTTTTTTGTGATTTCCGGGTTTTATCCCTAGTGGAAGTTGTTCATAATGGTGAGTACAACCCTTAAGAGGTTTTTAGTTTTTGCATTTACACCTTGTATAATTAATAGTCCGTCGAATAAACATGTTTACATGGTAAAATGATAGCGACCTTGAAATTCATGTATAGCCACACAACCAAAATAATACTATACGTTTTGATACTTGTTTTAAATGACTGGATATAAATTTAGTACCTATCGAGGTGCTATAGTCTGCGCACAAGTGCTAGTCACCCCCTGACGTATGGGAGCGGCAAGAGGGGGGTGCGCGCGGTAGACAAGACAAAGCAAACTGACGGAGCGCGTCTATTGTTTCGCACCCCCCTCCTGCCGCTCACATACCTAAGGCGCGGCCAACTAGTTCCGCGCGGACTATAATACGGTCCCTTCAGGTCTAACAGGCCTTTACACACTCTACAAGGTTAGTCGGAAAGGGAGTACTAAACCGAAAGGGTGTTACAGTACCCATAATAATGGATATCTTTTGTTCTACAACTTTCCCCAAAAGTCAGTAGCTGTTCAAAGATTTTAAAAAAATACGCTTAATTCTGTCTATCCTCAGCTATGATCAGCTGTGTATACATTTCAGATCATATTCGGGGTCACAGAAAAAAAGCTCCGTTTTCTGAATTCGTAAGTAAAGCAGGGATGAAGAATTTTTGAGAAAAACTAAAATAAAAATCATTTTACATGGATTTCTTTTTTATCGAATTTTGATTTTTTATAAAATAATCATCAGTGTTACATCAAGTGTTCAGCGGCTTAGTATCCCCTTTCTAACTAATCCTGTATAACGAAATAAAGAATTGAATATCATCTTGTAAATCAAAATGACGAAGATATTTGTTTCCTTTAAGAAAAAAATTAAAGTATCAAAAATAACGATCGCCGTACACACCAGTCATATTTGACATGTCGCCAGACTTTTTGCAACCTTCATGTAAATACATTTAATCGACAGACTACAAAAACATGAACAGAAGCAAACACTGACCCCTTAGAAAAATAAATTAAAAAATAAGTTTACCAAAATAATAAATACATCGTTTTATTGAATTTTTAAAATACTATCCTGTTAAGAGTTGCCAATTATCGTAATTTCAATCAATCTGACTGTTTTTTTTTAATCCCAAGTCTAGGGATAGGAGATATTAATTGGAACGTTGGCAACCCTGATAAACTGTAGGACCTACAGTCCGCAACAGGTCGACATGGCAATTTTCTAGTAATTTTCAATACAAAACTACAAGCAACAACGTGAGCGATATCGATAAACGCGGTCGATGCGGACTGGTGCAGCGCTAACACTAAGGGAACGTACCCATACTACGTGACCCGTTCAGGGAGGGAGGGGGGTCTTCAAAATATCACGTTAGGTCACAGGGGGGGGGGGGGCTTAGGTTTTTGACACGTAGTCAATATCCTCTAGCGAAATCTCTCGCTTTTTCGGGCTATATTCAAATATGGCGCGCACCGTTTAGCGCTTTTTAAACTCACAGGTGGCAACACTGACGCACATATGAGCCAAATAATATGAGATATTTTCTTTTTATCTTTCTGTTTGCAAAAAATGATTTAAAAACATATTTATACTAGGGACGTGAAAACTAGAGTAGGAGGGGGGGGGGTATTGGCATATACTACGGATGGTCACCGAGGGGGGAGGGGGGTAATAAATTGTAAAAAAGGGGTACGTTCCCTAAGATGGCGGGCGCTGTGCGGGGCGAGTGTCACGACGAGCCTCATACACGATTGCCATGTCGACCTGTCGTTGACTGTACATGATTTTCATTTAAATAAAACGAAGTAATTATAAATCTGAATTATTTTCTAAAAATCTGATCAATTTGATTGTCAAATAATAGATGTCACCTGCAGTGATTGGTCGACCAAAATAACAACATTACTTGACATGAGATTGGGTTCGCTTTGATTCGTATAATTTTTTTACTCCTAATCTACTTTCGCATAAATTTAAATGGCATACTGTTTAGATAGGCATAACTATCATTTAAATGGCATACTGTTTAGATAGGCATAACTATCATTTAAATGGCATACTGTTTAGATAGGCATAACTATCATTTAAATGGCATACTGTTTAGATAGGCATAACTATCATTTAAATGGCATACTGTTTAGATAGGCATAACTATCATTTAAATGGCATACTGTTTAGATAGGCATAACTATAATTTAAATGGCATACTGTTTAGATAGGCATAACTATCATTTAAATGGCATACTGTTTAGATAGGCATAACTATCATTTAAATGGCATACTGTTTAGATAGGCATAACTATCATTTAAATGGCATACTGTTTAGATAGGCATAACTATCATTTGGCTATATTTTTTCGGTGTAATTTTGTGTCGCATAAAGTTATTAGGCATATTTTTTATTTGTCTAATAGTTATTAGGTATTATGCAATATAACTTGGGTAGAGGACGTCCTAGAAGAACATACATCGATGTTATTGGTGATGTTCTTCACAAAGGACAGGTGCGTAGTATTCTCAACCGGCATGCGTGTATGACAAGATGTATGAATGTGGATGAAGCGAAAGGAGTATGTAAGGGTCGTAGCATGTGGCGTTCTATAGTTTCTACCTACCCCCATGGGAAAAAGGCGTGAGTTTATGTATGTATGTAACTTGGGCCACCTCTAAGCCACGAACATGTTTATTTTACATACGAAACTTATTTCACCCATCACTAATATACTAATAAACATTATGTTTTAATATTGTTATGCGTTTATAATATGCTTTAGATGAATATGATTCTAATTCGTTATGCTAACAGTAATTATAGGAATAAAAATTATGCCTGTATATTTATGTAGAATTAATATGATGCGTAACGATCATTAGGATAAGTGAAATTATGCCATCTTCTTATCGTGTGGGTAGTGACTAACCTGGTGTCAAAGTTTATGCCGTCCATGGGCCTCTGACTTGGCTTCACATGCCGTCGAGAAATATCTCTCAGGCATGCCGGTTTCCTCACGATGTTTTCCTTCACCGTTTTTAAGCAAGTGGTAATTATACAATACACACATGAATCCGATAAGTCAGAGGTGCGTGCCTTGGGTTCGGACTCGAGACTTATGACTTGGCAGTCCGACGGTCACACCACTAGGCTATCACTGCTGTAATTATTATATAATTATGCCATGATAAATTATGCCATAAAAATTTATGCGAATCAATAGTGAACCCATCAGATTTGACAGACGATTGGTAAATTGCGTTGATCAGTGTTTCAAAAGCCTTTGAAATGTAGATAAAGAACTATTTAAAAGTTTTCAGTTTGAATGGAAAATTATCTTCTATAAGATACGCTAATCCTAGATATCACGAGAAAATATCAACAATTGGGCTTAAAAAGTACTTACCTATCTTAACTACCTACTGTACTTACAACCCAGTTTAAACTACATCTACCATTTTCTCGACTAACAATAAAGGCAACCGATTTCCCCGAGTTTTACCCCTGAGGAGAAAATTTTCCCACTAAATATTACCCCATTTTTTACCCAGAGTTTTACTCATCTATGGGTAAAAATGGGTTATAACAATCTGCCGGCAATATTGTGTAGAAAGCGTTTCTATACATATGTTTCTAGAATCAGCATTAATTACAAAAAAATAAACATTTCTAATAATTCGCCCTCTTAAGAAGTATCCATCTTCCCCTTAAAGAGTGGATACAATATTTTGCGACATTTAAACACGTTTCTACCGTTTTAATTACGCAAGTAGCTTGCACACAAGTTGCAAGTAGCTTGCGTAATGAAAACATTAGCTTGGTTGCAAAATGCCATTATAATTAATTGATCTGCGGCTTACATGCAGTAGTAAAGTCATGCCTGCATGCAAGTTACTTGCATGAAACCCGTTTTTATGCAAGTATAACAACTATAAACTTGATCTTCACATAATCTTGGTTTAAAGCTGATGAATTATTTTTGCTATCCTCTTATAACTTATACTAAAGGTCCAGCGACACGCTCCTTAGTAATTGCACAAGTAAGCATGTAATTTAAGCAGCGTATTTACTTGTGCAAATTAGATTTTGTGCGTGTAGTCGGACTTTTGAACTCTCACTAAATGTTCTTTTTTATATTTAGCACACTGCAGCATTATCTTTTTATATTATAATATCCACGTTAAAATCAGGTCGTCTGGCCTCGTCTGCCATATTTATAAAACTGAGATTCTTGTTGCTTTCTCTTAGAGAGCGTAAATAATAATATGACTGAGGTATGAAGCTGCTATGTATACATGCAGAATTAGATATTAGTACCTTCATTAAAATTATAAAACGATATTTTCAACTATTCAGCTGTCAAACTTAATGACAAGTGATGTGATTGGTTGGTACTTAGATTATATACCTCTAGATGTCGCAATGACTACAATCGGAAGTGTGTAAGTGAGAAGTATATACAGGGTGTAAACGAAATCGTGTAATTCCTTCAAACCTCGTGATGTACTGCTGACATAGATTAACCCTGCACGAGATACATTAGGATTAAATAAAAAAAATACAAGTAAACATGTGTTTTTAACGTGAGGCATTTTAGCACCCCGAGCAAATTGCGCGGCTATCACTCGCCGCGCGGTAATTTAACTCGGCGCGCTAAAATGCCTCACGTTAAGAACACATGTTTACTTTTTGTAATTATTTTTACATGATATCGTCCACACCCTATATTGTATGCTCTACGATGGAGGATGCAGTATTTTAGTTTTATATTGCTGTCTCATGAGCGGCCACGCGGAGGCACTGTCTAGAGGTAAATAACGACGGTCAGCAGTGACAACCACGTATGTGCAAAATATTTTTTTTAGAGATAAAAAAACTATCTCCTGAAATAAAATGGCCGATCAAATGTTAATACAAGTTTGTCATCGTATGTCATAGATAGCTTAGAAGTATTTGAATTGAAAGTTTGTTGAACTAGTACGTGTAAGGCGAGTTTATCAATCTAAAGAACAAATAAAACGTTTTTGAAGTAAATTTGTCTTACGAGGTTTTCTTTGCCGAGCGTCGATATAATTATCTAAAGATTTTAGTATTTTGGTCGACCAATCACATTTATTGACATGATATTTGACAACAGATTAAATTGAACAGTGTTTCAGAAAGGGTACGCTGCTTACTAGAAGTTAGCGACCAGTTTTTTTTCTAGCTTCCATATGAATATACAACGTGTTACATAATTCCCCATGAAAAATGTAAATATCAAGTAGTATTTTATGGTTGTTGTCATTTACCTCTCAGAGGAAATTAGTTAAGAATGTAAATAACTTTCTGGGTAGTCTACTCTTTAGTTTTATGTTTTCAGGGTTGCGTTTCAATGATGATTATTTTATGTTTTATCCAAATTCTTTTTTTGGGTCATACTATGGTTTTCAAATATTACCAATAGACTCTTTACAAGAGACCTTTTAACCCCCTTTCGGCTTTAGGGGTATTTTTGTAACACGTTGTATAAGATGCTGTCAACACTTCATTTCATATAACATTAGACAAAAGTGGCCCAACGACTGATTCCTATAAATGACGGAGCGTTATTGGTTAACTGCCTCGTTGGTCTAGTGGTAGCAAGCACGACTGCTGATCGTGTGGTCCTGGGTGCGATTCCGAGGTCGGGCAGTGTCATTGGGTTTTTCGGTGTGGAACTCCTCAGTAGCAGCCCGGAGTTTATATTTTTTCCCGGTTGATGGCAATAGGCTCGTCCTCTATTATATGGGACTTAAACATAACGGCAAAATGAGGGTGTTACTATACACCTCTGCCCAACCCTTCGGAGAATACAGGAGTGATGTTATGTTATTGGTTAAAATTGAGACCTTTGTATCTTTACCAATAATGAAGAAAAAACATAAGGTCTTTGCATAGTAGACCCTCCCATATGGAAATAGCTAAAATTAGCTTACGAGTATACTGGGTGTAAAAATAGCCTTAACGAAGCCGAAGTCTACGCATACTGTACATTAAACTAAGTAATATACAGCAAAAATAATTGATGGGACACGACTTTTATTTCTTTTGTAATAAATTAAAAATAGCTTTTAACTGTAGTGCGCAATGTAAGCGCGCGCGCAGCAGACTGTGCCTACATTTCGAAAAAGTTGATAATGTTTCTATAGAAGAATGTTTAGTAATAACATTTAAACTTAATTATCGTGAAAAAAGTTCAAAAATATGGTGACTTTGAACTTCAATATCTCCATAACCAGTCGGTTCCCAGGTATGGTCCAATACCAAAAAATCTTCGTAATGATGGGAAGAATACGTGGCTCTCGGCTTCGTTAAGGGTATTTTTACACCCAGTATATGCCCAGTTTGACCATAAAAAATGCTACCACTGGTAATCAAAACGATCCGTTTTTATTTATAGGAACCAGTCGTAAGACACGAATATCTTTTGAACCATTTCTTCAAGTATTTCAGCTCATCTTGATTGACCGTTAAGGTTCATAAAAGCATAATACTGTGTTGAATCTGCTGGAAGCAAACATGTTGCTTATTTATAATTATATATTACCTTGTTAAAATGGGTGTTATTTATCTAATGTTATATTAAATAAAGTATACAGGGTGTAAACGATATCATGTAATTCCTTTAAACCTCGTGATGTACTGCTGACATAGATTAACCCTGCACGGGATACTTTTGGATTCAAAATAAAAAAATTACAAGAAGTATTCATTGTGTTTTTAACATGAGGCATTTTAGCGCCCCGGGTTAATTGACATTTCGCTAGGTGCGTTAAAATGTCTCACGTTAAGAACACATGTTTTTTTTGTATTTTTTTTTATTGAATCCTTAGTTATCCCGTGCAGGATTAATCTACGTCAGCAGTACATCACGAGGTAAAGAAATTATATGATTTCGTTTACATCCTGTAGTTAAATGCCGACAGCATATAAACGATGACCATTTTTTTTGTTGTTTCTGTTTTACCAATATTTGTAGTAGACAGTATGGCGAAAGACCTTTCCTATACTAACGACGAAAGTCTTTGAGACCAAAACTATGTTATTATACTTAATATTGTACTTGAAAACTAGTGTTAAGGTACATAAAGTCGTTATACAGGGTGCTATTTTTAAGACAAGTCATACTAAACGGTCCAAAATGGTATTGATGGTGGGTGTAGTTGGCCAGCGTGGCGGACTAAGGTCTAAGCGCTTCTATTTCTGAGAACAGGCCCAAGCCCAGTAGTGGGATAGCAATGGGCTCATTATCGCATACTGAACGCGGTTTTATTTATAAATCTTTTTTTGACTGCCTCGTTGTTCTAGTGGTGGCAAGCGCGACTGCTGATGGTGAGGTCCTGGGTTCGATTCCCAGGTCGGGCAGTATTTGCAGGGTTTTTCCATTAGGAATTTTTCAGTAGCAGCCCAGAGTCTGGATTTGTGCCCGGTTAATGGCAATAGTCTCGCCCCCTATTTCAAGGGACTTAAACATAACTGGTGAAACGAGGGTGTACTAAAACACCCCTGCCGAACCCTTCGGGGAATACAAGGCGTGGTGTTTATGTTTATTTTGAAACCGAAAAAGGTAATTTTTTTTCTTTTTTGGGCTTTGTCAAGCGTATCGGTAAGAAGTGGACATTGAAATTAGTCCAGAAAAATTGTTGATTGAAGAAGTTGTTGAGAAGCAGCTGTGGTAGAGAAGGTGGGGAAGGCGGAGAACCACGTGGTGTGCGCAAGTTGGAAGTTGGAGCACTGGACTGCGATACGAGTTGACTTGATGAGGTGTTCAGAATGATTAGCAGAGTCAACAACAAGCCAAGCCACATCTGACGGAAGACACGTCACCGATCTTCCGCCGGTACACATAATTCCATACAAACATCTCACACCGTACACATTTGACCGAAGATGCGTTACTAAAATTCCTCGAGTAAATTACGCGACGGAAGATCGGCCACGTATCTTCCGTCAGATGGGGCTTGGCCCGAACCCGTTGTCCTAGGTGAACGACAAACGCAGTAATGCGACGCGAGGCGAAAATATCAAATAGTAGTTGTATGTACTTGTGGCCTACGTGGTCGCCTTAACCTTTTGAAAGCCAGAGCATAATCGCATCGGTGTACCCCCCACGCCAAGGTAACTGTAATTCCATCGTTTTTGTCACATATTTGTGACGTTGGCGTACAGGGTAAGCCTTCGTTTGTTTGTTAATCAGTGTGCGACAAAACGTGACGAAGTGCGGACTTGTTTTTTGCGCGACGAGACGCGACGCAGTGTGAAGTGAACTTAAAGACGTGCATTTGCAATCTTCCTTCGTTTTTTATTAAGTTTTTGCAGGGCTAAGTATTTAAAATACGAATTTTCTAGTAACAACACAGTATACATGCCCATGGTTAAATAATAATGAATTGAGGTCGCCGCGTTTGCCGCTCACGAATGACTACAAAATAGGATACACGTCGCATCGCGTCGCGTCGCTACGTGTCACATCTCATCTCTCACCTAGGACAACGGGTAAGAGATGATTCAATAAAGTTACAAAAAATTTTGCTTTTGATTTGGTCGCGTTTGAGCAGAGTCTCACCTCAATGTAAGCGCAGACAGGGTCTAACATGGAGCACATGAATACAAGGAACAGAGATATAGAGGGATTCCTCTATACTCTTCTGGCTTATGCGGGGTTATCGTCAATAGTGCACCGATCGGTATCGAACTCACGATCTCTGAATCGCAAATGCCTGTTGCCGCTTCATTACAAACTACACCGTTCAATAAAACTTGCGTTAAAACCGCCACCCTGTATAGTGACGGGGATGACTATTGACTATTATGGACGAGTTGACTATTGTGACTATATCGACTATTATGACTAATGCTTGGGTTGTCGCTTAGGCGGTGTTTTGGGCTTTAGTCGATCCCTCCTTACCTTGGTCAGACGCATTCTTTCGCATCTGAAAATGATAAATTAAAATTAGTGTTTATATTAGATTATTAAGACTGTAGATAAAATATAACAACATAATCAGCTCAATACTGTCCCACTGCTGGGCATAGGCCTCTTCTCAGAATGAGAAGGGTTTAGGCCTTAGTCCACCACGCTGGCCTGGTGCGAGTTGGCAGACTACACACACCATCGAGAACTTTATGCAGCCCTCTCAGGTGTGCAGGTCACGATGTTTTCCTTCACCGACGTCATATAATAAAAAGAGACAGGGCTAGTTTTAAACCTAGTTTTACTTAGACTATCTCTTGTAGATCGTACTTAAAAAGTTTAGACGCTTGTTAAAACCGTGTTTAACTTCAAACTACATTTGTACGGGTTTGCAGGGAACTTCGAACACTGATTTGTTGAGTACATATGGAAAATATTCACTCATAGTTAAAGTTATGTTTATTATTTAAAGTTCACAGTAAGTCAGTAAAAAGGCGATTCTTTCTTTAAAGTATCACAATGTTAAAGGTGTACTGAATTAATTAAAACTGTAATTATTGCTGTTCTGTTATAATTTAAACGCTCATAGCGGGCCCAAAGTTGTTTACCGCGTAAGCAGAAAAATGTACGTCAGTGAGACCGTACACTACATACATGAAAAAGGCACAAATCCAAACTCCGGGCTGCTACTGAGGAATTCCACACGGGAAAACCCAACAACACTTTGCCCGACCTGGGTATCGAACCCAGGACCTCACGATCAGCAGTCGCACTTGCCACCACTAGACCAACGAGGCAGTTAATTTTTTTTTTGTAATAGATAATAATTTAAACCACTTACGTGTCCAGCAACCCCGGTTTCTTGAGCAAGGCGTGCAGTCTGCGCATGTGGTCGGGCGTGACCCTGTGCGCAGTGGCCCTTGCGTGCGCGCCGCACGCCCGCATGCCGCCCGTGTCGGGGCCCGACGGGCTCATGTAAGAGAACGCGGGGTCGTCGCGCGGCGGGATGCGCGGGTGGGCTCGGCCCGCACACATACCTGGAATAGATAGGTACAGTACAACACAACTAAGGGTTCAACCAATAGTCACAAAATAGATAGGTACAGAAGTCAATCTGCATACAAGTGCGCTCGAGCAACGCACACATAGACACTGTTCATGGACACGATATCTCGGACCGTTTGGGACCAGAGTGCGAGTGAGTGCGAGCGCGAGTGTCATGCGCTTGAGAGAGATAGATATATAGATAGAGCACCGCCGAGCGTAGGTATGAAAAGTGAAGTACATACATGTGATTGACTTCTGTACCTATCTGTTTTGTGCAATAGTAGAGAGAAGTAGTCGGTCATTTTTGCGCCTTTCACACTTATTGCGTCATCGTAAAGATCATTTTTACTGCAGTACTAATAAACATTCGTGGTCTTGAGGTCGCACTCAGTTCGGAAATGATCGGTTTTACAAAGTTTGCCGATGCGACTTCTTAGGGTTAACCCACATCTGTTAGCAAGGAATCGCATTTTTTCATGTTCTATCCTTTTCTGTCGCTCAGGAACGTCATTTAAAAGAGCGAGAAAGACAGCGTGAGACCCTACACGATAGCACGAGACCGCACGCGATAGCACTCACGCTGTCTTTCTCGCTCTATTATACAGGGTGTTTGGCGCATCGTGTGCCAAATTGAAATGGTCGACTGAAGGGGTCATCTGCTATCCTTTCAGACCCCTTAACACCTCTCATGCCCTGTGGTTTTTTTTATTATTAAAAAATGACCTAAATTTTACATTCAAATACAAATTTAAAAAAAGATTGGCTCACTTTGCTCCAAACACCCTGTATGACGCTCCTGAGCGACAGAAATGAATAGATCATGAAAAACGCGATTCCGTACTGACAGATGTGGATCAACACTAAGAAGTCGCATCGGCAAACTTCGTAAAACCGATCACTACCGAACTGAGTGCTGCTTCAAGCGAATGTTTATTAGTGCTGCAGTGAAAAATGATCTTTACGTTGACGCAATAAGTATGAGTGGCGCGAAACTGAGGTACTGCCATTGGTTGAAAGATAATCTTAATAAAACACGACAGTTTTTGAAAATATAAAATTAAAAAAATATCTCAATCTTTGACCACTGTTAAAATTTACATAGTATAAAACAAAGTCGCTCCCGCTGTCGGTACGCTTAGATCTTTTAAACTACGCAACGGATTTTAATGCAGTTTTCAGCAATAGATAGTGATTCAAGAGGAAGGTTTATATGCCCCACATTAGTATCTACATTGCACCCGTGCGAAGCCGGGGCGGGTCGCTAGTAAATGATGATTTTTATTTCTGTAAATAAATCTGTTACAGACACTTTTACAAGTCAATGTAATGTTTTTTTAAGACTAGATGGCGTCGGCATTTCTCATCTGACTAGCTCTGAGAAGAAAAGCCGAAACAAACTCAGAGATCAGTCTCTTTTATAGTCCAGACATTGTGGTATAAAAACTATGCGAGTGTAACAATGTAGGGCAACGTCTGGAATGGCCTTTTGAGGAAAGTGCCATAGCAGGTTTGAGTGACCAATGAAATTGGTATTATTTAATTAATTTTCAGATCGAACAAGCAAATTCCAAAACTGTGCTATTCCGAGTCGATAACTCATTCAAAACTTACCAGTAATAAATATATCTTCTAAATGGAAGTAGTTAGTTCTTAGCGCTGCCAAGTAGAGGGCGCGGGCGGCGTCTGATGACAGCGCGTACCCCGTACCCGACAGGTACTTGGGGTACACGTGTCCGCCATACATGTAGCGGGGGCTGTACCTGTACAAATTAAAAGAGAAGGTTAAAAATACTGTGAAATCCACCTTGATAACATAACATCACGCCATGTACTCCCCGAAGGGTTCGGCAGAGGTCTTTTTAGTACACCCTCATTTTGCCAGTTATGTTTAAGTCCTACGTGATAGGGAGCAAACCTATGCCATTAACCGGGCACAAATCCAGACTCTGGACTGCTTCTGAGACATTCCTAATGGAAAAACCCAGTAACACTTTGTCCGACCTGGGGAGCGAACCCAGGACCCTATGCTCAGCAGTCGCACTTGCGACCACTAGACCAATGAGGCAGTTATAATATGTCGATGAAATATTAATTTCCTGTTAGATATAAAACATTGACTGTTGAAACAAGTGAGCACGGAGTTTGGTTTAGTGCCCAGTTGATGGCAATAGGCTCGCCCCTATTACATGGGAATTAAAACATAACGGCGAAATGAGGGTGTTACTATACATCTCTGCCCAACCCTTCGGGGAATATAGGCGTGATGTTATGTTATGTTTATTAAGGAAATATAATTATCATTCTTTGGGAGCATCGGAAAGAAAAGATAATAATATTAAAATTAAAATGTTAAACAATACTTACTGTTTAACTGTAAAAAAGAAATTGTAGATGAATTATTTTGGCAAATAAATGATACAAAACGAGTTTTATTTTTTCTAGGTACTTTGACTTTGGGGTGCATTTAAAAGAGTCCCCACGAGTGACCATACTTAAGCACATAGGGCGCCCCCACTGTGCAGCCACCCCCGCTACCAAACTAGCTGACTGGATAATCTGCACACCACATCATGAGCTAAGTCTCGTATAGCTCGCGGCGATACGAGAGAAGAAGCTGATCAATTATTGTGTTGATCAGCAGAGATTAAAGACAATCCGTCTTATTCCAAAACGCGATCTAAATTTAGTACTGGGATTATTACTAGGTTTAAACCATGACTAAATAAAACGTTATTATAAAATGAAGTTTATCACTAGTTCATGAACTATCTATGGTACTAAAGTTAGTCCACCGAGACCCCTAGTTTTACTATGGACTAACTGCGGTACTAATTTATTTGAGGTTAGCATTGATTATTATTGTGTCTTTTAATTTACAAATCATTAAAAATGGATATTAATATGATTGACTTGATGGATTTGGAAGATTTGGGTATGCTGGAGACGTCTTGGCGATCTTACAGACATCATCATCGTGTGAATCCTTTTGAATAAGTAGACAAAGATTTGAGATATAAATATACGTTTACAAAACGTATTGGAGAAAAAATAGTGGATGTTTTACGTGAGGATTTATCCCACGACCCTCACATTAGCACTGCTTACCTAATAATAATTGAAAATCCATGTTTTATTAACTTTTTCTTTTAAACACAAGTTTTCACCTTTTTTCTTTTGTTGTTACGTTTTTAATTGTAGCCCACGATTTAACCAGACACAACAACTACTCGCGAACAAATCACATAATACTAACAGCAATACTAAGAACAATGAATAAAAATAAGACATCCATTTGTGTTAATACACGTAAACGGTATACGTCCTTTATTAATATAAAGGACATAAACATTCCTCTCAAATTACCCGCCGTATGTACTTAATTCACTCCACTTCACGCTAGAGGTGTTAAAAATATGACAACTTGATTATAAAAAGCGCGTCAATTGTACAAGTTGTGCTCGTTCAATATATTAGAACCTAAACAAAGAACGATTTAGGACATATTTTTGTATTAATAAATAATTATTTAAGCATTTCAAGTGTTATTATAATATCAATATTTACATAAACGGAACGTTGCTTCAAATAAAGCCTGTATGAACGAATGAAAGAATGCCATTTTTGTTTCTTATCTGTGGATATTGTTTAGACCATGGACCTTCTTTGGTACTAGCTGATCCTCGAATAGTCTTAGTTTTGTAATCAGAACACATTTAGAACCTGGTATTAACGCTAATACCGTAACAATCCTAGACTTTGTAGTCTTGGTTTAAACCAGTACTTAAGCATTTTTTTGTAATAAGACGGAATAAGTTTTTCTGCGTGTTTAAAAAAAACTTAACTTAACCGACCCAGCTCCTGATTTTTGTCGCTGATCAAATATTAATTCTGCTGATCAAATATTAATGCCGCTGATCAAATATTAATTCTGTTGATCTAATATTAATGCCGCTGATCAAATATTAATGCCGCTAATCAAATATTAATATCGCTGATCAATTAATTACTTCCCTTTCTTAATTAGGTTGCGGGTGTGTTTTTGTGAGATTTATCTATAAACGCAACCACGATACAGGAGAAATCCTAGCTTGAAAGTAGATATTTTATTTTATACCTATAATTTAGTGCAAAGCAGTGATAGCCTAGTGGTGTGACCGTCGGACTACCAAGTCATCATAGGCCTCGAGGTAGAACCCAAGGCACGCACCTCTGATTTTTCGGATTCATGTGCGTATTGTATAATTATCACTTGCTTAAAAACGGTGAAGGAAAACGGCATGCCCGAGAGATATTTCTCGACGGCATGTGAAGCCAAGTCAGAGGCCCATGGGCGGCATAAACTGTGACACCAGGTTAGTCACTAACCACACGAAAAAAACACTGCAAAAATACTTACCATTTATTACTTGAATCCAGTACTGGTCTCGCACCACAGATAAGGTCACCGATCAACATATACTCCTTAGTATTTCGACCTTTCGTTTTAGTATCAAACTCTTGAGATCTATTCCTCAAATTGTCTATTAGATTTGGCACATTTATGTACATGTCGTCGTCTGTTTTCAGGATGTACCGAACTGAAAATTAAATAAATTGATTATACCAATTGTGAACCGATTTTAATGATATTTTATTTAAGACCGCTAAAAAGAAAAAAGTAAAAAATTTGAAGTCGGCTTTAATTTTGTTAAAATGATTTTTAAATTATTCGTTTGTCGATATTATATTATCGGCAAATGTGTTGCTAAGCGCAAAACTTGAGAACGGCTCGACCAATTCGCCTACTTTTTTTTATATATCCCTTAAGGCACAAGGAAGGTTCTTATGGAAAGTAAAAACATAAAAATTGCGTGGAAAATAGTAAAAACAACACTTATCTTTTCCCACTACAGGCCAATAACTTTTGACAGAACGAAGTCTGTCCGGGCAGCTAGTTACCCTTATAAAAAAGTATTTAATAATAAACTCACCGCTATTATTACAGTTATTAGTAATCCATTTCAGCAACATTATAGATTTCAATGTTAAATTATTGTATGAATCAATAAAACCTTCCTGAATGACGTCACCATACTTTTCAGATTCCTCCTCAATTTTATTCTGAATGGTAGAATCATTATCGTGCGTTGGCAACCCCAAAAGGAACACCACTTTATATTCCGGGTCAGTGTTGCTAGGTAATAATTTATCCTTCATTTTACGGAAATTTTTGTCACCTTTTAGCATAGACAATACCTTTTCTAAGCCGGGAGTGTCTTCATAGCCTTTTGGTGGTATTTTCATCACATTTGTATCATAATAATCATAATTTGGCTCAGTTTGATCTCCTATCTCTTGGTTCATATCAAACTCTGGCAACATTACGTCATCATCAAACCTCTTTTCATCAGGTACATTATCATCAGTCTTGACACTAACCAGATTGTCTTGCAACGCCTTAGCTAGTTCAGGCAATAGCCTGCTAAAGCTGGATATGTCTCTTTTCACTCTATCACTACTTATATTATTTACATCGTTCTCTGAATAAAGATCATATGTATAATTGTAGTTTACATACTTTTTTTTTACTGTGTGATATAATTTTGACATTTCTATATAACTTTTGTAGTTGCCCCAAGTTTCCCTGATAGCTACTCGGCGGTCAAAGTTGATAGTGGATGAGCAAACAACTATTAATAGGAATAGTTTATTTTTATTATCCGTAGGACATATATTTGTAGGTGCGTGTATTGTCGTTAAATTGTTCGGTTGTACGTATATTTTTGTGTCGCGATTAGTATGCATCGACCAGCCCGCGACTAAACCTGAAAATAACCGGTAAAGGTGAAAAAATCATGTCAAAAAACACAAAAAACATTGCTTTAGGGTACCTAATTACGAATATGGGAATATTGCGAAAATTACAAATTTCTACTAAACCAGACAATATTTTTTGCTCTGGCAACGTAATAATGCCAGAATGTGTAATGCAATGCAATGTAATGTTGCCAGGGCAAAAAATATTGCCTGGTTTAGTAGAAATTCGTACTTTTCGGAATATTCCCATCTTCGTAATTACCTTAAAGCACTATACAGCATGGCTGGTTATTAGTCGCTTTACATCCGAAAACCATGAACTCTGCTCATCATCCAGTACAACTTTTACTATGGAACAAACCCGGATTTCGTGAAAAAAAATCTGCTGTTCCATACAAAAGAATCAATGTTGTTTAACAAAATGTATGGAACAGCAGTTTTTTTTTTCACAAAATCTGAGTTTGGCTGACCGCGGCCAGCGCAGTCTAACCTCGCAAATCGTATGATCCGCGCCTTATATAGACCTTAAGGTGCCTAACGTTTTCATTAGCCTACTGTCCCTTCGATTTTAAATATAAAAGTAGTCAAATAATCTATTTAAAATCTTTTAAATTCCGATCCAATTGAACAATTTTACCTTTGGACAGCTGATCGTTGGCCTTGTTATAAACAGGTATGTACATGAGCACGCAGAACAATATCATTGCGGTGCAGAACAGAAAGAACTTCGCTAGGACGGTGAGTGTCGATCGCCTCTCCCGGTCCTCGAGCTTGGGAGAGGCGTAGGGCGAGAGGCGGCGGGTTTTGTCATATCTGAAAAAAAAAAGATGTTATCGGCAGCTGGTAACACTGGACAACGTTGGTAAAGGAGGGTAGTCGTCAAGATGAATTAACGTACCCGACGTTATAAAAACAGTGGTCATTCCACGGAGCAGAGGATTCTATGTCAAACAGGTTTTTTTTTTCTCATCTTCTGCTTGTAGATGGTCTTGCGGACCGTTTCTACGTAACCGGGCAGTTATTGGCGAGACCTGAAGGGTCTCCAACCAATGGGGACGAGAGTAAAATACTTAATCTAAGCTAACTACTACTACTGCTGCTAGCAACAACAGCACTAAGGGCGACCCCTAATGGAACTCGGACCTCGGCTTAGGGCGTTGCTTGCGAGAGGACTGGGAGGGAGACAGCTTGATGAGGGCTGAATTAACGGTGTGACTGCGGAGTCAGAAAGGACGACCGGCTTCGCGGCTACGGCGGGTGAGCACGGTGGATCAGGGACGGATGTCAAACAGAAGAAAATGTCTAACCTTTTATATATCATTAGCTTGTTCTTATTTTCTGATCTTGTGTAAATAATTATATTATGAACTAGCTTCTGTAACTAACCACTAACCCAAATATAAGTACTCTCAGTGGTGGAGAGGTGGAGAGTCTATGTTGGTTACATTTACTTTATTTACCATGCTCCCAATCCTGACATACTGATATTAGCTATAACTGTAATGATAGATTCACCCCTACAAGATTCTGTCGTCTGTCTTTTAAGGCGCGATTCCATTGGGCAAGTCTTGCATGCAAGTACGACGTCACACTTGCATACAAGTTGCTTGCATTGAAAACATATTTTCGAGAGTGCAAATGACAAAAACGTTCCATGTTCTTCACAAAGGACAGGTGCGTAGTACTTTCAACCGGCGTGCGTGTATGACAAGATGTATGAATGTGGATGAAGCGAAAGGAGTATGTAAGGATCGTAGCATGTGGCGTTCTATAGTTTCTGCCTACCCCCATGGGAATTTTACTAGTCTTCCTTTGACCCCCCCCCCCCCCCCCGAACGAAATCCTTGCTATCAATGCTTGCCAAGTTGACCAATGACCTTGACAATAATGAATGCCTAACCTCGTAGGTCAAATAAATAATTTGACCGAGTGCGTGGGAGTGACGAGATTGGGAGACATTCTACAAAAAATTACGTGGGTCACTGGGTTGACACATGATTCTCATAAAGAAACATAACATAACATCACGCCTGTATTCCCCGAAGGTTTAAGCAGGGGTGTATAGTAACACCCACATTTCGCCTCTATGTTTAATTCCCATGTAATAGGGGGGCGAGCCTATTGCCATCAACCGGGCACAGCTCCGGGCTGCTACTGAGGAATTCCACACTGAAAACCCAATAACACATTGCCCGACCTGGGGATCGAACCCAGGACCTCATAATCAGCAGTCGCGCTTGCCACCACTAGACCAACGAGGCAGTTATAGTTATACAGGGTGTAAACTAAATCATGTAATTCCTTCAAACCTCGTGATGGACTGCTGACATAGATTAACACTGCACGGGATACTTTTGGACTCATTTTTTTTACAATACGTGTGCTCTTTACCTGGGGCAGAAAAGTAAACATATGTTCTTAACGACAGGCATTTTAGCGCCCCGAGCGGTATGCGCAGTTATCGCTCGTCGCGCGGTCATTTAACTCGAAGCGCTAAAATGCCTCACGTTAAGAACATAACTATCGCATTAGGGCAACCTGTAATGATGGATTTAAGGTGTTATAATAATAAATAAATAAAGCACACATATTTACTTCTTGTTTTTTTTTACATACATACATAAACTCACGCCTTTTTCCCATAAGGGTAGGCAGAAACTATAGAACGCTACATGCTACGACCCTTACATACTCCTTTCGGAATTATTTTTTTATTGAATCCAAAATTATCCCGTGCAGTGTTAATCTATGTCAGCAGTACATCACGAGGTTTGAAGGAATTACATGATTTCGTTTACACCCTGTATACAGTTATAGGTTATAGTTAGTTACATGATTCATAATTATTGTAATCTTGATATCGACGTTCAAAGTCACGGTCAATTGGAAACACTTGGCATATCCTTAAGTAATAACCTTCTAAACTATTATAGAGTTAGTTGACACCCACGACTTCATTTGCATGACTTTACATACATACAATCACGCCTGATTCTCATTGGGGTAGGCAGAGAAGCAAGGTTAGTCGGAAAGGGGGTACTAAACCGAAAGGGTGTTGAAGTACCTATAATAAGGGATAACTTTTGTTCTACAACTTTCCCCAAAACTCGATAGTTTAAGAGAAATAGCTTTTCAAAGATTTCGTAAAAAATATGCTAAAATCTATCTGTCCATAGCTATGATCAGCTGTGTTTACAATTTAAGTCATATTTGGGATCACGGATTAGAAACTTAATTTTCTGAATTCATAACTAAAGCAGGTATGTATTTTTTTTTTGAAAAAATTAAAATATAAATCTTTTTACATGCAAATAAAAATGATCGAATTTTGATATTTTAACACGCTTTAAAATAGTCATCAGTGATACTTTAGGTGGCCCGCGGCTTAGTACCCCCTTTCCGACTAACCTTGTACAACTTCCCAACATCAGTGCTCACACCGTTAATTCAGCCTTCATCAAGCTGTCTCCCTCCCAGTCCTCCCGCCAGCAACGCCCTAAGCCAAGGTCCGAGTCCCATTAGGGGTCGCTATTAGTGCTGTTGTTGCTAGCTAGTCATGATGTTAGTAGTAGTAATAGTTAGCTTAGGTTAAGTATTTTACTCTCGTCCCCATTGGTTGGAGACCCTTCAGGTCTCACCAGTAACTGCCCGGTTACGTAGAAACGGTCCGAAAGACCATCTACAAGCTGTCGAATACAAAAAAAAACGGAGCGCGGCATTCCATATCGAACAGCCGAAGAAGTCTGACCTTTTATATCTGACTAGCTTGTCCTTATTTTCTGATCTTGTGTAAATTGTTATACTGTGATATATTGTGAACTAGCTTCTGTAACTAACCACTAACCCAAATACAAGTAATCAGTGGTGGAGAGTCTATGTTGGTTTTATTTACGAAATACCCGCTTTACCTTCTGATAAGCAGACACTGGTCCAAACTGTAATGCTATACTCAATTCTATCAAACTCTTTAAATGGTGTGTGTCTGCGACATATACAACTTCCCAACATCAACCGTTGGGCAGTAGTCCGCCAGGCATAAAACCCGCCCGGTTGGAAGATCCCTTTTCGTTGGAGGTATTCCATACCTCGTTCCTCCACACGACCACTAGATCAAGAAGACAGTCAAAAAGTTCTTAAACATAGTCAAAAGTACATAATCACCTGTGCGACAGTATGGGGCTATCATCACTATCTCTACCAGACGGATACAGTCGATCATCGTCATACCAATGTTTATCACCATCCATGTATTAATCTGAAGCAAAACGTTACATTAGAAAAAAGTTTAAATAAAACATGTATCTAAGCTGCTAACAACTTAGGCGCCCCGTACACAGTCAATCTCGATCGCGATCCGCGATCAAAATCAATGATCGCGATCCAGATTGATAATGTACGAATTAGATTGACGGAACGGAACAAAACAATCTGGATCGCGATCATTGATTTTGATTGCGGATCGCGATCGAGATTGGCTGTGTACGGGGCGCCTTAGGGTATCGTGCCCGGACTCCCGATCCCGGGAATTCCCGCGAAAACTGTATCGGGAATCCCAGGACTGAACTAAGTTGGTGCACTAAATGATAAATGACGACTCATTTGGTGCAGTGCCTGAGCGATTGGCTTCTGCGCTACGGGTCGTGGGTTCGATTTCCGCACGGAATAAATATTTGTACGGCCTATAAAATCAAAATCATACATTTTTATTTCACATAAACCAATGCAGGTGCTTATGAAAAAGTCGAATTTAGATGCACGGTTCCAATTAGTCGTTTCCTATGGAGAAGAGCCGGCATGAAACTCCATGGTTACTCTTTTAAAAATAATATCTTTAACAATTACAGAGTACAATGATTTAGAATAGTGAGAGAACAAAGGAGTCCTGACCACAGACCAATGAGTAATGTAGTACAAAAATTAACAAATAAAATAAAAACTATATGAATAACAGTAATTTACAAATTTATAGATGCAGGTCCACAAAGTTCTCACATTTACAAAAGTGAAAAGGAAGCTCAACTATATAAAACAATTGACATAATTAAATGTCATCAAAACAGCTAAAAAATCATTGTCTAAATAATTGTTCCGGGTTTGGATGTTTGTGCGTGTGAAGATTTGTGTCTGTAAACGCACCCACGATACAGGAGAAATCGTAGTGTGGGGCAACGTATTTTAAAAAAATATTAAAAAAAAAAAACAAAAAAAATATTTTTATTTGCGTAAGTAAATAAATCTGTTACAGACGCTTGTACAAGTCAATGTAATGTTTTTTTAAGACTAGATGGCGCCGGCTTTTCCTATCTGTCTAGCTCTGAGAAGAAAAGCCGAATCAAATGTCATGTAGAGTATACATATTAATTATATAATTCAATTATATATTTAATATGTATACTCTAAGAAAAATAACTATGTTTATTTTCTTAAAAAAATACTTTGAATCGCTCTCCTGTAAAGTAGGTATATTGGCGCTTTAGTCTTTTACCTTTCCACTGACTAATGTGATATGCATGTCTACTTAGTAATTAAATTACGTGTTGATAATTAGTTGATATTGAGTAGGTTCTAGTAAATTGTAACCTGTTTAGGAGCCTTAATTCTGGATACCTATGTAAATTATCGAAACTATAACAGACTTTTGATTGTATTCGTTGGATTTATAGAATTGTGTTGTATCGAAAGTGGTACTATGCGTGCCAAATAAGAATAGCACTGTCAAGAATTTTGTTCCGCAATACTCGTGAACATCATTACCAAAGTGTAAGGTGTGCAAAAAAGTAAATAAAGAAATTATATTCAGTTTAATTATTTTTGGTATTTCTTATCAATTTTACGCCAAATTAATTACACAGTAATTATATTATTATTATGGCGACATATTAGGGTGACCAGTAGCATTTCGTGAAGTTAACTATATATATTGGTTCATTTCTTTAATGAATACTGTTTTCAAATATTATTAAATTATCCAAAATTACCTATTTATGGAATTCAATAACTAACATTTTATAAAAATGAATGTAAATAATAATGAAATCTATGAATAAAAAAATATAACATTTTTTTTTTCATAGTATTTTTTTGCTGTCAGTACCAATTCGACAGCTATCGTGTGAAGTTGTAGCAAGCGCGATCCTATTCTTATTTGGCACGCATAGTAGATTCGTTACTTCACTTTGGTAATTATGCGCCTATCGAAAATGGTAGATTCGACAGAATGTACGGGTAAATTTCTGACGTAAATTATCAATATAATATAATACTAATAGTAGGGAAAAGGCTAGGCAGAACATAAAAGGAGAAACTGACTGACTGATCTATCAACCCACAGCCTAAACCGCTGGGATTAGAAACTTGAAATTTTGACAGTAGGTACCTTTTATAACGTAGTCATTCACTAAGGAGGGATTTAACAAAATTAATCCCTAAAGGGTAAAAAAACCACGCAAGTGAAGCTGTCGGCAAAAGCTAGTCTTCTTCTTCTTCTCCCTAACCTTATCCCACACTAAGTGGGGTCGGAACACCATGTAATTCGTAAATCCATGTTGTTAGAGGTTTTGACTTATTGTTTTATGACCGGCCGCCTGCCTGACATCAACCCTCCTTGCGGGCAAAACCTAGTAAATTATAAAAACGCAAAGGCTAGTATTTTACGGGAAAATATTTGACGGGATAATAAGTTAAAATTGCTAAATTAAAAACTACCATTGATAAGTAAATACTGCAATGGGGGAACTAAAGATGGTAAAAAAAACATACATCGATGTTATTGGTGATGTTCTTCACAAAGAACAGGTGCGTGGTACTTTCAACCAGCGTGCGTGTATGACAAGATGTATGAATGTGGTTGAAGCGAAAGGAGTATGTAAGGATCGTACTACGTGGCATTCTATAGTTTCTGCCTACCCCCTTGGGAAAAAAGCGTGAATTTATACAAGGTTAGTCAGAAAGGGGGTACTAAGCCGAGGGCCACTTAATGCATCACTGATGATAGTTTTAAAGAAACAGTTAAAATTTAAAAATTCGATAAAAAAAACCATGATAAAAATATTTTTATTTTAGTTTTTTCAAAAATTCTTCATCCCTGCTTTAGTTATGAATTCAGAAAATAGAGTTTCTAATCCGTGACCCCAAATATGACGTAAAATGTAAACACGTCTGATCATAGCTGAGGATAGATAGAATTTAGCATATCTTTTATGAAATCTTTGATCAGCCATTTCTCTTAACTATTGACTTTTGGGGAAAGTTGTAGAACAAAAGTTATCCATTATTATGGGTACTTTAACACCCTTTCGGCTTAGTAACCCCTTTTCAACTAACCTTGTATACGTACGTATGTAAAAAAAAAAGTTAATAAATTATTGATTAAAATGGCATGTTATCAACATTCTTGTAGTTACAGGAAAGGCTATTACAACCGTTTGGACAATGTTTTGTTTTCTATTCTCAATCTTGTTTCAGTCTTTTTAGTAAATTACTATTAAAAAAAAAATTCAGACCTGTTTTTGATTTTTTGAATTATTTTTTAAGGTGTGTGTTCAATAAGGAAGGTAGGTATAGGTATAACGGGCTGGTGTCGGCAACTCCACGTCTGAGCGCGTATTTTGCGTATATGGATAGTATAGATGACTTATTTATGGAAATTACTTTAAAACAGAATAGTGCACAATGACATGTCAGTCGTTTGTATGTACGTCACAGCAGCTTATCTCAAAAACGAATATTAGAATTTATTTAAAATGAGAACATTAGTAATGGCTCACCTTGTATTTATAAGGTCAAATATATAAGTATTAGAGAAAGTCAGTGACACTAACTTCTTTTTATCTTACATTCAGAGAAACTTCACATTAAATATAATGGTTTATTAAGTAATAACCATAAACAAGTTTATAACTTGTTTTTATAAAACTTAACATACCATCACGCCTGTATTCCCCGAAGGGTTGGGCAGAGGTGTATAGTAAACCCTCATTTTGCCGTTATAATTAAGTCCCATGTAATAGGAAGCAAGCCTATTGCCATCAACCATGCACAAATCCAAACACTGGGCTGCTACTGAGGAATTCCACACGGAAAAACCCAATAACACTTTGCCCAACCTGGGGATCGAACCCAGGACCTCATGATCAGCAGTTGCGCTTGCCACCATTAGACCAACGAGACTCAAAACTTGTCATTTATAAATTAAATCATCTACTCATAACAATGGCCCATGTGCTAATGAACTGCCCGGAGGTCGCCATATATGGGGCGTATTACTTCGGCAGCCCAGTACTCTCCTAGATATCTAGCGAGGAAGAGTTGAGATAGATCAAATAAGATTAATTCCCAAAATAAGCGCACAAGCAAGCGTTTGGAATGAACCCTTGACATCCACCAATATGAACAATTGTAACCTGAATTCTTTTTGATAACTTTTTATGAATTGGTGACACACCTTTCATGCTATTCCAGCAAAAATTCTGTATGTATGTTGTGTGAACATATTTAGCTTTCATCGATAAACACAGTATATCGACCTTCATCACAATATACTTTCAGCTCATTTAAATACTTAAAAATCGTAAATACGCGCTTTGGCGAAGAGTTCCTGAAAATTGCCTGCTAGATTATGTGTACTCCAGCATAAGCAGGGATGTACTGTTGTTAAATCGCATTTCATTTAATAGCAGTATTGTTTAGGCCCTATACCTATACCTATAATCCCAGCTTGCACCACTAACATTATGAATTTATTTTCCAGATCTCAATTTGATTATCACTTGCATTAATGATGAAGGAAAACAATTTGAGGACACCTGCACTCCTGAGAGGGCTTCAAAAAGTTCTTGATGGAGTGTGTAGTCTACCAGCCCTCACCAGCCAGCATGTTGGACTAAAGGCTAAAACCCTTCTCATTCTGAGAAGAAGCCCATGCCCAGCAGTGGGACAGTAATGAGTTGCATGCGGCAAGTTAATTACCAGTTACCAGGCACTTAAAACTGTTACTACTGAGAATTTCTTAATCAAAAATACAAAGAAACTCTTTGTTAAAAGCTTCTTGTGTTGTACACTAATTAGTCCTTCTTTTTATTGTTTGTTGAACTAATAGCTGTGGTCATTACAATGGTAGTGAAACCTAAGTATAATTTATTGAATATCTCATGAATAATTCATATTAATGTTGGCATAGCTTCCTATTATGAATGAAAACCTATTAGAATTACAAATTAGCTAGTAAATAAAGCTTACACAATGCGTTATGTGTTGTACTCTTTAAATATTGTGCCTAATTTCATGTAATTTGTCATACAATTGGAATTACAGTGGGTTTATTTTAGGAAAACGCAAAAATGACTAATGTTGAGAATTGTTTGTTAAAGAGACTAGTTTTGTGAAATAGTTGCTTGGAATATTGGGTAAATTGTTGCTGAGTATTATTTAACAATGATGTTAATCAGTGGAATCTTGTTGGAATAAAATCACATGACATTAAGCACAAAAAAAGACATAAATATTATGATTTAAATGATAAGTACTTAACCTCGTTTTTTACGATCAACTCTCATATATGACCATAGGTAACACTGTAGCGATAAATAGGTAATTAAATTAGTATGTATTCTGAAATCTGGGACGTCGTGAAGTTCCAATGAAGAGTGAAAATTAAATATAAATAAACAATATCTTCACATATGTTATGTTTCCGCTTATTACTCACCGTTTAATAGCCACTAGGCACTAAGAGTAACGAGATTTAGACAATTAAAGGTTATGTTAGTATTTTCAAACACTTTAACACTATTAACATTAATTAAATTATTATTTTACAATGAAAACAGACTATCACATTAAGTTTGATCCAGCTGCAGCAGCCATTTGTATAAATTGCTAATGTTGCCCAAACCTCGAAAAGAATTTACTACCATCTGGTGGTAGTAACTTTTTTGAATTTATTTATTTCCCTTAATAAATGAAATATAATTATATACTTGAACTAGTACAGAGACAAAAAATAATCTACAATTACTATGTATTCAAACTTTAAGTGCCAGGATATGCTGGTGACCAAGTAGGAAAGAAAGGACCGTAGGATAGAAAAAATATTATTTTTATAAACGTTTATAATTACTAAACTACTAAAACTTGATAGTACTGGCAACTTTATTAGTAAATCGCGTTTCTTTCTATGCATCATGCATCGATTTAATGGTAATGGAGTGAAACTACTTTAATAGTTACTATTTTTTTAAATACCTAGTAATAGTAATTTTAAGATATAGATTGCGTATTTAAAATAAAGCGAAGCTTCAATATGGGTTACTATTATAGATAAATGGAGTTATGAAATGTTTTTTTTTATAGAGTTATATGTGTGAATGTATGAAAAGGAACGTGATCGTATTTACAAATTCATTCGTTTCGGTAAAAAATTCTTGTGATTTGTGAAAGAAAAATATAAAAATGTCTTCAGGAGTTACAAAGCGGCAAATTCTATCAATGTACAAGTTTCTTCTGAGAGAAGCAGACAAGTTTCCCAATTATAATTTCAGGTATATCCTTTTATTATGATTTGAAATTACATAACCTATCTCGGCACAAAAAAAATAATTAGGTTACTGAAGAAGTAATTGTTGTTCGCTGGAAAAACGGCAAAAAAAACCGCAATGAAGTAATTAAAAATACAAATATCCTTTTATGAAAACCTGGTTTTTTTGCGTACTTATTATCAATAATTTCATCATCTTTCCACAAATTCATTGGCTAAGAATATCTATCCTCCAATCTATTTCGTGGGTGACGGAGGCCGAAAGAAGACCTTGTTGACCGGCGGTTAAAGCAGCACTGACCACCCGTACCCTCATAATATCATACTAAAACTACAGATTTAGTGTCGAGCCTGAGGGGACCTTGCTAATTGGCTAATGTTTTATCCACGACTTGAGCTACTCTCGTCAAGTTCGTTACTACATGACAGCAGAAGTGGTGAGATGGAAATTCTTCCATGTCAGATCAGTATGTTGCATTTTAGACAGGGCCGTAGCAAGACTGCGGTCCCCGGGCAGTGCTTGATGCTGTGCTCTCGAAGGGCCCTTTATCTGCTACTTTGGGTGCCTCAAGCCCCAGTTGTAGCCATGGATGTAGCACTGATCATAAATTAATGTATACCTTATGCCTATGTAAATTTTAATGTCCTGCTCATTGAGTTATCAAATAGGATTGTTTGACAAGGACTGATTATTGAATTTGTTAGAGCAGGTCAGTGACACTTCTTGCAATATTTTCAAAAGACTATGTTTTCCCATTCTTCCTACCGGGGTTGTGGAACATGCATTAGTTAATCCCACGACCCACACCGTAGCTCCTCCTCGGACCACAGTGAGGTTTTAGCCATTAAGAGTCTGGCTTGAACCGTTGCCTTTCCCAGGGCGGATGTAATCCAATAGGATTTCTAAATGAATAAAAAAGTCCCATCATTAAGTCCCTTGTTAAATAATCTGTAAAACATGTTAAGGCATATACATACATACTTTTAGTTTAGTTTAGTTTAGTTTACCTGGGCTGTATCCGCACTTAGCCTCTTGATTGGGCCATTGTGCGTGTTCCGTCTTACCTTCCTACTCCAACCAACCTAGGTCGTCCCAGAAGGTTAGCAGCCTTTTCAGGCTGCTACAGGCCTCCGGGAGCGATGCTGGTGATTGAAGAATCCGTGCCCGTTGTTCGGCCACGCTCCTGCATTCCATAAGCACGTGCAGCGGCGTTTCTTCTGTCTCCATGCATCCTCTGCACAGGGGACTATCTGTTACACCTATGGTGAATAGGTGCTTGTTTAGAGGGCAGTGTCCTGTTAAGATTCCAATAATCTTCCGGATGTCGCCCCTTTTAAATCTGATGAGGTTGCGGGACAATCTTTTTGATGCTACCGGAATCGCATTTTTAGTTTGCCTGCAGCCCTCGCTGTTTGTCCATTCTAATAAATGGGTTTCTTCTGTTTTTGTGCGCAGCCATGTTTTTATTTGGGCCTGGGGTATGGGCAGTAGCGGCTCCGGTCCGTACGCTATTGTTTTTGACCCCATTTTGGCCAGGTCGTCCGCTGCGTCGTTTCCGAGCGAGTTGCTGTGTCCTTTAATCCATTGCAGAGTCACTTTATTTGTACTTGCGATGGACTGGAGACTGTTGTGACATTCCAGTACAAGGACAGAAGTTATGGTATTGTTTTGTAGGGCCTGAAGTACGGATGCACTGTCTGAGATGATTTTAATTTTTTGGTCTCTGACGTCTCTGGCTGCAACCGCCTGTGCCGCTCTGGTGATGCCAATACATTCCGCTTGGAATATTGTGTTTAATCTGTCTAGGGTGGTTGATATTTTGATATTTAAGTCATTCGAGAAGACGCCTGCCCCGGTACCGTGTAAGGTTTTGGAGCCGTCTGTGTATATCCTAACTTCGCGACTGCCAGACCTGTCTTTTATTTCTGCGTTGAGTTGGATATTGTATCTTCGATCGAAGACGTGGTGACATGGTGTTCTGTCCATGGGCGCCTCAAGAAGAGGAAATTCTTTCAAGACCCCTTGCAGAACTTTGGAGTGAGCTGTTTCTATGTTTACTTTCCATAAGCCGTTTGCTCTAAGTCTTAGGGCGGCTGCCCTCGCTTCCTCTTGTATGACCAGATCTAATGGTCTCAGGTTGAGGAGGTACTCGATTGCGGCTGATGGGGTGGTTCTCATACATCCAGTAGCAGCTACACTCGCTAGGCGTTGTAGGCTCTGGAGTTTTGTTTTTATCGTGGTCAATTGTGTTCTGGGCCACCATACAATTGATCCGTAAGTCATAGAAGGTCTGATGACTGATGTGTATAGCCAAAGTGTTATTTTCGGATTGAGACCCCATTTTTTACCAACAAGTCTCTTACACTGATAAAAAGCTATGCAGGCCTTCTTTGTTTTTTCCTCTATATGATTTGCCCAGTTCAACTTGCTGTCAAGTATGACGCCCAGGTATTTCACTTGTGTTGATAGGGAGAGTTTGGTGTTAAATAATTTTGGTAGTTGGAGTTCTGGTAACTTCCTTTTGTTGGTGAAAAGGATAAGTTCTGTCTTCTTCGGGTTTACTGACAGTCGTTGCTCGTCACACCATTTCTCCACAATCTGAAGGGCCGACCGCATGACCTTACATAGGACGTTTTCGGCGTTTCCATTTATCAGTATTGCTAAGTCGTCTGCATAACCAATAGTAGTGTAACCTCTATCATTTAGCTTTCTTATGAGGCTGTCCACTACTATGTTCCATAGAAGTGGTGATAAGACTCCCCCCTGAGGGCACCCTCTAACCACCTTTGCCCTCGTGGTAGTATTCACCACTATTTGAACCGCCCTTTTACTTACCAATTCAGTGATCCAGCTACGAATAACTGGTTCTACTTTGAATTTTTGTAGGGCGTGGTTGATGCTGTTGTGCATAGTTTTATCAAAAGCCCCTTCTATGTCAATGAAGGCGGCAAGTGTTGAGGATTTGTTTGTGATAGCCATTTCTATTTTTTGCACCAACTTGTGTAGTGCCGACTCTGTTGATCTGCCTTTCCTATAAGCATGTTGTTGGGGATGTAGCGGATTGCTCTCTAAAACTCCGTCCCTTAGGTGTCTATCTACCAGTCTTTCCAACGTTTTCAGAAGGAATGATGTTAGACTGATGGGCCTGAAGGATTTAGCGTGTGTGTAGTCTTCTTTACCTGGTTTCGGTAAGAAGATTACTTTCGCCTCTCTCCATGCCTTGGGTATGTATTTAAAGGCTATGCAGGCCCTGTAGATCGGTAGTAGATACTTAGTAGCCAGACCGGGTTGCCATTGTAGTAGTGCTGGGAATATCCCATCCAGCCCTGCGGATTTAAATGGTTTGAAGCTTTTCAGGGCCCATTCTATTTTGTCCGCAGTTACTAAATTACTTGCAACTTCCCAGTCTAGGCTTGTTGGTGTGCAGTGGAGCTCGTCAAACCACTCGAGGTCTGATGTGATATGACACCCTGGAAAGTGTGTTTCCAGCAGTACTGCACTGGTTTCATTATCTGTGTTAGTGTAAGTGCCGTCTTCCTTCTTAAGTGAGCCCAAGAGATTGAGGTCGCCTTTAGCCAGGATTTTCTTTATTCTTGCGGCTTGGTTGGTCGAGTTGATGTTACTACAGAAATTGCGCCAGGCCTCCGTTCTACGGAATCGGATCCGCTTCTTGTAGTATTTTTGTGCTGCTTTGTATTTATCCCAGTCCTCGATAGTTCTGGTGTTTTTCGCTCTATTAAAGAGTGTCCTGAGTCCCTTACGCAGTCGTTCCAGTTCTGACCCCCACCAGGAACTCTTTTCCGGACCTTTAGGTGTAACTGCAGGACATGCCAGTTCATAGCTCTCTAATAAAGTCGCGGTTAGGATCTGTATGGTTGATTCTATGGTGTCTGTACTAAGTGCTACGTCCGTTAGTCGTGTGTCACCTAGTGCTTTGGTTAGCAGCGTTATGTACCTTGTTATATCTGTCTTACGGGGGTTACGATATGGAACAGGGTCGGTTAATTTATATTTTATTTGGAAACATACGCGACGGTGGTCTGCAAAGGATGGCTCATTTGACACGTGCCACCCGTCTATGAGGTTTGCCGCCGCGTGTGTTGCCAGAGTGATGTCTATGATAGTTTGGTACCTTGAGCTTACGAACGTCGGTTCCGTGCCTCTGTTCATTATGTTAAGGTCTGTTTGAAATAAGTATTCGGTAAGTAACTCACCCCTTTTGTTTGTATCCTTACTTCCCCACAGCGGATGATGTGCGTTGCAGTCTGCGGAGATGATCAAATCCCAGTTGTGCGTCTCGCAGTGTTGTACCAGCTCGGTTAGTTCCTTAGGAGGAATTTCGCCCTCATTTGGCATGTACACTGAAGCTAACACCAGGACAGTTTGTTTTTCTGTATAGATTTTCACTGCGGTGAGGTCTCTAGAACAGAATTGGTTAAGCAAAATGGTTGTTATGGTTTTGGGCATAAAAATGCACGTTCTCGGGTTATCACAAGTAGTATCTAAAAGTAATTTACCACCGATGTTGTTTAGACCGCAGATCCTTTTGTTTCTGATCCAGGGCTCTTGGATCAAAGCGACGGTCTTGTTGTCTACCTCCAGCACCCTGCGCAGAGTAGCCGCCGCTATTTGTTTGTGCTGGAGGTTTGTTTGGACGACTTTTAGTGCGCTAAGGGCTGCGTAGGACGTCATCTTCGTCGCTACTATTGCCCTCGAGCTGCACCGGCGAGTTCGTCTCCATCTCGCTCGGACCCTGTTGGGGAGCTGATGTGGACGGCTTTGGGGTTGAAGTCCCCTTAGCCGCAGACTTGCTCGTCTCTGCCGTCTTGGTTCCGGCCGTCTCTGCTTCCTCCGAGGAGAAGAAGCGGATGTAGCCACTGCCTGACATGTGGGCTACTCGGCGGTCTCTTTCCATAATGGTCGGCTTTTGGTCCTCAGGGATTCCAAGGATTAGGTGTACTACCTTATCCTTGGAACCTTCCTGAGATGACTTCTCATCCACCGTCATATCATAGCACTGCCAGGAGTCGACTTTGTACCATGGGTTCTGGGCACAAAGGACTTTGTGTAGTGTGGCAGCGTCGGTGATACGGGTGTGGATGAGGAGCCCTGCCTTGAGCCTCTTCTTGATGTCTGACTGTCTGATGACAGTCAGAGTGGTTCCAGGTATTGGAGAGGTCATTGTTTTGACTGCTTTTTCCAGCCAGCTGAGAGCGTTCGCATCCTCACACCACATCGCTAGTACCCCGTCCATAAGGAAAGGGCGTCCGCGGAAAGATGGAGCCTGCGCGCTTGGAGATGATGGGGACAGGACCGCTTGAAGGATACTATCATCGATAGTCTCCTTAAGCTGGTCCGCCTGGGTCTGGGAGAGGTCCCTTGGCGGAGCGGTGATGATCGCTACCCTAAGGTGCGACAGACTTGCGTCTGCGTAGCTCACCGCCCGCTTTGGCTTCGCTTCGGTTTTCGCGCGTTTGGCCTCCCCTCTGGGAGACTGGGTTTCGTCCAGGCGAGCTCGCTTCGAAGAAGTTCCTTCACCCGAACGATTCCCAGTTCCCTTTTGTTCCTTTTCAGGATTTGAGGGGGCCGTCGCAGCGATCCGCCGACCGCGATCACCTCTCGGTCTGCGTCTCCTTTTCGGCTGGCTGGTTGGTGGTAGTGGTGGTGGTAGTGACTCCGTTCCCCTCTGCGTCGTTTCCGACTTCGAGGAGGTGGACGGTACCGGTTCGCGCTGCGTTTCTGCTGCTGCGTCACCTGTCACTTTTGGTGATGTGGTCGTTTTGGGCTGTAGGGTCTCCCTTCTCGCGCGCCTGTTGGGGCGACTGCGTTCTGTTTGACCTTTCAGCCCTTGCTTGTGTTTTGTTGTCGCTGTGTCCCTTTTGCAAGGGCGCTTATGAGCGACAACTGTCCAGTTGGACACTTTGGCGGTGTCCGTCGCCGAGGGTAGGGCCTCTACGAGGCCAGAAAGAGTTAGGCTTGAGCCTGGAAGTTGTGGGTTTTTAGGTTTGTTATCTGAAGTGCACATTTTGCCTCCCCCAGAATACGAGAGGCAGACTGAGCCCGAGGGCTCAGCGAGGGATTCTCCACCATCGGTGGTACCCTCCTGGGGTATAAATTCTGTTAGATGTGCCGACATTTTTATAAGATTTGGGCAATTTGGAAGTCTTGGCGGGAGGCCAGATGACCGGACTTCGAACACACACTACCTGCCCTTGGTGAGTGTGGTACAACTTTTAGGGGGTATTTAGTACCCCAAGGCTATGTGGGCCTGGGTGTGGTGTTTGCGCCGCCACGGTTCGGCTCTACGGGATTGGGATGGGAAAATTGGGATGGAAGGGTTGGGATTTTTGTTTGCGACCAGAGGTTTCTGTTCTGCCAATTACAGAAGGTAATTGGCCAATAACGGGCGGCAACCTCGGGAAGGATAGTCCTCTGGTCTTGTTTGGGGGATCTCTACGACTTGCGCTACTCTCCAAACCATTCGCCAAAACCCTGCATCGGACAGATGCAGGGACTAGGGGGATCGTCAACCAACGTCGGTTGCGTTGCCTGACCATGCCCCCGCCCATACATATATACTTATACTCACGCCTGTGATACCAAAAGAGCGTAATCAAAGATATTCTCCTGTTAACGGAGTCTGTACACCCTAGCCAGTTTCACCTCTAATATTTAGTCCCGTAGGTGGCGAATGGATTCCCATCATTCAGGCACAATTATGATGCCATGTTCTTCGCCTCGTACAATGCCAGGCAAGGGAAGGAGATTGTGTTCTTAATCCGTCCCTTCCACGGACTTTAAGCTGATAACAATGATAACTTTACATAGTAAAAAACAAAGTCGCTCCCGCTGTCTGTACGCTTAGATGTATTAAACTACGCAATGAATTTTAATACAGTTTTCAGCAATAGATAGAGTAATTCAAGAGGAAGGTTTATAAGCCCCAAATTAGTATCTACATTGCACCCATGCAAAGCCGGGGCGGGTCGCTAGTGGGTTATAAGATAAACTTACCATAGAATTTCTTGTTGACTCTTCTACATGGAGAGATTACTAACCAGTTTAGATAAGTTGACATAATCTTGGTAAACACTTATAAAAACAATACCAAAACATGACGTCATAAATATTGTTTATTTTTGTTACTGATAATGTTATCAACACATTGTTTTCAAAGTTATTTAGGTTCAAATTAGTAGCAATTTGAAGGTTGCGATAACCTTCTTATTAGTTTGACCTCTAACACCTATTATAAAATAAAACAAACACTAGGTATTCTTGTGTCTATTTTTGTACCTATCTCAAAAACTACAGAATATCAGACATGATATTGTTCTGCCCAGTTTAAAATTCTCCATACTTATATTAAAATAGCGGCCCGTCCCGGCTTCGCACGGGTGGGCATTTTTCCCGTTTTTGCAACATTTTTCATTTATACTCCGCTCTTATTGGTCGTAGCGTGATGTTATATAGCCTGTAACCTTCCTCGATAAATGGACTATCCAACACAAAAATATTTTTTCAATTCCAACCAGTAGTTCCTGAGATTAGCGCGTTCAAACAAACAAACAAACTCTTCAGCTTTATAATATAAGTATAGATATATTAAAATGTAGAAGGTTATCAAGTTAAAATGGTAGTAATTCTTTCTCTTGACAAGTTGTTAGTTCCACGGCTATTATCTGACTCCATGTGCATTGCTTAAAACGTTATAATTATAGCATAATATTTGTGACGCACGACATCCAAGTAGGTTGCTGCGTTCGCAAAGTAAATGTACGGTTGTTGAGACCGTACATTGTCACGGGGTGCCCTGCGTAAGCGACGAACGCGATCAAGACTACGGCACGGTAATATTATAATAATATTACCGTGACTACGGCATTCCCTACTAGCGGCCTATGTAACGAGACGCGACGTAACGCGTATTTGTTCCACGTCGTGTCGCGTCGCGTTTGTCGCTTACGCGGGACACCCCGTCAGTGCAGAAACATCAGCCTTACCTGTACATTCCAGACTGTGTTTTGCTGTCTCATGTGATGCGTTGGCTGTGTTTGATGTTGATACAGGATTCGTTTTATTATGGTTAATTATATACTTCTTCTTCTTCCTGCCCTTATCCCACACTAGGTGGGGTCGGCACAACATATCTTTACATAGTATAAAACAAAGGCTAAAAAAGGCAAACGCTCTCGCTGTCTGTACGCTTAGATCTTTTAAAGTAGGTATATGCAACAGATTTTAATTTAGTTTTCAGAAATAGATATAGTGATTCAAGAGGAAGGTTTATATGCCCCACATTAGTATCTACATTGCACCCGTGCGTAGCCGGGGTAGGTCGCTAGTATTTCATAAATCCATGTTGTTAGAAGTTTTGGCTTATTGTTTTATGACCGGCCGCCTGCCTGACATCAACCCTCCTTGGGAATACTCATTGCGCCGTCGCGCGGGTAACCCAATGCGCTTGCTGATATTATGCACTGGGTCCCAAAATGATATGCTTGTAAATCTTATTGCCGACAACTAAGCAGACTATGTTCTTCTTGGTGGAGTATACTTGAAGTTCCTCGACCCACTCATTCAGTTTTGCTAGGGACTTTGGTTCTGACACATCGTAAACTAATATAGCACCGTGAGCGTCTCTGTAAAAACTTGATGTCTATGTTCTGTATAGCTCCATATCTCTGTATGGTTAATTACATACATGTAAGTAAATAAAGGTTTCCTCTTATATTTTCCTCTAATCATTGCCGGGGAAGCCCTCCCACAAACGGAAACGACGTTTGCAGACGTTCCGCCGATAATTTAAACGGGAATTTACATTTTTGCTTGCGATAAATTTTCTATACATAACAACACGCCTGTATTCCTCGAAGGGTTGGGCAGAGGTGTAGTAGTAGTAACACCCTCATTTCGCCGTTATGTTTAAGTCCCATGTAATAGGGGCGAGCCTATTGCCATCAAACGGGCACAAATCCGAACTCCGGGCGGATCGTGAGATCCTGGGTTCGATCCCCAGGTCAGGCAAACTGTTATTGGGTTTTTCCGTGTGGAATCCCTCATTACCAGCCCAGAGTTTGTATTTGTGCCCGGTTGGTGGCAATAGGCTCGTTCCCTAGTACATGGAACTTAAACATAACGGCGAAATGAGGGTGTTACTATACACCTCTGCCCAACCCTTCGGGGAATACAGGCGTGTCACTCCAATCAGTCACCATAAGTTGTGTTTCAAACCACAATCTCAATTTGCAATCTCATTCTTCTTTTCGTGTGGTTAGTGACTAACCTGGTGTCAGAGTTTATGCCGTCCATGGGCCTCTGACTCAGCTTCACATGCCGTCGAGAAATATCACTCAGGCATCCGGTTCCCTCACGATGTTTTCCTTCACCGTTTTTAAACAAGTGATAATTATACAATACGCACATGAATCCGAAAAGTCAGAGGTGCGTGCCTTGGGTTAGAACTCGAGACCTATGACTCGGCAGTCTGACGGTCACACCACTTGGCTATCACTGATTTTTGCAATAAAACACCTGAAATACGTTTCGTCTGCAATTTTCAGAGCATACGCGTTGAGAAGAGTGAAGGATGGTTTCAGAGATAACAAGACACTAACGGACCCGAAACAAATCAAGAAGCAATATGACTTCGCCACGGAGAACCTCACTATTATAAGGCGACAGGTAAGCATATATTTTAGCCGACTGCTCCAGAAGGGAGGGTCATGTTTTTTTTACGGTCTAATGAACAAATATACAATAAAAATAAATAGTGTTAATTCCGCGAAAACAGTTGATCAAGCCTGAATGCAGTATGCAGCACCGCCCTACCGCCCGCAAATATATGCAAATGCAGAAGGTGCGATTAATAACATGCACGACGCGGTCGACGAGTCAACATCTCCTGAGGATGCCCCGTGGAGGGGAAACACGTGTCGTATCAGTTTGATTTGTTTGTATGTTGCATGTTATTAATCGCACCTTCTGCATTTGCATATATCTGCGGGCGGGAGGGCGGTGCTGCATACTGTATTCAGGCTTGATCAACTGTTTGGCGGAATTAACTCTAAATATTGTTATTGTATATTTGTAGGTCATGAATTTCCGCAAAGTAACAACTGATTCCATCATTTATCTACGGTCTAAAGAGGAAATAGTCTCATCTGCACTGTGCTACTGACGAGGGTTATGGCCAGCACACATCAGTGGAAGGCATGGCAGAATGATTTAAAATTTATTAATGTATATTTTAATACTTATCTAATCGAAATAAAGTGTACCGGGTGTAAAAATACCCTTAACGAAGCCGAGAGCCACGTTTTCTTCCCATCATTACGAAGATTTTTTCGTATTGGGCCATACCTGGGAACTGACTGGTTATGGAGATATTGAATATCAAAGTCACCATATTTTTGAACGTTTTTCACGAAAACTAAGTTTAAATGTTATTACTAAACATTGTTCTATACAAACATTATCAACATTTTCGAAATGTAGGCACAGTCTGCTGCGCGCGCGCTACAATTAAAAGCTGTTTTTTAATACCAAAATAAAAGTTGTTTCCCAGCAATTATTTCTGCTGTATGTTACTTAGTTTTATGTACAGTATGCGTAGACTTCGGCTTCGTTAAGGGTATTTTTACACCCAGTATCTATATTTCAATGCTCGCAGAGCGGCAGGAGGAAATCCGCCGCGATGCTCCTCCATACTTAGAGGTCGTTAATTAAACTTTATTCCGATTAGGTAAGAATTAAAAATACATTGATAAATTTAAAATCCTCTGCCATGCCATCCGCCGGTGTGCGCTGGCCTTTGGGCTACATTCGGCCAAAAATAGCGCTTTCATCCATACATTCGGTGTCGGCCAAAACAGACCAAGTTTTAGCTATAGCCGATGTTTATGTCCAATTATTATATTCTTGTGCATTTAAAGTAATTATGTACCTTATTGTTATGTTTCTTTTTACAGATAATAGTTGGAGATCTATACCGAACTGACAAACTAGTCATCGAAAATGTGAAATAAATGATGCTGCAACAACTTGAATGTGTATTTAAAGACATCATCACAAGCAATTCCAAGCTGATCTTAGAGACGCAACATGTTCCACTGAGTAGTTAAGACTTCAAATCTGTATTAACAAATAGCTCTCAAGTGAGAGATCCATTTACTGTTTTCTTCGGTCTTCTTCGGCCAGCGCAGATTTGTCGAGGCGCAGCGCAGAGCATTTTTCATTGCCAAACCATTATGGACTTTGCTAGCGTTTAAATAAGATTGAAAATCACCTTTCGTTTCTAGTCGCTTCAATGCTCTCGGAGTCTCGGGGACTGGTAGTTGTGTTAATTGATATTCGATCTTATTACAAAGCATACAAAGATGATAATACTTTGGCAGTGAAAAATGCCCTGCGCTGCGCTTCGCCAAATCTGCGGCCGGCCCTAAGAGTCAGTTTCCACTAAATGAAAAAATCCTCGAGAACTTATTTCTTGTCACTGAATAAAGAACTGTCTCTGTATTGCATTTGAGTATAAAATCCGACGCTCGGGTACGCTCGGGCATGCGCGACGTAACGGTTGATGTCTGCGTCGGATTTTAGGCTGGTTTTAGAATCACGCTGACCGTCGGCGCTGACAGCTGAAACGTATGAACTTCTAAGAAGCGTTTTAGAATAACGCGTAGCTATCAGCGCGTGCGGTGGTCAGCGGCCGTACGTATTTTTGTGCGTCTGTACTCCGCAGTGATCAGCACGATACTGGAACGTCTCGCGCTGAATCTCGGCGCTGACTAGCACGCGATGAGCTGTCAGCGCCGATGGTCAGCGTGACTCTGAAACCAGCCTTATACTTAAAGCCAATAATGATACAGTTCTTTATTCAGTGACGTCAAAAAAGTGTGCGAGGATTTTTCCATTTGGTAGAATTTGACTCTAAGCCTTCATAAATAAAACAGCTCTTATTTGAGAGATCTTCCAAGAGGAGCTATCGTATGTATTCTATACATTTGACAAGTTTATTTTTAAACTAGCGACCCGCCCATCGCACGGGTACAATGTAGATACTAATGTGGGGCATATAAACCTTCCTCTTGAATCACTCTATCTATTGCTGAAAACTGCATTAAAATCCGTTGCGTACTTTAAAAGATCTAAGCGTACAGACAGCGGGAGTGACTTTATTTTATACTATGTAAAGATTAATCTCAGTTCATATAAAATCTACACTTAATGAGGATCTCTCAAATGAAAGCTGTTTATTAATATATCGGGTGTAAAAATACCCTTAACGAAGCCGAGAGCCACGTATTCTTCCCATCATTACGAAGATTTTTTGGTGTTGGGCCATACCTGGGAACCGACTGGTTATGGAGATATTGAAGGTCAAAGTCACCATATTTTTGTGTTCTTCGCGAAAACCAAGTTTAAATGTTATTACTAAATATTCTTCTATACAAACATTATAAACACTTGAAATGTAGGCACAGTCTGCTGCGCACGCGCTTCCATTGCGCGCTACAAATAAAAGTTGTTTTTTAATACCATAAAATAATAGTCGTTTCCCAGCAATTATTTTTGTTGTATGTTACTTAGTTTTATGTACAGTATGCGTAGACTTCGGCTTCGTTAAGGTTATTTTTACACCCTATATACGCTGTTTTGATATGATATGAGATAGTGATTTAAAAAAAAAAAGTCTATTGTATAAATGTACATTTTGACAACTCCACTTAAGAGGTTGTTTCAGTTTCACAGCTGTCTCACTCTAACTAAAGGTCTAAAGAGATTTTAGGCGATATTGAAAAATGTATTCAATAAACACCCTTCAGGATAACCTTATAAATATTTGAAACATATTTTTTGTCTCGATTTGTTGCCTAGAAAGAGAAGAAAGAAAATTTATGTCTTTTGCTTTTTTTTCTATATAATTCATGTATGCCGCGAATCGGCAAACGTAGTGTAGGACGTCCTGCGACTAGGTGGAGCTACGATATACGTAGGGTAGCTGGCAGCGACTGGAGAAGGAGAGCCGAAGATCGGGCTCAGTGGCGTGCTTTGGGAGAGGCCTATGTCCAGCAGTGGACTGATGTAGGTTGATAATGATGACGATGATGGAAATAAAACTATTGTTTAAATATTTGTGATGACACTCAGATGGTGGATACACTGAAATTCTACAGATTACATTTTTCAATATTACCTAAAATCTCTTTAAATATAAATATAAAAAAGACTCAATGTTAGAGCGAGACCGCTGTGAAACCGTAAAGGCTTCTAAGATCCTGCTTTTCTAATTATGTTAGACAAATATAATATAACTCTTCGCTCAATGTGATTGATATTTAGTGTAGTAACAGCTGAAGCAACACCTAGGTCATAGAGAGTATAGTCCAGCTCCCTCCACTAGATCTCAGATCCTCCTGCGTGGAAGGCAAGCGTTCCACACGAAAGAAACCACAAGAATCCTACCCATCACTTGATATAGCAGTAGGCCGTATGGATTTCGTCATGCAATAATTTTATCCAATACTCGAACTATGGTGAATACAAGGTGAATCCGAATGCGTGTAAATTCTTCAAACATCGTGATCTACTGTTGACACTGATTGACCCTGTATGGGATTGTTTAAGACAAGAAAAAAAATATAAAAAAGACATGGTGTTTTTATCTGTCATTTTAGCGCCCCTAGTTAACGGACTGCGCGGAGCGATATCGCGCTAGTCGTGCCCGTTAGTTGTCACAATGCTATTCTATTCATTTAAGCGTGGTAAGACTAGAAAACATTTTTATTTTCTTTTAATATTCAGGTGGTTTAGATACGATCACTAGCCAATATTATAAAACAAAAAAGGAAAAAAGAACATTTTTTTTCTTTTTACATACATACATAAACACACGCCTTTTTCCCATGGAGGTAGGCAGAAACTAACACCACATGCTACGATCCTTACATACTCCTTTCTCTTCATCCACATTCATACATCTTGTCATACACGCACGCCGGTTGAGAGTACTACGCACCTGTCCTCTGTGAAGAACATCACCAATAACATCAATGTATGTCCTTCTAGGGCGTCCTCTACCGGCGTTTCCACTGACATACGCCTTATAATTTTCTATACCAGTAAAAGATCATGTGGTTTTAAGAAATTACAGGTATTTGTTCGTTAAATTTAAATGTTATGTAAATAACAGTGTAAGCTGACTTTTATTGCCGACTGTACCTATGCCTAGTAGCAAATTCGTACAAGCACCATTTTACTATGAACGACATAAGGTTTAAGACCCCAGAACACATCCGGAATCCGAGATCCGGTTTATTTTCAGCCCGAATTGCGTTCGACGTTTTTAAAACGTTGTAGTGTGTATAATTATCATAAAATTCTATGTATTATTTAAATGCATTTCAGCTACGTGTAATTAAGTTTTAAGATTGATTAGTGTAAATAAATAATGTTGAAAAATTGCTATTTTTATTTCATTGTTTACTATTATCTACGAAATCATCACAAAAATAATTCGCGACAGTGAAAAACCAATTTAAAAAATAGCCCAAGCTATAAGCTATTTAAAATTGTTTACTAGACATAGATGGCACCACTGTGTGATGACGTCATAACACATTAAAGGCCCGCGCCCTCTGGCGGCACTGCACGACAAAGGATTGTTTAAGCTGAAATAATTTTAAACCTTATTGTAATACCCTTTATAGTTAGAGAGCTGGCCATATGATTTACTGACAGGTATGGTCACCGTCTGCTGAGCCTTGAATACGATAGTAGGTAGTGTCCCAAGTCGCCCCGTAACGGTCCGCGAATTTCAACGTGGTATTTTCCCCCAGGGGGGGGGGGGTTCCGGAGGGGTAAGCCAGTGGCAGATTTACCTGCAGGCTGAGTAGGCTGGCGCCTAGGGCGGCAGATTTTAGGGGCAGCAAATTTTTTGTGTCTGTAAATGCACGTGAGGAGAACGTTTAAAAAATAAAGCAATCGCTTGGTAATTATTGCCTTTCAAGCGTCAATGTGGTTGTGAACTAGGGTATCGAACTGTAGAGGCCAGTAGGGGCGGCAAGATTTGAATGGTGGCAAATGTGTAAATCCGCCACTGGGGTAAGCAGACGCGTTCTCTATTACAGGAGTTTGAACACCCAGTGCCATAGCGTGAAGGGAGCCATGAAGTCGGGCGGTGCAGATATAGGGGGCGACGGCGAGCTGTCTCGCCGCAGCATCACGTCATAGTCATCAGATCAGATAAATGTATTGTCATCGGGACTACATAGCGTCGTTTTGCAGTGAAAACCTCGTAATTGCAATGAACATAATTTTACAGGAGGAGATAATAACTGCCTGTTAAGAAAAAGTATGAAAGCGTAGATGTAAGGCTCTTCTGTTTTATTATCTACTAGCGACCCGCCCCGGCTTCGCACGGGTGCAATGTAGATACTAATGTGGGGCATATAAACCTTCCTCTTGAATCACTCTTATCTATTGCTAAAAACTGCATTAAAATCCGTTGCGTAGTTTAAAAGATCTAAGCGGGACAGCGGAAGCGACTTTTTTTTATACTATGTAAAGATTCATCAATCTATTTCATCTAAGAGCTGTGCACGTTGCGTTCTTAATATGCATTACAAGGCTTTTTACCCAACAAATGAATGACAAAAAATGAATTTGTGCTTTACGAGGTTTTCACTGTCCAGCGACGATAGGTAGGTAGGTAGGTACTTATTTACACAAAATTTCAAGTCATGTATTATTTTGAATCATTTTGCAATCAACACAGCAATAGGGGTACCTGTCACAGAATTTGCACCGATTTTTTGCTTAGTTGCGAGAATAGGGTTTCGGGGGCGGGAAATTTATTGTTAGCTCCGGGTGGAAGAAATACACGCAACGCAACTGTGAACACCCACGCTTCGCCTCTGGTATTTAGTTCTATGTAATAGATGGTAAGCCTATTGCCATTTATCGGGCACAATTATGGTGCCAGGTAAATGGTGTGGAGGTGTAAAGTCATGGATGTGAATGGTGTTAAAGTCAAGCTTGGTATTCGGGATACAGCGGGACAGGAGCGACACAGAACATTGACATCAAGTTTTTACAGAGACGCTCACGGTGCTATAGTTTACGATGTGTCAGAACCAAAGCCCCTAACAAAATGAGTGGGTCGAGGAACTTCAAGTATACTCCACCTAGACGAACATAGCTTAGTTGTCGGCAATAAGATTGACAAGCATATCATTTTGGGACCCAGTGCATAATCAGCAAGCACATTGGGTCACCCGCGCGACGGCGCAACGAGTATTCCCAAGGAGGGTTGATGTCAGGCAGGCGGCCGGTCATAAAACAATAAGCCAAAACCTCTAACAACATGGATTTATGAAATACATGTTGTGCCGACCCCACCTAGTATGGAATAAGGGGAGGGAGATGAAGAATTATGGAGCCAGGTGCGCCTTACGACTCGCTTGCCCGATGACGAAAGGGAATTGTATTTTTTATCTATCCCCCCACGGAGTTGATCTTGTCAACGAGATAAAGATTTATTACTTACTAGCGACCCGCCCCGGCTTCGCACGGGTGCAATGTACCTAGATACTAATGTGGAGCATATAAACCTTCCTCTTGAATCACTCTATCTATTAAAAAAAACACATTAAAATCCGTAGCGTAGTTTTAAAGATCTAAGCATACATAGGGACAGACAAACAGCGGGAGCGACTTTGTTTTATACTATGTAAAGAAGAAGAAGATTAGGTATATCAGTGATAGCCTAGCGGTTGAACGCTTGCCTTCCATGCAGGAGGATCTGAGTTCTACCCGGCCCGTACCTCTAGACTTTTCGAATTCATGTGCGGATCAGTATTTGATTATCACTTGCGTTAACGGTGAAGGAAAAACATCGTGAGGAAACCTGCACACCTGAGAAGGCTCCATAAAGTTCTCGATGGTGTGTGCAGTCTGCCAACTCGCACCAGGCCAGCGTGATGGACTAAGGCCTAAACCCTTCTCATTCTGAGAAGAGGCCCGTACCCAGCAGTGGAACAGTAATGGGCTAATTATGTATGTACCTAAAGTATTCTATCGAATTTTATGCGTGCAAGCCAATAATTCAGCTGTATCATAACCCAGTGATCGATGTTATGGCCTTTTTTTTAAAGAAAAAACCGGATACCATCCGCGAATTTGTAAATACAAAACATTTGTATTGTTAGCGATACGAAGTACACTCAAGAACAATAGAGAAACTCGGTTTTTAAATGCTTTTTTTTTTAAGAGACAATGGTGCAGTTTCTTTTGTGCATAAACTAAACTTTATTTAGACTATTGCCATCTCTTTCACTCTGATAAAATAAGAAAGAGACGGACATAAATAACAGCTGTCAAATTTAGTTGAACTAAATTTAGACGACACGTCGGAACGTGCTGACTAAAGACGGTAAAGTTCAAGGCGTAAACTAGTTTGACATCTCTAACTTAGTTCTTATCTATCACCGTCCTTTTTTCGCGCCGACTCATAGCAAAAGATAGCAAATCTCTAATGTTAGTTTAGTTGGTGAATAAGATAATCGGCGCCACTGGTGTCGACTCTGTTGCACATTTTGACAGTACTAAAGTAGACTAACCGCAACTGTCACTTTATTTTTCTATTGAAACAGAAAGAGACAAACACCCTTAGTTTAATTTAGTCCTATCAAAGTGCGCAACAGAATCGACACCATTAACTAGTAATCTAACCAGAGACCGACGTAGTGGACTTGGATTAAAAAAATAATTGTAGCTGTTGTCATTGTATTATATTGGTTTGTGGTAACAATAGGCCAGGCACATGCAAAGTTCTAATTGTTTTGTTCTGTGGTGGTTACATTGGGCTAATGCATTAGGCAGTAAGCTCGAAGCCCGCCCACTGTTACACGGAATTTTATGCAGTCTACGTACAACAGAATTACCTGGCATTCTGGCCTAGGCAAGTCTAGGGATATGTCGAATGATATGTAACGTAACTACTCAAAGTTACACCCCATGTTTTCATTTTGAAAAATCGTTTTACAACACCAAAACCCCACTTATTTTTTAAACTGTCAATATTTGACGATGATCATTCCATATTCTATTCTATAAATAAAAAATGTAGTTAATATGATTATATTATTATAATAATAGACCTGATTTTAGGAATAAACTTACCTACACATAGTCTGCGCGTAAATGATAGTCACCGCTTGAGGTATGAGAGCGGCGGGAGGGGGGGTGCGAAACAATAGACGCGCTCTGTCAGTTTGCTTTGTCTTGTCTACAGCGCGCACCCCCCTCCTGCCGCTCCCATAGGTACATGCAATTTAATAATTGTTTGTAGGACACTGGTGCCTATTCTATTGTGCTTAAACTAAACTTGATTTAGACTATTGCCATCTCTTTCACTCTAATAAAATAAGAAAGAGACGGATGTAAATAAGACCTGTCAAATTTAGTTCAACTAAAGTTTCCATACATAATTATTTAGACGACACGTTCGAACATGTCGGCTAAGAACACGGTGAAGTTCAAGGCGTAAATTAGTTTGACATCTCTAACTTAGTTCTTATCTATCACCGTCCTTTTCTCGCGCCATCTGTTAGCAAAAGACAGCATTTCTTTCATTTTTGTTTAGTTTGTGAATAAGAGAATCGGAGCCGCTGTTTCTGACTGTCCATTCTTTCACTAAGGTATAGATGTCTTAAAATAATAAAAGCAATAAGAATCCCTTGCATTTTACGTGCGATTTAATGACTTAGAAAAAGGGTGAAACAGTAAATTTTACTATTTGTTCTTATAGCAAGATCTGCTCACCTGTACTGGTTTGTAGCATATCAGTATTAAACTGGCGATCATTTGAAATTATCGCGTTTAGCTGGACAGTCAATGTTCTAGTATAATTAAAAAAATGATTATTTTTATTTTGGGGCTCCTCGCCACGGCATCTGCTGGTCCTGCGACTGATAACAAGGAAACTTATAAAGATCAATGTATGTATTTATTTCTTTAATTTAAAATTGCCCTGAAATGTTTACGCCTTTATTTTTACTGCACGTATTGCACGCATCGATGTTGCACGTAAAGTTTATTGATAACTTAATGAAAGAAACGAGGTTATATTATTAAGTTATTTCTGTTTATTGGGACCGCTAAAACAAATGGTCGTATGCAGGTGTGCAGCTTTTTACTGTGATTGAAAATCGTCAGTTACATTTGTATTTGAGGTAACAGATGATTTTCGAACGAAGTAAAAATTTGAAATTCGAACGAGTTTTGCGAATTACGAGAATGACAATATTTTTTGTGAGCTTGCTAGATGAACTGAATAATATAATTAACTCTTTTTCTAGCGGGTGTGTTAGAAAGATTATACAGGGTGTACTTAAACGAAATCATGTAATTCCTTCAAACCTCGTGACCTAAAGTGATGCATTTTAGCGCTCCGAGCGAATTGGGCGGCTAGCCGCGCGGTCATATAACTCGAGGCGCTAAAATGCTTCACTTTAAGAACACATGTTTACTTCGCGTAATATTTTTTTTATTGAATCCAAAAGTACCTACCCCTTGCAGGGTTAGTCTATGTCAGCAGTAAATCACGAGGTTTGAAGGAATTACATGATTACACTCTGTATATCAAACTTACGAAAATTATTGTCGGATACGTAATTTCAAACTCGTACTAACATGGGTAGGGGGGCTAAAAACGTCACATTTGGTGAAACATATTTCGTTTCATATCGTAATCATAACTGCAAGTACACTGCACATCCAGTCGCAACTGCCAAATGCAACTTGAAGGCAATTACGATGTAGTCAATTGCGTAACAACTGCCGACTGGCTGTGCAGTTACTTGCAGTTATGATTGCGAATATGAAACGATATGTTTCACCAAACGCGGCTCAATTGTTTTGCAGACAGCGGTTCTGGTGGTCGAGGAGAACACAAACTCGTCGATTCAAACAATATAAGTATAATATATTCACTTATATTTGAGGCCGCGAGAGCAAGAACGGCCTATGTACTGATTTGTCTTATTGAGATATACAAAGAAATTAATTTTGAAATTTTTGAGTAGGTATTGTTTTTTTTTGCCGTGAAGGCTTTCAGTTTTCAATGCAATAAATGTGTTACTAATGCCAATCTCTTGGTAGCTCGAAATATCAATGTTAGGCCACTTTGCTTCTTTATAAAACAGAATTTTGACGCAGATAGGTTATTTAAAAAAAATGTTAGGTACTTAAGCCGTTTTTGCGCTCGCGGCCTCATTTGTATTAGATACTAAATACTACCTGCGAGCAAGTACCTACTTGGTATTTTTCGAGTTCATCAGCCTGGAGCGACAAGCGTATCGTGAGCTCTGATTTGTATAAGACGTCATAATGTCGAGAGATCAAGCTGCAAGTCGGTTTCTACTCGACCGATTGAAATGAAGGATGGCTTAAATGGTCAAAAATTTATTGAATAATAAATAAAGAATACTACACTTATTGTTCCGTGTCATAAAAGTAAATGGCTACTCTATCTACAAAAGCGCATCTTCATAGAATCATATTCGTTGCTGTACGCTCGGGCAGGGAGTTGTCTCATAAGCTATTGAGATCTAATCTCTTTTTCTATGATCAGTGTCAACCATCTGGGGGGCATGTGCCCCCCGCGTGCCCCCCTTTAAATCTTGGCTGCTCTGCTTATAGAGCCTTGTATCGCAACAATCATACGATAAACTGTAGGTACTTTATAACGGAATACAATGTGTAATGTTTTAACCAATGTGTCGGTAAAGGCAGTTTGTTTTCAAACAACTTCTTACTGCACGTGTTTTTGCGCGAGTCGCGAGTTTTTATACAACTTATAGCAAGCGTATTTTGCGATAAACGTAATGCCACAGAATGTATTTTATACGCAAAGTCGACTGGTCCTTTCCTCCGCGACTTAAATTTTAGAAAGGACCACTTTTTTTACTATAAGTACCTAGGATATGGAATCACCTTTTCATCTGTTAAGTGTCGTTATCATTTTAAGAGTATCTGCTGCAATCGTGTATGATAAAGGTCAGCCATCTTGGACAAATTGACGATCTACGCTTCCAAGGAATAGAAACGTCACTGACAGACAATTGACATATCCAAACGATAGGTCACGTGATCCGTAAATGTCATTCCCGGACAATCATTAACGTTTATAATCGAAGATTGTGAATCTGTCGGGATTTTTTAGTTTATTACAGTGTATTTTGTGGTAGTTATTAAACCAAATTTAACTGTATTGAATTTGACATATTGATGACGTTGTGTAATGCAATACCACAAACTGTCAGGATATACAAGGCACTCTGTAGTCAGTTGGTTGTTTAATGAGTGTCATGATGGACGTCACGAAAGCCATACATGCACGTCGTGCAAGCATCCAGTACACTTAATAGAAAAAGAAAAAAAAACACTTGTTTGGGCATTACCCGTTGCGCCGGTTATAGTTCCAGCCCTGATAGATTCTTCTTCTGTCTTTTATGGAATCATCTCTTTGTTCCCAGATTGCACGGATCCAAGGACACTGAGAAACCACGCAGCGTACACAGAGTGGGCCGACGCCTATTCTTGCACCAGGCATAGATGCCAGCCAGGAGGTCGAAACCTTGCTATATACACAGTTGGGTAAGTCACTTTCACCTAGTCTTTTCGCTACTATGTTCGGATGCAAAAAGGCTAACTAGCCCCCTGACTCGGAAGTTTTTGATAAGTTAGCTGTCGAACTGTGGTTACCAAATCAATAATTTAATAGGGCTTGGCGCTTGGCAACAAGCGCGCCTTCCTGACATCTCATGACATTGATTACACCCGCTACACCCAATTCATATACCCCCAATTATCCTGCTCTAAATTAACCCTGCTATCCATGGGCGTATTCAAGGTGAGGCAGATAGGGCGCTTGCCCCACCCTGGCACAGGAAAGAATAGTTGAATGATATAGATTCAGTCAACTTGCCACCCATGTCCACAGAACGATCGTCCAAAATAGGCAGACCAAAGCCCGACTCCTTCTATACTTATTTGGACCTCAAAAATAAGGTTATGGGGCAAAATTGCCCCATAATCCCATTCTGCACTTCCAGATTTATTGAAAAGACAAATATTTACTGTCTGACTCAATTTGCCCCAACCTGAACAAAATCCTAGCTACGCCCATGCTGTCATCATAAGTGGACACTTCTAATAATTTATATTTATTTCCGTCTAGATGTAAACGTGTAGAAGCGCCCGAGTCAGCCATTGAATGTGAAGAAGTTGTGGAAGATACCAACATGCAGTTTCCTTACTGCTGCACAAGACTCAGGTAATTATTATTTGCATCAGATTCACGTATCTAAGAAGTTAAAACTCTTTAGATGCTGATTTAATTAATAAAAATACCAAATGTATAAAGTCGAAGGTGGGGGGCACGTGCCCCCCTATTCGAGTACGCGTGCCCCTCTCCCCTAGACAGTCGACACTGAAGAAACAAATGGAGATTATAGATCCTAGAATATTTCATGAGGTTTCTTGCCCATCTGGTATTTGTGCCCCTTTTCCACTCAGAAATAAATCATATATCCGCTCTTGTATAAAATGATGCCACTTAATTGATGATGGATGTCAGTCTTCGATTCAATTGTCAAGATTTTCAAAGATATCTATTAAATGTATGAGAAATACATTAATGATGTTTCTAAACGACTATAGTAGTTCGTGTCTGACCCACACATAGCCGGTGTTTGTGTTTCCGAGAAGAAAAGAGACACAACTGTTTAAAAAATACAGGTATCGAGACCGTTAAAAATAAACAATGAAAAAATGTTGAAATGATCATAAAATCACTGTCTCACCAGATGTCTAGTAGTAGTCCGTGGTGAAGTATGGACCAGGGTGTTGGGTCAGCCATGGGAAGTGCTCCCCGCTGCGCCCTGGAGTCACATGTACAAGATAAAGAAGCCGCCGCCAGCTGACTCCAGCTTCCTCCCCAAGTAAGTGCTTTATTCACTATCATCATCAATAAGTCCTATTAAGACCTAATATGTTTCACGTCCAAGCGGTCGACTAGTCAACATCTCCTGAGGATGCCCCGTGGAGGGGAAACACGTGTCGTATCGGTTTGATTTGTTTATGTGTTGCATGTTATTATTCGCACCTTTTGCATGTGCACATATCTGCGGGCGGGAGGGCGGTGCTGCATACTGCATTCAGGCTTGATCAACTGTTTGGCGGAATTAACACTAAATATTGTTACTGTATCTTTGTACCTAATCAACATCAATTCGCTTGTTTTAAACATAAATATGAGCATAAATTGCGATCTTGCTGAGCATGGGGTCCTAGGTTCGATCACCAGGTCGAGTAAAGTGTTATTGGGTTTTTCCATTAGGAATTTGTCAGTAGCAGCCTGGAGTCTGGATTAGTGCCCGGTTATTGGCAATAGGCTCGCCCCCTATTACATGGGACTTGAACATTACCGGCGAAACGAGGATGTTCTAAAACACCTCTGCCGAACCCTTCGGGGAATGTAAGGCGTGATGTTATGTTATGTTATTACGATCTTGTGCGGAAGCATGCTTAAGCGTGCTTCCAGTCCGCCCATACGACGGGGGGCACGTGCCCCCCGCACCTTTAAATCCACCCTTGTCTTTCTTTACCTTTTTCTAATTGACACTGAAAAGTCCACTGCTAAACATGGACCCCCAACGATCGCTTATATCGCCAAAATCACCACCTATGGCAGACGGAGCAGTGATTACTAACTCAACTTAACCCTTTAGGACCGAAGAACAAGGACCAATATACGAGCTATCAGACCCAGAGGCTGACGGCGGAGGAAAAGGGACGCTTCGTACCGGCAAGAAGGACAAAAGTGATAAATCTGACTGCAACAATGAAGTCGTGCCCAGGGCGAACCCGTCGCCAGATATCGTGGTAATGAATGAACGTGATGGAATTACTAGACTTTGTTTTCAGGTTGTAATGAGCGTTTTGACCTGATCAGTGTTAGTGACTTCGATTTTCTGGTGTAGTAATGTTATTAGGATTTTTGGTTAAGAAATTCTTGGCAGCAGCTTAAAGTTTTGCCCAATAAATGGTAATAAGCTCACCCCTATTACAATGGGATTGAGAGTAAAGTGTAGCGCCACGACATAGAATAGAATAGAATATACTTTATTGTACATCAAAATTGTAACACAGCTCTTATACAATAACAAACATTAAAGGGTACAATGGCGGTCTTGTCGCAGACAACCTTACACATATCGAAAATTTCGGCGTGATGACGCCTGGCAATGCTTTTAAAACTACTCGCGACACACTAGGCTTAAATTCAGCATGCTTCTTGCCGATATAGGGGCCAAGCAACATCTGACGGAAGATACGTCGCCGGTCTTCCGTTGCGTAATTTACTCGAAGAATTTTAGTAACGCATCTTCGGTCAAATGTGTACGGTGTGAGATGTTTGTATGGAATTATGTGTAGGCGGAAGATCGGCGACGTATCTTCACGTCACATTTCAGTGCCCAATTTCTCTAACCAATGCTACACCAATATCGTCATCGTCGCAATGAAGCTTCCACATAGTCCTGTAATGATCATTTTCATAATCACCCATCTACCACTCTTGGTAGACGGATTCGTGATTGCAATTAGAGGGAACTTACTGCTCATCATCTTGGTCAAAGTCAAATTCAAAGTATTTATTTCAATTAGGCACATAAAAGAACTTTTGAACGTAAAAATTTACAAAAAAAAATTGAATTGATTCTAGTCGCCCTTTTCAATAGTTTCGTATGGAGAAGAATGGGCAAGAAACTTAACCGTTACTCTTTTAAAATGTCTTACAATATTTTGTATAGGTACATTAATTATACAATTATATGTGAAGACGATGCACCTAGAATAAAATTACTATACCACAATAGGTAAAAAGAATTAAAAATGAAGCAATGACAAATTAATTATGTGATAGATACATGGTGCTCACATATTGACAAACATTGTAAAAAAATACTTTTTCCCAAACATTTTAAAGTAATAGGTCAGTGTGGCATACATAACATAATTATCCCATTACTGTCCCACTGCTGGGCACGGGCCTCTTCTCAGAATAAGAAAGGCTTAGGCCTTAGTTCACCACGCTGGCCTAGTGCGGCAGACTACACATACCATCAAGAACTTTATGGAGCCCTCTCATGTGCGCAGGTTTCCTCACGATGTATTTCCTTCACCGTTAACGCAACTGATAATAAAATTCTGATCCGCACATAAATTCGAAAAGTCAGAGGTGCAGGTCGGGTAGAACTCAGACCCTTCTGCATGGAAGGCAATCGTTCAATCGCTTTGCTGTTACTGCTTACCTCTTGACATAACCGGTAGTTATCTTTTACGAAACCTACGTGTACAGTGTGAGTATTATATTCCATGCCTCGAATAATATCTGTATCCATGATCCACCGTGCTCACACCGTTAATTCAGCCTTCATCAAGCTGTCTCCCTCCCAGTTCCCCGCCAGCAACGCCCTAAGCCGAGGCCCGAGTCCCATAAGGGGTCGCCCTTATTGCTGTTGTTGTTAGCTAGTCATGATGTTAGTAGAAGTAGTTAGCTTAGGTTAAGTATTTTACTCTCGTCCCCATTGGTTGGAGACCCTTCAAGTCCCGCCAATAACTGCCCGGTTACGTAGAAACGGTCCTCAAGACCACCTAGAAGCAAAAGAATAGGAAAAATATATACAAGGTGTAAAAAGACCCTTCACCAAGCCGTCAACCATGCATTCAGTATATCAAACTAAGTAACCCTACGCAAAAATTGTCGCTGGGAAACGACTTTCTTTTTTTTGGTGTAAAATTTCGTTTTACTGTAAAGCTAATTGTAACGCACTCAAAACACTGTGCTGCGCTGATAGATGCAATGAGTAGTAAACGGGTAATGGAGGTATTTCAAGTATATTTGCAACCTTCAAAACTAATATTTTTAAAAAAAGTTGTGAAAAAGTTGGAACTTTGACCTCCAATATCTCCGTAACTAGAAGGTTCCCAGGCATAGTCCGGAACAAAAAAATGATCGCAATGACGTGGAGAATAAGTGCCTTTCGGCTTCTTTAGGGGTCTATTTACACCGTTTATATATTATATCGGTACCTACGTGCAATATACAAGCGTGCTCAAACTTATTGTACCTATTACACCTCATCATTTGGTCGGCTTTTATATTAGGGTAAGTAATACGCTGCGATTCATGTTCAAGTGAGAGAAATTAGCGTCGGGTTACAATCGCTGATCGCAAAAGAAAAATGGTTTATACAAGGTTAGACGGAAAGGGGGTACTAAGCCGAAAGGGTGTTAAAGTACCCATAATAATGGATAACTTTTGTTCTACAACTTTCCCCAAAACTTGATAGTTTAAGAGAAATAGCTGTTCAAAGATTTCATAAAAAATACGCTAAATTCTATCAATCCTCAGCTATGATTAGCGGTGTTTACATTTGAGGTCATATTCGGGGTCACAGATTAGGAGCTTCATTTTCTGAATTCATAACTAAAGTAGGGATGAAGAATTTTTGAGAAAACTAAAATAAAAATAATTTTGCATGTTTTTTTTGTGTTTTTTTATCGAATATTGAAATTTTAACTCTTTCTTTAAAACAATCATCAGTGATACGTTAAAGGGCCCGCGGCTTTATACCTACCCCCTTTCCGACTAACTTTGTATAATGTTTAACAAAATACAGTATGTGTGGTTTTATATCATGACAAATGGGCTGACTCATCGCATTCACTCTAAAGAGGATTAAACATTCACACATCCATGTCATAATTGATGTTTTTCACGAAATTAATAACGGCTGCCTTGTTGGTCTAGGGTTCGATCCCCAGGTCAGGCAAAATGTTATTGGGTTTTCCCATTAGGAATTTCTCAGTAGCAGCCCGAAGTCTGGACTTTTGTCTGGTTAATAGCAATAGTCTCGCCCTCTAAACATAACTGGCGAAATGACGGTGCTAAATACACCTCTGCCGAACCCTTCGGGGAATACACGGCTTGATGTTATGTTATGTTAATAACGGTACTCCATTGCAGATCGCTTTGTCAACAAATAACGAAGTTAAGGAACCTTCTTACAAGATATATGACAATACCAAGTGAGAAAACTTTTATTAACTTAGATAATTATCATTATCACGCCTGTGATTTTTGAAGAGACGGTTATAGATCTAACTCAGAGTCACTCAGCGGGCAATGGAGAGAGCCATGCTCGGAGTTTCATTGCGCGATAAAATCCGGAACGAGGATATTCGCCGAAGAACCAAAGTCACCGACATAGCTGTCAGGGTTTGCAAGCTGAAGTGGCATTGGGCAGGCCACGTCGCTCGAGGGACCGATAACCGATGGGGAAGAAAGGTTCTTGAGTGGCGACCACGAATCGGAAAGCGCAGCGTAGGTAGGCCTCCCACTAGGTGGACCGACGACATTGTGAAAGTCGCGGGCAACCGATGGATGCAAATGGCGGATTGTCGTTCGATATGGCGGTCTAAGGGGGAGGCTTTTGTTCAGCAGTGGACGTCTTCAGGCTGATGATGATGATGGCTATAGATGTGCTGTCATAAGGCTAGTATACAAGTGCGGTGCGGAACCGCAACGCAACTCTCCTCGTCACCGCGCACCGCAACGCAACGCTCAAACTGTTGCAATGCGTAAATGGGCACTGCATTGTACGACAATGCTGCGTTGCGGTGGATTTTTTGCGGCGCGCAGTCGCAACGCGTATATTTGTGACTTTTTTGTAGCTATGCAAAATTACACATTTCGTTCTGCCTATCCTTTTCCCAACTATGTTGCGGTCAGCTTCCAGTCTAACCAGATGCGGCTGAATACCAGTATTTTACACGGAGCGATTGCCATTAGACCTCCGCAATCCAGTTACTAGGCAATGCCGATATCCTAAGGTTGGATCGGTTAGATGGATGCGAACATTTGTTTTGTTTTTCGTTCGAAATATGAACTCTCACGGAATTAATTTACTATATGTAGAAGAAAATATAATACCTACTTTAACCTACGTACTATAAGAAAAATTTAATAAAAATATATAGTATAGAGCTTGTAATAATACTATAGTTGGATATTAATTACTATATCTATACTAATATTATAAAGCTGAAGAGTTTGTTTGTTTGAACGCGCTAATCTCAGGAACTACTGGTTGGAATTGAAAAATTATTTTTGTGTTGGATAGTCCATTTATCGACGAAGGTTATAGGCTATATAACATCACGCTACGACCAATAGGAGCGGCGCATTAATGAAAAATGTTGCAAAAACGGGGAAATTGTCCATCCGTGCGAAGTCGGGACGGGCCGCTATTTATTAATTATGTAGTAGGGTTGATAAACGTAACTTTTTCCTACATTTTGTTTTTAAATAAGGCATTTGTGATGCTTAAACATAAGTGTACGAAAGTACACTTCCATTTCCCCTTTCGAGAAATAGGCGTTCTCAAGCAAGAAATGAAAAGAATAGACACAAGAGGGCTCGGAAGACCACCTCGAGCGCGCCGAGCACCCCGGTCACCCCGACCCAGTACTTCGAGGAGGAACAACAGGAGAGAGCAAGAGACAGAGAGAGACGAATGGAACCGGAGGTGCAGGAGCAGGAGTTAGAGGAATTGCCAAATGCGACTGAAAAAGTAAGTGTCAGTATATTACCTTTATAATTTATTCTGTTACTTTAGTCTTGCTCATAGTAGTTTGCGACGGAGATCGCTCTAACTAGATCGAACTAGTTTGCTGTTCCAGTTCGTCAGCTCCCAGCTCGAATCAGAGGAAGGCAGATCGTTCGCTCGTTTTGATACTGCTCCTGCACGGGCACGCGACAAGATAAATTGCTGTACTTTTACCTACAATTTTTACACTATAAACTAAACAGTAAAAACCTGTGAAAGAATATTTTTTTAAAGTATATCATTATTGTAAATAATACCTAGGCTTATTGGTGCAATAAGTAAATACACTCTTTAGTTTAGTTAGTGAATAAAAGTTTTCGTTTCTTTTAAGATTTTTATTAAGTTTTGAAAATTATCAACAATTAATAAACATATTATTCTGTTCCTTAACAGATTAATACATTACAAAAGCAAAACCAGTTATAATCAACTTATAATAATCAAAAATTTTATATCGGTCACGAACTAATGAACTATGGAGCGGGGAATGACGGAACTAGTTCGCGTAGTTCATCTGTGGGAGCGCTCTTACGAACTAGTTCGTTCGCGAACTACACAAGACTATTTTACTTAATAAACTGAGGAGGAAAGAGGTATGGTGTTCCTCCAACGAAAAGGGAGGATCCTCGTACCAGGCACTTATGCCTGGCGGCCTTCTGCCCAAAGGTAGTATTTTTTCTGTTGTGCTGTTTGTTGATGGTCTTGTGAACTGTTTATACGTGACCGGGCAGTTATTAGCGAGACCTAAAGGGCCTCCAACCAATGAGGAACCCAACGGTTGATGTTGGGAAGTTCTATATCGACGCCCAGCTGTCAAAACCTCGTAAATCCAATTTTCTTCAAATGCGTTTTATTTGTTATTTAGATTGATAAACTCGTCATACACGTATTAATTAGTTCAACAAACTTTCAATTCAAATACTTCTAACGCCACCTATGACGTACGATGACAAACTTGTATAAACATTTAATCGGCTATTTCATTTTCAGGAGTAATATTTTGTATTTTATACTGTTGTCGATATTATACTATCTGCGTATTAAATCTTGATATCGCGATGCAGGATTCTTGTGACGTCATATTTAAGAGTCATTATTGTCGCTGTAGTCTGCTAGACAATCGTCGTGCTGTGTAGTTCGCCAGTTGCGTGGTAGATGCCGCCACGAAACAATCGAGGTGGTTGTCTACTTCTTTAGCTACGATCTAATAGGAAGCAGAACATAACAATACAATAGATGATATTATCGTCAGTGGAAAGGTATAACGACTAAAGCGCCAATATACCTACTTTACAGTAGAGAGATTCAAAGTATTTTTTTAAGAAAATAAACATAGTTATTTTTTATTTTTCTTAGAGTATACATATTAAATAGATAGTTAAATTATCTATTTAATATGTATACTCTAAGGGCGGATTCGACCAAACTCGAATTTGTACACGAGTAACTATACCAGGAATAATTTATTCCATGATATTATTCTCGAATAAATCAAGTCATTTTTCCATGCAATCTAACGTATAACTATACTTGGAATAGTTACTCGCGAATAGCGGAGTGAATGTGAACATGTGGTGAACGAATATAATACCCGGCAAAAAACGTTGTTCTACAAACGGGAGAGTGTAGAAGCAAAACGCATGACAACTCTCATTTGTCGTATTATAGAGTGGAAACGTTGCAGTCAATGTCAATATTCTCAGTATAATTTGAAATGTTTGAATTTTTGCTTGTCGGTTCGGTTTGGTTCATGTGGTATTTATTTTCGCGTTTTGCAAGTTTAGATAATCATATTTATAAAATGAGTGACGTTATGCGTAAACGTAGTCCTCATAATCATAATATTGAATTAAATCTATTCTCTCTTTTATCCACCTTGGACGTCTAATAACTTCCTCAACACGATCACTATCTTCAATCAAATTATTTAAACGTTGCATTATATGTTTTTGGAACGATACCTTGTGTTGAGTTGAAATTACAGCTTAAAACAATAGGACGCCATTTTGTTATTCTTGGAATAAGCTACCTAATCCACGCCTGACGGCGGTATAGTGACTATTCCCGAATAGACTCGTTATTCCTCGAATTGTAGTTGGTTAAACGTGAAATTGAGTTATTCTCGAGTAAGTAGCGATTTACTCCGAGAATAAAATTTATTCCTGTTTGGTCGTATCCGCCCTAAGAATAATAACTATATTTATTTTCTTAAAAAATACTTTGAATCTCTCTACTGTAAAGTAGGTATAGTCTTTACCTTTCCACTGACGATATTTTTTAGATACGTAAATGATACCTATTTTTATCCTGACCCCGCCCTCTGCCTTCCTCTCACAAAGTCCTCTTTTATGATATGTATTCAACCTATTTGCAGCCTCCGGAAGCCTCAGAGGAAAGTATGTATGCTAATAGTTTTGCAGTCACTGAGAAACCAACGCAGAAGGTTTGTAACGTGTTTAAGTTTTTTTAAAAGAGTCAGTATTAATCCAAGGTATTAAAACTAACCCGCAACGGGCTAGCGTGATAGCCTAAGGCCTGAAAAGAGGCCCGTGCCCAGCAGTGCTTATCAGTATACTGCCGTAAAAGTCACCTCATTGAACATCCAACCAGCAACAGGCCAGCGTGGTGGCCTAAGGCCAAACCTCTTCACATTCTGAAAAGAGGCCCGTGCCCAGTAGAGCTTCTCATTAGTATACTGCCGTAAAAGCCACCTCATTGATCATCTCATAACCTCAAATAATTTAGGTTAAAAAAAAACACAGGTCAGGCTTCGATTCAAATATTACTGAATAAATGGCAGAAATAATAATAATAAAAAGCCTTTTATTTCGTTGTCTATACATACATTTTTACCTAATAAAAAAGAAATAATTAAATACCATTTTTATCTTTACATAGTATAAAACAAAGTCGCTCCCGCTGTCTGTACGCTTAGATCTTTTAAACTACGCAACGGATTTTAATGCAGTTTTCAGCAATAGATAGAGTGATTCAAGAGGAAGGTTTATATGTCCCACGTGGCACGCGTGCGAAGCCGGGGCGGGTGGCTAGTATAACATAATTAACTAATAACATTTTTCTCATTATAAATAGTAGTAGTCACCGATTACATTGGGACTAACTCTAATCAGGGAACAGAGGGGTTTCAAACTCCACAAAAATTTAGTAAGGTCAGATTAAAATGCCTCCTTGGTCTAGTGGTGCCAAGCGCGACTGCTGATCGTGAGGTCCTGGGTTCGATCCCCAGGTCGGGCAAAGTGTTATTGGACTTTTCCGTGTGGAATTCCTCAGTAGTAGCCGATGTTTGGATTGGTGCCCGGTTGATGGCAATAGGCTCGCCCCCTATTACATGGGACTTAAACATAACGGCGAAATGAGGGTGTTACTATACACCTCTGCCCAACCTTTTGAGGAATACAGGCGTGATGTTATGCTACTTTTATAATAGTGCTTCTTTAAGATCTTCCAACTCATAACACGTTCTTTTTTTTCAAGAAGCTAAATCACATAGTTGGTTGGACTGAGATACCCCATGATCAATGGAATGAACACGACGGTATGGATGTAGAAAACCAGGCCAGTGTAAGTATATCAATAAATAAATAATATTCTGCCCAGCTTTTTCCCAACTATGTTGGGGTCAGCTTCCAGTCTAACCAGATGCAGCTGAATACCAGTATTTTACACGGAGCGACTGCCATCAGACCTCCACAACCCAGTTCCTGGGTAATGCCAATATCTTAAGGTTAGATCAGTTGTCAGACTTTCGGACTTCTGACTTCCCGTAACGACTGCCATAGGTATTCGTATGTCACCCGGGACCGACTGTTTAACGTGTTCTCCGAGGTACGAAGGGGTTTCGGTGTGTAACGAACGGTCACCCATCCACGGACTGACCGCGGCAAGCGCAGCTTAACCTTGCAAACCGTATGATCCGCGCGGTTGGTAATTAGCCCCGAGCCCCTCTTATTAACAACAACAATAAATAAATAATATTTTTTGTTTATGCAATCGTATCTATCCATTAATGCGAACAACTTTATGTATTATAATCGCGTTCCCTTTCTTTATTTAAATACTTACCTACGTGCTTAACGTGCAATAAAACATACGTGCATGAGCACAATGCGCATGCAAATATTGCAATATAATCCGTAATATTGTTGGCATCAACTCGCTAAAGTGAAGGATCTGAGTGATGATAGCTATGCAAGATTAGAACAGGGATTGGTAGACTACGCATTGGTGCACGCGACAGACATGCCATCATGGATGGACATCGCATCTTCCTCACCAGGGCCGTCCTTAGCCATTGCGAGGCTCCGGGGGGGTAGATCTTAGCGAGGCCCTTATCTTTGTGGAATTAGTTTTAATGGTGATACTTGACGAGAAATGCAAAGTTTTACAATTCGCGGCGTAATGCGCGAAATTCAAATAAACATTAGTAGTATTAGTAGGTACCTAATATTTTTCAACTTCGGTTGCTGCGCGAATGCGGGAGGCACCTGCAAGAGCGTAGGCCCGGGCAGTTTCCCTGTTCACCACTCTCAAAGGCCACCCCTGTCCTCACACACCTTACCCGCTTCACTACACTACTAGGCTTTGGTAAAAAAAAGACAGTTCGCTCCACACACCTTCGCTCTCTCACTCCTTAGTTACCGCGCACATCCTTGGAAGGAAGCTTTAATAACTCAATCGATGCAAGTTATTGCAGAAAGTGCTCGCTTAGTTCATAAAACTGGCAGAAGTTTTTTTTTATTAAAAACTCACACTAGGGTTTCTCCTGTATCGTGGCCGTGGGTGCGCTTACAGACACAAATCTCACATGCACAAACGCCCACACCCGGAACAACTATCTGTAGGCCATACAAATATTTGTTCCGTGCGGGAATCGAACCCGCGACCTGTAGCGCCGAAGCCAATTGCTCAGCCGCTGTACCAAACGTGCCGTTGACCCGCTGCTGGTACGTCCATAGTTTGAAAAACGGTTGGAGAATTCAACGTACCCAAAAAACCTTGGCAGTGGATTTCACGCATCAGTCAATCCCTTCAACCTTACTTCCTTCTGTATCAAGATTTTACCATGTCATTTTACAGGAACCTAGCTTCCGCCAGCCAGAATTCCAGGCCCAGGAAGTTGTAGAACCGAAAAAAGCAGCTATAAAAAATTTAAACAAAGAAAAGAAGTCGGGAAACCTTCAGGCCCTGGTGGATGCTATTGGAAGCAGAATGAAAGACATCGAACATGTCGTACAAAAGATGAGCGATAAGGTGCATCATGACAATCCGAAAGTCGGTGAAGAAAGCAATGATGAAAAGAAGTGAGTACCTCGTCGTTGACAGCCTGTAAAACACTGGAGATAGACGTTCTCCCAAATAGCACTGACATGAACGTAGCTAGAATTTTGTCCAGGGTGGGGCAAACTCAGTCAGATAGTAAATATTTGTCTTTTCAATAAATCTGGAAGTGCAGAATGGGATTATGGAACAATTTTGCTCCACAACTTTATTTTTGAGGTCCAAATAAGTATAGACAGAGACGGGCATTGGTCTGCCCATTTTGGGTAATTGTTCTGTGGACATGGGTGGCAAGTTGACTGAATCTAGAACATTTACCTATTCCTTCCTGTGCCAGGGTGAGGTAAACGCCCCATCTGCCCCATATACGCCTATGAGTAAGACCGTTGTCAAATGTAGCTACTCACTTCGCACACGATACTACTCAAATCACTATAATTTTAGCCACTTGTCGACAAGATAGTCATTCAGCTTGTATGTTTAGACCGCCAGTTGAGCAAGATGGATCAAAGAACCATATGTTGGAAACCAAGCGCCCGAATGCTGAAGATGAGCATTATCAAAGGTAGGCCCTGGGTCACAATGTAGGACGGGAATATAACCTGAGTCCATAGCCCGGGGTCGGAACATCACATGAGCGTTCATTCAGTATATAAGGGTGTGTGTTCATAGGCAGAGAACGTACAAGATCGGTGCGGTGCCGCAACGAAATGTCCGCAGCACTGTTTACATTATTGCAGTGTAATTGTGTACCATGATTGTGCATAAAGTATAAATAAATAAATATACTGAATGTACCACATGGCCACCTCAGTCTATTAACTCAGCATTCCACAATAGGAAGATTCGAAGGATTAGTTTTTTGAAACCGAGTTCTACCATAGAGTGTCTATGCACGACCGTGCGTATTGGACATCATGTATGCACGTCGGTGCTGAATGGCCGTCTCAACAGTAATGGATGCTTGCACGACTTTGTGGCGGCTGCCATCCAACGCTGATAGTGCTACGAAAGCTACATTAGTCGTTAGGGTAAACGATTTGGCAGTCGAAGAGCAAGGTCTAATGATTCAACTGCTGCGTCACCAGACTGAGGAATTAAGGCTAAAAAGGCTGGTTTTAGAGTCACGGTGACCGTCGGCGCTGACAGACGAAATGTATGAACTTCTAGGAAGCGTTGTAGAATAACGCGTAGCTGTCAGCGCGTGCGGTGGTCAGCGACGGGTCAGCGGCCGTACGTATTTTTATGCGTCTGTACTCCGCAGTGATCAGCACGATACTGAAACATCTCGCGCTAAACCTCAGCGCTGACAAGCTACGTGATGAGCTGTCAGCGCCGATGGTCAGCGTGACTCTAAAACCAGCCTAAGATGGGTTATCACGCTTTCTGATCTGATAAGTAGAATGCTCTGTAAAATGTTGATGAATGATTAAATCCGTACTAGCACACCGGGCCAAAAACCTCGTGTACACGAATTAATAAATAATTTGTTTTAAAGGTTCGCAGTGCGTAATCGAATTAGCAAATATTTGCATAGTAAGACTGATAGTACGACTGAACAGCCATTGTTTATTGAGGACACTAATCTGAACGGATATTTCAGCGATGCAAGCAACAGCGTTCTGAGAAGAAGCCAGCCCAAGGTACCTAATACAATCTATAACAGATAAGTACTATATTTTTTATACAAACCGGACTTACAATGTCACATTTGGTGAACCATATTTCGTTCATATCAGAAATGGATGTACAAAACCGTGACTTCACCAAAAAAATTGGCAACGTTTGTGATTATTGTTATTGTTTGTGTGTTAATTTAGTACATCTCTTATGCAAACCTTACAGTTGCAAATACCTTTACAGTTTCAGAAGTCGGTGCTAATCCACGCTGAACCAAATTGAAGGCACCGACTTCTGAAACTGTAAAGGTATTAGGTTTGCATAAGAGGTGTATTAAATTAAATCTTTATTAAGTTATTTTATACTTTTTAGTTTTTTAAGTCGGTTTTTTTAAACGTAGTTTTTTTATTTTTTGCTTTTTAGTGTCTGTAACAGGTTGTTCTGTAAACTACAGTAGGATTTTTCTAGATTACGTCAGGTAGAATAATTACATCGTCCACGTAAATTAAATGTTCATAAAAATATTAAAATGTACATAAAATGAAAACTACTGGTCCAAACTATGTTAATTTTTTATGAAACCAAATGGCAACTATTCCGCATCAAACCAAAGAAGAATCACGTAAATCGGATCATAAATCTCAGCGTAATCGGTGTACATACATAAAAAAAACTAATCGAATATAGAACCTCCTCCTTTTTGAAGTCGGTTAATTAGGCAATTTTTCTTTGGCGTAGACATGGCTTAAGGGTCAAGACGAGCAGAATGCATATCGACCGCGACTGCAACTGCCAAATGCAATTTGTAGGCAGTTAAAATGCAGTCACAACTTCACTCTTCGACACCGTAGAGGTGGGATTATTGCAGTGCGGTGTAACAGATGCGTTGCGGTTTTGCACCGAACTATTTTCTTTCTGTCTAATAACTGCGACACAACTGCCAACTGGATGTGCAATACGTGCAGTTACGATGCGGTATCTATGAACGAAACATGATTCAACAGATGTGATGTTATTAGGCCCCCCTGAATAGCGAAATCAATGATTGTATTGCCATTGCCAGTCAGTAACCTGCCATTTTCCTTGCAAAATTATAGCTGACGGCTGACACCGTTATTGTAAGGCCGGGTTGTCGCAACCGCAACGCTTGCAACGGGCAGCGTGGGCTTATATATGTACTATGGCGTGGCGCTGTATACATATTTGACGAGTGAGCAGGTTTACCTCATTGTAACCAGTGCCACACGGCACGTAGCCTTATGCGGGTCACTCACATTCGCACGAATACGCGAACCCACAAGTGTAGGACGACATTTGCGAATGATTACCTATGCAAAGTTTTCACTGCATTCGTGCTTTTCCTAGCTGTCAAAGCGTACGAACCTAGAACCTTCGCGAAGTCTCCCACATATTCGTGCGACTATTTGCGCACACAATCGCGAAGGTAACAGTGGCATTTACGAATGATGAAAATTTTGTTTACTTATTAAGAACAGCGCCATCTATCCCGTAGAGATGCTGCATTGCTACATTAAATCGAATGATCGTTGCGATTGCTTTATAAAAATAGAAAGAAGAAAATAATTAGCAAGTTCTTGGTAAAGTAAATAACATATGGAAAAATAAAAGAATGGATAAAATTAAATATAATGAAGTTCGTATTTAAAATAATCATTTTTTTTTATTGACTCACTTTAATTGTAAATGGCTATGGCGCTGCGTTCATGATTCACGAAATGACCAGCAAGAGACAAATTCGCAATGACTATGCGAACATTTTCCATACGAACGGAAAACATTCACACAATGTACCTGCGAATGTTTGCGCGAATGTGAGGGACCGGGGTAGGAGGAAGCGCAAATGGGTTCGCATATATCAATATGCGAACCCATTTGCATATCTGTTGAGTTTGCGAATGAATGTCTGACGGCCCTTCACATGCGTGCAAACATTCGCACAATGTACAAATGTTTGCGCGAATGTGAGAGACCGGGGTAGGAGGAAGCGCAAATGGGTTCGCATATATCAATATGCGAACCCATTTGCATATCTGTTGAGTTTGCGAATGAATGTCTGACGGCCCTTCACATGCGTGCAAACATTCGCACAATGTACAAATGTTTGCGCGAATGTGAGAGACCGGGGTTAGAATGAAAGAAAATAGTCCGGTGCGACGCCGCAACGCATCTGTTACACCGCAAGGTCGTCCGCTGCATCACCGCACTGCAATAATCCCACCTCTATTGTGTCAAAGAGCGAAGCAGTGACCATTCGCGCGTCACGGAACACATTATTTTGCGTTGCGGCGTGCAGTACAACCGCAACGCACTATTAATATAGAAAATATATAGAAACAAACTATTGTGTATTTAGGTACCCTTAGTAATTTTGTATAATCGTAAAATAATAAAATTACATTAATATAATTTTGAAGTAAATAATTGTTCTGCCTAGCTTTTTCCCAACTATGTTGGGGTCGGCTTCCAATCTAACCAGATGCGGCTGAATACCAGTAATTTACGCAAAACCACTGCCATCAGACCTTCGAAACCCAGTTACAGGGTAATACCGATATCCTAAGGTTAGACCGGTTGTCAGACTTTCGGGCTTCTGACTTCCCGTAACGATTGTCGTACGTATTCGTATGATACCAGGGACCGACTGTATAACGTGCTCTCCGAGACACGGAGGGGTCTTGATGTGTAACGATCGGTCACCCATCCACAGACTGACCGCGGTAAGCACAGCTTAACTTCGCAAATTAATTAGCCACGAGCCCCACAAGTAAACTGTCTGCACAACGTATGACAACGTTTTTATTATTCAACAGGAACCAGCTCTAACCTATATGGCGCCTGTGGAAAACCGCCGCAATACCCCCGCTCATATCAAAGTCGTAAACGACAATAACTCGGAAGAAGTCGAAAAAAAGAAAAAGAAGCACTCACACAAGAAAAGAAGGAATAAAGGCGCACACACACGCAATAAGAAACACCATTTAAAGAATGACAAACGGAAAACGTTCAACAAACTGAATTTGTCCAGCGAGATAGAGAAAAACACTGTTTCTTTCGAAGACAGTAGTGCCCTTATCAACTAATAGATGGCGTTAGTTGTAGCTTTGATAAATGGCTGAGCATTTTAAAATAAACTAGCGACCCGCCCCGGCTTCGCACGGGTCCAATGTAGATACTAATGTGGGGCATATAAACCTTCCTTTTGAATCACTCTATCTATTAAAAATAACCGCATCCAAATCCGTTGCGTAGTTTTAAAGATCTAAGCATACATAGGACAGACAAACAGCGGGAGCGACTTTGTTTTATACTATGTAAAGAAGATATGGTTTTAGTACTGTTGGGTATTGAGTATTTAGATAAAAAAAAGAGTACCTATTTATTCGCCGTGAATGAACTAGAGTGCGCGCGGCCAAAATCGGAACTAATCATGTTCCGCCATAATGTTGCCGTTTTATTAACTTTGTCACTACATCTACCTGATTTTAGGAATAAAAGAAAATATAATAATAAACATTATAATAGACCTCATCAGCCGATAATAATCATACTGCATTCTTATTCACTCACGGCACATTTATAACCTTAGTTCTTTTCCTTTGCAAATTACGTAAAAATACGAATTAATTTAATTGATAGGTAGTAAATTTAAACGTACATAACTTAGCTCAATTAAAACATAATAAACAGCAAGAGGGCTGCCCAATTTTAATGCTCACGATATACTACTTTTCCTTGAAAAGTAGGACTTTATATTTTTGCGATCATGGCAACATTTAGCACGCCCTCCGTCGCGCGCAGAGTTATCTTGCGCGCACTTTAGTTCGTTTTTGTACCTAATCTGTTGATATGTTTATTGGATATTAAAAGTAACTGAAACGAAAAGAAATGTAAAGGAGAATCAACAATAATGTCTTGTCCTCAAAAACAATAACGAACAAACATATGTCATTAGATAGGTATTTCAATATACTACAATAGTTATTATGGTGGGTTATTACAAATCGTAGTGGGGAAAAAGCTATAGTGTTGCAAATTGCTGCATTTCTTTCAGTGATTCGTTAGAGCATTTTGCACTGCCATTTTTTTTTACTACGATTCGTAATAATCAACCTTAAACCTCATAATAACACTTAGATTATATACCTCTAGATACAACCACCGCTTGGCCGCTCGTGAGACAGGAATATAAGGCTAAATTACTGCATCCTCCCATCGTAGAGCATACAATACACACTAAACACTTAACTAATGGAGTCTATTTCTCATAAATACAAGAATACGGGGAAAGTTCAGTGACAGTGAGTTGGCTAACAATAAAAAGTTCGCCAAGCTAAAAAACGTCACGTCATATGAGACAGATGATATGATGCTTTGTCTCAATTTTCTTAATAATTTTGTATAAACGGTGTAAATAGACCCTTAAAGAAGCCGAAAGGCACTTATTCTCCACGTCATTGCGATATTTTTTTTGTTCTGGACTATGCCTGGGAACCTTCTACTTACGGAGATATTGGAGGTCAAAGTTCCAACTTTTTTTTAAAATATTAGTTTTGAAGGTTGCAAATGTACTTGTAATACCTCCATTACACGTTTACTACTCATTGCATCTATCAGCACAGTGTTTTGAGTGCGTTACATTGAGCTTTACAGTAAAACGAAATATTTCACCCAAAAAAAAAGTCGTTTCCCAGCGACAATTTTTGCGTAGGGTTACTTAGTTTGATGTACTGAATGCATGGTTGACGGCTTCGTGAAGGGTCTTTTTACACCTTGTATATGCTTCTCACTTCCACACTTCCTACTATAATCATGACTACATCTAGAGATATTTCATCTAAGTAATAACTACTGTAGTACGTACCTACTCATGTAGTACATGTAACCAACATTAAATTAGCTTTCTAATGACATATGTGGTAGTTTTTTGTTCTCGAGAAGCACTTAATCCGGTGTAATTCGCGGGAGGGATGCGGCGGTTTGCAACGCCATAACTTATATCTTACAACTTTTTGAAATGAGTCGCCATAATAACTATTGCAGTAAATATCTGTGGTTGTTATTGGTCTTGAGGACCACTTTGTCTGTTCCTATTAAATTATTATCGAGACGCTTGTTCAAAGTTATGTTGTCACCTCACATTTTCAAAGTTATGTCGTCGGTTCCGATGACATCTGTCAAAGTATCAAGTGTCAAAGTTAAAGTGTCAATAAGCTTGGTTGGACACACTTAGCTGGTAGAAATGCGAAGCCATTTATTGATATTTTTCTATACTTATTTAAGAATAGTGTTTTATAAATAATAAAGTCTTATAAAAAAATGAATTTATTTATTTATTTAACATAACATCACGCCTGTATTCCCCAAAGGGTTGGGCAGAGGTGTATAGTAACCCTTTCATTTCAACCCCTTCATTTCGCGGTTATGTTTAAGTCCCATGTGCCGTGAGGCGAGCCTATTGCCATCAACCCGAATCTTGTAAAATGAAATTGGGTTTTTGACAGTAGTCCCTCGGAATTCAGCGACCGGAATGAGGCAGCAGGATCGCTCCCTAAGACCTAATTCCGTTATTTTTGTATGGATATCTAAAAACCTTTTTTATAAGGATATCTATATCTTTATTATAAGGATATCTAAACTCTTTTTTATAGAAGTCTGTGAAGGCGAGGCCTATTTCCAGCGATAGCTACATGGGGTCCAGTCACATCTGACGGAAGATACGTCGCCGATTTTCCGCCGCTACACATAATTCCATACAAACATCTCATACCGTACGCATTTGACCGAAGATGCGATACTAATTTTCCTTGAGTAAATTACGCGGCGGAAGATCCCTGACGTATCTTGCGTTAGATGTGGTTATAGTTAAGAGGAAATGCGGTCGGCATTTAGTCCATACAAACGTATTCCCCAGTTTCCTCCTTGGATAATGGTGTTGATTCTGTAGCACATTTTGACAGTACTAAACTAGACTAAACGCAACTGTCACTTTCTTTTTATATTGAAACAGAAAGAGACAAACACCCTTAGTTTAGTTTTGTCCTGTCAAAGTGCGTTACAGAATCGACACCATTGTCACTAGAGCAAATATTTTTTACCATTTGATATATATCTACCACCACTATGTACCTATGTTTTGTTTTTGTCAATCGTTCGTTCTGCCTAGCCTTTTCCCAATTATGTTGGGGTCAGCTTCCAGTCTAACCAGATGCGGCTGAATACCAGTATTTTACACGGAGCGACTGCCATCAGACCACCGCAACCCAGTTACAGGGCAATGCCGATATCCTAAGGTTAGACCGGTTGTCAGACTTTCGGAATTCTGACTTCCCGTAACGACTGTCATAGGTATTCGTATGTCACCCGGGACCGACTGTTTAACGTGCTCTCCGAGGCACGGAGGGATCTCGATGTGTAACGAATGGTCACCCATCCACAGACTGACCGCGGCAAGCGCAGCTTAACCTCGCAAATCTTATGATCCGCGCGGTTGGTAATTAGCCACGAGCCCCACAATCAATTAATTATTAAAAAAGAACTAGAAACCTTTAAATTTTACAAAAATCGACCGGTTTTACCACCGTTTTCAAACATCTGGCAAACAAATTTGACGAATATAAAAAATAAAAGAAAAACATACAGACATAACCAAAGTCTTTCTTAAATATTAATGAAAAAAATATCAAAATCGGTCATTTGAAGAAGGAAACAGGGAAATACGAAACGACGATTTCGCTAATATTGCACAGGAGAAATCAGTCCGAGATGCAGGTGTCTCCTTCGCGCTCAATTGCGAAGGTTTGCGCGAGGGGTGGGATGGAAATAGATCGCAAAAACCTATTCAAATTAATAATATTTTGCAGCCCGTGTTTCCTTTTAGGGCTCATGGTTACATCAAATTATCTGAAGAAACTTCAAAGACATATTAAATGAAAAAATAAGTACCTACCTATTTAAACTGTAGTTAATTAGATAACAAGATACCTACTGCGCGCGCGCTTCGGTTTAATTAGCTTATCAATTCGGCGAATTTACATATCAACCCCCCCCCCCCCCCCCCCTTCTCCGATAAGTAATCCACACGGAAAAACCCAATAACACTGCCCGACCTGAGGATCGAACCCAAGACATTACGATCAGCAGCTGTGCTTACCACCAATGAGGCAGTATTACTATTAAATATAACTACGTACAAGAAATATATATATAACTACATTAATGACAAACAATATGCCATAGGTTTGTTCCTAGACATGACTAAAGCATATGATAAGGTTTCCCATGACATTTTATTACAAAAATTATATGGCATAGGAATTAGGGGTACGGCCTATAAATGGCTAAAATCTTACCTAAAGGATAGAAAACAATATGTTGAAATAGAATACTACAACAAAGAAGCAAACGAAATACAAATCATAAAATCACGGACGAAGACTATTAACCACTCCATTCCACAAGGCAGTGTGTTGGGGTGTATAATATTTATTATATACGTAAACGACCTACCTAAAACCATTGATTCGAAGTGTGTTCTATTTGCGGACGACGTATCGCTAGTGTTCAGAAGCACTGAGAACACCGAAACTTTAACCAACATTGAAAATACCTATAAAATAGTTAAATCGTGGCTAGAGAAGCACAATCTACAAATTAATACTAAAAAAAGTAACCTACTGCAATTTAGAACATACCAACGAACGCCGCTAAACTTAAGTAACCTTAGTAATAAACTAAATATCCCAGAAAGGGACGATCTAACGCTTCTTGGCTTAACATTAGACAATAATCTAACATGGAAAAAACATATCGAAAACCTAAAGACTAAATTATCGAAATTCATATACGCATTAAGCAAATTAAAAAGCAACACAAACTATGAGACCGCGCTCTCAGCATACTATGCTTATGCTTATGCATGGTTTAATTATGGTATAATATTGTGGGGCGAAAGTACAAACTTTAATGACATTTTCATCATGCAAAAGAAGTGTATACGCATCCTTATGAACATTAAGCCATGGGAAAGTTGTAAACCACATTTCATAAAAAATAAAATAATAACGTTACCCTCCCTTTACATATTACAAATAGCCACGTTCGTACGAAAACATAGGAATTATTTTCGATCAAACATAGAAGTAAACCAAAATTATAACCGAAGAAATAAAAACAAGTTGATTACACCGACACCGAAATTAGGAATAATGAAAAATAGCCCCAACTATCGAATTGCAACAACTTATAATAATTTACCAAAATACATAAGAGATGAGGAGAATACAAATTCATTCTATAGTAAACTAAGATTACTTTTAATGGAGAAATGTTACTATACGGTAGACCAATTCTTGACGGATAAAACTTTATAGGTGTACCTACATAATTTACGAATATAACTTATTCTTTTTCTGTAAGATTCGGTCTGATCAAGACATAAATATTGTTTATTTCAGTGACATCTTTGTTGTTTATCTTTATCAAAGAAAGAAGAAGAAATCTTTATTCTGTATTGTAAAATGACACACCATAATTCAATTTAATCACTTAAGATATTAAGATATTGACATGATATGATTGTAATTATTACCTATTCCTTATTATTATTGTTATTATTCCATTCTATTCAATCTGACTTATTTATATGACCTTATGTGTAGTATTGTATAGTGATTATTACTGTTAACTGGACATTACGACTTTTGACATTTTTTTTCTTTTTTTTTTAATGAAATGCATTCTATTGTGTTATTGATAAGTTTGATTCAATTTATTTACTATATTAATTTAATGTTCAAAAACCCAACAGCAAATCAGCATTGTGCTTTGCAGTGCCCTGACAGGGTTCATGTACAAAAACCGACAGTAATATTGTAAAATGTGTGATGTGCATGAGAGCAAATAAATAAATAAATAAATTCATACTTAATAATACACATTCTGTAAAAAACTAGCCAAGTCTCTATGGAGCTGCTTGTTTATCTCTAAAAAGTAATGAAATCTAGACAAAGTCGTGCCCAGTCTAAGGTTCCTTACTGCGATTTCTTTATTATTATAGTTAATGTTGTGTGACTTGGCCGTTGAAGGGTACACAAGGGTACAAAACCAGGTGCTCCATGACACCATTGCACCAATCTGTCGCCAGAACCGCTACCCATTGACGATGGAAAATTGCCACTCGGAAAACGTTGATTCAATAACCAGTCAATTGTAGGCTTGATAAAGCTGCGTATTTCAATAATACTTATGTATAGGCGAACCTAAAACAAACTGTATAAAAAAAAACAGTACAGACGGACTTCTAATCATTGATAGAAGTCCGTCTGTACCTGTCCCGTTGACTTGTACCCACTAACTTATAAAGAATGTTCAACGGCCAAGTCACACAACATTAACTATAATAATAAAGAAATCGCAGTAAGGAACCTTAGACTGGGCACAACTTTGTCTAGATTTCATTACTTTTTAGAGATAAACAAGCAGCTCCATAGAGACTTGGCTAGTTTTTTAACCGACTTCCAAAAAGGAGGAGGTTACTATGTTCGTCTGTATGTATTTTTTTTTTATAGAATGTTTTTGGTGGGATTTCACTTCTTTTTGTAGAAACGTGGGGCATATTGATTTATTTTATTATTATTTTTTTTTTGACTTCAAATGAAGCGGCCTACCAAGTTGAATATTTTTTGTAAAGGCGGTATGTCGATCTCTAATAGTTTGGTTGGGCTCTTGTGTTTTCTAATCAGGGTCACCAGGTACTCCAGATCTTCGATTATCCTAGTTTTTATAGTTTTCCCTTTATGTGGCCATTAAACCCTAACTCTGTACCAAATTTCAGCTCTCTGAGTTTATGGGAAGTACTAGTTCTATTATGATGATCATGAGTGAGTGAGTGTCATAAATGCGAAACTTTGCTTTCGCTTAACTTCGGAACTAAAAGACCTACAGACTTGAAATTTTGGATTTTAAGTATATGATTATAGCTTACTGGATGACGAAAATTTCTGCGTTCTGGTCTTATCCAGAGGTTCTCAAATAGGGGCCTGAAAATGCGGCGAAATGGTTCCAGTAAAGGATGGTACGGCAGTTTTTGCTTCGCGCTCGACTTGGCGGGGGCACTGCCGTGCCCCCCGATAATACTCACGCCTTCAGATGGCGCTGCCCCAAGTCATACATAAAAACGCAAACTGTATCATAAAAAATGTTAGAAAAATAATATTACTGCTCAAAAGTGAATAAAACTAAGTGAAACCCTGGAATACTAAGTTGTGACTAAGTGACAGTGTTATCTGCGTATGAAATACACAAACAGTGAAATTAAAACTAAAAAACCATAATTACGAACCAACCAACCCAAAAAAAACAACAATCCTAATAATAATATCAAATTAATAAAGTATTTAAAAAGTAATACCGTTTTACGACTTAAATGTACGATAAAAATACTAGTAAATACTTAAACGTAGTACAGAAGTGAGATAAAAACAATAGTGTGAATTAGTGGAAAAGTGATTCTATCAACACACAACGATTTGAATTGTAACTGTTACGGTACCAACAAATAGGACTTTGAACTGCGTAACTTATCCTATTACAAAAACGGTCCAATTTCAAAGCGAGACTGGCCGAGTGGCTTAAGGCGCTTATTTTGCAGCTTAACTCGCCTCTCACGAAAGGCCGCGAGTTCAAACCTCAGTCTCATCATTCACTTTTAGTTTATTCTAAACCTTCAATTTTTAATTTATTTAGTACTGTTGGAATATTCCGACAAAAATGAATTTCTTCGATAATATAACTCTTCGAAGGACCCGTACTCGTTCAAAGTCAGAGACATCAACGGAGACCGAACCTCCAAACGCTACGCTAGATGGCAGCACCAATGGCTTCCCTAACTTATCACGCGATGACAGCAGCGATTCACAGGAGATAAAACAACAAATTGAAATACTACGGTCGGAATTAAGTGCCATCCACCAAGAGGTGGCCCAACTACGCAAGGAAAATACAGATATCAAAAACATTGTATCGAAGCTGACCAATCACGATACCGTTGCAAACTCCACTAAGAACTCTTCAACCGAAGCTGTAGCGCCAAACGAAATACCAAGTCGCCAATGTAGCCACACAATAAATCATTCAGAAATGACAGTAGCAGGCCAGTCAGTACAAAGTATACCCAAACACTCAGGCTCTTCTCTATCACCAAATATAACAGTGCCAATAGAACATATTACACGATCAGAAAATAAACAAAATGTAAAGGAAATTAAGCGAAAGAATAAACTTTGCATTATAAGTGGTAACAACAATAATAAGATCCTAACAACAGCTATGGATTTATTCCCTAATTATTACGATATTTGTCATTATTTAAAGCCTACCTGCGGAAGTGAATTGTTGTTAACAGGTCTAAAGTCTAAATTACAAGAGTACACTATGAACGACTACTGCATCATATTGATAGGCCCTGAGGATTTTGAAAGGACGAAAGATTACTTTGAATTGATAGCTTTTATTAGAAACACCCTCAAAGATATAAATAACATAAATATTATTTTGTGTCTACCCACGTATACATTTTATTACCACACAAACATGTTTAATAGTAGAATTGAAATTTTTAATAACTTACTTTGCCTAGATGTAATGTCGCATGAATATGCATATGTACTTGACTCTAACTTAAATCTAAACTATGATTGTACCTCGTTTAACAAGAGGTCAGGGGCAATTAATAACAACGGTATAAATACAATATTAAATGATGCTCTGGAGCTCATCACTGAGATAAATATGTTTAATGATGTTACTCTGTCACAGTCTGAGTCTGTTCTGTCCAAAGTAACAAACAGTTTTTTCGTATATAATAATCTAACTGTTATGCATCAAAATCTCAACGGATTGATAAGCAAATCTGATGTATTGTGTGTAAATATTGAATACCTTAAAAGTTCTGGGAACGAAGTGGATATCTTATGTATTACAGAACATAATATGATTGACTCAGACCTTATGTACCTAACCATACCGAATTTCACTTTGGCGTCAAATTGTAATAGACATAACAGAAACGGAGGATCGTGTATACTTGTAAAAAATATTCATAAATATAAAGTTCTTCAAGATTTAGTTAGCCTTAGTGTTCCTACTAATGTAACGGAATGTTCCGCAATTGAACTACTGGATCATAATACCGACCTCCAAAAACTACACAAAACGAATATACCGACCGAAAAAGATATATACCGACCTCCAAAAACTACACAAAACGAACTTAATACATTTTTTAACATACTTCATACAATACACTACAAATTACGCAATCGAAAATCAACTAAAACTATTATTTGCGGTGATTTTAACATTGATTTGTTAAAAAGAACCACCATTTCTTTTAAACTTATACATATTATTTCCAGCTTTGATATGAAAATTGGCACACATAAACCAACAAGGCACAAGAGTAACTCTTGCATTGACAATATTTTCCACAATATTAGGGGTAGCAAATGTGTCGTCATTGACTTAGGTATATCAGATCACACGGCACAATTATTAAAATTTCCTGTTAAAAAAACTTGTACCGTCAATTTCTGGTATACAAAAAGGCGAGACTTTAGTAAAGAAAACCTAATTAAATTTAAAGAATGTTTAATGAGCCTAAGTTTTCATGATGTCTACACAACTAGTGATCCAGAAGAGATATACAACAAAATACCTATTGACATTCTGAACACTAAGGAACTTCCAGTATTTAAACATAAATTACGAAACTTTTTAATTGATAAAGCATACTACACGATCCAAGATTTCTTGAACTATTGATTGAATTGTTTACCATGTATTAGTTTCACTGTATTTTGACAGTTATAATAACTAAACTTGACATGTAAAATAATTTTAAATTGAATGCCAATACCTACATAATTATTGTATGCCTATTAGGCAGGACATATTGGAACTTTAATTTATTGTTAAGACCTGTAACTAACATATGCCCACAATAAATATAATTTGAATTTGAATTTTTACCATGGGGGTACGTTGAAACTATAGAACGCCACATGCTATGACCCTGCATACTCCTTTCGCTTCATCCACATTCATACATCTTGTTATACACGCACGCCGGTTGAGAGTACTACGCACCTGACCTTTGTGAAGTACATCACCAATAACATCGATGTATGTCCTTCTAGGACGTCCTCTACCAGCGTTTCCATTGACATGCGCCTTTTAAATTCCTTTTGGTAATTTTTATACATGTTACAAAATAAATTACTGTACTATTTATTATCTCTGGATTATAACTTGTTAAACCTCAAATACTAGGATTGAGTTAATAATAAAAAGTAATTACAAACAGATTAATAAATTACACTTCATTCCTCGGCTCGGCTTAATCCTGTTCGATGAAAAAAAAACATTAATATGTTGTAGCCGCGGAAACATGTTGAGGCTACGCTACGGTGTACCCGCGCGGTAAGTAAGTACATAAATTATGTTTTGACGACTCGTCCGCTGATTGCATAGCATGCTCACGAATTTATTATAAAAGTTCAATAATACTTTTATGAATAATAAACTAGCGACCCGCCCCGGCTTCGCACGGGTGCAATGTAGATACTAATGTGGGGCATATAAACCTTCCTCTTGAATCACTCTATCTATTGCTGAAAACTGCATCCCACCAAAAACATTCTGTAAAAAACTAGCCAAGTCTCTATGGAGCTGCTTGTTTATCTCTAAAAAGTAATGAAATCTAGACAAAGTCGTGCCCAGTCTAAGGTTCCTTACTGCGATTTCTTTATTATTATAGTTAATTTTGTGTGACTTGGCCGTTGAAGGGTACACAAGGGTACAAAACCAGGTGCTCCATGACACCATTGCACCAATCTGTCGCCAGAACCGCTACCCATTGACGATGGAAAATTGCCACTCGGAAAACGTTGATTCAATAACCAGTCAATTGTAGGCTTGATAAAGCTGCGTATTTCAATAATACTTATGTATAGGCGAACCTAAAACAAACTGTATAAAAAAAAAACAGTACAGACGGACTTCTAATCATTGATAGAAGTCCGTCTGTACCTGTCCCGTTGACTTGTACCCACTAACGTATAAAGAATGTTCAACGGCCAAGTCACACAACATTAACTATAATAATAAAGAAATCGCAGTAAGGAACCTTAGACTGGGCACGACTTTGTCTAGATTTCATTACTTTTTAGAGATAAACAAGCAGCTCCATAGAGACTTGGGTAGTTTTTTACAGAATGTTTTTGGTGGGATTTCACTTCTTTTTGTAGAAACGTGGGGCATATTGATTTATTTTATTTAATTTTATGGACAAGAACTTTTCATGGGATCCTCAACTGCAAGAGACCAGCCGCAGGATGTTTGCGTCAGCTGGATCCTTGAGAAGGCTTCGTAACTTTCTACCCACTGCCACTAAAACTGCGCTTGCACAATCTCTTCTTCTTCCCATCCTTGACTATGCCGATGCCAGCTATCTCGATCTCACCGAGGACCAGTTTAACAAACTTGAGCGACTTCAAATTTTTTGTACAAGATTCATATTTGGTTTACGCAAATATGATCATGTGTCAGAATTTCGTGTTAAACTCAAGTGGCTTCCTATACGCCTTCGTCGGAATGCTCATATTCTTTCCCTATTATACAGTATTCTGTTCAATCCCACTACCCCTCCCTATCTTAAAGAACGTTTTGAGTTCATGCGTGATTCACACTCACGATCCTTGAGATCATCGGAAAACTTGAAACTGAAGATGCCTATGCATTCCACAAGATTCTTTGACCATTCCTTTACTGTTCAGGCCGTACGCTTGTGGAATGCATTACCTGTGTATGTGAGGCGTGCTCAGTCGTTGGTTTCGTTCAAGAGAATGGTAAAGGAACATTATCTTGCTATATAGCCGTTTCTAAAATATCGATATTTATAATTAAATATGTATGTTCTTTATTTGAGTGTATGTATATATTATATTTATATATACATATATATATTTAAAATATGTATATACATTATATTATATTTATTTTATTTACTTACTTATTTATTAACTTATATTATTATTATAATATACTTAGTGATTTAGTTGATTATCGATTTTTAATAGATTATACGTTTGTATGCTGCAAACTGCCCTATATATTTTTCATGACAATTCTTTCCATCCAAAGGTTGTCTGGAAGAAATTGCTTTCGCGATAAGACCACCATTTGTACTGTTCTTAATAATGTGTACTCCTTCTGTTTTATTTCTTTTAGTGTACAATAAAGTATATCTATCTATCTAATTTTTTTTTGACATCAAATGAAGCGGCCTACCATGTTGAATATTTTTTGTAAAGGCGGTATGTCGATCTCTAATAGTTGGTTGGGCTCTTGTGTTTTCTAATCAGGGTCACCAGGTACTCCAGATATTCGATTATCCTAGTTTTTATAGTTTTCCCTTTATGTGGCCATTAAACCCTAACTCTGTACCAAATTTCAGCTCTCTGAGTTTATGGGAAGTACTAGTTCTATTCTGATGATCATGAGTGAGTGAGTGTCATAAATGCGAAACTTTGCTTTCGCTTAACTTCGGAACTAAAAGACCTACAGACTTGAAATTTTGGATTTTAAGTATGTGATTATAGCTTACTGGATGACGAAAATTTCTGCGTTCTGGTCTTATCCAGAGGTTCTCAAATAGGGGCCTGAAAATGCGGCGAAATGGTTCCATTAAAGGATGGTACGGCAGTGTTTGCTTCGCGCTCGACTTGGCGGGGGCACTATCGTGCCCCCCGATTAAAATCCGTTGCGTAGTTTAAAAGATCTAAGCGTACAGATAGCGGGAGCGACTTTGATTTATATATAATAATATTATAAAGAGGAAAGATTTGTATTTTTGGATTTTTGTATGTAACGAATAAACTTAAAAACTACTGGACCGATTTCAAAAAATTCTTTTGCCGTTAGAAAGCTACAATAACACTGAGTAACATAGGCTACGGATGGAGCCGTGAGGAAACAGCTAGTACTATGTAAAGAAGTTCAATAATTATTTTTTCTTATTTGTTTTTTATATGTCGAAATTACGCTCGCTCGAGGGAGCTTACCGAGCGCTCGGATCATACGATTTGAGAGGTTAAACTGCGCTTGCCGCGGTCAGTCTGTGAATGGTTGCCCGTTACAGGAGTACCCTCCGAGCCTAGGGGAGCACGTTAAACAGTCGGTCCCGGGTGATATACGAATACCTAAGACAGTCATTACGGGAAGTCGGAAGCCCGAAAGTCTGACAACCGGTCCAACCAACGGTATTGCCCAGTAACTATGGGTTGCGGAGGTCTGTTGGCAGTCGCTCCGTGTAAAATACTGGTATTCAGCCGCATCTGGTTAGACTGGAAGCTGACCTGAACATAGTTGATAAGGCTATGCAGAACATGTCAAAATTACACTACAGATTTTGGTTTAGCGAGTATGAGACGGCTTGTCTTTATTTGTACATATTATCGATGTTGTAAATTGTAAAAGCCAAATTTTTATGTGCCCGGCACGTATCCCGCAAAACGTATCGCAAATAAATTTGATAAAATTTGCGGTTCATGTATCGCGGCTTGAACCCGGTGTAGGCGAGGCATAACGTAAGCTGAATATGTTACAATTACTATAAACATAAACTATATGGAATAACATTTACGATCGGAGCATCATTTGAGAGTCAGACATGATCGCAAGCGGTCCTGTGGTGTTGCTGTTGTTGCTTCAAGGAGCGGTGAGTTTTTTTTATCTATTTTTTATTCTTCACTTGGTCGCGTTCGGCCCTAGTCTCACCTGATGGTAAGCGCAGACTGGGTCTCAGATAGAGCACATGCATCCAAGGAACAGAGATATAGATGGACTCCCCTATACCCCTCTGGCTCTCACATACACACGACGGAACACAGTAATCTGCCTGACCGGTTTTTAATGTGAGGGTAGTAGCTAGTCAGGCGGACTGTAGACCCTACCACCAAGCGTGCTGGGTTTTGTTGAATCTTACAACACGCGTCTAATCCCAGCGTTTTTTTCTGTTCGACTTCTTGTATTTGGTCTTGCGGACCGTTTCTACGTAACCGGGCAGTTATTGGCGAGACCAAACAAAACATAACAAATAGCATAGCAAATATATTTTACCATATGATATACATCTACCACCACTGGTGGTGATGAGATGTATATCATATGGTAAAATATATTTGCTCTAGTGACATTATCCAAGGAGGAAACTGAGGAATACGGTTGTATGGACTAAATGCCGACCGCATTTCCTCTTAATCAGCATGATTGTCAGACGGGTTCGTGATTGTAACGTAATGAAACACCACTGTCTGGTTAGCAACTACTTTATTACGGAATTGAAGGTACTTGTACATAAAGTTGATAATATAAAAATATATGAAAATACCCACAACATCTTTCCCTTACAAAAATAAAATACAAACATAGTGAATCTTAACTTATCAAAATAAAAGCGGCCTTATTCATTACCGTTTATACAAGGTTAGTCGGAAAGGGGGTACTAAGCCGAAAGGGTGTTAAAGTACCCATAATAAGGTATAACTTTTGTTCTACAACTTTCCCCAAAACTCGATAGTTTAAGAGAAATAGCTGTTCAAAGATTTCATAAAAAATACGCTAATTTCTATCTATCCTCAGCTATGATCAGCTGTGTTTACATTTTAGGTCATATTTGGAGTCACGGATTAGAAACTCCCTTTTCTGAATTCATAACTAAAGCAGGGGTGAAGAATTTTCGAAAAAACTAAAATAAAAATATTTTTGATGGAAAAAAATTTAATCGTATTTTGAAATTTTAATACTTGCTTTAAAATAGTCATCAGTGATACTTAAAGTGGCCCGCGGCTTAGTACCCCCTTTCCGACTAACCTTGTATATGCATGAATAACTAACTGGAGTAGGTAGGTAAGTATACTATGGTTAAGGTTTATTGTTTACAGCTTTACTACGTGTTACAGGAGGTGAGTAATAACTATCATTGCTTTCATTTATATCCACACTTGGTACATAGTCATCATCATCCGATACAACAATATAACTATTATTAATCTCCTTTTCCTTTTCATTATTTAGAGACGTACTCTTAATTAAATGTCGGCGATTACGGCGGTAAATACCTTTTTTATTTTTTACTATATATGAACGCGGGGTTGGAGCTTTTGCTACTATTTTACCACGTATCCGTTCATTATTATGTTCCAGCATTATTACGTCATCGCCCACATTTAATTCTGGTAACGATTTACAATGTTGGTCATAATATAATTTACTTTTTGTTTGCTTATTTATTATTATTTTATGCTGCAATTCATCGTCATTATTATTTCGTTTTAACAAATCGGGATGCACTGGCAGTCTACAGTTTAGTCGTCGTCCCATCATTAGACGTGCAGGAGAATTCAAATTTTCCCGCGGTGTATTTCTATAGCTCAGCAAACTGAAATAAAAATCAGTATTACTTTCTATTGACTTTTTTAACAGTATCTTTACAGTTTGCACTGCTCTTTCACTTTTCCCATTCGATTGGGCATAATATGGAGACGACGTGATGTGATTAAATCCCCACTCTAAAGCAAAATTATTAAAATTGCGGCTAGAAAATTGTGGACCATTGTCACTAATAACTGTACATGGTATTCCGTATCGTGCAAAATTTTCTTTCATAACATTTATTACTGAGTTAGATGAGATATCTCTCAAATGTGCTACTTCAACAAAACCAGAAAAATAATCAATTAAAATCAAATAGCTTTTTCTCGCATACTCAAATATGTCTGTACCAATTTTATTCCATGGTAACTCTGGTATGGACACAGGTATCATTGGTTCTTTACTCGGTTTGTTTGAATTCTCCTGACACACTTTACATTTTTTAATATAATTTTCTATATCTTTGGCTATACCCGGCCAAAATAACACCTCGCGAGCACGTTTTTTACAACGATCGATTCCCAAATGCCCTTCATGAATAAGCTTCAACATCTCACTTTGCATAGACTGTGGAATTAACACCTGCTTGTTTTTAAATATAACCCCATCTACAGAATACAACTCTTCTCTTATAGACCAGTAGTATTTTAATTCATCACACACCTTAACCTTGTCAGTCCAGCCCTGATTGATATATTTTAATAACAATTGTAAAGTTTTGTCTTTAATCGTTTCTTCCCTGACACGTGTAAACTTGTTCTGTGACATCGGCACATTATTAACGACCATTTTAATTTGACATAGAATAGCCCTACTAATCATATCGTCATATAAGTCCGGAAGAGGTGCTCGCGACAATGTATGAGGTTTAAGATCATTTATTCTCATAAGAACTAACTATTCACTTACATGAGAATATTAAAACTAAACACTTAAGAATAAAAGTTGGGAGTATTACAAAAGTTAGACATCGATTTTATAAATGTTTTGAGGGTAGATTACAAATCATTGTGGACAAAATGTTCGTTCGATACATGTAAACAAGTATTCGTGTAACACGGCTAAACGGTAACTGGATGTGGCTCGACACTATTGTAGGGAATGTAAATTTTTTACTATAAATTGTTTAAGTAGCTTTTTAAAAGTGATTTTGGATTTAGATTCTCTAAGGTCTCTCGGTAACTTGTTAAATATTTTAGATCCTTCGTACACGATAGTTTTCCTTCCGTAATTTGTGCGAGTTGGGTGTAGGTGTAAGAAGTCTTGTTCACGTCTCAGTTTCATTTTGTGTTTTTTTATATTTTTTGTGAAGGTTATGTTTGTGTGTATATTTTTATTAAGTATTTTTCGAATTAGTATGCATGTGTTATGCATACTAATTATATATATAATATGTATCGGGTATATACATGTACTTCCCTGGCTTGTAAGTAACCAATAGGTCATAACCTTGAATTTTTAACATCATACGCTGTAAGCGTGCTGGAATCATGTCTAGGGATTTTTTTAAAATACTTTCAAGCGGTTTATGATCTGATTCTACGACTACTCTATTTTTACCGTATATGTATTGATGAAATTTTTCACAGGCAAATACGATAGCCAACATTTCCTTTTCTATTTGTGCGTACCTTTGTTGTGTTTCTGTTAACGTGCGTGACGCGTACTCGACTGGCCGGCCGTCCTGCATGAGCACGGCCCCCAGTGCGACACTGCTCGCGTCTACTGATAATAATACCGGACCACCAACACTATACAATGATAAAACCGGTGCGTTACAAATTAATTCTTTTAATTTGTCAAATGCCTTTTTATGCCCGATTTCCCAACTCCATAGAACATTCCTTTTCAATAACCTTGTTAGTGGGAAAATATGTTCTGAGTAATTAGGTATAAACTTTGAAAGATAATTTATTGTCCCCAAAAACCGTTCTAAGCTTTTACGATCCGTTGGTTCAGACATGTTACTTATTGCCCTAACTTTCTCGGGATCCATTTTCATTCAGTCTTTATTAAAAATGTGACCCCAATACGTAACTTCCTCTACACTCATTCGACATTTATCCTTATTGAATTTTAAATTAATTTCCCGGGCCCTATTCAATAACGCTTTTAAACGCATATCGTGTTCATTTTTATTCCTGCCCCAACAAATTATATCGTCTATAAATGAATCTACTCCGTCTAATCCTTCAAATAACTGTTTAATTTTGGCGTGAAATACTTCAGGTGCACAATTCAACCCAAATGGCAATCGTAAATACTGATATCTTCCAAAGGGTGTACTAAACGTACATAGGTCTGCACTAGCATTATCTAATTTTACTGACCAAAAGCCTGAATTTGCGTCTAATACCGAAAAATACTTTGCACCGTGTAGCTTAGTAGCCAATTCATTGATTGTTGGTAATTGAAAATGTGCACGTCTTATAGCCTTATTGAGTGGCCTTGGGTCTAAACATATGCGCAATTGACCATTTTTCTTAGCCGCGATCACTAATGAGTTCACCCAAGGAGTTGGATGAGTCACCTTCCTAATAACCCCCAACTCGATCATGCGATTCAACTCATCTTGTAACTTATCACGTAATCCTAATGGTACTTTACGGGGCGCACAAATCACAGGCATTACAGTTTTATCAACTACAATATGATATTCACCCGGCAAACACCCTAATCCATCAAATAAATCATGAAATTTAGTGACATTTAAGTTATGAACCCTTTTTACTAACCCTAAAGTTAAACAGGCTTGCAATCCCAGAACACTTTGACAGTCCATAACAGCTACGGCAAATTTTAATTCGTAAAGAACATTCTTAAACCACCATTTTAAATTACAAACACCTTTTATTGGAATAAAATCACCACTATAAGATTGCAGTTTAACATGTTGACCCGTACTAATCAACTTACTATTATAACCTAGTGATAAAAATCGTTTAAAATATAAAACACTTATGTCTGCACCAGTGTCTAATTTAAATTTTTCGGAACCACACTCCCCTCGAAGTGTTTCAAACCAGTCCTCAGACAAAGAGTTTATCTCAGAAACATTATACAAAACAGATATAAAAAATGACTCACAATCATCTCTTTCGTCATATTTTTCTTCACTTATACCTATATCATACATGTTTTAACATGACCTTTTTTTAACTTGCACATTCTTGCAAAATGCCCATAATTTTCACACACATAACACTGCACAGCAATAGCCGGACACGAGGTAGGCTCAGTACAGTCACCTCCACACCGAAGACAGTGCCCTGATGCACCTAATGGCCGAACCGTGTTTGAACCGGACCCGGCTGCGCCACGACCTCGAGGGCGCGGACGCCCCCGGCCTCGCCAGCCACCGCGGCCGCGGCCGCTTCCACCGCGCAGTCCAACCGCGTCGACCTGCACCGACCCTGCTTCCGTAGAACCTGTTGCACCTCGCGTCTCCAATATTCGATTGCTGTCGTTAGAAATTTCATGAACTTGGCAGATTTTAATCGCTTTTTCTATAGTTAAATCTTCTGTTCGTAATAAGCGATCTCGTACAACCGTGCTTTTCGTACCGCATACAATTCGATCGCGAATTAGCTCGTCCTCCAAAGTTTTAAAATAACAATTTCTGCCCAATAATTTCAACGCAGTTACATATTGATCAATCGACTCGCCACTTTCCTGATTCCTCGTGAAAAAATTGTACCTGGCTAAAGTTATGTTTTGTCACAGGCCAAAATATTCATCAAACTTCTTGATTAACAAAGCGACGTCATCCTTTTGAGTATCCTGTTCAAATGTAAAAGTCTCGTAAACATCAAACCCCTCGGGTCCAATCAGGTTAACCAGCAAGCTGGCTTGTACACTACCCTCTTCTTTATGTACCCCAGATGCTTTCAAAAATAATGTGAATTGTTTTTTCCATTTCTTCCACGCGTCAGCCCGGCTGACGGAGCTGCCTTCCAAACTTAATTCCGGTGGTGGTCGCGCGTGTTCCATACTTATCAACAATTTTTCCGATACTATTTGACACAATAGAATAGAATAGAATAGAATAGAATATACTTTATTGTACACCAAAATTGTAACACAGTTCTTATACAATAACAAACATTAAAGGGTACAATGGCGGTCTTATCGCTGATAGCGATATCTACCAGACAACCTTTGGATGAACAGGAAGTCAATGAATAAGATAGAGGGGGTAGTCCATGGTGTACTGCTGCAAAATATATACTACACACCATACATAGACATATTACTTACATATAGGTATATATATATACATTTATAAATATTGTAATATATATATATATGATATTATATAATTATGTGATAGGGAAAACAAGGTAGATTGATGATGAGGTACTAATTTATGAGGAATTAGAAACTTGTTGAGAGAAGAAATGGTCTTAAATGGTCATCAATAATCACAATAACTATTGATTTTCACGAATTTTACTATCTATCCCACCGCTGCCACCATGTAACGTAATGAAACACCACTGTCTGGTTAGCAACTACTTTATTACGGAATTGAAGGTACTTGTACATAAAGTTGATAATATAAAAATATATGAAAATACCCACAACAGTGATCACAGTTTATTATTATTACCAAACAGGTAACCAGATCAGGTCAGGTCAGGTCTAACCAGATGCGGCTCTTCTTTTCGTGTGGTTAGTGACTAGTTTGATGTCAGAGTTTATGCCGCCAATGGGCCTCTGACTTGGCTTCATATGCCGTCGAGAAATATCTCTCAGGCATCGGCCGGTTTCCTCACGATGTTTTCCTTCACCGTTTTTAAGCAAGTGATAATTATACAATACGCATATGAATCCTAAAAGTCAGAGGTGCGTGCCTTGGGTTCAGACTCAAGACCTATGACTTGGCAGTCTGACGGTCACACCACTAGGCTATCACTGTATGTAGGTAAAATTGTATGATTTTATAACAAATTAAATTACAATCATGTTTCCGTCGGATACCTAAAACAACAGTCGTCGGAGTTCCCGATTTGCCAATAATTATAATTTTTACATCATTTGATATTATATTTCCTTATCTTTTACCTCTGTTCGTTATTGTATCTGTAAACAAAAGAATAAAGAGATCATTCGCTTTATTATTATCTTTACATAGTATAAAACAAAGTCGCTCCCGCTGTCTGTACGCTTAGATCGTTTAAACTACGCAACGAACTTTAATGCAGTTTTCAGCAATAGACAGTGATTCAAGAGGAAGGTTTATATGACCCACATTAGTATAGGTCTACCGAAATCTCATGGCATTAAAAATTAATAACAAATAGTGGTTTTCTTATGGCAATGTCAACATGTCACTTGTCAAAACGAGTATGACTGTAGTTGATACATTTTCAAGTTAATGTTTTCTTGTTCAAACACTTTTAATAAACATACTTATTTGAACAAGGTTTCCTTTTCCATTACAATAAAATTGCATAAACTGCATTTTGTTGTGAGAAATAAATAAGACAGGTTGTAAGTAGTCAGCTCTGCTGTACCCTGTCTGTCTCTTAATTCACGTAAGAAGAACTGATATTCATGATACAATATTGCAGTCTATAGTAAATAATATATTACTACAGGAAGTGAATAAAAACCAATAATAATTACAGAAATGAAAGAAGCTCACGGTGCTATATTAGGTTACGATGTGGCAAAATCAATGTCCCTAGCAAAACAGAATGAGTGGGTCAAGGAACTTCAAGTATACTCCACCAAGAAGAACGTAGTCTGCTTAGTTGTCGGCAATAAGATTTATTTATTTATTTAGATTGACAAGCATATCATTTTGGGACCCAGTGCATAATATCAGTAAGCACATTGGGTCATCCGCGCGACAGCGCAACGAGTATGCCCAAGGAGGGTTTATGTCAGGCAGGCGGCCGGTCATAAAACAATAAGCCAAAACCTCTAATAACATGGATTTATGAAATACATGTTGTGCCGACCACATCTAGTATGGGATAAGGGCAGGAAGAAATGAAGACGAAATTAAAGAAATAAAATTATAAGTATCAAGACTTTTTATTCAAATTACTCTTGTGTTACCCACAAAAAAAAATAATTTCCCTATTTGCCATCAGATTCCGGTAGACCTATACCTACCTACATTGCACCTGTGCGAAGCCGGGGCGGGTCGCTAGTTCAACTATAAAACCGCTTGTGTACTGTAAGTATTCGATCCGAATCCGAGAAAGTACGACCCGAAAAAAGCTGCAGTAGTATGTACAGAGTTTGGATTTGTGCCCGGTTGATGGCAATAGGCTCTCCCCCTATTACAGGGGCCTTAAACATAACGGCGAAATGAGGGTGTTATTATACACCTCTGCCCAATCCTTCGGGGAATAGAGGCGTGATGTTATGTATGTGTGTAGTCACTTGTATAAACAGTGTGCAGTACAGTCGTTTCGAATTTCATAAAATTGCAGACGACTTATTCGGATCATAGTTTCTCGGATTCGGAGTGAATGCAGTGCACAAGCGCAAAGCGAAAAATCCATCTGTCCGGTTGAACACGCCGGTCGTGTAGGCAGTTTCGTTCTATTTTCAAAAAGAGTCCGGTTAAACACGCCTGTTAGCGACGCCGGATGATTATTGATAAATAATAATAATTGTAAATATTGAATAGTAATAAAACAACGCCCGTCGCGTTAGCAGTTGCGTTCTATTATTAGTAGAGGGACTCGTGGCTAAATAACAACCGCGCCGATCGTAAGATTTGCGAGGTTAAGCTGCGCTTGCCGCGGTCAGTCCGTGGATGGGTGACCATTTGTTATACATCGAGACCCCTCCGTGCCTCGGAGAGTACGCGGTCCCGGGTGTCATACGAATACATAAGACAGTCGTTACGGGTAGTCAGAAGCCCGAAAGTCTGACAAACGGTTTAACCTTAGGATATCGGCATTGCCCAGAAACAGGGTTGCGGAGGTCTGATGGCAGTCGCTCCGTGTAAAATACTGGTATTCAGCCGCATCTGGTTAGACTGGAAGCTGACCCCAAGATAATTGGGTAAAGGCTAAGAGGAAGATTGAATAGTAATAAAATCGCTAACTTTCTCGAACAATCTATTGGAACATTCTAGAATTTTGTCGTATGTTCTGGAATGTTCCGGAAAAGAATTTTTTGACTAAGTACGTGCTAGAACATTTTAGAAACATGTCCTAGAAAGTTCCAGAATGTGTATGCAAGTACTGGAACGTTCTACAAACTACCTCGGCCTCAGATTGGTTGATGGTTTCATATTAATACATCATTATCATTAATACATCAACATAAATTATGATAAGATATTTTTATTAAATGCAACAATTACCAATGAAGATAGTTTCGTATGAGTAAAATGTTCCTAATAAGAGCATTTATCATCCATATCACACATGTTTACAAGTAGTAAGAGTGGTTTGGAACGTCCATTATTATTTTTTATCTTTCTCTATGGTACATTATGGCGGACGTTGACAAACGGTACTTTGAATTCATCTTGCATTACTTATTATTTTGTAATAAAAACTGACAAGTTCAGAGAGGCTAAAAACTACGTATTAATTCATTTTTCTATTTCTATTTTACAATATTATTTACTATGTATAAGTATATGGAATGTACTTTTTTGTCCATGTCCTTTAACACTTTCTTAAAACAATCTTCAGTGACATTAAGTGGGCCGCGGCTTAGTACCCCCTTTCCGACTAACCTTGTAGATATAATGTGAATTAACGTAAATTCTAATAATAAATGGTTTTTTGATTGTGCATATTACGTGCATATTTCGCCCTTTTTTAGTGCATATTTGCATGCATATTTTGGCATTTTGATATTGCATATAATCCGATGTCTACTGATAGGGCACATGATGACCATATCTATTATAAAAATTGGTAAAACAGTATACAATTTTAAATAAGAACATGCAAGACGTTTTAAAATGTATTTTTGTATTTTTTTTTGTGTATTTTTTTTGGTACAACTGACAGTTCGATACCGAACACGTTCGTTCTGCCGTTCGAAGTTTATGAATCGTCGAAAAGCTATTCCTTCTGGCCAAAAATTGGATTCCATAAACACGTGCAACTTATATTTCGGGACAAATACTTTATAAGCATCATATTCTTTTGCAATTTTCATGCTCATTTTTTCCAATCTTACGTTAATATTACATTTATTTTTAACGTAATTTACTACGTCACACACAGTCGCTTCCTTCGCCACATTATAAATGTACATGGGGACTTGTATATCCGCCGCTTTGAAATTCATTCCAGGTTCCAGCACAGCATTCCCTCTGTTCCCAATAAATCGATTCTTATGTCTTCTTTTTTGTACCTGGATCCACCCATCATCCTTGGATTCTGGTTTCCATTGCCCATCGCATACAATATCAGCAAAACATTTCTGATTTTGTGTGACAACATGTTGCACATTCGGAGCGTTCGTGTGTCCTATCTCTGACGTATGTAACCGAGGCGCTCGTCCCGTCGCGCACTCGGTAATGTTCGTGACTGTTCGACACGATTGCGGCCGCTCATTGGCTGCCTCACTCGCAGATTGCACGTCACTCGCAGCGACCGCCAATGAGTCGTGAGTCACCAGCATGTTAGACTGAGCGCGATCAGCTGTTTCGTCTTGATCTGTTACCGGCGCCGACCCATTAACCGCTGCGTTTGGTTTGAGCGTCGAAATACCCTCACCCGGAGACTTATTAATGTTACGTTGCTCCTGGGAGGTCGTCATTTTTGGATGCTTTTCTGCATACCGGTATGAGCCACATACTGGAGATAGCCCCATAGGCCCACTCTCGTGCTCGAAACTCGATAACGTACCGGCACCCCGTCTCAAGTTAATATTTCGAGAGAAATTGTTCACAATTGACGCATTTTTAAGTGATTCAAGCTCTGTCCGCAACTCCGTCAGTTGATTCACTGTAGCGTACTCATCCGAAATACGGTCTAATTCACTTCGCATCTTCATCAGGTCCTTTAGAAGACGGGTCACATCTATGTGGTCGAACAAAACTGGGGGTAATTTGTGTAAATCCCGCGCGACGAAGATGGGAATCTCTTCAGGATCCGTTTCTTTTAGAAGAGAAACAATGTCATCAATATCACGTACTGTTTTTCCTTGCCTTTTCCTAATCTTTTTACGCCTAGTTGTTGAAATTGAATCAAACAATAAGTTTTTAGCACCCACAATTTCATTTTCTGAGAAAGCACTGTCACAAATTCGAGTGATACTTTGCTCGTCCATCACATCTAGTTTATTACAGATGAAGGCTAGCACTTCATTTATGACAACATTACAGTAACTTAAGCTTTTTTTATTAACGAAAAAGAAAAATAATTAGGGTACCACCCAAAAAAAAAACGAGGGCACAACTAGTAATACATAAAAATTAAAATTACATATTTTTTGATGTTTTTAAGGGTGTCCGGGGAAACGTCCCAATTTTCACTGAATATTTGGGGTTTTTGGAATCTTTGTCCGTTGTCGACAGTTTAGGTGATGGCATTCCTAGGTATAGTCCGTCTTATTAAGGCTGCGAACACAATCATGCGCCATTGACCTCCCGACAATTTTATTGTCATCCTTCTGCGCGTAATAATTCAATAAATTGACCAGAGAATTTGATACTACTACCTACATAAATTATTGTTATCAACGATCTGGCTTACCTCATAGTGTATAATAATAAATAAAACTAATGCCAATAAGCCTGACATAGTGGTGATAGGTCGATCAGAGCGTCTCGCAATGATTGTTGATATCACTGTCCCACATGACGAGAACCTTGTGAAAGCCGAGAAAGATAAAGAAATTAAGTATCAAGACTTGGCACACGAGGTTGTCGACATGTGGGAGGTTGACTCTGCAGTCATTGTGCCGATAGTCGTGACGGCCAATGGCTTAATAGCCAAGAGCCTCGACCAACATTTGACGAGGCTCGCGTTGGGCAGCTGGGTCAAGGGCCTGATACAGAGAGCGGTACTTCTGGACACGGCACGTATTGTCAGGAAGTTCCTCTCTCTGAGGCCCTGACCATCGGTAGCTTGGACCCTGTTCCCGATGCCGGTGGGCTACTATTTATTATATTTTTAAATGTTTTTTTTATATTTTTTATAGAAATATTTAAAAATGTATCAAATATGTAAATAGATGAATAAACGGAATAAAACTAATAAAAGTAGTTAGTAGTGGTCAAGCATCGGCCTCGCTCGCACGCGTACCGAGAAGCCCCGATTAACTGTCAAATTGTTATTGTTGTTGGTATTTGAGGATACAGAGGGCGCTGGAGAGATTCCTCGACGCATACTGCATTTGAATTTTCTAGTAAGTGTTGTATATTATTTCAACGTGAAGCCATTTTTTTAGATTATTAACTCGCTATCTGAATCTTTTTAGTGCTATTTCTAAGTGCTGACTCACGCGGATGCGCGTTTGGACGCGGATTCCGTTTGCATGTGCTAAAACCATCTTCCCTATAATGCATTTTAGTGTCAAGCGGGGGTTCGCACGCTTTAGATGCGAATTCCGCATGCGGGCGGATTCCGCGTCCGCACTTGTATCCGCGTAAGACAGAAAGTGCCCTCAGAGAATGCTCTATGCTTTTCTATGGCTCAAGTAAGTCTTTTACCAGAGAGAGAACGACAGCGAAAGACCGCACGCGATAGCACTCACGCTGTCTTTTACCAGAGAGAGAAAGACAGCGAAAGACCGCACGCGATAGCACTCACGCTGTCTTTCTCGCTCTATTCAATGACGTTCTTGAGCGACAGAAAAGGATAGAAGAATTCATAAGTAGGTACCTATTTTCATCCACTGCTGCTGCTTACACGAGGCTCCCAATGACCGCTAAAATTAACAGTCTTACATTGCAATACGCTATAAACAAACGCGTTAAACCGTCGGTCCCGGATGTCATACTCATAAGAATACCTATGACAGTCGTTACGGGTAGTCAGAAGCCCTAAAGTCCAACCGAATATCGGCATTGCCCTGTTACTGGGTTGCAGAGGACTGAGGGCAGTCGCTCCGTGTAAAATACTGGTATTCAATCGCATCTGGTTAGACTGGAAGCTGACCCCAAGATAATTGGGAAAAGGCTAGGAGGAAGCGATTGTTTTACGCTTCGAAGATGGACAGACGGACGCTGCTGCCTACCTCTTGAAAAAACCCTGAATTACCTAAAAATAAATAAATTAAAGTTTATTTCATACCAAGTCCATATTTAAATACATTTTAATTTTACCTTATTTTATATATTTAAATGGCGCACGGTGAGTGGTCATCCAGTGCCACATCATTGGACTGTCCGTTCTATCGGCCACGATAGCCAGCAGGCTGTTAGAGCTACCGCGCACTCGCCGCATCAGGGATGCTATTAGTGTCCGCATAACGACGCTTAACGACAGCCATGGGTGGAGAGAGGCGGCCTATTCTTTGCCGGTGTTAGGTTGAGAATTGTCTTTGTAGCTACGCAAGTCATATATCCACATACCTAGCTAAATGTATATCTCATGTCGTCTTTAAATGCATTTAATATTATAGTATTAATTAGTCGCTAATATAACCCGCGTTCAAACAACACGTATTTTATTTATCCGAATCCCGATCAAGTAATAGTGAACCTTAATACAATCACCAGCCGGGTAGCGCTTGATGATAACGAGTGATGACGAAATACTCTCCACTTTCAGAACTGCCTCGTTGATCCTCGGTGGCAAGCGCCACTGCTGATCGTGAGGTCCTGGGTTCGATCCCCAGGTCAGGCAAAATGTTAAGTTTTTCCGTGTGAAATTCCTCAGTAGCAGCCCGGAGTTTGAATTTGTGCCCGGTTGATGGCAAAAGGCTCGCCCCCTATTACATGGGACTTAAACATAATGGCGGAAATGAGGGTGTTACGATACACCTCTGTCTAACTCTTCGAGGAATACAGGTGTAATGTTATGTTATGTTTCAGATGTGCTCCATGATGGAGGTGCCTAAATTGAAGATGAATGATGGCAGAGAGATGCCAGCCATCGCTTTGGGCACATACCTTGGATTTGATCAGGTTAGTATATTAAAATGAATCTGGTATTCCTGGTCCACTCGTAGTTGTCCGGAGGATATTGTGGTAATCCGGAGGTTATCGTGGTAGTCCGGAAGTTTCTGGACCCTCTTAAGCACTAGGTTGCAATGTCATAACCTGGCATGCTCCAGTCGTAGTTGCCCGGAGGTTATTGTGGTAATCCGGAGGTTTCTGGGCTCGCTTAAGCACCAGGTTGTAAGTTCACGACCTGGCATCACCAATAAGACTTTTTCAATGTCATTCTACTTTCTTAATTAATCTAAGACACATTAAAGTAAAACATTGTGAGGAAACTGTGACTTGATGGTCTGAAATCACGTAGCAAGCATGGTGATCAATGCTCGTTCCTTCTCTGTATCTTCTTCTTCTTCCTGCCCTTATCCCACACTAGGTGGGGTCGGCACAACATGTATTTCATAAATCCATGTTGTTAGAGGTTTTGGCTTATTGTTTTATGACCGGCCGCCTGCCTGACATCAACCCTCCTTGGGAATACTCGTTGCGCCGTCGCGCAGGTGACCCAATGTGCTTGCTGATCTTATGACATGCTTGTCAGTCTTATTGCCGACAACTAAGCAGACTATTGTTATTATTGGTGGAATATACTTGAAGTTCCTCGACCCACTCATTCAGTTTTGCTAGGGACTTTGGTTCTGTTCTGACACATCGTAAACTAATATAGCACCGTGAGCTTCGCTGTATAAGAAGAGGCATTTGCCCTGTAGAACACTGCAGAACCGGTCAGACCGGGATTGGTCCTGTCCCGATTCTTCTCTGCGACCTTCTTCTGCTGCATGACAGTTACGCAGAAGGAGGTGGAGTATGTACTATAAAATGGGGCTATTTCTTTTAATTCTTGACTTGGTCGCGTTTGGTCCTAGTCTCACTTGATGGTTGGTAAGCGCAGACAGGGTCTAAGATGGAGCACACGAATCCAAGGAACAGAGATATAGAGGGATTCCCATATACCCCTCTGGCTCTCACATACACACGACGGAACACAGTAAACTGTTTGGCGCCGGACTTTAATGTGAGGGTGGTAGCTAATCAGTAGCTAGCGGACCGTATAGATCCTACCACCAAGCAAAGCTATTTGCTATTTGGAAAGCATCAGGCTAATTGGCATGAACATGTCCTACAAGATTTTTCGACATATTTTTTAAACTATCTACAATTACCTACAATTTCAAAATCTTAAATACAAAGCACTGGTTTAAGAAGGACATTCTTTGGCTGAATTACAATTTGCCCCATGGTTTTCAAATATCCCCATTTTACTGTAACTTTATTGGTTTAGTGGTGGCAAGCGCGACTGCTATCGTGAGCTCCTGGGTTCGATCACCAGGTTGGGCAAAGTGTTATTGGGTTTTTCTATGTGGAATTACTCAGTAGCAGCCTGGAGTTTGGATTTTTGCCTGGTTGATGGCAATAAGCTCGCCCCCTATTACATGGGACTTAAACATAACGGCGAAATGAGGGTGGTATTATACACTTCTGCCTTTCCCTTCGGGGAATAAAGGCATGGTGTTTCGTGTAACTAGAAATATATCAGCCAAACTTCCATCACTTTCCCACCACACCTCAAACGCTTCTTCTTCGTTCCAGAATGGCGTTGTAAAACCCAAAGACAAGCAGTTCCGAGACGTAGTTCTTCAGGCTATTGACACCGGGTACCGGCACTTCGATACAGCCTACATTTATGGCACAGAGGCCGAAATAGGAGAGGCTATTCGGATGAAAATAGACCAGGGAGTTATCAAGAGGGAAGATGTGTTTGTTACGACTAAGGTAAGGTCCTCGAGCTCATAGCCTTTTCCTAACTATCGGTCAGGATTCGGTCTCCGGAGATACAACTGTATTATCAGTATTTTCACGCGGATGGACTGCCATCTGACCTCTCCAACCCAGTAACTGGGCAATGCCGATATCGAGAAGTTTGAAAGTAGCGCCAGTGAATGAAAAGTTGAGGAGTAATAGGTTAGCGTGGTATGGGCATGTTATGCGGAGGGAAGAAAGTCGTGTCGTTAGAAGAGTGTCAAATATGAATGTGGATAGATATAGAAGAGGTAGGCCAAAGAAAAGATGGATGGATTGTGTGAAGGATGATCCATATCATCCCATACCCATGTAAGAAAGGAGTGAGTACTGAGATGACAGCTGATAGAGGAGAATGGAAGAGAAATACATGTTGTGCCGACCACACCTAGAGTGGGATAAGGGCAGGGAGATGATATTGATGATGGTCAACGATCTGACCTCAAATACTGTGGAATACCGATAGGTTAGACCAGTTGACAGACGTTTCGGGTTTTTGGCAAAGGTATATTGGTATGACAACTAGGACCGACGGCCTAACGTGCTCTCAGAAGCACGGCAAGACTCTCGATGTGTAGAGAATGAGCACCCATCAAAGTACTAACCGTAGCTCAGTAGTCATGTAACCACGGGCCACTCAATGCCCCGCTGGTGCTTTCTCTACAGTCTCTTTCATAATCTCAGGAGTAAAGAACTGAAGTTAGCAAACACCCAAAGTTCTTCTTAACTTACCCCCGTTTGCCAATAACGACATACTAATAATAATAAGATTTTAATAACAATAAGATTTATTTTCTCCCACAAAGTACATTAACAATACAGAGGTGTTACAAATATTGGAGGTACAAAAGTTTGTGGGAGTCAGGAATTCAAACTAGGATACCCTGTGCTATGGACTCCTGGCCCCCCTTGCCGAGATTGGGATTCAGGATTATGACAATTCTAGAGCGTAAGACATGTCATTGTAGGACTATTGTGAAAATGAATAACAAGAAAAAGTACTAATGAAATAAATCTAAAAATAAAAATGCGTGTGTGTGTTTGCAAGTGTGTGAAGTGGAAAGTGTCGTATGTGGTGTGGTGCTGTGTGTGTGTGTGTGTGTGTGAGAGAGAGAGAGTAAGATAGTGTATAAATGTGTGTAAGTATATAAATGGATGTGTATACAAATGTGTGCGTGAGGGCCGCGGCAGTATATAGTTATGGAAAAAGCTAGACTAGGATAAGATAGTAAGCAGTTCTTCCGTTTCTTCATAATCAAGTTCTAATATACTGCGATTACCAGCTTCTATCAAGCGAGATGGTTATGGCAATATACCCAAAGACCGTTCCCTACAGAGCGGTCTTTCGAATACCCATGAGCAGTAGTGGAGGTTTTTGGACCGTCATGATGTTCTGCCTAACATTTTCCCAACTATGTTGAGGTCAGCTTCCTTTCCAAACAGATGCGGCTGAATACCAGTATTTAAAAACTGGGTACAGATTATTGCAACACAACATGTATGGTAACATGCAATGCAACATATTCCATACATTTTAATGTGTTCACGAACGCACTGCGCCCTGCATCAGTAGAACGCTCGTTGGCTCCCGCCGATTGTCGGTTTTTTCGACGAACGCTTTATTCAAAGCGTTCGCATTCGCGCGCAATGTGATTTGGACGGTCATTCACGACGGTTCTTCGCGCCGCAAACAAGCACCTACCTACAAAGGTGATAAAAAATAAAAAATGGCGTCCATGCTAAAGACTGCCGGGTACAGACGTTCGCAGTTGAAGTGTGCAGCGTGCGCGGAGGCCGTCGTATTGCATTGCATGTTGCGTTGCAAATATTCTGTACCCAGATTTACACGGAGCGACTGCCATCAGATCTCCATAACCCAGTTACTGGGCAATACCGATATCATAAAGTTAGACCGATGATAGTCCGATTTCAGACTGACGATGATATGAATTTTGGTTTATTATTTTTTCAGCTTTGGAATACACAGCACAAGCGGGGTGAAGTAGCGACTGTTTTAGGGGACACGCTGAATAGGACGGGACTCAATTATGTGGATCTCTATCTTATGCACTGGCCTATTGGACTCAATGTGAGTATCGCCTACAGATGATGGATGTGCAGTCCACTTGCAGTTGTTCTGTCTAGCCTTTTCCCAACTATGTTGGTGACAGCTTCCAGTCTAACCAGATGTGGCTGAATACCAGTATTTTACAAACAACTTACTTACTGGGCAATGCCGATATTTTTATCCTAAGGTTAGATTGGTGGTCAAACTTTCGGGCTTCAGACTACCCGTAACGACTGTCATAGGTATCCGACGGTATAACGAGCTCTCCGACGCACAGAGGGGTCTCAATGTGAAACGGACGGTCATCCAGCCAAGGATGCAGCTTAACCTCGGAAATCGTATGATCGGCGCCACAAGCCCCTGCAGTCCACTTGCACTTATGATAACGAATATGATTCCAAAGCTGACGTCATTAGCCCCCCCCCCCCCATATATAAGGTCTAACCAAAATACCTGGACAAACTTTTACACAGTGTTCAGTACGTTTAACTAATCACATCTATGTAAAAAAAACGAGACCCAAGTGTTTTTTTTTCTAACCAAAAAATAATAACGTTTTAAATTGCCTGTACCTACTCTCTAAGAATAAACTCATCCATTTCTTAGGCATCGACCGCCATTGGGGCGCGCGCTAATTCCGTGCCGTGTTTTACCTAAACAGCGAAGTGAAAAATGTAAAAAAAAAAAAAACGTAAAATTAAAGTTGAAAAAATATTTTTGGTTAGAAAAAAAAAACACTTGGATTTCGTTTTTTTTTCATAGATATGTTCAGTTACACTTACTGAACGCTGTGTAAAAGTTTGTCCAGGTATTTTGGTTAGACCTTATATGTACCAACATTATCCGAAGATACTGGACACTGATATACTACTACTACTACTATAGATACTGAACTGGCTCGTTGGTCTAGTGGTGGCAAGCCCGACTGCTGATCGTGAGGCCCTGGGTTCGTTCCCCAGGTCGGGCAAAGTGTTATTGGGTTTTTCCATCAGAAGTTTCTCAGTAGCAGCCCGGTGTCTGGATTTGAGCCCGGTTAATGGCAATAGCCACGTGGGACCAAAACATAACTGGCGAAATGAGAGTGTTACTAATACATCTCTGCCGAACCCTTCGTGGAATACAGGCGTGATGTTATTTGATATTATCCAAAGATAAGACATTTAACAGTCTGTTCAAATCTGAGATGTCTTTTTGCTTTACAGGAGGACTACACCTACTCAGATGTAGACTTCATGGACACTTGGCGCGGGTTAGAAGATGTCCAGAAGCTTGGCCTCGCCAAGTCCATAGGAGTGTCAAACTTCAATAAGAAACAGTTACAGAGGGTGATTGATGAGGGGAGTGTGGGGCCAGTCGCCTTACAGATAGAGGTAAGGCTAAGTGATGATTTCCCCCAATCGGCTCGCATCGCATCGGATCGGAAAGGATACGAAAGGATGCAGCGACAGCTGATCGCGTCCGGCAGGATGTCGACGCATACGATCGGCTCAGTACCGTCGCTTGCGAACGTATCCGTTTCTGCGCCTAGTCAAATAGTTTCATTCCTACCGTGTTGGATACGACGACAGGCGAACGGAGCCGATCGCGCGTCGCAGCATACTTTCGGCTACAATCGCGTGTCGCGGAAGATGCCCGCGGTCAAGCTGCTGTGCGCGGCTTGGGAATGTAGACTTTAAATACTGTGTACACGATTTAATATCGTTTAAAGATTGTAAAATCCATTCCGGTCCGATGCGATGCGAGCCGTTTGGTGGAAATTATCCCTAAAAGGGAATGAACGGAGTAAATAGGAGATCTACAGTACCCAGCAGTAAATATTTAGAAAGAGATATCGGCTAGCTTCGGCTTCGTAGCGCGTCGTCTCCGTTACTCATACCTATGTGACCTTCTGTCGCTTCGTGCGACAGAGATGGCGCTCTATGCAATATTTACTGCCAGGTACTGTACGTGCTCTGTAGTGCCATCAGCCTACAAACGTCCACAGCTGAACGTAAGCCTCCCTTTCCATTATCCTCGCCTTTTTAAACAGTACAAGGCTCCCCGCGCACTAGGCAGCCTTGCCGTGAATTGGCTGCACGGCAAGTTGTGACCCTTTCGTCAAGCAATATGGACAAAATACGTCTGGCTGCTACGACAGGCGCGCGGGGACAGTCGGCAGCCACATAGATTCGCCTACACTCGTTCTGGCTGCGCGCAGCCAAATGGCTGCCGTGCAATCGGACGCGTTCTACTGGCTGCCGTAGCCGGGACTTCGTGGCTGCTTAGTGCGTGGGCTCCCATACACCGTCGTATGTTTGACTGGCTGCCTAGTGCGCGGGGGGTCTTAATTAGCGTCACTTGGTATAGTTGTTTGTTTGATTCATATCTTGCGACAGATTTTTCTACTTAGTAGTTCCGCTTAACCGATAATTTTAACCTTTCATTCTCAAATCCCGATGCTGCAGGCTGCAGGAGTTCTGCCTAGCCTTTTCCCAACTATGTTGGGGTCAGCTTCCAGTCTAACCAGATGCGGTTGAACACCAGTATTTTACACGGAGTGGCTGCCATCAGACTTCCGTAACTCAGTGATGGCTGTGTTGCTTTAAGGAGTGGCAGAAAATAGTTGCTTTTAAAAAAAGTGGTTGAAGGTGTGTCTGTCGTGAGCCGTGAGGAAACCTGCACACCTGAGAGGGCTCCATAAAGATTTCGATGATGTGTGTAGTCTGTCAACCCGCACCAGGCCCGCGTGGTGGACAAAGTCCCAAACCTTTCTCATTCTAAGAAGAGGCCCGTGTCCGGCAATAGGCTGATTACGCTTATTCTAACTACACAGTGGTACTTAATCCCAAATATATCCTCTTTTCAGGTACACCCCCAAATCATCCAAGAAGAACTCCTAACCTTCGCGAAGTCACAAGGCATAATAGTGATGGGATACAGTCCGTTCGGCTCTCTCGTCATGCGGTTCGGGATGGACCTACAAGGGCCGAAGATGGATGATCCGATACTCGAGTCCATAGCCCAGAAATATGGGAAGACTACTCCTCAAGTCGTGCTGAGGTGGCAGGTAAGTGGAGAAGTGTCTCGTCCACGATAGACCAACTGAGCTAGGAGGCTTGGAGAGTAGTCCAACAGCTAGTTCACACAGAAACTGTTTACAGGACCCGTTTCTATTTTGGTGATGGCGCCTGTAGTTGTATGAGCGAGTTCACATACACGACAGTATTCCGAATCCAGTAAAAAATATTGGATCCGTTATTTTTATCGTATCCTGCCTGTCAGATGCGACGCAGCTGCCATTTGTTTAACTGATCCGTCGGTACAGATGTTTACTACAACACACATCTCGTACCGACGGATCCGCTATGTGAACGGGCTCTTATACAAGGTGTAAAAAGACCCTTCACGAAGCCGTAAACCATGTATTCAGTACCTACGCAAAAATTGTCGCTGGGAAACGACTTTTTTTGGGTGAAAAATTTCGTTTTACTGTAAAGCTCAATGTAACGCAGCTGATAGATGCAATGAGGAGTAAACGGGTAATGGAGGTATTTCAAGTACATTTGCAACCTTCAAAAGTAGTATTTTTTTTAAGTTGTGAATAAGTTGAAACTTTGACCTCCAATATCTCCGTAACTAAAAGGTTCCCAGGCATAGTCCAGAACAAAAAAAAATCGCAATGACGTAAAGAATAAGTGCCTTTCGGCTTCATTAAGGGTCTATTTACACCGTTTAGATTTACCTACTACAATAAATAGATGCCGTTAACACAAAATTCATATTATTGTGTGTTGACACATTATTGCATTACATGGCCCAATTACAAGTCAGCTTGTTGACAAGCCACTCCGTCCATCGCTTGAGCCAGCCCGAGCCGGCTCGAGTCGGCTCGAGTCGACCCGATAGTAATATTATACAGAATGTAAACGAAATTATGTAATTCCTTAAAACCTCGTGATGTACAGCTGACATAGATTAATCCTAAACGGGATAGTGTTGGATTCAATAAAAAATGATTACCTATGAGAAGTAAACATGTGTTCTTAACGTGAGGCAGAGGTTTTAAAAAAAACATTACATTGACTTGTAAAAGTGCCTGTAACAGATTTATTTACAGAAATAAAAATCATTTATCAGCGCCCCCCATTAGGGCACGTACCCATACTACGTGACCCGTTCAGGAGGGAGAGGGGGTCTTCAAAATACTACGCTTGGTCACAGGGGCGGGGGGAGGGGGGGGGCTTACGTTTTCGTCACGTGGTCTATATCCTTTAGGGAAATCTCGCGCTTTTTCGAGCTATATTCAAATATGGCGCGCAGCGTTTAGCGCTTTTTAAACTCACAGGTGCAACATTGACGCACATTGAGCCAAATAAATTTCTTTTTGCAATTTTTTTTATTTAAAATCGTATTTATGAATACGTGAAAACTAGAGAGGGAGGGGGGTGGGTATTGGCATATACTACGGGTGGTCACCGAGGGGAGGGAGGGGGGTAAAATGTTGTAAAAAATGGGTCATGTACTATGCGTGCCAAATAAGAATAGCACTGTCAAGACGCCATTTTGTTCCGCAATACTCGTGAACTTCATTACCAAAGTGTAAGGTGTGCAAAAAAGTAAATAAAGAAATTATATTCAGTTTAATTATTTTTGTTTACTTTTTTGGTATTTCTTATCAATTTTACGCCAAATTAATTACACAGTAATTATATTATTATTATGGCGACATATTAGGGTGACCAGTAGCATTTCGTGAAGTTAACTATATATATTGGTTCATTTCATTAATGAATACTGTTTTCAAATATTATTAAATTATCCAAAATTATCTATTTATGGAATTCAATAAATAACATTTTATAAAAATGAATGTAAATAATAATGAAATTTATGAATAAAAAAATATACCCAAGTATTTTTTTGCTGGCAGTACCAATTTGACAGCTATCGTGTGAAGTTGTAGCAAGCGCGATCCTATTCTTATTTGGTACGCATAGTAGTATGGGTACGTTCCCTTAAATATTTGCCCGGCGGGCGATAGCCGCGCAATTCGCTCGGGGCGCTAAAATGCTTCACGTTAAGAACACAATGTTAACATCTTGTAATTTTTTTATTGTTTCCCATATTATCCCTTGCAGTGTTAATCTATGTCAGCAGTACATCACGAGGTTTGAAGGAATTACGTGATTTCGTTTACACCCATAATAAGACCAGATAACCATTATAATAACCTTGTATTTTCTTTCCTCAGGTCGACAGAAACGTAGTGCCGATCCCGAAAACAATCAAAGCGGAGAGGCTAGCTGAGAACATCAACATATTCGATTTTAAGTTAGACCGCGATGAAATCGAGAAGATTAATCGATTCGATTCCCACACTAGGTACACTCTGCCTTCTTTTTGGCAGACCCATCCTTATTACCCTTTTGAACAGGTGAAAAATCCCATAGCTGATCCTTTTAGAATGACGTCTTCTGCATCGCGGGTGTAGGGTTGCTACGCCCAAAAATAGAAAAGCCGGACACAGAATTGATGGACATTGGTGACAATATACATTGGTGTCGATTCTGCGCATTTTAACAGGACTAAACTAAACTAAGGGGTGTTTCTCTTTCTGTTTCAATAGAAAAAGAAAGTGACAGTTGCGTTAATCTAGCTTAGTACTGTCAAAATGTGCTACAGAATCGACACCACTGGCGCCGATTGTCTTGTTCACCAACTAACTAAATGTGCTACAGAATCGACACCACTGGCGCCGATTGTCTTGTTCACCAACTAACTAAATGTGCTACAGAATCGACACCACTGGCGCCGATTGTCTTGTTCACCAACTAACTAAATGTGCTACAGAATCGACACCACTGGCGCCGATTGTCTTGTTCACCAACTAACTAAATGTGCTACAGAATCGACACCACTGGCGCCGATTGTCTTGTTCACCAACTAACTAAATGTGCTACAGAATAGACACCACTGGCGCCGATTGTCTTGTTCACCAACTAACAAAATGTGCTACAGAATCGACACCACTGGCGCCGATTGTCTTGTTCACCAACTAACTAAATGTGCTACAGAATCGACACCACTGGCGCCGATTGTCTTGTTCACCAACTAACTAAAATTAGAGAATTGCTATCTTTTACTGACAGACAGCGCGAGAAAAGGACGGCGATAGATAAGAACTAAGTTAGAGATGTCAAACTAGTTTACGACTAAATCTTGCTGTCTTGACTTGACTGTCTTTTGACTAAATCACGACTGGATCGCGTAATCGCGTTTCTCATCTCGACGTAACCACCAAAATCTAAATAATTAGCTTTTTGTCGTCGTCGTAACAGGATATCTATACAAGGTTAGTCGGAAAGGGGGTACTAAGCCGCGGGCCACTTAATGTATCACTGATGACAGTTTAAAAGAAAGTGTTAAAATTTAAAAATTCGGTAATTTTTTTTGTCATGAAAAATGATTTTTATTTTAGTTTTTTCAAAAAAATATTTATTTATTTATTTAAACTTCATGTACAATTGGTGGTACATAAGGCGGACTTAATGCCAATGGCATTCTCTACCAGTCAACCTTTGGGTCAAAAATTAAGCACTTCGAAAAAGTTACAAAAAAAGAATTTAAAACAAACATTGAAAACGTAAATAAAAATTATTAAAAACAAAATAATACATAAGTACTAACAAAATATATACTTTATATATATCTATATACAATAAAAATACATATTAAACCTATATATCTATACATACATACATAGGTACACATAAATATTTATAACTATGATGGACAGTTCATTCAGACTAAGGTTGCAGCGATTTTAGGTAATATTCCCAATTTAGGCTATTATCAATATGCAAGCCTAAATCCTTAACGTGTGGCGACAGCGAGATAATGGTGTTATTAAATACAATCGGCATAAGGTTGCTGATATTGACGGTTTTCAGGTAAAACGAACTGCCTATAAGGATAGCCTGACATTTGCTGACATTAACAGCAACACCGAACTTCAAAAATTCTTCATCCCTGCTTTAGTTACGAATTCAGAAAATGGAGTTTCAAATCCGTGACCCCAAATATGACGTAAAATGTAAGCAAGTCTGATCATAGCTGAGGACAGATAGAATTTAGCGTATTTTTTATGAAATCTTTGAACAGCTCTCTCTCTTGAACTATTGACTTTTGGGGAAAGTTGTAGAACAAAAGTTATCCATTATTATGGGTCCTTTAACACCCTTTCGGCTTAGTACCCCCTTTCCGACTAACCTTGTATATACGAAGTCTACATAATTAATAGTTATGATCATTTCTGCTACCTAGAGGGACTGTCTACTTTTTGCTTATTTTGCTACTATAAGTACTCTAGGTAAAATAAATAAATTAATTCTTTTATAAAACTGTGTCTTATTCCTATCATTGGTTTTTAAATCCTGTTAAGCATGAAAAAACTTATTCAATTATCGATGGTCTTTAGGGTCAAGCCACATCTGACGGAAGATACGTCGTCGATCTTCCGCCGCGTAATTTACTCGAGGAATTTTAGTAACGCATCTTCGGTCAAATGTGTACGGTGTGAGATGTTTGTATGGAATTACGTGTACCGGCGGAAGATGGCGACGTATCTTCCGTCAGATGTGGCTTGCCCCTTAAGGTAGACTAGTCCTGGAGTGGAGACAGGAGTTGAAACCTCAGAGTATAATGAAAGGAAATATAGGACTCCCCCTACCAGATGGATCGACGACCTGAAGAAGGTGTAACACTTTAGGGTGGCTTTAGGAGTCAACCCTCAACTAGCATGTGTAGGTACATAAAATTTAGCAGGCGTGTACTTACGGGAGGATAAAGAATAACACTTGTAACCGTACACTATATATATTTTAATAAGAATTACAAATAGATCAATAGGGCGTGGTTCGTAGCAATGCGAGGAGTCCAGGGTCTTCTTGAGCAGGTGTAACACTTAGCAACTGCAGCGGCGCGAGAGGGCCGATCTTTTTTTCTTCTTTTTCGATTCGTCTGCTTGTAGATCGTATTGTGGACCATTTCTACGTAACCGGGCAGTTATTGGCGAGACCTGAAGGGTATCCAACCAAAAGGGTGATCTGCAGTGTGCCCGACCTTTTATATGCCCGGACCCCCGCCAGTTAGCCACCCGTCACAAAGGTACCCGGATAGATTGAATGCGGAGAGCCAGGTGTTGTGCCGCAATTTGGGAGAGGCCATGTCCAACAGTGAACTGCGATAGTCAGCTGGACATAGGACACTGGTTGAGTGGGTTGATGTTCGAATTCATCATCCACTATTTTAAAATGAAAATTTTAAAATAAATAGTATTTAAATAGTGTTTCATTTTTTTTTATTGACTCACTTTAATTGTAAATGGCTATGGCGCTGCGTTCATGATTCACGAAATGACCAGCAAGAGACAAATTCGCAATGACTATGCGAACATTTTCCATACGAACGGAAAACATTCACACAATGTACCTGCGAATGTTTGCGCGAATGTGAGGGACCGGGGTAGGAGGAAGCGCAAATGGGTTCGCATATATCAATATGCGAACCCATTTGCATATCTGTTGAGTTTGCGAATGAATGTCTGACGGCCCTTCACATGCGTGCAAACATTCGCACAATGTACAAATGTTTGCGCGAATGTGAGAGACCGGGGTTAGAATGAAAGAAAATAGTCCGGTGCGACGCCGCAACGCATCTGTTACACCGCAAGGTCGTCCGCTGCATCACCGCACTGCAATAATCCCACCTCTATTGTGTCAAAGAGCGAAGCAGTGACCATTCGCGCGTCACGGAACACATTATTTTGCGTTGCGGCGTGCAGTACAACCGCAACGCACTATTGTGTATTTACCCTTAGTAATTTTGTATAATCGTAAAATAATAAAATTACATTAATATAATTTTGAAGTAAATAATTGTTCTGCCTAGCTTTTTCCCAACTATGTTGGGGTCGGCTTCCAATCTAACCAGATGCGGCTGAATACCAGTAATTTACGCAAAACCACTGCCATCAGACCTTCGAAACCCAGTTACAGGGTAATACCGATATCCTAAGGTTAGACCGGTTGTCAGACTTTCGGGCTTCTGACTTCCCGTAACGATTGTCGTACGTATTCGTATGATACCAGGGACCGACTGTATAACGTGCTCTCCGAGACACGGAGGGGTCTTGATGTGTAACGAACGGTCACCCATCCACAGACTGACCGCGGTAAGCACAGCTTAACTTCGCAAATTAATTAGGCACGAGCCCCACAATTGAAGTAAACTGTCTGCATAACGTACGACAACGTTTTTATTATTCAACAGGAACCAGCTCTAACCTATATGGCGCCTGTGGAAAACCGCCGCAATACCCCCGCTCATATCAAAGTCGTAAACGACAATAACTCGGAAGAAGTCGAAAAAAAGAAAAAGAAGCACTCACACAAGAAAAGAAGGAATAAAGGCGCACACACACGCAATAAGAAACACCATTTAAAGAATGACAAACGGAAAACGTTCAACAAACTGAATTTGTCCAGCGAGATAGAGAAAAACACTGTTTCTTTCGAAGACAGTAGTGCCCTTATCAACTAATAGATGGCGTTAGTTGTAGCTTTGATAAATGGCTGAGCATTTTAAAATAAACTAGCGACCCGCCCCGGCTTCGCACGGGTCCAATGTAGATACTAATGTGGGGCATATAAACCTTCCTCTTGAATCACTCTATCTATTAAAAATAACCGCATCCAAATCCGTTGCGTAGTTTTAAAGATCTAAGCATACATAGGACAGACAAACAGCGGGAGCGACTTTGTTTTATACTATGTAAAGAAGATATGGTTTTAGTACTGTTGGGTATTGAGTATTTAGTTAAAAAAAAGAGTACCTATTTATTCGCCGTGAATGAACTAGAGTGCGCGCGGCCAAAATCGGAACTAATCATGTTCCGCCATAATGTTGCCGTTTTATTAACTTTGTCACTACATCTACCTGATTTTAGGAATAAAAGAAAATATAATAATAAACATTATAATAGACCTCATCAGCCGATAATAATCATACTGCATTCTTATTCACTCACGGCACATTTATAACCTTAGTTCTTTTCCTTTGCAAATTATGTAAAAATACGAATTAATTTAATTGATAGGTAGTAAATTTAAACGTACATAACTTAGCTCAATTAAAACATAATAAACAGCAAGAGGGCTGCCCAATTTTAATGCTCACGATATACTACTTTTCCTTGAAAAGTAGGACTTTATATTTTTGCGATCATGGCAACATTTAGCACGCCCTCCGTCGCGCGCAGAGTTATCTTGCGCGCACTTTAGTTCGTTTTTGTACCTAATCTGTTGATATGTTTATTGGATATTAAAAGTAACTGAAACGAAAAGAAATGTAAAGGAGAATCAACAATAATGTCTTGTCCTCAAAAACAATAACGAACAAACATATGTCATTAGATAGGTATTTCAATATACTATAATAGTTATTATGATGGGTTATTACAAATCGTAGTGGGGAAAAAGCTATAGTGTTGCAAATTGCTGCATTTCTTTCAGTGATTCGTTAGAGCATTTTGCACTGCCATTTTTTTTTACTACGATTCGTAATAATCAACCTTAAACCTCATAATAACACTTAGATTATATACCTCTAGATACAACCACCGCTTGGCCGCTCGTGAGACAGGAATATAAGGCTAAATTACTGCATCCTCCCATCGTAGAGCATACAATACACACTAAACACTTAACTAATGGAGTCTATTTCTCATAAATACAAGAATACGGGGAAAGTTCAGTGACAGTGAGTTGGCTAACAATAAAAAGTTCGCCAAGCTAAAAAACGTCACGTCATATGAGACAGATGATATGATGCTTTGTCTCAATTTTCTTAATAATTTTGTATAAAAACGGTGTAAATAGACCCTTAAAGAAGCCGAAAGGCACTTATTCTCCACGTCATTGCGATATTTTTTTTGTTCTGGACTATGCCTGGGAACCTTCTACTTACGGAGATATTGGAGGTCAAAGTTCCAACTTTTTTTTTAAATATTAGTTTTGAAGGTTGAAAATGTACTTGTAATACCTCCATTACACGTTTACTACTCATTGCATCTATCAGCACAGTGTTTTGAGTGCGTTACATTGAGCTTTACAGTAAAACGAAATATTTCACCCAAAAAAAAAGTCGTTTCCCAGCGACAATTTTTGCGTAGGGTTACTTAGTTTGATGTACTGAATTCATGGTTGACGTCTTCGTGAAGGGTCTTTTTACACCTTGTATTATGCTTCTCATTTCCACACTTCCTACTATAATCATGACTACATCTAGAGATATTTCATCTAAGTAATAACTACTGTAGTACGTACCTACTAATGTAGTACATGTAACCAACATTAAATTAGCTTTCTAATGACATATGTGGTAGTTTTTTGTTCTCGAGAAGCACTTAATCCGGTGTAATTCGCGGGAGGGATGCGGCGGTTTGCAACGCCATAACTTATATCTTACAGCTTTTTGAAATGAGTCGCCATAATAACTATTGCAGTAAATATCTGTGGTTGTTATTGGTCTTGAGGACCACTTTGTCTGTTCCTATTAAATTATTATCGAGACGCTTGTTCAAAGTTATGTTGTCACCTCACATTTTCAAAGTTATGTCGTCGGTTCCGATGACATCTGTCAAAGTATCAAGTGTCAAAGTTAAAGTGTCATTAAGCTTGGTTGGACACACTTAGCTGGTAGAAATGCGAAGCCATTTATTGATATTTTTCTATACTTATTTAAGAATGGTCTTTTATAAATAATATAGTCTTATAAAAAAATGAATTTATTTATTTATTTAACATAACATCACGCCTGTATTCCCCAAAGGGTTGGGCAGAGGTGTATAGTAACCCTTTCATTTCAACCCCTTCATTTCGCGGTTATGTTTAAGTCCCATGTGCCGTGAGGCGAGCCTATTGCCATCAACCCGAATCTTGTAAAATGAAATTGGGTTTTTGACAGTAGTCCCTCGGAATTCAGCGACCGGAATGAGGCAGCAGGATCGCTCCCTAAGACCTAATTCCGTTATTTTTGTATGGATATCTAAAAACCTTTTTTATAAGTATATCTATATCTTTATTATAAGGATATCTAAACTAGAAGTCTGTGAAGGCGAGGCCTATTTCCAGCGATAGCTACATGGGGTCCAGTCACATCTGACGGAAGATACGTCGCCGATTTTCCGCCGGTACACATAATTCCATACAAACATCTCATACCGTACGCATTTGACCGAAGATGCGATACTAATTTTCCTTGAGTAAATTACGCGGCGGAAGATCCCTGACGTATCTTGCGTTAGATGTGGTTATAGTTAAGAGGAAATGCGGTCGGCATTTAGTCCATACAAACGTATTCCCCAGTTTCCTCCTTGGATAATGGTGTTGATTCTGTAGCACATTTTGACAGTACTAAACTAGACTAAACGCAACTGTCACTTTCTTTTTATATTGAAACAGAAAGAGACAAACACCCTTAGTTTAGTTTTGTCCTGTCAAAGTGCGTTACAGAATCGACACCATTGTCACTAGAGCAAATATTTTTTACCATTTGATATATATCTACCACCACTATGTACCTATGTTTTGTTTTTGTCAATCGTTCGTTCTGCCTAGCCTTTTCCCAATTATGTTGGGGTCAGCTTCCAGTCTAACCAGATGCGGCTGAATACCAGTATTTTACACGGAGCGACTGCCATCAGACCACCGCAACCCAGTTACAGGGCAATGCCGATATCCTAAGGTTAGACCGGTTGTCAGACTTTCGGAATTCTGACTTCCCGTAACGACTGTCATAGGTATTCGTATGTCACCCGGGACCGACTGTTTAACGTGCTCTCCGAGGCACGGAGGGATCTCGATGTGTAACGAATGGTCACCCATCCACAGAATGACCGGGGCAAGCGCAGCTTAACCTCGCAAATCTTATGATCCGCGCGGTTGGTAATTAGCCACGAGCCCCACAATCAATTAATTATTAAAAGAACTAGAAACGTTTAAATTTTACAAAAATCGACCGGTTTTACCACCGTTTTCAAACATCTGGCAAACAAATTTGACGAATATAAAAAATAAAAGAAAAACATACAGACATAACCAAAGTCTTTCTTAAATATTAATGAAAAAAATATCAAAATCGGTCATTTGAAGAAGGAAACAGGGAAATACGAAACGACGATTTCGCTAATATTGCACAGGAGAAATCAGTCCGAGATGCAGGTGTCTCCTTCGCGCTCAATTGCGAAGGTTTGCGGGAGGGGTGGGATGGAAATAGATCGCAAAAACCTATTCAAATTAATAATATTTTGCAGCCCGTGTTTCCTTTTAGGGCTCATGGTTACATCAAATTATCTGAAGAAACTTCAAAGACATTAAATGAAAAAATAAGTACCTACCTATTTAAACTGTAGTTAATTAGATAACAAGATACCTACTGCGCGCGCGCTTCGAGTTAATTAGCTCATCAATTCGGCGAATTTACATATCAACCCCCCCCCCCCCTTCTCCGATAAGTAATCCACACAGAAAAACCCAATAACACTGCCCGACCTGAGGATCGAACCCAAGACATTACGATGAGCAGCTGTGCTTACCACCAATGAGGCAGTATTACTATTAAATTCATACTTAATAATACATATTCTGTAAAAAACTAGCCAAGTCTCTATGGAGCTGCTTGTTTATCTCTAAAAATTAATGAAATCTAGACAAAGTCGTGCCCAGTCTAAGGTTCCTTACTGCGATTTCTTTATTATTATAGTTAATGTTGTGTGACTTGGCCGTTGAAGGGTACACAAGGGTACAAAACCAGGTGCTCCATGACACCATTGCACCAATGTGTCGCCAGAACCGCTACCCATTGACGATGGAAAATTGCCACTCGGAAAACGTTGATTCAATAACCAGTCAATTGTAGGCTTGATAAAGCTGCGTATTTCAATAATACTTATGTATAGGCGAACCTAAAACAAACGGTATAAAAAAAAACCAGTACAGACGGACTTCTAATCATTGATAGAAGTCCGTCTGTACCTGTCCCGTTGACTTGTACCCACTAACGTATAAAGAATGTTCAACGGCCAAGTCACACAACATTAACTATAATAATAAAGAAATCGCAGTAAGGAACCTTAGACTGGGCACGACCTTGTCTAGATTTCATTACTTTTTAGAGATAAACAAGCAGCTCCATAGAGACTTGGCTAGTTTTTTAACCGACTTCCAAAAAGGAGGAGGTTACTATGTTCGTCTGTATGTAATTTTTTTTTATAGAATGTTTTTGGTGGGATTTCACTTCTTTTTGTAGAAACGTGGGGCATATTGATTTATTTTATTAATTTTTTTTTTGACTTCAAATGAAGCGGCCTACCAAGTTGAATATTTTTTGTAAAGGCGGTATGTCGATCTCTAATAGTTTGGTTGGGCTCTTGTGTTTTCTAATCAGGGTCACCAGGTACTCCAGATCTTCGATTATCCTAGTTTTTATAGTTTTCCCTTTATGTGGCCATTAAACCCTAACTCTGTACCAAATTTCAGCTTTCTGAGTTTATGGGAAGTACTAGTTCTATTCTGATGATCATGAGTGAGTGAGTGTCATAAATGCGAAACTTTGCTTTCGCTTAACTTCGGAACTAAATGACCGACAGACTTGAAATTTTGTATTTTAAGTATGTGATTATAGCTTACTGGATGACGAAAATTTCTACGTTCTGGTCTTATCCAGAGGTTCTCAAATAGGGGCCTGAAAATGCGGCGAAATGGTTCCAGTAAAGGATGGTACCGTAAAACCTGGCAACTTTGCCCTTGAGGTATGACTTTGCCCAGTTGTGTATTTTTTTAAAAATTTGATGCATAGCAAATTTGTCTATAGTTAGGAGTATTCTTTTGCCTGTGGTAGAAAATTGATTATTTTTCTGACAATACCAAGTGACGTAATGTCACCTATGTTACTTCCGTTGGCTGTCAGGAACCTTTAAAAGTTGGTATTGTTTTTAGCGGGCAAAAACCAGTCAAAAAACTTTATCAAAAAGTGATAGTTGCAGATACAGTAGATAATTAATTTTTTAGCCACCGTTAATATGTATGAAATGAATAATATAGACTGGTATTTCACACAAAACATCTCATAAAATTGTAAAATATATTGATGGGCAAAGTCACATGCATGTTTTTTGAGCATGGTTGACGACATTGCCCACCAATTTTTTTCCCGTAGGGTTGTCACCTGTAATTTTTAAATTTATTATAATTTTAAGAGGTACCTATGCACAAACTAACAGAACGCTAAAAGAGAAAAACTTGTAAATGTTTTGGTGGCTTCTGATGAATAAGGTTGTCCAATGACCAAGTTGGACTAGAAAACGCGAGTTTTTAACAAATTGGAAGACAAGAAACCTGCTGTTACATATTTAATGGAACAATTCCCATCAATACATGTGTAGAACTATTTATAAATAGGCATTCATCGAATTTGTTAGTTCGAACAGTATCTGCAACTGGTGACTGTCTTCCGACATATTGTGTAGATGTTTAGTCACATATTTTGTCTTTTGGCTACCTTAAAGTTAGTAATATGTCATAGCAATATAACTTAACTGGCAATATACCGTATATCTTCATTTTGTATCCATTATATACTTATTGAATTTATGATTATCTCAATAGAAATATTCCACATCAAAAACTTTTTCATTAATTATTTAAATGTAGCATTTATTCAATGATGACAGCCCTTAGACATTGACCATTATGGTAAGAAAAATGTACTAGGAGGCTTTTTGACTTTGCCCACTCAATTTTGAAGGACAACGAATATGTTCATTCATCTCATAATTTGATACTATACTTTATGGCCCTGTATTTATATTCAGCCATTTTTAAAATAATGATACGGTTTATAGTATCTGAAATATTACAAGTTGGCAAAGTTGCCAAAAACCTGTGATTCTTTGCCCAACAATTATAATTGTGTTTTTTACACACACAAATTCATTTTTCTGGATATTTTCAATAATAAATATCGAGATATGAACATATAGTATTGTGTGGTACAAAAATAATATGAAATACACTAACGTTTTCGGAAATAACTCAACTAATGCAAAAATACTCTGATTTTTTGGGCAAAGTTGCCAGGTTTTACGGTACGGCAGTTTTTGCTTCGCGCTCGACTTGGCGGGGGCACTGCCGTGCCCCCCGATAATACTCACGCCTTCAGATGGCGCTGCCCCAAGTCATACATAAAAACGCAAACTGTATCATAAAAAATGTTAGAAAAATAATATTACCTACTGCTCAAAAGTGAATAAAACTAAGTGAAACCCTGGAATACTAAGTTGTGACTAAGTGACAGTGTTATCTGCGTATGAAATACACAAACAGTGAAATTAAAACTAAAAAACCATAATTACGAACCAACCAACCCAAAAAAAACAACAATCCTAATAATAATATCAAATTAATAAAGTATTTAAAAAGTAATACCGTTTTACGACTTAAATGTACGATAAAAATACTAGTAAATACTTAAACGTAGTACAGAAGTGAGATAAAAACAATAGTGTGAATTAGTGGAAAAGTGATTCTATCAACACACAACGATTTGAATTGTAACTGTTACGGTACCAACAAATAGGACTTTGAACTGCGTAACTTATCCTATTACAAAAACGGTCCAATTTCAAAGCGAGACTGGCCGAGTGGCTTAAGGCGCTTATTTTGCAGCTTAACTCGCCTCTCACGAAAGGCCGCGAGTTCAAACCTCAGTCTCATCATTCACTTTTAGTTTATTCTAAACCTTCAATTTTTAATTTATTTAGTACTGTTGGAATATTCCGACAAAAATGGATTTCTTCGATAATATAACTCTTCGAAGGACCCGTACTCGTTCAAAGTCAGAGACATCAACGGAGACCGAACCTCCAAACGCTACGCTAGATGGCAGCACCAATGGCTTCCCCAACTTATCAGGCGATGACAGCAGCGATTCACAGGAGATAAAACAACAAATTGAAATACTACGGTCGGAATTAAGTGCCATCCACCAAGAGGTGGCCCAACTACGCAAGGAAAATACAGATATCAAAAACATTGTATCGAAGCTGACCAATCACGATACCGTTGCAAACTCCACTAAGAACTCTTCAACCGAAGCTGTAGCGCCAAACGAAATACCAAGTCGCCAATGTAGCCACACAATAAATCATTCAGAAATGACAGTAGCAGGCCAGTCAGTACAAAGTATACCCAAACACTCAGGCTCTTCTCTATCACCAAATATAACAGTGCCAATAGGACATATTACACGATCAGAAAATAAACAAAATGTAAAGGAAATTAAGCGAAAGAATAAACTTTGCATTATAAGTGGTAACAAGAATAATAAGATCCTAACAACAGCTATGGATTTATTCCCTAATTATTACGATATTTGTCATTATTTAAAGCCTACCTGCGGAAGTGAATTGTTGTTAACAGGTCTAAAGTCTAAATTACAAGAGTACACTATGAACGACTACTGCATCATATTGATAGGCCCTGAGGATTTTGAAAGGACGAAAGATTACTTTGAATTGATAGCTTTTATTAGAAACACCCTCAAAGATATAAATAACATAAATATTATTTTGTGTCTACCCACGTATACATTTTATTACCACACAAACATGTTTAATAGTAGAATTGAAATTTTTAATAACTTACTTTGCCTAGATGTAATGTCGCATGAATATGCATATGTACTTGACTCTAACTTAAATCTAAACTATGATTGTACCTCGTTTAACAAGAGGTCAGGGGCAATTAATAACAACGGTATAAATACAATATTAAATGATGCTCTGGAGCTCATCACTGAGATAAATATGTTTAATGATGTTACTCTGTCACAGTCTGAGTCTGTTCTGTCCAAAGTAACAAACAGTTTTTTCGTATATAATAATCTAACTGTTATGCATCAAAATCTCAACGGATTGATAAGCAAATCTGATGTATTGTGTGTAAATATTGAATACCTTAAAAGTTCTGGGAACGAAGTGGATATCTTATGTATTACAGAACATAATATGATTGACTCAGACCTTATGTACCTGACCATACCGAATTTCACTTTGGCGTCAAATTGTAATAGACATAACAGAAACGGAGGATCGTGTATACTTGTAAAAAATATTCATAAATATAAAGTTCTTCAAGATTTAGTTAGCCTTAGTGTTCCTAATGTAACGGAATGTTCCGCAATTGAACTACTGGATCATAATACCGACCTCCAAAAACTACACAAAACGAATATACCGACCGAAAAAGATATATACCGACCTCCAAAAACTACACAAAACGAACTTAATACATTTTTTAACATACTTCATACAATACACTACAAATTACGCAATCGAAAATCAACTAAAACTATTATTTGCGGTGATTTTAACATTGATTTGTTAAAAAGAACCACCATTTCTTTTAAACTTATACATATTATTTCCAGCTTTGATATGAAAATTGGCACACATAAACCAACAAGGCACAAGAGTAACTCTTGCATTGACAATATTTTCCACAATATTAGGGGTAGCAAATGTGTCGTCATTGACTTAGGTATATCAGATCACACGGCACAATTATTAAAATTTCCTGTTAAAAAAACTTGTACCGTCAATTTCTGGTATACAAAAAGGCGAGACTTTAGTAAAGAAAACCTAATTAAATTTAAAGAATGTTTAATGAGCCTAAGTTTTCATGATGTCTACACAACTAGTGATCCAGAAGAGATATACAACAAAATACCTATTGACATTCTGAACACTAAGGAACTTCCAGTATTTAAACATAAATTACGAAACTTTTTAATTGATAAAGCATACTACACGATCCAAGATTTCTTGAACTATTGATTGAATTGTTTACCATGTATTAGTTTCACTGTATTTTGACAGTTATAATAACTAAACTTGACATGTAAAATAATTTTAAATTGAATGCCAATACCTACATAATTATTGTATGCCTATTAGGCAGGACATATTGGAACTTTAATTTATTGTTAAGACCTGTAACTAACATATGCCCACAATAAATATAATTTGAATTTGAATTTTTACCATGGGGGTACGTTGAAACTATAGAACGCCACATGCTATGACCCTGCATACTCCTTTCGCTTCATCCACATTCATACATCTTGTCATACACGCACGCCGGTTGAGAGTACTACGCACCTGACCTTTGTGAAGTACATCACCAATAACATCGATGTATGTCCTTCTAGGACGTCCTCTACCAGCGTTTCCATTGACATGCGCCTTTTAAATTCCTTTTGGTAATTTTTATACATGTTACAAAATAAATTACTGTACTATTTATTATCTCTGGATTATAACTTGTTAAACCTCAAATACTAGGATTGAGTTAATAATAAAAAGTAATTACAAACAGATTAATAAATTACACTTCATTCCTCGGCTCGGCTTAATCCTGTTCGATGAAAAAAAAACATTAATATGTTGTAGCCGCGGAAACATGTTGAGGCTACGCTACGGTGTACCCGCGCGGTAAGTAAGTACATAAATTATGTTTTGACGACTCGTCCGCTGATTGCGTAGCATGCTCACGAATTTATTATAAAAGTTCAATAATACTTTTATGAATAATAAACTAGCGACCCGCCCCGGCTTCGCACGGGTGCAATGTAGATACTAATGTGGGGCATATAAACCTTCCTCTTGAATCACTCTATCTATTGCTGAAAACTGCATCCCACCAAAAACATTCTGTAAAAAACTAGCCAAGTCTCTATGGAGCTGCTTGTTTATCTCTAAAAAGTAATGAAATCTAGACAAAGTCGTGCCCAGTCTAAGGTTCCTTACTGCGATTTCTTTATTATTATAGTTAATGTTGTGTGACTTGGCCGTTGAAGGGTACACAAAAAAACAAAAACACAAAAAACAAAAAAACAAATTGTATAAAAATAAAACAATACAGACGGACTTCTAATCATTGATAGAAGTCCGTCTGTACCTGTCCCGTTGACTTGTACCCACTAACATATAAAGAATGTTCAACGGCCAAGTCACACAACATTAACTATAATAATAAAGAAATCGCAGTAAGGAACCTTAGACTGGGCACGACTTTGTCTAGATTTCATTACTTTTTAGAGATAAACAAGCAGCTCCATAGAGACTTGGGTAGTTTTTTACAGAATGTTTTTGGTGGGATTTCACTTCTTTTTGTAGAAACGTGGGGCATATTGATTTATTTTATTTAATTTTATGGACAAGAACTTTTCATGGGATCCTCAACTGCAAGAGACCAGTCGCAGGATGTTTGCGTCAGCTGGATCCTTGAGAAGGCTTCGTAACTTTCTACCCACTGCCACTAAAACTGCGCTTGCACAATCTCTTCTTCTTCCCATCCTTGGCTATGCCGATGCCAGCTATCTCGATCTCACCGAGGACCAGTTTAACAAACTTGAGCGACTTCAACATTTTTGTACAAGATTCATATTTGGTTTACGCAAATATGATCATGTGTCAGAATTTCGTGTTAAACTCAAGTGGCTTCCTATACGCCTTCGTCGGAATGCTCATATTCTTTCCCTATTATACAGTATTCTGTTCAATCCCACTACCCCTCCCTATCTTAAAGAACGTTTTGAGTTCATGCGTGATTCACACTCACGATCCTTGAGATCATCGGAAAACTTGAAACTGAAGATGCCTATGCATTCCACAAGATTCTTTGACCATTCCTTTACTGTTCAGGCCGTACGCTTGTGGAATGCATTACCTGTGTATGTGAGGCGTGCTCAGTCGTTGGTTTCGTTCAAGAGAATGGTAAAGGAACATTATCTTGCTATATAGCCGTTTCTAAAATATCGATATTTATAATTAAATATGTATGTTCTTTATTTGAGTGTATGTATATATTATATTTATATATACATATATATATTTAAAATATGTATATATATTATATTATATTTATGTTATTTATTAACTTATATTATTATTATAATATACTTAGTGATTTAGTTGATTATCGATTTTTAATAGATTATACGTTTGTATGCTGCAAACTGCCCTATATATTTTTCATGACAATTATTTCCATCCAAAGGTTGTCTGGAAGAAATTGCTTTCGCGATAAGACCGCCATTTGTACTGTTCTTAATAATGTGTACTCCTTCTGTTTTATTTCTTTTAGTGTACAATAAAGTATATCTATCTATCAAATTTTTTTTTTGACATCAAATGAAGCGGCCTACCATGTTGAATATTTTTTGTAAAGGCGGTATGTCGATCTCTAATAGTTGGTTGGGCTCTTGTGTTTTCTAATCAGGGTCACCAGGTACTCCAGATCTTCGATTATCCTAGTTTTTATAGTTTTCCCTTTATGTGGCCATTAAACCCTAACTCTGTACCAAATTTCAGCTCTCTGAGTTTATGGGAAGTACTAGTTCTATTCTGATGATCATGAGTGAGTGAGTGTCATAAATGCGAAACTGCTTTCGCTTAACTTCGGAACTAAAAGACCTACAGACTTGAAATTTTGGATTTTAAGTATGTGATTATAGCTTACTGGATGACGAAAATTTCTGCGTTCTGGTCTTATCCAGAGGTTCTCAAATAGGGGCCTGAAAATGCGGCGAAATGGTTCCAGTAAAGGATGGTACGGCAGTGTTTGCTTCGCGCTCGACTTGGCGGGGGCACTATCGTGCCCCCCGATTAAAATCCGTTGCGTAGTTTAAAAGATCTAAGCGTACAGATAGCGGGAGCGACTTTGATTTATATATAATAATATTATAAAGAGGAAAGATTTGTATTTTTGGATTTTTGTATGTAACGAATAAACTTAAAAACTACTGGACCGATTTCAAAAAATTCTTTTGCCGTTAGAAAGCTACATTATCACTAAGTAACATAGGCTACGGATGGAGCCGTGAGGAGACAGCTAGTACTATGTAAAGAAGTTCAATAATTATTTTTTCTTATTTGTTTTTTATATGTCGAAATTACGCTCGAGGGAGCTTACCGAGCGCTCGGATCATACGATTTGAGAGGTTAAACTGCGCTTGCCGCGGTCAGTCTGTGAATGGTTGCCCGTTACAGGAGTACCCTCCGAGCCTAGGGGAGCACGTTAAACAGTCGGTCCCGGGTGATATACGAATACCTAAGACAGTCATTACGGGAAGTCGGAAGCCCGAAAGTCTGACAACCGGTCCAACCAACGGTATTGCCCAGTAACTATGGGTTGCGGAGGTCTGTTGGCAGTCGCTCCGTGTAAAATATTCAGCCGCATCTGGTTAGACTGGAAGCTGACCTCAACATAGTTGATAAGGCTATGCAGAACATGTCAAAATTACGCTACAGATTTTGGCTTAGCGAGTATGAGACGGCTTGTCTTTATTTGTACATATTATCGATGTTGTAAATTGTAAAAGCCAAATTTTTATGTGCCCGGCACGTATCACGCAACATGTATCGCAAATAAATTTGATAAAATTTGCGGTTCATGTATCGCGGCTTGAACCCGGTGTAGGCGAGGCATAACGTAAGCTGAATATGTTACAATTACTATAAACATAAACTATATGGAATAACATTTACGATCGGAGCGTCATTTGAGAGTCAGACATGATCGGAAGCGGTCCTGTGGTGTTGCTGTTGTTGCTTCAAGGAGCGGTGAGTTTTTTTTATCTATTTTTTATTCTGCACTTGGTCGCGTTCGGCCCTAGTCTCACCTCATGGTAAGCGCAGACAGGGCCTAAGATAGAGCACATGCATCCAAGGAACAAAGATATAGATGGACTCCCCTATACCCCTCCGGCTCTCACATACACTTGACGGAACACAGTAAGCTGCCTGGCCGGTTTTTAATGTGAGGGTGGTAGCTAGTCAGGCGGACTGTAGACCCTACCACCAAGCGTGCTGGGTTTTGTTGAATCTTACAACACGCGTCTAATCCCAGCGTTTTTTTCTGTTCGACTTCTTGTATTTGGTCTTGCGGACCGTTTCTACGTAACCGGGCAGTTATTGGCGAGACCAAACAAAACATAACAAATAGCATAGCAAATATATTTTACCATATGATATACATCTACCACCACTGGTGGTAGATGTATATCATATGGTAAAATATATTTGCTCTAGTGACATTATCCAAGGAGGAAACTGAGGAATACGGTTGTATGGACTAAATGCCGACCGCATTTCCTCTTAACTGATTAACAGACGGGTTCGTGATTGTAACGTAATGAAACACCACTGTCTGGTTAGCAACTACTTTATTACGGAATTGAAGGTACTTGTACATAAAGTTGATAATAAAATTTGAACAATAATTTGCACCTGCCATGTTATCTCTTCACCACCTTTGGTTGACTGGTAGAGAATGCCTAAGGCATTAAGTCCGCCTTTGTAATTTTTTTTTTTGTTGCATAAAGCTTAAATAAATAAATAATATAAAAATATATGAAAATACCCACAACATCTTTCCCTTACAAAAATAAAATACAAACATAGTGAATCTTAACTTATCAAAATAAAAGCGGCCTTATTCATTACCGTTTATATATGCATGAATAACTAACTGGAGTAGGTAGGTAAGTATACTATGGTTAAGGTTTATTGTTTACAGCTTTACTACGTGTTACAGGAGGTGAGTAATAACTATCATTGCTTTCATTTATATCCACACTTGGTACATAGTCATCATTATCCTCATTACTCGAAAGATAGATATCATGATCATCATCCGATACAACAATATAACTATTATTAGTCTCCTTTTCCTTTTCATTATTTAGAGACGTACTCTTAATTAAATGTCGGCGATTACGGCGGTAAATACCTTTTTTATTTTTTACTATATATGAACGCGGGGTTGGATTATTATGTTCCAGCATTATTACGTCATCGCCCACATTTAATTCTGGTAACGATTTACAATGTTGGTCATAATATAATTTACTTTTTGTTTGTTTATTTATTATTATTTTATGCTGCAATTCATCGTCATTATTATTTCGTTTTAACAAATCGGGATGCACTGGCAGTCTACAGTTTAGTCGTCGTCCCATCATTAGACGTGCAGGAGAATTCAAATTTTCCCGCGGTGTATTTCTATAGCTCAGCAAACTGAAATAAAAATCAGTATTACTTTCTATTGACTTTTTTAACAGTATCTTTACAGTTTGCACTGCTCTTTCACTTTTCCCATTCGATTGGGCATAATATGGAGACGACGTGATGTGATTAAATCCCCACTCTAAAGCAAAATTATTAAAATTGCGGCTAGAAAATTGTGGACCATTGTCACTAATAACTGTACATGGTATTCCGTATCGTGCAAAATTTTCTTTCATAACATTTATTACTGAGTTAGATGAGATATCTCTCAAATGTGCTACTTCAACAAAACCAGAAAAATAATCAATTAAAATCAAATAGCTTTTTCTCGCATACTCAAATATGTCTGTACCAATTTTATTCCATGGTAACTCTGGTATGGACACAGGTATCATTGGTTCTTTACTTGGTTTGTTTGAATTCTCCTGACACACTTTACATTTTTTAATATAATTTTCTATATCTTTGGCTATACCCGGCCAAAATAACACCTCGCGAGCACGTCTTTTACAATGATCGATTCCCAAATGCCCTTCATGAATAAGCTTCAACATCTCACTTTGCATAGACTGTGGAATTAACACCTGCTTGTTTTTAAATATAACCCCATCTACAGAATACAACTCTTCTCTTATAGACCAGTAGTATTTTAATTCATCACACACCTTAACCTTGTCAGTCCAGCCCTGATTGATATATTTTAATAACAATTGTAAAGTTTTGTCTTTAATCGTTTCTTCCCTGACACGTGTAAACTTGTTCTGTGACATCGGCACATTATTAACGACCATTTTAATTTGACATAGAATAGCCCTACTAATCATATCGTCATATAAGTCCGGAAGAGGTGCTCGCGACAATGTATGAGGTTTAAGATCATTTATTCTCATAAGAACTAACTATTCACTTACATGAGAATATTAAAACTAAACACTTAAGAATAAAAGTTGGGAGTATTACAAAAGTTAGACATCGATTTTATAAATGTTTTGAGGGTAGATTACAAATCATTGTGGACAAAATGTTCGTTCGATACATGTAAACAAGTATTCGTGTAACACGGCTAAACGGTAACTGGATGTGGCTCGACACTATTGTAGGGAATGTAAATTTTTTACTATAAATTGTTTAAGTAGCTTTTTAAAAGTGATTTTGGATTTAGATTCTCTAAGGTCTCTCGGTTACTTGTTAAATATTTTAGATCCTTCGTACACGATAGTTTTCCTTCCGTAATTTGTGCGAGTTGGGTGTAGGTGTAAGAAGTCTTGTTCACGTCTCAGTTTCATTTTGTGTTTTTTTATATTTTTTGTGAAGGTTATGTTTGTGTGTATATTTTTATTAAGTATTTTTCGAATTAGTATGCATGTGTTATGCATACTAATTATATATATAATATGTATCGGGTATATACATGTACTTCCCTGGCTTGTAAGTAACCAATAGGTCATAACCTTGAATTTTTAACATCATACGCTGTAAGCGTGCTGGAATCATGTCTAGGGATTTTTTTAAAATACTTTCAAGCGGTTTATGATCTGATTCTACGACTACTCTATTTTTACCGTATATGTATTGATGAAATTTTTCACAGGCAAATACGATAGCCAACATTTCCTTTTCTATTTGTGCGTACCTTTGTTGTGTTTCTGTTAACGTGCGTGACGCGTACTCGACTGGCCGGCCGTCCTGCATGAGCACGGCCCCCAGTGCGACACTGCTCGCGTCTACTGATAATAATACCGGACCACCAACACTATACAATGATAAAACCGGTGCGTTACAAATTAATTCTTTTAATTTGTCAAATGCCTTTTTATGCCCGATTTCCCAACTCCGTAGAACATTCCTTTTCAATAACCTTGTTAGTGGGAAAATATGTTCTGAGTAATTAGGTATAAACTTTGAAAGATAATTTATTGTCCCCAAAAACCGTTCTAAGCTTTTACGATCCGTTGGTTCAGACATGTTACTTATTGCCCTGGCTTTCACGGGATCCATTTTCATTCAGTCTTTATTAAAAATGTGACCCCAATACGTAACTTCCTCTACACTCATTCGACATTTATCCTTATTGAATTTTAAATTAATTTCCCGGGCCCTATTCAATAACGCTTTTAAACGCATATCGTGTTCATTTTTATTCCTGCCCCAACAAATTATATCGTCTATAAATGAATCTACTCCGTCTAATCCTTCAAATAACTGTTTAATTTTGGCGTGAAATACTTCAGGTGCACAATTCAACCCAAATGGCAATCGTAAATACTGATATCTTCCAAAGGGTGTACTAAACGTACATAGGTCTGCACTAGCATTATCTAATTTTACTGACCAAAAGCCTGAATTTGCGTCTAATACCGAAAAATACTTTGCACCGTGTAGCTTAGTAGCCAATTCATTGATTGTTGGTAATTGAAAATGTGCACGTCTTATAGCCTTATTGAGTGGCCTCGGGTCTAAACATATGCGCAATTGACCATTTTTCTTAGCCGCGATCACTAATGAGTTCACCCAAGGAGTTGGATGAGTCACCTTCCTAATAACCCCCAACTCGATCATGCGATTCAACTCATCTTGTAACTTATCACGTAATCCTAATGGTACTTTACGGGGCGCACAAATCACAGGCATTACAGTTTTATCAACTACAATATGATATTCACCCGGCGAACATCCTAATCCATCAAATAAATCATGAAATTTAGTGACATTTAAGTTATGAACCCTTTTTACTAACCCTAAAGTTAAACAGGCTTGCAATCCCAGAACACTTTGACAGTCCATAACAGCTATGGCAAATTTTAATTCGTAAAGAACATTCTTAAACCACCATTTTAAATTACAAACACCTTTTATTGGAATAAAATCACCACTATAAGATTGCAGTTTAACATGTTGACCCGTACTAATCAACTTACTATTATAACCTAGTGATAAAAATCGTTTAAAAGATAAAACACTTATGTCTGCACCAGTGTCTAATTTAAATTTTTCGGAACCACACTCCCCTCGAAGTGTTTCAAACCAGTCCTCAGACAAAGAGTTTATCTCAGAAACATTATACAAAACAGATATAAAAAATGACTCACAATCATCTCTTTCGTCATATTTTTCTTCACTTATACCTATATCATACATGTTTTAACATGACCTTTTTTTAACTTGCACATTCTTGCAAAATGCCCATAATTTTCACACACATAACACTGCACAGCAATAGCCGGACACGAGGTAGGCTCAGTACAGTCACCTCCACACCGAAGACAGTGCCCTGATGCACCTAATGGCCGAACCGTGTTTGAACCGGACCCGGCTGCGCCACGACCTCGAGGGCGCGGACGCCCCCGGCCTCGCCAGCCACCGCGGCCGCGGCCGCCGCCACCGCGCAGTCCAACCGCGTCGACCTGCACCGACCCTGCTTCCGTAGAACCTGTTGCACCTCGCGTCTCCAATATTCGATTGCTGTCGTTAGAAATTTCATGAACTTGGCAGATTTTAATCGCTTTTTCTATAGTTAAATCTTCTGTTCGTAATAAGCGATCTCGTACAACCGTGCTTTTCGTACCGCATACAATTCGATCGCGAATTAGCTCGTCCTCCAAAGTTTTAAAACAACAATTTCTGCCCAATAATTTCAACGCAGTTACATATTGATCAATCGACTCGCCACTTTTCTGATTCCTCGTGAAAAAATTGTACCTGGCTAAAGTTATGTTTTGTCACAGGCCAAAATATTCATCAAACTTCTTGATTAACAAAGCGACGTCATCCTTTTGAGTATCCTGTTCAAATGTAAAAGTCTCGTAAACATCAAACCCCTCGGGTCCAATCAGGTTAACCAGCAAGCTGGCTTGTACACTACCCTCTTCTTTATGTACCCCAGATGCTTTCAAAAATAATTTGAATTGTTTTTTCCATTTCTTCCACGCGTCAGCCCGGCTGACGGAGCTGCCTTCCAAACTTAATTCCGGTGGTGGTCGCGCGTGTTCCATACTTATCAACAATTTTTCCGATACTATTTGACACAATAGAATAGAATAGAATATACTTTATTGTACACCAAAATTGTAACACAGCTCTTATACAATAACAAACATTAAAGGGTACAATGGCGGTCTTATCGCTGATAGCGATATCTACCAGACAACCTTTGGATGAACAGGAAGTCAATGAATAAGATAGAGGGGGTAGTCCATGGTGTACTGCTGCAAAATATATACTACACACCATACATAGACATACTACTTACATATAGGTATATATATATACATTTATAAATATTGTAATATATATATATGATATTATATAATTATGTGATTGGGAAAACAAGGTAGATTGATGATGAGGTACTAATTTATGAGGAATTAGAAACTTGTTGAGAGAAGAAATGGTCTTAAATGGTCATCAATAATCACAATAACTATTGATTTTCACAATAACTATTGATTTTCGCGAATTTTACTATCTATCCCACCGCTGCCACCATGTAACGTAATGAAACACCACTGTCTGGTTAGCAACTACTTTATTACGGAATTGAAGGTACTTGTACATAAAGTTGATAATATAAAAATATATGAAAATACCCACAACAGTGATCACAGTTTATTATTATTACCAAACAGGTAACCAGATCAGGTCAGGTCAGGTCTAACCAGATGCGGCTCTTCTTTTCGTGTGGTTAGTGACTAGTTTGATGTCAGAGTTTATGCCGCCAATGGGCCTCTGACTTGGCTTCACATGCCGTCGAGAAATATCTCTCAGGCATGCCGGTTTCCTCACGATGTTTTCCTTCACCGTTTTTAAGCAAGTGATAATTATACAATACGCATATGAATCCTAAAAGTCAGAGGTGCGTGCCTTGGGTTCGAAGTCGAGACCCATGACTTGGCAGTCCGACGATCACGACACTAGAGATGCGGCTGAATACCAGCATTTTACACTGAGCGACTGCCATCAGTACTCCGCAACCCAGTTACAGAGCAATGCCGATATCCTAAGGTTAGACTTGTCAGACTTTCGGGCTTCAGACTTCCCGTAACGACTGTCATAGGTATTCGTATGACACCCGGTACCGACTGTTTAACGTTTTCTCCGAGGCACGGAAGGGTCTCGATGTGTAATGAACGGTCACCCATCCACAAACTGACCGCGGCAAGTGCAGCTTAACTTCGCTAATCGTATGAGCCGTGCGGTTGGTAATTAACCACGAGCCCTTCTTTAACGGGATCCACATAATATGGAACAAAACACCTTTTGTGGCCCAGTAACACGAACAAGATAAAAGAAATATGACACAAATCAAGGTTAGCCAGAAAGGGGTTTCTTATGAGGCGCCCCTTTCGTATGCGAAAGGGTATAGTCGACGGCACGTAACTTGGCAAGAGTAGAGAAGAGAATAATTCCTCTCCTTTCTTGCTTTTTTCTATCAGACATGTTATGTATAAATATGTATGTCAATAACCATAGAATAACGACAAGCAATAAAAGTGACCATTTTTATGTTGTACTAACACCCATATTCTAAGACGTTCCTCCAAAACTTACTCGACTCATACTCGACTCAGGACGGCTTGGAAAACACCTTCAAAATTGTATTCTTAGTCGCAATTTCGAGTGAACTTTGAGGTTCCTCAACGGAGTCATTACGTCATACATAATTTGAATTATCTGCATCGCGCAAATAACGCCGCGATAAATAATTTGTAAGGATTATAGTAAGCATTTTCGATAAAGTCTTCAAAATTCATTTTTTTGTTACATACGAACTTTGACACTTTCTTCCTTAAGGTAGGTTCCGAGGTACCTTGAGTTTGACAGATGATTGTCGACATGATTGTTGACAAAAATTTCGAGTCGAGGACGTTTATGTCAACTATAACTACTGATGGTAGTGAAAAAGGTGAGTCGAGGTGGAGTCAAGTCGAGTAAGTTTTGGAGGAACGTCTTAGAATATGGGTGTAAGTGTACATGCTCAAACTTACTCCCACTACGACAAAACCTTGCCAAATTACGTGCCGGCGACTACTAGGTAACTATTTAAGTACCTACCCATAATAATGAATAACTATTGTTCTATAACTTTCCCTCAAATTGATTAGAGTAATAGCTGTTCAAAGATTTCATTAAAAAATACGTTAAAATCTATTTGTCATCAGCTGTGTTTACATTTTAGGTCATGTTTGAGGTCACGGACTATAAGCTCGCATTTTCTGTTTATAAATAAAGCAGGGATGTCGATTTTTTATATACTACCTAAATAAAATCAAATTATTATAAGTATACATACATACATAAACTCACGCCTTTTTCCCATGGGGTAGGCAGAAACTATAGAACGCCACATGAATTGCCACTATTTTAAGTATGTTTTTTTTAACCAATTTTGATTTTTTAACCCTGGCTTTAAAACAGTTATCAGTGATATAATACAGGTAAGGGCTCGTGGCTGGACGCTGCGCTTGCCGCGGTCAGTCTGTGGATGGGTGACCGTTCTTTATACATTGAAACTCTTTCGTGCCTTGGAGAGCACGTTAAACAGTCGGTCCCGAGTGTCATACGAATGAATACCTATAACAGTCATACGGGAAGTCAGAAACCCGAAAGTCTGACAACTGTTCTTACCTTAGGATATCGGCATGGCCCAGGAACTAGGTTACGGGTGTCTGATGGCAGTCGCTCCGTGTAAAATACTGGTATTCAGCCGCATCTGGTTAGACTGGAAGCTAACCCCAACATAGTTGGGAAAAGCTAGGCAGAACAGTGATATAGGTAATAAGAGTGACCCGCGGATTAGTACCCCCTTTCCGAGTCACATTGTATATTATTATAACGGCTTCGCACGGGTGCAATGTAGATACGAATGTGGGGCATATAAACCTTTCTCTTGAATCACTATATCTATTGCTGAAAACTGCATTAAAATCCGTTGCGTAGTTTAAAAGATCTAGACTTTGTTTTTTACTATGTAAAGATAACCGTATCGAATACCGTTCTCCCCATAAGGAAAATATCGTGATGGTACGTTTATTGAATATTTAGCGTAATACCGAAGCCGAGCGGCACGCAAGGACGAATGAGCGACCTTCCGACGTCCCTTCACTGCACGTAATTGTACGTAAATACATTTGAATGTTTGACACTTGCATTAACGGTGAAGGAAAACATCGTAAGAAAACCTGCACACCTGAGAGGGCTCCATAAAGTTCTCGATGGTGTGTGTAGTCCACCAAGCACCAGGCCAGCGTTGTGGACTAAGGTATAAACTAGGGTTACCACCTTTTTTTTTAACAAATATACCTAGTATTTTTTCCCAAAAAAGACGCAATAATACAAGGTGTAAAAAGACCCTTCACGAAGCCGTCAACCATGCATTCAGTAACATCGAACCACAGAACAGATAAAAGAGATTAGAAGAGCCTTGTGCACCATCTTGTACTACGTGAGCGATCGCGCAATGTATTGCATTGAATGCGAAATCAATAGTGTTGTACCAAGTTGTAAATAATGTCATTTAATAAATAATCGATATTAAATATGTGTGTATGTCCACAAATGATTATTATCAGTAATATTTTAATTATATTAATGTTACATTATAATTAAAATAACTTTGTTTACTGCCACGAATTATTGTTTATTGTGGGTTATCAATTTAGTTTCTGAGTGGGTTATTAGTCTAAAATTTGGTTTGAGGTTAGCCATTTATAATGAAAACATACATTTTTAATTTATAATCAGATTTCCAACAGCACCAGATAAAAGATAACTGCGGATTGAGGCAACTGGTAGAATTGAATGGATACCTACTAAAAGTTTTAAATTATGATGATGATTGATAATTGACATGATTTTATCTCTCTATAGATTTAAACACTTTCTCCCGTCTAGTATTAAATTACTTCTGGTCCAGTCTCTTGTGCTTCCCATTATTGATTATGCTGATGTTTGTTACTCTGATGTATCCCAAGAACTTCTAAACAAATTGGATCGACTTCTCAACAATTGCATTCGCTTTATTTACGGTCTTCGTAAATATGACCACATTTCCTTTTACCGTTCTCAGCTTAAATGGCTGCCCAATCGTCAGAGAAGATCCCTCAGATCTCTCTGTTTGCTCTTCTCCATTTTAAACGATCCTTGTGCCCCTGGTTATCTGAAAAGCTGTTTTCAGGTTTTGGGTAGTTCTCACAGTCGCAACCTTCGTGCTTCTGAAAATTTGCTCCTTCAGATTCCTTCTCACCGTACGGGTTTCATTTCCAATTCCTTCGCTGTCTCAGCAATTAAACTTTGGAATGTGCTTCCCCTTGATATTAAAAAGGCTCCCAACAAATTTTTGTTTAAACGCAAAGTCCGTGAATACTATCTGAAATCGCTGCTTCCCTAGTTGACGTTTACAGTTTTCGTCATAATTATAATGAGTATTTATTAGATATACCTACACATTGTTCTTACTTTTTTTTTTTTTTTTTTGCTTATATACATATTATAGTAATATTTTATGTATATATATATATATTTATTATATATTTATATATGTATTTATAACTTATGTCCTATATTTATAGTTGTTTAGTTATCCATATAGTTAATTATGTCGCAAATATCCATATTTATTTATTTTTTTGTGCCTATCTTTTCGATGCTGTTCTCTTTGACCCAAAGGTTGACTGGTAGAGAATGCCTTGTGGCATTAAGTCCGCCTTATGTACCACCATTGTGCATTGAAGTATTAAATAAATAAATAAATTTTATTGATTATTTTTAGCTAACATATTATCTAGACACGCGGCAGCGTGTCAAGCCAAGTTCAAACGAAAAGGAAACTGGCGACGCAGCAGCCGTGTGTTATAATACACGGACCGTTTGAAGCCCCTTTAAACCCCTAATAACTCAAAATCTATTGAACATAAACACTTGAAATTTGGTTTATATATTATTAAACTAAAAATCGGCATTTTTAACATTGACTGACATATAGATCAAAAACCTAACCCATTTCCAGATGACCTAGAAAGTTGAAATTTGGTGTCCAGCTGGGTAATTGTGTGTATACAAAGGCAAAAATCAGAAAACAGGGAATTTCTATGATTTGATTTTTTTTTCAAGCAATCAATTTTTATTAGGTATTTGTTGCCTTTCGAAATTATATTAGCAACATTCTTATAAATAAATTTCAGGATTATCTACAGGACTTGGCACCCATTTAGATCTCAATTCTTTAGTCGGCAAAGTCGACAACCACGCATATTCTTATTATTGAACTTGGCTCCCATTTTCACATTTATGTTGTTGATGGGAATATCTTTACGGGCGCAAACAACATTTAGAACAATGTAATTATGACGTAAAACAGACCTGCAATTAGGAAAAAACTAAAAAAAAAATGAATTTCACGGCTAATTCGGATGTGCCCCCTTAATTTGACATTATTATTTATATGTATTTAGGAAGTCCACACTATTCGTACCCCATCCGAGGTTCCGAAATTAGAGCGAAAAATTGCAAAACTTAAAGTAACAAAGTTACAGTAATTTTATCGATTTATATAATCGACGTTTTGGTCGCCGTAACATATATGAGAAATACATTTGTTTTTGGGCGTGTCAAAATGTACGTCAAACGTAGGGTATAAGTTAGTGTGACAACTAATAGGAAACTCGAAATCTAAGTGCGTGTGGTTTATTTGTGTGCGTAATACGCGTACCTACGTATTGGTCTCTTGCTTGTAGTGGAGTTAAAGAGTGGGAGACAAGCGGCGACACGCGTTCTAATACTAATCAGGAACTATTTCCTTTCTAACCTCTTTTATCTGTTCTGTGCATCGAACTAAGTAACCCTACGCAAAAATTATCGCTGGGATATGACTTTCTTTTTTGGGTGAAAAATTTCGTTTCACTGTAAAGCTCTATGTAACGCACTCTAAACACTGTGAATAGATGCAATGAGTAGTAAACGGGTAATGGAGGTATTTCAAGTACATTTGCAACCTTCAAATCTAGTATTTAAAAGTTGGATGTAAAAAAGTTGGAACTTTGACCTCCAATATCTCCGTAACTAGAAGGTTCCCAGGCATAGTCCAGAACAAAAAAAAATGATCGCAATGACGTGGAGAATAAGTGCCTTTCGGCTTCGTTTAGGGTCTATTTACACCGTTTATACATAGTACTTTTGAGAAATTCAGGAAAAAAACAAGTATGTACACATTTATTTTTTATCATTATGTATTGCCGCATTTAACGCGAATGCGTTTCTTTCTAAAATTGTCCATGCTGCGCTGCGGGTGTGTTCCAGACTTCCTGTCACAGTTATAACATAAAAGAGCGCGACAGTTGAATTAGGGATACAAATATAGTATTTTTCGTACTATATTATTTTTCTATAATATACAAGATTAGTCGGAAAGGGGGTACTAAGCCGAAAGGGTATTAAAGTACCCATAATAATAGATAACTTTTGTTCTACAACTTTCACCAAAAGTCATTAGTTTAAGAGAAATAGCTGTTCAAAGATTTCATAAAAAATACGCTAAATTCTACCTATCCTCATCTATGATCAGCTATGTTTACATTTTAGATCATATTTGGGGTCACGGATTAGAAACTCCATTTTCTGAATTCATAACTAAAGCAGGGATGAAGAATTTTTGAATAAAAACTAAAAATAAAATTATTTTTCATGAAAAAAAAAACGAACTTTTAAATAACACTTTCTTTAAAACAATCATTAGTGATACATTAAATGGCCTTCGGCTTAGTACCCCCTTTCCAACTAACCTTGTATATTATAGTACGGGTGGCAACCCTAGTATAAACCCTTCTCATTCTGAGAAGAGGCCCGTGCAGCAGTGGGACAGTAATGGGACTGATTAGTTGTGATGAAGATTGGTATAGCAGCACAACTAAGATCTCGCATCGGCAAACTTCGTAAACCCGATCACTTCCGAACAGAGTGCGAGTTCAAAACCACGAATGTTTATTAGTAACGCAGTGAAAAATGATCTTCACGCTGACGCAATAAGATTGAATGGCGCGATAATGAGCGCCGGTCATTGGTTGTTCCATCAAATTAGCCAATGCGACTTCTAAGTTGTATGGTACTATACCTATCTTCCTATACAACGTGTTACATAATTCCCCATGAAAAATGTTAATAATCAAGTAGTCTTTTATGGTTGTTGTCATTTACCTCTCAGAGGAAATTAGGTAAGAATGTAAATAACTATCTGGGTAGTCTACTCTTTAGTTTTATGTTTTCAGGGTTGCATTTCAATGATGATTATTTTATGTTTTATCCAAATTCATTTTATTTTTGGGTCATACTACGGTTTTCAAATATTGCCAATAGACTCTTTACAAGGGACCTTTTAACCCCCTTTCGGCTTTAGGGGTATTTTTGTAACAAGTTGTATATACCTACCTTCCTTTACAGGTTGTAAACAATCATGTAATTCCTTCAAACCTCGTGATGTACTGCTGACATAGATTAACCCTGCACGGGACACTATTAGACTCAATAAAAAAAAATACAAGACATAAACATGTGTTGTTAACGTGAGGCATTTTAGCGTCCCGAGCGAAGTGCGCGGCTATCGCTCGCCGCGCGGTCATTTAACTACGGGCGCTAAAATGCCTCACGTTTAGAACACACGTTTACTCTTTGTAATTTATTTTTTACTAGCTGTATCCTCACGGCTCCGCCCGTAGCCTATGTTACTCAGTGACAATGTACCTAGCTTTCTAACGGCAAAATATTTTTTTGAAATCGGTCCAGTAGTTTTTAAGTTTATTCGTTACATACAAAAATCCAAAAATACAAATCTTTCCTCTTTATAATATTAGTATAGATTGAATCCAAAAGTATCCCGGTCAGGGTTAATCTATGTCAGTAGTACATCACGAGGTTTGAAGGAATTACATGATTTCGTTTACACCCTGTATCCTACCTTCCTACACATGGTGTCAACGAAATCATGTAATTCCTTCAAACCTCATGATGCACTGCTGACATAGATTATTCTATCTACTATGCTATCGCTCGCCGTGCGATCGTTTAACTCGGGGCGCTAAATTCCGTCACGTTAAGAGCACATGTTTACTTCTTGTAATTTTTTTGTTAATTGAATCCAAATGTATCCCTTTCGTCCTCTATGTCAGCAGTACATCACGAGGTTTGAAGGAATTACGTGATTTTGTTTGCACCGTGTATAGGATTTTATTACCGACACTGGTCTTTGGAGGCGCGCCTCTTGTAATCCAATAACATGTGGTATGTAGGTTAGGTTTCTTTTTTTTTCGTGTGGTTAGTGACTAACCTGGTTTCAGAGTTTATGCCGCCCATGGGCCTCTGACTTGGCTTCACATGCCGCCGAGAAATATCTCTCAGGCATGCCGGTTTCCTCACGATGTTTTCCTTCACCAAGTGATAATTATACAATACGCATATGAATGCCAAAAGTCAGAGGTGCGTGCCTTGGGTTCAGACTCAAGACCTATGACTTGGCAGTCTGACGGTCACACCACTAGAGTATCACTGTATGTAGGTAAAGTTGTATGATTTTATAACAAATTAAATCACAATCATGTTTCCGTCGGATACCTAAAACAATAGTCGTCGAAGTTCCCGATTTGCCAATAATTATAATTTTTACGTCATCGTCATTTGATATTACATTTCCTTATCTTTTACCTCTGTTCGTTATTGTATCTGTAAACAAAAGAATAAAGAGATCATTCGCTTTATTATTATCTTTACATAGTATAAAACAAAGTCGCTCCCGCTGTCTGTACGCTTAGATCTTTTAAACTACGCAACGAATTTTAATACAGGATTCAGCAATAGATAAAGTGATTCAAGAGGAAGGTTTATATGCCCCACATTAGTACCTACCTACATTGCACCTGTGCGAAGCCGGGGCGGGTCGCTAGTTCAACTATAAAACCGCTTGTGTACTGTATTCGATCCGAATCCGAGAAAGTACGACCCGAAAAAAGCTGCAGTAGTGACTTGTATGTACAGAGTTTGGATTTGTGCCCGGTTGATGGCAATAGGCTCTCCCCCTATTACAGGGGCCTTAAACATAACGGCTAAATGAGGGTGTTACCTACTATACACCTCTGCCCAATCCTTCGGGGAATAGAGGCGTGATGTTATGTATGTGTGTAGTCACTTGTATAAACAGTGTGCAGTACAGTCGTTTCGAATTTCATAAAATTGCAGACGACTTATTCGGATCATAGTTTCTCGGATTCGGAGTGAATGCAGTGCACAAGCGCAAAGCGAGAAATCCACCTGTCCGGTTGAACACGCCGGTCCTGTAGGCAGTTTCGTTCTATTTTCAAAAAGAGTCCGGTTAAACACGCCTGTTAGCGACGCCGGATGATTATTGATAAATAATAATAATTGTAAATATTGAATAGTAATAAAACAACGTTAATATTTCGAGAGAAATTGTTCACAATTGACGCATTTTTAAGTGATTCAAGCTCTGTCCGCAACTCCGTCAGTTGATTCACTGTAGCGTACTCATCCGAAATACGGTCTAATTCACTTCGCATCTTCATCAGGTCCTTTAGAAGACGGGTCACATCTATGTGGTCGAACAAAACTGGGGGTAATTTGTGTAAATCCCGCGCGACGAAGATGGGAATCTCTTCAGGATCCGTTTCTTTTAGAAGAGAAACAATGTCATCAATATCACGTACTGTTTTTCCTTGCCTTTTCCTAATCTTTTTACGCCTAGTTGTTGAAATTGAATCAAACAATAAGTTTTTAGCACCCACAATTTCATTTTCTGAGAAAGCACTGTCACAAATTCGAGTGATACTTTGCTCGTCCATCACATCTAGTTTATTACAGATGAAGGCTAGAACTTCATTTATGACAACATTACAGTAACTTAAGCTACTTTTATTAACGAAAAAGATAAATAATTAGGGTACCACCCAAAAAAAAAACGAGGGCACAACTAGTAATACATAAAAATTAAAATTACATATTTTTTGATGTTTTTAAGGGTGTCCGGGGAAACGTCCCAATTTTCACTGAATATTTGGGGTTTTTGGAATCTTTGTCCGTTGTCGACAGTTTATGTGATGGCAGTCCTAGGTATAGTCCGTCTTATTAAGGCTGCGAACACAATCATGCGCCATTGACCTCCCGACAATTTTATTGTCATCCTTCTGCACGTAATAATTCAATAAATTGACCAGAGAATTTGATACTACTACCTACATAAATTATTGTTATCAACGATCTGGCTTACCTCATAGTGTATAATAATAAATAAAACTAATAAAAGTAGTTAGTAGTGGTCAAGCATCGGCCTCGCTCGCACGCGTACCGAGAAGCCCCGATTAACTGCCAAATTGTTATTGTTGTTGGTATTTGAGGATACAGAGGGCGCTGGAGAGATTCCTCGACGCATACTGCATTTGAATTTTCTAGTAAGTGTTGTATATTATTTCAACGTGAAGCCATTTTTTTAGATTATTAACTCGCTATCTGAATCTTTTTAGTGCTATTTCTAAGTGCTGACTCACGCGGATGCGCGTTTGGACGCGGATTCCGTTTGCATGTGCTAAAACCATCTTCCCTATAATGCATTTTAGTGTCAAGCGGGGGTTCGCACGCTTTAGATGCGAATTCCGCATGCGGGCGGATTCCGCGTCCGCACTTGTATCCGCGTAAGACAGAAAGTGCCCTCAGAGAATGCTCTATGCTTTTCTATGGCTCAAGAAAGTCTTTTACCAGAGAGAGAAAGACAGCGAAAGACCGCACGCGATAGCACTCACGCTGTCTTTCTCGCTCTATTCAATGACGTTCTTGAGCGACAGAAAAGGATAGAAGAATTCATAAGTAGGTACCTATTTTCATCCACTGCTGCTGCTTACACGAGGCTCCCAATGACCGCTAAAATTAACAGTCTTACGTTGCAATACGCTATAAACAAACGCGTTAAACCGTCGGTCCCGGATGTCATACTCATAAGAATACCTATGACAGTCGTTACGGGTAGTCAGAAGCCCTAAAGTCCAACCGAATATCGGCATTGCCCTGTTACTGGGTTGCAGAGGACTGAGGGCAGTCGCTCCGTGTAAAATACTGGTATTCAATCGCATCTGGTTAGACTGGAAGCTGACCCCAAGATAATTGGGAAAAGGCTAGGAGGAAGCGATTGTTTTACGCTTCGAAGATGGACAGACGGACGCTGCTGCCTACCTCTTGAAAAAACCCTGAATTACCCTAAAAATAAATAAATTAAAGTTTATTTCATACCAAGTACATATTTAAATACATTTTAATTTTACCTTATTTTATATATTTAAATGGCGCACGGTGAGTGGTCATCCAGTGCCACATCATTGGACTGTCCGTTCTATCGGCCACGATAGCCAGCAGGCTGTTAGAGCTACCGCGCACTCGCCGCATCAGGGATGCTATTAGTGTCCGCATAACGACGCTTAACGACAGCCATGGGTGGAGAGAGGCGGCCTATTCTTTGCCGGTGTTAGGTTGAGAATTGTCTTTGTAGCTACGCAAGTCATATATCCACATACCTAGCTAAATGTATATCTCATGTCGTCTTTAAATGTATTTAATATTATAGTATTAATTAGTCGCTAATATAACCCGCGTTCAAACAACACGTATTTTATTTATCCGAATCCCGATCAAGTAATAGTGAACCTTAATACAATCACCAGCCGGGTAGCGCTTGATGATAACGAGTGATGACGAAATACTCTCCACTTTCAGAACTGCCTCGTTGATCCTCGGTGGCAAGCGCCACTGCTGATCGTGAGGTCCTGGGTTCGATCCCCAGGTCAGGCAAAATGTTATTAAGTTTTTCCGTGTGAAATTCCTCAGTAGCAGCCCGGAGTTTGAATTTGTGCCCGGTTGATGGCAAAAGGCTCGCCCCCTATTACATGGGACTTAAACATAACGGCGAAATGAGGGTGTTACGATACACCTCTGTCTAACTCTTCGAGGAATCCAGGTGTAATGTTATGTTATGTTTCAGATGTGCTCCATGATGGAGGTGCCTAAATTGAAGATGAATGATGGCAGAGAGATGCCAGCCATCGCTTTGGGCACATACCTTGGATTTGATCAGGTTAGTATATTAAAATGAATCTGGTATTCCTGGTCCACTCGTAGTTGTCCGGAGGATATTGTGGTAATCCGGAGGTTATCGTGGTAGTCCGGAAGTTTCTGGACCCTCTTAAGCACTAGGTTGCAATTTCATAACCTGGCATGCTCCAGTCGTAGTTGCCCGGAGGTTATTGTGGTAATCCGGAGGTTTCTGGGCTCGCTTAAGCACCAGGTTGTAAGTTCACGACCTGGCATCACCAATAAGACTTTTTCAATGTCATTCTACTTTCTTAATTAATCTAAGACACATTAAAGTAAAACATTGTGAGGAAACTGTGACTTGATGGTCTGAAATCACGTAGCAAGCATGGTGATCAATGCTCGTTCCTTCTCTGTATCTTCTTCTTCTTCCTGCCCTTATCCCACACTAGGTGGGGTCGGCACAACATGTATTTCATAAATCCATGTTGTTAGAGGTTTTGGCTTATTGTTTTATGACCGGCCGCCTGCCTGACATCAACCCTCCTTGGGAATACTCGTTGCGCCGTCGCGCAGGTGACCCAATGTGCTTGCTGATCTTATGACATGCTTGTCAGTCTTATTGCCGACAACTAAGCAGACTATTGTTATTATTGGTGGAATATACTTGAAGTTCCTCGACCCACTCATTCAGTTTTGCTAGGGACTTTGGTTCTGTTCTGACACATCGTAAACTAATATAGCACCGTGAGCTTCTCTGTATAAGAAGAGGCATTTGCCCTGTAGAACACTGCAGAACCGGTCAGACCGGGATTGGTCCTGTCCCGATTCTTCTCTGCGACCTTCTTCTGCTGCATGACAGTTACGCAGAAGGAGGTGGAGTATGTACTATAAAATGGGGCTATTTCTTTTAATTCTTGACTTGGTCGCGTTTGGTCCTAGTCTCACTTGATGGTAAGCGCAGACAGGGTCTAAGATGGAGCACACGAATCCAAGGAACAGAGATATAGAGGGATTCCCATATACCCCTCTGGCTCTCACATACACACGACGGAACACAGTAAACTGTTTGGCGCCGGACTTTAATGTGAGGGTGGTAGCTAATCAGTAGCTAGCGGACCGTATAGATCCTACCACCAAGCAAAGCTATTTGCTATTTGGAAAGCATCAGGCTAATTGGCATGAACATGTCCTACAAGATTTTTCGACATATTTTTTAAACTATCTACAATTACCTACAATTTCAAAATCTTAAATACAAAGCACTGGTTTAAGAAGGACATTCTTTGGCTGAATTACAATTTGCCCCATGGTTTTCAAATATCCCCATTTTACTGTAACTTTATTGGTTTAGTGGTGGCAAGCGCGACTGCTATCGTGAGCTCCTGGGTTCGATCACCAGGTTGGGCAAAGTGTTATTGGGTTTTTCTATGTGGAATTACTCAGTAGCCGCCTGGAGTTTGGATTTTTGCCTGGTTGATGGCAATAAGCTCGCCCCCTATTACATGGGACTTAAACATAACGGCGAAATGAGGGTGGTATTATACACTTCTGCCTTTCCCTTCGGGGAATAAAGGCATGATGTTTCGTGTAACTAGAAATATATCAGCCAAACTTCCATCACTTTCCCACCACACCTCAAACGCTGCTTCTTCGTTCCAGAATGGCGTTGTAAAACCCAAAGACAAGCAGTTCCGAGACGTAGTTCTTCAGGCTATTGACACCGGGTACCGGCACTTCGATACAGCCTACATTTATGGCACAGAGGCCGAAATAGGAGAGGCTATTCGGATGAAAATAGACCAGGGAGTTATCAAGAGGGAAGATGTGTTTGTTACGACTAAGGTAAGGTCCTCGAGCTCATAGCCTTTTCCTAACTATCGGTCAGGATTCGGTCTCCGAAGATACAACTGTATTATCAGTATTTTCACGCGGATGGACTGCCATCTGACCTCTCCAACCCAGTAACTGGGCAATGCCGATATCGAGAAGTTTGAAAGTAGCGCCAGTGAATGAAAAGTTGAGGAGTAATAGGTTAGCGTGGTATGGGCATGTTATGCGGAGGGAAGAAAGTCGTGTCGTTAGAAGAGTGTCAAATATGAATGTGGATAGATATAGAAGAGGTAGGCCAAAGAAAAGATGGATGGATTGTGTGAAGGATGATATGGGTAAGGAAGGAGTGAGTACTGAGATGACAGCTGATAGAGGAGAATGGAAGAGAAATACATGTTGTGCCGACCACACCTAGAGTGGGATAAGGGCAGGGAGATGATATTGATGATGGTCAACGATCTGACCTCAAATACTGTGGAATACCGATAGGTTAGACCAGTTGACAGACGTTTCGGGTTTTTGGCAAAGGTATATTGGTATGACAATTAGGACCGACGGCCTAACGTGCTCTCAGAAGCAAGGCAAGTCTCTCGATGTGTAGAGAATGAGCACCCATCAAAGTACTAACCGTAGCTCAGTAGTCATGTAACCACGGGCCACTCAATGCCCCGCTGGTGCTTTCTCTACAGTCTCTTTCATTATCTCAGGAGTAAAGAACTGAAGTTAGCAAACACCCAAAGTTCTTCTTAACTTACCCCCGTCTGCCAATAACGACACTAATAATAATAAGATTTTAATAACAATAAGATTTATTTTCTCCCACAAAGTACATTAACAATACAGAGGTGTTACAAATATTGGAGGTACAAAAGTTTGTGGGAGTCAGGAATTCAAACTAGGATACCCTGTGCTATGGACTCCTGGTCCCCCTCGCCGAGATTGGGATTCAGGATTATGACAATTCTAGAGCGTAAGACATGTCATTGTAGGACTATTGTGAAAAAGAATAACAAGAAAAAGTACTAATGAAATAAATCTAAAAATAAAAATGCGTGTGTGTGTTTGCAAGTGTGTGAAGTGGAAAGTGTCGTATGTGGTGTGGTGCTGTGTGTGTGTGTGTGTGTGTGTATGTGTGAGAGAGAAAGATAGTCTATAAATGTGTGTACGTATATAAATGGGTGTGTATACAAATGTGTGCGTGAGGGCCGCGGCAGTATATGGTTATGGAAAAAGCTAGACTAGGATAAGATAGTAAGCAGTTCTTCCGTTTCTTCATAATCAAGTTCTAATATACTGCGATTACCAGCTTCTATCAAGCGAGATCGTTATGGCAATATACCCAAAGACCGTTCCCTACAGAGCGGTCTTTCGAATACCCATGAGCAGTAGTGGAGGTTTTTGGACCGTCATGATGTTCTGCCTAACATTTTCCCAACTATGTTGAGGTCAGCTTCCTTTCCAAACAGATGCGGCTGAATACCAGTATTTAAAAACTGGGTACAGATTATTGCAACACAACATGTATGGTAACATGCAATGCAACATATCCCATACATTTTAATGTGTTCACGAACGCACTGCGCCCTGCATCAGTAGAACGCTCGTTGGCTCCCGCCGATTGTCGGTTTTTTCGACGAACGCTTTATTCAAAGCGTTCGCATTCGCGCGCAATGTGATTTGGACGGTCATTCACGACGGTTCTTCGCGCCGCAAACAAGCACCTACCTACAAAGGTGATAAAAAATAAAAAATGGCGTCCATGCTAAAGACTGCCGGGTACAGACGTTCGCAGTTGAAGTGTGCAGCGTGCGCGGAGGCCGTCGTGTTGCATTGCATGTTGCGTTGCAAATATTCTGTACCCAGATTTACACGGAGCGACTGCCATCAGATCTCCATAACCCAGTTACTGGGCAATACCGATATACTAAAGTTAGACCGATGATAGTCCGATTTCAGACTGACGATGATATGAATTTTGGTTTATTATTTTTTCAGCTTTGGAATACACAGCACAAGCGGGGTGAAGTAGCGACTGTTATAAGGGACACGCTGAATAGGACGGGACTCAATTATGTGGATCTCTATCTTATGCACTGGCCTATTGGACTCAATGTGAGTATCGCCTACAGATGATGGATGTGCAGTCCACTTGCAGTTGTTCTGTCTAGCCTTTTCCCAACTATGTTGGTGACAGCTTCCAGTCTAACCAGATGTGGCTGAATACCAGTATTTTACAAACAACTTACTTACTGGGCAATGCCGATATTTTTATCCTAAGGTTAGATTGGTGGTCAAACTTTCGGGCTTCAGACTACCCGTAACGACTGTCATAGGTATCCGACGGTATAACGAGCTCTCTGACGCACAGAGGGGTCTCAATGTGAAACGGACGGTCATCCAGCCAAGGATGCAGCTTAACCTCGGAAATCGTATGATCGGCGCCACAAGCCCCTGCAGTCCACTTGCACTTATGATAACGAATATGATTCCAAAGCTGACGTCATTAGCCCCCCCCCCCCACATATATAAGGTCTAACCAAAATACCTGGACAAACTTTTACACAGTGTTCAGTACGTTTAACTAATCACATCTATGTAAAAAAAACGAGACCCAAGTGTTTTTTTTTCTAACCAAAAAATAATAACGTTTTAAATTGCCTGTACCTACTCTCTAAGAATAAACTCATCCATTTCTTAGGCATCGACCGCCATTGGGGCGCGCGCTAATTCCGTGCCGTGTTTTACCTAAACAGCAAAGTGAAAAATGTAAAAAAAAAAAAACGTAAAATTAAAGTTGAAAAAATATTTTTGGTTAGAAAAAAAAAACACTTGGATTTCGTTTTTTTTTCATAGATATGTTCAGTTACACTTACTGAACGCTGTGTAAAAGTTTGTCCAGGTATTTTGGTTAGACCTTATATGTACCAACATTATCCGAAGATACTGGACACTGATATACTACTACTACTACTATAGATACTGAACTGGCTCGTTGGTCTAGTGGTGGCAAGCCCGACTGCTGATCGTGAGGCCCTGGGTTCGTTCCCCAGGTCGGGCAAAGTGTTATTGGGTTTTTCCATCAGGTGTTTCTCAGTAGCAGCCCGGTGTCTGGATTTGAGCCCGGTTAATGGCACTAGCCACGTGGGACCAAAACATATCTGGCGAAATGAGAGTGTTACTAATACATCTCTGCCGAACCCTTCGTGGAATACAGGCGTGATGTTATTTGATATTATCCAAAGATAAGAGTAAGACATTTAACAGTCTGTTCAAATCTGAGATGTCTTTTTGCTTTACAGGAGGACTACACCTACTCAGATGTAGACTTCATGGACACTTGGCGCGGGTTAGAAGATGTCCAGAAGCTTGGCCTCGCCAAGTCCATAGGAGTGTCAAACTTCAATAAGAAACAGTTACAGAGGGTGATTGATGAGGGGAGTGTGGGGCCAGTCGCCTTACAGATAGAGGTAAGGCTAAGTGATGATTTCCCCCAATCGGCTCGCATCGCATCGGATCGGAAAGGATACGAAAGGATGCAGCGACAGCTGATCGCGTCCGGCAGGATGTCGACGCATACGATCGGCTCAGTACCGTCGCTTGCGAACGTATCCGTTTCTGCGCCTAGTCAAATAGTTTCATTCCTACCGTGTTGGATATGACGACAGGCGAACGGAGCCGATCGCGCGTCGCAGCATACTTTCGGCTACAATCGCGTGTCGCGGAAGATGCCCGCGGTCAAGCTGCTGTGCGCGGCTTGGGAATGTAGACTTTAAATACTGTGTACACGATTTAATATCGTTTAAAGATTGTAAAATCCATTCCGGTCCGATGCGATGCGAGCCGTTTGGTGGAAATTATCCCTAAAAGGGAATGAACGGAGTAAATAGGAGATCTACAGTACCCAGCAGTAAATATTTAGAAAGAGATATCGGCTAGCTTCGGCTTCGTAGCGCGTCGTCTCCGTTACTCATACCTATGTGACCTTCTGTTGCTTCGTGCGACAGAGATGGCGCTCTATATGCAATATTTACTGCCAGGTACTGTACGTGCTCTGTAGTGCCATCAGACAACACAACTACAAACGTCCACAGCTGAAAGTAAGCCTCCCTTTTCATTATCCTCGCCTTTTTAAACAGTACAAGGCTCCCCGCGCACTAGGCAGCCTTGCCGTGAATTGGCTGCACGGCAAGTTGTGACCCTTTCGTCAAGCAATATGGACAAAATACGTCTGGCTGCTACGACAGGCGCGCGGGGACAGTCGGCAGCCACATAGATTCGCCTACACTCGTTCTGGCTGCGCGCAGCCAAATGGCTGCCGTGCTCGGACGCGTTCTACTGGCTGCCGTAGCCGGGACTTCGTGGCTGCTTAGTGCGTGGGCTCCCATACACCGTCGTATGTTTGACTAGCTGCCTAGTGCGCGGGGGGTCTTAATTAGCGTCACTTGGTATAGTTGTTTGTTTGATTCATATCTTGCGACAGATTTTTCTACTTAGTAGTTCCGCTTAACCGATAATTTTAACCTTTCATTCTCAAATCCCGATGCTGCAGGCTGCAGGAGTTCTGCCTAGCCTTTTCCCAACTATGTTGGGGTCAGCTTCCAGTCTAACCAGATGCGGTTGAACACCAGTATTTTACACGGAGTGGCTGCCATCAGACTTCCGTAACTCAGTGATGGCTGTGTTGCTTTAAGGAGATGCAGAAAATAGTTGCTTTTAAAAAAAGTGGTTGAAGGTGTGTCTGTCGTGAGCCGTGAGGAAACCTGCACACCTGAGAGGGCTCCATAAAGATTTCGATGATGTGTGTAGTCTGCCAACCCGCACCAGGCCAGCGTGGTGGACAAAGACCCAAACCTTTCTCATTCTAAGAAGAGGCCTGTGTCCGGCAATAGGCTGATTACGCTTATTCTAACTACACAGTGGTACTTAATCCCAAATATATCCTCTTTTCAGGTACACCCCCAAATCATCCAAGAAGAACTCCTAACTTTCGCGAAGTCACAAGGCATAATAGTGATGGGATACAGTCCGTTCGGCTCTCTCGTCATGCGGTTCGGGATGGACCTACAAGGGCCGAAGATGGACGATCCGGTACTCGAGTCCATAGCCCAGAAATATGGGAAGACTACTCCTCAAGTCGTGCTGAGGTGGCAGGTAAGTGGAAAAGTGTCTCGTCCACGATAGACCAACTGAGCTAGGGGGCTTGGAGAGTAGTCCAACAGCTAGTTCACACAGAAACTGTTTACAGGACCCGTTTCTATTTTGGTGATGGCGCCTGTAGTTGTATGAGCGAGTTCACATACACGACAGTATTCCGAATACAGTAAAAAATATTGGATCCGTTATTTTTATCGTATCCTGCCTGTCAGATGCGACGCAGCTGCCATTTGTTTAACTGATCCGTCGGTACAGATGTTTACTACAACACACATCTCGTACCGACGGATCCGCTATGTGAACGGGCTCTTATACAAGGTGTAAAAAGACCCTTCACGAAGCCGTAAACCATGTATTCAGTACCTACGCAAAAATTGTCGCTGGGAAACGACTTTTTTTGGGTGAAAAATTTCGTTTTACTGTAAAGCTCAATGTAACGCAGCTGATAGATGCAATGAGGAGTAAACGGGTAATGGAGGTATTTCAAGTACATTTGCAACCTTCAAAACTAGTATTTTTTTTAAGTTGTTAATAAGTTGGAACTTTGACCTCCAATATCTCCGTAACTAAAAGGTTCCCAGGCATAGTCCAGAACAAAAAAAATCGCAATGACGTGAAGAATAAGTGCCTTTCGGCTTCATTAAGGGTTTATTTACACCGTTTAGATTTAACTACTACAATAAATAGATGCCGTTAACACAAAATTCATATTATTGTGTGTTGACACATTATTGCATTACATGGCCCAATTACAAGTCAGCTTGTTGACAAGCCACTCCGTCCATCGCTTGAGCCAGCCCAAGCCGGCCCGAGCCGGCTCGAGTCGACCCGATAGTAATATTATACAGAATGTAAACGAAATTATGTAATTCCTTAAAACCTCGTGATGTACAGCTGACATAGATTAATCCTAAACGGGATAGTGTTGGATTCAATAAAAAATGATTACCTATGAGAAGTAAACATGTGTTCTTAACGTGAGGCAGAGGTTTTAAAAAAAACATTACATTGACTTGTAAAAGTGCCTGTAACAGATTTATTTACAGAAATAAAAATCATTTATCAGCGCCCCCCATTAGGGCACGTACCCATACTACGTGACCCGTTCAGGAGGGAGAGGGGGTCTTCAAAATACTACGTTTGGTCACAGGGGCGGGGGGGGGGGGCTTACGTTTTCGTCACGTGGTCTATATCCTTTAGGGAAATCTCGCGCTTTTTCGAGCTATATTCAAATATGGCGCGCAGCGTTTAGCGCTTTTTAAACTCACAGGTGCAACATTGACGCACATTGAGCCAAATAATTTTCTTTTTGCAATTTTTTTTATTTAAAACCGTATTTATGAATACGTGAAAACTAGAGAGGGAGGGGGGTGGGTATTGGCATATACTACGGGTGGTCACCGAGGGGAGGGAGGGGGGTAAAATGTTGTAAAAAATGGGTCGTGTACTATGCGTGCCAAATAAGAATAGCACTGTCAAGACGCCATTTTGTTCCGCAATACTCGTGAACTTCATTACCAAAGTGTAAGGTGTGCAAAAAAGTAAATAAAGAAATTATATTCAGTTTAATTATTTTTGTTCACTTTTTTGGTATTTCTTATCAATTTTACGCCAAATTAATTACACAGTAATTATATTATTATTATGGCGACATATTAGGGTGACCAGTAGCATTTCGTGAAGTTAACTATATATATTGGTTCATTTCTTTAATGAATACTGTTTTCAAATATTATTAAATTATCCAAAATTATCTATTTATGGAATTCAATAAATAACATTTTATAAAAATGAATGTAAATAATAATGAAATTTATTAATAAAAAAATATAAGTATTTTTTTGCTGGCAGTACCAATTTGACAGCTATCGTGTGAAGTTGTAGCAAGCGCGATCCTATTCCTAATTGGTACGCATAGTAGTATGGGTACGTTCCCTTAAATATTTGCCCGGCGGGCGATAGCCGCGCAATTCGCTCGGGGCGCTAAAATGCTTCACGTTAAGAACACAATGTTAACATCTTGTAATTTTTTTATTGTTTCCCATATTATCCCTTGCAGTGTTAATCTATGTCAGCAGTACATCACGAGGTTTGAAGGAATTACGTGATTTCGTTTACACCCATAATAAGACCAGATAACCATTATAATAACCTTGTATTTTCTTTCCTCAGGTCGACAGAAACGTAGTGCCGATCCCGAAAACAATCAAAGCGGAGAGGCTAGCTGAGAACATCAACATATTCGATTTTAAGTTAGACCGCGATGAAATCGAGAAGATTAATCGATTCGATTCCCACACTAGGTACACTCTGCCTTCTTTTTGGCAGACCCATCCTTATTACCCTTTTGAACAGGTGAAAAATCCCATAGCTGATCCTTTTAGAATGACGTCTTCTGCATCGCGGGTGTAGGGTTGCTACGCCCAAAAATAGAAAAGCCGGACACAGAATTGATGGACATTGGTGACAATATACATTGGTGTCGATTCTGCGCATTTTAACAGGACTAAACTAAACTAAGGGGTGTTTCTCTTTCTGTTTCAATAGAAAAAGAAAGTGACAGTTGCGTTAATCTAGCTTAGTACTGTCAAAATGTGCTACAGAATCGACACCACTGGCGCCGATTGTCTTGTTCACCAACTAACTAAATGTGCTACAGAATCGACACCACTGGCGCCGATTGTCTTGTTCACCAACTAACTAAATGTGCTACAGAATCGACACCACTGGCGCCGATTGTCTTGTTCACCAACTAACTAAATGTGCTACAGAATCGACACCACTGGCGCCGCTTGTCTTGTTCACCAACTAACTAAATGTGCTACAGAATCGACACCACTGGCGCCGATTGTCTTGTTCACCAACTAACTAAATGTGCTACAGAATCGACACCACTGGCGCCGATTGTCTTGTTCACCAACTAACTAAATGTGCTACAGAATCGACACCACTGGCGCCGATTGTCTTGTTCACCAACTAACTAAATGTGCTACAGAATCGACACCACTGGCGCCGATTGTCTTGTTCACCAACTAACTAAATGTGCTACAGAATCGACACCACTGGCGCCGATTGTCTTGTTCACCAACTAACTAAATGTGCTACAGAATAGACACCACTGGCGCCGATTGTCTTGTTCACCAACTAACTAAATGTGCTACAGAATAGACACCACTGGCGCCGATTGTCTTGTTCACCAACTAACTAAATGTGCTACAGAATAGACACCACTGGCGCCGATTGTCTTGTTCACCAACTAACTAAATGTGCTACAGAATAGACACCACTGGCGCCGATTGTCTTGTTCACCAACTAACTAAATGTGCTACAGAATAGACACCACTGGCGCCGATTGTCTTGTTCACCAACTAACTAAATGTGCTACAGAATAGACACCACTGGCGCCGATTGTCTTGTTCACCAACTAACTAAATGTGCTACAGAATCGACACCACTGGCGCCGATTGTCTTGTTCACCAACTAACTAAATGTGCTACAGAATAGACACCACTGGCGCCGATTGTCTTGTTCACCAACTAACTAAATGTGCTACAGAATAGACACCACTGGCGCCGATTGTCTTGTTCACCAACTAACTAAATGTGCTACAGAATAGACACCACTGGCGCCGATTGTCTTGTTCACCAACTAACTAAAATTAGAGAATTGCTATCTTTTACTGACAGACAGCGCGAGAAAAGGACGGCGATAGATAAGAACTAAGTTAGAGATGTCCAACTAGTTTACGTCTAAATCTTGCTGTCTTGACTTGACTGTCTTTTGACTAAATCACGACTGGATCGCGTAATCGCGTTTCTCATCTCGACGTAACCACCAAAATCTAAATAATTAGCTTTTTGTCGTCGTCGTAACAGGATATCTATACAAGGTTAGTCGGAAAGGGGGTACTAAGCCGCGGGCCACTTAATGTATCACTGATGACAGTTTTAAAGAAAGTGTTAAAATTTAAAAATTCGGTAATTTTTTTTGTCATGAAAAATGATTTTTATTTTAGTTTTTTCAAAAAAATATTTATTTATTTATTTAAACTTCATGTACAATTGGTGGTACATAAGGCGGACTTAATGCCAATGGCATTCTCTACCAGTCAACCTTTGGGTCAAAAATTAAGCACTTCGAAAAAGTTACAAAAAAAGAATTTAAAACAAACATTGAAAACGTAAATAAAAATTATTAAAAACAAAATAATACATAAGTACTAACAAAATATATACTTTATATATATCTATATACAATAAAAATACATATTAAACCTATATATCTATACATACATACATAGGTACACATAAATATTTATAACTATGATGGACAGTTCATTCAGACTAAGGTTGCAGCGATTTTAGGTAATATTCCCAATTTAGGCTATTATCAATATGCAAGCCTAAATCCTTAACGTGTGGCGACAGCGAGATAATGGTGTTATTAAATACAATCGGCATAAGGTTGCTGATATTGACGGTTTTCAGGTAAAACGAACTGCCTATAAGGATAGCCTGACATTTGCTGACATTAACAGCAACACCGAACTTCAAAAATTCTTCATCCCTGCTTTAGTTACGAATTCAGAAAATGGAGTTTCTAATCCGTGACCCCAAATATGACGTAAAATGTAAGCAAGTCTGATCATAGCTGAGGACAGATAGAATTTAGCGTATTTTTTATGAAATCTTTGAACAGCTCTCTCTCTTGAACTATTGACTTTTGGGGAAAGTTGTAGAACAAAAGTTATCCATTATTATGGGTCCTTTAACACCCTTTCGGCTTAGTACCCCCTTTCCGACTAACCTTGTATATACGAAGTCTACATAATTAATAGTTATGATCATTTCTGCAACCTAGAGGGACTGTCTACTTTTTGCTTATTTTGCTACTATAAGTACTCTAGGTAAAATAAATAAATTAATTCTTTTATAAAACTGTGTCTTATTCCTATCATTGGTTTTTAAATCCTGTTAAGCATGAAAAAACTTATTCAATTATCGATGGTCTTTAGGGTCAAGCCACATCTGACGGAAGATACGTCGTCGATCTTCCGCCGCGTAATTTACTCGAGGAATTTTAGTAACGCATCTTCGGTCAAATGTGTACGGTGTGAGATGTTTGTATGGAATTACGTGTACCGGCGGAAGATGGCGACGTATCTTCCGTCAGATGTGGCTTGCCCCTTAAGGGAGACTAGTCCTAGAGTGGAGACAGGAGTTGAAACCTCAGAGTATAATGAAAGGAAATATAGGACTCCCCCTACCAGATGGATCGACGACCTGAAGAAGGTGTAACACTTTAGGGTGGCTTTAGGAGTCAACCCTCAACTAGCATGTGTAGGTACATAAAATTTAGCAGGCGTGTACTTACGGGAGGATAAAGAATAACACTTGTAACCGTACACTATATATATTTTAATAAGAATTACAAATAGATCAATAGGGCGTGGTTCGTAGCAATGCGAGGAGTCCAGGGTCTTCTTGAGCAGGTGTAACACTTAGCAACTGCAGCGGCGCGAGAGGGCCGATCTTTTTTTCTTCTTTTTCGATTCGTCTGCTTGTAGATCGTATTGCGGACCATTTCTACGTAACCGGGCAGTTATTGGCGAGACCTGAAGGGTATCCAACCAAAAGGGTGATCTGCAGTGTGCCCGACCTTTTATATGCCCGGACCCCCGCCAGTTAGCCACCCGTCACAAAGGTACCCGGATAGATTGAATGCGGAGAGCCAGGTGTTGTGCCGCAATTTGGGAGAGGCCATGTCCAACAGTGAACTGCGATAGTCAGCTGGACATAGGACACTGGTTGAGTGGGTTGATGTTCGAATTCATCATCCACTATTTTAAAATGAAAGTTATTTTTTGACGCGTATACAACGTGTAGTAGAAATTCGAAATAATATTTTAAGGGCTCATTGTACTCACGATTATGAACAACTTTTACTTGGCACAAACCATGGAATCACGAAAAAAAAATTGCTGCTCCATACATTTATGTTCGCATAACTCAACAAAATGTAGGGAACAGCCGATTTTTCTTTCGGAATTTCTGTGTTGGTCCTTGGTAAAAGTTGTTCATAATGCTTTTCTAAACTATAAGGGATGATTTCCACCAAACGGCTCGCATCGGGTCGGAAAGGATACGAATGGATGCGGCGACAGCCGATCGCATGTCGTGGAAGTCGCCCGCGGTCAAGCTGCTGTGCGCGGCTTGGTAATATAGACTTTAAATACTGTGTACACGATTTAATATCGTTTAAAGATTGTAAAATCCGTTCCGATCCGATGCGATGCGAGCCGTTTGGTGGAAATCATCCTTAACGCTTGTAGAATCTAACTTGTATGTGTGTTAGAATTTAGATTACCTACGAAAAGAATGATGCACGGTGAAGTGTATTCAAAATAAATCATTGTGAAAGTCCAATAGGTACCTACCTACTGGAATCAATAGAACATTAATTAGGCCGGTACTTGTGATTCATGCACTTATTTCCTGCTAAGTGCTAACATAATACTAGTTTGAGTTTAATATAGTACTAAATATTATCTATGTCCTATTCTTAGAAGGTACTTATCTACTTAGTTTTAGCTAAACTTCTGATGACCCCATACATAGTTGCCCCACCCGTAGGAATTATAGAGAATTGTATTTTGAGAGAGTTTCGTAAATAATGTAAGTACCTAACAAAACAAGCTCATAATATTATTATTGCAAAGCCACTTCAAGAACTGTCTGGGATATTTATTTATGTTGTTGTCAGTAGTATTTTTAGCTTAGAAAGAGGCAAATAATTTACTTTTATATAAGTGTGAAGTACATAGCGATAACCCGTTGCCTGCTGCTGTTATAAATATTAACCTTTTCGTTGAAATAACTGAACTTTTTTTATGCTACAGATAACGTGAATGCGTATATGAAACGCTGTCAATGTTGCCACATTTGACATCTTCCTCTATAGCGGGTGATATATTTAGTTTTCGACGTATAAATCAATATTCATTCTCTTTAGCGTAAATTCAAAAATTCGTGGTAAAATAAGTATAAAAATTGTATGACATTGGAAAATTCAGTTCGGTAAGATGTTGATTAACTTCAAACAGTTTGAAGTCATGAGTCATTACCACGATTAACAACTAGAGCCATGTAAATATAACCTTATAATTTGCTTGTTATAATGAATTATTATTTCATTATAACCACCCTCCTTCCTTGGACACCTTACCACCCCACTATAATACTAGATTTTAATGTTATGTCAAACATACAACAATTGGGAAAAAATAAATCAGTCTGGCAACCCAATCCGCAGCTGATGAAGGACGTCTTTACTTTGTCGTTCTGCGAAAAATCAAATAAAATTTTCCTCCATATTTGTTTTGTGGTGCGCTCCGCACACAAATTATTGTTAAAAATAAGTGTTTTAAATCATACATTGTGGCTAAGGTAACGCCTTACCCGAGCATGAGTTATTCCGGAAGGAATAAATTCGAGGTAAGTACTAATCAATATAAATGTCATTGTTTGTGTTTTCGTTGTGATAAAAACAGCTGACATGGGTGCTAAGGGCCCATTTCTTTGTTCTTGATGCCCCTTTGGATATTTCTAGGGATTTAAGTTATTAACAAACCTAAAATAATCAAGATTTTCGATGTCAGAGTCTCTGGTAGACAGATTCTATTTTTGAATTTTACAAAAGTTGCGTTCTACGTAATCTTGTGGATACGTTCTTTATCATGTCGTGATTATAATTTGTATGTTTTTGTAGTTTAATCGCACGCGGTACTCGGTATTCATGTTTTTCTTTGTTAGGTCAGTGTAAATGACCTCAGCCGCGCGGGCACTCAACCCGTGAATTGCTTTTATACCGTTATAATGATTGTTTTGTTAATTTAAGACGTATTTTTAATGACGCGCGTTCATACTTTTCCGGATTTATAGTGTTTACCTTTGCCTGTCAGTGAAATGGCGAGAGTCAAAAATTAATGTTTTCTTTTTTTTATTTGAGCGCGAAAATCTTTTTATTTACGTAATAATTCGCAATTAATTTAATTGTTTTTGTTTATTAGAACGAATTAGCTGAACTCATTGTTATTAAATTTTAACAGTCAGATTAAAAATTATCTACTCAATCACAGTGTAGTCCATGCTTGTTTATTTCAATACAATACAATATTAAATTTTAAAATTGACATAACAATGACTCGTTATTTTCTAATCACGGTAGGACATGATAGCCATATATTAAACATTGGTACCTAGGAATAATTACTTTGTCTGACATCTTTAAATTGAGGCACTGTTTTTTAAAAATATACTAATATGTATACCTACATAAATTTGGTTCCATACAACAGGAAAATTAACAGAAATTACATGTAATATTTAACTAATAAGTTTCTAACACAAATACAAAACTAATGGACAATTTAAATATCACTTTGCAAAAATTATAATGTTAAAATTATACAACTGATTATGAAACTAATATTTTCTTATTGACTACTTAAACTGTTTCATGTAACATCTAGCTATTTGCGAATATTGCAATGCTTACAAACTACTAATTTTAAATAGGTACCCATAAAGTAATTATTGTTTACAGCGGTAAAATGTTTGGTTTTAATAATAGCAGAATTTTAGACCGTAGTCTTCATCATATATATTGCCCAGTAACTGGGTTGCAGTGCTCTGACGGCAGTCCCTTCGTGTAAAATACTGATATTTAGCCACATCTGATTAGACTGGAAGCTGACCCCAACATAGTTGGGAAAAGGCTAGGCAGAATAGTCTTCATCGTCTACAGCACGGCTTCAAGTCTGGGGAGACTTGGGGGGGACAGACATACAAATGGAGATGTAATTAGGTACCGTAGCCCAGAGCAATTTACATATTTATACCTTAAAAATAATGTCTATTAAGTGTGGCAAATTTTAAATAAATCACCAAAACATTTTTTACCTTTTTTCAAAGTGGTTCAGGCCACACTATTGGTATACTTGTTTTAACCACTAAAAAACACCACAACTAGCTTCACTGTAGAAGTGCAGCTATTCGACTGAAGAATATCGATTTAATTTGCTTTTGTCGGGTTCCTATGGCCAAAAACGAATCGTTTTGCTTTCTAATGGTAGCATTTTTTATTACAAAACTGAGCATAAATATTATATAGACTTGTAAGCTAATTTAATGTGTGAAGGCTACTATCGTTGGGAAAGCTATGGGATCTTTGCTTCATTATTGGTAAAGATACAAGAGTTTTAATTTTATCCAATAACTCTATAAATTATTGGAATCGGCCATATATCAATGGCTTTCCAATTATCTGCATAGAGTGACCAGTATTCAGCACTGGATGTGTTTAGGTTGATGATAATGATGAACCCATTAAGCCTAACACCTCACCAAGACCCAATTCTGTGATAGTAATGTTGTTCACTCCTGGGCATACGTCTCCTTCAGAAAGGAGTTAGGTATTGTCATGTTTTGTCTGCTCAATGAGCAAGCAGATTGGTGAAAGCACTGCCCAGCGACAGATCCAACCTTTAGCTCAAGGATGGTCAAGGCTGGCCACATAGGCCACCTGGTTATTTTAGTTTACGCATTTTTTTATAAACGAGGTGTTGGTCATGGTCGTGGGCGCCAACTCCGAGTGTGGTCATGACCCACGTGATAACCCCCTTAGTTCGGCCATTGGCAGCGCCAGCATATTCGGGGAAATGTTGGGCATACCATTGCAGGCGAAAGGACATCCTGTGGATATGATCCGCAGGATGGCCTGCGGGCGTGATCCGCAGGATGTCCTGTCGGCTACAACGATCCACTTATCTATCGGTCTATGTAGCCTATTGACAATTAGTCAAGGGTACCAGACAATAACAAACTGACGTATTAAAGTTCTTTTGTTGTTTATAATTTTAAGCAATAGTTCTTTATCATAAGTAGGTAATAGGTATTTAGACAGATAACGAGCGACATTTACTACGCACTATACTTAATTACATGTGTAATAAAACATGTATGTAGTAATAAAACTTTAAGGGCGGACACACTCCATTTTCTCAACAAAAACACTCCACTTGGGTTGATTCACTCGTACCACTCGACTCACTCCCCCAAAAAAGAGTAATCTTAGTATTTGATTTACCTATTTCGACCTCTACATACTCAAATAAACTTAAGACCTGGGCCTCACAGAGGCGTAAATTTAATGTCATTTGAAAGGCTACAGCATAAACAATCTAAAGAAGTATCAAACTGCCGTACTTGCACTGCACTGCAACTTTTGGAATTGCGTCGCGTAATCACGCTGCGTAGCCTATTTTCGGCATAGTATGACGCTACGCTTAGAGGAAGGTATATAATATAAGCGACTTATTATAAGGGCCTAACACCGTTTCGCTTAAACTAAAATTAGGATGTTCCTTGTTCCAGATAGCTCGGTTTTCGGGCGAGGACGACTACCACATAAATAGGAAGCTCCCAAAAGAGTTGTTGCTGCGGATACTGTCCTACCTTGATGTGGTCTCGCTATGTAGATGTGCACAGGTGAGAAACAAATACACCCATATTCTAAGACGTTCCTCCAAAACTTACTTGACTCATACTCGACCCAGGATGGCCTCGAAAACACCTTCAAAGTTGTATTCTTAGTCGCAATTTCGAGTGAACTTTGAGGTTCCTCGACTGAGGGGTCCTCAAATGAGTCGAGGTAGAGTGGAGTCATTACGTCAATTTGAATTATCTGCATCGCGCAAATAACGCCGCGATAAATAGTTGTAAGGATTATCGTAAGCATATTCGATAAAGTCTTCAAAATTAATTTTAGTTACATACGAACTTTGACACTTCCTTCCTTATGGTAGGTTCCGAGGTACCTTGAGTTTGACAGATGATTCCTTACCTCGACTGAGGAAAAATCTCGAGTCGAGGACGTTTATGTCAACTATAACTACCGATGGTAGTGAGAAAGACTGAGTCAAGGTGGAGTCGAGTCTAGTAAGTTTTGGAGAAACGTCTTAGAATATGGGTGGTAGAGACAAGGTTGAAAACTCTCAAGTGCCTGTAATTTATTATGAAAGTGATATTAATGCAGTAGAAATGAGAGCTTTGAGAAGTATGTGTGGTGTAACTTTGAAAGATAAAGTAAGGAACAGCGTGATAAGGTAACGTTGTGGAGTGAAAGAAGATGTAGTGAGAAGGATCGAGAAAGGTATGTTAAGATGGTTTGATCATGTAGAGAGAATGGACGAAAGGAGATTAACGAAACAAGTGTACAAGGCGAGTGTGGACGGAACAGTTGGAAGTGGCCGACCTCGACGTACGTATCACGAACAAATCGTGGGCGTTCTCAAAAAAGGCCAGGTTGGTAGCACCCTAAACCAACGAGCATGCATGAGAAGGTTAATGAATGTAGATGAAGCGAAAGGGGTGTGTCGGGATCGTAGCAGGTGGAAATCTATAGTCTCTGCCTACCCCAATGAGAAACAGGCATGATTGTATGTATGTATGTACCCATACCCTACAAACCGGAACACAGCTAAGGCTGCTTGGCGGCAGAAATCGGTATGGTGGTAGTAATTCTTTGGTCAAACTCATTCCCAAGAAGCTGTACTACATACTACTAAATTTATACTAATATTATAAAGCTGAAGAGTTTGTTGGTTTGAACGCGCTAATCTCAGGAACTACTGGTTGGAAATGAAAAAATATTTTTGTGTTGGTTAGTCCATTTATCGAGGAAGGTTATAGGCTATACAACATCACGCTACGACCAATAGGTGCGGAGCATAAATTAAAAATGTTGCAAAAACGGGAAAAATATCCATCCGTGCGAAGCCGGGACGGGCCGCTATATTAACATAATTTTAAGTCCATTTTTAATGCCATTTTTTCAGGTGAAGGGGATAGGTGAAGGGGGGGATGGATGTAGGTGATGAGTTTGTGATAGTAGAACGACTGTCTCTGACATTACAAGAAGCTGTGGTACCTTTGTAGGGCACCGTTAATAATTATGTCAATTTCCGTTATTTGACAGGTGTCAAAACTATGGAACATACTTGCATTGGACGGCTCCAACTGGCAAAGGATAGATTTGTTTGAGTTCCAAAGAGATGTTGAGGTAAGAAATATAACTGATATTTACAAAAAAAATGCCTTGTATACCCCGAAGGATTGTGCCGAGGTGTATAGTAACACCGTCATTTCGCAGTTATATTTAAGTCCCGTGTAATAGGGGTCGACCCCATTGCTATTAACCGAGCTTAAATCCAGACTCCGGACTGCTACCGAGAAATTCCCAATGGGAAAACCCAATAACACTGCCCGATCTTTTTTTTATCGTTCGGGGAAGGCAAGGGGGTCTGCCGGACACTTACCGGCTAAATACCAACGGTGTTGTTCCTCCTGACCGTCCGGCCGGGGTCGCGGGATTCACAAAACCATGCACGACAACCCCGGCAGGTCCCGGTCCGCCAGTCATTGGCGGACCTTTCCTCTGTGGGGCCTTGCCCCACATCCTCTTTAGAAGCGCGCACGGAACACTGCGCGTCGCTTTTTCGGGCCTGTTACTGGTCGGGCGGCGGGTAAAATACGCCACCCTAGGATTTCTCCTGTGTCGTGGGTGCGTTTACAGACACAAATCTTCACATGCACAAACACCCAGACCCGAAACGACTATCTGCAGGCCATACAAATATTTTACCCGTGTGGGAATCGAACCCTCGACCCGTAACGCAGGAGCCAATCGCTCAGCCACTGCACCAAACGTGTTGTCAAACCATTAATCCTTCTTCTCTTGTATCTCGCTACTTAAGAAACGTCAAATTGATAAAGTGAATGCCCTTCAAATGCCCTTTCTTAATAAAAAAATAATGCTGGTTTTATTCCACAGGGACCAGTGATAGAGAACATCTCGCACAGATGCGGTGGTTTCCTCAGAGAACTATCGTTGAGAGGATGTGAGAGTATAGGAGATGGGTCCATCAAGTCACTGGCACAAGTAAGTTTGTACCCCTTTTTTTATCGTTGGAAAATCCTCATGGATGTCCCTCGCACGTGGAAGGCGAGGGGGTCTGCCGGACTCTTACCGGCTAAAAACCAACGGTGTTCCTACTCCTGACCGCTCGGCCGGGGGCGCGGGAAGGAAGATGAGCAGACAGCTCCCTCTCCACTTCCTACTTGGTTGCCATCACCTCCTCGCAAAAGGAGGCGATGGCTAAGTAAGTTTGTAGGTTATTTTGTAAATCCACTGCTGGACATAGGTTTAGCCCAAAAATAGCGCTGCACATTATTAAGGTACAGTAGGGGAATGAACAGGTTCGACAGTTTACAAATTCATTCCTTTCCCACATCGCGGGCACATGTTACCTTTTCAAACTGTTGAATGGAACAGACCAATGCATGGAAAATTATGCTTAATTATTTGGTAACAAATATCAAGATTGCCTTTTGCCTCCATATGACGTAGTAGTGCCATGTAATGTCTTTGATTTGATTTAAATCATAGTCAAAGTATTTATTTCAATTAGGCACATAAAAGGCACTTTTGAACGTCATATCAATCAACCGTTTAGGATGTGTTTTTTTTATTTCTCTTTCTAAAAACATACTGTATTAAATGCTATAAAACTTAAACTAATACCTACCTTTCACTTAATTGCATTAATTAGTCATCGACGTACCGCGTCGCCCACCTGCGTCCGAGCGACATCCCTTTATCGATAACGACTTGCGCAGCATTGTAACATTCCTCTAACGTAATGATTTATGATTCAGTTCGCACGTTTGTAATGGCTCGAGTATAGTAGGATTATAATATTACTAGCGACCCGCCCCGGTTTTGCACGGGTGCAATGTAGATACTAATGTGGGGCATATAAACCTTCCTCTTGAATCACTCTATCTATTGCTGTAAACTGCATTAAAATCCGTTGAGTAGTTTAAAAGATCTAACCGTACAGACAGCGGGAGCGACTTTGTTTTATACTATGTAAAGATTGTGAATTTCTAATATTTCATGTCTCTTGCAGTCTTGTCCAAACATCGAAGACTTAAACCTGAACAAATGTAGGAAGATCACAGACAACACCTGCCAGGCTCTTGGCAAGAGATGTAAAAAGTTACAAAGGTGAGTCCCAAGAGATCTAACTACTTGACGATACTAAAGTACGTCCGCGCCCCCTGGCCAGTCAGTCCCGCTACCATCCTTGCTGACTGGATCATCTATCTACCACGGCATGAGCTATTCATAGTGAAGATGTAGTGACAAGTATAAACATGTTGGCTCGTGAAATATCCCATTGAAATATTCTTACTGAAATATCTCCACAGAAATATCCCCATTGAAATATCCTCACTGAAATATCTCCCCAGAAATACCCTCATTGAAATATCCCCAATGAACTATCCTCACTGAAATATCTCCAATGAAATATGCCACAGAAATATCCCCATTGAAATATCCCCAATGCAATATCCCCAATGCAATATCCCCAATGAAATATCCCCAATGCAATATCCCCAATAAAATATCTGCATTGAAATATCCCAAACGCAATATCCCCATTGAAATATCCCCAATGAAATATCCCCAATGAATTATCCCCAATGCAATATTCCCAAAGAAATATCCCCAATGCAATATTCCCAAAGAAATATCCCCAATGCAATATCCCCAATTAAATATACCCACAATTTACCCAAACAAACATCCCGCATGCAATATCCCCAATGCAATATCCCGACTGAAATATTCCCAATGAAATATCCCCAATTCAATATTCCCAATTAAATATCCCCAATTCAATATTCCCAATTAAATATCCCCAATTCAATATTCCCAATGAAATATCCTCAATTCAATATCCCCAACTAAATATCCTCAATTAGATATCCCCAATTAAATATCCTTAGTGACATATTGTAACATGTCCTTTAGTGGCAACTAATCACAGAATTATTTATTCCTTAGTATAAGGTCCCTATTTAGTTTTATACAGTTACTTTATAATTTTTTCTTATATTTCAGGATAAACTTGGACTCGTGTTCTAATATCACAGACATATCGCTAAAAGCCCTATCAGATGGATGCCCGGTAAGGTTAATATTTATACCTTTAATATTTTAACTATAATAATAGAACGTGACAATCACACCCTGTGACGGGTTACAATATAAAACTTCCTTACCACATGCTTCACATGTCGTCGAGAAATATCTCTCAGGTAGGTTTCCTCACGATGTTTTCCTTCACCGTTTTTAAGCAAGTGATAATTATACAATACGCACATGAATCCGAAAAGCCAAGTCAGAGGCCCATGGGCTGCATAAACTATGACACCAGGTTAGTCACTAAACACACGAAAGAAGACCACACGCTTGCAGCAAACAAACGCGCAAGTTGCCCGGGTTGCGCATGCGCTTAACAGTAGTGATAGCCTAGTGGTGTGACCGTCAAACTGCCAAGTCATAGGTCTCGAGTTCGAACCCAATGCACGCGCCTCTGATTTTTCGGATTCATGTGCGTATTGTATAATTATCACTTGCTTAAAAACGGTGAAGGGAAACATCGTGAGGATACTTGCCTGAGAAATATTTCTCGACGGCATGTGAAGCCAAGTCAGAGGCCCATGGGTGGCATAAAATCTGACACCAGGTTAGTAACTAACCGCTCGAGAAGAAGACCACACGCTGGGAATAGACGCGTGTTGTAAGATTATACAAAACACAGCACGCGACGTGGTAGGAGCTATACGGTCCGCCAGGTTAGCTACCACCTGAACATTAAACTCCGGCGGCGTCAAGCATGTGAGAGTCAGATGTGTATAGGGGAGTCCCTCTATCACCCATATTCTAAGACGTTCCTCCAAAACTTACTCGACTCGACTCCACCTCGACTCAGCCTTTCTCACTACCATCTGTAGTTATAGTTGACATAAACGTCCTGGACTCGATATTTTTCCTCAGTCGAGGTAAGGAATCATCTGTCAAACTCAAGGTACCTCGGAACCTACCTTAAGGAAGGAAGTGTCAAAGTTCGTATGTAACAAAAATGAATTCTGAAGACTTTATCGAATATGCTTACGATAATTCTTACAACTATTTATCGCGGCGTTATTTGCGCGATGCAGATAATTCAAATTATGACGTAATGACTCCACTCTACCTCGACTCATTTGAGGACCCCTCAGTCGAGGAACCTCGAAAGTTCAGTCGAAATTGCGACTAAGAATACAATGTTGAAGGTGTTTTCGAGGCCGTCCTGAGTCGAGTAGGTTTTGGAGGAACGTCTTAGAATATGGGTGTAAATCTCTGTTCCTTAGATTCGTGTGCTCCATCTTAGATGATATAATAATAAATTAAAAATAAATACCTATGGTTTTTGTAAGGGATTGTTTTTAGTTAAAAAGAGTAGTAAAATTTAAATATTTATTTACAGATGCTTACACACGTGAACGTCTCGTGGTGTCAGTCAATCACAGAAAATGGCGTCGAAGCGTTAGCGAGGGCATGTCCTAGACTGAGAACTTTTATATGCAGAGGTATGTATTGCCTTGTTGGTCTAAAAGTCGCAAGTGCGACTGCTGATCGTGAGGTTTTGGGTTCGATCCCCAGGTCGGGCAAAGTGTTATTGGGTTTTTCTATTAGGAATTTCTCATTAGCAGCCCTGAGTTTGGATTTGTGCCCAGTTGATGGCAATAGGCTCACCCTCTATTTCATGGAACTTAAACATAACGGCGAAATGAGGGTGTTACTATACACCTCTGCCGTTCCCTTCGGAGAATATAAAGCGTGATGTTATGTATTAGCATACCCCGTACACGCGATACAGGAGAAATTTTAACCACCAATTCAACTAGCAAATGTTACTTGCGCCAGTAGACTTGTGCACTCGACTTTCATACTGTTCACACATCCACATCAAGTCGACTTCTACAAGTGTTACGAACTAAGTGAGCATTGCAAATACTTGTGCAATAACTTGCTTGGTTATTTGGCGCTTTAGTGTGGGGAAAGGTTTTTATTAATAAAAATCATATCTTAAGAGGAAATGCGGTCGGCGTTTAGTCCATACAAACGTATTCCTCAGTTTCCTCCTTGGATAATGTCACTAGAGCAAATATTTTTTACCATTATGATATATATCTACCACCACTATGTCCCTATGTTTTGTTTTTGTCAATAATTTAATTATTAAAAGAACTGGAAATGTTTAAATTTTCCAAAAATCGAGCGGTTTTACCGCCGTTTTCAAACATCTGGCAGACAAATTTGACGAATATCAAAAATAAAAGAAAATCATACAGACATAACCAAAGTCTTTCTTAAATTATTACTTTTTTTTACATTAGTATATATTTGAAGAAGGAAACAGAGAAATACGAAAGTACAATTTCGCTAATATTGCACAGGAGAAATCAGTGCGAGATGCAGGTGTCTCTTTCGCGCTCAATTGGGCAGGTTTGCGGGAGGGGTGGGACGGAAATAGATCGCAAAAACCTATTTCAATTATTTATATTTTGCAGCCCGCGTTTCCTCTTAAGCGTAAATCTTTTTAACCGACTTCCAAAAAGGAGGAAATTCTAATTTTTATTTTATTTATGTATGTTACCTTATTTTTAAACGGGGTGTATTTAAAAGCACTTTATAATTAATGAAAATAACAACAAAAAATATTTCCTTTACAAAATAATACACGCATTTTAATTTATTTTAAAAATAATGGTTCGCACTATAATTGGGTAGGCAACTGTGGAACTAATGGCGCCACTTTCGATTGTACCTATGCCATCTTATTGGTTGCAATGTGATTGACATTATTGCTCATATGAATATGATGGTTCTGATTGGTTCAAATAACTAAGTATGGAGGTGCTGCCATCTGCTTTCGTTTTGCGTTGCCTTCCCCATTAATCGAAAACCACTTATTTCTGAACGCATTAAACGAATGGTGGAAAATGATCGGTGAATCGTTTCTAAATAGTTAAATAATGTTTCAGGTTGTAAAAACGTGAACGACAATTGTGTTTCCACCCTCGCCACATACTGTCCAGACTTACAAGCGCTTAATGTACAAGGATGTGACGTAAGTAACGTTTTTAAACCGTTATAATAAGCTTCACTTCGTATACAGGGTGTAAACGAAATCATTTAATTCCTTCAAACCTCGTGATGTAGCGAATTACGCGGTATCGTTCGCCGCGCGGTCATTTAACTCGGGGCGCTAAAATGCCCCACGTTAAGAACACATGTTTACTTCTTGTAATTTTTTTTATTGAATCCAAATGTATCCCGTTCAGCGTTAATCTATGTCAGCAGTACATCACGAGGTTTGAAGGAATTACATGATTAGACTAACGAGGCCGTTCAAGTTATAAGTACTAAGTCCTTGGTGTCATCAGCCTAGCCTATTTGCCCAACTATGTACCCTGCCCAACTATATTGGGTCGTTTTCCAGTCAAACCATTAATGCTACATAATTTTTGCCCAGTAACTGGGTTGCGGAGGACTGACGGCAGTCGCTCCGTGTAAAATACTGGTACTCAGCCGCATCTGGTTAGACTGGAAGCTGACCACAACATGGTTAGGAAAAGCTAGGTTTAAATTATTCTTTTACTCAAGAATGCTTGTAATGTTATCATTATTTTGACAACCTTCTGTGAGCTAAGTCGACCTTTGCGCGCTACTTGAATAGGCGCCAGCAAAATTGTATGGAATTTCATTGCTGGTGAGTTTTAGCCACCAGCAATTTCCTTTGAACATCCATTATTGTTGAGTTTTATTTCAAACATAGTCTGGTGCAAAAAGATTTTATTCAAAATTTGGCTGTGAAGGTACAGTATTTATTTTTTATTCTTACTATACTAAGCTGGTTTTATTAAAATTACAAACATTTTTGAGTAAAGCACAAGGCACACAAGCCTTGGTCCGCAATGACTGCACTACTGGTCACGCTATGATGGCCTCGAGCTTAGCTACGCTCTCGGCCTTCAAGCTCGGTCATCATTGCAGACTTGCTGCCCGCGCTATAAAGGCCTCGATCTTCGGTTTCGGCCATTCCAGCTTGTCCATCAAGGGCTGCAATGCTGACCGCGCTGTGTTGACCTGGAGCTGCGCTACACTGCGCTTTCGGCCATCATCAGCGCTGCCGGCAACGCAGTCATTACAGACCGCGGCAGTAATGTACTATTCCTTTTTACAGCAATTAACAGACGACTCCATATCAAAACTCGGTCCGGCGATGCGTCGGTTATGCGTGTCGGGATGTTCCCGGTTAACCGACGCGGCGTTATCGGCGTTAGCGGCGCATTGCCCAGACATAGTGACGCTAGAACTGGCGCAGTGCAGCCAACTCACTGATGCTGGCTTCCAGGCGTTGGCTAGAGTAAGTAGAGTATTTAGAAGGAAATACGGTCGGCATTTAGTCCATACAAACGTATTCCTCAGTTTCCTCCTTGGATAATGTCACTAGAGCAAATATTTTTTACTATATGATATATGTCTACCACCACTATGTCCCTATGTTTTGTTCCTGTCAATAAATTAATTATTAAAAGAACTAGAAACGTTTAAACTTTACAAAAATCTACCGATTTTACCATCGTTTCATCTGGCAAACAAACTTGACGAATAAAAGAAAAACATACAGACATAACCAGGGTCTTTCTTAAATTATTACAGAAAAAATATTAAAATCGATCCAGATTTGAAGAAGGAAATACTAAAGTACGATTTCACTAATACTGCACAGGAGAAATCAGTCCGAGATGCCTCTTTCGCGCTCGATTGGGAAGGTTTGCGGGAGGGGTGGTACGGAAATAGATCGCAAAAACCTATTCAAATTATTAATATTATGCAACCCGCCATTCCTCTTAAACACCGATTGCCCGATGTGGTGATTGAAATGTTCAAGTTTACCCGGTATGGAGATTGTTTTTCGCAGTTTTTGAGTCTGTTGTGGTATGTGTAGGGTTGCTATTCGTCCCGATACATTGGGGTAGGTCAGGCAGACGGCCCGTCTTCTCTCCCTTCTCGCGCTAGACGCACCGGGCGACGATCTCCGGCCACCCTAGTGAGTGGCCTGCGGGCGGCGGGTTGGGGACCCGTCACCCAACCAGTAACGGGCCCAGGGAGGATGGCGCGCCGTGTTCCGCGCGCGCCTCTCGGAAGGATGTGGGGCAGGGGAGCAACTGCCCCACCACTGGAGAGGTCCACCAGAAGAAGCTGGTGGACCGAGACCTGCCGGGGTTGCGGTGCATGCAACAGCGAATCCCGTGACCCCGTCAGAAGGAGGGACACCGTGGTGGTTTTAGCCGGTAAGAGTCCGGCACCCCCCACCCCACCCCCATTACATGTTGTGCCGACCTTAGTGTGGGATAAGGGCAGGGAGAAGAAGAAGACATTGGGATAGGTCACTTTTGGTTGGTATTGTTGAAGTTGATGTCCTGACGCCCCGTCGTGTTATAAAATAACATAACATCACGCCTTTTATTCCCCGAAGGGTTCGACAGAGGTGTATAGTAACACCTTAATTTGGCCTGTAATAGGAGGCGAGCCTATTGTCATTAACCGGGCACAAATCCAGACTCCGGGATGCTACTGAGAAATTCGTAATGGAAAAACCCAATAACTCTGCCCAACCTGGGGATCGAACCCAGGACCTCACGATCAGCAGTTGCGCTTGCCACCACTAGACCAATGAGGCAGTTGATAACGTTTTGGTTGATATTTTCCTATAAAAGGCACCTTTGCCAAAGTGTCCCGATGGGGTCGTAGGAAAATATGGCAGACTAGCGACCCGCCCCGGCTTCGCACGGGTGCAATGTAGATACTAATGTGGGTCATATAAACCTTCCTCTTGAATCACTCTATCTATTGCTGAAAACTGCATTAAAATCCGTTGCGTAGTTTAAAAGATCTAAGCGTACAGACAGCGGGAGCGACTTTGTTTTATACTATGTAAAGATATGTGAAATAGTACGCAGGGTTTCTGTACTTCCCAAAGCTCACAAAGTCGTATACAAAATTGAGACTTTAAAAATTTTAAATGTTTTCGATTCTTCTCCAAGAACTCCACATATTGTTGTCTTACCACTTACCCAGTCTTCTTCAGGATCTTCTTCTCCCTGCTCTTATCCCACACTAGGTGGTGTTGGCACAACATGTATTTCGTAAATCCATGTTGTTAGAGGTTTTGGCTTATTGTTTTATGACCGGCCGCCTGCCTGACATCAACCCTCCTTGGGAATACTCGTTGCGCCGTCGCGCGGGTGATCCAATGTGCTTGCTGATATTATGCACTGGGTCCCAAAATGATTTGCTTGTCAATCTTATTGCTGACAACTAAGCGGACTATGTTCTTCTTGGTGGAGTATACTTGCAGTTCCTCGACCCACTCATTCAGTTTTGCTAGGGACTTTGGTTCCGACACATCGTAAACTAATATAGCACCGTGAGCGTTTCTTCAGGATATGATATAAAATATAACATTCTTCAACAGAGTTGCAGAATGATTGAACGAATGGACCTAGAAGAGTGTGTCCTGATCACCGATAGCACGCTCGTTCACCTGTCCATGGGATGTCCTAGGCTGGAGAAACTGGTAAGCATCAGTACCTTAATTTGACAACACGTTTGGTGCAGTGGCTGAGCGATTGGCTTTTTCGCTACGGGTCGTGGTACGTGGTACGGGTTATGGTCTACAGATAGTTGTTCCGGGTCTGGGCGTTTGTGCATGTGAAGATTCGTGTCTGTAAACGCACCAACGATACAGGAGAAATCCTAGTGTGGGGCAACTAAAAAAAAAAGCAAACAAAATTCTTCTCTCATATCGGCACGAGCTATTTCGGAATAACTCATGTCGTAGTGACTCCTTGATCCATCTAAGATGTTAAGCCGAACTTGTCGCGATCGAGCCTTGGATGGACCATTCTTTACACATTGGGACCTCTGGCTTAACTAGACAAGCAGACAAGTAGGGTCTGGCCTTGGAAACGAAACAAAATCTCAGAAGCCTGAAAGTCTAACGACCTATGAATAGGGGCCATTCAAGAATTACTCAATAATTTTTGACACCCCCCCCCCCCTCTTGTCAGCAAAAGTAAGCAAAGCTTTTACCCCCCCTCCTATGCTTACGTAAACATTTATTTTTTTAATATTTTCAAGTTTCTTTATTGTTATTCATGAGCAGCAACTTATTAAGTCTAGAAAAATAAGTAAATAAATAAATATTGATGACGTTATCACCATCCAGACCTCCCCGTCCCTCATGTCATCAAAAATAAGCTAAGCAAAGACCCCCTCACCCCCCTTTGGTACTTACGTAATATTTGAATGGCCCCATATCAATATTCCCTACTAGTAGTACCGCCGCATCTGGTTAAACTGGAACATAACATCACATCACGCCCGTATTCCCCGAAGGGTTGGGCAGCGGTGTATAGTAACACCCTCATTTCGCCGTTATGTTTCAAGTCCCATGTAATAGGGGGCGAACCTACTGCTATCAACCGGGCACACATCCACTGGGACTGCTACTGAGGAATTCCACACGGAAAAACCCAATAACACTGCCCGACCTGGGGAACGAACTCAGGACCTCACGATCAGCAGTCGCGCTTGCCACAACTAGACTAATGAGGCAAAGCTGTTGTTATGTAGACTTAAATATCAAAATACTTAACCAAAATGTCAATGGCTAATACATTAGCCAGTAATTTATGGTATGTTGTAAAACTAATTGAATTACTATACAGGCTGTAAACGAAATCATGTAATTTCTTCAAACCTCGTGACGTACTGCTGACATAGAGTAACTGCGAGTTGCGCGGTCATTTAACTCGGAGCGCTAAAATACCTCACGTTAACCACACATGTTTACTTCTTGTAATTTTCTTCTTTTGTTGAATACAAAAGTATCCCGTGCAGGGTTAATCTATGTCAGCAGTACATCACGAGGTTTGAAGGAATTACATGATTTCGTTTACACCCTGTATACCTACCTAAAATTGTAAATTAATTGTGTTGATTCAGCAACTCCTATTGCTGATTGTACATAACAAGGTTTTATCAGGTCTACATCCGCGGTGGCGCCATCTAGTGTCGAATTTAGAACTACTCAAAAAATGATGCCATCAATGTGGATAGGCTAGACTGATGAACACTTTATATTTAATAATAACTATGATGTTTTTATTATTACAGACATTATCCCACTGCGAATTAATAACAGATTATGGGATCAAACAGCTATCCATGTCACCCTGCGCCGCTGAGCATTTAACAGTCCTTGGTGAGATTCTTTTTATTTTTTTATTTTTTTATTATGTTCACCAACTACTGTTTACACCGATATCAAGTAAATAAACCATGCGCAAAAAAGAATAACAGTGTAACAATTACTTATAGGTAACTTATAAGAATAACTATAAATTACAATAACTTACAATTCTTATTCTTTAACTCCACATGTACGATTATGATTATTATTATTATCTACCTTGTTTTCCCTATCACATAATTATATAATATCATATATATATATTACAATATTTATAAATGTATATATATATACCTATATGTAAGTATTATGTCTATGTATGGTGTGTAGTATATATTTTGCAGCAGTACACCATGGACTACCCCCTCTATCTTATTCATTGACTTCCTGTTCATCCAAAGGTTGTCTGGTAGATATCGCTATCAGCGATAAGACCGCCATTGTACCCTTTAATGTTTGTTATTGTATAAGAGCTGTGTTACAATTTTGGTGTACAATAAAGTATATTCTATTCTATTCTATGAGAAACCCTAGGCAATGACCTAACTTATTTTATGATAAGTGCAATGTTACTTAATTTAATTTCATTGTTTGAGGTACCTATGTTAGTCATAAAATGAAATGAAAGGAAATGAAATTAAATATTTGTTCATTATTTTATTTTTGCTTGTTTTTTTTGGAAGTTTTTTTTTTCGAGTCACTTACTCGAGCCTAAGTACTCGAGTACCTACGTAGTACTCGAGTCAGTGACTCGATTCTGTTTAATACGAGTACTTAAGTATTCGAATACAAAAATGGCCAACTCGGCACATCACTACCTTGTATACCTAATTCCTTATTATTTTGTCCATAGGTCTAGATAACTGCCCACTAGTAACGGATGGTGCGTTAGAACACCTGATCTCATGTCACAACTTGCAGCTAATAGAGCTGTACGACTGCCAGATGGTCAGCAGGAACGCTATCAGGAAACTGAGGGTACGTACGTGTAAAAAAAAGTGGCAATTCCATTAATCACCACTCTGGGGAATTGATTCAGAACACTCCAAAAACGGTTGATTTTGGCCGGAATTACCACGATGAGCAATGTAGGCAGTTTAGTTACTAAGTTGTGATAATCACCGTTTTGGGTACACAAGACTATTCTAAAAGGTTGTAATCACTGTGCTGGGAAAATAGATACATAATTATACGTGCACGAGCACATAATTATTTATACATATAGAGACATTGCCAAATAAATGCAGAATGTCTTTGTATTATAGCACCTAATGTTTAGAAAAAATGGAATAAAAATCATTCTGTATATTCAAAAAGAAACATTCAAACAAATGCTTCGACACAAATTAAAAGCACTCGTAACCACGCGGAATGGATTATTCTTTCGTGCAAATAATACCTAATGCATGGAAAAAATTGGGTGGCGTTTAAAAAATCTGCCTGTATAATTTCTACTATATCTTATATACTGTATATACATACTCACGCCTTCTTCCCATGGGGGTAGGCAGAAACTATAGAATGCCACATGCTACGACCCTTACATACTCCTTTCGCTTCACCCACATTCATACATCTTGTCATACACGCACGCTGGTTGAGAGTACTACGCACCTGTCCTTTGTGAAGAATATTGGGTGTAAAAATAGCCTTAACGAAGCCGAAGTCTACGCATACTGTACATAAAACTAAGTAACATACAACAAAAATAATTGCTGGGAAACGACTTTTATTTTTTGGTATTAAAAACAGCTTTTAATTGTAGCGCGCGCGCAGCAGACTGTGCCTACATTTCTAAAATGTTGATAATGTTTGTATAGAAGAATGTTTAGTAATAACATTTAAACTTAGTTTTCGTGAAAAACGTTAAAAAATATGGTGACTTTGACCTTCAATATCTCCGTAACCAGTCGGTTCCCAGGTATGGCCCAACACCAAAAAATCTTCGTAATGATGGGAAGAATACGTGGCTCTCGGCTTCGTTAAGGGTATTTTTACACCCGATATACCTACGTTTTAAATTGTTTTATTGTCTTTTTCAGAATCACCTCCCCAACATAAAGGTGCACGCGTACTTCGCGCCGGTGACCCCCCCGGTGGGGGGCGGGGGGGCCCGGCCGCGCTACTGCCGCTGCTGCAACATCATCTGAGGGGGGCCATGTATCGCTATAGGTGTTACTACCCACTAACTTAAGTTATTGCGGTATATGAAGTTTTCAGAAAAGACCAACAGATGTCGCTTTCACGCTGGGAATAGACGCGTGTTGTAAGATTATACAAAACACAGCACGCGACGTGGATCTATACGATATACAAGGTTAGTCGGAAAGGGGGTACTAAGCCGAAAGGGTGTTAAAGTACCCATAATAAGGGATAACTTTTGTTCTACAACGTTCCCCAAAACTCGATAGTTGAAGAGAAATAGCTTTTCAAAGATTTCGTAAAAAATATGCTAAAATCTATCTGTCCATAGCTATGATCAGCTGTGTTTACATTTTACGTCATATTTGGGGTCACGGATTAGAAACTTAAATTTTCAGAATTCATAACTAAAGCAGGTATGATTGTTTTTTTTTTTTTAAACTAAAATAAAATTATTTTTGCATGCAAATAAAAATTATCGAATTCTGAAATTTTAACACTTTAAAATAATCATCAGTAATACTTTAAGAGGCCCGCGGCTTAGTACCCCCTTTCCGACTAACCTTGTATATACGACTAGCTACTGTTGTGTATGTGAGAGCCAGAGGGGTATACCTACAGGGTGTAAACAAAATCATATAATTCCTTCAAACCTCGTGATGTACTGCTGACATAGATTAACCCTGAACGGGATACATTTGGAATCAATAAAAAAAAAAACAAGAATTAAACATGTGTTCTTAACGTGAGACATTTTAGCGCCTTGTATCACTCGCCGCGCAGTCATTTAATACGGGGCGCTAAAATGCCTCAAATGTTTACTTCTTGTTTTTTTTTTTATTGTATCCAAAAGTATGTCAGCAGTACATCACGAGGTTTGAAGGAATTGCATGATTTCACCCTGTATCTCTGTTCCTTGTATTCGTGTGCTCCATCTTAGACCCTGTCTGCGCTTACCATCAGGTGAGACAGGGCCCAACGCGACCAAGTTAGTTGTAAGACTCTAATATGAGCTAGCCAGTCAGATAAAGATCCTACCATCAACCGTGAATTTCTTCTACCAAACAACTGTAAGTAACTCGTATAACGCAGTAACAATATCTTAGATATAAGTACAAGATGATTAACTTAAAAGAATGGGATTCAAAATGGCGGTTCTACCTTTCACTCCCCAACACCCATATTCTAAGACATTCCTCCAAAACTTACTCGACTCGACTCCACCTCGACTCACCTTTTTTCACTACCATCGGTAGTTATAGTTCACATAAACGTCATCGACTCGAGATTTTTCCTCAGTCGAGGTAAGGAATCATCTGTCTGTCTCAAACTCAAGGTACCTCGGAACCTACCTTAAGGAAGGAAGAGTCAAATTTCGTATGTAACAAAAATGAATTTAGAAGACTAACGAATATGCTTACGATAATCCTTACAACTATTTATCGCGGCGTTATTTGTGCGATGCAGATAATTCAAATTATGACGTAATGATTCCGTCGAGGAACCTCAAAGTTCACTCGAAATTGCGACTAAGAATACAATTTTGGTGATGTTTTCGGGGCCGTTCTGAGTCGAGTAAGTTTTGGAGGAACGTCTTAGAATATGGGTGTAAATATTTGCGTGAATGTCTTTGTGAAATACTTATATTAATATCCGGTATAAACGACCGTATCTTTTGATTGCGTTGACTTAAAAGTATACTCCACAAGTTACTGAGAAAAAGGGTCTTGACAGACAGACGGATAACAAAGTGATCCTATAAGGGTTCCTTTTTTCATTTTGAGGCATGGAACCCTAAGGGCGCGTTCCCACTATGTCGTGACGATTAATTTATCGTTGGACGACTGTCGTCTCTAGCTGTTCCCATTATAACGACTGTTTGTCGTCAATTTTTTTTATCGTTTAGCGACTATCGTATCTATCTGTTCCCATTGGATCGCGGCGATATTTTATCGTTTCACGGCAGTCGCTTTGTCGTTTGCACATCAGTAGCAAGCTACACGACGAGACGATATTTTTATTGTGGCCACGACAGATAGTCGTAACAACGACACATGATTTGCCGTCGTGATGTTTTCTTATCGTTTTACGACTGTCGTGCTAGCCGTTCCCATTGACTTGACAATCTGTCGTCACTGCAAAAACAAGTCGTGAACGACAGTTAATCGTGTCGTCTTATATGTGAACATCTCCATTTAAATATACAAGGTTAGTCGGAAAGGGGGTACTAAGCCGAAAGGGTGTTAAAGTATCCATAATAAGGGATAACTTTTGTTCTACAACTTTCCCCAAAACTTGATAGTTTAAGAGAAATAGCTTTTCAAAGATTTCGTAAAAAATATGCTAAAATCTATCTGTCCATAGCTAGGATCAGCTGTGTTTACAATTTAGGTCATATTTGGGGTCACGGATTAGAAAATTAATTTTCTGAATTCATAACTAAAGCGGGTATGTTTTTTTTAGGAAAAAACTAAAATAAAAATAATTTTACATGCAAATAAAAATTATCGAATTTTAAAATTTTAATACTTGCTTTAAAATAGTCATCAAAGATACTTTACGCGGCCCGCGGTTTAGTACCCCCTTTCCGACTAACCTTGTATAAGCCACGACACTTAAAACTACACGACTATCTGTCGTCACGATAAAGTGGGAACGTGGCCTAAAAATAATATTCCAATAACGACAGCAATAGAAACCCCGCCATTTTCAGTGTCATTCTTTATGTAATCGATTTGTACTTGTAACATATTTATAGTGACCTATCTGTCACTATTGTAAGAATTTCTCGTTCAACGAGACTTGTCGTAAAATCTATAGTACCCCGAATATACTCTTAGACACTTTTGAAGCGTGGACGAATATAAATCTGTTACTTTTTTGTATGAATTTTTTACCTTCTAACCGAGTTCAAAAAAGATGGTTCTTAGTTTAACGTGTGTGTATGTATGTTTGTGATTATCTTGAAAATTGTTGGTCATATATCGATGCGGTTTTCAGTTATCAAATGAACTATTCCTAAGGTACGTTTTTTCAGTTTTTTTTTCAAAAATATTGTTAATGTTTTATTATTTAATTAAAAATTTCCTCAATTTATAAAAAGGTTGAAAGTGTACTTAGCGTAGTTCGGGGTACTAAGTCGACTTTTCTTCATAAAAAAATGGTTCAATAGTTTTTAAGTATTGTGTTAATAACAATATACGAACAATATAATTGCCGAATTCACAAACGCGAATAGATGTTAATGCTTTACGTAGTTTTTTGTATTTTTGTATCGATACAAATTGATACAAAAATGCGTATATTAACCCAAATATACTAGAATATGAATATTAATACGAAAATAATAAGCTAAGTCCAAAAATTATCAGATTTGTATCGCTACAAAATTGCGACTTTGTCTTGAGATGCGCTTACGAGTGTCGTACGACAATCGCACGACGCCGTGTTATCGTAACTAAACTGTTATATTATTATTATCACGGTGTACATTAAATTTAATAAGGGTAATACTGAGTTTTTGGTCGTGTGATAGTAAAATAGCTAGAGAATAAAATTAATAATAGTGCATCCATGCTTTATTTCACGCAATATGGGATTTTTCCATAGACAATAATGATTGTTAAATACTCAGGAAGAACAAAACGCAAATATATTATTTATTTCACATTTATTTATAATAGTGTTATAGACCGAAATTACAGCTATCCAAGGACTTATGTGAATCATCACTATCATGATTTTACGAATAAAAAAATTGTCTTATATTCTTAGTAGTAACAAAGCATCAAATTGTATCAATACAAAAGCGTTTGTATCACTACAAATTTTTTGAAGCGATACAAAATTTGTATCACTACAAAAACTTTGTAGCGTTACAAAATTTGTGTCAGTCTATTGTTGCATCGATGCATAGATGTGATATTTTTATTCTTAATTTTTATTATTACATGACGAAAAACCTTATATTATTATGGTCTACATAAAATTAGATTTTAAGTAGTCTCTAAATGTTCTAACATTATTTTAACGATCGACAATCGTGTTTCGCACGAAGGATGAAAAATATAATGACGACAAATTACGTACGAAAGATTTCTTTAATCACCAAGTTGTTTGGGGCCATTCAAGTTTTACGTAAGCAGAATTTTAGTAATTTTTGACCCACCTCTCCCCCTTGTCAGCAAAAGTAAGCAAAGCTTTTACCCCCCCCCCCCCCCTATGCTTACGTAAACATTGGTATAATATATTTATTTTTTAAACTGATCAGGTTTCTTTATTGTTATTCATGAGCAGCCGATTTTAAGTCTAGAAAAATAAGTAAATAAATAAAAATTGCTGACGTAATCATCATCTAGACTCCCCCGTCCCCCATGTCATCAAAAATAAGCTAAGCAAAGATCCCCTCACCCCCCTTTCGTGCTTACGTAATACTAGAATGACCCCTTTGCCCAGATTGATAATTACGGGGGTTTGAACCCTATTATGTGCGGATGAGAATTTGATTATCACTCGCGTTAACGGTGAAGGAAAACATCGTGAGGAAACCTGCACACCTGAGAGGGCTAACAGGAAACTCTTCTTCCTCCTAGCCCTTTTCCCAACTATGTTGGGGTCAGCTTCCAGTCTAACCAGATGCGGCTGAATACCGGTATTTTACACGGAGCGACTTCCATCAGATCTCCGCAACCCAGTTACTGGGCAATGCCGATTAGACCGGTTGTAAGACTTTCGGGCTTCTGACTACCCGTAAGGACTGTCATAGGTATTCGTATGACACCCGGGACTGACTGTTTAACGCTTCAAAAAGTAACTATGATGGGTTAAATATTAAAATAGAATTTTGTAGTACGTAACTTGTCGTCCATATTTTAGCAATAGTTCCCATAAATTGACACAAAAGCATTTTAATTTTATTATTTTTACTCAGTATTGCATAAATATTAAAATAACTGATTTATTACGTAGCTGTCGTGTGATATAAATTAAAAAAATCAACTGAAAAAATTACGTAAACATACATCACGCCTGTATTCCCAGTAGGGTTGGGCAGAGGTGTATAGTAACACCCTCATTTCGCCAGTTATGTTTAAGTCCCATGTAATAGGGGGCGAGTCTACTGTCATTAACCGGACACAAATCCAGACTCCGGGCTGCTGCTGAGAAATTCTTGATGGAAAAACCCAATAACAATTTACCTGACCTGGGGATCGAACCCACGACCTTACGATCAGCAGTCACGCTGGCCACCACTAGACCAACATGGCAGTATTCTAATAGGTTGCTGGACATTCCTTTAAATATCTCGGCTGTGGTTTCTTTTTAAATAAAAACACTTCACCATCTTATTTCTGACGTCGAAGACAATAAAAATGTGATCTTCATATCGTTAAGTGCCATTTGGAACAGTTTTCTCTGAGGCCCGGTATCTACCAAAGCGGAGATGGGCGGAGAGAAAACAAACAATAGGATTTCATTATTTACACATCTCTCCGGTTAGCTTCAATAAACTCCAAGCGAAGGGAGGCGACATGTCTCTTTATTGTTTGGGGTGATCAAAGCTGAGATGTGAGTTACAATTTTTGTAATAGCGACATGACGACTGCCTTTCGTGACCGTTCTAAACTGTTTGACTAGCGAATGAGCCCGCCCATCTCCGCTCAGCTCATCTCTAGCCAGCGCACATCTCTCCGCTTTGGTCGATCTCGGGTCTTAGGCTCATTTCAAATAAAAGATTTTTTCTTTTTTTTTCTTCAGCCATGAATATTTTTCTATTTTTTGTATATATATCCCTCCCGTCCCGCCCCTCCCCTGTGACGTCATTTCAGTTGATATTTTAATTAAAAGAGCACACAGCTATATTCTTTCTCATTCCTTAACAAGTTTATAAAATAAATAATTAACTATTAAACAGTTTGACTATAATAATAATGTTAATTGTTTAAACTATAGTCAGTTGTGGGATCTTAACTAACTGTGATTGATCTGTTCAGATGAAAATATCTATATGAGATGCTGTGATCTTTGAATTTGGGATTAGGAGATTTTTAAAGTAGTTTTTTTTACAAAAAAGTGAATCTATGAGGTATTTGGAGCAAGGTTCACAATATTATTGTGATTAAAAATGATTTAATATAGGTACATAGTTTTAGACTCATCTAAGCTAAATGCAAAAACTGTAAAGGTCTTAACGCCTCATTATGAACAACTTTTACTATGGGAACAATCAAGGAATCGCGAAAGAAAATCATCTGTTCCCTACATTTTGTCTAGTTATGCGAACATAAATGTATGGAGCAGCAATTTTTGTTTTTCGCCATATCATCAGAGGCCCGTGGCAAATTAATTGGATGGGGCCCCAGTAAAAATCATCACTTTGTAATTTGATTTTAATAAATCACTGAAGTAGTTACTCAACTGAATTACAAATTTATAATGATTACTTAATTTTGTTAAATTAGGTTACTTCTGAACTCGCGGCCTCTTGGGCCGGGGGCCCCGTCGGGCCGGGGGCCCCGTCGGGCTGGGGGCCCCGTCGGGCCGGGGGCGCGTGGCATTTTGCCAGCCCTGCCACCCACCCTATAGTTACGCCACTGCATATTATCTTTGTTTCCTAGTAGAAGTTGTTCATAATGATGAGTACAATGAGCCCTTAAGAGGTTTTACGTTTTTGCATTTACACTTTGTATAATAATGAACTAATATTATGCTCTGTTCGTATATACAATATCTTATTCGTTTAAAATTATTTGTTTTGTTTTTGGTACAATGCAATAAACATTGGTAAATTTTTACTCTATAAAGAAAATTATATGAAAAAACTAGTCAGTTAATTGGTAAAAGTGATGATAGTCCAATTGGTATAAGATCGATCAATCCGTTCGGTCGATATGCAGCCATGAGCCCCTCCATAAAGTACAATAACAAATTTCCTTTATTCATTTTTTATTGAAGGCTCTCTTAATAAATATTGTAACAAGTGCAATAAAAGTCTACTTTTCTCTATGAGTTTAATTAGTTACAGCATCTTATGAAGATAAGGAAAGTATTCAATAATTACATATGTGATTTAATTATTAGTATACATTATATGTATTGTGGTAACTTAGAATATGTAGTGTGATTTTTCACAGCATTCTATTGAATAAAAAAATTGTTTGTATTTTTAATTTCTGTTTTTATTTTATTTTCTCATCCCATCCATTTAAAATAAGCAAAAAAAATAATATACTAAATTTACCTGAGTATAAAACTATAAATTAGTCGATCGTTAAAAATTTTGGTATGCTTCGTTACTTCTGTCGATCAACTCAAATAAACAATCGATTCGACCAAAAACTCCACAGTTCGACAAAATCCGGTTTAATCGATCGTCTTATCATATTTTAAATATAGATTATTTTCGTATTTATGGTAGACAATTAGCTTTAAAATTACATATTATTTAGTATAATGTAAATAATATTAAAATTAAGGTAAAGGGTGGTACAGGAAAGGATTTAAAGTCGTGATGTGATAAAAGTTATAATAAGTATTTATGATCAAATATAAGATTAGTCTGTAGAATCAATACCCTAATTTAGTAAAAAATATACACGCTGTTCGCCATTGCTTATAATTAAAATTATATTATTAATAATAAATATGCTTTACGTCACAAAAAAGCTAAAATTAAAGCAAATATTTTTGTCGACAATATATTATTAAAAATAAATACATCGCTTTATCGATCGATAAAACAGTTTTGACAGTTCATCGATAATGTAGGTAAACGAAAAACATGTTTCTAACTATATCAATATCCTGTATAGCTACTTGTTATTATATTGACCAAATACTCAAACACTACTTAATTGGATGTAGTTAAGCGAAAAGGATCCAACCTATAAAAATGTCGAAAATGAGTTTAATGAGTTATTTATACCAAAATCCTCCTTAAACTAAGCCGAACATACACATTTAACAAGTAAAACATTATATACTAGCGACCCGCCCCGGCTTCGCACGGGTGCAATGTAGACACTAACCTTCCTCTTGAATCACTCTATCTATTGCTGAAAACTGCATTAAAATCCGTTGCCTAGTTTAAAAGATCTAAGCGTACAGACAGCGTGGGCGACTTTGTTTTATACTATGTAAAGATTTGTCTCTTAATTACAATAAAACCAAGAAATTTAAACCAGGGAACCAATGAAGAAATAGTTTAAACCTAAAAATTGAATATCTCAGTACTAACTCTGTGTTGGTTTCCTTTTCGCTAAACTACATCCAATTTTAAGTCGCCGTTTAGTCTCGTGATGTCACTGTGACTATATTCTGATGTCACTCTAAGGCTGGGTTCGGCAACCTGCGGCTCGCGAGACGCATGTGGCTCTTTCGATGTAAAGATGCGGCTCTCCAGTTCCATACGCAAAAAAAAATATTTTACTATAAAAACCCTTAAAGTCGTGCAATCGATCCATAATTGAGTACTATAATATAGTATGACTGAAATACACTGACTATGACTGAGAGATAGATATAGTAACTACTCGTGTAGCTAAATATATTTTCGTTTTGTATTTTTATTAAAGGTAATTATTTTTGCTAAACGCCATTTCAAGGTTATCCATTAATTACAGGACATTCTGTATACGCAAATACTATAATATTGAAACGATTCTTTTTTGTGGCTCTTTAAAAACTGTGAAATTTCTTATATTGCAACTTTTGGCTCTTCCGTCTCAAAAGGTTGCCGACACCTGCTCTAAGGCGAAGTGACAGTGACGGCACGAAATTAAGAGCACAACTTAAAATTGAGTATTAGTTGAGTATTTGACCATTAAGGTCAAAGCACACATATCAACTCGCAAAGGGATCGTCACCGTATCGCCTTTCGCCTCGCCGTCAAACGCGTCAACCTAACGTAAGCACGTAACCAAAGCGGATCAGCAGCTCCGATACGTCGACTCGGCTACGGCTAGGCGATGCCGCCCTTACGTAACAGTAGTGTGCTGCAGACCGGCCGCGGGAGGGGAGAGAGGGGCAAGGTTGGACGAAGAGACGTAAGCTCGGGTACGGAGAGACGTAAGCGCGGGGACGACGAGCCGTAAGCGCGGCAACTGCAAGTTGACCACGCACCGCAGCGCGGTTCGTGAACTTGTCCCGAGGCGAGGCGATTGCGTTACAATTCCGATTAGTGTGCGTTGCAGTAGGAAGTTTCATACAAAGAATACTGAACGGCTCGCGTTGATACGGTGACGATCCCTTTCCGATTTGATATGTGTGCTTTGACCTTTAATCTATTAAATCGGTGTCTTAACTGTTATAAATGGCGGTAAACTTTATCTATCGATAAAACAGTATGTCTTTATCGACATAAGATGGTTAATGTGTTCACATAATATTAGAAAAAAATTGTTGAATAAAAATAATACTAAAATATAAGATTAAACAAACGAATTCATTTACCTACCAATATAATTACTAATAGGCCTATTAGAAAAACTTAAAACAGCTTCTCATGTTCAAACTTACGCCGTTATTACCCCGGAATATGAATGACTGATCAATATAACCAGTTGTCAAATGTCTACACCACCCAGTGTAACTTGATACGTGGCGAAGTAGGGAACTAAATGAAAATGTATTGAATTTGACGTTTTGTCTTCACAAGCAGCGCCGCACTGAAATGTCAAGTTATGCTGGACACTGTATGTACTAATGCGATTGGTTGACCAAAACATTGACAGCCAATCATATGAGATTTGATCATAAAGGTACTTATAGGTAAAGATGCGAGCCCACACTACGAACCTACTGAAAATCGAAATATTTGGGCTGACATATCGACGGCGACGCACGGCAGTGAAATCGTTTTATTTGTTATTTAAATTGATAAACTCGTCATACACGTACCTACTAGTTCAATAAACTTTCAATTCAAATACTTCTAAGCTATCTATCACGTACGATGACAAACTTGTAATAACATTTGATCGACCATTTTTTTTGCAGGAGACGGTTATTTCTATCTCTTTTAAAATTTTGTATTTTACACGTACGTGGTTTTCACAGCCGACCGACGATATTTACTTTGAGATTCTGCCTCTTTCTAAATACCATATAAAGAAGGAGATAGATTTCCAAACTAAATATACCATCTTTTTTTAAGTGGGGTCATGGGCGTAGCTAGGATTTTCTCCTGAGTGGGGCAGACAGTAAATTTTTGTCTTATCAATATATCACTAAAGATACCATCTTTTTTTAAGTCGGGTCATGGGCGTAGCTAGGATTTTCTCCTGAGTAGGGCAGACAGTAAATATTTGTCTTATCAATATATCTGGAAGTGCAGAATGGGATTATGTGGCAATTTTACCCCATAACCTTATTTTTGAGGTCCAAATAAGTATAGACGGAGTCGGGCATTGGTCTGCTTATTTTGTGTAATTGTTCTGTGGACATGGGTGGCGAGTTGACTGAATCTAGACCATTTGCCTATATTTTCCTGCGGCGGTCGGGCAAGCGCCCCATCTCTGCCCCCACCCTGAATACGCCTATGAGTGGAGTATTTAGAAAGAGACAGAATTTCAAAGTATTCAAGGCCAAATTTTTCCATTTTCTGTAGGTGTTCATAAATTATTTTTATTTCTGTAAATAAATATGTTACAGACGCTTTTACAAGTCAATGTAATGTTTTTTTTAAGACTAGATGGCGCCGGCATTTCCTATCTGACTAGCTCTGAGAAGGAAATCCGACTAGCTCTGAGAAGGAAATCCGAAACAAACTCAGAGATCAAGGTCTCTTTTAAAGTCCAGACATTGTGGTATAATAACTATGTGAGTGTAACAATGTAGGGCAACGTCTGGACTGGCCTTTTGAGGAAAGTGCCATAGCAGGTTTGAGTTGACCTGTCCTAACTGACGGCACGCATCCATCAGTCATCGCGTAGCACAAACCTTATTTTAGGGTTCATAGTATGGTCGCCATTCTTACCTATACCTTCATGGATTTGACAACTGATTGGCGACAATTGCATTGATCAGCCATTCTGAAACCGGAGGTTGAGTCTGGTCAACGAAAGATGTCCACGAGAAACGGCAGTAATTTAAAAAAATCTTCAGCTATCAACACTAAGGGATAATTTCCACCAAACGGCTCGCATCACATCGGATCAGAAAGGATAGGTACGAACGGATGCAGCGACAGCCGATCGCGTCCGGCAGGATGTCGACGCATAGGTACCTACGATCGGCTCCGTACCGTCGCTTGCGAACGTATTTTTGTTTCTGCGCCTAGTCAAATAGTTTCATTCCTACCGTGATGATGGCCGAAAGGATCCGATCGGATACGACGACATGCGAACGCAGCCGATCGTGCGTCGCAGCATACCTTTGGCTGCGATTGCGTGTCGCGGAAGACGTCCGCGGTCAAGCTGCTGTGCGCGGTTTGGTAATATAGACTTTAAATACTGTGTACACGATTTAACATCGTTTAAAGATTCTAAAATCCGTTACGATCCGATGCGATGCGAGCCGTTTTTTTGTTAGGTACGTATGTACCATGTGTAATGTATATTAGTGTAGATTCATACGTAGAAACAGGATAGTACTAATAAATCTAATACCTTTAAACGAGCAATTCTTGTATATATATTATATAATCAGAATCTCGGTAACGGCTGCAACGATTTTCATGAAATTTAGTATGCAGGGGGTTTCGGAGGCGATAAATCGATCTAGCTAGGGTTTCATTTTTAGAAAACGTCGATTTCACAAAAAAAAAAGCCCGACCAAAGCTCGGTCATCCAGGTACTAAGTAAATAAGTGACGCGGTTTTTTAAAATTGCCGCCATTTCTCGTGGACAGCTTTCTTTGGTTAGACTATAGGTGTTCTACAATTTCAATACAAATCTGTGTAATGTTTCAAAAATGATGAAAATAAAATGTCCAGTTGAATGTTTATCTATTTCTTAAACATGTTTTTTTATTCCTGATGTTAGCAGTCGGCACGGTTGCTAGCGGGGCTGACTGCATGATGTTATATAACATAACATCACGCCTGTATTCCCCGAAGGGTTGGGCAGAAGTGTATAGTCTTCTTCTTCTCCCTGCCCTTATCCCACACTTGGTGGGGTCGGCACAACATGTATTTCATAAATCCATGTTGTTAGAGGTTTTGGCTTATTGTTTTATGACCGGCCGCCTGCCTGACATCAACCCTCCTTGGGATTACTCGTTGCGCCGTCGCGCGGGTGATCCAATGTGCTTGCTGATATTATGCACTGGGTTCCAAAATGATATGCTTGTCAGTCTTATTGCCGACAACTAACAAGATTGACTTTACCACCGTTCACGTTTAGGCAGAGGTGTATAGTAACACCCCCATTTCGCCGTTATGTTTAAGTCCCATGTAATACGTAAAGTCCCGGCTGCTAGTGACGAATTCCACGCAGAAAAACCCAATAACACTTTGCTCGACCTGGGGATCACACCCAGGATCTCACGATCAGCAGCCGCGCTTGCCACTACTAGACCGAGGCAGTTACAGGATGTGCCGGTCGTATTGAGTCAAATACCTGTCACCACACGGTACTATATTAGTTTACGATGTGTCAGAACCAAAGTCCCCAGCAAAACTGAATGAGTGGGTCGAGGAACTTCAAGTATACCCCACCAAGAAGAACATTGTTAGTTGTCGGCAATAAGATTGACAAGCATATCATTTTGGAACCCAGTGCATAATATCTGCAAACACATTGGGTCACCCGCGTGATGGCGCAATGAGTATTCCCAAGGAGGGTAGATGTCAGGCAGGCGGCCGGTCATAAAACAATAAGCCAAAACGTCTAACAATATGGATTTATGAAATACATGTTGTGCCGACCTCACCTAGTGTGGGATAAGGGCAGGAAGAAAAAAAAGAAGCCTGTCACCACATGAGCAAGCAGTTGGATGGTCGCAGCGAGAGTTGCCTCGCACCAGTAAGACGGGTGACGAGGTCCTCGCATGTCTGAGTCTACAAATACTTGTAAGAAAAGTGATGAGGAAATCAAATAACCCATTAGCTTTACCATACATACATACAATCACGCCGGTTACCCATTAGGGTAGGCAGAAACTAGATTTCCACCTGCTAAGATCCTGACACACCCTTTTCGCTTCATCTACATTCATTAACCTTCTCACGCATGCTCGTCGGTTTATGGTGCTACCAACCTAGCCTTTTTTGAGAACGTCCACGATTTGTTCGTGGTACGTTCGCCGAGGTCGGCCCCTTCCAAGTTCCATCCACACTCGCCTTGTACACTTGTTTCGTTAATCTCCTTTCGTCCATTCTCTCTATGACCAAAAAAAACATCTTAACATACCTTTCTCAATCCTTCTCACTACATCTTTCACTCCACAACGTTCCCTTATCGCGCTGTTCCTTACTTTATCTTTCAAAGTTGCACCACACATACTTCTCAAAGCTCTTATTTCTACTGCATTTATCTTACTTTCACTACCATACATAAATGTTGGCACCAACACTGCCTTATGACGTACCAACCGTGCCGTAATGATGTAGTTTTACCGGTTACATAATTCTTCTTCTTCTCCCTGCCCTTATCCCACACTAGGTGGGGTCGGCACAACATGTATTTCATAAATCCATGTTGTTAGAGGTTTTGGCTTATTGTTTTATGACCGGCCGCCTGCCTGACATGAACCCTCCTTGGGAATACTCGCTGCGCTGTCGCGCGGGTGACCCAATGTGCTTGCTGATTCATTCTTGTATTCTTCTGATTCTTTCACTAGGTTCCAAAATGATATGCTTGCCAATCTTATTGCTGACAACTAAGTAGATTATGTTCTTCTTGGTGGAGTATACTTGAAGTTCCTCGACCCACTCATTCAGTTTTGCTAGGGACTTTGGTTCTGACACATCGTAAACTAATATAGCACCGTGAGCGTCTCTGTTATCTTTACCAGCTACATAATTAGTCATACAAATCAGTTTCACCAAATCACTAATCTCATACATGTAAAAAAAAATTCAGATGTATGTCGTCATACATAATTTACTTGAAAAGCAATGTCCAACGCAATCCTTGTAAGTTTTCGTAAATACTACGGTTGTTAGCAAAACCGATTTTACGGTTATCAAAAATATAAAATGACATTTGTTATCTTTGGAAATATTTAAAATTATATTTAGAATTTGAATACAATCTATAATTTTTGCAAAGACACGGTAGCTTATCATAATCAGCCAATTACTGACCCACTGTTGGACACGGGCCTTTTCTCAAAATGAGAAAGGTTTAGGCCTTACACCCATTTTCTAAGACGTTCCTCCAAAACTTACTCGACTCAGGATGGCCTCGAAAACAGCTTCAAAATTATATTCTAGTCGCAATTTCGAGTGAACTTTGAGGTTCCTCGACGGAGTCATTACGTCATAATTTGAATTATGTGCATCGCGCAAATAACGCTGCGATAAATAGTTGTAAGAATTATCGTAAGCATATTCGATGTGTAAAGTCTTCAAAATTCATTTTTGTTACATAGGTACGAACTTTGACACTAAGGTTCCAATGTACCTTGAGTTTGACAGATGATTCCTTACCTCGACTGAGGAAAAATCTCGAGTCGAGGACGTTTATGTCAACTATAACTACCGATGGTAGTGAGAATACTGAGTCGAGGAGGAGTCGAGTAAGTTTTGGAGGATCGTCTTAGAATATGGGTTTTAGTCCACCACGCTGGCCTGGTGCGGGTTGGCGGACTACACACACCATCGAGAACTGTTTTTTTAAACCATCAGGTTTGCAGATTTCCTCACGATGTTTTCCTTCACCGTTAAAGCAAGTGATAACCATAATTCTGATCCGCACATGAATTTGAGAAGTTAGAGGCCTGGTTTCAGACAGTCCTGCATGGAAGACATAAGCGTTCAACTACTAGTCGCTGCTAGTCGCGAATCTATGGCACCGAGTAGACAGTAGACTACTTTGTGTCTAAGGCAGTTAGGTTTTCTTTCAAATATACCAAGATAATTTATCGTTATCAGAGTAGGTAGTCCGTATACTTCCCACAGACTGAATGACCGCCACAAAATGAATAAATTGCTGTTATCCGGCAGACAGAAAAATAATTTAAAAGAAACATAATGTACCTAAACAAAAGATGTCATCTTGTCAGAGGCTCTAAACATTTTCCAAATATCAATTCTCACAAATGAATTTGTGACGTGTAAAAATTTTTTTGACGAATATTTTTACCAATTAAAAGAAGGTTTAATATGTTTTATGCATAATTTAAGTAAATTTAAGCGCCTTGTAACTTATTTTGCGGAAGAAACTTGTTGATACTTTTAGATCAATGCCATCTAATGTTTTCTACTAACAAGGGCTAATTTTGTACACCCTTCTATAGAGGGTGAATGAGTATCTTGTTGATGCAGTGACAGTTTTGAAAATCACCACCAGATGGCGCTTATAAAAAAGTTTGAAAAGACTATAATATACTGTTTATTATACTTAATTGTTTTTTTTTGTTGAGTTTATCTAAAAAGAGTTTAAGGAAATAAGGCTTGCATTAAATCAAAGAAAGTCGTTTCGTTAATCTATGTTTGTTAGGATTTAATTAAAGAAAAATTCAAATTAGGTAATATAAATTTTATTTCTTTACAATAGATTGCTTGAAGAACTATATATCTGCTATGAATATTTAATTATTTTCTCATTCAAAATGATCTAAGAATGTATTCTAAATTAGAAACAATGCTACTTTTTGTAAACATGTACCTAATTATGCAAAGAATTAAGTATCAAATTCTTATCATAGGTAGTGCCTACGTGTTTTCAGTGAGAAAATCGTCTTTATTTTATAATATAGGTAAAGCGTAAAATGTGAGTTTCCCGTTTTCCGCATAGCAGTACTATACAGACCCAATGCCGGAGTGGCTGGGTTGCTAGTTAACGAATATCTGCACGCTATTGGGGTAAAATATTAAACGAAAATGGTGTTTTCTATAACTGTGGTTAAATAATGGAATAGAGAATTTTGGGTGGTATAAACATGCAAAAAGATGATTATTTTTAACGTTTCTTTCTTCTTTCTTTTTTTAACTTTAAACGAGGTTTTTTTTACAAAGTAATTAAGTCTTGATAACAGCTCAGCACGCTGAAGCTTTCATCAGCCTCCTCTGAATCTTCAAAAATGGTTTAAAGAAGCAGCTTTAATCGTATAAAATTTGTAGACATTTCGATCATTTAGACAGGTACCTACTTAAGTTTACAAAAACTTTAATCAATTAATGATCTCACTTGCGTTTTTGTGGTGATTTAATACGTCTAAGTATATTTTACGCGCTTAATAGACGTAGGCAATGTCGAAATAGAATAGAGAGGTCAGCGTTACTTTATTAACAAATCAGTCCACATATTAAATCAAAATAGTATTTAGATCTTAAATATATCTGCGTATTAAAATTAAATAATAGTACCTACAATAACAGCTATCACACATGGTCGTTTTCCGATTGTATTAAAGAAATAGGTTAAGTATTCCAAGAATAGTTCAATGCTCATGCATAGTAATTATTAAGTACTTATTGCAGCAAAGCCGGCCCACCCCTCTCTTTATGCATTAATGGAATATTTAAACGTTATGCGTCATTCTTCGAGGCTAAAAACATTACGCAAACAAAAGAATACAAAGAACATCTACCTAGAAGCCTTAATACTGTGAAAATATACCAAATTATTATAATGAAATGATTATTTTTCACAAAACTACGACAAATATTTTTAATTGCTTCGTAGTATTTTTTCCACTTCGCATATTGCGTAACTTCGAACTCAGGTTGGCAACATCGGCAGTGTGTCCGCCGCGCGCTGTCTTGTCGGCGTGTCCCTTATAAAATGGGCTTAAAATCGCTGCATTCACGCATAACGTTATAAAACAGAAAAAAAAACAAAATATCACACATTTAATTATGATTAAACCATATTTATAACACAAGTTAATTAGGTAACAGTGGCTAGTGTTTATTTTTTCACATAAACGACTATCATAATGTTAATCGGTAGGTAAAAAAAAAAATATTTAAATATATTTTTTATTCGGTCACAAACACGTCGATTTAAGAAAATCAATTTATTTTTCATCTGTTGACAGTTTTTATTTTTTTATTTTGTGGTTGCAAAAGAAACGTCTATTATTCCAGTGAATGCATACCAGTCATATGTGATAATGTGATTACATAAAATGAATAAATGTAGCAGTGTTTTTGGTAAATAATAATCGTGTGGAATGTAGCGGTACGTAAAATCAATAATGTCCGCGCATTGTGCCGCGTGCTGTAGTACAATTTTTTCAGGTTTCACACACTAATGTCACAATGATAATACTGCGACAAAAACCACATTCATATAATTCATTTGTTCAATATGATCAAATAAATATCATTACATTAACCTCAACGTACGCAGACTTACGTAAAAACATAAATTTCGCGATATTAAAATTCTGCAGTGCCGATAAATCACAAAAACGTGAACAATGATAATAAATTACGATGATTCCCGCCATTTAGTGGGTTAAAATTTAAAATTATCATAACGAATGATACCTATCTGCAAAATGCAGATTAAAAATTAAATAAAAATGTGTTTTAGTTATTTTGAACCTATGATATCACAGATGGCGCTGGAATATTTTTGTGAAAAGTGAATTTTCTTTTCTCACAATAAGCAAAATACCTACTTATTAATTTATTATTTTGTTACAGTATTTCTTTTTTTTTGTAGAATTTAGTCTGTTACATAAATATTATTACGTCATTAGGTCGCAAAATCTTCAAATATTTTTAATATTATTTGAAAAACAGTAAACAAATTATGTTTGCTTTTGTATGCTTTTTTCAGTATTTTTTACACGCCCAAGAATAATGTTATGATATGAGTTATGGCTCTAAAGTATTCAATTAAAAGATCGCTTTATGTCGTCCATTACTATTCTTAAAACACGTATAATATAATAAATAACTTATATAATCCTATTCCTTGTTAAAATTCTTCAAAGAAATTAAATAAAGAGTTTGAGTCATAAAGAAATCCTGATTTATCCCCGATTTTCGACGATTATAAAGTCTTGATTACAGAAACTGAAGTAGATTATTAAAATCTTCGCTTACTGCTTCAGCATCAGTCAAAAAATACTGAAAACAGTAATTACTTACGAGTAAAATACTTGCAGGTAGCTTTTTTACTTAAGCACAGAAATCTTCGAAAAACGCTTAGTAGGTAGGTACCTATTGTAAGAAATAGCACCAAATTACAGCAAAATATTTTTCGTGGGTAGTTTCAATCGACAGACTTATCCTACCTAGGCATGTTTTTTTATCAATAGGTAGTTATGACACTTTTATTTTTTTTTTAATTTAGGCACTTAGGTACCTAATTCATAAAGTAATGAAACCTCTTTTGTTTCGAAAATACATTTAGTTAATAAAAACGTACGATTAAAATAAGTATAATATAAAATTGAAGTGGAAATGAAAAGAAAGCTGAGCTGAAGACTAGTTGCCAAGGAGAAAGGAAGAAAAGAAAAGATGCGCTGGATATTTCCTGTGCCAGGTGAGAAATTGTTTTTTATTTACTCTTAAGTTCGTTCTGCCTAGCCTTTTCCCAACTAAGTTGGGGTCAGCTTCCAGTCTAACCAGATGCGGCTGAATACCAGTATTTTACACGGAACGACTGCCAGCAGACCCCCGCAACCCAGTTACTGGGCAATGCCGAAATCCTAAGGTTAGACAGGTTGTCAGACTTTCGGGCTTCTGACTTACGACTGTCATATGTAGGTGTTCGTATGACACCCGGGACCGACTGTTTAACGTGCTCCACGAGGCATGGAGGGGTCTCGATGTGTAACGAACGGTCACCCATCCACGGACTGACCGCGGCAAGCGCAGCTTGACCTCGCAAATCGTATGATCCGCGCGCTCCTTATTAGCCAAGAGCACTTTTTTTTACTCTTAAGGTTTAGCAATTATTTCTAGGAGTTTCTTTCAGTGACGGCTCCTGACTGTCTTTTCGGGCGAGGATAACAAAGAGTTGTTAAACTTTGGTCGTACCATACAAGATGTTATTGAAATAACGCATAACCCCTTAAAGCTCATTGTATCTACTCATTATTATGAATAACTTTTAATAAGGACCAACACTGAAATCACGGAAAAAAAGTCGCTCCATATACAATGTTAGTCGGAAAGGGGGTACTAAGCCGAAAGGGTGTTAAAGTACCCATAATAAGGGATAACTTTTGTTCTACAACTTTCCCCAAAACTCGATAGTTTAAGAGAAATAGCTTTTCAAAGATTTCGTAAAAAATATGCTAAAATCTATCTGTCCATAGTTATGATCAGCTGTTTTTAACATTTATGTCACATTTGGGGCCACGGTTAAAAAATAAATTTTCTGAATACATAACTAAAGCAGCTATGCTTTAAAAAAAAACTAAAATAAAAATCTTTTTGCATGCAAATAAAAAATTTGGAATTTTAAAATTTTAACGCTTCCTTTAGAATAGTCATCAGTGATACTTTAGGTGGCCCACGGCTTAGTACCCCCTTTCCGACTAACCTTGTATTCATGTTGGCATAACTCGACAAAATGTAGGCAACAGCTGAATTTCTTTCGCGATTTCAGTGTTGGTCCTTAGTAAAAGTTGTTCCTAATGATGAGTAGAGAGGTTTTGCGTTATTTCAATAACACGTATACGGTTTTTTTACAAAGGATATTAAGAGCTCAGCCACTAACCCACTGCTGGGCACGGACCTCCTAGATTGCGCAGGGTTTAGGCCTTAGTCTGACATGCTGGCCTAGCGAGCTGGTAGACTACACACCATCGAGAACTTTTTTTAGAATGCTCTCTGGTATGCGTGTTTCCTCATGATGATTTCGTTCACCGTTAACACAAGTGATAATTAAATTCTAATCCGTACATGAATTTGAAAAACTTTTTTACAAAAAATGTAACCGACTTCAAAAAATAATAAAATAATTACCATATAAAATTAACAGTTTCAGAAGTCGGTGCTGATCCACGCCGAACCAAATTGAAGGCACCGACTTCTGAAACTGTTAATTTTATATGGTAATTATTTTATTCTTTTTTGAAGTCGGTTTAAATTTTTTGTAAAAAAGTTTTTATTTTTTTTCATTTTATTGGCCTTAATTAAAACTTGGTTGGACCTACTAAAGACGCTGCTCGTAAAATAATCACATCATCATAATATGCGTACCTACTGTTCGTCATTGAGGAGTTCCATTGTCTATCTCCGAAGTTCTTCATCAGATCTTCACCAAATTTAAATGGGACCAACTTCGAAGTATACCCAATCTATTAAAAAAATAATCATTAAAATCGGTTCACAATTGGCGAAAATATCGATGAACATACACAAAAAAAAAAAACATACATACAGACGAACATAGTAACCTCCTCCTTTTTGGAAGTCGGTTAAATAACCTCCTCCTTTTTGGAAGTCGGTTAAAAAAGTAGGAGGTGCGAGCCTGTGTTGACCCCATACCGTCCTCTTTTCAATGTCATAGGTATTATAATTCAAGGTCTTCTCCATAAAGAAGTGTGTTTCTTTGTTGCACTTTGACCATTTGGCATAATATAAAATAAGTAAGTATAAGTAGGTAGGAAGAAAACCCGTCTGATACACTCGATAATAAAATCGCTTTTTATTAAAACAATAATATTATTCAAAATTAGAATGACATAAAACTTTGACAGTTAAAAGTTCAACAATATTGCTATCTTACAAAATAAAAGTGAACGAATGAATGAATGTATATGTGCAACTGGAAGCCAGTGTAGGTGCACTCTTAGGTAATAAGTACTCTTGATAATACTTATCATTAATCTGCGATACTCTTTAATCTACTTATATTCTTATCAAGAAGTTGCTATTAATAATGTAAAGCTATAGTTTCTGTACATGCATGTTCTTGATTCGCCAACTGGTAGGTATATGCCCGCAACTTCGTTTGCGTGATTTTTTTTCATCCCCTTAGAGGGCATTTTTTTGAAAAATCCTTCCTTAGTAGATGCCTACGTTATAAAAGGTACCTACTGTCAAAATTTCAAGTTTCTAATCCCAGCGGTTTAGGCTGTGCATTGATTGATCTGTTTTTTTTTAACTATTCGATTGCTTGTAGAAGGTCTTGCGGAACGTTTCTAGGTAACGGGCAGTTATTGGTGAGACCTGAAGGGTTTCCAACCAATGAATTGATAGATCAGTCAGGCAGTTTCTCCTTTTATACAGATGACTGCGATATACGATTTTCGGCAGACGAAATTCGCGGTCGCACTGTCCCGAAAGTTATAATGTTATCGGGATGAAAGAGCAGAGATAGCAATGTATGAAGTTCGTAGTCCACAGCTAGACAACGGCTGCTGCTTATCATCCATTACACCTAGAGTGTTATTTTAAAGTTCGAAGCCATAGAGATTTTATTAAAACAATCGCATAAGACAGGCAACCCTTTTTTTATTTTTTATCGTGGGAAAATCCTCATGGATGTCCCTCGCCCGGGGAAGGTGAGGGGGTCTGCCGGACTCTTACCGGCTAAAAACGAACGGTGTTCCTCCTCCTGACCGTTCGGCCGGGGTCGCGGGATTCGCAAGAGCATGCACCGCAACCCCGGCAAGTCGCTGTTCGCCGGCCCTCGGACCTCTCCTCTGGGGGGCCTTGCCCCACATCCTCCCGAGCTCGACGATTCTCGGGCCTGTTACTGGTCGGGTGGCAGGTCCCCTAACCCGCCGCCCGCAGGCCACACACTAGGGTGGCTAGAGGTCGTCGCGTAAAGATTGGCAACCTCTGCCGCACTGTTACTACTGCGTAATGCAATTTTATCTATCAATACATATATTATTACTTGTCCTGACTGGCTGACTGACTCATCAACGCAGAGTCTAAACCACTGAAGCTGGAAACATGAAATTTGGACAGTAGGTTCCTTTTGTGATATAGGCATCTACTACGAAAACATTTTTGGTAATTCTACCTGTAAGGGAGTAAAATAGTGGATGGAAGTTAGTATGAAAATTCACGCGGACGATGTCGCGGGGTAAGTGCTAGTTATCAATTACTAGCGGCCCGTCCCGGCTTCGCACGGGTGGACATGTTTCCCGTTTTTGCAACATTTTTCATTTATGCTCAGCTCCTATTGGTCGTAGCGTGATGTTATATAGCCTATAACCTTCCTCGATAAATAGACTATCGAACACAAAAAAAAAATTCAATTCCTACCAGTAGTTCCGGAGATTAGCGCGTTCAAACAAACAAACAAACTCTTGAGCTTTATAATATTAGTATAGATTATCACTGTGGCTGCGCTCACGTGGTACCTAGGTATATTGATAAAATTATCCTATTGGCTTTTTCAGCTTCCAAGTTATCTCTATGTCAAGTTTATTTTCCGCGTCTGCCAGCAACTGACGCTTATAAGGGTAATAGGGTCAATGACGCTATGTACAATTATAAAGGGGATATCTATATAAATGAACTTTAAAAATAATATTATAGTTCCCACTTGAAAAGGCTCTAGCTTTAAAATTAATATGTAGCTTGCACTATAATTTTAATGTTTCTAATTTGAAACTCACCCCGCAATCTATTCTTCTATACTATCTATACTAATATTATAAAGAGGAAACATTTGTATTTTTGTATGTAACGAATAAACTTAAAAACTACTGGACCGATTTCAAAAATGCTTTTGCCGTTAGAAAGCTACATTATCACTGAGTAACGTAGGCTACGGGCGGAGCCGTGAGGACACAGCTAGTAAGAAATAAAATAACAAGCAGATACCCGTAAGGTAGGTTAGGTTAGGTTAGAACTGTGACCCCACCCCGGTGGGTTCTCGCATTGTCGTTGCGGGTAGGTTGCAACTGAGGCGGGCCGCGATGTCGTATGGGAGGCATCGCGGCTGAAGGGTGGAGGCCGCGGCGGGAGAGGAGTGCCGGTATTGCGGTGCGCCGTTCTGCCTACCTTCCGCGGCCTTGACGGGGTCGCTACCGTCAGATGGCGGACGCGGTGGGGCCGCAGGGGAGAGGAGTGTCGGTATGTCGGTAGCCGCTCTCCCTATCCTCTGCGGCCGAAAAGTGGTAGGCGGCGGGGCCACTAACCTGACCCGTCGCAGGGGGACCAAGGGTGCCCAGATACGGGGTCGTCTGGCGCCCATGTGCTCGTTTGGTCCCCGGGGTGGTCACGGCGTACCATGTGTTCTGGTGCGCCGGTGATGGGGGGTACTCCCCAGAGGAGGGTCCGGTGACGGACAGCCGCGGTGGGTTCGCGGATGAATGCTTACGCGTGCCCGTGTTCCCGCCATATGTGGCAGAGGAGGACACCGTGGAGTTTTAGTGGGTTTGAGTCCCACATAACTGCACTATCTCCCCGTGGTAGTGTAGTATGCGAGTGCATTTCTCCATGATAAAAAAAAAGGTTAGAACTGTGACCACTCAACGCCAGAAACGGTCAGAAATGATTTGCCAATCACTTTTAACCATTCATTTAATGGGTGCATTCAGAAACAAGTGGTTTTTGATTGATTATTACTCTGACTAGCCTTTTTCCCAATTATGTTGTGGTCAGCTTCAAGTCTAACCAGATGCGGCTGAATACCAGTATGTTACACGGAGCGACTGCCATCAGACCTCCGCAACCCAGTTACTGGGCAATGCCGATATCCTAAGGCTAGACCGGTTGTCAGAATTTCGGGCTTCTGAAGTACCCGTAACGACTGTCATAGGTATTCGTATGACACCCGGGACCGACTATTTAACGTGCTCTCCGAGGCACGGAGGGGTCTTGATGTGTAACGAACGGTCACCCATCCACGGACTGACCGCGGCAAGCGCAGTTTAACCTCGCAAATCGTATGATCCGCGCGGATTGGTTATTAGTGCGAACCATTATTTTTAAGGTTAAAAGTATTTCAATAAAAGAGCAACCATTATTTTGTTGTAAAAAGCACTATTTTTAAATATTTTTTGTTGTTACTTTCATTAATTTTAAAATGTTTTTTAAAACATCCCATCAATGATATTATAAGTAAAAAAGTGTAGATAGGTTATAGGAGCTCAGCAAGCGACACGTTAGAATGTGGCTAATTAGCCAGACTTGACGTCAGTGTCACGTTGCCAGCGTCAACGGGTGCACTTCACGTACCGAGTGCATTAAAAGTGACCCTAAACTTCCGAAAATGCCGTCGTGTGTTATGAGATATTGCACATAATATACAAAAAAAACTTCTAAAAGTCAAGGAATCACATATCATTCGTAAAATCCTATTTATCTTAATATTTTAACAAATCAAACATTATATTCCTAAAACGTCATTACCGATCATAGAGCAAAATGATGCCTAAGAAACAGACAAGTCAGTTGCCTGTCAGTAGGTAAAAATGGTGGCATAATTATATTATTATTTATGCTCAAATATATATGTTATTTTTGTTATGATGAGGGAGGATAAATTAAATATTAAATTACTACATTGAATCAAAATATAAATTTTAGTGTGTGGTAAAGTTTAAGTGTAAGTATTAAATAAATTAATTGCTTCTAGATTTTCAACAAATGAACTAAGGTGCATCCAGTGGGTGGATATAGTCCGCAAACAGAGAAATGAAGAATTTTGGCAACCGAATAAATCGAATAAAATATGCTCCATTCATTTTAAAGTCGAAGACGAGTACATGTCTGGCAAGGGATACACTTTATTAAAAAAATCTGCGTTTCCTGTTTTGGATGTAATTTGTTTACGGTTTTGTTAATGTTGCATTTTTATAGCGACTTCGTCTACTTGAATATTATTATTACTTAACTCATCAGTGAATCGCATTTTAGGCATAAATCACGATGTAAGGTAAAATGTCATATCTGATTAATTTATTCTACATCGTTTCTGCTACACTAGACGACTCACTCACGCAATTACATTTGTCTCTTTTTTGTTCGCGATAATCGAATCGTGCCATCCTGTCTTGACGTCTAATCGTAATGAAGTGTGCTATTGCAATATTTAGTTATTTATGTGTGTGTTAGTGTGCCGTTTTTGAAGATCGAATGTTGTGTAGGTAACCTATCTACACCTTTTTACTTATAATATCATTGCATCCCATTATAAAGTGTCGCTTCGATTCGACTTTACGTCAATGTGAATCGACCCTAACGCGACCACTTTCCCCACACTATTATGTTTACATGTGTCAACAGTCTATTAAAAATTGTCTATAGGTACCAAGTGACCAATCTATTTCTAACACGAGTTCTTTGTACTACGAGCTATTTCCGTCGACGTGAGTAGACGGTATAGAGAAACTTCGACTAGAGGTCAGTGGACGGCTTCAGGTCAGGTCAAGTTGTTTGTAAAGGCTTAGAATTGGATGGGGTGACTATAATATTCTGATTGTGAATGGGATTATGTCGAGATGGACAGGTACGCTCTTTTGATAATACCAACGTATTGCAATTATTAACTAATGCCAAAGTATGCCATTACTGTCCCACTTCTGGGCACGGGCTTCTTCTTAGGATGAGAAGGGTTTTTAGGCCTTAGACCACCACACTGGGAACAGCAGTGACAGCCTAGTGCTGTGACCGTCGGACTGCCAAGTCATAGGTCTCGAGTTCGAACACAAAGCACGCACCTCTGACTTTTCGGATTCATGTGCGTATTGTATAATTATCACTTGCTTAAAAATGGTGAAGAAAACATCGCGAGGAAACCGGCATGCCTGAGAGACATTTCTCGACGGCATGTGAAGCCAAGTCAGAGGCCCATGGGCGGCATATACTCACACCAGGTTAGTCACTAACCACACGAAAAGAAGAAGACCACGCTGGCCTGGTGCGGGTTGGCGGACTACACACAGATACAGAATTTTTTTGGAGCCCTCAAGTGTGCAGGTTACCGCACGATGTTTTCCTTTACCGTTAATATTATTTCGTTCAACCGCTAAGCTATCACAGATTGAATACATGCAAAAAAGAAATACATACATAAAGTCACGCTTTTTTCCTATGGGGGTGAACAGAAACTAGAACGCCACATGCTACGACCCTTACCTGATGGATGAAACGAAAGGAGTATTCTTTCGGTTCATCCACATTCACACATCTTGTCATACACGCACGCCGGTTGAGAGTACTACGCACCTGTCCTTTGTGAAGAACATCACCAATAACATCGATGTATGTCCTTCTAGGGCGTCCTCTACCGGCGTTTCCATTGACATAAAATAAATAATATAAATGCCAAGCGCAGTGATAATCAATAGACTAAAGTATTTCTCATTTTGAAAATAAATATCTATCTTTTTAATTTCCAACTGCATCTTCTTTACATAGCATAAAACAAAGTCGCTCCCGCTGTCTGTACGCTTAGATCTTTTAAACTACGCAACTGATTTTAATGCAGTTTTCAGCAATAGATAGAGAGATTCAAGAGGAAGGTTTATATGCTCCACATTAGTATCTACATTGCACCCGTGCGAAGCCGGGGCGGGTTGCTAGTGATATTATAAAACAAGGAAGTCTCTTCCTGTGACACATAAATCACTTGATTGACATAATTATAATACGTCATCATTGATACCGATCAACCAATAAGATTCGTTATCTGTTGTTGTCAAACTTTGTTGTTTTTGGTGGGAATATATCACATGGTGACGTAATACGGGTCAACGTCGAAAGAGTCTTCCTTGTTTTTTTTTATACCAGGGAATAAAGTAACGTATGTTTCAAACGCACTTTCGACTCAAATGTTTATTGATAAAACTTCAAACGTAACAAAAATATTGTGAGGGAACACACATTTAGTAATAGCTACAGATGTTTTGAAATAGTTACACCAGATGTGTCTTTGAAGCGTCGAAAGACGATGGAATTGTATTCTTTAAATACTGTATCCACACCGTCGCACGATACGCGAAATAGCGAACTAAAGGCACACGTCTCATATCCGCATCGTACGCATCTGACGGATAGCAATAAACGGATTTTATAGGCAACGGATGGAACGCACGCATCGGATAGTCGGCAATGCCGTTGTGCCGGTTACTCTTCTTCTTTTCGTGTGGTTAGTGACTAACCTGGTGTCAGAGTTTATACCGCCCATGGGCCTCTGACTTGGCTTCAGATGCCGTCGAGAAATATCTCTCAGGCATACCGGTTTCCTCACGATGTTTTCCTTCACCGTTTTTAAGCAAGTGATAATTATACAATACGCACATGAATCCGAAAAGTCAGAGGTGCGTGCGTTGGGTTCGAGCTCGAGAGCTATGACTTGGCAGTCCGACGGTCACACCACTAGGTTATCACTGCTTTTTTTTGTGGTATGACCTGTGTTGGAACGAGGTATGGTGTTCTTCCGACGAAAAGGGAAGATCCTCCAACCAGACGGGTCATATGCCTGGCGGGCTACTGCCCAATGGTTGATGTTGGGAAATTGTAGACAAGGTTAGTCGGAAAGGGGGTACTAAGCCGAAAGGGTGTTAAAGTACCCATAATAAGGGATAACTTTTGTTTTACAACTTTCCTCAAAACTCGATAGTTTAAGAGAAATAGCTTTTCAAAGATTTCGTAAAAAATATGCTAAAATCTATCTCTCCATAGCTATGATCAGCTGTTTTTTACAATTTACGTCATATTTGGGGTCATATAATAGAAAATTTATTTTCTGTATTCATAACTGAAGCAGGTATGTCTTTTTTTTTGAAAAGACAAATAAAAATATTTTTGCATGCAAATAAAAATTATCGAATTTTGAAATTTTAACACTTGCTTTAAAATAGTTATCAGTGATACTTTAGGTGGCCCACGGTTAGTATCCCCTTTCCGACTAACCTTGTATACATATACTAACTCCGTGTTAAATCTTGATATCGCAATGCGGGATTTGTGACGTTTCATTTGACAGCTGTCATTGTTGTCGCTGTAGTGTGCTAGACATTTGTCGTGTGGCGTAGTTCGCATGGGGCGTGATAGATGCCGCGCCGCCACATACTCATCTAATGCCATCTCGCCATCCGCCGCTTAAACTCGCATATCGATTGATCCTATAGAATACTAGTTATTTTGTGTACCGTTTGTTTTACAGTTTCCGAAATCCTAAACAGATGTTTATCGATTGTAAAATTTAACGAGAGAATATTAAAATGTCGATAAAGACCGAAATGAATCGTTGTATTCAGTTTACGATACATTAAAACTACACTCGGTGACTTTAATGTGGAGAAAGAACTATACAGGGTTAGTCGGAAAGGGGGGACTAAGCCGAAAGGGTGTTAAAGTACCCATAATTAATGGATAACTTTTGTTCTACAACTTTCCCCAAAACTCGATAGTGAAAGAGAAATAGCTTTTCAAAGATTTCGTAAAAATTATGCTAAAATCTATCTGTCCATAGCTGTTATCAGCTGTGTTTACAATTTAGGTCATATTTGGGGTCACGGATTAAAAACTTAATTTTCTGAATTCATAACTAAAGCAGGTACCTATGTATTTTTTTTTGAAAAAACTAAAATAAAAATCTTTTTGAATGCAAATAAAAATTATCGAATTTTGAAATTTTAACACTTGCTTTAAAATAGTCATCAGTGATACTTTAGGTGGCCCGCGGCTTAGTACCCCCTTTCCGACTAACCTTGTATAGAACTTGGCTAAATAGGTCCTAGCCGGCAGATCAAACGATAAATGAAAGAATCTATTGACCCGTAGAGTCTGGCCACGGGAAACGGCGGCAATTTAAAAAAACAACATTATATCACGCCTTATATTCCCCGAAGGGTTCGGCAGGAGTGTTTTAGTAACACCCTCGTTTCGCCAAAGTCCCATGTAATAAGGGGTGACCATATTGCCATTAACCGGGCACAAATCCAGACTCCGGGCTGCTACTGTGACATTCGTAATGGAGAACCCCAATAACACTGCCCGACCTGGGGATCGAACCCAGGACCCTATGCTCAGCGGTCGCACTTGCGGCCACTAGACCATCAAGGCAGTCAAGGCAGTTTCATTACAGTTTTTTATAATTGAATTCGATTAAGAAAAAAAAGTATTTTTTGTTTGTAACGATTGGGGCTCTTGTGGGACGGGGGCCCAAGAATTTTGCCAACTATTGCCATAGTGACGCCACTGGTGTACAGTGGGATAGGTCCACACTTCTTTACATAGTATAAAACAAAGTCGCTCCCGCTGCCTGTACGCTTAGATCTTTTAAACTACGCAACGGATTTTAATGCAGTTTCCAGCAATAGATACGAGTGATTCAAGAGGAAGTTTTATATGCCCCACATTAGTATCTATATTGCACCCGTGCGAAGCCGGGGCGGTTCGCTAGTCATATAGGTATGTCATCGTATTATCTTCATAAAAGATAATATCGTAGATAATTTATAGTCATATTATCAAAAGACCTTTCATCAATGTCAATCGAAGCAAAACATATAATAAAATAGCGAAATTACGCAGCTGACTGCATGATTGCTTAAGTACACCTGCATAGTTTTTAGCATTCTGTACCTAATTGGTCAAGTTTTGCTGCAGAACCCTTATGGTAAGATTCTGGTGTCTGTCAGTTACGGCCATTTTTAACCGTCTTCCATAAAAAGGCGGAGGTTCTCAAATCAGCTGTTTTTTATGTTTGTTAGCTCATACGCCGTCATCTATAAACCGATATGGAAAATTATTTTTAGTTTAAAAGCGTATTCTTTCGAAATGGTCCCATTTAAATTTGGTGAAGATCTGATGAAGAACTTCGGAGATAGACGATTGAACTCCTCAATGACGAACAGTACACATAATGTAATTGGGTTACGAGCAGCGTCGTTAATAGGCCCAACCATGTTTTAATAAAGCCACTAAAAAGAAAAAAATAAAAAACATTTTAACAAAAATAAAACTGACTTTAAAAAAACGAATAAAATAATTACCATATTATAAAATTAACAGTTTCAAAAGTTGGTGCCTTCAATTCGGTTCAGCGTGGCTTGGCACCGACTTCTGAAACTGTTAATTTTATAATATGATAATTATTTTATTCTTTTTTTAGTTTTTTTGAAGTCGGTTTTATTTAAGTTAAAATGATTTTTATTTTTTTCTTAAGACTAATAATTGCTATCGATTTTAAATTTGGAATAGTTCAGAAGCTCATGAATTAAATACGGAACATTTTAAGAACTCAAAAAGAAACTGCTGTCTGTGCAAAAAGCTAGTGTGGGGTATAAAATTAAATGTGTTATAGTATGCTGGCATAGAAATCACATTTATTGGCGCGAACGACTCTATTTATTCACCTGTGACGTCCAAACCTTGTGGTTATTTAATAAGCTATATATTTTGAGGACATCACTGATATTATTATATTTAATGAGGGAATTCGTTCCAGATTTTCAGAATGTGACTTCCGTCCGAACTTTGGAACGAAAAACTGTTTTTTGTAGATATTCGTAATTGTAATTTTTGTATAAAGACCTGCCGCCCCGATTTCGCACGGGTGCAATGTAGATACTAATGTGGGGCATATAACCCTTCCTCTTGAATCACTCTATCTATTGCTGAAAACTGCATTAAAATCCGTTGCGTAGTTTAAAAGATCTAAGCGTACAGACAGCGGGAGCGACTTTGGTTTATACTATGTAAAGAAGATACAACAATAAACAATTACATGGTCCATAGTTTTAGAAGACCGCTAGTAAAAAAAACATACATTTGAATTGAGAACCTCCTCTTTTTTTAATAATTGCATCTTTACATAGTATAAAACAAAGTCGCTCCCGCTGTCTGTACGGTTAGATGTTTTAAACTACGCAACGGGTTTTACTGCAGTTTTCAGCAATAGATTGAGTGATTCAAGAGGACGGTTCATATGCTCCACATTAGTATCTACATTGCACCCGTGCGAAGCCGGGGCGGGGCGGTAGTTTGTTGCATAATTGTAAATTGTTGAACGATCTATCAAAGCTAGTTCGCTCATCATGATTCATAAACCACCTTTTATGACTTCCATGCTAATTATTCGAGGAGGAGGTCTTCAGTTCTTCTCTGATCTCTTTTGAGCACGTTGGTACCGGACCCGGTTTCTCGGTGGCTGTCTTTATCATATACGGAGAGGCTCCGAGATCTAGTCAAGGAAGATTGATCTTTGGTCATTTAAAAATAAGACAAAATATTCCGTGCTATGTAATTTGGAAAATTCAGCCAATATCTTCTGCTGTACTAAAAATGTAAGTAGGTACATAACATCATAACATCGCGCCTTGTACTCCCCGAAGTGTTCGGCAGAGGTGTTTTTTAGTACACCCTCGTTTCGCCAGTTATGTATAAGTCCTATGTAATAGGGGGCGAGTCTATTGCCATTAACCGGGCACAAATCCAGACTCCTGGCTGCTACTGAGAAATTCCTAATGGAAAAACCCAATAACACTGCTCGACCTGGGGATCGAACCCAGGACCATATGCTTAGCAGTCGCACTTTCGACCACTAGACCAATGAGGCAGTTAAGAGGAAATGCGGTCGGCCTTTATTCCATACAAACGTATTCCTCAGTTTCCTCCTTGGATAATGTCACTAGAGCAAATATTTTTTATCATATGATATATATATACCACCACTATGTCCCTATGTTTTGTTTTTGTCAATAAATAAATTATTAAAAGAACTAGAAACATTTAAATTTTACAAAAATCACCCGGTTTTACCACCGTTTTCAAACATCTGGCAAACTAATTTGACGAATATAAAAAACAAAAGAAAAACATACAGACATAACCAAAGTCTTTCTTAAACTATTACAGACAAAAATATTAAAATCGGTCCAGATTTGAAGAAGGAAACAGGGAAATACGAAAGTACGATTTCGCTAATATTGCACAGGAGAAATCAGTCCGAGATGCAGGTGTCTCTTTCGCGCTCAATTGGGAAGGTTTGCGGGAGGGGTGGGACGGAGACCTATTCAAATTATTTATATTTTGCAGCCCGCGTTTCCTATTAAGTAGGTATCTATCTTCTATACTAGGTTAGTAGGTACTACTATTTTAATGTTGGACAAATCCTCTTTCCCATTTTCTATATTTGGCCCTTTACCACGTCATAATATTATTGCAAGCATACATGGGTCTATTATAAATACCATTATAGACATGAATTACAAACAATAACTATAAAATATAGTTATATTGGTTTACTTACTTGCATACAAAATACTATTTACTTAATTTAAAAGTTAAGTTTGGGGTATGCTTAGGTTGTTTGGTCATGTTGAGAGAATAAGTGAACGGCGATTAACAAAAGGAATTTATAAGGTGGATGTCAGTGGAAACGGTAGAGGATGCCCTAGTAGGACATATATCGCATAATCCAAACTCCGGGCTGCTACTGAGGAATTCCACACGGATAAACCTAATAACATTTTGCCCGATCTGGGGATCGAACCCAGGACGTCACGATCAGTAGTCGCGCTTGCCAGCACTAGACGAACGAGGCAGTTTCATTATATAGTAATTATTCTAATAACCAACATCTGAAGAGGTTCTCGTTAGGCGGCTGGGTCAAGGGCCTGATACAGAAAGCGGTACTTCTGGACACGGTGCGTATTGTCAGGACGTTTCGCTCTCTGAGGCCCTGACCACCGGTAGCTTGGACTCTGTTCCCGATGTTGGTGGGCTACTATTTTATACAAGGTTAATCGGAAAGGGGGTTCTAAGCCGAAAGGGTGTTAAAGTACCCATAATAATGGATAAGTTTTGTTCTACAACTTTCCCCAAAACTCGATAGTTTAAGAGAAATAGCTGTTCAAAGATTTCATAAAAAATACGCTAAATTCTACCTATCCTCAGCTATGCACAGCTGTGTTTACATTTTAGATCATATTTGGGGTCACGGATTAGAAACCCCATTTACTAAATTCATAATTAAAGCAGGGATGAAGAATTTTCGAATAAAGTACATACAATAAAAAAAAAATTGCATTGAAAAAAATAATAATCCAATTTTGAAACTTTAACACTTTCTTTAAAACAATCATCAGTGATACATTAACTGGTCCGCGGCTTAGTACCCCCTTTCCGACTAACTTTGTATATTATATTTTATTCTTTAGTTTTGTATATTTTTTTAAGAATTATTAAAAAATGTAATTTATATGTTGAATAAATAAAGATGAATAAAGGAAATTGTAATTACATTTGCTCGTCATATTTCTAGATTTTGTACCCGATACTAATTAGCATTTAATCTGTTCCAGTTCTGCTGATGTCCTGGTTCGGAGTCGACCAAGTTAAATCAAACTCCTGCATACGGACTGGTAATATGCGATGCAGTGCCAAAAAGTGTCAAAAACTGTCACAAGTGTTGTGTACCATAGAGTACCCGTTGTTAGATCTGTGTCGTGATGAGAGTTGCGAACACATCGATATCGAACTTGTCACATCACTATGGTTTTAGGGTTGCCACGCTAAAGATTCAAAAATAGAAGTTAATATTTTTTCCGCAAGATGTCGTTTAGGATAAATACTTATTAGAGTATTATTTTGTTTGAACAATATTAATAATTAATATCTAGGTGTGAGTTGTACAATACTATTAACCTCTCTAATTATGTTAAGTAGGTGCGTTTGTGTTAGAAGTAGGTTGACATCAATAGTGCAGTGGGCGGGCTTTGAACTCAAGTGTCTCGCTCGCCAATCAGGCGCCTTAGGTCGTTGTTACTTCTACTTCTACTTCTTCCCCGACCCGGGGTAAATACTTAACTAAAATAAATAATGGAAGCTATAAGAAAAGAATGATGTAAATAGGTAATGATTAAATTATAATAATATAATTTTATAAATTGATAAAAGTTTACTAAATTCTCAATTTTCTTGTGGCATATTATGAGCGAACTGGGGCCCCAATTAAAAGAGTTGCCAGGGGCCCCACACGCTTTTATTACGCCTTCTATTACTGAGTCAAAACTTCTCAAGTATCCATCCTCAATGACGGTTACAATAATGACCTTATTACAGCTTAGATAAGCTGTCAAGCTGGTTCAATAAACACAGCGCGATATCGCTGTTACAATAGCTCAACCGACGCTGACTTCCGGTCTAAAGGTCACTAGATTAGACCCTGTTGAACTACGACTCTTGGCACACGTATATTTAGCTTAAAGAGGTCAGCAGAGTGAATAATGAATATTGCTTAATGCAAATCATTTTGGACATCCTTAGTAGTAGTAGAGGTTAGAGTTAGTGACAGTTTCGTAAAATTTGATACTCTGAAATGAATATGTTGGGACGTAAAAACAATATATAACATAATTTCACGCCTGTATTCCCCGAAGGGTTGAGCAGAGGTGTATAGTAACCCTCATTTCGCCGTTATGTATAAGTGTCATGTAATAGGGGGCGAGTCTATTGCCATCAATCGAGCACAAATCCAAACTCCGGGTTGCTACACTGCCGCGCTATTCATAAACGCAGTAAGTAACATTTTGGTCAAAAATTTGTTAATCATATATTCGTAATCACAATCCTATGGTGATTACGAATATATGATCAACAAATTTTTGACCAAAGTGTTACTTATTGCGTTTATGAATCGCGCAGCAGTACTGAGGAATTCCATACGGAAAAACTCAATAAAACTTTGCCCGGCCTGGGGATCGAACCCAGAATCTTACGATGAGCAGTCGCTCTTGCCACCACTAGAACAACGAGGTAGTTACAATTAATATCTTTCTTAATGAGTGTTTTGCTGATTTTTCTGGGCATAGGTGGTTTATTTGAACCTGTTGATAAGCTGGGAAATGGTAGGACGAAGAACTTAATTACTGCTAGAAATAGTGTATCAGTAAAAAAGCCTATAACTTCAGGTATTTGACGAAGCCTTTAATCTACTTTTACTTATAAAACGTTAGAAAAAATAATTGAACGATTATTTTTCAAGTTTTCTTGTAATGTAAAAGAGACCGCCTAGTGATGTGACATAACAATAACAACAAAACGAATGGTGATGGGAAAGTATCGATGTTTTCGGAGCTTGATAAGTGTATTGTGTTTGAGTGCCCACGGGAATGCGTGTTAAATGTTGGAATTGAGGAATGCAATAATTGCATGTAATAATTATTTTAGTCACAATAGACGAACTAAAATTTCTAAAAAAATAAATAACAAAATATACACTCAAACATCTTTCTTCCTGTGAATAACTGATCTTCGTTTTCAGATAACTATTTCTTTTAAATCACACATTATATCATTACATAAGGTTTGGTAAGAATTTATTGTTTTGAATTCAAATAAAAAATGCATAAAACATTTTTTCTAAACATATTTTACGTTTTCATTTAGATTTTTCTTCTAACATCCGCCAACCAGTCTATGGACAAAAAAAAACAAAAAAATATTTTTTGTATTTTTAATGTTTTTTTATTCAGTTATTTACAGGATGTATCTTTTTATTGTGTAACTTCTTCTAGATAACTGTGTAGAGGTTTCGTTTTTCTTATATGTTTTTTCTTTTTACTAATTCAAGCATGGATTTTCAGCATTATGGGCACTAAGTCTCAGCCCCCTTGTTCAGGCGGAATGCCAGAGTAAGTACTGTTTTTTCTTTTTTTTTACAAAAAAAATAATAATTCACGAGCTTTTAGGCTTTTACAGAAATAAAATAAAAAAGCTAATAAAAGCTATTTTACACTCGCCAGATGCTTTTACGCTTACATTATTATGAAATCACGAGAAAAACAACAGCAACAATAAGAAAGGAGATTTGTAAGCTATTAAAAACAATGTCGTAGACTGGGTTGGCTGTACAAATTATGCAGAAATATTTCTTATTAAAAAATGTCACATTTTCAGCTTTTTTGTTTTATTTTATTTTATGTTAAATAACAAACTGCAAAAGGTAACACATTTCAAGCTAATCATTTATGTATTTAATAAATAAACATAATATTAAGTAAGTAAAATTAGAAAAATCCTTTACTTATTATTTTTCTGTCTCTCTTGTATAACTGCATGAAAAAGTAGCTTTACTTGTTCGCTTTTTACGCTTCTTAGAACCCAAGCTTTTATAGATCCATCACTAGTACAATACAAATACTTTGCTACATGGTATATATTTTCAAAAATCCGTAGAAGCTTGGAAACTTAGGTACCTATCATTATTGTTAACACTTTTTAAGTTTCAACTAGTCAGCATCTATTTGGAACTTGCTCTGTAAAAGTACATTTTATATAAAGCTACGTACGCATCGAAAAACTTTTTCGTTGCGGACGCATCTAAACAACTTTTTCGTTGCGGACGCATCGAAACAACTTTTTCGTTGCGGACGCAACTTTAATTGATCATTAGTTGCGAATAGTTGCTGACAAGTGTGGTTATGTTTATGCTTGAACGTTTTTACATTAGGCTGCTCTTAAATTTTCAAAAGCGAATGAATGTTTGTATGAAATTTCTGTGTGTTTAACGTTATAGATACGGGGTAAGTACCTAGTACATAAAAACCTGTAATTATCCACTGATTATCATAGACCTTTCCTGCAGACCTACCAAATTCTCCCTTGCTTGAGCCAATATTAGAACTTTTTCACCTTCAGCTGGCGGGTGCCGAATTAAACCTTTAAATGATGTAAGTCCAGATCCCTATCCACAACATCCTCATACAAGGGCCCCACTTGAGCCTTAGGTTGACCTAAAACTTTCGATTTGCTAGTTTGATTCGCTGTTCCGAACGTAGAAGTAAAACAAACGCCAGTTTTTTATATCACAGTAACATAAAATTCAGCTTACTGCTGATTACAGGCCCCTCCCAAGTTTCGCCATAACACATAATAAGTAGTATTATTACACTAAACTCCCACTAAAAAGGCTCCAAATTAATTTTGAAGCCTGCAATAAAATTCACAAAGTATGTATTAAAATCACCAAGGCTGTACCTAGTATCGGGACAGTGTCCCCAGAGCTCCCGATTATAAGAGGCCTTCGGACAAGTAAATGAACACGTTCCACCCTGGGGCCCCAGAGCCTGTAGCTACTGCCCTAAAAATCACCCCTAACATACAGACACTAATATTCCGCCGCATCTGGTAAGGTTGGAAACCAAGCCTAACTGTCTTCGAAAAAGGACAGATGACTGAATTTTTAACTAGTTAGACTGGAAGTCAACCCCCAACATACACACAAAAGACTAGAATGTAACATAACATCACGGCTGCATTCCCCGAAGGGTTGGGCAGAGGTGTATAGTAACACCCTCATTTCGCCGTTATGTTTAGGCCTATTGTCATCATCCGGATACAAATCCATTCGGGCTGCTACTGAGGAATTCCACACGGAAAAACCCAATAACACTGCCTGACCTGGGGATCGAACTCAGGACCTCACGATCAGCAGTTGCTCTTGCCACCACTAGACAATCAAGGCAGTCGTTGAATGTATGAAGCAAAAATCCAACGCGTGCGCGCAACCGCATATGTTAGCTAGTACAAATTATAATATCTCAGTCTGAAATTATCAGCGTTACATTAAAGAAATAATGGGCTGGAGTTATGAGAGAATTTACGTAAAGACGCATCAAAAATAAACGCCGATCGCCGTGAATCTAAAAGCGGCGCGTGCGACGATCGTAGATACGATATGACGATCGCGACGTATAGAATTAGATTTTAAAATTAGAATTTAATTAATGACAAGCTAAAAAAGTTGTTTGGACGTTTGACTGATTTCTTTTTGAAGTTTATTAACTCTAACGTATGAGAAAATTCAATATTATCAATAAGGAGTCGACTTGCGCTTGCCCTCTTAAATAGTAGGTATACAGACTATACAGTTTTGGGCCGAGTTTGGGTCCATACCATACGATAAAAAAATGTAATTAGCCATATTTTGTGCCGCTACTACGTCCCTAAGTGTGTAGAAAAAAAACTCTGGTCGAAAATGGACTAGACCTGGACGGCACAAAAACCTATACTCAATATTTATTTGCGTATTCCACAATGTTACTATGTTAATAGGTGGTAGTAATAGAAAATGATGTAATGTGTTACGATTGTGGACCCTGCTGTTGGGCACAGCAAAGTAGGAGAGATCTACTCATTAGTTTCTCAAATTAAGCGGAACAAATCAACTAAGAATATCTAACACTGATTAATAAAGATTAAGACAAATATATTTATCCTTACAATAGAATAGGTCTTTAGTTTTGTAAAATGTTAAAGTCAAAGTTTTTTATTTCAAATAGACCAGATTTCAGGCACTTTTAAAACGTCACGACTAGGTGCACGGTTCCAAAAGGTAGGTTCTATGGAGAAGAGCCGGCAAGAAACTCCATGAATACTCTTTTTAAAATAGTAGTTCATTACAATTCCATTACAGTAGTGTGAGAAATAGAATGAGAATAATGCAGGTTAATGTAACAAATAAACTCACATAAGAGTAACAAATAGAAAAATATGCCTTCTATGATTGCCATAGCAGTTAAGAGCTGACCAGTCCCGACAGACGGCACCCGTTCACGAGCATGACGTGCACATCCGCATCGGTCAGCTCAACCATATTATAGGGAACTCAACGACCGGATAAACAACGCCACCATCAGCAAGACATTTAAGTGAGCATGACAGACTCATATTACCAGACAATAGGCAGTAATATGATATGATTATAAGCGTATCACTAATAGCTGCATGATGCTCATACTTTACATCTTGTTATTGCCCTTGTCATCATAATATGTATTTATCGACAATAAACCAATTTCAGAGGGTTACATCACTAATCTTGCTAATGACACATGTAGGGATGCACCGCAAATATCATAAACCAATTAGTTTTATCGATTGTGTAATCAAAGTCAAAGTCAAAGTCAAAGTTTTTTATTTCAAATAGACCAGATTTCAGGCACTTTTAAAACGTCACGACTAGGTGCACGGTTCCAAAAGGTAGGTTCTATGGAGAAGAGCCGGCAAGAAACTCCATGAATACTCTTTTTAAAATAGTAGTTCATTACAATTCCATTACAGTAGTGTGAGAAATAGAATGAGAATAATGCAGGTTAATGTAACAAATAAACTCACATAAGAGTAACAAATAGAAAAATATGCCTTCTATGATTGCCATAGCAGTTAAGAGCTGACCAGTCCCGACAGACGGCACCCGTTCACGAGCATGACGTGCACATCCGCATCGGTCAGCTCAACCATATTATAGGGAACTCAACGACCGGATAAACAACGCCACCATCAGCAAGACATTTAAGTGAGCATGACAGACTCATATTACCAGACAATAGGCAGTAATATGATATGATTATAAGCGTATCACTAATAGCTGCATGATGCTCATACTTTACATCTTGTTATTGCCCTTGTCATCATAATATGTATTTATCGACAATAAACCAATTTCAGAGGGTTACATCACTAATCTTGCTAATGACACATGTAGGGATGCACCGCAAATATCATAAACCAATTAGTTTTATCGATTGTGTAATCAAAGTCAAAGTCAAAGTCAAAGTTTTTTATTTCAAATAGACCAGATTTCAGGCACTTTTAAAACGTCACGACTAGGTGCACGGTTCCAAAAGGTAGGTTCTATGGAGAAGAGCCGGCAAGAAACTCCATGAATACTCTTTTTAAAATAGTAGTTCATTACAATTCCATTACAGTAGTGTGAGAAATAGAATGAGAATAATGCAGGTTAATGTAACAAATAAACTCACATAAGAGTAACAAATAGAAAAATATGCCTTCTATGATTGCCATAGCAGTTAAGAGCTGACCAGTCCCGACAGACGGCACCCGTTCACGAGCATGACGTGCACATCCGCATCGGTCAGCTCAACCATATTATAGGGAACTCAACGACCGGATAAACAACGCCACCATCAGCAAGACATTTAAGTGAGCATGACAGACTCATATTACTAGACAATAGGCAGTAATATGATATGATTATAAGCGTATCACTAATAGCTGCATGATGCTCATACTTTACAGTTTGGAATGAAGTATTGTAAAGCGATATTATTAAAATAATAACTATAATACAAAAACCTATTTTGCCAGTCCAGATAAAGTCCAGACATTGTAGTATACAAACTATGCGAGTGAAACGATGTAGGGCAACGTTTGGAATGGTCTTTTGAGGAAAGTGTCATAGCAGTTTCGAGTTGACCTGTCCTAACTGACGGTACATCTGCTTCAATCATCGCGGAGCTCAAACCTTATTTTAGGGAGCTCAACAACCCGACCGCTGCACGACGCTATCAATCAGCTGGACATTTGGGTGGGTCACAAAAAAAAAAAACAAGAACCGCCAAACGTTTACAAAATTCGTGTATATAGCTACCCTACATGGTACTCACATTCACAATTTATTAAAAATGTAACGTAAAAAATGAGGCGATGGTAAAATAATAATAATCATTGAAAAAAAATAATTCGATTATAAATGTCAAAAGGATAAAATAAAAAATAATAATGTTATGAAATAATTACAATGATGCGTCTGTGACAACAGCGAGCGGCTCAATTCCAAGCATTTTTATCGTCCATATAATCTTTAACGTTATAGAAACCCTTTTCGCATAGTTTCTGCTTTACATAGGACTTGAATTTATTAAGACTTAAGTCTTGAATATTGCTTGGAATCTTGTTGTAAAAGCGTATACTTTGGCACCTAAATGAGTTACTAATTTTTTGGAGCCTAGTCATTGGTAGGATAAGCTTATTTTTATTTCTAGTATTGACGTTATGGATGTCGCTGTTCTTAGAGAACAAACTGATATTTTTCTTTATATAAATCAAATTTTCATAAATATATTGAGATGCGACCGTCATTATACTAACTTCTTTAAATTTATCCCTCAGTGAATGCCTAAAACTAAGGTTATAAATTGCTCGAATAGCTCTCTTCTGCAAAACAAAGATAGTTTGAATGTCGGCAGCATTTCCCCACAACAAAATGCCGTACGACATAACACTATGAAAGTAACTAAAATACACTAATCTGGCTGTCTCTACATCAGTTAGCTGGCGTATCTTGTAGACCGCGTAAGCTGCAGAACTGAGTCTTTTCGACAATTTATCTATATGTGGGCCCCACTGCAGTTTCGAATCTAAAGTTATACCCAAGAACATAGTGGTGTCCACAAGATCCAACTCGTCTCCATTTATTACTACACTGGTTTTCACCGTCTTAACATTAGGTGTCAAAAATCTGATACATTTAGTCTTTTTCTCGTTCAAAAGCAAGTTATTAACATTAAACCAGTGCACTACTTCAGAGAGAGCGTTATTTACATCGTCCGTAACCGGCTGCTGCCGTTTAAGTTTAAATAATAGTGATGTATCATCTGCAAATAACACAATCTCCTGATTATCTTTTATAAGATAAGGTAGGTCATTTATATAAACGAGAAATAGGAACGGGCCGAGAATTGAGCCCTGCGGAACGCCCATTGTCACAACAGACCCCGGAGATCTCTTCCCATTGATGTCTACTTTCTGGATCCTATTACCCAAATAAGAAATAAGTAGATTCAGAGCAGTATTCCTAACTCCGTAGTGATGTAATTTCCTGACCAATGTATCATGAAAAACGCAATCAAACGCCTTTGACAAGTCACAAAAGATGCCTAAAGCATCATGTGAATCCTCCCAGGCATTAAAAATATTAGCTAAAAGCTCAACACCAGCATCAGTTGTAGAGCGACCTCTTGTGAAACCAAATTGTTTCCTATGTAACAAATTATTTTTATAAAAGTGAGTTTGCAGCTCATCAAGGATTAATTTTTCAAATATTTTACTGAAGGTGGGTAGCACAGAAATAGGTCTAAAGTTAGTGGGATCAGATGTGCTACCCGATTTAAATAAAGGTATAATCTTACTATTTTTCATTAAGTCAGGAAATACACCACATTCAACACATTTATTGTAAATTACAGCTAACTCAGGTGCTACTGTGTTGATAATAGATTTTGTGACCTCAACGGAGTTACCCCAAAGATCGGCGGTCTTTTTGACATTAAGGGTATTGAAAATTTTTACAATATCTTTACCACTTACATATCTAAAATTGAATTCATTGTTGCATATTTTCACATTTTCTTTCAATAGAGATTCGGCAACAGTGGGGGATGACTTCAAGGATTTAGTCGTTGAAACTGGAATGTCCGTGAAGAAGTGTTCAAATGCTGTGGCAACTAATAATACTAGTAATAGACATTAAACGCCTTAGTTATCTAAAGTAAAATAGCACTTATGTGTCTGGGTGTAAGAGGTGAAACGCACCATCCTTGACTCTTCAATATCAACTGCACGTGGTGTACCTTGCTACTTATAATACATAACATCACGCCTGTATTCCCCGAAGGGTTCGGCAGAGGTGTATAGTAACACCCTCATTTCGCCGTTATATTTAAATCCCATGTAATAGTGCGCGAGCCTATTGCCAATAACCGGGCACAAATCCAGATTCCGGGGTGCTACTGTGAAATTCCTACTGGAAAATACCCTATAACACTTTGCGCGACCTGGGGATGGAACCCACCAGTCGCGCTTGCCACTACTAGACCAACAAGGCAGTCACCGAACAAAGTAGTGCAACCGATATGCTAAGGCTGCCCCAGTTGTCAGACTTTCAACTGTCTGACTAACCTATATCGTAAGGTTAGACTGTGCCAGACTTTTGGGCGTCTAACTAACCGATATGCGAAAGTAAAGCCGTGCCAGACTACCAGGCGTCTGTGACGTCCATATATAATATTTGCCGGCGCCACAATTGTTGCAATCAGATTATACAGGGTGTAAACGAAATCATTACTGTAATTCCTTCAAACCTCGTAATGTACTGCTGACATAGATTAACCCTGCACGGGATACTTTTGATTCAATAAAAATAAAATTATAACAAGTAAACATGTGTTCTTAACGTGAGGCATTTTAGCGCCCCGAGTGAATTGCGTGGCTATTATTTAACTCGGGGCGCTATAATGCCTTACGTTAAGAACACATGTTTACTTCTTGTATTTTTAATTTGAATGAATCCAAAATTATCCCGTGCAGGGTTAATCTATGTCAGCAGTACATTACGAGGTTTGAAGGAATTACATGTTTTCGTTCTTCTTCTTTTCGTATGGTTAGTAGCTAACCTGGTGTCAGAGTTTATGCCGCCCATGGCTACACATGCCGTCGAGAAATATCTCTCAGGCATGCCGGTTTCCTCACGATGTTTTCCTTCACCGTTTTTAAGCAAGTGATAATTATACAATACGCACATGAATCCGAAAAGTCAGAGGTACGTGCCTTGGGTTCGAACTCAAGACCTATGACTTGGCAGTCCAACGGTCACACCATTAGGCTATCACTGCTGCTATGTTTTCGTTTACACGCTGTATAATATTCGCCGGCGCCACAAGCCGCTAATGGGCAATTTTAATAGTTTTTTTTCAATTGTTGCAGTCAGAATATATTACAAGGACTAATAACGGTTTCCTTGACATGGTTCGCGTGATTCTTCAGCCTTGCAGTGATTTAGCACGCCGACATAAATAGCTCATGACAATTTATAGATTTTTATCGTGTATAGGTTAGCTGATTTTATCAACAGGTAGTAAAAGTAAAGAAAAGACACTGTTATTGAAAAAACAAATAAAATCGATGAAAAAATCGAGGAGATACACGCTTTTAAAGTTGATAAGAGGTGGCATTTACGTTGTACGAAGTGATGTGAAGTTCTATACCATATGCATGGAACGAAAAAATAAAATGTATGTATGTGTAAAATTGATGAAAAATTCGAAATTTACTTGAATAAGAAGTGTTTCAAATATTATTTTAACATTACACAATTTCTTTTTGTTAGAAGTTGATGTAATAAAATATTTAACAGAAAATATCTCGTATTAAGAGTCGTCAATGTTGTTTATTTATTTTTTCGTTTCGCAAATAGGGTATACGAAGATTTTCGGGAATGGCGTCATCGCTCGGTAGTGCTGTCTCTGTCTAGTGAACAATTTTAATTAGCTTATAACTTGGGCATTTTATTAAATATTTAATTGGTTTTTCTTGTAAAATTTTCTAAATTTTTAAGTTCTTCAAAATTGTCACTTGCAAAGCGGTATTGCTATGTTCCGCTTTGAAGGGTATGTGTGCCGGTGACATTACAGGCACATGAGACTACAACTTTGTCTCTAAGGTTATCAACGCATCAGCAATCCTCGTTTCGTTCAGGTGTATATAGGCTTTGATAACCACTTACCATCAGGTGAGCCATCTACCTGTTTTACCAACTTATAAAAAAGATGCTTGTCTTTTACAAGTAAGTCAATTGACAGACAGATAGTCTACGTAGATTATCACGACAAATATTAAAAGTAGCAATCCCCGTGTAACCTCTCAACATTTGCTATCATAAACTACAATATCAAATATTATAATAGAACACACAACAGTATTTCCCAATCGCTTAATGCATTCCCATCGACTCCTCAACTCCTGCTAATCATTTTTAATTGATACAAATAATTCCTAATCGTTTCTCATTCCCAGTGCTAACAAACATTCACCGACCACTCATTTACTGCCAATAATTCCCAATCAATACAAATAATTCTCAATAGATACAAATGATTCCTAATCGTTTTTATTCCCCAATGCTAACAAACATTCACCGGCCACTCATCTACAGCCAATAATTCCTAATCAATACAAATAATTCCCAATCGCTCACCATTTTCCCACCTCCCACAATGTACTAAAACACACCTATCTCACAGCTGGAGCTAACAATACTAATATACCATTGTCATTTCCTATTCACTACAAAATTCCCAATCGCTACAAATTCCTAATCGCTCCTCATATGTCCCCAGCGCGAACGATATACTGCTATGAATGCGACAGCTGGACGGACCCGCGGTGCAAGGACCCGTTCAACTACACAGCGTTGCCTCGGGACCAGCCACCACTGCAGACCTGCAACGGATGCTGCGTCAAGATGGTCCGATATTCTAAGAGTCGTGAGTATATTCTACTTCTTTATTACTGGCCGCCCGTCCCGGCTACGCACGAGTGGACATTTTTCCCGTTTTTGCAACATTTTTCATTTATGCTCAGCTACTATTGGTCGTAGCGTGATGTTATATAGCCTATAACCTTCCTCGATAAATGGACTATCCAACACAAAAAGATTTTTTCAATTCCAACGAGTAAACAAACAAACAAACAAACTCTTCAGCTTTATAATATTAGTATAGATTTTGCAAATTCATTATCTTCAAATATGTTTAGAGCGAAAAAACACACGCTAAGTTTTATACATTTAGTAAACCTAAGACAGGGTACTGTCGTAACAAACAGACCGACGACGATAGTACTATTGTAGGTATACAATAGTACTATCGTCGTCGGTGTGTTTGTTACGTTTTCAGGTAAAAACTAACCAACAAATCATATATGTGGGTTATTCAATTAATGGAAAGTCAATATTAAAGTCACGACCTGCTTAAATGAGATCCACTATCGTGGACCCCCGTTTACATCTCAAGGACTCCCAATTATTTTTATCACCCACATGGACCCCTTGTAGGTCGTCGTCGACACCGTTTTTTTATTATTTTTTTCGTTGGAAAATTCTCATGGATCTCCTTCGCCCGGGGAAGGCGAGGGGGTCTGCCGGACCCTTACCGGCTAAAAACCAACTGTGTTCCTCCTCCTGACCGCTCGGCCGGGGTCGCGGGGTTCGCAAAAGCATGTACCGCAACCCCGGCAGGTCCCGGTCCGCCAACCCTCGGCGGACCTCTCCTCTGTGGGGCCTCGCCCCACATCCTCCTGAGAAGCGCGCACGGAACACTGCGCGCTGCCTGCTTGGGCCTGTTACTGGTCGGGCGGCGGGTGTCGTCAACCCCTGGGGATCGATGTAGACCACTTTGTGTGTCACTCCTCTATACCTTAGTAGTTTCAAGAAATCTTTATTAGAACGATGGCTCTTTAAGCTCTCCATTTAAATTGGGCGTCGAGCCAAATTTCATCTGTAGTAGATAATTTTTTTGGCAATCAGAGTAAAAACAGCTGTCCGTCATCTACTGACAATGTGAACGAGAGTAGACAATCTGTCACTATTTAAGTAGTTGAGGTCTTTCAACCCAACACATGAAGTATTAATAAATAACCCTTAATTTGTGCCCGAATTAATAAATATCTCTCATTTTGAGAGATCTCTCCAAAGAGGCTACCATGTAGAATTTCATATATTTGACAACTTTTTTTTTAATTCATATCACGGTAGTGATGTCCTTAGCGGTTGAACGCTTCACGCTTGCCTTCCGAGCTGGGTCTGACGTCGATCCCGGCCTCTGACTTTTCGAATTCATGTGCGGATCAGAATTTGATTATCATTTGCGTTAACGGTGAAGGAAAAATCGTGAGGAAACCTGCACTCCTGAGAGGGCTCCATAAAGTTCTCGATGGTGTGTGTAGTCTGCCAACCCGCACCAGGCCAGCGTGGTGGACTAAGGCCTAAACCCTTCTCTTTCTGAGAAGAGGCCAGAGCCCAGCAGTGGGAGAGTAAAGGGCTTAAGTAATTATGTATGTTATGTTATATCACGTCATATCATAACGACACTTAAGAGGGAAGTCTCAAATGAGAGCTGTTTATACGGGGTTTAAAATCGAGACAATTCTGATCTCGAGCTATAGGTAATTGGATTTTTTTCATCTTAATAATTCAAACACGCCAAGTGTCCCGATATTCACAGGTCTGCCTTTATCAGGCCGTCAAATGTTCCGAATTTGGGTCAATTGGTGATTATAATACTTCATGTCTTGTAGTACTTCATTGCTCATTGGTCTGTGGTCAGGACTTCATTGTTCTCTCACTATCCTAAATCATTGTACTGTATCCACTGGTATTGTTAAAGATATTATTTTTAAAAGAGTAACCATGGAGTTTCTTGCCGGCTCTTCTCCATAGGAAACGACTAATTGGTACCGTGCATCCAAATTCGACTTTTCATAAGCACCTGTATTGGTTTATGTGTTTTTTTTTTTTGATTTTGATAAAGGGTTCAAGTTGTACTACCACATTATTTTCACAATTTATAATCAAGGGCATAGCTAGGATTTAGTTCAGAGGGGGGGGGGGGGGCAGGCAAGGTAAAACTAATAATATCAATGCTACAAGAACGTTTTTTAATGGAAAAAAGCGAGTGTAAAACATGCAGTGAATACATTTCTGAATGATTTTAAATGCAACGTTGCTTAAAATTATTTACTCTTCGGTTCGGGAGCACTCCGACTGAGGCCTTAACCAGACCCTCTTTGGGAGGCAGCTGCCCCACCTTTCCTGTACCTGGCTACACGCTCACTTATAATTATGAAAATAACCGTTGATTTATAAAAACCATGTCTTTTTCATTGTCCTGATTTGTAAACCAAAATTCCAATGTTTTTAACTTGCTGTCCCAAAATTTCGGTCCTGGCAACACTAGATTGAACTGTATTACTAAAGATGTAATTTCTCTTTTCCAGCGTACGAGGTAGTCCGGCGCACCTGTACATCACAACTCCAAATAAATCTCTTCATGGTAGACCACGTGTGTATGATGGAAAGTACTGGCACGGGTCACATGTGTTTCTGCGAGGAAGACATGTGCAATGCCGCGCATGCACCGGTGGCAGCACTGGCATTGGTCGCAACATTAGTAGCATGTGCATGCCTGAGGTGAAGTAGGCGTAGAGACTGCCCCGAGCGGTCGATTGTCGAGATTCGATGTCGATGAACGACAAGTATTGTCGATTTTTCACTTTCATATGACGTTTACGTAACGTTCTTGATGCCACACTCCTGAAGTGTTGGTTAGATGTTGCGTAGTTGACGAACTTTCAGTCAGATAATACGAAGAATTCATCGATATCGATGCCAACAGAAAAGTGTGAACCGCCAACCCTATCTCGAAACTCACTAGTGATGTGCGAACGATTAGTAATATATCGATGAATCGACAATCGATCGACTGTACCTTTGGGCCCTACCCTAGCTGAGATTTAATTACATTTTTCGTCCAACCGTAGACGTAGTTTAGTCTGTGGTGCTTAGTTTTTACAGCACGGCGTTAAACTCTTGTTAAGCTGCATCAAACAATTCTTAGCTTAAACTTTTTGAGATCATAGTGAGTAAATCTTTGTACGGGCTTCTGGAACTTGCGATAAAATAAAAAAGGAGCCTAAATTTTTAGCCAAGCTAAAATAATTCATAGTTAACCAATAGAGGTGCAATCGTTCGCTGAACAAAGAGATGAAATTCGGTGTATTCCACGTCTAACTTGCGGTGTTCTATATGAGTAAAATGCTAATTGATTCCTGTCAAATAGTATAACATGGAGTCGTTTATCTAATAGCGTTTATCAAAAGATCGGGTTTAAAGATTAGAAGCTGTTTTAATCGCCTCTGACTTACGATATGGGTGGGTTAAGTTAGGGTGTTAATTTAAAATTAATAACTAGGCGACGGGGAGTGGTTTCAATGTATCTAGAGGTCGAAAAGCCTTCACTAAAGAACGTCAAGTATAACAAAGAAATAAAAAATAGTTTACCAGCTTCGAGCTTCAAGTTTGTGGTGTTAAAACTAAGCACATTTTTCTCCTAAGGCTACTCTCATATTCAGCAGTTTTTGCTCTAAAATTATTAATAAAGTTTTCCTAAATTTAGCATGTACATAGTGCTCAGTATAGATGCGTTAGTAATAAAGAGAATCATAGCGATGTGAGTGAGTTTGCTGAAACTAAATGGCAGTGGCGATTCTGTTTTCCGTTAGAATTCAAAATGTGAACCCCCACTGCCATCTAGTAGGTTTTTCGAGTTACTAATTTCTCCTGCGAACGCTTCTGATTGGTCCAATTATTGACCAATAAAATTTGCTCATAGTTGCACCTAATCTTAGAAGTGGGCACCTGTAGATAGAAAAAAAGCTGAAATTGGGAAGGAACTAGCAAGTACTGCCGAAACATAGTCGAATATAGTTATGAGTAAGTGCATCAGATTGGTGATATCAGTTTCTGAGATTAGTGTTAAAAAACGGTTGTGTTTTTATGGTCTTCTGGAAAGACGTAGGTGAATAAATTGTCAATTCAGTTCTATGTTGAATTAATTTAGCGTGTATCAAATGTTAATTTTAAAACAAAAACATTTTTTACTACTTAAAAAAATACCTATTTCGCAATTTACTTGCTAAAAATTATCGATATGAATAAAAATATTGTCACATCTCTAGTTACAGCAGTGCGTATAAAAAATAGTGATGTGAAATAGGTATGTTAATCGATATTTTTTTAAATGGGTTTTTAAAAATATTTTTTATTTTTTTAGAGTTTGATGTAATATAATTTTAAACATTAATCATATGCTAGAATATATTTTTAAAGGCAGATAATTTAAAATTAAGGTTCCTACATTTAATTTTGTCATTTATTTTTCTTAATCTGCGGGTGACATAGATTATAAATTTAAAAAAACAAAATAGTAAAAAGTATGCTAGATCATAGTCGCAACGTATGGAGTCTAATAATTATAGTGTAAAGAGTAAATAATTTTATGAAATTAAACACCAAATACATTATAATCATTAATATTAAGTTAATAATAATATATCGTAGAAAGGGGTTATCTGTGCTTGTAGAGGGCAAGTTAATAACTTGACACTACTGCACATTGTGATCAGTAAACCCTACTCGTTAACGAGCAGTAACTTTAAGCGGTACATTAATTAGTAAAGGCGTTGAACGCTCTACACAGCTCTGTAATCGAAATCATGTAATTCCTTCAAACCTCGTGATGTACTGCTGACATAGATTAACCCTGCACGGGAGACATTTAAATTCAATTATAAAAAAAATACATGAAGTAAACAGGTGTTCTTAACGTGAGGTATTTTAGCGCCCCGAGCGAATTGCGCGGCTATCGCTCGCGGTCATTTAACTCGGGTGCTAAAATGCCTCAAGTTAAGATCATATAGTTACTTTTTGTATTTTTTTTATTAAATCCAAAAGTGTCCCTTTCTGGTTTAATCTATGTCAGCAGTACATCACGAGGTTTGAAGGAATTACATGATTGTTTACAACCTGTATAAGATTTAGTCCTAGCCGAAAGCGCGTCATCCGCGCACGCATCGGATACATCGCATCAAACGGACGTGCGACCACTGCGTTCGCAGCACTCGGACATGCGAGCATGCGCGAGATGACCAATCGGATTTCTGACATTACTGAATGACGTCATCGGCACGCGCGACATTGCCGACGATCTGATGCGTGCGATCCGTCCGACGCAGATATGTGGTCTACACGTCTCGCATTGTATCATATCAAAGACAAACAGTCGCAGCGGTCGCATGTGTCGTACATGCGTTCGTCCAACATCGCACGATTTTTCTGGTAGTCAGCTCCAATTCAACGACTCCATATCAGCTGTTACAGCCTCTGCAATGTATAAATATGCCAATAATTAAAGCCAAAACCACACAACAGTGCTGTACCACTTTAATATCGATATATTCTCGTTCCGATAATAACTGGTACAATATTATTGAAGCGTGCACTACCAATACCGCTCCAATACGACAGTTTCACTATCGGAGTGAAATCATAACGAGATCGGATCGAAATCGGGTCGTAATCGGATTGAAATCGTAACGAAATCGGATCGTAGTCAGTTTTCAAATAAAAATTTATAGTACTTTACCGCTTAAAGTTAAGCTCATTCCGTAATGATCGAGGGGTATAAATAAATAATATCGTAGCAGCCGACTATTGGTAGTACAAAAATATATTTTTCAGCATAATTTTTGCTAGACATAGACAAAACCAGCGTCATAGACGTCGAAATGTATAATAGAGTTCTTATGGCAGTAGCGTTTGTCCAACAATATGGCGTGGTGGGGATGACGGAATGATACCACGGATTCTAATTACCAACCGCGAGGTTAAGCTGCGCTTGCCGCGGTCAGTGTGTGGATGGATGACCGTTCGTTACACATCGAGGCCCCTCCGTGCCTTGGAGAGCACGTTAAACAGTCGATCCCGAGTGTCATACGAATACCTATGACAGTCGTTACGGGAAGTCAAAAGCCCGAAAGTCTGACAACCGGTCTAACCTTAGAATATCGGCATTGCCCAGTAACTGTGTTACGGAGGTCTGATGGCAGTCGTTCTGTGTAATATACTGGTATTCAGCCGCATCTGGTTAGACTGGAAGCTGACACTAACATAATTGGGAAATGGCTAGGTAGGCAGATTCTAAGATGTATTCTAGGCATGAAGGTATAAATGTAAAAATGGAGAGTACATTACGAACACCTACAGAAAATCGAAATATTTGACCTTGAATATTTAACAAAAGACAGAATTCTAAAGAATACTTTAGAATTCTGTCTCTTTCTAAATACCCTATTAAAAGACAGATTTCTGAGAAGAGTTTGGATTTGTGCCCAATTGGTGGCAATAGTCACGCCCCCTATTATATGTGACTTACACATAACGCCGAAATAAGGGTGTTACTATACACCTCTGCCCAACCCTTCGGGGAATACAGGCGTGATGTTATGTAGTGTACTTGATTGATTTGTTAAGTAACGCATCATAGAACATGTGGTACTGTTTTCTGAATTTGTAGTTGGCCGTGAATGGCCTTACTAATTCGGGAAATAACTTATTTGTCCAGCATAGGATGACTAACCGCGTTTACATTTAGGTTTAAACATGTTTCCAACACATATCTAAATAAAACGAAAAAATTATTCCTATTGCCTACTTTAGGTGGCAAACAGGTATGTAGATCTTTAAAACACCCGTTTTAAATATTCTATACAACATGTTCAACAAAAAACTACTTCTAAAAAGAACTTTTAAAAAATTGTTTACGACTTGTATGACAAATTGTTTGTAGGTATGTATAAACGAAACAATTTAGCTGTTTTTCTTTAATTGCAACATATAGGCCATATCCAAGATGGGTTTCGTGCAGTCCTAGGTACCAATTTTACTAACAAAAGCTTTGATCAATCGCATCTTTGTTCATTCAAACAGATTTCGTTTATAAAAACCTGTCAAATTATTTGTCAACACACACAAAACCATTTTGACAGAATTTTTAAACGGAAACTGATTGACGGTTGTATTTCGTTTGCGATTTGACAACAGTTTTGTTAGTAGATTAGACATTCAGAAATGTATGTATATCATAGTGTAGCAAACACCACATACAGGATGTAAACGAAATCATGTAATTCCTTCAAACCTCGTGATATACTGCTGACATAGATTAACACTGCACGGGATACTTTTGGATTCAATAAATAAAAAAAAATCAAGAAGTAAACATGTGTTCTTAACGTGAGGCATTTTAGCGCCCCGAGTTAAATGACCACACGGCGAGCGATAGCCGCGCAATTCGCTCGGGGCGCTAAAATGCCTCACGTTAAAAACACATGTTTACTTCTTGTAATTATTTTTTATTTAATCCAAAAGTGTCCCTTCCAGGGTTAATCTATGTCAGCAGTACATCACGAGGTTTGAAGGAATTACATGATTTCGTTTACACCCTGTAGTTTAATTAAATGCTGGACAAACAGTACTGCAATAAGAACCTAACAATTTTATAAATAAATTAATAAATAATAAAAGTCGCAAAAAATATACATTTTTATTAACCCACGCTAGCCAACGCTGAGAACGCAATTTATACATTATTATACATTTAAAAATGAATTATACATTTTGACGTCGAATTTGACACGTTGACGTGTAAAATACAAAGTTGCAATCCGTCATTATACCGGCTGAATATTAGCACAAAATGTATATGTATAGTAGGTTATTTCATTGAATATACGATGAGAATGTCACACACTTTAACGCCGACAGAATCAAAATTACGAGCAATTTTGACTTACACCCATATTCTAAGACGTTCCTTCAAAACTTACTCGACTCGACTCCACCTCGACTCAGCCTTTAGTTGACATAAACGTCCTCGACTCGAAATTTCTCCTAAGTCGAGGTAAAGAATCATCTGACAAACTCAAGGTACCTCGGAACCTACCTTAAGGAAGGAAGTGTCAAAGTTCATATGTAACAAAAATTAATTTTGAAGACTTTATCGAATATGCTTACGATAATCTTTATAACTATTTATCGCGGCCTTATTTGCGCGATGCAGATAATTCAAATTATGACGTAATGACTCCGTCGAGGAACCTCAAAGTTCACTCGAAATTGCGACTAATAATACAATTTTGAAGGCGATTTCGAGGCCGTTCTGAGTCGAGTATGAGTCGAGTAAATTTTGGAGGAATGTCTTAGAACATGGGTGTTAGGCCCCCAGCAGGTGAAAAGTTTGTGACTGATTGTTAGCTGTCTTACAACCAATTCCTATAACTTACGGAGCGTTATTGGTTAAAATTGAGACTTGTATCTTTACCAATAATGAAGCAAAGACCTCATAGCTTTGCATAGTAGACCCTCCCATATGGAAGTAGCTATCACAGGTAAAATTAGCTTACGAGTCTATTTATATGCCCAGTTTGACAATAAAAAATGCTACCATTAGTAAGCAAAACGACTCGTTTTTACTTATAGGAACCGGGCATTAGAGATCAGTGCTGTTTTAAATTAGGTATTATTTTTGCTTCAGCCTCTGTTCTATCGTTGGTGTATTTGCTGCAGGCGTACCTTGATCACCGTAGACAAAGGTTACGTCGACGGAAGAATAGAAAAATCAGACATTTATTGCCATTGTGGCGGCATCTATCGCGCCACATGCGAACTAGCCTGCATCGCGATATCAAAGTTTGACACGCAGATAGTATATATACAAGTTCCCAACATCAATCTTTGGGCAGTGGTCCGCCAGGCATAAGACCCGCCTTGTAGGAGGATCCTCCCTTTTCGTAGGCGGAACACCATATCTCGTTCCCCTACACCATTGTGAATAAATGTCATTTTGTCCATTCTACCGTCGATAAAATCCTAGTGTATGGTGGTCATGCTAAGCCTGCTGGTTGATCAGTCGGCTACTCACGCAATTACAACGTCGTGCACAGTTAGCCGCTGATACGCAGCTCACATTTGACCACAATCTTTTTACCTTGTGGGATAAAACCTAAGTTCAGTGTTATCTGAGATTATACAGGGTGTAAACGAAAGATGTACTGCTGACATAGATTAACACTGCGCGGCATACTTTTGGATTCAATAAAAAAATATTACAAGAAGTAAACATGTGTTCTTAACGTGAGGCAATTTAGCGCCCAGAGTTAAAATGCCTATTTTTTTTATTGTATATCAAAGTAACCCATGCATGGTTAATCTATGTCAGCAGTACATAACGAGGTTTGAAGGAATTACTTGATTTCGTTTACACTCTGCATGTGTGTGGCGTCTATGAGCGTGATTCTGTTATGAAGTGACCTCTATACGTATTTATTTTGTGAACATAAATTAATTGAATAGTTAGATACGGTGCAATACATAATGAGCAAAGACTAGTGATATAAATTCGTTACTAGTAATTTTAATAGAGAGACTTAGTTGTGATTTTTACGGCACTATTATTAAGTAGCACGCTTAGAATTAATACACTTAAATCTTCCCTGAAAAATGCTCTTAATGTTAGCGAAAACCGTATTTCAATACACCTAGTAGTTTTTATATAATTCCCGTTTATACAGTCAAACACCCTGTATAACAGATTGGTTTAGGTATTTTCTCTCAAAACAGCTTAAAGCTATCTATATCGCCTCTGCTTCAATATCGTGACCAATCCGAACAATCCTTATCTGTTTTATTTGATAATTAATGCCGCCGTCTACGATTTTATTTTTTCAAAAAACGTAGTTTCGCTATTTATGAGCGTGAAAGATACCACGTTTTTTAAAAAAATAAAATCGGACGCGGCGGTTTTAATTATCAAATAAAACATAATATAAGGATCGTTCGGGCTTGTCGCATTATTGAAGCAAAGAGGCGATATGTGTTTCATTAAAATTCCACATTAATGCCATGGGTGCGATGATACATACATGTTAATCATAATATGCACACACATCCAAACTAGGTAATATCTAAAGCTACTCGCATTATTCCAAATATCGCCAACTTTGTCCACAAAACTTCAAGGTCATAAAACAGAGGAAAGCCTTCTGCATACCAATGATACTAACAAAAAAGTTTATCAGTCGCAAGTGTCGCAACCGAAGCTAAACCGTTCATTCAGTAAATGAAAACTGTCAAATTGTTTGACAAAAAAAAAACATTTTGACAGACAAAACACCGAGTGACGGTTGTGGATCATTTTGCGGTCTGGCAACATTTTTGTTACTAGAATTGGCCTCTTGAGGTCTGTAGGAGATTGTCCCATGTGTGGTTGCCGTTCTAGCATTTTTTTTTACTAGTAACAGTAAAATATATGACCATTTTCATAATTCCTCATCATCAACGTACTCCCAAGTATGCTAGGCTCGGCTTCCAGACTACCCATATGGGGCTGAATATCAATATGTATACAATGTTATATATTTGTAGTCAAACCCTTGAAGGGCCTTTTTGACCGTAAAAATCACAACTATGAAAACTTAGGCTGTATCTAAAGAGGAGTGCAAAGCATATAATAGGTATTATAAATATGTAAATTATTTAAAAAAAAACAAATATATAAATATTAATAATAAAGACCGTCATGATTGTGTACTTCCTAAAATTGTTATTAATTATTTAGTATATTAAAATTAAAGTAATTCCTTTTTATATTTCTTGCATAGGTGTATTCGCGAGCGAATATTGTTTGGGTTATATTTATAATGTTAATAAAATAATAAATTATAAATATCATAGAAGATATGCGATAATATAATAAGATATATAAATCATCCCGCCAGTAATTGCTGATTGGTTTATACAATTTAACTATAATATAAATTATACAATATAAAACGATAGACGTAAGTTGTATAAATTCAGATATTCGACTTTGTTTTTATTATATTTTAAATGTTTACTGTTGTAAAATCGAACTGTCATTTCTAATAAATATCGTTGTCAAATTTTGACATTTGTATTTGACATATAGACGTCAACGTCAAATTGTATAAACCACGGCGCGAAACAAGTAAAAAATAAAAACAATATTCCAAAAGGTCCTGAACAATGTTTGCTTGACGCGTTCTAGTGTTCAAGGCACATATTAACGCCATCATCATGACATTGCTATCATTGCATGTTATTTTTTATAAAAAAAAGCGATCCTAGATAATGTGATAGGATCAGCATGGCGCACTGTAGACAGGCTTACCACGAATCACTGGAATGCTGTTAATAATAATATAAATTGTTTATTTTTTGAGTTAGCTGTTATGGGAAAGAGTTATTAAATACTGTGTAAGGTAATAGTGGCTATTATAAAAGGACTTGCTCGAGGCGAGACAGTTGACAGTCGCAGCTGTCATGTTTACAAAATGACAGTTTGCGACTGGCAAATGAGATCATATTAAAACCCCATGCGGTCATTTCTACTGCCAAAAACGTTGTTCAATCGCAAACGAACCGTTATTTCAGACAATTCTCGTTTAAAAATACTGTCAAATTATCTGACAACAAGAAACAATCATTTTGACAACGAAAACTGACTGATGGCTGTGGTTATTTGCGGTTTGGCAACAATTTTGTTTGTCAAAATGGCCTCTAGATCTTGAATTAAATCTTGTCAAGCATATTTTTGTGGGAGATCTTCTAATACTTTTGGTATCTGGAGTTTTGGTAATATGCAACTCTACGTAATACCCTTTTATGATTGAAAATCACTATTTCTTCTTGTGGTAAAATTGGTAAAATTTGGAACTCAAAATGAACCTTGACGACATTGGTAGCTCTTAACCAGTGGTAGATACTTTTTGGTATAAGTCTGATTGTAACATTTAATTTCAAAAATGAATATGAAGAGAAAAAAAACTTTTATTTTTCTACATTTTTGTAGAATATCCGAACGAGTAGGTATTAGGTTTTTTTTCTTCATAAAACTGCATCCTTTTAGACTAATATTGAAAAGTAGCTATTTTAATAAAAAGTAACAGCTGATTCAACTTAAGTATGGATTAGAATTTTTTATTAAAGAAACCTGTTAATATTACAATTAAAGTTTAAAGATTGATCGCTTTAATTTAAACTAACTAGAATGTTAAGAATGCATTGTAGTGGTGGGCTATATTTTTTTTATTAAAAAAAATGAAAAAAAATAATCTTTTTACAAAAAATACCAATGAAGTAAAAATCGCAATAGTTTAAGCAAGTTTTGAAATACCTAGAATCATTACGCTTAATATATCGTAAGTAGAATAAGAGTCGATAGAATAATTTGAAAGGTCAAAGGTTACATGTTGACACTATACATACAATGTTGAACATCTCCAACTTTGTAATATAGGTACTGGCATTTTACCTACCTGAGTCTGTTTGCCGCCTGACGTTTCTCCACTTGGTCTGGCCTTCTACAGTCAGGGTTAACCCACATCTGTCAGCACGGAATCGCGTTTTTACATGCTATCATTCATTTTCTATCCTTTTCTGTCGCTCAGGAACGACAGACGACGAGAAATACAGCGTGAGACCGTACGCGATATCGCTCACGCTGTCTTTCTCGCTCTATTAAATGATGTCGCTGAGCTACAAAAAAGGATAGAGCATGAAAAGACGCGATTCCTTGCTGATAGTGAGTATGTAGCAGTCCAGATGACCAAATATTTAGAAATATCAAAAGTGATTACTAATATTCACTCAAGCAATGTCGTCTAATTATTCAAACCATCCATCTTACACAAATATATCGGAACACAAACAACGTCAAATAAATGAGTTCATTAAACCGTTACCAATATGACTTTTACAAACATTGACATAAGGTTTAAAATTAAATGGTTGAGGCGCGCTCGTGAAATGTAACATTTGACGTTGGACGTGTTCCGATATACAAGGTGTAAATGCAAAAACTGAAAACCTCTTAAGGGCTCACCATTATGAACAGCTTCTCTGAAATCGCGTAAAAAATCTGATGCTCCCTACATTATTGTTCGCATAACTCGACAAAATGTAGGGAACAGCTGATTTTTTTTCGCGATTTCTAGATTGTTCCCATAGTAAAAGTTGTTCATAATGATATGTACAATGAGCCGTTAAGAGGTTTTCAGTTTTTGCAATTTACATCTTGTATTTGAGTAAAATGGATGGGCTGAATAATTAGACGACTTTGGTTAGTCAATTTGAATGTTTTTAAATATTTGATCATCTTGACAGCTTCTTACTGTATGGCGCTGACTGTACTTTTATAAAAGCACTCTCTACATTTGCAATATGTAGATCAGCCATTTAAATTTTTCATAAAAGGTACTTTTGATCGTGAAACAGTCAGAATCAATTAAACTTACACATTTTAATAAAAAAAAAATTGTTTTCTAAAAATATGTTTAAAAGTGGTCAAAAGTAAAATTGGGTCACTGAGGCTGGATTTCATCAACATTATCTCGTTAAACACACGTTTATTGATAAATACAGTATAATTTTAAGTAAACGTTTGTCTAACCTGAAGATGTTAGTGCCAGCCTGAATGGGCTAGACCTATCTAAAACCAGATGATTCTTCCAACATTTTCCCAAGTATGATGGGGTCAGTTTCCAGTCTAACCAGCTACCCTATCCTCTCTAACTACCTATCAAGTGGAGATACCGTTATATAAGCCTAAAAAAACAGAATGAATATTAATAAAAATATTATAATTTAAAAATATAACCCACCACGTATAGTAATAATATTCTTCTTTCTTCACAATTTTTCTAAATTTCATGCATATCACGCATTTGTTAGAAACTGTTTAGCCATCAAATAATACTGTCAATTAGATCGTTTACATATCCGCGTTAAAAAATCGCTTGGATTGTCTCCCCGAAAAGAAAACGCATAGAGTTGAAGAGCATGTACTAAAATGAGGGTACGACGATGTTATGGAAACAGTTTCTTAAGTTTTGACAATAATATTGTAAAAAATCAGTTAAATGTATATTGTTTTTAATGATTCTATTATTACTACGCTAATTTGAACAAAATGTAATAACATTACTGCTAGGTTTTATCCATTTTTACATTTTTAAATCGCTAGTTTTAATCATGTAATGAAACTACCGCTAGCGCCATCTATTGAGCATAGGAAACACCATTAGTTACAACACGTGATACTAGATGGCGCTAGCAATCCTGCCTCGCGCAAGCAGAATTCCATGGACATCGTTTTACCCAAAAATTAAGAATTTATTGCACTTTAATTTTTAATTAATACACTAACAAGCTGAATGCTTATTATCGGCCAATGTTGAGAATCTGCCGTGACGATATGTGAACTGTGAAATTAGCGACTAGAGCCTTACTCAAATATTTTTAAATCGGCTTTCAGTCAAACGTCTGAAGCTGAAATATTGAAGTGCATCTAAACGGAGCAATTTAATTGCCCGTTCAATGCGATTAATTGAAGCAATACGGAAAGTGTACTATAGAAACACTGTCTAGATGGTAGGTACAACTTTAATTATTGCTTCAATTAATTGCAATCAAATTGCTCCGTGTAAATGGCTCTTTATTCAAATGAATACTATTAAATCTTAAGGTCTTAAATCGGGGTCAGAAGTCAATTACCCGTATCTGAATTGAGCCACTCAATTGAGCCTTTTTGCTAAATGATACATGATGATTATTAAAAATTGTTTATCATTTTCCTTGCCCACAATGCGACTTCGAAAACTAATGTAGAAAGAATCTTATTGTGAGTTCTGAAAATGATATTTTTTATAATATAATATCGTTTATTTGCATATTTATTATCAACTTCCCTACATCTTGGAAGAAGATATCGCCGTTTAGCTAAATAACCATGCAAATAAAATTCATACTAAGACTCGATTTTTCAATCGTCAGATATCTCTTATCGGAGGAATAACTTTGACGTTTTGACAGATTGTCTATAGAAATGCTGTCAAATTGTCAAAATTATAACTGAATTAAAAGTTATCTGACGATAGAAAAATCGGTCTATAATGAATTGTACTTTCATGGTGTATTTAGCTGTCACGATATCGAACTGTCAAGGCAATACCTATCTTCAACTTAGTCGTTAATTTCACAGTTCTGCGGACGTAATTGTGGCCCGTTTGACAGATTTTTTCACATTTCATACGATGGTATACCTGTACTCCATATACAGACTCATACGTAAAGCATACTTTACATATAAGTTTGTTTATGGTTAAATAAAAATAAAACAAAAATTGTAAACTTATGGTTTGAATCTGTACTTTTGAACTAAGAATTCTGTATTAGACAGTTCAAAATGATTTTGTAAATGGAATTATGAGGTTCGAATATAGAAATGCGAATTTCATTGATTTGATTGAATTCAAATATGGAATTTGTGGAATGGAACCGTTTTAGAAATGGAATACTGTTACGAACCATTCTGAAAATGGAAATTCTTTCTCTTGTGCTTATGGCTGATAATAAAATCATAAGCAGAATTACTTCTTGGATATTTTGTTGTTATAGCTTCAAACCTATAGTATATATATTTATTTCTTGTCAAATATTAAAGTGCCATAATTATAGAGATTGTTATAAAATATTGGATTTTATTTTTAAACCATATTCAACCCTTAACATATCCTGTTCAACAACAGTGATAGCCTAGTGGTGTGACCGTCGGACTGCCAAGTCATAGGTCTCCAGTCTGAACCCAAGGCACGCACCTCTGACTTTTCAGATTCATGTGCGTATTGTATAATTATCACCTGCTTAATAACGGCGAAGGAAAACATCGTGTGAAAACCTGCCTGAGAGATATTTCTCGACGGCATGTGAAGCCAAGTCAGAGGCCCATGGGCGGCATAAACTCTGACACCAGTCACTAACCACTAACCACAAAGAAGATTTATCCTGTAAAAGAAAATTAACCGATTGACTGTGCAGTGATTGGTGATGAGAATGAATCTACAACCCCTGAACAACTTTGGCAGAAGCAACATTGCTAAGACTTGGGGTTTTATTATTGGTTTTTTATAGAAATCGATATTCTACCTAGGCTTTTCCCAACTATATTAGGGTCAGCTTCCAGTCTAACCAGATGCGGCTGAATATCAGTATTTTACACGGAGCGACTGCCATCAGACATCCGCAATCCCGTTGCTGGGCAATGCCGGTTGTCAGATTTTCGGGCTTCCGACTACCCGTAACGATTGTCATAGGTATTCATATGACACCCGGCGAGGCACGGAGCGGTCTCGATGTGTAACGAATGGTCACCCATCCACAGCTTAACCTTGCAAATCGTATGATTCGCGCGGTTGGTAGTTAGCTACGAGCCCGTCGATTTATAGAGATCAATGACCAGGTATAAAATGAAAACATCATTTAAAAATATGTAAAATCATTTATTCTTATATTTCAATCAATCAACGTACCCAATTGCAGTCCACTGTTGGACATAACATTTATTTACTAACCCCTGGTTTCCGAAAAGTTGATCAACTCAAAAATTAGCTAATCAGCTATCAAATCTCATGTCAATTGATGTTGTGGAAAAACGATGAATTCAAATTCAAAAGTTTTTATTTCGAATAGGCACAGTACATGCACTTAGGAAACGTCTCGACAATTTAGTTGCACGGTTCCAAAAAGTAGATCCTATGGAGAAGAAGCCGGCAAGAAACTCCATGGATACTCTTTTAAAATAATTTGCTGTACAATCGGGTACAGTTACAATGCGGTGCTTAAAATAAAAATTATGTAAGAACAATGCAGGTTAGTGTAATAACAAAATACAAAATGTCAATAATAATTTACATTTTGATAATGCTACAGGTGCAACAAAATCGGGCTCGACCATAATATTAAGGGAATCCAACACTGTCATCAGCAGTCTTATTATACTCCGAGTCAAAATGTTACACTAATGGCTGATTTGTGCTCCCATTTACAGTATTACACAGACAACAGATCAATAATGTGGTTACGGATAATTTATGGTGTAAAATACAATGATGAAAATTTATTGAGAGAAAAATAAGTACCTACATAATGTATAAAATGTCATGACATGTCAATAACACATGTCACGATGAAAAAAAAAAAGAATTGGGTTGATGTATGGGATTATTCACAGGTTACCAGGGAAGCCACATGTGCAGAAGATAAATTAACGCCACACATCCCTGTCGTCAACATAGCCTTTCACCTTATAATAGGCTTTTTTTATTAGAATAGATTTAACGTGACATTTAAACCTTTTACCAGTAAGATCAGTGACATTTTTTGGTAGCTTATTATAGAAGCGTATACAATTGCCTAAAAACGATTTACTTGTTTTAGTTAATCTGAATTTCGGCACTACTAATTGGATGTATGGTGTTCTCCAACGAGGCGGGAGGATTCTGCAACCAGGCGCGTCTTATGTCTGGCGGGCTACTGCCCAACGGTTGTTTTTTTTTTATTTGCCTGCTCGTAGATGGTCTTGCGGACCGTTTCTACGTAACCGGGCAGTTATTGGCGAGACCTGAAGGGTCTACAACCAATGGGGACGAGTAAAATAGGCTAACTGCTATTACTACTACTAAAATCATTGACTACTAGCAACAACAGCATTAAGGGCGATCCCTAATCGGATTCAGGCCTCGGCTTAGGACGTTGCTGGCAGGAGGACTGGGGGGGAGACAGCTTGATGAGGGCTGAATTAACGGTGTAACCCAACGGTTGAAGTTGGGAAGTTGTATATATACTAACTGCGTGTCAAATCTTGATATCGCGATGCAGGATTCTGTGACGTCATATTTGGTAGTTGTCATTATTGTCGCTGTAGTCTGCAACACAATCGTCACGCTACGTAGTTCGCATGTGGCGTGGTAGATGTCGCCACAATTTGATCGTTTATTATTATTTTGGTCGACCAATCACAATCGTTGACATGAGATTTGACAGTAGATTAAAATTTATTGATCAAACTTTTAGAAACAGAGGGTTAATATAACATAATTTAAATATCGGGTGTAAAAATACCCTTAACGAAGCCGAAAGCCTTCATTATGAAGCCCATCATTATGAAGATTTTTTGGTATTGGGCCATATCTGGGAACCGACTGGTTATGGAGATATTGAAGGTCAAAGTCACCATATTTTTGAACGTTTTTCACGAAAACTAAGTTTAAATATTATTACTAAACATTCTTCTATACAAACATTATCAACATTTGCTTATATGCTTATGCGCTTACTTTGCGCGCTACAATTAAAAGCTGTTTTTTAATACCAAAAAATAAAAGTCGTTTCCCAGCAATTATTTTTGCTATATGTTACTTAGTTTTATGTACAGTATGCGTAGACTTCGGTTTCGTTAAGGGTATTTTTACACCCTGTATATTATTGCGTCAATAAATTAATACACACTGGAATGAGAATATTCTAATAAATATAAATAATATTCTAATAATCTAATAATATTTGTCATTTCTTAGTAATTGACTGGGTGAATTACATTAAAGGAATTGTAAGTGCAAATTATAATTTGGGTACCATTTAATTGATCAACGATTAATATGAATTTTGATTGGCGTTAAAAATATTTTGATCTGTGAAAAACAATAATTGATCAACGATCAACAAAGAGATTTACGACAATAAATATACTTGTGTCGGAACGAGGTGTGGTGTTACTCCAACGAAAAGGGAGGATCTTCCAACCGGGCGGGTCTTATGCCTGGCGGACTACTGCCCAACGGGTGATGTTGGGAAGTTGTATGTATACTAACTCCGTGTCAGATCTTGATACCGCGATGCAGGATTTGTGACATTTCATTTGACAGCTGTCATTGTTGTCGCTTTAGTCTGCTAGACAATCGTAGTGCTGCGTAGTTTTCATGTGGCGTGATAGATGCCGCCACATATCTAACTGCGTGTTTAAAAAAAATACCACAAAGTACCTACAAGGCCTTTGAAAATCCTCATGGATATCCCTCGCCCGGGAAAAGCGAGGGTGTCTGCCGGACTCTTACCGGCTAAAAACCCACGGTGTCCCTCCTTCTAACCTATGGCCGGGGTCACGGGATTCGCTGTTACGTGCACCTCAAGCCCTTTTTTTTATTTTTGTCGTTGGAAAATCCTCATGGATATCCCTCGCCTGGGGAAGGCGAGGTCTGCCGGACTCTTACCGGCTAAAAACCAACGGTGTCCCTCCTTCTGACCTAAGGCCAAGGTCACGGGATTCGCTATTGCATGCACCGTAACCCCGGCAGGTCTCGGTCCACCAGCTTCTTCTGGTGGATCTCACCAGTGGTGGGGCAATTTGTCCCCTGCCCCACTTCCTTCTGAGAGACGCGCGCGGAACACGGCGCGCCATCCTCCCGGGCCTGGTACTGGTCAGGTGACGGGTCCCTAACCCGCCGCCCGCAGGCCACTCACTAGGGTGGCCGGAGATCGTCGCCCGGTGCGTCTAGCGCGAGAAGGGAGAGAAGAAGCGGCCTCCCTCTCCCTCTCCGCTACCTCCTTGGTCGCCATCACCTCCTCGCAAAAGGAGGCGATGGCTTTCCACGCAGTCTCGCTCCCGACCATGGACAAAACCACGGCCGGAAGCGAGAGGTCAACAACGACCGCCGCGACCCCGAAGCTGGACACGCCTGCAGCGTGTGCAGCGCCGTGTCCTCGGGGCAGTCGCAGTGGTGACAACCGGGCGTCTGCTCCCGGCTTATGCGACACAGGTACTACCCGAAACAGCCGTGTCCCGAGAGTACTTGCGTCAGCCGGAAGCTGACGGCGCCGTGTCGCCTCTCCAGCCACATACACCTCAACCCCGGCAGTTGCATTTTTAATCTAATCTAACCCAGTCGGCTCTTAATTTCTGTTGCTGATCAAATATTAATGTCACTGATCAAACATTAATTTAGCTAATCAATTAATTAGTTCCCTTACATTTTTACAGGCGGAAAAACAGGCACTTTAATTAATGTTTTCGTCTACAAACGTAGTGCGACATCTATATATCGGGTGTAAGAATACCCTTAACGAAGCCGAGAGCCACGTATTCTTCCCATCATTACGAAGATTTTTTTGTATTGGGCCATCCCTGGGAACCGACTGGTTATGGAGATATTGAAGGTCAAAGTCACCATATTTTTGAACGTTTTTAACGAAATCTAAGTTTAAATGTTATATATATATGGGTCTCTGCACCGTTCCCAGCACTCCTGTGATATTAGCCTAGCCTGTGTGTCGTATTTGTGCTAGTTTCCCCAACCGACTTGTTTGGATATTGTGCTTGTAAAAATCTTGAAAAAAATTTAATTCCTTTTCTATATCGGCCATTTTATACGGATTAACCGAATTTTAAATGTCGTTTACCCGACGGTAGGATCGCATTTAGAGTTTCGATCACCATTTGTGATGAGTAGATGATTTTCTTTCGATCATTTGGTATGTTGTATGTAATGTTGAATAATCATTATTGTATTATAAAATTTATAAAGTTAGTCGCTTGTACACTTAGCTGTTGCCCTTATTAGGGAATAATGACGAGATAAGTCTACAAAATGAAATTCATACAAATGTCTAGTGTTCTAATACATTTTGGTCACTAGTTGTTAAAATTGAATTTGCAAGCAAATGTACTTTATAAATTGAACATAAAAACGCACATATTAACAAATAAGTAGATTTTTCAATGTACTGTAAATCGGCCACGTTTGGGAGCGCACCGAATTCAGAAACAAGAGTTAGTCGTGTCGAAAAGTTCATAAATGTAAATTAAGTTTTGTATCAATGAACTCCATTGTCCTATAACGGGTTTTTATTTTTTATATATCAATCGACCAAGAATTGTTTTGAATGATGTGCTTTCCAACATTCCTATCTCTTTGTCATTAACGCCAACAAGTCAGACTAGACGTAGCTAAGGAAAATGATTGTACTCGTATCTCTACAATTATTTCAAACGTGGCTATTCCTTGGACGATGTGAGATTCTTAGAAAATAAATAATTTAATACCGAGCCTCTAGCTTTAGTCATTCAATCGTGTTGATCGGAAAATGTAAGGAAAAGAGGATGTTACAGACTATCAGATTATTGAATCAAACTCGTGTCCGCCTCACTCCACGGTGGGTGAGCGAGACAAAACACAAACCGAGAAGAATGTTGAAAGAATTGTAATATTGTATCGATAATACTCCAAAGCAATTGAATAACTTTATTGGTTCCGTGTGAGCTTGAGATCTAAATAAACTTAATAGTTCAGCTTATACAAACATTATCAACATTTTCGAAATGTAGGTACAGCCTGATGCACGCGCGCTTACATTGCGCGCTGCAAAAATAAAAGCTGTTCATTATTCCCAAAAAATAAAAGTCGTTTCCCAGCAATTATTTTTGCTGTATGTTACTTAGTTTTATGTACAGTATGCGTAGACTTCGGCTTCGTTAAGGCTATTATTTATGTATAAATAAATTATGTATAAATAATTATTATTTTATCGGTTCTCATAAATTGAGCAAGAAACGGCGGATAATAATGTTGAATTTCTATTTTTATATCGGTTTTAGTATAGATAGTAACTTTGCTACGACACTGTGACTTGTGTGTGTCATTTTATACACAAATATACACCCATATTCTAAGACGTTCCTCCAAAACTTACTCGACTCGACTCCACCTCGACTCAGCCTTTTTCACTACCATCTGTAGTTATAGTTGACATAAACGTCCTCGACTCGAGATTTTTCCTCAGTCGAGGTAAGAAATCATCTGTCAAACTCAAAGTATCTCGGAACCTACCTTAAGGAAGGAAGTGTCAATGTTCGTTTGTAACAAAAATGAATTTTGAAGACTATCGAATATGCTTACGATAATCCTTACAACAATTTATCGCGGCGTTATTTGCGCGATGCAGATAATTCAAATTATGACATGGTGACTCTGTCGAGGGACCTCAAAGTTCACTCGAAATTGCGACTAAGAATACAATTTTGAAGGAGTTTTCGAGGCCGTCCTGAGTCGAGTAAGTTTTGGAGGAACGTCTTAGAATATGAGTGTATGACCTGATGCTGCAGCTTGCCGCCCCCTACATCTGCGCCGCCCGGGGCAATACCCCCCCCCCCCTCCACACTATGCCAAAGAACCCACGGTGTTCCTCCTCCTGACCGTTGGCCGGGGTCGCTGGATTCGCAAAAGCATGCATCGCAAGAGTGAAGACACTGCTGTTACGTCAAATATCTTCGTTTTTCTGTTTACCCCACGAAGGATGACAGCGTGATGTTATAGACTTGTATCCGTGTTTTTAATTTTTTCTAATATATTTCCTGGAACAAGAAAAAAAGATAATATTAACACTTCCCATGACTTCTTCTTTTCGTGTGGTTAGTGACTAACCTGGTGTCAGATTTATGCGGCCTATAGACCTCTGACTTTGCTTCACATGCCACCGAGAAATATCTCTCAGGCATGCCGGTTTCCTCACGATGTTTTCCTTCACCGATTTTAGGCAAGTGATAATTATACAATACGCACATGAATCCGAAAAGTCAGAGGTGCGTGTCTTGGGTTCTAACTCGAGACCTATGACATGTCAGTCTGTCGGTCACACCATTAGGCTATCATTGATTATCTGTCTGTTGGCTGCACAAGCTATATGAGGATATCTCATGTCGTGGTGTGCAGATTATCCAGTCAGCAAGGTTGGTAGTGGGGCTGACAACAAAGGGGGCGCCCCGCGTACTTAGGTATCGTCAGGAGTGGAGACGAGTTTTTTTTATCGTAATCCGTTGGTCTAGTTTTGGCAAGCGTGACTGCTGGTCTTGAGGTCCTGGGTTTGATCCCCAGGTCCGGCAAAGTGTTATTAGGTTTTCAGTCTGAAGTTCCTCAGTAGCAGCATATGCTCGCTCCCTATGACATGGCTGGCGAAATGAGGGTGTTACTATACACCTCTGCCCAATCCTTCGGGGAATACAGGCGTATTGTTATGTTATACATATATGTACGAGTATTTCCAATTCAAAATTCACTTAGGTATATTAAGTAAGTGAATTTTGAATCGGAAATACTCGTTTCGCACATACTATTTAATTAAATTAAAAACTTTATTCATATCTACTAGCTGACCCGCGCAACTTCGTCTGCGTTTTTACATACATTACATACATACCTACCCTACCTACCCTAACTACCCTACCTACCCTACCTACTCTACCTATCCTACCTACCCTACCTACCCTACTTATCTACCCTACCTACCTACCTACCCTACCTGAGACTTCAAAATAAATTATAGCCTATATGTTGTCGAGTTAAAAGAGACCGTTTCATCATAATCCTTCTAGTAGTTTTTGTGTTAAAGCCGGACAACAGACAGACAGACAAAAATTTCAAATTACATTGTTTTTGCCTGTGTTACTTGTATGAAGACCCCCCTAAGGGTATTTTTTTAATTTTTATTCAATGATGGCCAGACTATAAAAATTATTACAAAGTTGCAAAGTCACTATGTCCTGTAACTCAGCGGCACCCTTTCAAACTGGAAAGTCAACAACGCTGCTTCACTGCAGTAATAGTGGTGGTAGTACTTTCCCGGACGAACTTTTACACAAGGAGATAAGATAAAAGGTAAAAGATAAAGATAAAAATAAAGATAAAAATAAAGGATAAAGATAAAGAAGCAAAAAGGCAAAAGATTAAGATAAAGGTAAAAGATAAAGGATAAAGACAAAAGATGAAGGTAAAAGATATAGATAAAATATAAAGACAAAAGATAAAGATAAAATATAAAGATATTTATTTTGCAAATATGGGTGGTACAAACAAATGTGGTGACATAAAAGAGGATACATGATCAACCATTAACCATTGCGGCCCGTCCCGGCTTCGCATGGGTGGACATTTTTCCAAATTTTGCAACATTTCCCATTTATGCTCCGCTCCTATTGGTCGTAGCGTGATGTTATAGCCTTCCTCGATAAATGGACTATCCAACACAAAAATAATTTTTCAATTCCAACCAGTAGTTCCTGAGATTAGCGCGTACAAACAAACAATCAAACAAGCAAACAAACAAACTCTTCAGCTTTATTAGTATAGAAGTATAGATGTATGATACAAATTGTGCATGTCGCAAAAAAATAAACCAAAATACACAGATGTATTTTCGATTCAAAATTCGCTTACATTAGCGATACGTTGTACTATACTATACGTGAAACGTTCGAACTAAGTGGGCGTAGCTACGATTTAGTCCAGTGTTGTGCAAACTCAGTCAGACAGTAAATATTTGTCTTTTCAATGAATCTGGAAGTGCAGAATGGGATTATGGGGAAATCTTGCTCCCTAAAATAAGATTTGAGCTACGCGAAGACTGATGCATGCGTGCCGTCAGTTAGGACAGGTCAACTCAAACCTGCTATGGCACTTTCCTAAAAAGGCCATTCCAGACGTTGCCCTACATTGTTACACTCACATAGTTATTATACCACAATGTTTGGACTTTAAAAGAGACCTTGATCTCTGAGTTTGTTTCGGCTTTTCTTCTCAGAGCTAGTCAGATAGGAAATGCCGGCGCCATCTTGTCTTAAAAAACATTACATTGACTTGTAAAAGTGTCTGTAACAGATTTATTTACAGAAATAAAAATTATTTATCATAACCTTATTTTTGAGGTCCAAATAAGTATAGACAGAGTCGGGCATTGGTCTGCCTATTTCAGGTAATTGTTCTGTGGACATGGGTGGCATGTTGACTGAATCTAGCCTATTTATCTATTCTTTCCTTTGTGGCGGCATCTATCACGGTACATGTGAACTACGCAGCACGACGAATGTCTAGCAGACTACAGCGACAACAATGACAGCTGTCAAATGTGACGTCACAAATCCTGCATCGCGATATCAAGATTTGACACGCAGTTAGTATATATACAACTTCCCAACATCAACCTTTGGGCAGTAGCCCGCCAGGCATAACACCCGCCTGGTTGGAGGATCCTGTCTTTTCGTAGGAGGAAAGAAAGAAAATAATTTATTTGAGTCTCGTTACAGACATACAAACAAAATAAAAAATCAACAATATACAAAAGTTATATGCCTCTACGAGACAAAAAAAGGAGCCCATCTCAGCATAACGCTGCTACACCGAAGTATAGCAGCGCTGGTTTTCGGATGGGTCCTGTAGTGAAGCCACGGGCAGCCACGTGCAAATACAAAAATTAATTACATAAATAAATTAATTAATTACAATAAATACATAGATATTTGTACGTAAGTGAGTGAATATTTAAAGTGTGCCTACGTGTGCATCCGCCTTGACGTTTGACGTTTCACATGATTGTGTCAGTGTCAATACTGTCAAACTGCCATGTGGTTGACTTTATAACCTATCAACACCATACTTCGTTCCCCTACACCTTTACCAGGGTAGCACAAGCGCCCCATCCGCTCCACGCCTATGGCTACGCCTACTGCATTCAGTTCGCGCGCGTACTGTACTTAAATACGCGCGAAAAATATAATCCTGCATCTCCTGTCGCGTATTCGGGTAAAAATAAAATGATGTAACACTTACTCAGGTCCACAGCACCCGGACACTTCTTGAGATGTTCAGTTATGACTGTTCTGAGGACGGCTCGCTCTGACATCAGTCTATCATTCAACTCTCTAAGCTGCTTGTTTTCATGAGCCTGCTGCGTCCAGGATTCTTTTAAACGGGCTCTGTAAATATATATTTTAAATATATAAAAGGCGAAGCTGACTGACTGACTGATCTATCAACGCACAGCCTAAACGGCTGGGGTTAGAAACTTGAAATTTTGACAGTAGGTTCATTTTGTGACGTAAACATCCACTAAGAAGGGATTTCTCGAAATTCAACCCCTAAGGGGGTGAAAAAAAATCAGGCAAGCGAAGCTGCGGGCAAAAGCTAGTATTAAATATAACATAACATGTCCATTTACCCATGTAATTCCTTCAAACCTCGTGGTGTACATTGCTGACATAGATTATCCCTGAATGGGAAAATTTTGGACTCAATAAAAAAAATTACAAGAAGTAAACATGTGTTATTAACGTGAGGCGTTTTAACGCCCCAAGTTAAATGAGCGCGCGGCGAGCGACAGCCGCGCAATTCGTTCGGGGCGCTAAAATGCCTCACGGTAAGAACACATGTTTACTTCTTGTATTTTTTTTTAAATTGAATCCGAAAGTGTCCCGTGCTGTTTTTATCTATGTCAGCAGTACATCACGAGGTTTGAAGGAATTACTTGATTATGTTTACACCCTGTATAAAATTTCACGTGCGTCACAACTTACGTTACAATATTTAATGTTGATTCCAACGAGGGGTTTGTGGCTAATTAACATCCGCGCCGATCATACGATTTGGGAGGTTAAGCTGCGCTTGCCGCGGCCAGCGTGTGGATGGGTGCCGGTTCATTACACATACGGGTAGTCAGAAGCACTAAAATCAGACATCCGACTGTTTAACGTGCTCTCCGAGACACAGCGGTCTCGATGTGTAACGTACGGTCACCCATCCATGGACTGACCGCGGCAAGCGTAGCTTTATTTCGCAAATTGTACGATCAGCGCGGTTTTTAATTAGCCAACCCCTCGATGGAATGAACATTAAATATTGTAATTTCATATTTCCTTTTCATTAAATTGTATTTAAAATGGTATTGTATCGTAGGTATCTAGTTCGAACCCAAGGAACCTCTGACTTTTCGGATTCATGTGCGTATTGTATAATTATCACTTGCTTAAAAACGGTGAAGGAAAACATCGTGAGGAAACCGGTATGCCTGAGAGATATTTCTCGACGGCATGTGAAGCCAAGACAGAGGCCCATGGTCGGCATAAACAGTGACACCAGGTTAGAGCTCTGCCTCATTAGTGCGTTGCGTCGTCGCAGCGTCAAGGCTCCGTCGTTTTCCATATATTTTAAATGACATGCCACATTAAAGCGTTGCGTCGTCGCACGCGACGTTTCAACAGATCGGAGGACGAGAGATGAAGCGGGGTGAGGGTGATGCGCTGCGCTGTCGGAGCTCCGGTGCGACGACGGACAGTGTTCCACTGCTAGAGGGGCGGGCGGGAGATGAAGCGGGGGGAGGGTGATGCGCTGCGCTGTCGGAGCTCCGGTGCGACGACGGACAGTGTTCCACTGCTAGAGGGGCGGACGGGAGACGAAGCGGGGTGAGGGTGATGCGCTGCGCTGTCGGAGCTCCGGTGCGACGACGGACAGTGTTCCACTGCTAGAGGGGCGGGCGGGAGACGAAGCGGGGGGAGGGTGATGCGCTGCGCTGTCGGAGCTCCGGTGCGACGACGGACAGTGTTCCACTGCTAGAGGGGCGGGCGGGAGACGAAGCGGGGGGAGGGTGATGCGCTGCGCTGTCGGAGCTCCGGTGCGACGACGGACAGTGTTCCACTGCTAGAGGGGCGGACGGGAGACGAAGCGGGGGGAGGGTGATGCGCTGCGCTGTCGGAGCTCCGGTGCGACGACGGACAGTGTTCCACTGCTAGAGGTGCGTTCGTTGTCCTCTTGCGCTACGACGTCGTGCGTCGTCGCAACGCAAGTGTGGCATACAATGCTTTGATCCGTTGCGACGACGCAACGCACTAATGAGGCATAGCCCTTAGTCACTAGCCACACGAAAAGAAGAAGATTAAATTGCATCATACCTGTATCTTCTGGAGGCAGCACTTCTGCTGTCCATATCCTTCACCACACAGTTCCTCCTATCCCCCTTAACACTACTACTAGGAGTATCATCACTAACACTATCAAACTTTTCACTTTTAACTTTCCGTTTAACTGGCCTCTTATCAAAGGTTTTAGCTAGAGGTGTTATCGGTACTTTTTGAGCTACATTTGGTACTAAAGTTACTGGTATAAAAGTACCAGGCACTATTGGTACCACACTTGGTACTAAATTAACACTATTGAGTCTTTGGATTGAGTTTTTTGTTTCTACTTTTTCTGTTAAAGCTTTCTTTAAAACTTCTTTAGCATTCGTCTTTTCTGTTGGAGTTTCGTCTATCGCTCTCATTCTGACCTGCTTTCCATTTGGCAATTTGATGATGACTTCATAATCATCTTCACTGCTTTTTGTTTTTTTCTTCGCTGTGTCTTCGAAGTCTGAGTTAAGACTATCGACAATAAAGTCTAAAGACTTCTGACTCATTATTGGTGGGACTTCTTGGTTTTTTTCAGCAAAATCTTTGGACAGTACATTACTGTCTCTTATCACGGTGTCTTCATATATCAATGTTTGTACCGGATTCTTCTCCACACTATCTTTTCGCACCATATTACTGATCTTTATGACATTATTAGTGTACGACACGGAATCTTTTCTGATGTCTTTGTTTCTTTCATCTACCTTTTCTTCGGACTTTCCAACTATTCTACTAATAGTGGTGACTTCGTTGGTGAGTTTTGATATTGTTGTTCTTTCAAATTCTTTGACGGCACCAGATTCGTCGCTTGATGACCTGTGAAAGATGGTTTTAATTAGCATCACTTTGTACACACGCTTGGTGGTAGGATCTATACGGTCCACCTGGCTAGCTACCACCTGAACATTAGAGCCAAGCAGTTTACTGTGTTCCATCGTATGTATGATAGAGCCAGAGGGGTATAGGGGAATCCCTCTATATCTCTGTTCCTTGGATTCGTGTGCTCTATCTTAGATCCTGTCTGCGCTTATCATGTATGCAAGGGAGTCCACTGTTCCATGTTAGTTTTAAATTATATTATATTATTGTAAACGTAATTATTGTCTCTATGTTAATTAATGTAATTGGTGTTGTACCGTTTTAATTAACTATAAATAAATAAAATAAAATTATCAGGTGAGACTAGGGCCAAACGCGACCAAGAAAAGAATAAAAAAAGTGCTTTGTTTAAAATCTTACGACAAATTTTTCAACTACTTCTGCTTAACCGATTCTCCTGAAACTTCGCACCAAATTCAATTCCCATGATAATATAACATTATAATCATTTCGACCTTCAAACCTCAAATCCTGAAGCTGCAGAATAAAACCGAAGCTTTTTTTAAGTACTTTTATTTGTAGGTGAAATCGCCACATCTCGCGGATCAACTCCACCAATAATATTCGAGAACATCGCCAATATCATCGATGTATATCCTTCTGGGACGTCCTCTACCGTTTCCACTGACATCCGCCTTATAAATTCCTTTTGTTAATCGCCGTTCACTCATTCTCTCAACATGACCAAACCATCTAAGCATACCTTTAAAATTTTTGTCACTACATCATCTTTTAAGCGGCATCTTTGTCTGATCTCATCATTCCTCAATCTATCATTCAAAGTTACACCGCACTACTTCGCAAGGAACGCATTTCCACGGCATTTATTCTACTTTCATGCCTCTTCTGCCACGACCAACATTCACTTCCATACATAAGCGTAGGCATCAGCACACCATTATGGACAGCCAGTTGAGCCTTTTTGGACATTGACTGGTTAGCCACAACCGCATGCACAGCACCGTTCACTTTATTTCCCGCATTTGCTCTCCTTTCCACACCTGCGTCAATATAAACGGTGTAAATAGACCCTTAACGAAGCCGAAAGGCACTTATTCTCCACGTCATTGCGATATTTTTTTTGTTCTGGACTATGCCTGGGAACCTTCTAGTTACGGAGATATTGGAGGTCAAAGTTCCATCTTTTTCACAACTTTTTTTATAAAATACTAATTTTAGGTTGCAAATGTACTTGAAATACCTCCTTTACCCGTTTACTACTCATTACATCCATCAGCACAATGTTTTCTGTGCGTTTAATTGAGCTTTACAGTAAAACGAAATTTTTCACCCAAAAAAAAAGTCGTTTCCCAGCGACAATTTTTGCGTAGGGTTACTTAGTTTGATGTACTGAATGCATGGTTGACGGCTTCGTGAAGGGTCTTTTTACACCTTGTATATATGTATATTATTACCTGCTTATAGTAATGTTCCTTTGGTTGTTGGTGGTGCTGTAGAGAGCTGAGTCCCCGTCTATAAGAGGGAACACCATCTGAGGAGTGTGCAGCTCGTCTGATGATGATGCTATGGCGTTCTCCAAGGATAGAATGCCATGTCTGTGAATAATAATAATGATTATAATAATTCATTTGTTCCTTCAAGTAACAATGACTCATCAATACACAGAAACCAGATTAGAAAATTATACACTAACACACACAGAATACACTAAACATTACAATAGGTACAACACAAGACAGTAACCACACAAAACACATTTATGCCGTCAGTTGACGACTGTAGGTGACGTGCAAGTCACTGCAGCGTCTAATGAAAGGACAGTCAAACCTGTCGGCTATCATCACTAGTACACTGTTGGAGCTGAATAATATCAAGATTAAATAAATTAAGGCGACTATAAATTAAATTCAGACAGCCAGAACGCTCGTGGCCAACAACCGCGCGGATCATAAGATTTGCGAGGAAAAGCTGCGCTTGCCGCGATCAGTCCGTGGATGGGTAACCGTTCGTTACACATCGAAACCCCTCCGTGCCTCAGAAAGCACGTTAAACTGTCAGTCCCGGGTGTCATACGAATATCTATGACAATCGTTACGGGTAGTCAGAAGCCCGAAAATCTGACAACCGGCATTGCCCAGTAACTGGGTTGCGGAGGTCTGATGGCAGTCGCTCCGTGTAAAATACTGGTATTCAGCCGCATCTGGTTAAACTGGAAGCTGACCCCTAGTTAGTTGGGAAAAGGCTACGAGGAAGAGCCACAAGGCAATGTTAGATCGTTTCGTTGGATTTGAATTTTCTTTGAATATTCTTCATTCGTTAACGGTGAAGGAAAACATCGTGAGGAAACCTGCACAACAGATAAGGCTTAAAAAATGTTTTCGATGGTGTGTGTAGTCCGCCAACCCGCACCAGGCCAGCGTGGTGGACTAAGGCCTAAACTCTTCTCACTCTGAGAAGAGGCCCGCGCCCAGCAGTGGGCCAGTAATGGGCTGATTATGTATGTATGTATACTTATAATTTCACTTACTTAGTTTCCATGGCTCTCTTGAACCCCTCATCAAATGGGTTGACATTTTGCAAGTCTTGGAACAAGCCAACTTCCTCACAGTTCCTGATGAACCTAGTCGGAGTTGGGGTCTGATCAGCTAGAAAACAAAACATGTTTTATTATTACTTGGTCTTGAAGTTCCCTTTCTAAGGCAAATATCCATGCGGCAGTCCTGGAGTTGTCCCATCTTAGATTATATACCTCTAGATCAGGGGTGGCCACCCAGTCGATCGCGGCTCTTAATCCAGTCGATCATGGCAAGGCAAAGAAAATTATAAGTTTAATATAAGTTGAATGAAGAGGTACTGATCATGTAATTGGTAGATCGCACAGAGTCTACTCAGTAAACAGTAGATCTTGGGTCGAATCAAGTTACCAACCCTGATCTAGATAGAACCACCGCGTGGCCGCTCAAGAGACAGCAATACAGGTTGTAAACGAAATGATGTAATTCCCTCAAACCTCGTGATGTACTGCTGACATAGATTAACACTGCATGGGATACGTTTGAATTCAATTTAAAAAATATTACAAGAAGTAAACATGTGTTTTTAACGTTAGGCATTTTAGCGCTCCAAGTTAAATGACTGCGCAGCGAGCGACAGCCGTGCAATTCGCTTGGGGCGCTAAAATGCCTCACGTTAAGAACACATGTTTACTTCTTGTACTTCTTTATTTATTGAATCCAAAAGTATCCCGTGCAGGGTTAATCTATGTCAGCAGTACATCACGAGGTTTGAAGGAATTACATGTTTTCGTTTACAGTATAAAACTAAATTACTGCATCCTCTCATCGTAAAGCATACAATACACACTAAACACTTAACTAATGGAGTCTATTTCTCATAAATACAAAAACACGGGTAAACCAACGTTCAGTGACAGTGAGTTGGCTAACAATAAAAAGTTCGCCAAGCGACAAATGGGCACATCATATGACACAGAAGATATGATGCTTTGTCTCAGTTTTCTTACTAATTCTGTATACAAGGCGTAAAAAGACCATTCACGAAGCCGTCAACCATGCATTCAGTAGATCAAACTAAGTAACCCTACGCAAAAATTGTCGCTGGGAAACGACATTTTTTTTTGGGTGAAAAATTTCGTTTTACTGTAAAGCTCAATGTAACGCACTCAAAACACTGTGCTGATAGATGCAATGAGTAGTAAACGGGTAATGGAGGTATTTCAAGTACATTTGCAACATTCAAAACTAGTATTTAAAAAAATGTGAAAAAGTTGGAACTTTGACCTCCAATATCTCCGTAACTAGAAGGTTCCCAGACATAGTCCAGAACAAAAAAAATATCGCAATGACGTGGACAGAAAGTGCCTTTCGGCTTCGTTAAGGGTCTATTTACACCGTTTATATGCTTCTCACTTCCACACTTCCTACTGTAATCATGGCTACATCTAGAGGTATACAACGTGTTACATAATTCCCCATGAAAAATTTAAATAATCAAGTAGTCTTTTATAGTTGTTGTCATTTACATCTCAGAGGAAATAGGGTATGTGACTATAATTTTTTTATTAGAAATTTCGAAACTATTACAAAAATGATAGGCAACAGTGAAAAAACTACTGAAATATTTAATAAAATGCCCAAGTTATAAACGATTGAAAATTGCTCACTAGACAGAGACAACATGACGCCACAATGACGTCATACCTTGCAAACTTCATAATTATTTGACACCACTCCGTACAATATCCGTTTCGCGCGACAAGGACAGAAAATGCCCCCTCTACAAACTTCGCAAGCGTGTAGCTCCTCTATTTTTTCATTGATTTTATTTATTTTTTCACATATCAATTTGTATCTATACTTTCTTTAAAAGAATACTAAATTGTTGTACATTTTTAATAGTAGTCATCTACCCTATTAGGTAAGAATGTAAATAACTTTCTGGGTAGTCTACTGTTTAGTTTTGTTTTCAGGGTTGCGTTTCAATGATGATTATTTTATGTTTTATCCAAATTTTTTTTTTGCGTCATGCTACGGTTTTCAAATATTGCCAATAGACTCTTTAAAGGGACCTTTTAACCCCCTTTCAGCTTTAGGGGTATTTTTGTAACACGTTGTATAATCAGTAGTGTGTAGTGTCGAGTACGAGAAGTTTCAAGTTTTTATAGAAACGGTCACGGTACTATATTAGTTTACGATGTGTCAAAACCAAAGTCCCTAGCAAAACTGAATGAGTGGGTCGAGGAACTTCAAGTATACCCCACCAAGAAGAACATAGTCTACTTAGTTGACGGCATAAGATTGACAAGCATATCATTTTAGGACCCAGTGCATAATATTAGCAAGCACATTGGGTCACCCGCGCGACAGCTTAAGCCAAAACCTCTAACAATATGGATTTATGAAATACATGTTGTGTCGACCCCACCTAGTGTGGGATAAAGGCAGGAAGAAGAAGAAGTTGTATAATCTGAGGCCGACACACAACATACGTCACAAGTAGTGACAAAAAAATGTCGCGAGCCACAATCAGCGAGCCACGGTTGAATGAAGTTTTTCTTTAGTTCTTATGTGGCTTCCTTGCACAAGTTAAAACTCGTACAAGTATGCAGTTATGTCTATCTGTCTAACCTTTTCCCAACTATGTTGTGGTCAGCTTCCAGTCTAACCAGATGCGGCTGAATACCAGTATTTTACACGGAGCGACTGCCATCAGACCTTCGCAACCCAGTTACTGGGCAATGCCGATACTCTTTAGACCTGTTGAGAGACTTTCGGGCTTCTGACTACTCGTAACGACTGTCATAGGTATTCATATGACACCCGGGACCGACTGTTTAACGTGGTCTCCGAGGCGAGGACGGGTCTCGATGGAGAAGAAACGGTCACCCATCCTTGTACTGACCGCGGCCAGCGCAGCTTAACCTCGCAAATCGTACTCGTACTAATGGTACTGGTGTTTATTTCTTTAATCTGGTACCTAGTTCTATTTATTATTGTGAACCTTAAAAACATGAAACAATAATCTAGATTTTTTATTTCCATGTAGTTTTTTTCTATAACTGAAATACATAACATAATTAGCCCATTACTGTCCCACTGCTGGGCACATGCCTCTTCTCAGAATGAGAAAGATTTAGGCTTTAGTCCACCACACTGGCCTGGTGCGGGTTGGCAGACTACACACACCATCGAGAACTTTATGGAGCCCTCTCATGTGTGCAGGTTTCCTCACGATGTTTTTCCTTCGCCGTTAACGCAAGTGATAATTATACAATCCACACATGAATTCGAAAAGTCAGAGGTAGGTACGGGCTGGGATCGAACTCAGACCCTCCTGCATGGAAGGCACGCGTTCAATCACTGCTTAATTCATTAATTTATTTGAGGACACATAATTAAAATTATAAGCAGTGATACCCTAATGGTGTGACCGTCGGACTGCCAAGTCATAGGTCTCGAGTTAGAACTCAAGGCACGCACCTCTGACTTTACGGATTCATGTGCGTATTGTATAATCATCACTTGCTTAAAAACGGTGAAGGAAAACATCGTGAGGAAACCGGCATGCCTGAGAGATATTTCTCGACGGCATGTGAAGCCAAGTTAGAGGCCCATGGTCGGCATAAACTCTGACACCAAGTTAGTCACTAACCACACGAAAAGAAGATTAAAATTATACGAAAAAAAAAATAGCTAACCCATTTCATTGAACGACTATCCAGTCAACGTTATCGTTGTAAACTGATTCTAAAAATAAAGTATTTACCTTTAGTTGAAACATTATCAAATCAACTTATCATTACTATGATAAGACAGACATAATCAAAGATCACTCACTATTCATTAAGTGGTTGTCCACACGACCAGACCTAGCACGAACGTATGACGTACTAGGGCGATGCCTCATTAGTGCGTTGCGTTGCGTCCTTGCAACGTATTGTATGCCACACCTGCGTTGCGACGACGCACGACGTCGCAGCGAGAGGACGACGCACGCACCTCAGTCAGTCTCGTTTGCCCCTCTAGCAGTGGAACACTGTCCGTCGTCGCACCGGAGCTCCGACAGCGCAGCGCATCACCCTCCCCCCGCTTCGTCTCTCGTCCGCCGATCCGTTGCAACGTCGCGTGCGACGACGCAACGCTTTAATGTGGCATGTCATTTAAAATATATGGAAACGACGCAGCGTTGACGCTGTAACGATGCAACACAACGCACTAATGAGGCAGAGCTCTTATAGTATTGTAAACGTATCGCTAATGTGAGTGAATTTTAAATCGAAAATACAACTGTTCCTTTAATTATTTTTTGCGACTATACAAGGTTAGTCGGAAAGGGGTACTAAGCCGCGGGCCACCTAAAGTATCACTGATGACTATTTTAAAGCAAGTGTTAAAATTTCAAAATTCGATTATTTTTTATTTTTATTTTAGCTTTTTCTAAAAAAAAACATACCTGCTTTAGTTATGAATTCAGAAAATTAATTTTCTAATACGTGACCTCAAATATGACATAAATTGTAAAAACAGCTGATCATAGCTATGGACAGATAGATTTTAGCTCATTTTTTACGAAATCTTTGAAAGTTATTTCTCTTAAACTATCGAGTTTTGGGGAAAGTTGTAGAACAAAAGTTATCCATTATTATGGGTACTTTAACACCCTTTCGGCTTAGTACCCCCTTTCCGACTAACCTTGTATAAAAAATTCTATACCAAATGATCCGATTTTCAGTAGATGTTCGCAATGTTGGCTCCATCTTTACCAATATCTTCATGGCTATCAATGTACATCATGAGGCAACTGAAACACCGAAAGCATTGATGTTCGTGCTCACGCTGACGCCCGTGTGAAAAGGCTCTTATTTTATATTTACCTATTTATATTTTCCTATTATTATTATTAGATAATTTTATAGATTAGTAAAATATTACATCAAGGTTTTCTTTATGTGATTTAGTTTGTTTATCCTCATAACATAACATCACGCCCGTATTCCCCAACGGGTTCAGCAGAAGTGTTTTTAGTACACCCTCGTTTCGCCAGTTATGTTTAAGTTCCATGTAATAGGAGGCGAGCACATTGCCATTGACCGGGCACAAATCCAGATGGTGTGATGTTATGTTAATAGATCAAATGTTTGTTAGGCCTACAGTCCCTTGTTTATAGGTCATCGCCCATTAACCGCCTCAGCACGAGACCAGTACCGCCTCGCCTCACAACTCAGTTACCGAAAAACGAACTTTAAGCTGTGTGGCACACGTTATATTGTAGACTAGCGGCCCGTCCCGGCTTCGCACGGATGGATATTCCCGTTTTTGCAACATTTTTCATTTATGCTCCGCTCCTATTGATCGTAGCGTGATGTTATATAGCCTATAACCTTCCCCGATAAATGGACTAACCAACACAAAAATATTTTTTCAATTCCAACCAGTAGTTCCTGAGATTAGCGCGTTCAAACCAAACAAACTCTTCAGCTTTATAATATTAGTAAAGATTTGTAAGTGAATACAGTGGTCAACGCGGGGACAGCGCGCCGTGCACTCTTGCTAGTTGAATCGTGTGCTGGTCTGGTGATGAGGGATTTAAATGGACGAGCTTTATATCTAACGTTTCCACTAAGCATTCAGAACAATCATTCCTTGCTCATGCTGCAAATGAAAATGTCTAGAGCAAGCGAATGCTCCTTTGCTTCTTCTTCTTTTCGTGTGGTTAGTGACTAACCTGGTGTCACAGTTTATGCCGCACATGGGCCTCTGACATGGCTTCACATGCCGTCGAGTCATGTCACTCAGGCATGCCGTTTCCTCACGATGTTTTCCTTCACCGTTTTTAAGCAAGTGACAATTATATAATACGCACATGAATCTGAAAAGTCAGAGGTGCGTGCCTTGGGTTCGGACTCGAGACCTATGACTTGGTAGTGCGACGGTCATACCACTAGGCTATCACTGCTGTTAATGTTTGTTTGCTGTATTTGATGTTTTGCTTTGTGTTTGGTTCAAGTAAATAGTGTCCCTGTGACCGAAGACTACACTTCGAGCATTGCCTTTGAGAAATGATCCCCTATTTTCTTTTGGGAATTTATGGGCAAAATTGCTACAGCATGAACATCGGATTGAGCTACCGTTGATTTAAGAAAGAATAATTATACTTAGAAACTTAACAGTAATGTGTAAAAATAATGTATGGTGTTCCTCCAACGAAAAGGGAGAATCCTCCTACGAGGCGTGTCTAATGCCTGGCGGGCACTGCCCAATGGTTGATGTTGGGAAGTTATTAACATTTATATACTATCTGCGTGTCAAATCTTGATATTGCGATGCAGGATTTGTGATGTTTCATCTGACAGCTGTCATTGTTGTCGCTGTAGTCTGCTAGACATTCGTCGTGCTGCGTATTTCGCATTTGGCGTGGTAGATGCCGCCACAGTAATATGATTATGTTCTACAAACATAACCAGAGCTTCTAGGGACGTATGAAAAGAGTCTACACTCATGATGATACTCAAGTATGTCCAATGCAACCTGTGCAGTCAGCCCCACTACCAACCTTACTGACTGGATAATCTGCACACCACGGCATGAGCTATTCTTGTATAGCTTGCAGTGATAGCGTAGCAGTTGAACCATCCATACAGAAGTGTCCAAGTTCTGCCCAGGCCCGCACCTCTTCTTCTTGACCTTATACCACACTAGGTGGGGTCGGCACAACATGTATTTCATAAATCCATGTTGTTAGAGGTTTTGGCTTATCGCCAGCCTGACATCAATCCTCCTTGGGAATACTCGTTGCGCTGTTGCGCCGGTGACCCAGTGTGCTTACTGATATTATGCACTGGGTCCCAAAATGATATGCTTGTCAATCTTATTGCCAACAACTAAGCAAACCAGGCCCGCACCTCTAAATTTTTAAATTCATGTGCCGATCAGAACTTGATTATCGTTTGCATTAACGGTGAAGAAAAACATTATTAGGAAACTCGGGCTTTATAAAGTTCTCAATGGTGCCTGTCAACCTGCACCAGGCCAGTGTGGTGGACGAAAGCCTAAATCTGCGGAGAGGCCCGTGCCCAGCAGTGGAGCATTATTGGGTTGATTATGTTATCTTAATCAAATAAGACCAGAGGTTTTACTAAAGGAGTTAGTACCCCATGTGGGGATGGGTGAAAATATAAAACTTCCTCACCGCATGCTGGGAATTGACGCGTGTAATAACATTCAACAAAACCCAGCACTCTTGGTGGTAGGATATATACGGTCCACCTGGCTAGCTACAACCCTCACATTAAAGTCCGGCCAAGCAGTTTACTGTGTTCCATCGTGTGTACATGAGAGCCAGAGGCGTATAGGGAAATCCCTCTATATCTCTGTTCCTTGGGTTTGTGTGCTCCGTCTTAGACCCTGTCTGCGCTTAGGGAATGTACCCATACTATGTGACACATTTTTTACAATTTTATAACCCCCACCCCCCCTTGGTGACCACCCGTAGGATATGACCAAGTGTGGTATTTTGTAGACCCCCTGCCCCCCCTGAACGGGTCACGTAGTATGGGTACGTTCCCTTACTGTCATGTGAGACTACGAATAAAAGCCAACAAGTCAAAACCAAAAAAGAAAAAATAAAGTGTGTAATAAAAGTCTCACCAACAAATGCTGCTTTCTGCTCCATACCCAGTGATAACACCATGTCATGTTTTTTGGTGTGTACGTTTAAGTGATCCTCATTTGTGAACGTCATGCCACAGTCGGGCATCGTACAAGCAAAAGGCTTCGCCGGTTCCACCATTATGACTATATTTTCGTTTAAATACAGATTATATTGCAGGCTGTTTCCGCTTCACATTTCAAACTACAATACTTGTTTTCATGAGTTTGCAGTGTTGGCTTGTCGAGTTTTAGTAAACATGTTTTGTTGATTTTTTATTTGTTTCAATTGTTAATTATTATTTATTTAAATCACCAATTTACATTCACGCCCGTAACAGTTGACACTAATGACACTTGACAGTTTCAGCCAGGAAAAAAAACATTAAAAAAACAAAACATAACTGTTAACGTTCCAGTATCCAAATATGCAATGACATAAGTGAAACAGAAATGCAATTCTATGCGCAGATTTAGTTTGAAAGAGATAGCATGTATATATTTTATATATACATAAGTTGCAGCGGAAGAACCATTTGTCTTTGACAGGTTGCTATAATATGCTATCCAATGTTACGTTATGTTTATATGATGACATTTTATTCTAATAAAAAGGGTTCTGTATGTTTTAAAATGAATGAAATCAAAATATTTATAAAACATTTTAATAATGATGTTTCAACAAAATACAGCGGTTAACAAATTGATACTGTGTAACAAAAAACAGAACAACGGTTAAAAATAAAGTGATGCAAAATCAGTTATACTACACACTAACAAAAGTGTTACACAAAGTTTAAATAAAATTAAAAATGATAGTCAAATAGTGCAAATAGTACAAAAGTAACATACCTACATAGTAATATTTACGACATTATATTGAGAGTTAATTTTGGATTTGTAAGGCTTTTTAGATTATTATTAGTGAAGTAAGAAGTGTATCTTTCTGGGGAATAGCCGCGCATTTTGATTTGGTGAGGTTGGTAATAGCCGGTTTCTCGTCCAAGTGTCCTATCGAAGAGGGGGTAGACGGTAGATCTCTTCTTTCTCGGCGATTCTTGCATTTGCTGGTTGGGGTATGGATCTACGTAGCGCCGTCCGTTAATATCGTTGCCATCCGCTGTCGGGAATATTGTTGGCTAAATTAATAAAATATTGACGTTTAACTACTCGCAATTGTACAACTTACTACTAATATAAATAAAACTTAGGATATAGAAAGGAAATACTTTATTTTATTACATTATAAGATTAGACCAAAAATTAAGGTATCAATTAATATGGTACAAATAGCACAGAGAAAACTATTGAACGGATGCTAATAGTCAAAGAACTTAATTCTTTGCATTGGAAATTTTAAGTAATAAAATTGAACAAAAGGAACATATTAATTAGCACAATCTAATAATATGTAAGGCTTTAATCTAATAATATATTACATATAATTATTATTATTATATATTATATAAGTACTATGAGATACTACAAAAAGCATATTTGACATTGCTCTTGTAAAGGAATAAACAAAATGACTTCTAAAGTTGAAGGTACCAGAATGAAGGATAAACTAACTTAAATTTCGTATTAATACTAACCAAATAAACCAGGACAATAATTTTAAATTAATTGTGAAATAATATTTTAAGTAATGTATTATACTTTATGCTAGGGTGCCGCCCTAATCAAGAGCTAATAACAACTTCTCCTTGCCTGCTCCTCTACTGTTGAAGATGCCTGGTGCAGGTTGACCCTGAGGCTCACCTCCGACAGGGTTCTGCTGCATACCGCTCATCCCCACTACCGCTGGGTTAGGCTCATTTTGTTGGCCCTTCCACGGCCTGTAGATTCACAATAAAATTTATCAAGTTGAAGTTATTGTTGTGTAACTTATCAAGAAAGTGACTAAAAGGTCGATGTTTTGACTTAGCTTTCTTTCAAATATACAATCTTCAACTTGAAGTAATCACCGAGTCATGGCACTAAAGTGATTAACTCGTTGCTTTGAGATGAATCGGCGATAGCTTGAGTTTCTGTATGTTTCTTATTAAATAAGAATTTAATGCAATCTTACTTGTCAGGGAATAGTTCGCCAGGCTGACCTCTTGTTTGAACTATCCTCTCACCATTGACTTCAACGACGCACCTCAGACGAGCGCAGCAAGTTGGAAACTCTAAATTCATTAACGCAAGTTAAATATTACATCAATCAAAGAATATTAAAAACCTATTGGCATGATCTGGAATTGGTCTCTGAGGTTGAGTCGAAGATTTTAGATTATTAAGCTATTTCAGTGGAAATGTGATCTGTTTTCTATCTATTGCTGAAAAGAGTTTTTTATTTGATAAATGATTGCACGGAACGATGTGTTAAACTATCTATCTAGCAGAAAAGGGATTCTGGATTGTTGATTTAGCACATTATTGTAATAAGTAAAACATATTTTAAATACATACCCACATTTTCATCTTCAATGTATTCGTGACATTCCAGTGCATTTTCAGGTATTTTCGGTTTTCTACATCTGAAGGGTCAATTTACAGGTGAGTGTTCAGATGTATTACAGTTTTAGATCAGTGATGTAAGCGCCCTATAGCCACATTATTGCTTATATTGCTGACAACAACTACATTGATATACACCGCAGCTAATAAGAGGTTTTTATTCTACCATGGGTTACGATAGGCGGGGGATATCTAGCTGTTATAGATATTTATCTGGTTGAGATTTTCTAGTCTAAGCTGCATCCCAAAAGGACATATTTTCTTAACATAAGCGACAACGCTTACTAAGCAAGGTCATTGGTGTATTCAAGGTAGGGCAGATGGGGAGCTTGCACCACCCTGGTACAGGAAAAAATAGGTAAATGGTCTAGAATCAGTCAACTGGCCACCCATGTCCACACAACAATTACCCAAGTAGACAGACTAATGCCCGACTCCATCTATACTTATTTGGACCTCAAAAATAAGGTAATAGGGTGAGCATAGTTTGTTTTGTGTGCTTCCCTCTCTAAGCCTCTAGGGTGGGATATGAAATGAATATTTACCCAACGGCAGCGATGAAGTACTTCCCGTCTCGAATCTCGCATCGATATCGATGACACGTATAATGGTCGGACCATTCTTGCCACGGCTGATAGCCTTTTCTTGAGTATTTGTCCACGCAGGCTTGATCTGGAATGTTCAGCCGTTACAATGAGCACGTGTATAAACAGAAATACTACTTGTGATTTCTGAATGGTGGTTCTTAAAGGTTTTGTCAAAATAATAGCTATCAACCTTATATCAACTAGTAAACGTACGCGCTAAGTCACGAGGAAACCACACTGTTGATGATCGCATTGTTGTTCTTTTCGCAAAGAAGGAACGCTTGTACCATCCTTTTAATGATCCATTAAGTAACCTTTTACGACAACCTCTAAAAACAGACCTTTTCTTTACCAAAAACCACTTAGTGATGCGTCTGGATGCCTACACTGAATATAAATGATAACCAAGTAAGTTACCCAGATTGTCATGGTGTAGATTTTTATGCTAGCACCACAGTTACAGTGCAAAGACCCATGATCAGGTGTTGTGAATACGAATATGGATGATTTTCACGTCCATTTTCTGACTGGGGGTTTTTGTTCTATGACAAAGGGTTCACACGTAGTTCACGAGGCGTGAACACGACCATTATATTACATCCACAGTGCCTGGATTCAGTGCAATAAAGACTGACAGATCCTTTGATGTATCTCGCGCGAAGCTTCATTTATTGAACATATTTATTCTACACGGCATGAATTCACGCTTGATAAGGATACGAGAATCAATGCAAACTATTCTGATACAAGCTAGCTAGCGTTGGCTAGCGTTGGGTAATGTTTGGGTTACCCACAGTTATGCAATACCAAGAAGTTATAACACAGTTGTTACGTTCACAAAAAACGAACATAATGGCTGTATTTCCTTGTTTTGCCATTTGCCTTACTAGAAATTATGATTTACAATTTTCAAGAAAAGTTTCATAAGGTACTTAAACCAACACTTCCATTCTATAAATTCAATGTTCTGGTTTGTTGCATTAGTAAAATAAAACTATTAAAATAAATACAAATCATCGTCATATAATAAAATTAACATTTTTGGAAGTTGGTTAGCTTAGCAGCCACACTGTAACAAAGAATTAAAATCTATATAAAAATGTATCTATAGATGGCTATTATTCGATGCTATTCAGTATTTTTAGGGTGGTTATGTTAGATATTTTTTTATTTCTCATTTTAAGTGGACTCAACAATAATGCAGCTAGGTATCTATACGCAAAATGATTCGATTGTGATCTTCAGTTCCATACTAATACAAATTACAATAACTCAATTACGATATGTGTGCTATTCGTCGTTGAGGAGTTTAATTCTTTATCTTACAAAATATCTAAGTATATGAAAAAGACACGTTAATCGGCCCATAAATGTAGGAGAAATAGTCAGTGTACATACATTTAAAAAAAAACGCGCCGAATAGGGAACCTCTTCCTTTTTTGAAGTCGATTAAAAATACAACAACACCATCCTATAAATTCACTCTCATCGTAAGTGACACTACGAAAATCCACTGAGAACCCAGTTTCCCACACTAGGCAAATTAAACGGACCAATGGATAAACAGTCGCAGAAGAAAGCACTCCTATTAGAATATTTAATAATAATCTGATTAAAAAATAAAAACCAACTTACAGCTCACGTCCTCAGCAAAAAGAGCGGGAAATATAAGATATAATAAGAAAATGAGTAATCCCACCCGCATTTTCACCGTGTTGACTTCACCTGCCAAATAACACATTTTTGGTCACCTTTCGCGCTCAAACTCTAATTAGGAACTAAGAAAGGTTTAAGCAACACGGCCTAGAAATACATTCTGCGACTAAAATATTTATAAAACAATCACCAAGACGACACCGTATAGAAAGGTAAAAAAAGTAAAATATTATCCTTGCGAGTTTCCGCGAAAAATTTCAACAAACATAATAAGACATGGGGACACGTTAATGCTTTGCATAATCATTTCCACAATACAGACTTCATAACATGACGACCCATTAAAAATATATCCCCATAACTTCCGTGTTAGTGTAACTAGCGTTTTTTCCCATGTTGGGACGAGTGTCCATCCACAACACAACAGTTGCAAATTTTGATTTGATGAAGGCTTCGGCTTTAGTTTCAATAAAACCCAGCATACATGGTGACAGGATCTTCGATCCGGATGGCTAGCTACCACCCTCACATTAAACTGTTCCGTTGTGTGTAGGTACGTGAGAGCCAGAGGAGTGTAGGAGAGTTCCTCTATATCTTTGCTATTTGGACTGGTGCTCAATCTTAGACCATGTCTACGCCTAACACCAGGTGCGACTAGGTTTTAACGTGACCAAGTTACATAATAAAAATAAAACCAATTGTTTTGCCTTGAGTTAAATATTTAACGAAACAAACTGAACACCACATAATAGTTATCTAATCAGGATTCATATTTAGAAAAAGCATTTGCATCAACGCGTATCGTTAATTTTAGTTTACTACAAATGAAAACCATATTTAATACATTAATACGACTAAAACGTTCATTAAAAGATTTAAGCACTACCCATTACACATTACTTTGTAAGAAGGGTGCAATGAAAATAGTGTTTGCTTTATTAAAAAACTTACCCATTTAAAAATTGTGCAAGGGCAACTCTTCGAACTAACCACGGAACAATGGTATCAGCATGTTTGTCGATAAATGAAGGAAACAAAGATTACGGTAAATTTCGCGTCCAAGTTCATTGTTTTCAGTTGCATAAGTTACATTCTAAGAACTTGACCATTGTCTTTTTCAATTTATCGTTGTGTGATTAATGAAGTTTATAATTATGTGAGCATTATTTCTGTTTATAATTTGTTAACAAAATATAATTATGGTCGTAAGCGATCAATTTAATTATTATGAAGGTGAAAAGTAATTTTAAAAGAGTAAAAATAACCTGTACCAATTTAAGATTTCACAATCAGCCCATTACTGTCCCACTGTTGGGCATGGGCAATTTAAGATTAAAAGTATCGAATAATAATTATACCTATCCGCTGTGGTTATGTTGACTAATGGGCGGTTCCTATGGGAAAAACGAATCATTTTACTTAAATAGTGCTCTTTCTTTGCCAAATATGGGCGTGTAAATAAACTTGTAAGCTAATCTTACCTGTGATAGCTACTAATGAATGAAGTCTTTGCTTCATTATTAATAAAGATACGTGTCTTAATTTAATAATAATAATTTATCGATAACTGGGAGATAGACTCAGCAGTCACTGATAGTCTTTACGGCCAGTGGCCAAGAGCCTCGATCAATATCTGATGAGGCTTTCGTTGGGCGGCTGGGTCAAGGGCCTGATACAGGAAGCGGTACTTCTGGACGCGGCACGTATTGTTAGGAAGTTTGTCTCTCTGAGGCCGTGTCAGCGGTAGCCTGTTCCCGAAGCCGATGGGCTACATTTTTTAAAAATAATAACTTATATAAACATGTAATCATTTATGTATAAGAATGAATAAAAGAGATAAATAACAACAAATATTTATTTCAAGAAAGGTGCTGTAGTACAATACAATAAACTATTATTTACAAACGAACACTTAAGTAGACTACACCAAATGGTTGAGGTACTGTTCTCTTAGATAGCCTATTGAATAGCCTGTAATAAAGACAGTTGGTGCTGTATCCCTCTGGGATGAAAACAGATGATTCTGTTTCGTCATACGTTTTAACTAATAGGAAGGAGCGAACAGCTGTTTTATACTCATAAGAGGGTATTGTATAGGAAAGACCAAGACAGAAGACTTTTTTTAGTAAAGGAATGGTGGATCGCTTTTTGAGAACTGATTTTATCTTTACGACGTTTAGTGAGGTCAACATAAGAGCTATTGTGGTTACAGCAGATTTACAAGCAAAATAAAAAGCTGTCTTACATTAAGAATGTTCCAGTTTTTATAAAGCTGTATAGTGGAAAATAAAACCGGGCAAAAAGTTGCAACCTTTAGTATGGCTCTGTGTGCAATTTCTAATGGGAGCATTACAGTTTTAGAGGCCTCAGCCAGATATGCAGTATGATAATTAATCGACTGACAAAGAGCACATTAGACATTGCGTGTAATAAATTGGTTCTTTCTCGAAGCGTCTTAAATATGTAAATTAACTTGCGCACTCTGCCCGTCAGAGCTTCCATATGAGCTTTGAAGTTTCATGTTTTATCTAGAATTATTCCTAAGTACCTAGTGCTATCCACGGAGTTTAATTGTGCGAGTGAAATTTTTTTTGAGTTTGAGAGAGGCACGAGTGTCTAGGAGGATTATAGGATTATTGGATTGGAAAATTGAGCTAATGGAAAATATGATGAATTTTGATTTTTTTGTGTTAAGTGTATGGGAGAGAAGCCAGTCAAGCGTGAAGGTTAAACCGCTTTGTGCTTTATTTTGAAGTTTCGACGAAGGGTTTGCGAAGAAGGTTATTACAGTAACGTCTGCGTATGTGAGAATGTTGGAATTAAGGATACTGAGGTTGCAGAGGTCGTTTATGAATACAAGAAAAAGTGTAGGTCCGAGAATGCTCCCTTGCGGTACTCCATATTGTAAAGAACACTTGTTACTGATGTGGTTTCTTATTTTGACCATTCGTGTTCAAGCTGTAAGATAACTCTGGAAAATCTGGAGTTGTTCGCCTCTGACACCTATATTTTCGAGTTTTTGTAGAATCGTTTTAATAGAAACGGTGTCATACGCTTTTGCGAGATCCAGGAATACTGTGAGCACCTTTTTGCTGTTATTGAGATTGGTGACAATTTGTTCTGCCTAGCCTTTTCCCAACTATGTTGGGAACAGCTTCCAGTCTAACCAGATGCGGCTGAATAACAATATTTTACACGGACTGACTGCAATAACAGTAAAGGTTGTTAATTCATGAACAGCATCAGAGTTGGATTTATTCCTGCGAAAACCAAATCGTTGTGCCGAGATGAAATTCAACTAACTTGACTTAACTTACTTTTTTAATGAGATTAATTGTAACCATTAAAAATGTTCAATTCTACGCAATAAAATCCATAAGTTTTTTAATTATACATACTGAACCCTATTTTCGATATTACCAGTTTCTTTATTTAAACTTGAACGCGCCCATAACATAAACAAGGAATTTGAAGGGATGCTTGCGTAAAACGAAACGTCAACTGTCAAGTCAAAAGCTATGCTATTTCCGATGTCACTAGTGCGATATAAAATTATTTTTTTATAATATTCCGAAATATTTTTTACTGTAAAATAATACATAATTGTAAAGTTGAAGAAGTTACAAATGAGGTGAGTAAATCATTTTGTACGATTTCGCTTGAAAAATAACAGACTTTTTCAATCAAAAATTGAGGTGTCTATTTTCCGATATTTTGATTTAATTCTCATTGAATTCGTGTGAATTTTTTGCTTGTTTTCTTCGTTTATGTAAATAATACGACGGACAATTTGTAGGTCGAAGGAGGTGATTGTTAAACAGGTTTTATTAAAATCCATTGTAGTATGCAAGCTACCCACATTTCGTATTTATTAATAATTTATCTTGAGGAAAAGTAATTTGAAAATTTTATTTACGTTTTAATATTATTAAAGTATTTATATTTGCTTTATAGTTCTAATAAGTATTTAATCAAATTATGTTATGGTAACATGCAGTAATTGATATAAGAAAATCGGAAAATTTTGCGAAAATACACTTTCTAATTTTTTTGTTTTTAATGAATTACTAATATATAATTATTTACTTAGTTTAAGCTATCTTTTTGTGTCTATAATTATGTTTTTCTTAGTTCATCTCAGCACACAGTGATATGAAATACTAAGTATATAGGCTCTCTTTTTCAACTAGCCTATTCCCAATTATGTTGAGGTCAGCTTCCAGTCTAACCAGATGCGGCTAGGGTTGCCACCCGTGCTTTATAATAAAGTATTGTACGTTATTTCAGGTAATTGTACTCTATACTTTATGAGAACAATAAAGTATATGAAAATACTTTATTTCGCATGATTTGATTTCTTTAGGATTCTGAAAAGTTTAGTTGTATGTATTTTTTCGTTGAACGAAATTTATCGATTGGTGCTGAATCGATTTCGCCACTCGACAGCGCCACATCACTACTACAGATGCGGCTAGGGTTGCCACCCGTGCTTTATAATAAAGTATTGTACGTTATTTCAGGTAATTGTACTCTATACTTTATGAGAACAATAAAGTATATGAAAATACTTCATTTCGCATGATTTGATTTCTTTGGGATTGTGAAAAGTTTAGTTGTATGTATTTTTTCGTTGAACGAAATTTATCGATTGGTGCTGAATCAATTTCGCCACTCGCCAGCGCCACATCACTACTAATATGATCAAACTGCAAAAAGCAATAAAAAATATGTTTTTAAACATAATAATAAAGAAAAATAAATTGTACTTTATTTAGATACTATGTACTTTTTTTTTCTTATCTATAATAGCTAATGTACTATAACAGCAAAAAAAAAGGTGGCAACCCTAGATGCGGCTGAGTACCAGTATTTTACACAGAGTGACTGCTATTAGACCTCCACAACCCATTTACTGGGCAATGCCAATATCCTAAAGTTAGGCCATTTTTCAAGCATTTGGGCTTCTGACTACCTGTAACAACAGTCATATGTTGTATACACAACACCTGGGACCGCCGGTTTAACACACACAGGGGTTTCTATATGTAACAAGCGGTCACACATCCACAGACTGACCACGGCAAGAGTAGCTTGTCCTCGCAAATCATATCGTCACCGGAAAGCCAATACTACTTATGCGCCATTTTGGCCAAGATGAGTTATACATATTGTTGGGTTGGATTTTTAAAATCCTATCCAACGATATATATAACTCATTTTGGCCAAAAATGGCGCTTAAGTAGTATTGGCTTTCCGGTGACGATATGGGCTCCTCTCACTAACTACTATATATACTCTTTCTATATATACTCTTTCTCTCTCTCTTACTACTATAAGTAGTTATTCAACCCAATCAGTACTAGAAAATTTTTAAATCCTGTAACTGCAACTATAGGAAAATAAAATAGTGTTTGTGTCTAACTACTGCTGTAAATCTTTAGGCCTCTTTCTTTATGGTGACTTTTTTAGATCCGGCGAAATCACCAGACTTATGTAAGAACAACGATTGTATATTAGTTTATATACAGGGTGTGAACGAAATCATGTAATTCCTTCAAACCTCGTGATGTACTGCTGACATAGATTAACACTGCATGGGGTATTTCTGGATACAATAAATAAAATTTACAAGAAGTAAACATGTGTTCTTAACGTGAGGCATTTTAGTGCCCCCGTGTTAAATGACCGCGCGGCGACCGATAGCCGCGCAATTCGCTCGGGGTGCTAAAATGCCTCACGTCAAGAACATCATGTTTATTTCTTGTATTTTTAATCTATTCTTGAATCTATGTCAGCAGTACTTCAAGAGGTTTGAAGGAATTATATGATTTCATTTACACCCTGTATACCTTTGACTACACAACGTATCCACGTAAGATAAGATTTTTGCCAGATGTGGATCCGTTGTGTGGGCAAACATACATACAAACTGGTACAACATCGTTGTTCTTACATTGTGATAGTTATTACTAATTTCTAGGTGGCTCACTGCAACAGTTGGTTGGGTAGCTATAACGTAACGCCTATATTCCCCGAAGGGTTGGGCAGAGGTGTATAGTAACACCCTCGTTTCGCCATTAAGTTCGTAATAGGGGGCGAGCCTATTGCCATCATCCGGGCACATGTCCAAACTCTGGGCTGCCACTGAGGAATTCTACACAGAAAAACCCAATAACACTTTGTCCGACCTGGGGTCAAAACCAAGACCTCACGATCAGCAGTCGCACTTGTAACCAGTAGACTAAAAGCAAAAAGTATTTATTTTTTGGTAGTTAAATTATATGTTAAGTCATTTTATCCCAAGTAACTGGATGACCGAGCCTTGCTCGGTTTTTTTTTTTGGTAAATCGTGTTTTATGGAAAGAAAAAAAGGGGAAATAGAAAAAGAAGGAACTTGAAAACAAAAAGGGAACAAATAATCGTCTGGATTCGAACCGAGATTTTCTGGTTTCGGGACCCCCCTATTTCCCACCTGAGTTATTACAACCTTGAAGATGGTGGCGAAATTTGCATTCTGAATTTATTTTCCGCCCACGCGGACGCACACGGATACTTAAAATTAAAAATATAATGTTTTTTTAAAAATTAACACTTAAATTTAAACATAGTATATTAAACAACACGGTAACCCAAACACACAAAAAAATAAAATAATCTATGGTTACTATTATTTAGTCTTCATTCATATTCTAATGATATTGTAGCAGTTTTTCATTGCCTGAAAACACGGATAAAACGACGTTTTCTAAAAATGAAACCTAGCTAGATCGATTTATCGCCCCCGAAACCCCCTGCATACTAAATTTTATGAAAATCGTTGGAGCCGTTTCCGAGATTCAGATTATATATATACAAGAATTGCTTGTTTAAAGGTCTATGATACAGTGGTGGCCATGTAATGCTATCGTTTTCTGAAATTCAGGCTTTCATCGTTGGCCCTGCAGAGTAATTTGCAGTGATAGATCGTATCACAAACTTTAGTATTGGAACATTCTAAATGAACAGCAACATTTTTTATTTAAAGAATAGTTACATTTTACAGATTCTTATGTGTTTATGCTTATCAATGAATCACAAGCTTCCTTTTTTTTGAGTAAATTAATTCGTTAAAATAACTTTTGATAACATGGATATGATTAATAATGACGCAGAAATAAGCATTCGCCAATATTCAAGAAATAAATTATTTTCAATTTTGAATTTCTAACAATATCGTTGTCGTTTCTATTATTTGTCCAGCTCTCAGTTCGTTTCAAATGCCGCCCTGTTTACAAAGTGATTGTTAGTGTTATTAGGAGTTTGTTGTTTCCCTCAATTTGTTCTCATGTATAAACACTATTGATGGGCCTACATAATGACGTAGTTAAAAGTCATAAATGTTAGACTGATAACAAATTATACCGAGTTTTTATCATAACAATGTGTGCAGTAATGGTCGTTCCTAATTATATGGCCACCACTGTATATGTATACAATATAAATATAAACTAGTAGTAATTAATTGTTTTTAACACATAATGAACGTGTATAATATTCGAAATTTTTCAACATTATTTTAACAAATCATTCTTCTCCTGGGTTTTTAACGTTATGGTATTGTCAGATTGTTTTTATTCTTGTCTTATTGCTTGACGGCAGCGGTATAGTTTGAGTTTTCATTATCATAATTATAGTATTAAACATCTGCATTCTTAACTTTGGGATGATGCTAATGACGTTCTCAATTTTTAACCGACTTCCAAAAAGGAGGAGGTTACTATGTTCGTCTGTATGTATTTTTTTTTTTTGTGTATGTTCATCCATATTTTCGCCAATTGTGAACCGATTTTGATGATTCTTTTTTTAATGGATGGGGTATACTTCGAAGTTGGTCCCATTTAAATTTGGTGAAGATCTGATGAAGAACTTCGGAGATAGACAATGGAACTCCTCAATGACGAACAGTACGCATATTGTGATGATGTGATTATGATACGAGCAGCGTCTTTAGTAGGTCCAACCAAGTTTTAATTAAGGCCACTAAAAAGAAAAAAATAATTTTTTTTTACAAAAAATTTAAACCGACTTCAAAAAGAATAAAATAATTACCACATAAAATTAACAGTTTCAGAAGTCGGTGCCTTCAATTTGGTTCAGCGTGGATCAGCACCGACTTCTGAAACTGTTAATTTTATATGGTAATTATTTTATTCTTTTTGAAGTCGGTTTAAATTTTTTGTTAATATTTTTCGAAGAATGCCCCTAAAATGTTTAAACTCTAATAAATCAGGCCCTGTTTGTATTGGAAATTATTTATATGAAAAATTTACTTATACATAGAGAATGTTTTAAACCTTGGTGTATATGAGGCATGAGCCTGAAGGATGATTTCCACCAAACAGCTCGCATCGCATCAGATCGGAAAGGATACGAACGGATGCGGCGACAGCCGATCGCGTCCGGCAGGATGTCGACGCATACGATCGGCTCCGTACAGTCGCTTGCGAACGTATCCGTGTCTGCGGCTAGTCAAATAGTTTCATTCCTACCGTGTTGACAGCCGAAAGGATCCGATCGGATACGACGACATGCGAACGGAGTTGATCGGGCGTCGCAACATACTTTCGGCTACGATCGCGTGTCGCGGAAGACGCCCGCGGTCAAGCTGCTGTGCGCGGCTTGGTTATATAGACTTTAAGTGTTTGGCCAGACTGGCAGCGCGTTGCGGGGAGCGGCGCGGGTGCGGGAACGCGCGCGATTTACCTGTCCGCAGTGGAGCGTGGCTTCTTTCTGAGCGTTGTCGTGTCCAGTGTTTGTCAAACTATAATATGGATGAAGAAGACTTATTTTTACTGCAAAATTCTTACTAAAAAACGATGTTTCGACATCCACAGTGCAGATCGTGCTTGAATAGCACTTATTAATTCTTCAACATTTAATTTTGAAGACGCCATCACAACAACGCGCGTGGTCAGCTGGAACTAGTTTGAGATCCCCCGCTCCCGCGCGGGTTGTCGCTTGCCGCCCGCGCTCTCACTGCGGCCACTTGTATGAACGAGCTATGGCGTGAGCTACCCGCGCCAAGTAGCCCGCGCCGCTTCCCGCGCCCGCGTGCCCACTATGGACACTCAAATGAAGTTCTTCTGTTTGAACTCGCCGCACCGCGCCCGCCCCGCGCCCGCGTTTGCAGTCTGGCCAAAGGCTAACGCCCGGACTCCACCAAAGCGGAGAGGAGATGTTTTTTTAACAACCAATAGAATTTCGTTATTCACAGGTCTCGATGTTTTTCATAACGAATAACGAAATTCTATTGGTTATTTAAAAAACGTCTCCTCTCCGCTTGACTCTTCTCCGCTTTGGTGCAGTCATGGCCTAAATACTGTGTACACGATTTAATATCGTTTAAAGATTGTAAATTCCGCTCCGATCTGATGCAATGCGAGCTGTTTGGTGGAAATCATCCTTTAACCATTTGCAGTTAACAGTTAGTCGTGTTAACAGTTTCGGTGTTGGTTCATTCGAGATAGTATTAATTAGTGAACATAGGCACGACTGGCTGTACATAATGGTGTGCTGGTACATACGCTTATGTATGGAAGTGAATGTTGGTCGTGGCAGAAGAGGCATGAAAGTAGAATAAATGCCGTGGAAATGCGTTCCTAGCGAAGTATGTGCGGTGTAACTTTGAATGATAGATTGAGAAATGAAGAGATTAGACAAAGTTGCGGTTTAAAAGATGATGTAATGATGTAGTGACAAAAATTGAAAGGAGTATGCTTATGTGGTTTGGTCATGTTGAGAGAATGAGTGAACGGCGATTAACAAAAGGAATTTATAAGGCGGATGTCAATGGAAACGCCGGTAGAGGACGTCCTAGAAGGACATACATCGATGTTATTGGTGATGTTCTTCACAAAGGTCAGGTGCGTAGTACTCTCAACCGGCGTGCGTGTATGACAAGATGTATGAATGTGGATGAAGCGAAAGGGGTATGTAAGGGTCGTAGCATGTGGCGTTCTATTGTTTCTGCCTACCCCCATGGGAAAAAGGCGTGAGTTTATGTGTGTATGTATGTATGTATGTAGTGAACATACTCATAGGACTGCCATGTTAGTCTAATGGTCGTAGGCGTGACTGCTGAGCAAAGAGTCCTGGTTTAGATCCCCAGGTTGGACAAAGTGATATTGGGTTTTTCCATTAGGAATTTCTCAGTAGCACCCCGGAGTCTCGATTTGTGCCTGGTTAATGGCAATAGGCTCGTCCCCTATTACATGGGACGTAAACATAACTAGCGAAACGAGGGGGTACCTACTAAAAAAAAATTACTCCTCTGCCGAACCCTTCGGGTAACGATCGGCGTGATGTTTATGCTTACATACTCACGACGACAGGAAATCCTAGCATATTGCATACAAAAATTGTTTGTAAATAACGAGAACAGCTGGTTGTCATTTTTGCAGTACAACGGTGTCGAGAGCATGGCTATCCAACCTGCCTCGTTGGTCTAGTGAGGCCCTGGGTTCGATCCCCAGGTCGGGCAGTGTGTTATTAGGTTTTTCCGTGTGGGATTCCTCAGTAGCAGCCTGGAGTTTGAATTTGTGCCCGTTTGATGGCAATAGGCTCGCCCCCTATTACATGGGACTTAAACATAACGCGAAATGAGGGTGTTACTAATACACCTCTGCCCAACCCTTCGGGGAATACAGGCGTGATGTTATGTTATGTTTAGTAACTACTTTTTAAAATATCTTTACCATATTTGTTTATAACTTGTATCAAAACTTGTTTTTCGATGTAAAAGGGGGTCATATTGTAACATAGCACACTTCTTTGTGATGTGCAATAACTACAATTGCCCACGTATAACATCCATTGTCCGTTCACGGAGTGGCATCGTGTGAGGCGTGGGCGATACCTTCGGCGCAGTGGTGGTCCGAGGGGGGATCGTAGGGGTCATGACCCCCCCACAAATCGTACTTGTCTAATTGACAAATCTTCTAAAAATAGATAATTAACAAAAAAAAAATTTGAGCAGTACATTCTTATATGTTCAACTTATTTTATTGTTAACTAGCGACCCGCCCCGGCTTCGCACGGGTGCAATGTAGATACTAATGTGGGGCATATAAACCTTCCTCTTGAATCACTCTATTTATTGCTGAAAACTGCATTAAAATCCGTTGCGTAGTTTAAAAGATCTAAGCGTACAGACAGCCGGAGCGATTTTGTTTTATACTCTGTAAGGAAGATGTGACCCCCCCCCCCCCTAAGTCTTTGGGTGCGTCCGCGCCTGCTTCGGTGGGACCCGCGCAATTACAAACATGGCGATAATTATGTGGTCTTTTTAACGAAGATCCGGGGCGTTGCGCGTGCTGAATTATACACCCTGTAACTTTCCCTGCGACGACGCGTACGCAGCGGCGAGCAATGGTGACACGTTTGGTGCAGTGGCTGAGCGATTGGCTTCTACGCTACGAGTCGAGGGTTCGATTCCCGCACGGAACAAATATATGTATGGCCTACAGATATTTGCTTCGGGTCTGGGCGTTTGTGCGTGTGAAAATTTGTGTCTGTAAACGCACCCACGTTACAGGAGAAATTCTAGTGTGGGGCAACGTTTTATTTGAAAAAAGAAAAGAGAGAAAGAAAGAAGAAAGATGCTACATATAAACAGAACGCTTCTGAACGAACGTTCTTCATGGTCATAGGTACTATGGCCATACGGTGGAATTAACACCACGACCCAGTCCCATTAGGGGTCGCCCTGAGTGCTGTTGTTGCTAGTAGTCATGATGTTAGCAGTAGTACTTAGCTTAGGTTAAGTATTTTACTCTCGTCCCCATTGGTTGGAGACCCTTCAGGTCTCGCCAATAACTGCCCGGTTACGTAGAAACGGTTCGCAAGACCATCTACAAGCAGTCGAATAGAAAAAGAAAAGAAAAAAAGTTGTTTTATATGAATCATATGAATCTAACACCATCTATGATGTAATATCCTAATGGTAATGCAAATAATGTATGTATTTAGGATATTGAATTATTGATACATAATAATATGTATATTTTAGATTGTGTCTACTAAATCAACTTTAAATATAGATGCTTATGTCATACATACATACATAAACTCACGCCTTTTTCCCATAGGGGTAGGCAGAAACTATAGAACGCCACATGCTACGACTCTTACATACCCCTTTCGCTTCATCCACATTCATACATCTTGTCATACACGCACGCCGGTTGAGAGTACTACGCACCTGACCTTTGTGAAGTACTTCAACAATAACATCGATGCTTATGTCATCTATACTAATAATATAAAGCTGAAGAGTTTGTTTGTTTGAACACGCTAATCTCAGGAACTACTGTTTGGAATTGAAAAATATTTTTGTGTTGGATAGTCCCTTTATCGAGGAAGGTTATAGGCTATATAACATCACGCTACGACCAATAGGAGCGGAGCATAAATGGAAAATGTTGCAAAAACGGGAAAAATGTCCACCCGTGCGAAGCCGGCACGGGCCGCTAGTCTCTTATATGAGTAATAAATAATAAAACGTGCACGAAATAACCTGCGGGAACGAGACAGTTGTAGGTTATAAAATAAATTAGTTATTTAAAAAAAAAAAGATAGTTAATTATGTATCGTATAATGGGGTGAATAGGGATGCAGGGGTGAATCGGTACGAAACTTTAAAAGGGATTTTAACATTGAAATAATATAGTTTGTTGCTAAAAAGGACTCTAATGCGTTTACTGTATTATAATTAACGATTAAGTGTCCTTGTTGGAAACAAACTATATCGTCAGTGGAAAGGTAAAAAGTATACCTACTTTACAGTAGAGGGATTCAAAGTAAGTATTTATTTAAGTACCCGGTGGCGGTCGAGTGGCTAGACATAGTTAACGTTAACTTATCTATTTAATATGTATACATTGTATACTCTAAGGAAAATAACTATGGTTATTTTCTTAAAAAAATACTTTGAATCGCTCTTCTATAAAGTAGGTATATTGGCGCTTTAGTCTTTTTACCTTTCCACTGACGATATTATTTCAACGTTAATATCCATTTTAAAATTTCGTTCCGATTCACCCCTGCATCCCTATTCACCCCTGTATCCCTATTCACCCCGTTACATGGTATGCATGTCTGTTAATTTTAAAAGTATACCGTTATATGCCAAAAGTTTGCCATTAAAGGTATTCATACCTAAAATTAAAAATTTCGGCTTCTTCTTTTTCGTGTGGTTAGTGACTAACCTGGTGTCAGAGTTTATGCCGACCATGGGCCTCTGACTTGGCTTCACATGCCGTCGAGAAATATCTCTCCGGCATGCCGGTTTCCTCACGATGTTTTCCTTCACCGTTTTTAAGCAAGTGATAATTATACAATACGCACATGAATCCGAAATGTCAGAGGTGCGTGCCTTGGTTTCGGACTCGAGATCTATGACTTGACAGTCCGACGGTTACACCACTAGGCTATCACTGCTGATAATGGAACCGTGGTCCTCGCATTCGGCAGCCGATCTATCCACTAATGAGGCTTACTAAAAATGGTAGAATTTTGTAATTACCCTAGCTACTTACAATGGTAACAGTAGAAAGTTCTCATTGGAAGCAAAAACTATGGGTATCCATAACCATTGTTTTAAAATATTCACTTTCACTCCATATATGGCGACTGCCATGTCGTGCTCATCGGTTAATTGTCGCATAAAATCGTTACGGTTGTGGGTTCGAATCTAGGCAGTCAAAATAGGGACACAAATAAAAAAAAAAACAGTACTACGTCTGATCCGAATTCCAGAAAATACGATTCGAAGAAATATACCATAACATCACGCCTGTATTCCACGAAGGGTTGGGCAGAGGTGTATAGTAACACTCTCATTCCGCCGTTATGTTTAAGTCCCATGTAATTCGGGGGTGGGCCTATTGCCCTCAACCGGGCACAAATCCAAACTCCGGGCTGCTATTGAGGAATTCCACACGGAAAAACCTAAAAACATTGCCCGACCTGGGGATCGAACCCGGGATCTCACGATCAGCAGTCACCTCACGATCAGCAGTCGATTTGAGGAAATTCGGATCGAATAGCACTACAGCTTGTTTGGGTCAAAAAAAAAACAACTCGGCACATCGTTAGTCCACTGTTGGACATAAGCCGCTCCCAAGTTGATCCCCAACAAATTTTTCATTATTTCTTCTAAAACAACTTTTTGTTTCAGTAACTTCAAAACCCTTCGGCTAAATGACGACGAATTGACATCACCATCCTCAGATGAGAAGATGGATACGGGATCAGAGTCCTTCCGGTCCCAGGATACGCCGAACTCGGTCCTATCCTCAGACTTCGAAGGAGACCATCCCGAACCAGTCTTACGACTCCAGAACCCTGAAATACTTCGGCTCTCAGAGCCAGAAAGATTTAACGATAGTCTGATCACCAAGATGTCAAACCTACACCTGGACTCCCCAAAAGATTTGAGACCCAAAAACCTGGGCATTAGTCCACCAAAATTCAGTTCCACCCTAACTCTAACCACGAACCATCCTCTAATGAGTCCAGACGAAAATTATCCGGACCTAATCCCGAAAAAGGTCCACAAAATTGATGATGAAAAGGACCTGAGCTTGTCAAGTATAGAAGACGAGCGTCCGAGCGAGAACAATGGTTTCTACAGTCCTCAGAGAAATACGTCCAAGAATAATTTGTATTTCACTGAAAGTTTTGCCACGGCAGAGAGTCAGGACTTGACTGGTTTGGACCTGACGGTTCCACCAGATGTGGCGAGGGTTGATAGGATTGAGAGGAGGAAGATTGTTCCTAAGCTAAGGGACGGGACGCCACAAAAGTTGGATGGGATTTTGCATTTTATTGAAGAGACGCAGCATAGGCAGAGTACTCCGAAGTCGCAGCCAGTTGATATTAGTATCAACGAGGAGTTCCATTCGGTGAGTGGGAATATGTTAAATTTTTTTTTAAAAACGTTGCCCCTCTAAGGATTTCTCCTGTATCGTAGGTGCGTTTACAAACACAAATCTTCACACGCACAAACATCCAGACCCGGAACAACTATCTGTAGGCCATACAAATATTTGTTCAGTGCGGGAATCGAACCCACTCCCCGTAGCGCAGAAGCCGATCGCTCAGCCACTGCACCAAACATGTCGTCAAAAGAACAATCATAATACCATAATAATGCAAGTAATATTATACAAGATTAGTCGGAAAGGGGGTACTAAGCCGCGGGCCACCTAAAGTATCACTGTTGACTATTTTAAAGCAAGTGTTAAAATTTCAAAATTCGATAATTTTTATTTGCATGCAAAAAGATTTTTATTATTAGATTTTTCAAAAAAATATCATACCTGCTTTAGTTATGAATTCAGAATATTAAGGTTCTAATCCGTGACCCCAAATATGACCTAAATTGCAAACACAGCTGATCATAGCTATGGACAGATAGATTTTAGCATAATTGTTACGAAATCTTTGAAAAGCTATTTCTCTTAAACTATCGAGTTTTGGGGAAAGTTGTAGAACAAAAGTTGTCCATTATTATACTTTAACACCCTTTCGGCGTAGTACCCCCTTTCCGACTAACCTTGTATATTAATATTATTATCATTAGAATTCAATTTAACACATAACATAATATCACTCCTTAAATTCCCCGAAGGGATCAGCAGAGGTGTTTGTAATACACCTTAATATCGCCAGTCCCATGTGAGGGCGAGCCTATTGCCATCAACCGGGCACAAATCCACACTCCAGGCTGCTACTGAGAAATTCCTAATGGAAAAATCCAATAACACTGCCTGACCTGGGGATTGAACTCAGGACCCCGTGCTCAGCAGTCACGCTTGCCACCACTAGACCAGAGAGGCAGTTAAATTACAATTTTTTTTCTGCAATTTCATGAACTGTGTTCTCGGTTTGACGTTGAGTTTTGTGACACCCTGTATATCATATAAAGTAACATACAATAATGATGGTTTTCCTCCCAGGTGGCTGAATGGTGCGAATCTCCTTCCCACCTCCGTTCGATGCCCAACTTCGAACTGCCGATTGAGATGTCCAGCAGTATAGGACTACATAACGTAAGTATGCTTTGGGATTATGATCCTTAATCCCATTGTACAAAGTTCATATTCTATTGCAATTAAAATTGTATTAAAAAAACACTACATTCTAAAATCAACTTAGTTCACATGTTTATAAAGTTTATATTTGTGGAAGTTGAAATTATGTGTCTTGTGGCGGCATCTAATACGTCACGTGCGAACTACGCAGTACGACGATTACCTAGCAGACTACAGCGACAATAAAGACAACTCTCAAGTATGACGTCACAAATCCTGCATCGCGATATCAAGATTTGACACGCAGATAGTATATATATATACAACTTCCCAACATCAACCGTTGGGGGTCTCACCGTTAATTCAGCCCTCATTAAGCTGTCTCCCTCCCAGTCTTTTCGCCAACAACGACCTAGGTCGAGGTCCGAGTCCCAATAGAGTCGCCCATAGTGCTGTTGTTGCTAGTAGTCATGATGTTAGCAGTAGTAGTTAGCTTAGGTTAAGTATTTTACTCTCGTCCCCATAGGTTGGAGACCCTTCAGGTCTCGCCAATAACTGCCCGGTTACGTAGAAACGGGCCGCAAGACCATCTACAAGCAGTCGAATAGAAAAAAAAGCAACCGTTGGGCAGTAGTCCGCCAGGCATTAGACCCGCCCGGTAGGAGAATCCTCCCTTTTCGTTCAAAATCAAAATAAAAAAAAAACAACCCAATACAGGTGCTTATGAAAAGTTGTATTTAGATGCACGGTTCCAATTAGTCGTTTCCTATGGAGAAGAGCCGGCAAGAAACTCCATGGTTACTCTTTTAAAAAAATTATATCTTTAACGATTTCAGTGGATACAGTACTATGATTTAGGATAGTGAGAGAACAATGAAATCCTGACCACAGACCAATGAGTAATGTAGTACAAAAATTAACAAACAAAATAAAAACTATATGAATAACAGTAATTTACAAACTTATAAATGCAGGTCCACAAAGTTCTCACATTTACAAAAGTGAAAAGGAAGCTAAACTATATAAAACAATTGACATAATTAAATGTCATCAAAACTTAGCTAAAAAATCATTGTAAAATAAGATAAAGAACTGAACGTTGGAGGAACACCATACTTCGTTGCTCCACAGTCTTTTTCTTAGATAAATAATTGGTCTTCGCTCCGCTCCAGCTAGATATCGCTCTACCTGAGATGAATAGCTCCTTGAATATTTATAAAAAAATCGGGAACTATTCAAGCCGTTCTTTGAGACCCTGAGGGGTTTCGATGTGTCAAGAACGGCCGCCTATCCAAGGCACGACCTTGAAGCTAGACGCTACTAAAGCTGGGATTATTTACGTTCAATTGATTTTATTATTGTAAGCTCTAAAGCCTTGGATATTCACTAGGACAACATGTTCACCATCATGACGGGTATATTGAACTAGCGGTCCGTCCCGGCTTCGCACGGGTGGACATTTTCCCCGTTTTTGCAACATTTTTTTATTTATGCTCCGCTCCTATTGGTCGTGGCGTGATGGATATCCTATAACCTTCCTCGATAAATGGACTATCCAACACAAAAATATTTTTTCAATTACAACCAGTAGTTCCTGAGATTAGCGCGTTCAAACAAACAAACTCTTCAGCTTTATAATACCTATATTAGTATAGATTACACCGATCTTATTTCTTGTAGTATTGTTTTTACACAGTTCCACTACGCAACCCTCTTTACTTTGGATTATGAGCAGTTTAATAGAAGCGCGGGTTCAAGCGCAACTGCTGATCGTGAGGTCCTGGGATCGATCCCCAGGTCGGGCGTAGTGACTCAATACTCTCAATACTCAATATCTTTATTGCTTTACCATAATGTGTACTTAGGTGGTAACTATATAATTGAGATCATTATGGACCCTGTAGGGCACAGCAAAAGGGTAGGAGAGAGGAAGCCCTGTTTTAGGAGATAATGAACAGTAATATTATTGCTATATTATTTGATTTATTATTATTGCTAATTTATTTCATTATTAGGTCAGGGCTCTTTATTTATTTATATATTTTTATTTTTGGTGAGTCAATTAAACATATATATATATATATGACTAACCTGGTGTCGCATTTTATGCCGCCCATGGGCCTCTGACTTGGCTTCACGTGCTGTCGAGAAATATCTCTCAGGCATGCCGGTTTCCTCACGATGTTTTCCTTCACAGTTTTAGGCAAGTGATAATTATACAAGACGCACATGAATCTGAAAAGTCAGAGGTGCGTGCCTTGGGTTCTAACTCGAGACCTATGTCTCGGCAGTCCGACGGTTCCACCATGAAGCTATCACTGCTGTTAAACTAAACCACCAGACCAAATGGATGACAAAGTCTGAACACCGGTGTTCTTTTATGATTTTTTGTACAAAACTATAAAATGACCTTCAGTTGTTCCTTTCCTAGGATCTGGAATCCCCGGACGTAATATCAGCATCAACGCAAGAGGACCGGTCGGCGTACCAGGCGCTCTTAGACCCTTACACCGGCAGCGTGGCGCTTCGCCATACGCCGGCACCACACAGAAGCCCTGGTACACAGCGGAGGAAGATACAATTGGTATGAGATCATGGTCAAAAATTTGCACGTAATGATATACAGGGTGTAAAAATATCCTTAACGCAGCCGAAATCTATGCATACTGTACATAAAACTAAGTAACATATACCAAAAATAATTGCTGGGAAACAAATTTTATATTTAACCGACTTTCAAAAAAGGATGAGGTTCTCAATTCGATTGTTTTTTTTTGTATGTTTGTTCCGCGGTATCTTTGCTAATTGTGAACCGATTATAATGATTATTTTTTTTTGTTTGAAAGAGTATTCTTTCGAAGTGGTCCCATTTAAATTTGGTGAAGATCTGATGAAGAACTTCGGTGATAGACAATTTGAAATCGGTTTTATTTTTGTTAAAAAGTGATTATTTGGTATTAAAAAACAGTTTTTAATTGTAGCACGCAATGGAAGCGCGCGCGCAGCAGACTGTTGTGCCTACATTTCAAAAATGTTGATAATGTTTGTATAGAAAATGTTTAGTAATAACAATTAAACTTAGTTATCGTGAAAAACGTACAAAAATATGGTGACTTTGACCTTCAATATCTCCATAACCAGTCGGTTCCCAGGTATGGCCCAATACCAAAAAATCTTCGTAATGATGGGAAGAATACGTGGCTCTCGGCTTCGTTAAGGGTATTTTTACACCCGATATATAACCTCATTGTACTCATTATTATGAACAACTTTTACGGTCCAACCCTGAAATCATGAAAAAATAATCAGCTGTTCCATACATTTGTTCTGCCTACCCTTTACCCAACTATATTAGGGTCAGCTTCCAGTCTAACCAGATGCGGCTGAATACCAGTATTTTACACGGAGCGACTGCCATCAGACCTCCGCAACCCAGTAACTGGGCAATGCCGATATCCTAAGGCTAGACCGGTTGTCAAGACTTTCGGGCTTCTGACTACTCGTAACGACTGTCATAGGTACTCGTATGACACCCGGGACCGACTGTTAAACGTGCTCTCCGAGGCACGGACGGGTCTCCATGTGTAACGAACGGTCACCCATCCGCAGACTGACCACGCCTTCCATACATTTAGGTATTCCATACATTTATGTTCATATAGCGGTCCGTCCCGGCTTCGCACGGGTGGACATTTTCCCCGTTTTTGCAACATTTTTCATTTATGCTCCGCTCCTATTGATCGTAGCGTGATGTTATATAGCCTATAATCTTCCTCGATAAATGGACTATTCAACACAACAAGAATTTTTCAATTTCAACCAGTAGTTCCTGAGATTAGCGTGTTCAAACAAACAAAAAACAAACTCTTCAGCTTTATAATATTAGTATAGATAACTCGACAAATGTATGGAACTTGGACTGCCTCGTTGGTCAAGCGGTGGCAAGCGCAGCTGCTGATCGTGGGGTCCTGGGTTTGATCCCCAGGTTGGGCAAAATGTTATTGGGATTTTCCGTGTGGAATTCAGCTCGGAGTTTGGATTTGTCACCGGTAGATAGCAATAGGTTCGCCCTCTATTACACGGGACTTAAACATAACGGCGAAATGAGGGTGTTACTATACACCTCTGCCCAACCCTTCGGGGAATACAGACGTGATGTTATGTTATGTCTAAGATACCACTAACATAGTAAATTTTACGGGAGATTAGATAAATGATTTTTATTTCTGTAAATAAATCTGTTACAGACACTTTTACAAGTCAATGTAATGTTTTTAAGACAAGATGGCGCCGGCATTTCCTATCTGACTAGCTCTGAGAAGAAAAGCCGAAACAAACTCAGAGATCAAGGTCTCTTTTAAAGTCCACACATTGTGGTATAAAAACTATGCGAGTGTAACAATGTAGGGCAACGTCTGGAATGGCCTTTTTAGGAAAGTGCCATAACAGGTTTAAGTTGACCTGTCCTAACTGACGGCACGCATCAGTCATCGCGAGTTAAACCTATTCTATGTCGCTAACCTAGATTCACAGCTACAGTTCTGCCAGTCTCCACCACAAAAAAGTCGTGAGCATAGTTGGATAACAGCGTAATGTGTCGCAATGATTGTGCGCAGTTCTCACGACGTAGGTTTACATAGAATATTGTTTTACACACAAAGACACTGTTTTTCATATAGCAGTGATAGCCAAGTGGTGTGACCGTCGGACTGCCAAGTCATAGGTCTCGAGTTCGAACCCAAGGCACGCACCTCTGATTTTTCGGATTCATGTGCGTATTGTATAATTATCACTTGCTTAAAAACGGTGAAGGAAAACATCGTGAGGAAACCGGCATGCCTGAGAGATATTTCTCGACGGCATGTGAAGCCAAGTCAGAGGTCCATGGGCGGCATAAACTTTGACATTAGGTTAGCTACTAACCATACGAAAAGAAGAAGAACGAAAACATGTAATTCCTTCAAACCTCGTGATGTACTGCTGACATAGATTAACTCCGCAAGGGATAATTTTGGATTAAATAAAAAAACTATTACAAGAAGTAAACATGTGTTTTTAACGTGAGGCATTTTAGCGCCCCGAGCGAATTTCGCGGCTATCGTTCGCCGCGCGCTCATTTAACTCGAGGCGCTAAAATGCCTCACATTAAGAACACATGTTTACTTTTGTAATTTTGTATTTTTTTTATTTATTGAATCCAAAAGTATCCCATTCAGGGTTAGTCTATGTCAGCAGTACATCACGAGGTTTGAAGGAATTACATGATTTCGTTTACCCTGTAAACTTTCTGCCTACCCCCATAGGAAGAAGGTGTGAGTTTATGTATGTATGTTTGTGTAGGAAGGAAATATATATCGGGTGTAAAAATACCCTTAACGAAGCCGAGAGCCACGTATTCTTCCCATCATTACGATGATTTTTTGGTATTGGACCATACCTGGGAACCGACTGGTTATGGAGATATTGAAGGTCAAAGTCACCATATTTTTGTACGTTTTTTATGGAAACTAAGTTTAAATGTTATTACTAAACATTCTTCTATACAAACATTATCAACATTTTTAAATGTAGGCACAGACCGCTGCGCGCGCGCTTACATTGCGCGCTACAATTAAAAACTGTTTTTTAATATCAATAAATAAAAGTCGTGTCCCAGCAATTATTTTTGCTGTATGTTACTTATTTTTATGTACAGTATGCGTAGACTTCGGCTTCGTTAAGGGTATTTTTACACCCAGTATAAATAAGCAACATGTTTGCTTCCAGCAGAGATTCAACTCAGTATTATGCTTTTATGAATCTTAACGCACTTACATAGTTTTTATACCACAATGTCTGTACTTTATAAGAGACCTTAATCTGTGAGTTTGTTTCGGCTTTTCTTCTCAGAGCTAGTCAGATAGGAAACGCCGGCGCAATCTAGTCTTAAAAAAAAACATTACATTGACTTGTAAAGGTTTTTGGAACATTAAAAATCAACAACATAACATCACGCCTGTATTCCCCGAAGGGTTAGATAGAAGTGTATAATAACTCCCACATTTCGCCGTTATATTTAAGTCCCATGTAATAGGGGGCGAGCCTATTGCCATTAACTGTGCACAAATCCAGACTTCAGACTGCTACTGAGGAATTCCAGACGGAAAACCCAATAACACTGCCCGTCCTGGGGGTTGAACCCAGGACCATCAGCAGTCGCGCTTGCCACCACTAGATCAACGAGGCAGTCAAATACAAATCAGTTATCATTTAACGGTCAATCAAGATGAGCTGATACTACTTGAAGAAATAGTCGAAAGATTATAATCTTACACCCATATTCTAAGACGTTTCTCCAAAACTTACTCGACTCAGGACAGCCTCGAAAACAACAATTGTATTCTTAGTCGCAATTTCGAGTGAACTTTGAGGTTCCTCGTCTGAGGGGTCCTCAAATGAGTCGAGGTTGAGTGGAGTCATTACGTCAACATTTGAATGGTCTGCATCGTGCAAATAACGCCGCGATAAATAGTTGTAAGGATTATCGTAAGCATATTCGATAAAGTCTTCAAAATTCAATTTTGTTCCATACGATACTTTGACACTTCCTTCCTTAAGGTAGGTTCCGAGGTACCTTGAGTTTGACAGATGATTCCTTACCACGACTGAGGAAAAATCTCGAGTCGAGGACGTTTATGTCAACTATAACTACCGATGGTAGTGAGAAAGGCTGAGTCGAGGTGGAGTCGAGTCGAGTAAGTTTTGGAGAAGCTAGAACAAGAGCACAGAGCGTTGTTTGTTGCTTTTTTGGTGCAAACGATAATTAGTTTTCATCATTTACACCAAGAGAATACCAACGAGCAAGAATGACAACGAACAAGAACTGGAATTCTTGCACATGCTCTAGAGATGTTTAGATCAGCCGAACACAAGAACGGTTTGAGGAGATCGTTTCGAGGAGCGAGCTCGCACGAAAGAACGCTCTAAGCAACTGTTCGCACGCTCGTCCGCTGTTTACATCAAGCGAGCGAGCATTCCTAGAGCATTCTTAGAACATTCCATAGAGTTCGTTCTGCCTAGCCTTTTCCCAACTATATTGTGGTCAGCTTCCAGTCTAACCAGATGCGGCTGAATACCAGTATTTTACACGGAGCGACTGCCATCAGACCTCCACAACCCAGTAACTGGGCAGTGCCGGTATCCTAAGGTTAGACCGGCCGTCAGACTTTCGGGCTTCTGACTTCCCGTAACGACTGTCATAGGTATTCGTATGACACCCGGGACCGAATGTTTAACGTGCTCTCCGAGGCACGGAGGGGTCGCGATGTGTAACGAACGGTCACCCATCCCCAGACTGACCGCGGCAAGCACAGCTTAACCTCGCAAATCCACGCAGTTGGCAATTAGTCATGAGCCTCCAGAACATTCCATAGAATCTCTGCAAACAAGGTAGAACGAAAGAATGCTGTCTCTATTTACTCCAAAAGAATTTGATGGAGTGGGGATGGATTGAGCATTCGTTCCTTTGGTCTAAATCAACCTTTAGACAAATATAGTATGGTATTGTTATGTTTTTTCTTTCCAGCCCCCAGAAGAAGACAGATGTAGCCTGGACAGCGTCAGCGTTTGCTCCATGGAGTCGGAAGACGAACCCCCTGAGCTTCAGGAGTTGGAGACGGACCCTGACAGACCGCCCGTCAACCAACATCTCGTGCTTAGCGATGATGAAGGCAGTAAGATGTAAGTACCTTTTGTTCGTGTGGGGACAGGTTGGAATATAAAACTTCCTCACGGCACACTGGGCATAGACGCGTGTTGTAAGACTCAACAAAACCCAGCACGCTTGGTGGTAGGATCTATACGGTCCTCCTGGCTAGCTACCACCTGAACATTAAAGTCAGCTAAGCAGTTTATTAAGTTCCGTCGTGTGTATGTGAGAGCCAGAGCGGTATAGGGGAGTCCCTCTATATCTCTGTTCCTTGGATTCGTGTGCTCCATCTTAGAGCCTGTCTGCGCTTACCATCAGGTGAGACTAGGGCCAAACACGATTAAGTAAAGATTTAAAAAAAAAAGTGCCGCTGTCTCTGTCTTGTAAACAATTTTAAATCATTTAATTAAATATATTGGTTTTTTCACTGTTGCTTATAATTTTTTTAAGACTTTCGAGATTTTTAATTAAAAACATTGCCTAAGACCGGCTTTACACTTGTAAGTTTTCCTCACATAAGTCCCTCGCGTAATTAACCTAAGATACATTTGTAATTGTAAACTCTCTTGTAAGTAGCTTATCGACTGATTTGTAAAGTTGAATTAATTGTCATAAGTAACTTACATACATTTTACGGAAGCAACACACAAGTGTATTGGCGGCCTAACGATTACGGCAGCATTTTGCCATGAACTATTTAGCGACGAGGATTTTTTATTTCTTCGAACTGGCATGATGACGAAATCATCTTTATTTGCAGCCACATCCGGACAAACGCCTATCCAAGTGAATGTTTAGGCAATTTTTCTTCCTTGCAGGTCAAAATCAACAAACACACTGTCCGAAAGCAGTGATCCCATACCAGAATACTCTGCAGCTGAAGAACTAAGTAACGAGCGTGCCTGGATCAGTGTGCCGAGAGCAGGAGGTCATGCTACGTGCGACATGAAGGTATACCATCGTTATTATCTGCTTAAACCTTCGTTACCGGGCCTAACATGGTTTTTACAACAAACCTTAAATCAAATCAAAGACATTACATGGCACTACTACGTCATCTTCCTCTTAGCCTTTTCCCAATTATCTTGGGGTCAGCTTCCAGTCTAACCAGATGCGGCTGAATACCAGTATTTTACACGGAGCGACTGCCATCAGACCTCCGCAACCCAGTAACTGGGCAATGCCGATATCCTAAGGTTAAACCGTTTGTCAGACTTTCGGGCTTCTGACTACCCGTAACTGACTGTCATAGGTATTCGTATGACACCCGGGACCGACGGCTTAACGTGCTCTCCGAGGCACGGAGGGGTCTCGACGTGTAACAAATGGTCACCCATCCACGCACTGACCGCGGCAAGCGCAGCTTAACCTCGCAAATCTTACGATCGGCGCGGTTGTTATTTAGCCACGAGTCCCTCATATGGAGGCAAAAGGCAATTTTGATCTTTGCTGCCAAATAATAAAACATAATTTGCCATGCATTGGTCTGTTCCGTTCAACAGTTTGAGAAGGTAACATGTGCCCGCGACTTGGGAAAGATATGAGTTTGAAAACTGACGAACCTTTTCATCCCCCTCTGTACATATTAATTTAAGACTTTGGCTTTAGTACAGCAATGTTTAAAATGGTCGTTTATTCTAGGTCATAGAGCCGTACAAGCGTGTCATATCACACGGTGGTTATGACGGCGGCGGGGCGGCACTCATAGTGTTCAGCGCGTGTCACCTACCCGACTGTGCACGGCCCGACTACACGTATTGCATGGATAACCTGTTTCTGTGAGTATAAACACAGTTGTAACACATATATGCACAGTTGTAAGACTTATACGCACAGTTGTTACACATATGCCCACAGTTGTAACATATATACCCACACATGTAACACAAATACGCACAGTTGTAACACATGTAGGCACAGTTGTTATTTATTTATTTATTTAAACTTAATGCAACAATAAAAGTACAAAGGCGGACTTAATGCCTTAGGCATTCTCTACCAGTCAACCAAGGTGGTGAAGAGATAAAATGGCAGGTGCAAATTATTGTTCAAGAATAAAATAAGAAAAATTTGAGGTTAAAAAAAATAAAAGAACTCAAGGCGTAAATAAAACTTTAAATGTACACAAGTGAAGTTATTGGTGAAGTTCTTCACAAAGGTCAGGTGCGTACTACTCTCAACCGGCGTGCGTGTATGACAAGCTGTATGAATGTGGATGAAGCGAAAGGGGTATGTAAGGGTCGTAGCATGTGGCGTTCTATAGTTTCTGCCTACCCCTATGGGAAAAAGGCGTGAGTTTATGTATGTATGTATGTACACAAGTACAAAATAATTAAAATTCTCCATACTTATAAATGAATAATTTACTATATAAAATCCTATACATATAACACACATAATATATATACATATAAAATAAATACATAATATATACATAAAAAATATATACCTTATGAAAAGAATAGAAAGGAGGATTAAGAGACAACTCTTACTATTTGTTCTGAAAAATAACTCCGCAATTTTCGCTTGAAAGCATACCGACTGATGGCTGTCCTGATACCAAGGGGGACCGCATTCCAAAGAAGTATAGCCTATAGTTGTTACACATGTAATCACATGTGAATCGAACCCATGATGCGTAGCGTAGAAGCTAATCGCATAGCCACTGCACCAAACGTGTCGTCGTGTCGTGTTGACAGTAGACTACGATATGCAGAGATGTATGAAACTAATAACGTGACTTTTTTATAGATACGTGATATGGACGTTAGAACGGCTAGTAACGGACGACTACGTGTTAGTGTATCTACACGGCAGCGCTGGCAGGAGAAAACTACCCACCTTCCACTGGCTACACGAGTGCTACAAGCTTATTGATAGGAGGTAAGCAGACATCTAGATCCCATATACAACGTGTTACAAAAATACCCCTAAAGCCGAAAGGGGGTTAAAAGGTCCCTTGTAAAGAGCCTATTGGCAATATTTGAAAACCGTAGTATGACCCAAAAAAAAGAATTTGGTTAAAACATAAAATAATCACCATTGAAACGCAACCCTGAAAACATAAAACTAAACAGTAGACTACCCAGAAAGTTATTTACATTCTTACCTAATTTCCTCTGAGAGGTAAATGACAACAACCATAAAAGACTACTTGATTATTTACATTTTTCATGAATGGATGGATGAATGATGATGGATGGATTGTGTGAGGGAGGATATGAAAGATAAGGGAGTAAATGATAATGAGACGGCTGACAGGGAAGAGTGGAAGAGAAAAACATATTGCGCCGACCACAAGTAACTTGGGACCAGGGCAGGAGATACTACATACATGGGGAATTATGTAACACGTTGTACAAGGGGGTCCAAATAGTGACGTCATAAAGAAACATCTGAATACCCCATACTCTGCTCCGTCCTCGTCTTCGAAAATACCTCATGTATGTTCCTCGATTTTTTATAGTTTACGAGTTATTTCTTTTTTGTAATATTATAGACTTTTCTGCCGCTTCAAAAATTCATATCTTTTTCTGTAGTGTTGTAGTAAATATTACTTTCTTTTTTGTTTTTTACTTGAAAAAACGTCGCTCCACATTAGGATTTCTCCTGTATCGTCGCGTCGGTGCGTTTACAAACACAAATCTTCACATACACAAACGCCCAACCCCGGAGCAACTATGTAGGCCATACAAATATTTGATCCGTGCGGGAATCGAACCCGCGACCCGTAGCGCAGAAGCCAGTCGCTCAACCACTGCACCAAAAGTGTCGTTTTATATGTAAAATAATAAACTTCTTAACATTCCTGCTAGTTACTCAAAACGGTATCCATAGTAAGGATTTAAATAATTGTGATATTAAAAAAGAAAATGTAACTCGAAAACGACCAAGAATCGCAGAACATTCATGGGGTATTGTCGAATACGTATGTCAAAGTCAAAGTTTTTTATTTCAAATAGACCAGATTTCAGGCACTTTTAAAACGTCAAAACTTGGTGCACGGTTCCAAAAGGTAGGTTCTATGGAGAAGAGCCGGCAAGAAACTCCATGAATACTCTTTTCAAAATAGTAGTTCATTACAATTCCATTATAGTAGTGTGAGAAATAGAATGAGAATAATGCAGGTTAATGTAACAATTAAACTCACATAAGAGTAACAAATAGAAAAATTTGCCTTCTAGGATTGCCATAGCAGTTAAGGGCTGACCAGTCCCGACAGACGGCACCCGTTCACGAGCATGTATTGTATGGGTATGAGGATATCAGATTTTTCTTTTGGGCGTCACTATTTGGACCACTCTGTATATACCACTACGTAAAATTGATGTTTGTCAACCAAGTTGTAAGTTGAAGACATCATCTTGGTGCTTATGACGGAGTTTCGGATTAGCCAGAGCGCTTCTGGACTGATTCTGATCTTAATCCATGAAAATGTCAAGTTAGGTACAGTAGACGCAGGAGTTGAATGCAGTCGGGGTCTGAGGTTCGCTCCCTCCTCCCCGCACTCTCGCCTCACACGCCCGCAAATGTATTGCTGTCATTATTATACAATGTGTCCAGTCATGGACCTGATATTCTATGTACTGGTATTACAAGTATTTTTATACACAAATACACTACTCACTGTGGTCCAAACCACTTTTTGTTTTTAATGTTCTCCAGATCAGGATTCCGACAAAAGCCCTTTGTACTTGCACAAACAAATAATTTTTAAAGTAATTGACAAGTAGTAGGGCTCGCGGCTAAATAACAACCGCGCCGATCGTACGATTTGCGAGGTTAAGCTGCGCTTGCCGCGGTCAGTCCGTGGATGGGCGACCATTTGTTACACATCGAGACCCCTCCGTGCCTCGGAGAGCACGTTAAGCCGTCGGTCCCGGGTGTCATACGAATACCTATGACAGTCGTTACGGGTAGTCAGAAGCCCGAAAGTCTGACAAACGGTTTAACCTTAGGATATCGGCATTGCCCAGTTACTGGGTTGCGGAGGTCTGATGGTAGTCGCTCCGTGTAAAATTCTGGTATTCAGCCGCATCTGGTTAGACTGGAAGCTGACCCCAAGATAATTGGGAAAAGGCTAGAGGAAGACATACAGCCGTAAATTGATGTTGTATTGTAGCTAGGCTCAAAAACTGTCAATTTAGTAAAAAAATAAAAATGGTTATAGGGGTGGTTTTTGCAGTAATCTATATAAATAAAAATGAATCGCCAAATGTGTTGCTAAGCGCAAAACTTGAGAACGGCTCCACCAATTCGGCTACTTTTTTATATATAAGGTCCAACCAAAATACCTGGACAAACTTTTACACAGTGTTCAATACGTTTAACTAAACATATTTATGCAAAAAAAAACGAGATCAAAGTGATCTTTTTTTCTAACCAAAAATGTTTTTCATCATTCATTTTAATTTAATTATATTTTTTTTTACATTTTTCACTTCGCCTGTTAGTAGGGTTGCCAACCGTACTATAATATATAGTATTGTACTATATTTCGGGTCGGCGTACTATATACTGTTGAAGAAATATATAGTACGCAAAAATACTATATTTTCAACACCGAACGAAATCTAACAAACAAATATTTATTTAAAAAAATAATTAACGCGCCTTTACATTAAATTTTGAGTGAGGCGAGTTTGTGTAACTGAGTTCCAGACTCCGAACGCATCTACAATGTTTTGCCTTTGGCTCCCACTGATCTCTATACTAACTGGAGGCGCTGGCAGCACGTCAAAGTTGTCAATATCAAATTGACAACATCTAAATCGAATAAAGCATAATTATGACACTTTTATTAAACATTGTTAAAAAATGCAAGAAGTGCAAAGAAATATAGTTTTTATAAAAATAAATAAGTAACAAATATATCTTTGTCTATTTTTAATTGTTTCCATAAAATACTATATTTTTTAGAAGTGTACTATATTTTTTTATAGCTTATTTTGAAAAATACTGTATTTCGCTGAAAAAATGTTGGCAACCCTACCTGTTAGGTAAAACACGGCGCGGAAATAGCGCGCGCCCCGGCGACAGTCGATGTATAAAAAATGGATGAATTTATTCTTAAGACAGTACAGGCAATTTAAAACGTTATTCTTTTTGGTCAAAAAAAAAACACTTAGATCTCGTTTTTTTTTGCATAGATATGTTTAGTTAGACGTACTGAACACTGTGTAAAAGTTTGTCCAGGTAATCTGGTTGGACCTTAATATTCCTTAAGGCACGGAAGGTTCTTATGGAGAAAAAAAAACAAAAATTGCGTGGAAAATAGTAAAAACAACACTTTTCTTTTCCAACTACAGGCCAATAACTTTTGACAGAACGAAGTCTGTCCGGGCAGCTAGTATACAATAATATGTCGATTTAAAAAAAATGTTGGATATATTTTTGGATTCAATAAATTTGTCATGTCTTTAGGATCAATTTTATAATTGCTTTACATGATTGAATAACTTTTACAGCACAGAAAAAAATATATTAATTCGATTTTATAAAGTTAGCGATAGTCTTTATTTTAAACGAAAAATACTGTTTTGGCGGTTACGACCTTATGGCATAAGCTAGTTCGCGTGCGTTTTTGTATACAATCAATTCCCCCTCAGTCCGCTGCTGACTAGTGTCAGCGACGGGTCTGTGTCATCGGATTTCCCGCGCGCTATCGACAGTAATTAATTGTATCTTGATCTGAGTGATATTTAGTTATTAAAAATGGGGAAAAAAACAATTAAAATTATGGCTACGTATGTGTGTATAGCTACAAAATAAAAACATATAACGTAAATAATATTTTAGAAAAAATAGTCGTCAGAACGGAGTCAATCCATGGAGTCGTCTTTGGACTTAGGTAAAAATAAAGCAATGTCAGTCGATTCTTTGGAAGGGTATTTATGTGTACATGGTATGAATCTAGTACTAGTCTAAATAACGTATCCTAATATCGCATCTGTTATATACATAGGCACTGGTCGCTATAGCTTTGTCGAAATTTCCCAGCGGCGCAGCGGTATGTCGGCTACTTTGAGTGAGCGAGATAGTAGACAAAGTAGTAGCTAGCTCAGTGACTAGTGCCTACTGTAATGCGGTATCCTCGGCTCGTGAACTTTAGCAAAATAGCTGATCGGGAGCACTTTTTAAGTTTGATTTTCATTGTTGTTTTAGGTGATATTTATGTGTTTTTTTATCGCATTGAGATAGGCAACAATAATGGTTTTATCTATACTAATATTATAAAGTGGAAAGATTTGTATTTTTGTATGTAACGAATAAACTTAAAAACTTCTGGATGATTTCAAAAATTCTTTTGCCGTTAGAAAGCTGCATTATTACTGAGTAGCATAGGCTGTATTTATTACTGGAATAAAACTTCTTACGCGGGCGGAGCCGTGAGGACACAGCTAGTACACTATAAAGTAAAAATATCTAAGTAAACTTAAAACCGACTATCATAATAAAATGCGTACACAAAATTTCGTTTCTGTGCTGTTAACCGTTAAAGAATTTTTTATCTGGAGCTAATCCTGGATGTCGATTTAGGTCATGCTTACCATATAAATGCATTGTCACTGGAACTGAACCAACATGTAAAAATTCAACTTCGTAGGATAAGAGGAAGTAGTTCAAAATTCAGTTGCAAGATTTGAACCGAACATACATATATTGCAAGTTAATAAAAAGCTTGTAAAATCGAAAAATATAAGAAAATTGCAACGGAAAATTCCAACGCTAGTGGGTTCAGAATCATAATACTGGATCCATGGTACACGCATACATTATGATGTCCCTTTCAGCCAGTAGATAATTTTACACATTGTGAACAAGTTCTTTTTTTCATTCATTCAATCATCAAATTCTTATCTAGGCAGTGTATCCTCCAAGTTTTGTCCACAGAGTTTAAGCTTAATTTAACTAGATACTATAGAAGTATTGATAAAAAGAAAGCTTCGTTTAACAATATATTATGCAAATATTGAAATATTTCCATAACATACATATAATTTCAAAGCCGTGACATTATGAATGTACTTATGTATATATTGAGACATTTTCCCCATATTCAAAATCCTGAAATCTGAATACACTTCTTAAAAAATATTTAAATAATATTCCTACAAAAAAAATGAAAGGAGACTCTATGACGTCTATGTTCCCGAGCGTGGCTGACAAGCGCGCGATTTAGGGCGGTCGCCCACGGCAACATTTAGCAACGATGCAGATACAGATACAGTCGCAAAAAAAAACGCGATACTTATACCAACGCTCACGTAATTATGATTCTGCATCGCGACTAACGCAATACAGCAGCGATACAGACGCGATGCAGCATTGCTACAGTCGCGATTCGACACGCTGTAGTGACGACCTGTGAATGCCTGTGGACGCTACAGTGGTTAGATGGACTCAGTCGACACGACATTGGTCGTTTTGTCTTTGTTGCTGCTTTTACGGAAGCAATCACAGCGTAACCGTGGACAACATAATACATAAGTGACGCTTAATCGACGCCGTTGCACGTTTGCATTGATAATGTCGCGCGTATGCATCGTTGCAGACATGATGCTGAATCGATACAATCGCGCGTTGCAAATGCAACCAACGGCCAAAAGTAGCGATCCAGAGGCGCGCTCACAAAACGCGCGTCTGCATTGCTGCAAAAAGTCACCGTGAGCGACCGCCCTTAGACTGCGCGGGCTGCCTTGCGCCGGTCCTTCGCACTACGTAAAGATTATCGGAGTGTGCGAGGATTGCGGGGCGCGGCGGCCGATTTGAAATTATTTGTTTATCACTACGTCGCCTTAAAACTCAAGACCGGCTGGACTGCTTTTTATGATCTTTGATTTGTTGGATTTGTCTCCGCCCCGAATAGCAGAATAACTATTAAAATATTGGAAAAATTAACGAAAAAAAATTTAATAGAGATAACATCTATCATCTATCGCCAATCACCAATCATCTACCGTCAATCATCTATCGCCAATCACATATCGCCAATCACATATCGCCAAACACCTATCAACAATCATCTATCACCTATCGCCACTCACCTATAACCTATCATCTATCACCTACCGCCAATCACCTATCGCCATCACCAGTCACCTATCGCCAATCACCTATCACCAATCATCTATCACTTACCGCCAATCACCTATCGCCATCACCTATCACCAATCTCCTATCACCAATCATCTGTCACCAATCACATACCGCCAATCACCTATCGCTATCACCTTACACCAATCATCTGTCGCCAATCACATACCACCAATCATCTGTCGCCACCCACCTATCACCAACACCTATCGCCAATCACCAATCATCTACCGTCAATCATCTATCGCCATCACCTATCACCAATCACCTATGACCAATTACTGTCGCCAATCACATACCGCCAATCGCCTATCGCCAATCATCTGTCGCCATCACCCATCGCCAATCTCCTTACACTAATCATCTGTCGCCAATCTCCTTACACCAATCATCTGTCGCCAATCACATACCGCCAATCGCCTATCGCCAATCACCTTACACCAATCATCTGTCGCCAATCACATACCGCCAATCACCTATCGCCAATCACCTATCACCAATCACATACCGCCAGTCACATACCGCCAATCACCTATCACCAATCATCTATCACCTATCGCCAATCACTTATGACCAATCACCTATCACCAATCATCTACCGTCAATCATCTATCACCAACCACCTATCACCAACACCGAGCACCAATCACCTGTCGCCATCACCCATCGCCAATCTCCTTACACCAATCATCTATCGCCAATCACCTATGACCAATCACCTATCGCCAATCATCTATCATCTATCGCCAATCACCAATCATCTGCCGTCTATCATCTATCGCCAATCACATGCCGCCAATCACTTATCGCCAGGGACCTATCGCCAATCATCTATCACCTACAGCCAATCACCTATAACCAATCATCTATCACCAATCACCGATGACCAACCACCGATAGCCAATCACCTATGACCAATCATCTATCATCTATCGCCAACCACCTATCACCAACACCTATCGCCAATCACCAATTATCTACCGTCAATCATCTATCGCCAATCACATGCCGCCAATCACCTATCGCCATCACCAGTCACCTATCGCCACCACCTATAGCCAATCGCCTTACACCAATCATCTGTCGCCAATCTCATACCGCCAGTCACCTATCGCCATCACCTATCGCCAATCATCTACCGTCAATCATCTAGCACCAACCACCTAAAGCCAATCACCTATCGCCAATCACCTATCACCAACCACCTATAGCCAATCATCTATCACCAATCATTTGTCGCCATCACCCATCGCCAATCTCCTTACACCAATCATCTGTCGCCAATCACGTACCGCCAATCACCTATCGCCATCACCTATCACCAATCACCTATAACCAATCATCTATCGCCAATCACCTATCACCAACACCTATCGCCAATCATCAATCATTTACCGTCAATCATCTAGCACCAACCACCTATAGCCAATCACCTATGACCAATCTCCTATCACCAATCACCTATGACCAATCATCTATCGTCAACCACCTATCACCAACACCTATCGCCAATCACCAATCATCTACCGTCAATCATCTATCGCCATCACCTATCACCAATCACCTATGACCAATCATCTATCATCTATCGCCAACCACTTATCACCAACACTTATCGCCAATCACCAATCATCTACCGTCAATCACCTATCCCCAACCACCTATAGCCAATCACCTATAGCCAATCACCTATCACCAATCCTCTGTCGCCATCACCCATCGCCAATCACCTATCGCCAATCATCTATCATCTATCGCCAATCACCAATCATCTATCGCCAAACACCTATCGCCAATCATAATTCATTTTCTCATACATTTTTGTATGGAACGGCTTTTTTGGTATCTTGAGAACGGTTAGGATGGGGTCGCGGTGCATGCGTTTTTTTTGCGATTGTATCTGTATCTACATCGTTAGATACGGATACAGTCGCAAAAAAAACGCGATACTTATACAAACGCTCACGTAATTATGATTCTGCATCGCGACTAACGCGATACAGCAGCGATACAGACGCGATGCAGCATTGCTACAGTCGCTATTCGACACGCTGTAGTGACGACCTGTGAATGCCTGTGGACGCTACAGTTGTTAGATGGACTCAGTCGACACGACATTGGTCGCGTTGTCTTTGTTGCTGCTTTTACGGAAGCAATCACAGCGTAACCGTGGACAACATAATACAGAAGTGACGCTTAATCGACACCGTTGCGCGTTTGCATTGATAATGTCGCGCGTATGCATCGATGCAGACATGATGCTGAATCGATACAATCGCGCGTTGCAAATGCAACCAACGGCCAAAAGTAGCGATCCAGAGGCACGCTCACAAAACGCGCGTCTTTATTGCTGCAAAAAGTCGCTGCGAGCGATCGCCCTTAGACGGCGCGGGCTGCCTTGCGCCGGTCCATCGCACTACGTCAAGATTATCGGGGTGTGCAAGGATTGCGGGGCGCGGCGGCTGATTTGAAATTATTTGTTTATCACTGCGTCGCCTTAAAAATACCAACTTCAAAAAGTATAAAATAACATAAAGATTTAATTTAATACCTCTTATGCAAACCTAATACCTTTACAGTTTCAGAAGTCGGCGCTAATCCACGCTGAACCAAATTGGAGGCACCGACTTCTGAAACTGTAAAGGTATTAGGTTTGCTTAAGAGGTGTTAAAATAAATAAAAAATTTCATAAAATGAAAACTACTGAGCCAAACTATGTTAAATTTTTATGGGACCAAATGGCAACTATTCCGCATCAAACTAAAGAAGAATCACGTAAATCGGATCATAAATCTCTGCGTAATCCGTGTACATACATAAAAAAAACCTATCGAATATAGAACTTCCTCCTTTTTGAAGTCGGTTAAAAATAGTTGTAACATAAGTACCTAAAATATCACTAGTCCATGACCGGACACACTGTATAGCGTATTCCAACAAGTATTCCTCAGATCTGCATTCACATACTGTATATTAAAAATATATTTGTTTCAGATTACGCAAAAGCTTGAAACATTTGTACCTGGTCCATCCAACATTTTGGCTAAAATCCTTCGTCATATTGACGAAACCATTTGTAAGGTAAGCGATATTTTTGTTCCGATTTCAAACTCTGCATTTATCTGTTGATAAGAGTGCTCTTATACTTTTCGAAAAACGTCCCACTCTCATTTTTTTCCTGTATCGTGCGTTTACAGACACAAATCTCACATGCACAAGCACCCAGACCCGGAACAAATATCTGTAGGCCATGCAAATATTTGTCCCGTGCGGGAATCGAACCTGCAACCCATAGCACAGAAAGCCAATCGCTTAGTCACTGCGACAAACGTGTTGTCACTAAACGCACTGCTGCTACCGCAGCCCGAAATTTGGAATCGTTACCGATAAATGGCAATAGAGTCGCCCCTATGACGTGGAACTAAATACCGTTACTCCTACTGTTTGATAACAGAAGCAGCGATAGCCTTGAGTGATTTTTTAAAAACATGTGCGGATCAGAACTTGATTATCACTTGCGTTAACGGTGAAGGAAAAACATCGTGAGGAAACCTGCACACATGAGAGGGCTACATAAAGTTCTTGATGGTGTGTGTAGTCTGCCAACCAGCACCAGGCCAGCGTGGTGGACTAAGGCCTAAACCCTTCTCATTCTGAGAAGAGGCCCGTGCCCAGCGGTCGGACAGTAATGGGCTTATTATGCTACTCCTTGCGTATACGTGCTTGACGTGTATTTATTGTTAAAGTAACATAATATAGCATCACGCCTGCATTCCCCGAAGGGTTGGGCAGAGGTGTATAGTAACAACCTTATTTCACCGTTATGTTTAAGTCCATGTTATAGAGGGCGAGCCTATTGCCATTAACCGGGCACAAATCCAGACATTGGGCTGCTATTGAGAATCTCCAAACGGAAAAACCCAATAATTCTTTGCCCGACCTGAGGTTCGAACCCAGGACTTCACAGCAGTCGCGCTTGGCACCACTAGACCAATGAGGCTGTTGTAATTTTTTAATAATATTTTTGTCTTTTCAGTTCAAAATTCTTTCGCAAACTGTCATACGTACGTAGTCTCTCAGAGCTGATGCAGAAGGTTCCAGTCGAGCCCAACGCCATACCGGAGATGGTGAAACAATTCGACGCCAGTCGGCGATAGAAGATATACACCGATTACATGATCCCAGTGTTTAGTAGAGTGAGTTGGGAAATTTTTATGACTTGAATCATGTAAAAGCTTATTTTAGTAGTAAGTCGAGTGGCTAAAGTTTAGTGATTTGTGTCATGTGAACGCCCAGTTTAGTAATTAGTCGAGTGGTTAATCCATTAAAGTTAAGTGATTTGAGATGTGTAAACATCCAGTTTAGTAGTTGAGTGTCTGTATAGTCGCTAAAGTTTAGTAACTTGAACTGTTTGAATACTTAGTAAGTCAAGTGGCTGTCCAATCACAAGAAAATTTTGATCGAGTCATTCAATCGAGTGGATTTTTATTCGTTTAGTAACTTCAGTACTCTACTAAACACTGGTTGCGTGTGAACAGAGCTTTTAGAGACGGTAAGAGATGGAATAAGACGGTTTTTCTTAAATATTTAAACGTTTTTTTTAATTGGTTTAAATTGATTGGTTTAATTGGTTTAAAGGTCTACCTGCAATTTCAAAGTAAATATTCTAATATATACTTTGGAATTCTGTTTCTAACACCCATATTCTAAGACGTTCCTCAACTTACTCGACTCATACTCGACTCAGAACGGCCTCGAAACCACCTTCAAAATTGTATTCTTAGTCGCAATTTCGAGTGAACTTTGAGGTTCCTCGACGGAGTCATTACGTCATAATTTGAATTATCTGCGTAACGCAAATAACGTCGCGATAAAAAAATTGTAAGGATTATCGTAAGTATATTCGACAGTCTTCAAAATTAATTTTTATTACATACTAACTTTGACACTTCCTTCCTTAAGGTAGGTTCCAAGGTACCTTGAGTTTTACAGATGATTCCTTACCTCGACTGAGGAATAATCTCGAGTCGAGGACGTTTATGTCAAGTCGAGGTGGAGTCGAGTCGAGTAAGTTTTGGAGGAACGTCTTTAGAAACTGATAGATTTCCAAACTAAATATTCCAAATGCTAAATACTAAATATTTCAAATGCTAAATACTAAATAGGTGAAATGTTTCGATTTTCAGTACCTTCGTCTTCACCTTCATGGTTGGACTATAAATAAAGTAATGTATATTTAAAATTATAGAGAGAGATTTTTCAATACAATAATAGGTCGCTTAACCTATTGCGAATAAGTGTGTTAAATTTTTTATAAACCCATATTTGAGAATGTCCGTCTAATCCATCTTTTTAGAATCTCAATATAAGTTTTAATAATTAATAAATATACCATATCAGTTGTTATTCTATTTATACCATAAAAAATATGGTACGTATTTGTACCATAAAAATATATGGTACGCGTTTTTAATTGCCTAAATGCACCATAGACTTTATCATCACTTTAAAAAATATTCTTATAAAAATTTAATAATTTTATTTTGTACTTATCATTATACATTTTGGTATAACTAGATTGACCACTGATTGTACAAAAAATACAATAATATAATATATTATAAATATCCATTTCATATATTTTTTGTGAAATATAAATCGATTAAAAAAATTTGAAGAACATTCCATATCTTGAAAAAAATAATTCATTCCCCAAAACACCGATTATTTTTCACTTATTCACAAATTTTGGCAAAAGAAAATTATTATTTTTGATATAAAGCTGTGTTCAGCCTCACGACATTATTAAATTCTCTTTTAGTATTTTTAAATAAATCTTCCAATTCGAATTGACAATAATTGAATTACATAATTAGCTGTAAAATTAGGTACTTACTTCTTCAATTTTTTTTTCAAACTAAAAATAATCTGTCTTTAAAAAACCTTTATTCACAATTTCTCTTGACGATTTTCTGGTTGTCCGCAACTTACATTGTAAACTTCACAATATAAGTTGCAACTTGTCGCAGATCTGAACACGGCTTTATTTAATTCACTACACTGTGATAAAAATAACATAGCAATACATACAGACATTATTAATAATTATAATTACATAATAAGTGTATATTATTATTATCAGCAAACCGATATTTAATTGTTGCTTTAAAATTATTTCATTGATAAACTTAATTATTAATAATTTTGATTGTTACGTGGATCAGAATTTGATTATCAATTGCGTTAACGGTGAAGGAAAACATCGTGAGGAAACCTGCACACCTGAGAGGGCTCCATAAAGTTCTCGATGGTGTGTGTAGTCTGTCAACCCGCACCAGGCCAGCGTGGTGGACTAAGGTCTAAACCCTTCTCATTCTGAGAAGAGGCATTTATATATTGTATAAACCATAGTATAAATCAAAGTCTCTTCCACTGTCTGTACGCTTAGATCTTTTAAACTATGCAACGGCTTTTAATGTAGTATTCACAATAGATAGTGATTCAAGAGGAAGGTTTATATGCCCCACATTAATATCTACATTGCACCCGTGCAAAGCCGGGGCGGGTCGCTAGTTAAGTATTGGTAAATATTATTTATAATTAAGTTTAATTAATGAAAACTATATGCCATAGCTTTTTAAGCATAATTATTTAATAATATAAGATAATACAACACTCTTTTGATATCAAAATCAAGAAAATATTTTGTATCAATTAATATTTTTCGATATGTTTAATAATATATCGATTGAAAAAAATATTCACTACTAATCTAAGATTTCAGTATAGAACGACCTTCACCGAGCTGGTTAATGTATGAAAAGTATTTTATATCAAATTAAATATGTCAATAAATATATTGCAAATGGGTTGACTAAAAAATTTTAGCACACAATATTATTAATTAAATATATTTTTTAAACATTTCTCTGGTTTGGTTAATAGATAAATTCCATACCAATCGAAAGTATGAAGCCTATAGAATATGCAAACGTTAGGTTGACTATTTTTTTCCCGTCACAACTCTTGGGTACGCAGGTATAAATGCTGTGTTTATACCTGCCTACCCAAGAGTTGTTAACCAGCTCGGTGAAGGTCGTTCTATACTGGGATTCTATACAATGTCAGTGGTACGATTTTTTATATCGACGTATTAGTAAATCTATTGATCGATAATAATTTGTCGGTAAAATGCACTGATCTTAAATCTTTTATATTTAATTTTCTTATATTGAAGTTCGTCAGTTATTTTGTCACTATCGATATTTACCGGGCGATGTCGACAATGGTGTCGATTCTGGTACGCACCCACTAAACTTAGCTAAAATATTACTGTCTCTTATTAACAACCAAAATAAGAAAGAGACGGAACATTTTTACACATAACATCACGCCTGTATTCCCCGAAGGGTCGGGTAGTATAGTAACACCCTCATTTCGCCGTTATAAGTCTCATATAATAGGGGGGCGAGCCTATTGCCATCAACCGGGCACAAATCCGGGCTGCTACTGAGGAATTCCACACGGAAAAACTCCAATAACACTTTGCCCGACCTGGGGATCGAACCCAGGACCTTACGATCAGCAGTCGCGCTTGCCACCACTATACCAACAAAGCAGTCAAAATCGACGTCTAAATATGTTTAGACATTTTATGTCAAATCTAATTTGAAAGTTCTAATACTCTTCCATCTTCACACCGTTAATTCAGCCCTCATCAAGCTGTCTCCCTCCCAGTCCTCCCGCCAGCAACGCCCTAAGCCGAGGTCCGAGTCCCATTAGGGGTCGCCCTTAGTGCTGTTGTTGCTAGTAGTCATGATGTTAGTAGTAGTAGTTAGCTTAGGTTAAGTATTTTACTCTCGTCCCCATTGGTTGGAGACACTTCAGGTCTCGCCAATAACTGCCCGGTTACGTAGAAATTGTCCGCAAGACCATCTACAAGCAGACGAATAGAAAAAAACCAGCCAAGTGCGAGTCAGACTGGCGCACGAAGGTTTCCGTACGATTATCTATAAAAACGGCAAAAAATATCACGTTTGTTGTATGGGAGCCCCCTTAAATATTTATTTTATTCTGTTTTTTAGTATTTGTTGTTATAGCGACAACAGAAATACATCATCTGTGAAAATTTTAACCGTCTAACTATCACGGTTCATGAGATACAGCCTGGTGACAGACGGACGGACGGACAGCGGAGTCTTAGTAATAGGGTCCCGTTTTACCCTTTGGGTACGGAACCCTAAAAAAACCATCTCTTTCTTATTTTACTTGCAAGTAAAGGATAGCATTATTTTTAGTAGACTTCAGTCGGTGCTCCCCAGAATCCGGGCCACTGCTTTGCTATAAGAATTGCCATGTTTTTGTAAATAATATAGGTTTAATAATATATACTATTTTATGTTATAATCATTGTATAAAGTAGTTATAAGAGATTTAACAACGAAACATAAGGCACACGTTTTAAGTACCACTCTAGTGTGTATAGCACTTAATGTGTTCTGTTAGCGTTGTTTTAGCAAAATAATGGTTCATTAAATAAGTTTAATATGTATAACATAACATCACGTAATAGGAGGCGAGCCTATTGTCATCAACCGGTCACAAATCCAAACTCCGGACTGTTACTGAGGAATTTCACACGGAAAACCCCAATAACACTTTGCCCGACCCGAGGATCGAACTCAGGACCGCACGATCAGCAGTCGCGCTTGCCACCACTAGACCAACGAGGCGGTACGAGTAAATACCAGTCTAAAGAGTATTAACATAAGGTTTAAAACTATTTGAGTTTAAAATTACCCGTGCCGTCCTGTTGAGGTGGATTTAGACCAAACCACCAAATGCTCATTCCATCCCCACTCCATCAAATTCTTTTGATGTAAACAGAGACAGAGTATTCCTTCGTTGTTCTATCTTGTTTGCGGAGATTCTATGGAATGTTCTAAGAATGCTCGCTCGCTTGATGTAAACAGCGCACTAGCGAACAGTTGCTTAGAGCTTTCTTTCGTGATCGGACGTGCTCGCTCCTCGAAGCGTTCTTGTGTTCAGCTGATCTAAACATCTCTAGAGCATGTGCAAGAATTCCAGTTCTTGTTCGTTGTCATTCTTGCTCGTTGGTATTCTTTTGGTGTGAATGATGAAAACTAATTATCGTCTACACCAAAAAAGTAACATACAACGACGCTCTGTGCTCTTGTTCTAGCTCTTATGTTCATTTGGTCTAAACCCACCTTTAGTGAGCGCCGAAAATGTATGAAGCAAGAATATCTTTCACACATTTGACATGTAAACTTACTTATTGAACATATTCTAGCAACTGTGTTTGTGTCCGTCGATGTAGTTCCTTCTTTGAGCCAGTATATTTTAATTTAATTATAATTTACACAAGATTTCACTAATAATATTCTTTGCAACAAATTATGAAAACGGGAATATTTTCGTGACCTCTTCATCGTCATTCATTGAGGGTCACAATTAGACACACTTGAATCTATTAATATTCTTATTGTTGGGGTCTGACTTAACGTCACTGATCGCTCGGGGTCACTGATGAGTGGGGGTCATATAGTTCTAATGCGCCAGTAATTAGCTTTATTTTAAATGCTTTTCCACTATAAAAACTTAAGCAGTCTTAAATAATATTTGTATGTCTGTAAAAAAATCTCGTAAATAGCTTTACATAGTATAGGTATGTACCTGTGTATTTAGTTTATAAAAAAATAAGATAATGCACAAAATAAAAATATTTGTACGATTCGTCAAATCAAAATCTACGTTGTACCTTCAGAATTATTTAGACGTTTGGAGTTTATTAGATTTTAATGTATCTTCATCCTTTTTACTCGACTGCGCGACAGTAAAGGCAAGGTTTTCGTTTACAAAAAAACTGTCAATTTTTTTTGCACTGTTAAAGAAACCTGCACACTTCCTGCACTTTTTTCGCTTCAAAAGAAAACCTGAATTAGGAGTCATTTGTGTGTCTTATTTATGACACTGTCTAAAAGGGGTCATTGATCATTGGGGATCCATAAAAAATTTGGTTTTTTTTTCGATATAAATAATGAATTAACTAAGTCTAGTCTACGAATCATAAACCTACCACCTGTTTTAAAATTACATTACGGAATGCAATAAAAATTGAGTATTGAATATAGGTAATTGACCAACTAACAGTTCTGCCCATGTCGTAACAGCAAAAAGGATGAACATACAAAATTACCTACTTCCTTCACAAAAGTATTAAATCCTAAAATTATTTTTGTATTCTATCGCCACTTCTAGGTACCTTAACTGAAATTCATATTTTTTGAAAACACTTGATAGTTTTAAGTAAATAAATATAGGTAGTTATTTATGTACGGTGCAAAGTTTCAACGCTGCCTAACGCGAAAATTAATAAAATCAGGTTGTTGCAGTCCTGTAGTCAAAGCTCTCGATGGTGTGTGTAGTCCGCCAACCCGCACCAAGCCAGCGTAGTGGACTAAGGCCTAAACCTTTCTCGTTCTGAGAAGAGGCCCGTGCCTAGCAGTGGGACATTATAATTATGCTATCATTGTCCAATACATAACGAAAGCTTCTTCAAATATATGAGAAATCATTATTTGGTGTTTCGGCAAAAGCAGTGGTGCGACCGTCGGACTGCCAAGTCATAGGTTTCGAGTTCCAACCTAAGGCACGCGCCTCTGACTTTTTGGATTCATGTGCGTATTGTACAATTATCACTTGCTTAAAAACGGTGAAGGAAAACATCGTGAGGAAACCGGCATGCCTGAGAGATATTTCTCGACGGCATGTGAAGCTAAGTCAGAGGCCCATGGACGGCATAAACTGTGACACCAGGTTAGTCAATAACCACACGAAAAGAAGAAGGTGGAGGCTGGAGACGTTTTAAAGCGCTAAATTCATTAGCGAGTATATTGCGCAAGTTAACTTCTGTAATGGAATTTCAACTCCACTACTGGACAAATGCTTCAACCCAAGACTGCTTTTAACTATAAAAACTTGCATTTCGATATTATTATCATTCCTATCTCTTCATTCCTCAATATCGCTCAATAGAAACGTATTTTTGAATATTTTCCTCTAGATTATACCATTTAATTCTGTTTTTGATTAAACGCTACTCTTATCTCTTATAAATAGACTGCATGTACAAAGGATATAACTAAGAAATCACATCGGCAAACTTCGTAAAACCGATCATTTCCGAACTGAGTACGACGACAAGACATCAAATGTTTAGTAGTACTGCAGTGAAAAATGATCTTTGCAATGACGCAATAAGTTAAGAGTGGCGCAAAAATGAGCGACTGCCATTAGTTGCTCGATCAAGTTTGGCGTTGCGATTTTTTAGTTGTGTTGTACTATTTGAATTGTATTATTTCCTATTATTAAGTTCTTTATACAATATACTATTTAAGTGCATTTAATTAATTTACTTTCTCAACACTATTATTCTTTATTCTACATTTGCTTATTTACACTGTATTATCAAATCATAAATATTATTCAGATAAAAAAAAATCTGCCTAGCCATTTCCCAATTGTTGTGTGGTCAACTTCCAGTCTAACCAGATGCGGCTGAATACCAGTATTTTACACGGAGCGACTGCCATCAGACCTTCGCAACCCAGTTACTGGGTAATGCCTAAGGTTAGACTGGATAAATATTGCTCAGATGTTATGATGAATTAAACCTTTATTCCTTTCGGTATTATTCATTTATGTATCGCCACAATTATATTAAATTGCCAGACATGAAGGATGGATTAATAAGCACTGCGCAAACGTAGATACTAGTGTTTGATGTCGGATACAAGCCACAAGTGCCTACGTTTGCGCAACGCCATAACAGCATAAGAGTGAAATTGAATTATTTTAATCCATTCACTTTTTTTGCACAAAAACCTTTAATTAGTTTTGCGATTCGAATAAGCTTGCGCACCACAAGGCTTACAAGTCTGCAAGTGCCATTAGTTTTATCAAGCACAATAATATATTTATAAAATATAGTTTTTACATGTATAGATAAATATATATAGAGAATATGTAATTGTCTGTGTGTAGAATATAGATGTGTGCGTGTGAAGTGTTAATAATTAAATAGACACTGGATTTAATTTGTATTTTGATATTTAACAGTATAAAAATGTTTTTTAAGCTTTAATTTAGTTAAAAAGAGGTTGGTGCACTGAAAAAATAAAACGGCATTCATGTAAAATTAAAAGGTACCACGAAAATAGCAGAATATAAAGAAATAATTCGTATAAGCAAATCTAGGTACTAAAAATTGCCTAAAATTGGTATACCTTTGTGAATGCTCTAGCCATAGTTTTTAGTTTATAAATAATGTCCTATAAATATGTTTTGCATTCTTGTCTTAACTGCCATTAAGGGTCGGCGCAAATGAGCCACCGACCACAGCCACTGGTGGCCAGCGAAAAACAGTTCACACGCTTCTTCCTACATTTTGTAGGGACTCACCGCACATGTGTGGTCGGTGGCAGCCACTCGAAATGTATGGAAACAGCTCGTGGCCGGCCACCGTTGGTTGTGGTCGGTGGCTCGTTTGCGCCCAGTCTAATTGTTCTTCATATCCTGGGAGGCTAATAATGTCACATTTGGCGAACCATATTGCGTTTCATATTTGTTATCATAACTGTTCCCAAAGCGGGTTGATGTCAGGCAGGCGGCCGGTCATAAAACAATAAGCCAAAACCTCTAACAACATGGATTTCATAAATACACATGTTGTGCCGACCACACCTAGTGTGGGATAAGGGCAGGAAGAGGAAGAAGATTTGTTATCATGACTGCGAATGGACTGCTCGTCCAGTCGGCAGTAGTCACGCAGTTGCTCTGACTACATCTTGTCTGCCTTCAAGCTGCATTTCGCAGTTGCATAGTTTGCAGTTACGAATAAGAATCGGAATATGTTTCACCATTTGTGACGTCACTACCCTCGCTGTTTAACTATAGTTTCCCGAACTCGCAATATTAAACGTTTCACTATAAAACTACAAAAGAATCTCATAAAGGAGTATTATTTAATCTAAGATATAAAATAGCTTTAAAATGAGACTCCATTTGGCACTATTTCTACCAAAAATAGCTTTTAAGATACCATTTGGCCAGCGACATCTATGAACTACGTACTTGAGATGCGATTTAACAGGAGTATTCTAAAAAACTAAAGCCTAACTAAGGTACAAAATTAAAGGCCTGTTTTTTAAAAAACCGCTCTCATCTTTGAGACCTAACTTGAGTATACTCTTGAGATCTCGATTTGACTTGTAAACGTATCTTAAGTAGACTGTAAACTAAAACCTTGTGAGATTGATGAAATCGATCTTAAAATTCTTGTAGTACGTTGTTAACAATCTAATTTGTAGTTCATGAACTACACATAAAGCGCTTAATCCACTTGCAAGTTGACTTGCGCAATCGACTTTCAAGCTGTAGACACACTAGCAGCAAGTTGACTTCTGCAAGTTTTACTAACTGAGCGAGCATTGCAATAATTTGCGCAAAAAAATTGTTAATGGATTTGGCGATTCAGTTCATTAATCGCAACTAGTACGTAGTACCTAGAACTATTAGTACCGACACCAGAGTTCGTGAGACACGCTTCTGCTACTCTCTATAATGTTCTTTTGCCGACTGATTGTTGTGTTGTATCATGTAAGTTGTAATAAATACTGTGAATCGTTACTGGATTATTATTTTTAACCGACTTCCAAAAAAGGAGGAGGTTCTCAATTCGATTGTTTTTTTTTGTGTGTTTGTTCCGCGATATCTTTGCTAATTGTGAACCGATTTTAATGATATTTTTTTGTTTGAAAGAGTATTCTTTCGAAGTGGTCCCATTTAAATTTGGTGAAGATCTGATGAAGAACTTCGGAGATAGACAATTTGAAGTCTGTTTTTTTTTGTTAAATAGTTATTATTTGTTTGACAACAAATTGGCGTTTTGAATACGATCCTGCATCATTTCCACCGATCTCATTCTAAAATCTCGGAATTGGTGTAGGTTTTTGACATTACTTGTATTGAATTTCCATTAAAAACGTACATCATTTTAAAGATTTTGGGTTGAGGTTGAGATTTTTGATTAATATTGGCCGTAAGAAGATACGGAAGTCATCATCATTTTCCTACCATTATCCCACACTAGATGTGGTCGGCACAACATGTATTTCGTAAATCCATGTTGTTAGAGGTTTTGGCTTATTGTTTTATGACCGCCTGTCTGACATCAACCCTCCTTGGGAATACTCGTTGCGTCGTCGCGCGGGTGACCCAATGTGCTTGCTGATATTATGCACTGGGTCCTAAAATGATATGCTTGTCAATCTTTTTGCCGACAACTAGCAGACTATGTTCTTCTTGGTGGAATATACTTGAAGTTCCTCAACCCACACATTCAGTTTTGCTAGGGACTTTGGTTTTGACACATCGTAAACTAATACGGTATAGCACTGTGAGTGTCTCTGTAAGAACTTGATGTCAATGTTCTGTATCGCCCCCGTCCCGTTGTACGCGATTTAGAAGTTATAAAAAATATATGTATTAAATCAATTTGATTGAAATGAAATTATTTTTTATTTAAATTAAATGAGTTCATTTCGCCCAGAAAACACATCTTTTTCAATTTATGCGTATTAAATACACAGCGAAATGGGTCGCAAGGAAATTTAGAAACAAAAATAACATATAAAATAACAACACTACTCCATGCATTCCCTGTTCCAGAACAGTCGATGTTTGTTAGAATAGTTGGAGAGTTATCACAATCATTGGTCAAACAATCATAATATTTGCTAATTGATTTATATTTAACTATGTTTTTATTTTATGAAAAACAATGATATAAAATTATCGAAAAAAGATATTCCTTCCATAAACCTTGGTGTTACGGTGGTTGTTTACACAATTTTTGAACACGCACTGCGGCATTTTGACATCTTAACGTTGGTTATCATTGGAACATACTAATTTGAAATAAGAGCACAAACATATTTGTGCTCTTATTTTTCGGGCCGTTTTTATAACGCTTATCGGAATTCTAGTACCTACTAATTGATCGAAGGATGTTTATATGGAATTGTGTACCGGCGGAAAATCGGCGACGTATCCTCCGTCAGATGTGGCTTGGCCCTATTTCATAATTCGATGGACTAGACTGATAGGTGCTAGAGTACGCGCAAGATAACTCTGCGCGCGACGGAGGGCGTGCTAAATGTTGCCATGATCGCAAAAATATAAAGTCCTACTTTTCAAGGAAAAGTAGTATATTCGTGAGCATTAAAATTGGGCAGCCCTCTTGCTGTTTATTATATTTTAATTGAGCTAAGTTATGTACGTTTAAATTTACTACCTATCAATTAAATTAATTCGTATTTTTACGTAATTTGCAAAGGAAAAGAACTAAGGTTATAAATGTGGCGTGAGTGAATAAGAATGCAGTATGATTATTATCGGCTGATGAGGTCTATTATAATTTTTATTATTATATTTTCTTTTATTCCTAAAAACAGGTAGATGTAGTGACAAAGTTAATAAAACGGCAACATTATGGCGGAACATGATTAGTTCCGATTTTGGCCGCGCGCAGAGTTATCTTGCGCGCACTATAATGTCTAACAACAATGCAATAATTGTCAAACAACAATGGTAGGATATCACTTTATTCCATGAATTATAAATAAGAGTACTTAGCACAAGTTTTATTGGGTAAGTCGACTTCTGCAACAGACTCTAAAAACTGTGGACACATGCGCAGCAAGTCGGGTTTCGGCAAACTTTATAAACTAAGCGAGCACTCGCTCGCAATAATTTGGCGCTTTAGCAAAATTTCTAGGATGGTGGTTTTCTCTAAAGCTACGGTCCCACGACGCTAAAACTGACAGGGACGTTGCCACTCCTGTCGAGGCACGTCGTGGCCCGTGTCGAGCAACTTTAAGGCTGGACATCCACCAGACCTGTGCGAGGAATGTGTAATGTGTACAAATGAGCGGTGCGAGGATAGGAAGCGGATTCTTTTCGAATAGGAGGGTGGTGTGGCGGGATCGGTACACATTCCTCGCTTGTTTTGTATGAACAAAAACCTCGCTCCGCTAAGCTCATATCCACCAGAGCTGCGCAGAGCGAAGCTAGGTAAATAAAGTGATTCTATTGGTGCTTACAAAACATATTCCTCGCTACGCAGCTTAGCGCAGCTCTGGTGGGTGTTCAGCTTAAACCTACAGAATACTGACGGATCGGACGGGCGACGACAGGCCACCGCAGGCCTCATCGGACGCGATGTGCCCAAGGCCAGGCGCGCCTGTCTGGTCAAAAAAAAACAGGCCGTGGGACCGCTTTAGAAGGCAAGTAAATAAAACAACAACATAAAGGCTTAAAAATCATTTTATTCATAACTATCGTACATTAATAATCAATAATTATTAATTATAAATTTAAATACAGTAAGTAATTACGGGTATTTGACACAGCGTCACTCGCACTCAAGCGTTAATATTTTAAATGCACTTCTTATACATAATTCTATTACATAACACTTTATATGAAACTGTTTGCTCAAATGTAACCGATCGTGACCATGGCGAAAAAAAAACAAGGTATTCTCTTTCGACGATGACCGATATTACGTCATCATTTCTGGTATTTTCCCGCCAATTACAGTAAAAGTTTGACAGCTGAAGACGAAGTTTATTGGCTCATCAGTAGCCATGGTCAGTTACGGGAAGAGACTATCTTTTTTTTTATTATACATGATTGTGGCAGATTTATTTTTAATATATTAAACAAAAAAAAGCGTAACTACGATATGATCATAAACACTTTTAAATTCGTAACTTAGCCTATTAAAAAGAAAAATAGTTTCTCGATTGATGAATGAAAATACACAAAAATAGGTTTGGCCACATTGAGCAGACAATCTCATGTATCGTTGCTTTAAAAATACTTTATCCAACCAATAGGATATATTTCCCAATAAATAACAATTACATAACAGTTTAAAGTGTACCAATCAAGGAATGATATTCCAATTTGTAGGAATGCTTACTTTTTTTCCCACTAGCTGGAAAAATCTTAAAAATTCCCAAGTAAAAGATTTTATTACATTTTTTTTATTTTTTATTTATGTGTATATAAAATACATGTTGTAAAGAATATAACAGTAGACAGCAAGATAGCCAAGACTGATTAATAAACCGATTGATATAAGTAAGGTTAGACAAATCACTTGTAATTAACGTAATTCACAGTTTTGGCTATATTTCTACGTAAAAACAATAATTATCTTTAATATTAAAGCATTTAAACAATAGTTTTGAAATTTCGACACTGGAGTTTTCTAATAAAGAAATATTTGAAAACCATCACAATTAATAAAAATCCCAATCGCAGACAGCTGGTATTGGGATTTTTTTAATACAAATATTTAAGAACACACAAACATACAGTTTTATCATAAAAATACTTGGGATTTGTATAATTTAAAGCAACGACACGCTTACGTGCTATGTAATCAGCAACAATCAGACTTCAGTGTTTTAAAACATATATTGTAAAGCGGTGTGCAAGTCTAGGTAAACTAACAATGTCCCATTGAAAAATACAAAATCAAATCATAAAAATGTATGCACATACCTAATACCATCAATCACTCGCGAACCTCTTTCTAAACTACAAACAGGGAATAAAGAACTCAGTTTATGTAAAAAAAAAACATAAACGGAAGTAATAAATTAATTGACAGCATTTTCAGTGTTTTTTCTAAAAATCAAACATATCCTACAAAATTTAGAAAAGTAGATTTTATTTATAGTTATTTCGTGTTTTTCCGCAGACCGTTAAATAAGATCTACTATAGTTTTACAAGATTAGTTTCAGTATGATAGAATCCTAACTAAAGCTCAAGAATTGGTGTTTTACTTAAATCAAAATAGTTCATAGGTAGGTTTAATTTTTAGGGGTCAAAAATCTATTCAGCCAACGCTGAAACTACGGCTATGGATATCAAAGATAGATATTTTACAATAATAGGACATTATTAAATACCAAAAATACATTTAAAGCCGTTCATACAAAATGAGATTCAGTACATAATTTTAAAACACTGATGTCAGGCGTCGGTTAGAACGATTCAGCATTTCAACGCGAAGTTGTAATATTATTTTCGCCACACAGTTGTTGTTACCGCCAAAACCGACGCACTATACAATACATAACATATATTACATCAAAAAGTATACAAAATGATAAATATTGTTACAAAACAAACGAGAACGGTACAGCAAAAATTACTTAATCCACAAAATCGGCTTTTTTACAATTATATTGACTAACATTTTTAGTATTTTTACAAGAAAAAATGCTTAGAGCATACGCAATTAATTATTAAACGAATCTAAGGTATTCTTATTAAGATAATTACATACCGAATCGTTAATTTATTAAAAAATGTTTGGTTTAAGCCATTTTTGCGGAACCAACCTCTAAAATAACCGCTTAAAAATATTACAAGCGTTATGAAAAACAAAATAGAACGTGATGAAATGGTTTTTTTTTATATAAAATAGTTTGTGAGTTATGTGTCGTATTAAATTGCGTGTGTTTATTTCGCGATAAATGTTGGCAACAGTGACTCTTACAATCTGTGTTACCACACCTACGATATTACAAGATTTTAACAACAATAGCCCAACGGTAAAGATGTCTAACTTGCCATCAAAGGTAGTTCGAATCCCATCCGTTGCACCATTGTGAATCTACTGATACAAAACTAGTTTGCTTTATCCACTTCGTAATCTTTATCTAAACCAACAAAATCGATGCACTGCCAAAATTTGACGCGAAATAACCACACGTATTTAAACAAAAAGAGAAAATAAGAGAATTACTAACTTTGGAAGTAAAGACAGCACTAACAATCTCAACTCGAGCCGCGGTTAAATGCCGCACCAACATACATTTATTACAACATATTTTCAATCAATCTTCGAGTTCTTACAATCTTTTTACACGTTTCACAGTCTCAAAAAATGTCTTTATTCATCGACATTTTCTCTTAACAAATGCCACTCTTCGACAACCCCGCAAGATTCTCAGCACATATGTACACAGGACATAATGCCTCTTAAAAAAAACATAATATAAACAAAAAATCGCTGCTATTAATAGTCGTTACGCTTAGTCATTAGTCGTTCGCTCTTCTCTTGACAGCGCGATAACCCTTTGTCTATAGAGATCTCAATTTTTAACCCATTTTGACGATGCCTGTGAATTAGAATTTCTGATCTAAAAATGGGTTCAAAATTGGGTCATCTATACCCATTTTAATCTCATGGTCATGGCAAAACCATTGTACCATAAAGCCAACGCCTTATGAATCAAAATGGTTGTGGATACCATATCTAATATATGAACTTAACAGTGATTTCAGAGATATTTTTTTAATTATCTTAATAAATATTAGCAATTATTACCCACAACTGAAGTTATCATTCTTTCTTTCTTTTTTATATTTATTTCCGGTAATGTTCGTTGCGGGTTTCATGATAGTTAGTTTAACATTTTTTTTAAATATTATTTCTTATATTTTCTACGATAAGGCAGGCCGTTATACTATTTTGTCACTTGGTTGGGAAAAAAAATATTTTTGTCTATTTTTTGTTAATATTTTAAGTTGAAGATTCCTTATAGTATTTATGTTGTGCCTACAGATGCCACAATAAACACAAAATCTGATCCAACCTGCAAATTATGTCATCTTTGGGTGAAATGGGAATACGGCTCCATATAATGGGAAACTTCACAGATTATGCATGTTTATCCTGCAGTTAAGTTGAAACCCACTTCTGTAATTACAACAAATGGGCACTAAGTGTAAAGTTTTTCGAAATTTAAGTTCAATGTACACTAGAATCACAAAATGTCTGTAAAGTCAGTTTCGAAAGAGATATTAGTAAGCATATATCTCTAAGTTAAGCCCAGGCAATCAAAAACACACAACCCGTGACAAGATATGTCATAGATTTTGTCAAATCTCATAAAAATAATCCACAAAATCCGTGACTCATGTCGCTGTAGTGCATTTTAGGCCTGCAGGATTCAAATTATGCCCGATAATAAGCTTACACGTGAGACGTTTCGGGATCGTAGCCTTGAATATTACTCATAATTTTTTTTACTATAATTTTAATCAAAATATTCATGATTCTTTATGATTTCTTACATGAAACGTTAAAACCAATAATAAGTGAAAACGAACAAATTATTTCAGATGGAAAACTATCTTTTCAAACCTTTAAAACACAATTATACTTTTAGTATGAGAATTCCAACACATGGGAAAAGTTATGGGAATAAATTCCATGGTATGGGAAAAGTTATTCCAATGGGAATGATTCCTAGGAATGATTCTATCTTGTAAATTAATACCCTCTTCTCTTTAAACCTTATTTTTTATACTTCTCAAAAGCCGAATAAAAACTTTACACCATTTAGCATGTATAACCACTTGTGGCAGCATTGGTGATTGTGGCAAAATCACCACAACGCACCCACCAAATTAGAATTTATATCCAATTAGGTTGCAGAGGTCACATGGCTGTCTCTAAATGTAAACAACTGATTTTTAGACACATCTGGGTTGACTGGGAAACTTTTCAAATGGGAAAAGTTTTTGATAAGTTATGGTAATTTCACCACAACCATTACCAACATAGCATCGAATGCCGCACACATATACACGACTGCCTGTACACACACATTAGCACATTTTATACAACACCGCTGACTACCTTACAATATATTATGGGGGCGAGACTTCCAAACTCACATAAGATCTGATAAAGCACCTTTTACTTATAGCGTTATATTGAATAACAGTATTACATAGTCAGAATTATTGTAAATAAGAAGATATGATTAAAAAATCCGATTTGAGCATAATTATAATAAAAGAGACGTACCACCCCCTCTTATTACGAGAGTTTGTTTAACCCAAGGTAAACCCAGATTGAAAATATACCCATCACTTTCTAACATCATATAATAAAAAGGAATGGGGTTATTTTAAAACCTGGGTTTTTCTTCAATCATCGTTTTTGATAAAAGGGTTGAGAGTTTATTTGATGACATTTTTGGAAATTGAAATATCAATAATATAATACAAATAAGTTTATATCGAGTTTAGACACTTATCCCGGTTCCAGAAAGGCTGTTCAACGCAACAACTAATCAGTCAAGTGATGTGATTGGTTGTTCGTATTTTGGTTGACATTCATTAACATGAGATTTGACAAACAGATTAAACTGATTCAGCCTTTCATAAACCCGGGCTCGTTCAGGCATTGACAAAACATTACACTTTTTATTTTACGGACCAGACCAATTCCTTTATTATCTTATAATACAAATACCTCGTGGAATTTTAGTATACATACACTAATAAATCGCTTTAAAAAGCCACGCGAAGCCAACGTTAAGTCAGTTTTAGCCAGCTACAGTACCTTTTCAGTCATTATTGATAACACGGCCGCAAATCTCACAATTGACTATTCATTTCACTTTCGCGTTCTGCGTTCAGTGTTTCTATTGGCTCGCAGCGTTGTAAGCCAATACAAATGTAGAACGCTGAACTCTTGCGTTCAGTTAGGCTAGGCTTTTACGCGCCAGATCAACTAGCAAGTATTGCAGCAAATGGTCGCTTTAGTCCGCGCGGAACTAGTTGGCCGCGCCTTAGGTATGTGAGCGGCAGGAGGGGGGTGTGCACGATACACAAGACAAAGCAAATTGACAGAGCGCGTCTACTGTTTCGCACCCCCCTCCTGCCGCTCACATATCTAAGGCGCGGCCATCTAGTTCCGCGCGGACTATAGTTCGTAAAACTTGCTGCGAGTCATGTCCATAAAGGTAAGGTAAAAATGGTGACCTCACTACAAAAACCTACTGAAAGTCAAAACATTTGGCTTTGAATATTTACTTTGGTGGTCGTATCTCTTTCTAAATAGGGTATTTAGAAAGAGATATAGATGTTTCGACTTTCAATAGATGTTTGTAGCAAGGTCTCCATTTTTACCTATACCTTCATAGTCACATTCACAGTTAGAAAGTCAACCTGCGCGAACTTGTTAGTGGATTTGACGCTTTAGATTGAGTTAACGCGATAGCGAAACATGTAACGTGTGGCATTTTATATACAATGCAAAACAAAAATAGAATAGAATCTTTCGTCCTATTGTGACGATTTAGCTTCAGTTGAGCGGTGTTAAGGAATATATGGGATGTAATTACTTATCCAAGTTTTGGTTAGAAAATGTGTGACCAGCACAACATTGCGTTATACACTCGTAATAGCTTTGATTTTGACAGTTCAATAATGTCCAGCAATGTTGGTTCCGACTAGCCTTTTCCCAACTATGTTGGGGTCAGTAACCCAGTTACTGGGCAATGCCGATATCTTAAGTTTAGACTGGTTGTCAGTCCTTCAGGCTTCTGACTACCTGTAAAGATTGTCGTATGACACCCGGGGTCGACGATTTAACGTGCTTTTCGTAGCACAGAGGGGTCTCGATGTGTAACGAATAGTCACCCATCCACGAACTGACCGATACTGACTGATATGAACGGCGCGGTTGTTCATAGCAACGTATGTATTAATAATACGACTTCTCCACAACTATGTACCACGCAATGAATATTACTGTATTAACAAAATGAAAGCTATTATGATAGAGTGTGTTACGCATATAGGCTGCAATTCAATACAACGCCACACCACACGCTGCACGCGTCGCTATCTCATAAACAGTCCTAGCCGACAAAATTCTAGCTTTAATTTTACTTCCCTTACTTTTATATTAATCTTGCAGTATTCCAAGCCCATTTTAACGACTTAGGACATTTTTCCAAAGCTCCCGACACAACAGGACAAAAAGTGGTAACGACTAACTCGTAACGAAACGACACGACATCACGATAACAGTGTCGTAGTAAGAAACTATATTTTTTTACTTTTGAAAAAATGTTTATACTTTTAGTATGAGAATTCCAATACATGGGAATTGTAATGGGAAAAAATTCCATGATATGGGAAAATTTATTCCAATGGGAAATTTTGTATCTTTTATATTAAAACCCTTCTTTTATGGATATTATTTTTTTATACAACCGAATATTCGCGATACAAAACGACATTACTATAAGTGTATGTGGTTCATACAAATATTGCGATTGGAGTCGTGACCACAGTTGGTCGAGTCATGACGTTACCTGTGGAAATACAGCCTAAATTCACCCCCTCCACACTTACCCTTCTACCTTACAAAGCCACTATAATACAAGAGCACATACGATTCTCGCCCCTCACACAATAAACGCACAGTTCATTTTACCACACTTTACTTGCGCGCACAATTCAAGTCTTTTCGATACCACGCGTACACAATTTTGATACTTATGTTTCATAATCACAAATTATATATTAATTGGAATAGTTTCAATTTTGAAGTACAGTCTAATTATAAGTATAACTCGCACCAATAAAAAATGGATATAAATGGCGGATGAAGTTGTTCTCTCTCACTCATATTGTATTTGCCTCGTTGGTATAGTGGTGGCAAGCGCGACTGCTGATCGTGAGGTCTTGGTTTCGATCCTCAGGTCGGGCAAACTGTTATCAGTAGCAGCCCGGAGTTTAGACATGTGCCCAGTTGATGGCAATAGGCACACCCTCTGTTACATGGGATTTAAACATAACGGCGAAATGATGGTGTTACTATACACCTCTGCCCAACCCTTCGGGGAACACAGGCGTGATGTTATGTTATTTTAATGTCTTTCTATTGTATTTTGTATTTCATGAGTACACACGACCATATCAAACTACACATTCCCAGTATAAGATGATCTCTCATTATATAGGTTTTTTGTGTAATGAGAGGTCAATTTATACTGAATATGTATAGATTGATATGGTGTTATGTGTACAAGCTGTAGCCGTAGAAGTATTCCTAAGGAGGGTTGATGTCAGGCAGGCGGCCGGTCATAAAACAATAAGCCAAAACCTCTAACAACATGGATATATGAAATACATGTTGTGCCGACCCCACCTAGTGTGGGATAAGGGTAGGAAGAAGTACTAGCCACCATTCCTATATCCATTCTTCATTGGCGCAGATTAAACACGAATTTTTGCAAAGAACACAGCTTTTTTATATACATATCGTCAGTGAAAAGGTAAAAAGACTAAAGCGCCAATATACCTACTTTACAGTAGAGAGATTCGAAGTATTTTTTAAAGAAAATAAACATAGTTATTTTTCTTAGAGTATACATATTAAATAGATAGTTTAATTATCAACTTAATATGTATACTCTAAGAAAAATAACTGTTTATTTTCTTTAAAAAGTACTTTGAATCTCTCTACTATAGAGTAGGTATATTGGCGCTTTAGTCTTTTTACCTTTCCACTGACGAAATTATATTCAGAAAGGTATTTAAGACATTGTATGTCATTATCAGCGTACATCGCTCGTCTAAGAACAAGGTTTTGGAAACAGAACTTTATTACTAAGCCGGTAAGGATGAAATTCATTTGTATAAAATCGGCTGTCGTGTCGGTGCAAGATATGCGAGAATATCTCATGTCGTGGTGTGCAGATTATCCAGTCAGCAAGGTTGGTAGTGGAGCTGACTGCACAGGGGGCGGCAGACGTACTTGGGTATCGTCAGAAGTGGAGGTCAAAGTTTTGTTTAATTAAGAAAAACTTGCCGATTATTAACAATAAAGAAGTGAATTGTTTAAAGAATTTGTATCATCTTTACATAGTATAAAACAAAGTCGCTCCCGCTGTCGGTACGCTTAGATCTTTTAAACTACGCAACGGATTTTAATGCAGTTTTCAGCAATAGATAGAGTGATTCGAGAGGAAGGTTTATATGCCCCACATTAGTATCTACATTGCACCCATGCGAAGCCGGGGCGGGTCGCTAGTAAAGTATAATTCTTTGTGTTGCGATACCAATGCTGTGGCCAGGAATTTTGTTTGGAAAGGGTTTGAACCCTGAACAAGAAAGTCAATGACAATAACGAGTGTACATTTTTAATTTAACTGTCTGTAGTTTATGGGGGGTTGAACCCTCAAATGGGGGGCTGAACCCTCACCCGAGTGGGTTAACCCTCAAACAGGGTGGGGGTGAAACTTCAATGGGGGGTTGCACCCTCAAGCGGGGGGATTGAACCCTCAAATGGGGGGGATAATCTCTCAATGGGGGGGGGGGGGCAGGCTACGCCCTTGTGAGATACTAAATGATATTTTTATATACCTAGTCATCTATTGAGGGCCGTTCTATACAAATGCCTTCCATCATTATAACTATTTAGAGTCAAGTGTCAGTAGCTAGTGTAGTATATCGGTGCGTGTGTGTACACTGTCGGTCTGCGTGTGCGCGTGTGTCTGCGTGGCGCGGGTGCGCGTGTGCGCGCGAGTCCTCCGGCGCTACGTGCCGCCCGCCCCCGCCCCCGCGCCCCCCGCACCCCCCGCACCGCCCGCGCGCGTCCCGTCCTCGCGCTGTTTGCTTATGTACACCTGCAGGAGAACAACTATTGTAGTAAACTAGTTCTTGACCACGGTTTCACTAGCATCCTAGGGGAACTAAATCATGTACCTAGATAAAAAGTATCCTATGTTTCAATCCAATACATGGTCTAACTATGTGTGAAAGGGGATATAAACATTTTGACATGGCCATCTGCCGCCATTTTATTTTTTCAACGTTGGGGCGCTCCATGTCTCTGGTATATATCGACGCTCGGCAGTGAAAACCTCGTAAACAAAATTTTCTTCAAAAGCGTTTTATTTGTTCTTTACATTGACAAACTCGTCATACACGTACTAGTTCAACAAACTTTCAATTCAAATACTTCTAAGCTATCTATGACGTACGATGACAAACTTGTATTAACATTTGATCGGCCATTTTTCTTGCAGGAGACAGTTAATTCTATCTCTTTTATTTTACACATACGTAGTTTTCACTGCCGAGCGACCATATATGGGTAGAAGACACATAAATAAACAAAAATGTCCGCAATATGGTGCTCTAAAGTGTCACGTTACCGAGATATTTAGAGGTGAAGATCGTCATAATGCCCTATAAACCAATTTCAAAGTGCGCCGCAACATTGAAAAATAATTAAAATGGCGGCAGGCTATGCCAGTACCCATAGAAAAAATTTCTAAAGTCTTTCATTCTATCTGTTCACCCGTTTATGTGTGATTGACAGAGGTCAAAGTCTTTAAAAGAGACTTTGACCTCTTAGTTTGTTTCGGCTTTTCTTCTCAGAGCTAGTCAGATAGGAAATGCCGGCGCCATCTAGTCTTAAAAAAAAACATTACATTGACTTGTAAAAGTGTCTGTAACAGATTTATTTACAGAAATAAAAATCATTTATCATTGAGTAACACACATCCATCGATCTTTACAAATTTTCACATAAGCCTGGTCAGACAGCGTGGCTGTATGTGATACTCACGTCGCGTGTTGATCGCGTGCTTATATATTTTATGATCTTACCTGTAGCAGTCTGTACTTGCTGACAGACAGATGCTTCAGATGTGGCTGCATGCGTTCTTCTCCCAGTGCGAACGTGAACGCGACCATACAGAAGACTGCGGCTTTGCGAACTGCGCTATTTTGGTGATCGGCCAACTGTACGACAAAATAATATGATTAACTATTGAGTTCTGATCGCGCGACTGCTGATCGTGAGGTCCTGGGTTCGATCCCCAGATTGGGCAAAGTGTTATTGAGTTTTTTCGTGTGGAATTCCTCAGTAGCAGCGCGGAGTTTGGATTTGTGCCCGGTTGATGGCAATAGGCTCGTCCCCTATTACATGGGACTTAAAAATAACGGTGAAATGAGGGCGTTACTATACACCTCTGCACAACCTTTTGGGTAATACAGGCGTGATGTTATGTTATGGGGATCACGAGCCACCACGACGTTTACTCTAGTTTATTGTAGTCTATAACTATATTGTTTATTAGGCAGTGATAGCTTACCGGTTGAACGCGGATCAGAATTTGATTATCACTTGCGTTAACGGTGAAGGAAAAACATCGTGAGGAAACCTGCACACCTGAGAGGACTCCATAAAGTTCTCGATGGTGTGTGTAGTCTGCCAACCCGCACCAGGCCAGCGTGGTGGACTAAGGCCTAAACCTTTCTCATTCTGAGAAGAGGCCCGTGCCCAGCAGTGGGACCAGTGGCGTAACTATATCATCAGAGGCCCGTGGCAAATTCATTGGATGGGGCCCCAGTAAAAGTCTTCACGTTGTAATTTAATTTTAATTAATCACTGAATTAGTTACTCTACAGAATTAGAAATTTATAATTTTTACTTTATTTTGTTAAAATTGTTAGGTTTTTTTGAGCTCGCGGCCTTTCAGACCTGGGGCCCCGTCGGGCCGGGGGCCCGTGGCATTTTGCCAGCCCTGCCACCCCATAGTTACGCCACTGAGTGGGACAGCAATGGATTGATAATAAAAACATCTATCTTCTAAGGAGGTATACTGGTGTCTATTCTGTAGCACATTTTGACAGTACTAAACTAGACCAAACACAACTGTCACTTTCTTTTTCTATTGAAACAGAAAGAGACAAAACCCTTACTTTAGTTTAGTCCTGTCAAAGTGCACAACAGAATCGACACCAGTGTTAGTGAAACATTCGTCGAATCCCACCAGTGCGGCACCAGGCTACACTAACCTGCGGGCTCGCGGTGCATGCAATAGCGAATCCCGTGACCCCGATCTTAGGTCAGGAGGAAGAACACAGTGGGTTTTTAGCCGGTAAAACTCCGGCAGACCCTCTCGCCTTCCCCGGGCGAGGGCATCCATGAGGATGTTCCCACAGTCTTCTTCTTCTTCCTGCCCTTATCCCACACCAGGTGGGGTCACATGTATTTCGTAAATCCATGTTGTTAGAGGTTTTGGCTTATTGTTTTATGATCGGCCGCCTGCCTGACATCAACCCTCCTTGGGAATACTCGTTGCGCCATCACGCGGGTGACCCAATGTGCTTGCTGATATTATGCACTGGGTCCCAAAATGATATGCTTGTCAATCTTATTGCCGACAACTAAGCAGACTATGTTCTTCTTGGTGGGGCATACTTGAAGTTCCTCGACCCAGTCATTCAGTTTTGCTGGGGACTTTGGTTCTAACACATCGTAAATTAATATATAGCACCGTGAACGTCTCTGTAAAAACTTGAAACTTCTCGTACTCGACACAAGACGCTACTGTTTGTTCCCACAATAAAAAAGAAATGTACACTGACCTGACCAACCCCCTCCATCAGATGTTGCACGACGTCATCAGTCAGTTCTGTCGGCCTCGCCTTGGCGACCTCGGCAGCTAGTTTGAGAGCACACAGCGACGTGGGGTACCCGCGGGTGCGGATCACTGGCTTCAGGAGGGCCAGCACCTGGTGAGGAATGGGTGGTTTAGTTTGTGGAAACAAGTTATATCGGTCAAGAGGCTGGAGTTGTAGATGTGTTCAGCGTTACCTAAATGATTTTTATTTCTGTAAATAAATCTGTTACAGACACTTTTACAAGTCAATGTAATGTTTTTTTAAGACTAGATGGCGCCGGCATTTCCTGTCTGACTAGCTCTGAGAAGAAAAGTCGAAACAATCTCAGAGATTAAGGTCTCTTTTAAAGTCCGGACATTGTGGTATAAAAACTATGTGAGTGTAACAATGTAGGGCAACGTCTGGAATGGCCTTTTGAGGAAAGTGCCATAGCAGGTTTGAATTGACCTGTCCTAACTGACGCCACGCATGCATCAGTCATCGCATTTGGCAGTTACATCAGACATTTGGGCGATATTGAAAAATGTAATCTACCCAGTCTGACCATAAATACTGTTACAATTAAAAATAAGAAAGATATTACATTTGAATTTGGAATCTGTCATTTTTATACGATTGTTCATTGAGTTTTCTAATTTTGGCGCCAATACATTGTACAATATTTTGCGATATTAAAATGGAGTGGGGTGATAAAGAGAACCGAATCGCTGTGATTGCATTACACAAAGTTGGTATGGAGCCAAATGCAATTTTTAAAACTCTCCATACGCTTGGTATTAGTCAAATGTTTGTGTACCGGGCTATTAATAGGTAGAATGAGACCTCCTCTATTTGTGACAGAAAAAGATCTGGCCGACCACGTACTGTTCGTACGAAAAAGTTGGTCAAAGCAGTAAGGGAAAGAATTCGAAGAAATCCTGTCCGAAAGCAAAAGATTTTATCACGGGAGATGAAGATAGCACCCAGAACCATGTCGCGTATTTTAAAAGATGACTTGGAACTTGCAGCCTATAAGAGACGCACTGGTCATTTTTTAACTGATAATTTAAAAAAGAATAGGGTGGTAAAATCGACACAACTATTGAAGCGGTACGCAAATGGAGGTCACAGAATTTTTTTGTTTACGGATGAGAAAATCTTTACAATTGAGCAACATTTTAACAAACAAAATTACCGTATTTATGCTCAAAGCTCTAAGGAAGCTTCGCAATTAGTTGACAGAGTGCAACGTGGGCATTATCCGACTTCAGTGATGGTTTGGTGGAGTGTTAGCTATGAAGGAGTGACTGAACCATATTTATGTGAAAAAGGTATCAAAACATCGGCACAAGTGTATCAAGATACCATTCTTGAGAAGGTAGTTAAGCCCCTTAACAACACCATGTTCAATAACCAAGTATGGTCCTTCCAACAAGACTCGGCGCCGGGTCATAAAGCTCGGTCCACGCAGTCTTGGTTGGAAGTGAACGTTTCGGACTTCATCAGAGCTGAAGACTGGCCGTCGTCTAGTCCCGATCTTAATGGCTGGATTATGATTTATGGTCAGTTTTAGAGAGTACGGCTTGCTCTAAACGCCATTATAATTTGGAGTCCCTAAAACAATCCATACGATTGGCAGTGAAGAATTTTCCCATGGAAAGAGTGCGTGCTTCTATTGATAACTGGCCTCAACGTTTAAAGGACTGTATTGCAGCCAATGGAGACCACTTCGAATAAGCTTTTTATATTTTAAATTGTTTTATATTTATGTATTAAACTAACACACTGTAAAAGTAATAAATATTATTTATGTCCACAGCGACCGCAGAACAGTGCTACTGTCTGTGCCTCGGAACTTTATGTGATGTTTTTTAATTATTAGTTCCGAGACAGCGACACGCCGGCTTACGCTGAAAACCAGCGCCGTGGTTCCGTGCCTTCATGCACGGGCCTGCTGAGCGTGGGCCGTTTCGCGCGGTAGTGGCGCATAATATATTTCTGTGCCAGTTATTTTATTTTTATAAAAAGCTATGTTATGTGCGTCACTCTCACGTGAATAAACGGTTTTTCTTTCTTTTCTTTCTTTATTTGCAATAAAAAAAAAAACTTTTCTTCGTGACAATATTAATGGCAAGACTAGGTATAGAAGTTCAGTGTATCCACCTTCCGAGTGTCACCACAAATATTTAAACAATAGTTTTATTTTGACTGCCTTGTTGGTTTAGTAGTCGCAAGTGCGACTGCTGAGCATAGGGTCCTGGGTTCGATCCCCAGATCGGGCAGTGTACTCAATACTCAATACTTTATTGCATTCCATAATGTGTACATATAATAATAACAGTTGGTATGTTAAACATCGAATCAATTATGGACCCTGTCGGGCACAGCAAAGTTAATTTTTTAATAGGAGAGAGGATGAAGTCGCTTTTTGTTAAGAAAAGTTAAATATTGAATTGAGATAGTAGTATTATTTGCTTTTATGGTATTTATATTTTATATAATTAGGTATTAATGTATTTGGATTTAAGTTATTGCACGATTTACATTATTAACACTATAAATTATACTAAACTAAATATTTAATTTTAATGAGTTTTGTAGGATGATAATATTATGTTATTGGGTTTTTCCATAAGGAATTTGTCAGTTGCAGCCCGGAGTCTGAATTTGTGCCCGGTTAATGGCAATATGCTCGCTCCCTATTACATAGGACTTAAACGTGACTGGCGAAACGAGGGTGTACTAAAATACCTCTGCCGACCCTTCGGGGAATGTAAGGCGTGATGTTATGTTACTACTTAGCTGGGCCCGTGACTTTGTCTAGGTAGAAGCCGGATTGGTTTTAATTTTTTTGCGCGTAACCCTAATTCTTTTTCTAAAATAAAAGTAGCCTAAGTTACTCCTTATAACATCAGCTATCTGCCAGTGAAAGTCCCGTCAAAATCGGTCCAGCCGTTTCGGAGCTAAGCCCAAACAGACAAATTTTAGTTCAACAAAATTTGACAGCTCTTATTTATGTCCGTCTCTTTCTTATTCTATCAGAGTGAAAGAGATAGCAATAGTCTAAATTAAGGTTAGTTTGTGTTACTATACACCTCTGCCGACCCTTCGGGGAATGTAAGGCGTGATTTTATTTGTACCTGTTGTGCGGGCAAAGCATTAGCTATATGCGGCATGCCGGCCTCCACCGCCCGCATGACCTCCTTGTTGAGGCTCTCGTAAGCGTGGATGAGCTTCAGCAGGATCAGGTCGAAGTAGTCCTGCCACTGCGGCCTCGTCTCCGGCCGGCGACACAACCAGATGAGGACCTTCACAGCTTCCGCGGCTGCGCGCTCGTTGGCTGTGCCCCAACCTTCGAAAAATAGTTAATAATTAAAATATGTCAATGTAAATATGATGGATGGACGGGGAGAGGGAGACCTAAGAAAAGATGGATGGGTTGTGTGAGGGAGGATACGAAAGATAAGGGAGTGAATGATAATGAGACGGCTGACAGGGAAGAATGGAAGAGAAAAACATATTGGGCTGACGACAAGTAACTTGGGACCAGGGCAGGAAGATGATGATGTCAATGTAAATATATGAGGGGCTCGTGGCCGAGGTTAAGCTGCGCTTGTCGCGGTCAGACCGTGGATGGATGACCGTTCGTTATACATCGAGACCCCTCCGTACCTCGGAGAGCTCGTCATAATCGGTCCCGGGTGTCACACGAATATCTATGACAGTCGTTACGGGAAATCAGAAGCCCGAAAGTCTGACAACCTTATAAACCTTAGGATATTGGCATTGCCCAGTAACTGGGTTGCTGAGGTCTGATGGCAGTCACTCCGTGTAAAATAATGGTATTCAGCCGCATCTGGTTAGAAGCTGCCACCAACATACAGGGTGTAAACGAAATCATGTAATTCCTTCAAACCTCGTGATGTACTGCTAGCATAGATTAACCCTGCAGCACGGCATAGTTTCGGATTCATTAAAAAAAAATACAAGAACTAAACATTATGTTCTTAACGTGAGACATTTTAGCGCTCCGAGTTAAATAACCAAACGGCAAACGATAGCCGCACAATTCGCTCGGGGCGCTAAAATGCCTCACGTTACGAAACACAGGTTACTTCTTGTCATTTTTTTTTATTGATTCCAAACATGGCCGGACTGGGAACTGAAATCAGCCCGGGCATTTGAGAGACGGTCGGCCCAGTGCTGGCAAAAAAATTCGTTCCCAAGCGATTAGACGGACGACGTTTTTTTGACACTCCTCTCACTCTTTCTCCTGTATACATACATACATAAACTCACGCCTTTTTCCCATGGGGGTAGGCAGAAACTATAGAACGCCACATGCTACGACCCTTACATACCCCTTTCGCTTCATCCACATTCATACATCTTGTCATACACGCACGCCGGTTGAGAGTACTACGCACCTGACCTTTGTGAAAAACATCACCAATAACATCGATGTATGTCCTTCTAGGACGTCCTCTACGTTCCCATTGACATCCGCCTTATAAATTCCTTTTGTTAATCGCCGTTCACTCATTCTCTCAACATGGCCAAACCACCTAAGCATACTCCTTTCAATTTTTGTCACTACATCATCTTTTAAACCGCAACTTTGTCTAATCTCATCATTTCTCAATCTATCATTCAAAGATACACCGCACATACTTCGCAAAGAACGAATTTCCACGACATTTATTCTACTTTCATGCCTCTTCTGCCACGACCAACATTCACTTCCATACATAAGCGTGCATACATTCTCCTGTATCTTGGGTGCATTTACAAACACAAACAATTTCGCGGCTTCTTTTTCAAGCGATAGGCGATAGTTGGACGACCTTTTTTTTTACGTTCCCCTCACTCTTTCGATTTCTCCGACTGTGTGACCGCCCCATCAGGCATCCGGCCCATCGGACGTCCGACTTATTTGCCCTTATGACCAATCCGGGCCTGATTCCAAATATTTTCTTTGCAGGGTTAATCTATGTCAGCAGTACATCACGAGGTTTGAAGGAATTACATGGTTTAGTTTTCGTTGCCGTGACAACTCAAATATCAAATGATATTTTACAAAATTAATTTTTCGTATATTTTTTTACATTGAGAAATTGTATATTATTTTATCGGTGAGTGCAGTGTGGGTAAATCCAATCCTAGCGCTCACAACGGGAGACTGCAATTCATCATTCCCAGCTACAATCGGAGTTGACTACAAATAGAAGCTCACGGTGCTATATTAGTTTCCGACGTGTCAGTACCAAAGTCCCTAGCAAAAATGAATGAGTGTAGAGGAACTTCAAGTATACTCCACCAAGAAGAACATAGTCTGCTTAGTTGTCGGCGATCAGATTGACAAGCATATCAGTTTTGGACCCAGTGCATAATATCAGCAAGCAGATTGGGTCACCCGCGCGACGGCGCAACGAGTATTCCCAAGGAGGGTTGATGTCAGGCAGGCGGCCGGTCATAAAACAATAACCCAAAACCTATAACAACATGGATTTATGAAATAGGTACATGTTGTGCCGACTCCACCTAGTGTGGGATAAGGGCAGGAAGAAGAAGAACATGGTTTCGTTTACAACCTGTAGGTGGGAAAAGGCTCCAGATACCACAAATACCACAATAGTTCCAAGGTCACTCACCAGAGGTCTGCTGTGCGTTGCTTGCGTTCTCCGTGTTCTCCTTGTCTCCCGTAGTCTCATCTATGGATAGAGCTGCGAGTGCCACGCGGACTATATTTCTAAAGTAAATAAAATAGACATACTTTAATATATATAAGCCCATTACTGTCCCACTGGTGGGCATGGGCCTCTTCTCAGAATGAGAAGGATTTAGGCCTTAGGGTAAGGCCCTTCTCACATGAACTTGAACGAAACCAATTTCTAACTCGAATTACTAATCTACATGGGACTTAAACATAAAATAGGGTAGCGGATAAAATTGACTTGTTTTCTTGTTCACTGAACGACTTTACTCTGGCGACCTCTAGGGTATTATGTTATAATTAAGTTTAATTTAAGTGTTTATGTTTGTATAGTTAATTAAGAATTTAGTTTATAAAATATATGTTCCTATAGGTAAGTATACTCAATAAGTAGAAAATGGAGATTTATTGTAAACTTAACTATCGCATTAGGGCAACCTGTAATGATAGATTTAAGGTGTTATAATAATAAATAAAAAAATTAAAAAAAACTGGCGAAACGAGGGTGTACTAAAAACACCTCTGTCGAACCCTCCGGGGAATAGAAGGCGTGATGTTGTTATGTTATGCGCGTTCATGCGATGAAATTAAAAATGAAATCATTTCATTACACGATGAAATCGCATCGCATCATCGAGTGAGCGATGGTCAATAAGGACGGCGCCTGAGGAACGCATCCTCGCGGCGGTTGCACTGTAGTTAAGAGGAAATGCGATCGGCATTTAGTCCGTACAAACGTATTCCTCAATTTCCTCCTTGGATAATGTCACTAGAGCAAATATTTTTTACCATTATATTATATATCTACCACCACTATGTCCTAAGTTTTGTTTTTGTCAATAAATTAATTATTAAAATAACTAGAAACGTTTAAATTTTACAAAAATCGACCGGTTTTAGCACCGTTTTCAGACATCTGGCAAACAAATTTGACGAATATAAAAAATAAAAGAAAAACATACAGACATAACCGAAGTATCACTTAAATTATTACAGAAAGAAATATTAAAATCGTTCCAGATTTGAAGAAAGAAACAGGGAAATACGAAAGTATGATTTCGCTAATATTGCAAAGGAGAAATCAGTCCGAGATGCAGGTGTCTCCTTCGCGCTCAATTGCGAAGGTTTGCGGGAGGGGTGGGACGGAAATAGATCGCAAAAACCTATTGAAATTATTAATATTTTGCAGCCCGCGTTTCCTCTTAATGATTTCAGTTAGTAATCTGTTTCAGAAGCTACATGTGAGAACGGCCTACGTAGTAATGTATACTAACTTGAAGTACTCCACCGGTTTCCTGCAGTCTCCATACTTGAGGATCTCGTGCGTGGCCAGTAGCAGTCGTTCCCACTGTTCTGGAGGAGCCTGTGACACGTCCAGCTTGCAGAGAGCTTCTAAGACCTCTGGCTCGCGGAGGCCGGCTGTAGAAAATACAGGGGGTTTTAGAAATGCTTCGTTCCAGCTTTGCTTATAAAGACAAGATTAAATAAGGTACACTCATATCAGTCATGTCAACGTTAAGGGACGTGAGGCGACGTTGACTGAGACGCGTCGGTCGTAACGATTACGGACCTACAATTTCTACATACATACATACATAAACTCACGCCTTTTTCCCATGGGGGTAGGCAGAAACTATAGAACGCCACATGCTACGACTCTTACATACCCCTTTCGCTTCATCCACATTCATACATCTTGTCATACACGCACGCCGGTTGAGAGTACTACGCACCTGACCTTTGTGAAGAACATCACCAATAACATCGATGTATGTCCTTCTAGGACGTCCTCTACCGGCGTTCCCATTAACATCCGCCTTATAAATTCCTTTTGTTAATCGCCGTTCACTCATTCTCTCAACATGGCCAAACCACCTAAGCATACTCCTTTCAATTTTTGTCACTACATCATCTTTTAAACCGCAACTTTGTCTAATCTCATCATTTCTCAATCTATCATTCAAAGTTACACCGCACATACTTCGCAAGGAACGCATTTCCACGGCATTTATTCTACTTTCATGCCTCTTCTGCCACGACCAACATTCACTTCCATACATAAGCGTAGGTACCAGCACATCATACAACACACACACAATTTCTACCTAACTATATTTTTTGGTTTCTTCGCAGATGGGTCTGAGTTCGTTCCGGCACGCACCTCAGACATTTCGAATTCATGTGTGGGTCAGAATTTGATTATCACTTCCGTCAATGGTGAAGGATAAACATTGTGAGGAAACATGCATACCTGAAAGGGCTGCTAAATGTTCTCGATGGTATTTGTAGTTCGCCAACCTGCATTAGGCCAGCGTGGTGGACTAAATCAATCAATCAATATCTTTATCGTGGATCATAGGTAGGTATATAATCATCATCTTCCTGCCCTGGTCCCAAGTTACTTGGGGTCGGCGCAATATGTTTTTCTCTTCCACTCTTCCCTGTCAGCCGTCTCATTATCATTTACTCCCTTATCTTTCATATCCTCCCTCACACAATCCATCCATCTTTTCTTAGGTCTCCCTCTCCCCCTCCATCCATCAACATTCATATTCATCACTCTCTTAGTCACATGTGTTTCATCCCTCCTCAGCACATGCCCATACCAAGACAAACGCTTTCCTTTCAACTTTTCTGTCACTGGTGCCACTTTCACATTTCCTCTAATATACTAGGTAGGTATATAACACAGGTCTTAAATAATTAAATTGAGCTCAGCGATGTCCCGCCCATAGGGCATACAATAGTCACTTACAGGAAAGTTAAATGAAATACATTATTAAATTAAAGTTACAAATTATTTAAAAATTCATACAGAATTCATAGGGAAAAAATAAACACAAGTAGGTACACATTAGTGGCTCACTGAACGCATCATGACTGAGGGAGACTGTATTGGTGCAGTGATCTGTCTGATAGGAAGTCTTTTATAGAGTAGTAGCATTTGTTTACTAACAGGTTATGGAGATTCTTCTTAAATTTTGTTATTTCTGGAATTATTCTAGTAGGCCCCGGGATATTATTGAAGATACGTGAAGCTGTACAAAATATATAAAGCGCAGGCCACACCGCCAGCTAGCGAACGAGCGAGAGAGCTGGCGAGCGAAGCGAAGGAAACTATATAAACTAAGCGAAGCTTTGGCGAGCTAAACTATGTGGGATCACACCGAAAACTACGGACGGATGGGCGAACGAGCGGGCGGGAGAATGCGAGGGGAGCGTTCCGCCTCATCGTCACTCGCGCACAGTTCTAGTAGTATCGCAATATCTATCACGCCACATGCGAACCACAGAGTACGACGAGTCTAGTAGACTATAGCGATAACAATAACTCTCAAATATCACGTCACAAATCCTGCATCGCGGTATGTACATATATAAAAGTTCCCAACATCAACTGTTGGGCATCACACCGTTAATTCAGCCCTCATCAAGCTGTCTCCCTCCCAGTCCTCCCACCAGCAACGCCCTAAGCAGAGGTCCGAGTCCCATTAGGGGTCGCCCTTAGTGCTGTTGTTGCTAGTAGTCATGATGTTAGTAGTTAGCTTAGGTTAAGTATTTTACTCGTCCCCATTGGTTGGAGACCCTTCAGGTCTCGCCAATAACTGCCCGGTTACGTAGAAACGGTCCGCAAGACCATCTACAAGCAGACGAATAGAAAAAAAAAGAAAAAACACTTCAGTTGTGTAGTAGAGTCTGCCAGGCATAAGACCGGCCTGGTTGGAGGAACCGCGTACCTCATTCCTCTACTCAGTTATAGAAAATGCAGATTACTGCATATTCGTGTACTTACATTTAGTAATAATATATCCGTTCTCATCAGTCTCGTAAGGTCTTAACTTGTCGCGGCCCAGCTGACTTGAGTTGAATTCCCTGAAATAATATATAGAATTACATCTTCTTCTTCCTGCCCTAATCCCACACTAGGTGGGGTCGGCACAACATGTATTTCATAAATCCATGTTGTTATAGGTTTTGGCTTATTGTTTTATGACCGGCCGCCTGCCTGACGTCAACCCTCCTTGGGAATACTCGTTGCGCCGTCGCGCGGGTGACCCAATCTGCTTGCTGATATTATGCACTGGGTTCCAAAATGATATGCTTGTCAATCTTATTGTCGACAACTAAGCAGGCTGTGTTCTTCTTGGTGGAGTATACTTGCAGTTCCACAACCCACTCATTCAGTTTTCCTAGGGACTTTGGTTCTGACACATCGTAAACTAATATAGCACCGTGAGCTTCTTTGTAAAATTTTGATGTCAATATATTGAATTACATAATCATGAAATTATACAACCCGTATATATTTTCAAAATTAACTCTTTATTGTTCTGCGGAGGTCTGATGGCAGTCGCTCCGTGTAAAATACTGGTATTCCGCCGCATCTGGTTAGACTGGAAGCTGACCCCAACATAGTTGGAGAAAAGCTAGGCAGAATATAAAAATATATTGTGCTGTCTAGCTTTTTCCCAACTATGTTGGGGTCAGCTTCCAGTCTAATCAGATGCGGGTGAGTAGTGTTATCAGACCTTCGCAACCCAGTTACTGGGCAATGCCTACATCCTAAGGTTAGACCAGTTGTCAGACTTTCAGGCTTTTGACGTTCCCGTGACCCGCCGCCCGACCAGTACCAGGCCCGATAAGGCGGCGCGCTGTGGTCCGTGCGCGCCTCAGGAGCACGCGGGGGGGGGACCAGTGGGGGGACCTGCCGGGGTTGCGGTGCGTGCTATAGCGAATCCCGCCACCCCGGCCGGACGGTCAGGAGGAGGAACACCGTTGGTTTTTAGCCGGTAAGAGTCCGGCAGACCCCCTCGCCTTCCCTGGGCGAGGGACATCCATGAGGATTTTCCAACGAAAAAAATAAAAGAAGCTTTTGACTTCCCGTAACGATAGGTATTCGTATGACACCCGGGACCGACTGTTCTACTATTACTAATAATTAACTACGTCAGGCTCGGGCAAAATGTTATTGGGTTTTTTTCGTGTGGAATTCCTCAGTAGCAGCACGGAGTTTGGATTTGAGCCCGGTTGATGGCAATAGACTCACGCTTATTACATGGGACTTAAACATGACGGCGAAATGAAGGTGTTACTATACACCTCTGTCGAACTCTTCGGGGAATATAGGCGTGATGTTGTGTTATCTACGTCATTAGTTACACATACCCGTGTTGCTGGAAGTCAATCCTTTGATGTGCGGGCACAGGCGACGATTCCTTGGTACTGTTCGCTTCTTCGGAGCTGTCAGCTGACGCGGCGCGGTTGAGAGCCTCACTGACAGAACAACAAACAATATCTATTATAATATCTATCTATCTAATACCTTTAAACGAGCAATTCTTGTATATATATAATCTGAATCTCGGAAACGGCTCCAACGATTTTCATGAAATTTAGTGTGCCAGGGGTTTCTGGGGCGATAAATCGATCTAGCTAGGTTTCATTTTTAGAAAATGTCGACTTCCCAAAAAAAAAAAAAAGAACAAAGCTCGGTCATCCAGGTACTATAACATAACAGCAGAGGAACATTAGGCTCTGCATTGATGAGTCAGTCAGTCAGGACAAGTAATTATCTAAGGTTAGTCGGAAAGGGGGTACTAAGCTGCAGGGCACTTTCGCGCGTTGCGGTGCATGCAATAGGCAATCCCGTGACCCCGGCCATTATTATGGGTACTTTAACACCCTTTCGGCTTAGTATCCCCTTTTCGAATAAACTTGTATACAACGTGTTACATAATTCCCCATGAAAAATGTAAATAATCAAGTAGTCTTTTATGGTTGTTGTCGTTTACCTCTCAGAGGAAATTAGGTATGAATGTAAATAACTTTCTGGGTAGTCTACTCTTTAGTTTTATATTTTCAGGGTTGCGTTTCAATGATGATTAGTTAATGTTTTATCCAGATTCTTTTTTTTTTTGGGTCATACTACGGTCTTCAAATATTGCCAATAGACTCTTCACAAGGGACCTTTTAACCCCTTTTCGGCTTTAGAGGTATTTTTGTAACACGTTGTATCTATACTAATATTATAAAGCTGAAGACTTTGTTTGAACGCGCTAATCTCAGGAACTACTGGTTGGAATTGAGAAATTATTTTTGTGTTGGATAGTCCATTTATCGAGAAAGGTTATAGACTATATAACATCACGCTACGACTAATAGGAGCGGAGCATAAATGAAAAATGTTGCAAAAACGAGAAAATGTCCATTCGTGCGAAACCGGGTCGGGTCGCTAGTAGATAATATAACTTACGCATTATAATGTCCATTGGGAACTCCGTTGTGGCCTTTGTTCGACAGCGTCACGTCAGACATCTGACTGATGCCAGAGTCCTTACTCGACATGTGGTTACCGCAGTCAACTGCAAAAAGAAGATCACTTGAGAAATACAAAATGTATGTAATGATGTAGTGACAAAAATTGAAAAGAGTATGCTTAGGTGGTTTGGTCATGTTGAGAGAATGAGTGAACGGCGATTAGTAAAAGGAATTTATAAGGCGGATGTCAGTGGAAACTTTAGAGGACGCCCTAGAAGGACATACATTGAGGTTATTGGTGATGTTCTTCACAAAGGACAGGTGCGTAGTACTCTCAACCGGCGTGCGTGTGTGACAAGATGTATGAATGTGGATGAAGCGAAAGGAGTATGTAAGGATCGTAGCATGTGGCGTTTTATAGTTTCTGCCTACCCTTATGGGAAAAAGGCGTGAGTTTATGTATGTAATGTATCACTTAATCATAATCAGTCCATTACTGTCCCACTGCTGGGCACGGGCCTCTTCTCAGAATGAGAAGGGTTTACGCCTTAGTCCACCACGCTGGCTTGGTGCGAGTTGGTGGACTACAAACACAATTGAGAAGATTTTGGAGTTTTCTTAGGATTTTGGAAATAACATAACATCACGCCTTTTATTTCCCGAAGGGTTCGGCAGAGGCGTTATAGTAACACCCTCATTTCGCCAGTTATGTTGAAGTCCAATGTAACAGGGGGCGAGCCTATTGCCATCAACTAGACACAAATCACTCCGAGCCGCTACTGAGGAATACCACACGGAAAACCCCAATAATACTGCCCGACTTGGGGATCGAACCCAGGACCTCACGATCAGTAGTCGCGCCACCACTAGATCAACGAGGTAGTTGGACTACGGCAGGGGTCGGCAACCTTTTGAGACGGAAGAGCCAAAAGTTAAAATTTACGAAATTTCACAGTATTTAAAGAGCCACAAAAAAAACCGTTTCAATATTATAGTATTAGCTTATACAGGGTGTCCTGTAATTAATGGATAACCTTGAAATGGCGCTTAGCAAAAATAACTACCTTTAGATATACTTACTATATCTATCTCTCAGTCATAGTCAGTATATTTCAGTCATTCTATATTATAGTACTCAATTATGGATCGATTGCACGACTTTAAGAGTTTTTATAGTAAAATAGTATTTTTTTGCGTATGGAACTGGAGAGACGCAACTTTACATTGAAAGAGCCGCAGGTTGCCGACCCCTGGACTATGGTAATCTTTTAACGTTTACCTTTTTTATTTGAAATAGGTTTGTTCTTGACTTTAGTCTAAGTCAGAGGTGACAGAGACAGTCTAAGATGGAGTGAGCTTACCCAGAAGATCTTTGACAGTAATACTCACCATTGCTATGCTGCGCCGTGTACGTGTGTATCTCGGAGGTGGTCTTCCGTATCCGGGAGTACACATCCTCAGCGGTGGAGTTGGATGCGCCGCTCACTGTACGGAGCGGACTGTCGGAGCCTGCTGGGTAATGCCGTGAAGATTAGGGAGGGATGATTTAATTTTATATGAAGAAAGAAGCCGCATTGAAATCGGTTCATCTATTTTGGAGCTACAATGCCACAGACATAGGTATAGACAGACTGAAATAGGTTTCAAAGTTAATCTTCTTCTTTTCATGTGGTTACTGATTAACCTGGTGTCAGAGTTCATTGCGCCCATGGGCCTTTGACTTGGCTTCACATACCGTCGAGAAATATCTCTCAGGCATGCCATGCTTCCGGCCGTAGTTGTGTCCATGGTCGGGAGCGAGACTGCAAGGGGAGCCATCGCCTCCTTTTGCGAGGGGGTCATGGCGAGCGGTGTGCTCTCCTCCCTTCCCGCGCCAGACGCACCGGGCGTACGCGACGATCTCCAGCCACCCTAGTGTGTGGCCTGCGGGCGGTGGGTTAGGGGACCCGCCGCCCGACCAGTAACAGGCCCGAGAAGGCGCAAGCTGTGTTCCGCGCGCGCCTCAGGAGGATGTGGGGCCCCACAGAGGAGAGGTCCGCCGAGGGTTGGCGGACCGGGACCTGCCGGGGTTGCGGTGCATGCTGACGCGAATCCCGCGACCCTGGCCGTACGGTCAGGAGAAGGAGCACCGTTGGTTTTTAGCCGGTAAGAGTCCGGCAGACCCCCTCGCCTTCACCGTGCGAGGGGCATCCATGGGGATTTTCCAACGAAAAAAAAAAAAGGCATGCCGGTTTCCTCACGATGTTTTCCTTCACCGTTTTTAAGCAAGTGATAATTGTGACAGGAATTCTTTAGGTAAAAATATATCTTTGAGACAGTATACAGTAGAAAAAAAAAACTATTTCTGTTAAAATTTTAAATAGCGTCGGTTCCGCCATAATCTGGCAGGCTTTTACGTGGTGAGATTATATGGTGCGAGCAATACTAACTGCTAGAAGTTCTCCTGACATGCTGTTGTACCACACCGTTGACCAGCGCCTGCGTCTCTGCTGGTAACTCGCTCATTAGCGCCGTGAACTGAAACAATAATATAAATATCTTTACATAGTATAAAACAAAGTCGCTCCCGCTGTCTGTACGCTTAGATCTTTTAAACTACGCAACGGATTTTAATGCAGTTTTCAGCAATAGATAGAGTGATTCAAGAGGAAGGTTTATATGCCCCACATTAGTATCTACATTGCACCCGTGCGAAGCCGGAGCGGGTCGCTAGTATAATATAAAATAGTTCTGTAACAGGCAATGCACAGCCTAATGCCTGATTCCTATATACAAAAACGAATCGTTTTCCTTACCAATGGTAGCATTTTTTATTGTTAAACTGGGCATATAAATAGACTCGTAAGCTAATTTTACCTGCGATAACTACTTCCATATGTAAGTGTCTACTATACAAAGATACAAGGTCTTTGCTTTATTATTGGTAAAGATACACGAGTCCATTTTAACCAATAACGCTCCGTTAATTATAGGAATCGATCATAAACCGCTTAAGATAGAAACACTGACGGGATGTTCTGCGTAAGCGACGAACGCGATTAAAATAACGGCATTCCTTGCTGGCGGATTATATAGCAGTGTGCGCAGACGCGACGTAACGTGTATTTTTTTTTAGGTGCGTTTGCCACTAGTCTAGGTGACAGAGACAAAGTCTACAATGGAGTGAGCTTACCCAGAAGAAGCCTGTTCACTCTAACTTTGAAGAGATTCGGGTTGTATGCGTTCGGGAACACAGACGCAGGTAGTGAGTTCCACTCTTTGGCCGTGCGCATTATGAAGGATGTTTGGAAGCGCTTAGTGCGAATCGTGTCACAAAACAGATAAGTTCAGAAGTCAATCACATGTATGTACTTCACTTTTCATACCTACGCTCGGCGGTCGCTCTATCTATACAAGGTTAGTCGGAAAAGGGGGACTAAGCCGCGGGCCACGTAAAGTATCACTGATGACTATTTTAAAGCAAGTGTTAAAACTTCAAAATTCGATAATTTTTATTCGCATGCAATAAGATTTTTTTTTATTTTAGTTTTTTCATAAAAATATCATACCTGCAATAGTTATGAATTCAGAAAATTATTTTTTTAATCCGTGACCCCAAATATGACCTAAATTGTAAAAACAGCTGATCATAGCTATGGACAGATAGATTTTAGCATAATTTTTACGAAATCTTTGAAATGCTATTTCTCTCAAACTATCGTGTTTTGGGGAAAGTTGTAGAACAAAAGTTGTCCCTTATTATGGGTACTTTAACACCCTTTCGGCTTAGTACCCCCTTTCCGACTAATCTTGTATGTATATCTCTCTCAAGCGCATGGCACTCGCGCTCGCACTCTCTCGCACTCTAGTCCCAAACGGTCCGAGATATCGTGTCCATGAGCAGTGTCTATGTGTGCGTTGCTCGAGCGCACTTGTATGCAGATTGACTTCTGTACCAATCTGTTTTGTGATCGCGTCGCGTCTGTCACCTACGCAGGATAACTCGTTAGGTCCGTATCAATAAACAGCTTTTATTTGAGAGATCTCCCAAGATGAATTATCAGTGGAATTCCATACATTGACAAATTCTTTTTTTCTTTTAGTTTGACACCAAGTTTTCTCTCTAATGAAAGCTGTTTATTAATATGAAGAAATATAAAGGGAAGATATGATTTTTTAGACGGTGTAGAGGTCAAAACGAGGATTTTTCGAGAATTTGAAAACACGAGGTACTCTTTTGTTCTAGAAGCTTCGGTAGATTAATACTAACGGGTACAGGATTGCAGTCGTACAGCGACGCTAGCGCGCGTCGCGCACACACGCGCACGTCGGCGGCGCGCGGGTCGCCCGCCAGCGTCGATACTTTGACTAGAGCACGACCAGCCACACCGGTAGCGCCGCCTGAGGGAATTAATACATTATTATTTCCTGTATTCATTGAATATACATATAAATTCTATTTTTAAACATTTCTATAAAAACATTTAAAAATATAAAAAATAGTAGCCCACCGGCATCGGGAACAGGGTCCAACCTACCGCTGGTCAGCGCCTCAAAGAGAGGAACTTCCTAACAATACGTGGCGTGTGCAGAAGTACCGCGCACTGTATCATGCCCTTGACCCAGCTGCCCAATGAGAGCCTCGTGAGATGTTGGTCGAGGCTCTTCGCTATTAAGCCATTGGCCGTAACGACTATCGGCACAACGACTGCTGAGTCAACCTCCCACATGTCGACAACCTTGTGTGCCAAGTCTTGATATCTTTACCTTTCTCGGCTTTCACAAGGTTCTCGTCATGTGGGAGGTTGACTAAATACATTATTATTACTTACAATACATAACGGACGATATTAAAATATGATTAATCATTGGAAATATAGATACGATATGACAACAATGGAATCCGCTCAAAGTTGGTCGATCATAGTTAAGAGAAAACGCGAGCTGCAAAATATTGGAAGAATAAGTTTTTAAGCGATCTCTTTCCGTCCCACCCCTCCCGCAAACCTGCCCAATTGAGCGCGTAAGAGACACCTGCATCTCGGACTGATTTCTCCTGTGCAATATTAGCGAAAACGTACTTTCGTATTTCCCTGTTTCCTTCTTCAAATCTGTACCGATTTTAATATATTTTTTCTGTAATAATTTAAAAGAGACTTCGGTAATGTCTGTATGTTTTTCTTTTATTTTTTATATTCGTCAAAGGTCATTGGGCACTTTAGTATGGGAGCCTTACCCACGGCGGACACAAATGAAATATAGCAGAATGTTTTGATATATGGCTCTGATTTACTATGATATTAGTCGCATTATTGTGGGTAGTGGGAATCTTGAAAAAATTAAAAAAATCGTATTTACAACATTAGTATGTCATCGATGTACAAATGTTACTAAAGTGATGTAGGAAACTGGGGTACTTAACCAGAGCGTCGCAAGTTCGAATTCTTGCTCGCGAATCAATTTTTACGTTTTCTAAAAACAAAAAAGTTGATGTAGGGAAAATAAATAAAATACTAATTCACTGATTGCCTCATTGGTCTAGTGGTGGCAAGCGTGACTGTTGATCGTGAGGTCCTGGGTTCGATCCCCAGGTCGGTGTTATTGGGTTTTTCCATTAGGAATTTCTCAGCAGCAGCCCGGAGTCTGGATTTGTGCCCGATTAATGACAATAGGCTCGCCTCCTATTACAAGGGACTTAAACATAACTGGCGTAACGAGGGTGTACTAAAAACATCTCTGCTGAACGGGAAATACAAGGCGTGATGATTGTTATGTTATGATACTAATTCATTTTAATTCATTTATTCACTCCAATACATATATGTCGTAGACACACCGATTATAGAATTGGATAGAAGTGAGTGTTACGTTACAGTTCAGACCAGTGTCTGCTTATCAGAAGGTAAAGCGGGTATTGGTAAATAAAATCAACATAGACTCTCCACCACTGAGAGTACTTGTATTTGGGTTCGTTGTTAGTTACAGCTAAGTCACAATATAATTCACACAAGATCATCAGAATATAAGAAAACATAAAAAAAAAACATCTTGTTCATATCTATAAATCGATAAAAAGGTTTATATTAGAGTAGTTTCAAAAAATTAATAGTCTCTTTTTTAAGTGAATTCAATAAATGCTATTTCTTTGAGAATAAACAATAAGTTCTCACAGTGTCCCTGATGTTAAATAATATGCAATGCATAGCATTGATAGTATAACTTAGATAACTAAGTACTTACCTCGCGTGGTATGATTTCTTGCAGTAACAATATAACGTGATCCCGGTATCTTTCAATAAATACTCCATTAAGGCTGTGTTTTCTGCGACGTAACACAGATCGATTGCACGGCACAACTATTTTGTCTTTCCAAAGGTATCAACGAAAATCAAATCGAAAAGATAATAACTAGACTCCATGAAAATGAGCACATGAAAGAAATGAAAACTTTCCCGACTGTTAGCTTTTCTATAATTATTTTATTCACTAAAAACAGCTGGCGTATTTAAAAAGTTTTCAATTAATATCATGTACCTACACGTTTTGCCTAGCCTGTCCCAACTGTGTTGGAGTCACCATCCAGTCTCACCAGATGCGGCTGAATACCAGTATTTTACACGTAGCGACTGCCATCAGACCTCCGCAACCCAGTTACAGGGTAATGCCGATATCCTTAGGTTAGACCGGTTATCAGACTTTCGACTGACATCCCGTAACGATTGTCATAGGTATGACACCCGGGACCGACTGTTTAACGTGCTCTCCGAGGCACAGAGGGGTCTCGATGTGTAACGATCGGTCACCCATCCACGGTCTGACCGCAGCAAGCGCAGCTTAACCTCGCAAATCGTATGATCCGTGCGGTTGGTAATTAGCCACGAACCCCTCATTTTATGTACCTACATATCGTCTGAGAAAACTTAACAACAAAAAAGAACTTGAAACGCGTTTATACGCCAACAAAAGACCTAGTTTCGAGACGTTTTGGGTGAAACCTAGTGCTGTATTATACGTCTCACCTCTACTGTATGCTGAATATTTTTATTAAATCTTCATATGTCATGAGAGAATAGAAAATCCTCTGAGACTGTTAATTATTCATTTTTAATAAACGTTTCGTTGCGTTTTACCCCCATCGATTTTTAATCAAACAATTATACACAATGAACGGACACATTCTTTTCTTTATTTTAAAATAACTTTGGTTAAAGTCCGCCACTCTTCGTAAAGCGGGTCAGATATGCCCAATGACCTTTGTTTGCCAGATGTCTGAAAATGGTGGTAAAACCGATCCATTTTTGTAAAATTTAAACGTTTCTAGTTCTTTTAATAATTAATTTATTGACAAAAACTAAATATAGAGACATAGTGGTGGTAGATATATATTATATAGTGAAACATATTTGCTCTAGTGACATTATCCAAGGAGGAAACTGAGGAATATGTTTGTATGGACTAAATGCCAACCGCATTTCCTCTTAAGTTGAATACAATCAATCAAAAAGAGAATAAAAAATAAACCTCAAATATTAATCAGCGATAGCCTAGCGGTTGCCCAGCAGCCTTACAGTAATGGGCTGATTATATTAGACACATCTATTGTCAGATACGTACCATGCAACGCTAACGCCAGACTGTTTGGAGTGCAGTAGTCGTGTGCTAAATCTGCCAAGAATCGTAGCGCTGCAGCCTTGGTTTTTGGAGTAGGCGCCGTCGCTCCATCGGCTAAGAACCTGAAGGATAAAGATAATAGTTTAGTAAAATAAATCATCCACATCTTGTCATACACGTACGCCGACTGAGAGTACTACGCACCTATCCTTTACGAAGAACATCACCAATAACATCGATGTATGTCCTTCTAGGGCGTCCTCTACCGTTTCCATTAACATCCACCTTAAAAATTTCTTTTGTTAATCGCCGTTCACTCATTCTCTCAACATGACCAAACCACCTAAGCATACTCCTTTTAATGTTTATCACTACATCATCTTTTAAATCGCAACTTTGTCTAATCTCATCATTTCTCAATCTATCATTCAAAGGTACACCGCACATACTTCGCAAGGAACGCATTTCCACGGCATTTATTCTACTTTCATGCCTCTTCTGCCACGACCAACATTCACTTCCATACATAAGCGTAGGTACCAGCACACCATTATGGACAGCCAGCCGTGCCTTTTTGGACATTGACTGGTTAGCCACAACCGCATGCATAGCACCATTTACTTTATTTCCCTCATTTGCTCTCCTTCCCACATCTTCGTCAATCTCACCATCTCTTGTAAACATACTTCCCAAATAAACAAACTCATTCACTTGTTCAATATTTTCATATTGTATATTTACCTGAATATATTATGTAGTTGCAGTTCAGCGGGAAAGCACTCATGGATGACGTCCAAGGTCTTCATGATCTTACTCTGAACAGAACCCAGTATGTCTGTGCCCAGTTTCATTAATAATCTGAAACAAAAATAATCCTAATTTAGTAATAACTACCGCCCCGCCCCGGCTTCGCACGGGTGCAATGTAGATACTAATGTGGGGCATATAAACCTTCCTCTTGAATCACTCTATCTATTGCTGAAAACTGCATTAAAATCCGTTGCGTAGTTTAAAAGATCTAAGCGTACAGACAGCGGGAGCGACTTTGTTTTATACTATGTAAAGATACTATGATGATAATGTTGCCCAGTAGTGGACATCATAAACATAACATAACATCACTGTTTTATTATCTGAAGGGTTGAGCAGAGGTATATACTAACACCCTCATTTTGCCGTTATGTTTTCAAGTCCAATGTAATAGGGAGCGAGCCTTTTGCCATCAACTGGGCACATATCCAAACTCCGGGCTGCTACTGAGAAATTCCAGAAGGAAAAACCAAATAACACTTTGCCTGACCTGGGGATCGAACCCAGGACCTCACGATCATCAGTCGCGCTTGCCACCACTAGACCATCGAGGCAGTTAAGGCAGTGGACATCATAATTATATCATTAATCATTCTTTGTAGCGTTCCACGTTCGGCAGTAGACGTCGACGTCCTGATATGATAATGACGTGTATCAGTGGACGTTGACGTCCTTATATCATAATAATGTTGCCCAGCAGTGCACGTCATTGGCTTGATGGGATAATTTTGTCTACCAATGGACGTCGACAGCCCGATAAGGTGGTAATATTTCCCAGCACTGGACATCGATGTCCTGATATGATAATGATGTGTATCAGTGGACGTTGGCGTCCTTATTTAATAATAATGATGCCTAGCAGTGAACGTCAACATCTTGATGGGATCATTTTGTTTACTAGTGGACGTTGAAAGCTCGATAAAATGACATTATTGCCAAGCAGTGGACGTCAACGTCCTAATATGATTAAGTCCAGCAATGGGCGTCAACGTCCTGACACGTTAAAGCAGTGGACGTCAACGTCCTCATACGATAAAACAGTGGACGTTAACGTCCTGTCACGCTAAGTGGACTACTACGTACCTAAACATCAGTTGATAGAGCCAGTCCTTCAGCTGCTGCCAGTGCACCAGCAGCAGCTCGCACACAGCATCCAGCAGCAAGGAGAACACCTTGGTGTGCGCGTCCACAAACATCTTGTTGAGAAGTTCAGTTAGACGCCGCAGTTGTTCGTCGGATAGAAGACGACCGCTGTTAAGATATGTAGCCTGAAATAAAAAAATACAGTGTCCTTGGTTAAAGTGTTAACCCGAAAGAGAGAGAGATTACAAGGCCAAAAATTAATGGTAAAAGATGATGTAGTGACAAAAATTGAAAGGAGTATGCTTAGGTGGTTTGGTCATGTTGAGAGAATGAGTGAACGGCGATTAACAAAAGGAATTTATAAGGCGGATGTTAATGGGAACGCCGGTAGAGGACGTCCTAGAAGGACATACATCGATGTTATTGGTGATGTTCTTCACAAAGGTCAGGTGCGAAGTACTCTCAACCGGCGTGCGTGTATGACAAGATGTATGAATGTGGATGAAGCGAAAGGGGTATGTAAGAGTCGTAGCATGTGGCGTTCTATAGTTTCTGCCTACCCCCATGGGAAAAAGGCGTGAGTTTATGTATGTATGTAAATTATAATGTTGACATTTATTTTTTTATTAATTATTTCTATTCGCATATTTGATTTAATTTACTTGTACTGACATTTTATTCTTCTGACATTTTGATGTTATGTAATTTAATGAATTGTTGATTTTAATGTAATTTAATTTTTTGTTAACATTTTGTATGCTTAACGGCGGAACATAGACAGTCTCTGAATTTTACATATTATTCCTATTTTAAAAAATAGGTGGGACCAGGGCAGGAAGATGATTCCACCTATATTTTACTTATGTTCACAAAATAAATGATTTGATTTGATGCTATTTTATAATAGTTCTCAAGCCACGTGCACCTGTAAACTACGTTTTCTAATAATTTATTTTGCTATGTTCTTAACCAAATAAATTATTAGAAAACGGATTTTACAGGTGCACGCTGGCTTGATAACTATTATAAAATAGCATCAAAGATAGATTTTCAAAAAGAAATGCATAGCGGATTTTGCAGGCGCAGCGACGAAACATACCGGTCAAAATCATAACCCTCCTTTTTGCTTCGCCGAAGTAGGGTAAAAATATGAAAAGAAATATGATTCACCAATATGATATTATTAGCCGCCCAGGTTCAGTGGAAGTTTCCCAACTGATATGGTATCAAGTACTCACCAGATGCGTCAGTCCGTCCTTCCTCTCGGTCCAGTGCGTGCAGGCGCACAGCGCTATGATGTCGTCGGGCGGCGGCGGCGAGGGGGGCGAGGGGGGCGAGCCGCACTCCCACCCCAGGCGGGACGCCGAGCTAACTGATATGGTATCAAGTACTCACCAGATGCGTCAGTCCGTCCTTCCTCTCGGTCCAGTGCGTGCAGGCGCACAGCGCTATGATGTCGTCGGGCGGCGGCGGCGAGGGGGGCGAGGGGGGCGAGCCGCACTCCCACCCCAGGCGGGACGCCGAGCTAACTGATATGGTATCAAGTACTCACCAGATGCGTCAGTCCGTCCTTCCTCTCGGTCCAGTGCGTGCAGGCGCACAGCGCTATGATGTCGTCAGGCGGCGGCGGCGAGGGGGGCGAGGGGGGCGAGCCGCACTCCCACCCCAGGCGGGACGCCGAGCTAACTGATATGGTATCAAGTACTCACCAGATGCGTCAGTCCGTCCTTCCTCTCGGTCCAGTGCGTGCAGGCGCACAGCGCTATGATGTCGTCAGGCGGCGGCGGCGAGGGGGGCGAGGGGGGCGAGCCGCACTCCCACCCCAGGCGGGACGCCGAGCTAACTGATATGGTATCAAGTACTCACCAGATGCGTCAGTCCGTCCTTCCTCTCGGTCCAGTGCGTGCAGGCGCACAGCGCTATGATGTCGTCAGGCGGCGGCGGCGAGGGGGGCGAGCCGCACTCCCACCCCAGGCGGGACGCTGAGCCCGACCACGATACACTCTGTTGGGAGATAAACATCATTTAGTTTTGTGATAAAAGTCTACTGAGAAATTCCTAACGCGACAAATTTGCAGAGGTGTATAGTTACACCCTCATTTCGCCGTTATGTGTAAGTCCCATGTAACAGGAGGCGTGCCTATTGCCATAAACCGGGAACAAATTCAAACTCCGGGCTGCTACTGAAGAATTCTACACGGAAAAACCCAATTACACTGCCCGACCTGAGGATCGAGCTCAGAACCTCACGATCAGCAGTCACGCTTGCCACCACTAAACCAACGAGGCAGTAAGTCGTGCGCTATATATCAGGTGGAAAAATACCCTTAACGAAGCCGAGAGCCACGTATTCTTCCCATCATTACGAAGATATTGAAGGTCAAAGTCACCATATTTTTGAACGTTTATCACGAAAACTAAGTTTAAATGTTATTACCAAACAATTCTTCTATACAAACATTATCAACATTTACGAAATGTGGACACAGTCTGCTGCGCGCGCGCTTACATTGCGCGCTACAATTAAAAGCTGTTGTTAATACCAAAAAATAAAAGTCGTTTCCCAGCAATTATTTTTGCTGTATGTTACTTAGTTTTATTCGATAAGACTATTTTTACACCCAGTATGTACCTCTCAAAACGTCTGTACTTACATCATGTCTTCTATAAGAGTCGAGGCTTCGTTCAGAACAGACGCTGGAGGCTTCGGAGTCGTCATCACGACCGCGTCCACCTTCACAGGCGGAACTGTCTTCAGGACTCTGTGGGTAAACGAATTATGTTAGGATTTTGACAGACTAGCTAGCCAGGCGGACCGTATAGATCCTACCAACAAGCGATAGTAGTAGTGATAGCCTAGTGGTGTGATCGTCGGACTGCTAAGTCACAAATCTTGAGTTCGAACCCAAGGCTCACACCTCTGACTTTTCGGATTCATGTGCGTATTGCATATTTATCACTTGCTTAAAAACGGTGAAGGAAAACATCGTGAGGATGCCTGAGAGATATTTCTCGACGGCATGTGAAGCCAAGTCAGAGGCCCATGGGCGGCATAAACTGTGATACCAGGTTAGTCACTAACCACACGAAAAGAAGAACAACAAGCGTGCTGTGCTTTCTTGAATAACTTAACCCTTGGCGGTTTTGAGTTTCTTTTTTGTGACCTATACAAATGTCCAGCTAATTGGTAGCGATGTGGCTGATGCATGCGTGCCGTCAGTTAGGACAGGTCAACTCAAACCTGCTATGGCACTTTCCTCAAAAGGCCATTCCAGACGTTGCCCTACATTGTTACACTCACATAGTTTTTATACCACAATGTCTGGACTTTAAAAGAGACCTTGATCTCCGAGTTTGTTTCGGCTTTTCTTCTCAGAGCTAGTCAGGTAGGAAATGCCGGCGATATCTAGTCTTAAAAAAATACATTACATTGACTTCTAAACGTGCCTGTGACAGATTTATTTATAGAAATAAAAATCATTTATCCATATTACAACACGCGTTTATTCACTAGACCAACGAGGCACTATATTTGTTTTATCACTGTTAACTTTTTAAACGTGATTCTCATAAAAACCTGAATTTAGGAGACGAGCTTACTTGGGAGAGGCAGTCTATCATAAGACTATGCAAGGTTCAGTACTTCTTACCCTAAGCAGTGCTTCAGCGTCTCTGGTCTGCTGCAATAGTCTTAACGTGGCAGCAGGAGTGCGGCTGGGGGCGGTCCTCTCTATGGACTCGCGGCGACGCACGCCGGAGCTGACGACGCTGCTGGAACGGCCGCTCCTGTTGAAGAAGAAAGGTATAGCATTAAAAAAACATAACATTAAGCCTGTATTCCCCGACGGGATAGGCAGAGGTGTATAGTAACACCCTCATTTCGCCGTTATGTTTAAGTCCCATGTAATAGGGGGCGAGCTTATTGCACTTAAGGACGATGCCTCATTAGTGCGTTGCGTCGTCGCAACGGATCAACGCATTGTATGCCACACCTGCGTTGCGACGACGCACGACGTCGCAACGCAAGAGGACGACGCACGCACCTCAGTCAGTCTCGTTTGCCTCTCTAGCAGTGGAACACTGTCCGTCATCGCACCGGAGCTCCGACAGCGCAGCGCATCACCCTCCCCCCGCTTCGTCTCTTGCCCGCCCCTCTAGCAGTGGAACACTGTCCGTCGTCGCACCGGAGCTCCGACAGCGCAGCGCATCACCCTCCCCCCACTTCGTCTCCCGTCCGCCCCTCTAGCAGTGGAACACTGTCCGTCGTCGCACCGGAGCTCCGACAGCGCAGCGCATCACCCTCCCCCCGCTTCGTCTCCCGTCCGCCCCTCTAGCAGTGGAACACTGTCCGTCGTCGCACCGGAGCTCCGACAGCGCAGCGCATCACCCTCCCCCCGCTTCGTCTCTTGCCCGCCCCTCTAGCAGTGGAACACTGTCCGTCGTCGCACCGGAGCTCCGACAGCGCAGCGCATCACCCTCCCCCCGCTTCGTCTCCCGTCCGCCCCTCTAGCAGTGGAACACTGTCCGTCGTCGCACCGGAGCTCCGACAGCGCAGCGCATCACCCTCCCCCCGCTTCGTCTCCCGTCCGCCCCTCTAGCCGTGGAACACTGTCCGCCATCGCACCGGAGCTCCGACAGCGCAGCGCATCACCCTCCCCCCGCTTCGTCTCCCGTCCGGCCCTCTAGCAGTGGAATACTGTCCGTCGTCGCACCGGAGCTCCGACAGCGCAGCGCATCACCCTCCCCCCGCTTCGTCTCCCGTCCGGCCCTCTAGCAGTGGAATACTGTCCGTCGTCGCACCGGAGCTCCGACAGCGCAGCGCATCACCCTCCCTCCGCTTCGTCTCCCGTCCGCCCCTCTAGCCGTGGAACACTGTCCGCCATCGCACCGGAGCTCCGACAGCGCAGCGCATCACCCTCCCCCCGCTTCGTCTCTCGCCCGCCCCTCTAGCAGTGGAACACTGTCCGTCGTCGCACCGGAGCTCCGACAGCGCAGCGCATCACCCTCCCCCCGCTTCATCTCTCGTCCTCCGATCCGTTGAAACGTAGCGTGCGACGACGCAACGCTTTAATGTGGCATGTCATTTAAAATATAATTATGGTAAATGACGCAGCGTTGACGCTGCGACGACGCAACGCAACGCACTAATGAGGCAGGGCTCTAACCGGGCACAAATTCAGACGCCGCGTGCTACCGAGAAATTCCTATTTGAAAAACCAAATATCACTTTGTCCGACCTGGGGATCGTACCCAGGACCCCATGCTCAGCAGTCGCGTTTGCGGCTACTAGACCAACAAGGCAGTCTTTATTTGATAAGTAGTATGATATGACTAGGAATAACAGCTCTTACCTCGTAGGACTAGTTTCTCTGGAGCCAGCTAGCGAGCGTGGTATTCCTGAAGGTCGTCGTCGGGCGCTCGCTAAAGACATAGGACCGCTGCTGCGGGATGAAGGTGACGATGAACGGGATGTCGCTGTGGATAAAGATGAGCGTTAGTTTTGTATGTAGACCTTACACCTGGGCGGCTAATGACGTCATTGGTGAGCCATATCTCGTCAAATATTCATTATCATAACGATAGGCGTATTCAGGGTGGAGTAGATGTGGCGCTTGCCTCACCCTGGCAGATTTTCCAGTCTAAGGTGCACCCCAAAACAAACGTCAAGGCGGATGCACACGTAGGCACACTTTAAATATTCACTCATTTACGTACAAATATCTATGTATTTACTGTAATTAATTAATTAATTTTATTTATGTAATTAATTTATTATTTTTTGTATTTGCACGTGGCTGCCCGTGGCTTCACTACAGGACCCATCCGAAAACCAGCGCTGCTATACTTCGGTGTAGCAGCATTATGCTGAGATGGGCTCCTTTTTTTGTCTCATAGAGGCATATAACTTGTGTATATTGTTGATTTTTTATTTTATGTTTGTATGTCTGTAACAAGACTCAAATAAATTATTTTCTTTCTTTTCTTTCTTTCTTTCTTTTCCCAAAAGGAGATATTTTCTTAATACAAGCGAGAACGCTTACTAAGCATGGTAATAGGCGTACTCAGAGTGGGGCAGGAAAGAATAGGTAAATGGACTAGTTTTTTTTTTTGTTAAAAATACGTTGCCCCACACTAGGATTTCTCCTGTATCGTGGGTGCGTTTACAGACACAAATCTTCACATGCACAAACATCCAGACCCGGAACAACTATCTGTAGGCCATACAAATATTTGTTCCGTGCGGGAATCGAACCCACGACCCGTAGCGCACAAGCCGATCGCTCAGCCACTGCACCAAACGTGTCGTCAAAGATTCAGATTCAGTCAACTCGCCACCCATGTCCACAGAACAATTACCTAAAATAGGCAGACCAGTGCCCGATTCCGTCTACACTTATTTGGACCTCAAAAATAAGGTTATGGGGAAATGTTGTCCCATAATCCCATTCTGTACTTCCAGATTTATTGAAAAGACAAATATTTACTGTCGGACTGAGTTTGCCCTATCCTTGACGAAATCCTGGCTACGCCCATGAACTACAAGTACACTGCCCATCTAGTTGCGACTGCAAACTATGCAACTGCCAAATGCAGCTTGAAGGCACGTAAGATGCAGTCACTCGCATTTATGATAACGAATGTTCTGACTACCCTTTTCCCAACTATGTTGTGGTCAGCTTCCAGTCTAACCAGATGCGGCTGAATACTAGTATTTTACACGGAGCGACTGCCATCAGACCTCCGCAACTCAGTTACTGGGCAATGCCGATATCTTAAGGTTAGACCGGTTGTGAGACTTTCGGGTTTTAAAGACTGTCATAGGTATTCGTATGACACCCATTTTTTTGTAGACTTTCCCAGCCATTTCAAAGATTTTTCTCTCAATATACTCACGTTGAGATTGCGACACTCCGGGCCTCGAGCGGGAGCGTCCGACGGACCTTTCAGGACTAGGAGGTACTCCACTCGCCGCAGTAACAGGTGAGCGTTTTGCTCGAGCTGTGAGAAGATAATATTATATGGATATGTTGTACATAACATAACATCACGCCTTTATTCCCCGAAGGGTTGGGCAGAGGTGTATAGTAACACCCTCATTTTGCCATTATGTAAGGGCGAGCCTATTGCCATCAAACGGGCTCAAATCCAAACTCCGGGCTGCTACTGAAGAATTCCACACGGAAAAACCCAATAACATTTTGCCCGACCTGGGGATCGAACCTAGGACTTCACGATCAGCAGTCGCGCTTGCCACCACTGGACCAACGAGGCAGTTCAACATATTGAGAAGAAACTACAGAACCCCACAAGATAACAGAAATAAAGATAAGTCCTACTTAATACTTCGGTTTAAAGGTGCCTACAATCTTGATCACATATTCTGCGTACCCTTTTCCCATCTAACTTGGGGTCAGCTTCCAGTCTAACCAGATGCGGCTGAATACCAGTATTTTACACGGAGCGATAGCCAGCAAACCTCCGCAACCCAGTTATTGGGCAATGCCGATATCGTAAGACCAGTTGTCAGACGTTGTCAAACTAAACGTTTTGACAGTATTCGTAAAAGAAAACTGACTGACGCCCCTCCTGCCACTCGCATACTTCAGAAGGTGGACTTGCGCGCGGACTATACCTAGTAGAATTAGTCTCCTGAACATTTTGTAAGTATTCAAATAACTTTCCCAACAATACCCAATAATGTAAAATCTATTTACTTATAAAATAATTAAAAGAAAGAAGCAAATTACTAATAAATATTTCATACATATCTTTAGAGTTAAAATAAAAAATATATACTACATAAACATAACACAATTAGCCCGTTACTCGTGATAGCCTAGTGGTGTGACCGTCGGACTGCCAAGTCATAGGTCTCGAGCTCGAACCCAAGGCACACACCTCTGACTTTACGGATTTACGTCCGTATTATATAATTATCACTTGCTAAAAAACTGTGAAGGAAAACATCGTGAGGAAACCGGCATGCCTGAGAGATATTTCTCGACGGCATATGAAGCCAAGTCAGAGGCCCATGGGCGGCATAAACTCTGACACCAGGTTAGTCACTAACCACACGAAAAGAAGAAGCCCATTACTGTCCCACAGCTGGGCACGGGCCTCTTCTCAGAATGAGAAGGGTTTAGCCCTTAGTCCACCACGCTGGTGCGGATTGGCAGACTACACACACCATCGATAACTTTATAGAGCCCTCTCAGGTGTGCAAGTTCCCTTACAATGTTTTTCCATCACCGTTAATGCAAGTAATAATTAAATTCTGATCCGCACATGAATTCAAAAGTCAGAAGTACGAGCTGGGATCGAACTCAGACCGTACTGCATGGAAGGCAACCGTTCAACCTTAGGGGATGATTTCCACCAAACGGCTCCCATCGCATCGGATCGGAAAGGATACGAACGGATGCGGCGACAGCCCATCGCGTCCGGCAGGATGTCGACGCATACAATCGGCTCCGTACAGTCGCTTGCGAACGTATCCGTATCTGCGCCTAGTCAAATAGTTTCATTCCTACCGTATTGAGGTGTTCTAATTTTTGAAAGGATCTGATCGGATACGACGACATGCGCACGGAGCCGATCGCGCGTCGCAGCATACTTTCGGCTACGATCGGGTGTCGCGGAAGACGCCCGCGGTCAAGCTGCTGTGTGCGGCTTGGTAATATAGACTTTAAATACTGTGTACACGATTTAATATTGTTTAAAGATTGTAAAATCTGTTCCGATCCGATGCGACGCGAGCCGTTTGGTGGAAATCATCCTTAAGGCTATCAAAGCTTTTATATTAAAAAACCTACTATTCATTGATTAAAAAGAAAATAATAAAATTTGGAATAATAAATTTAATAATACCTTGTAGTGAAATATCTCCATCTTCGGCGTAGCAAAAATTAAAGTTAAATTTATTTATAATTATTTATTGTAATTATTAATTATCCTTCTACATTTACACTTGTATATATATTTATAATTATTATTCACTAATTATTCTTCGTTGTTCGTTTATTCAAGTTATTCGCTTATGTCGTCGTCATGATCGCTTCTTGTCCACGCTGAAATTCAAAAACAGTACTCAGACATTTCTTATATTTGTGAGAGATTTTAAAATTGGAATTATTTACTGCATTTTTAGCGGGTAGTATAGTTTTCTGAGGTGGATATACTGGTCATTGTAAACAATTTTAGTGCAGCCATCTTTGAAAACGTAGTTTTTTTTTCTGCTGGAGTTTGCATGGGAAGGCCGTTCTTTTTTAAATTTCCAAGAAGCATAAAAACAAAATTTGTTAGTTATAACCAGTACATCCAACCCTGAAAGTAGTTCTAGCCACCAAAAAATGAGTTTCAAAAAAAGAAAATGGTGAAAATGATAATTATTAAAATTCCATGAATGAAAAATGTGTAAAAAGAGTAATGTTTTTGAATTCCGTTGAAGTAAAGGCTAGCGCAGACGGACGCGGTCAAGCTTTCTGCGATTAGACCGAGTTAGACAAGGATAGTTACTCGAAGCGAGACTCGTTCTGTCTCTTTCTCAACAACGAAAAGAGATAACTTGAGATTTTTCGAGTAGGGTGCGTGTAAACCGAACTAAAACCGTAAAATGGGGTTATTAGAGAACCATAACATAACATCACGCCTGTATTGCCCGAAGGGTTCGGCAGAGGTGTATTTAGTACACCCTCGTTTCGCCAGCTATGGTTCAGTCCCATGTAATAGGGGGCGAGCCTATTGACATTAACCGAGCACAAATCCAGATTCCGGGCTGCTACTGAGAAATTCCTAATGGAAAAACCCAATAACACTGTTCGACCTGGGGATCGAACCCAGGATTTCATGCTCAGCAGCTGTTTGCGGCCACTAGACCAACGAGACAGTATTGTAGAACCACGGGGCTGGATAAAGTAAAGGCCTGGTCGGACAGAGAGCGTGGCAGTTTACGTGTGGCGTCTTCCAAACATTGCCATAGTAATTCGCACGCCAAGCGCGGTTAACACGCGACATGAATATCTCACCCAGTCACGCTCTCTGTCTGACCAGGCCTTTATGAGGAGCTTCTCAAATCATTACGGCCATAGGCGCTATGTATTTAGGATTTCAATGTTATTGAAAATTCCAATAATTGTCATTGTAGATAGTTTAAAAAAAATGTCGTATTCTCCTATGCCATGTTTGTGCCTATTTGCCTGGCCGCACAATATAAGAAAATGTTTGTCAGAAAATTTCTGAATGGCACTCTTCGCATACAATTTTGTACTCGATCCCACACACTGTCAGAATTTTGCCGGATTCGACACTGTGGGGATTAAGGTCAAAGCACACATATCAAATCGGAAAGGGATCGTCACCGTATCAACTCAAGCCGTTCAGTATTCTTTATATGAAACTCCCTACTGCAACGCACACTAATCGGAATCATAACGTAATAGCCACGCCTCGGAACAAGCTCACGAACCGCGGTGCGGTGTGTGGTCAACGTGGTTCCCGCGCTTACGGCTCGGCGTCCCCGCGCTTACGTCTCTCCGTACCCGAGCTTACGTCTCTTCGTCCACCCTTGCCCCTCTCACCCCTCCCGCGGCTGCCTGCAGTACACTACTGTTACTGCGAGCCGTAAGCGCGGCGTCGCCTAGCCGTAGCCGAGTCGACGTATCGGAGCTGCTGATCCGGTTTGGTTACGTGCTTACGTTAGGTTGACGCCTGTTTGACGGCGAGGTGAAAGGTGATACGGTTACGATCCCTTTCCGATTTGATATGTGTGCTTTGACCATTAGTACAAAATGTATGCAAGTATGCATATACTGCCTTCGCGCACGCGGCCTAGCCCCGTAGGTCTCAAATAACCCCATTTTACCCGGAATGCATTTTACGTACATCGATTTTATTCCTTGAGAGTTAGAACATACAACAACATTTAAACGCAAGAGCTTAATATTCGATTAAATAAAACGACCAGATTTTCAAAATTCCAAGAATTCCATTTTTGTGTTTGTTAAGTCTAAACGCACCTTTATACTTTGTAAATCGCTTTGCACAATTAAGTACAGACAGCTGCGTTAATTGGGTATTCCCCTGGTAGCTTTGGAAGCTCTTGTAATGTAGGCACTTGTATTGTGAATACAATAGGGATTAATGTTAGCCTCCATATGAATACCTACACAAAAGTTCTACTGCATTAACCTTTAAACGCCAATGACGGCTATAGACGTCAAATTTAAATGTGCATGTTTATAGCCGTCAAACGAGTATAATGAATTTGTAGCGTGTTCATACGTCTATCATATGTCTATAGTGTGGCGTACGCCATCGACGGTTATAGACGTCAAACAAAAATGTGCACGTCAATAGCCGTCAAACGAGTATAATGAATTTGTAGCGTGTTCATACGTCTATCATATGTCTATACTGTGGCGTACGCCATCGATGGTTATAGACGTCAAACAAAAATGTGCACGTCAATAGCCGTCAAACGAGTATAATGAATTTGTAGCGTGTTCATACGTCTATCATATGTCTATAGTGTGGCGTACGCCATCGACGGTTATAGACGTCAAACAAAAATGTGCACGTCAATAGCCGTAAAACAAGTACGACGAATTTGTAGCGTGGCGGGGAGTTTCCATAAGTTACCAGAGTAGTAACCAATTAATTCTGATGTCTGTACACGCGTAGAATCTAGATTCTTATACAATGAAGAACGTTTGACCGCAGACAGACTGCGCCCGCACTAATAAACTTTTTTTAATATTATTGAAAAACGTGCCGCATGTCGTGTTAAAAGGCTTTCAAACAGTTTAATAGGTAATTTTTTAGCGATGACACTCAAAGCAATGTGTTCGAAATGATGAGATAGCGCTATGTGAGAGCTACGCGCTAGAAAGAGCAAACGATACGCGGCGTCACGAGAGCCATTGCTAAATAATCTACCTGTTAATTACACATCTACAAAACTTGACAATTAACACCACAATTGTTTTAATTAAACATCAATTCAAATATATTACTTCGCCTACTTTAATGAAAAAAAAAAACAAAACTCGTTAAAATTGTTAGTATTGGGTTAGTATTTAAAGCGGCGACAGCTAAATGTCGATATTCCACGACTAACGACACGACACGACTAATCGTGTCGACGACACCGACCGCCATATATTTATATGAACACGACACTTGCGGAGGTAACTGTTCGTAGAAATATGTGGCGTTTGTTGTCGTCTTTACATTCTGTCGTGTAGTGAGCAGAGATGGCAAGCGAATAAATAAATAATCAATAAGTAAATACTCGATAAACGATAAAAAAATTATAACTAGTTTTTACGTTTGAGTGTTCATGAGTATTTACTTGACCTCGAGTATTTATCCAAGTACGGGTACATTCACATCTGTCACGCCATCGTTAAGGGACGTGACGTCCATAGGAGTTTGACGTTAACGCGCGTCGTCAGCGCGTAGAGAAGACGTCGAGCAACGTCTTGGTTGCCATGGTTTGTTCGCAACTATAAGCGTTTGACGTGGTGATGATGTGCCGCCCATGGCCGTGACTTACGTGTGGGGCCGTCCTACAACTTCCACAGAACGATTTTACATGACTGATCGGCAACGTTACTGATGTGTGTGAGTGTACCTTAAGCACTCATCTCTAGTCGTGAGTCGTGGAAAACAGCATAGCGATGAAGCGTCGGTCTGACGATGTTGAGTCGTGAGTTCGACCTCTATCCGTTACATAAACCCAACACCTAGCACAAGTATGTGTTAATCTTATGAAACATGCGAACATCCTTGTTGAAAATTACAAGATGTAAACATGTGTTTTTAACGTAAGGCATTTTAGCACCCCAAGCGAATTGCGCGGCTATGAGAGCGCTATAATGCCTCACGTTTGAAAGAATTACATGATTTCGTTAGCACCCTGTATAAAATAGTTTTGTCAATTAGTTGTTCCGTTAAAGGTGTTGGTTCGACATAGTGGGAACGGGGTCTAACTTAGTAGAGGTCCTCCTTATTTACAGAGGTTAGTTATAGTTAACATGACTAGTTAAAAGTTAAACTCGAACATTCTTTAAAACACGGATGACTCAAAAACCTGTCACTAAACGAACCTCATTTGTCGAAGTCCCGCTGTTGTTTCCTTGTCTCATATCTGCGCAGACGCATATCATGCGCATGCGCATCTTTTCCTAACTATGTTGGGATCAGCTTCCAGTCTAACCAGATGTGGTTGAACATCAGTTTTTTTTTATAAATTCAGTATCTATACTGTTGTTAGATTTTCAGCCTTCTAATTGTCCGTGATAGGTATTATACAGGGTGTAAATGAAATGTACTGCTGACAGATTAGCCCTGCAAAAGATAGACTTGGAGTCAATAAAAAAAAATTACAACAAGAACCATGTGTTCTTAACGTGAGGCATTTTAGCGCCCCTAGCGTATTGCAAGGCTATCGCCCGCCGCGCGGTCATTTAACTCCGGGCGCTAAAATGCCCCACGTTAAGAACACATGTTTACTTCTTGTAATTTTTTTGTTATTGAATCCAAATGTATCCCGTTCAGTGTTAATCTATGTCAGCAGTACATCACGAGGTTTGAAGGAATTACATGATTTCGTTTACACCCTGTATACAACGTGTTATTGAAATAACGTAAAACCTGAAACTAGTTTGTTCATATTCGAGAGGTTTTATAGCTGTAATGCTAATGAAAAAGCATGAATATGTTAAACTCTGATTTTAACTGAGTTCTCTGTTCGTCTAACAATATAAATTCAATGCTGTGTCTTCTCCGAGGCATGGAGATGTCTTAATGTATAACTAATGAGGTATTTAAGCAATTAGCCCGCCCATTGTACAGTCAGAAGCACAGATATCTGCTTATCGACTCATTTAAAACTGGCTACAATATATGACCCAAGTCTTGAGATTAATGTGTCTACAAATACTATGGGTATCCGTTGTATATCGTAGGATAATCGGAAAAATCGAATCTTTGCGATAATCCTAGGACGATTGCAAAGGACCGGATATTTGGAATCTAAGATAGATTTGTTTTATCTTTCACATTATTTTCAGGATCATTGCAAAAATCCCAGTTTGTTTAGACTTGGAAATATGAACGCTGATTGGCTCTAAGGGATGTCCTGAGTAAGCGACAAACGCGACGCGACGCGATGCTGCGGACGCGAAGAACGGGATCAAAACAACGGCATTCCCTACTGGCGGTCTATGTAGCGAGACGCGACGTAACGCGTATAGTGCCTTTCAATAGAATCCGCCAATAATGTAAACAAGATAATATTTTGACAGTTGTCTTTCAGTTGTATTTGATTGTATACAAGGTTAGTCGTAAAGGGGGTACTAAGCCGAAAGGGTGTTAGAGTACCCATAATAAGGGATAACTTTTGTTCTACAACTTTCCCCAAAACTCGATAGTTTAAGAGAAATAGCTTTTCAAAGATTTCATAAAAAATATGCTAAAATCTATCTGTCCATAGCTATGATTAGCTGTTTTTACAATTTAGGTCATATTTGGGGTCACGGATAAGAAAATTAATTTTCTGAATTCATAACTAAAGCAGGTATGTTTTTTTTTTGAAAAATCTAAAATAAGAATCTTTTTGCATGGAAATAAAAATTATCGAATTTTGAAATTTTAACACTTGCTTTAAAATAGTCATCAGTGATACTATAGGTGGCCCGCGGCTTAGTACCCCCTTTCCGACTAACCTTGTATGATCATAGTGTTGTACCTATGCTGATGTCAAAATGAGTGATTGATCATTGAGATAGAGTTCACTCACTGTTCATTGCTTCATCCTTAGTATTTTAATTAATCCAAAATAATTATGAAGCAATTCAAATCAAGGTAGAACTTATATTATTAATATTATACTAAACTTTTTGTGACTCATTCGCTTGTGTCAGATACATCAACACTTGATGTGTCACCGGTCACAGTTATTATAAAAGGCTTTGTTACAGCGGGTTTAGCCATCATTATTAATGTTATTTTTGGTTTGATTAAATCTTTTTAAAATCAAGTAGTGAGTAACAACGATGAACAACACTAACTTTCCAAAGACAAACAAGACTTTGATGAGTAAAAAATGTATATGTCAGTTTGACAATTTATTGAAATTTTCGTCGTCCGAGTATTTTTTATTAAAATAACTATCATAAAGAAGTTATTTGGTGTCGAAATGATTGTAAGAACAATGTATGGTTCCTTGAAATGTGAATATGATCAGGATTGATATTCAAATGTAAGTAATTACGGAGTAATCGTGTTTAAATTGGTTTGTTTACATTAGTGGTGGATTCTATTGAAAAGCACTTTACTTGTACCGCGTCGTGTCGCATTTATCGCTTACGCAGGACACCCCATAAGAGTCGATTTATATCATCTTTATTCTGGTTGCTAAGAAAATGGCTCTTAACAAAGATCTATAGACATTGAAAAGTGATAACAATCATATCAGCCAATCAGCGCTCATAACGTGAGCGGTATTCGCGATGCACCTAAGATTAGGCTGGACATCTACCAGAGCTGTGCGAGGAAAATGTGCGGTGCGAAAATGTGTAGCGAGGATGTGAAACGGTGTGACCCTTTCCACCAGAGCTGTGCGAGGAATGGGTAATGTGTAATGCGTAATGTGTACAAATTAGCGGTGCGAGGATAGGTAACGGACTCTTTTCGAATATGTGGCGGGAGCGGTACACATTCCTCGCAACACATTCCTTGCAACACATTTCTTACTTGTTTTGTATGAACAAAAACCTCGCGTCGCTAAGCCCATATCCACCAGAGCTGCGCAGAGCGCAGCTAGGTAAATGAAGTGATCCTATTGGTGCTTACAAAACACATTCCTCGCTACGCAGCTAAGTACGGCTCTGGTGGATGCTCAGCCTAAGCCGGAGTTTTACAAAGATCCTGAAAATAACTCGGATGGTTCGATGCTCGATGATCCGGTGCTTTGTAATCGTCCTAGGATTATCGCAAAGATCCGATTCCTCCGATTATCCTACGACATATGCATGGCCACTTTTTCAACTATGCTGTGTATAGCCAACTAGCTATTAGCGTCGATAGGCAGATATTATTTCTTCTGACTGTGTATGTCTATTTTTATAATGTATATTTCTTGTAGCGTGTATAGTAAGGGACAAAACACACTTATTCAGCATCAATTCGCATTTTTCTTACAGGAGACAGGCATTTTATTTGAAGATGTGACCTGCATCTCTTTCGCGTTCGTCGCATCGATTAAGTTTTTACATCAAGAGGAATTAATATGTGTAAAGGCTGATTTGAAGATAGTTTCTCGAAGCGTGTCTCGTTCTGTCTTTGTCTTTCTCTACAACGAAAAGAGAGATAGCATGAGAAACTCTTTCCGTGTAAATAAGCCTTTATAGTTTAACTATCTTCTTCTCTTACACAGCACACACACCAAACCAACGAACAGAAATCGACGCCGCAAAAACTGAGGTAAATCTGTGAACGCACAATACGTAGGCAAATGTGTTCAACACCATCGAACTTTTTGCGCGTAGATGCAAATAAATGTGTTTAGTCTGTAAAGGGTATTGTTTAGTGCTTAGATTATATACCTCTAGATAGAGCCACCGCGTGGCTGCTCATGAGACAGCAATATAAGGTTAAATTGTTGCATCCTCCCATCGTAAAGCATACAGTATACACTAAACTAATGGAGTTTATTTCACAAAACTACAAGAATACAGTTAAACCAACGTTCTGTGACAGTGAGTTGGCTAACAATAAAAAGTTCGCCAAGCTAAAGACACGTCATATGAAACAGAAGATATGATGCTGTCTCAGTTTTCTTAATGATTTAGTATATATGCGTGTCAGTTCCACACTTCGTACTGTAATGATGGCTACACCTAGAGGTATTTGGTGTAAGGTGTGGTGTGGTATACTCACGCAGGCTGGCGGTGGGCGGGATCTTGTTCCTGTTCATGTGCGAGTACAGCGCCCGCGCGCGCGCTCGCTGCGCCGCCGCCGCGTCCAGCGCAGACACGGAGCGCGCCGCCGGCCCGCCCGCCCCGCCCGGTGACCGGTCTGCAACGTTACACAACCATGCTACTACTTGACATTACTTCTATGGAGCTTATGTCAAAGAGGATAGAACCACAAAACAGATAGGTACAGAAGTCAATCACATGTATGTACTTCACTTTTCATACATATTTAAATCATATAATCTTGAAAATCTTTTTCTGGACCCTACGAGGATAACTGCCACTACAGCTACTTGTTTGGACAATATATTTACAGATATTGTGCCTAATAGTAAACAAATAATTAATTTACTGAACTCTGATCACTGTGGACAGTTGATAACATTTCTTAAGGAAAATAAGAAAGTGGTAAAAAAGGATATTACTGTAGTACCTAAAACTGTGGGTCGCTTGGAAGGATTCAAAAATAAACTTATTAACAAATTGCCTTACTTGTGTTATAGTGATGATCCTAACGAGTTATACAATACATTTTTTAACATGTTTTGTACAGAATTTAACTCAACCTTTATCCCCAAGAAGATCTCAGTTAAAGGTACTGCAACCTTCAGTGAATGGGCAACTATAGGTATATATAAAAGTAGGAAAACACTTTATGAGTTATATGCAGAAAAAAACTATAATAATAGTGAAGAATTTTGTCAGTATGTTAGAGATTATTCAAAATTATTTAAAAAAGTTTGTCTTATGGCCAAAATTCGTTACTTAAGTTCAAAAATTGAGAAAAATAATAACAAAATTAAAATGACTTGGGATATAATCAACAATGAGACTGGAAGAGTCAAGAATCTAAGTAGTGACTATAGCCTTTCAATTGATAATAAGACAGTTAAATCAGACTTAGAAGTTGCCACAGCATTTGAACACTTCTTCACGGACATTCCAGTTTCAACGACTAAATCCTTGAAGTCATCCCCCACTGTTGCCGAATCTCTATTGAAAGAAAATGTTAATATGTGCAACAATGAATTCAATTTTCGATATGTAAGTGGTAAAGATATTGTAAAAATGTTCAATACCCTTAATGTCAAAAAGACCGCCGATCTTTGGGGTAACTCCGTTGAGGTCACAAAATCTATTATCAACACAGTAGCACCCGAGTTAGCTGTAATTTACAATAAATGTGTTGAATGTGGTGTATTTCCTGACTTAATGAAAAGTAGTAAGATTATACCTTTATTTAAATCGGGTAGCACATCTGATCCCACTAACTTTAGACCTATTTCTGTGCTACCCACCTTCAGTAAAATATTTGAAAAATTAATCCTTGATGAGCTGCAAACTCACTTTAATAAAAATAATTTGTTACATAGGAAACAATTTGGTTTCACAAGAGGTCGCTCTACAACTGATGCTGGTGTTGAGCTTTTAGCTAATATTTTTAATGCCTGGGAGGATTCACATGATGCTTTAGGCATCTTTTGTGACTTGTCAAAGGCGTTTGATTGCGTTTTTCACGAGACATTGGTCAGGAAATTACATCACTACGGAGTTAGGACTTCTGCTCTGGATCTTCTTATTTCCTATCTGGGTAATAGGATCCAGAGAGTAGACGTGAATGGGAAGAGATCTCCGGGGTCTGTAGTGACAATGGGAGTTCCGCAGGGCTCAATTCTCGGCCCATTCCTATTTCTCGTTTATATTAATGACCTACCTTATCTCATGAAAGATAATCAGGAGATTGTGTTATTTGCAGATGACACATCATTGTTATTTAAACTTAAACGGCAGCAGCCAGTTACGGACGAAGTAAATAACGCTCTCTCTGAAGTAGTGCACTGGTTTAATGTTAATAACTTATTTTTGAACGAGAAAAAGACTAAATGTATCAGATTTTTGACACCTAATGTTAAGCAGGTGAAAACCAGTGTAGTAATAAATGGAGACGAGTTGGATCTTGTGGACACCACTATGTTCTTGGGTATAACTTTAGATTCGAAACTGCAGTGGGGCCCACATATAGATAAATTGTCGAAAAGACTCAGTTCTGCAGCTTACGCGGTCTATAAGATACGCCAGCTAACTGATGTAGTTAGCTGAGAGACAGCCAGATTGGTATATTTTAGTTACTTTCATAGTGTTATGTCGTACGGCATTTTGTTGTGGGGAAATGCTGCCGACATTCAAACTATCTTTGTTTTGCAGAAGAGAGCTATTCGAGCGATTTATAACCTTAGTTTTAGGCATTCACTGAGCGATAAATTTAAAGAAATTAGTATAATGACGGTCGCATCTCAATATATTTATGAAAATTTGATTTATATAAAGAAAAATATCAGTTTGTTCCCTAAGAACAGCGACATCCATAACGTCAATACTAGAAATAAAAATAAACTTATCCTACCAATGACTAGGCTCCAAAAAATTAGTAACTCATTTAGGTGCCAAAGTATACGCTTTTATAACAAAATTCCGAGCAATATTCAAGACTTAAGTCTTAATAAATTCAAGTCCTATGTAAAGCAGAAACTATGCGAAAAGGGTTTCTATAAAGTTAAAGATTATATGGACGATAAAAATGCTTGGAATTGAACCGCTCGCTGTTGTCACAGACACATCATTGTAATTATTGAAACTATTTTATAACATGATATTATTATTTTTTATTCTTTTGACATTTTACAATTGAATAATTTTTCAATGATTATTATTATTTTATCATCGCTTTATTTTTAATTTTACTTTTTTTAATAAATTGTGAATGTGAGTACCATGTAGGGTAGCTATATACACGAATTTTGTAAACGTTTGGCGGTTCTTGAGTATTTTTTTTTGTGACCCACACAATTGTCCATCTGATTGATAGCGTCTTGCAGCGGTCGGGTTGTTGAGCTCCCTAAAATAGGTTTGAGCTCCGCGATGACTGATGTAGATGTGCCGTCAGTTAGGACAGGTCAACTCAAACCTGCTATGGCACTTTCCTCAAAAGGCCATTCCAGACGTTGCCCTACATCGTTTTACTCGCATAGTTTTGTATACTACAATGTCTGGACTTTAAAAGAGACTGACCTCTGAGTTTGTTTCGGCTTTTCTTCTCAGAGCTAGTCAGATAGGAAATGCCGGCGCCATCTAGCCTTAAAAAAAACATTACATTGACTTGTACATGCGCATGGCACTCGCGCTCGCACTCAATCGCATTCTAGTCCCAAACGGTCCAGGATATCGTGTGCAGTGTCTATGTGTGCGTTGCTCGAGCGCACTTGTATGTAGACTGACTTCTGTACCTATCTGTTTTGTGATAGAACCTTTTTGGCATAGTCTAGCTGCCACCATTTTAAATTTGTTTTTAATAAATTAAACTAGCATACACATAAAATCGTCTGTATTCTCCGAATGACAGATGTGTTACATTGCAAGCATAACCTCGTTGCCTGAATGTATCTTGTGTTTTTGCATGATTGAAAACTGTTTAAGCATATTTATCTGATTAACTAATCTAATAGTTTCTAAGTAAAATTTGCATGCTATTTATAATGACTAAATGGGCTTGATCTGTATAATATTTTCTTATAACACCATTCTATGTACCCCATTTATTACAAATAAATGATTTGATTTGAAGGTTGGGAAAAAGGTGTTTAATAACATCCTCATTTCGCCGTTATGTTTAAGTCCCATGTAATAGGGGGCGAGCCTATTGCCATCAACCGGGCACAAACCCAAAATCCGGGCTACTACTGAGAAATTCCATGCGGAAAAACCCAATAACACTGCCCGACATGGGGATCGAACCCAGGACCTCACAATCAGCAGTCGCCAAATAAACAACAATAAAGTATTATCGGTCGTTAATCTATGGGTTATATCCATACCATCGCCTCTCATAGCGACGGGTATGTGAGAGACAGGCGGCCTCTCCTGTGAGGCGCGGCGCCGTCTCAGAGAGCCGGTGCGACTCACGCCGGACACTAAGTTCTCTGTGGACGCTGTTATAGTTACCATATCCAAGGCAGCGTGTGCAAGAACGATTTATTTAGTAGGTGTAAAATCTTTACATAGTATAAAACAAAGTCGCTCCCGCTGTCTGTACGATTAGATCTTTTAAACTACGCAATGGATTTTAATGCAGTTTTCAGCAATAGATAGAATGATTCAAGAGGAAGGTTTATATGCCCCACATTAGTATCTACATTGCACCCGTGCGATGCTGGGGCGGGTCGCTAGTATTGAAGAAAGAAAATGTATTTATTGGCAAAAAAAATAGTGCCAGAATGGCCTATCAGCTCAGCTTAAGAGGCAGTTCCCGTTTCACAGCCACTTTAAGCCTTTTTTAAAGATTTAAAGAGATTTTAGGCAATATTGAAAAATGTATGTAGCTTCCTGTCTAACCAGATGCGGCTGAATACCAGTATTTTACACGGAGCGACTGCCATGAGACCTCCGCCATCCAGTTACTGGGCCATGCCGATATCCTAACGTTAGACCGGTTGTCAGACTTTCGGGCTTCTGACTACCCGTAACGACTGTCATAGGTATTCGTATGACACCCGGGACCGACTGTTTGACGTGCTCTCCGAGGCACGGAGGGGTCTCGATGTGTCACGAACGGTCACTCATCCACGGACTGACTGTGGCAAGCGTAGCTTAACCTAGCAAATCATATGAACCGCGCGGTTGTTAATTAGCCACGCGCCCCTCATTTACTATACATGGTGCTTGTTCATTATTTTTAGTGTAACTGGTTTCACTTTTTGTCAATATATGTGTTGATTTGCATGCCAAATAAATTGATTTTCTTTCTTCGATCTATCAAAGTTAAAATACAGTATTTATCTGAAGCTGTTTCTTCAAGGAAATGGTGTGTGAATACACCTTAATAATCGTGATGTCTACATAATTAGTGTTACATATAAAAATAATATTTTACCTGATACACTGGTCGATGGGCTCCTAGGGCTCGTGATAGCTCTCCTCTCTGTAACAACATACATAAGTTGACATTGCTGTACCAAATATAGTACTCCCATTGTGGCAGACAGGACTTCATTCCCACACATTTTGCTTGCTAACCGGATATACACGGTTAGTCGGAAAGGGGGTACTAAGCCGAAAGAGTGTTAAAGTATCCATAATAAGGGATAACTTTTGTTCTACAACTTTCCCCAAAACTCGATAGTTTAAGAGAAATGGCTTTTAAAAGATTTCGTAAAAAAATATGCTAAAATCTATCTGTCCATAGCTATGATCAGTTGTTTATACAATTTAGGTCATATTTGGGGTCACGGATTAGAAAATTAATTTTCTGAATTCATAACTAAAGCAGGTATGTTTTTATTTTTTTTGAAAAAACTAAAATAGAAATCTTTTTGCATGCAAATAAAAATAATCGAATTTTGAAATTTTATCACTTGCTTTAAAATAGTCATCAGAGGTACTTTAGGTGGCCCATGGCTTAGTACCCCCTTTGCGACTAACCTTGTATACAATAAATAGTTCTTGTTCTTGACTTGGTCACGTTTGGCCCTAGTCTCACCTGATGGTAAGCGCAGACAGGGTCTAAGATGGAGCACACGAATACAAGTAACAGAGATATAGAGGGACTCCCCTATACCCTCTGACTCTCACATATACACAACGGAACATAGTAAACTGCTCGAGTATCTAGCCAGGCGGACCGTATAGCTCCTACCACGTCGCGTGCTGTATTTTGTATAATCTTACAACACGCGTCTATTCCCAGCTTGCGGTGAGAAAGTTTTATATTCTAACCCGTGCCCACTCGGAGTGAACTACCCCGTGTGGTCTTACCTGCAAGCATAGAATCTATACGATCCTCATGGCTAGCTACCACCTTAACATGAGAGCCAGGAGGATCAAGGCTCGATCCGGAACTTCTGTCTTTTCGAATTCATGTGCGAATCAGAATTGGATTATCACTTGCGTTAACGGTGATGGAAAACATCGTGAGGAAACCTGCACTCCTGAGAGGGCTACGTTAAGTTATCAATAGTGTTTGAAGTCCAACCCGCACCAGGCCAGCGTGGTGGACTAAGGCCTAAACCTTTCTCATTCTGAAAAGAGCACCGTGCCCAGCAGTGGAATTGTAATGGGCGCTTCTTCTTTTCGTGTGGTCAGTGACTAACCTGGTGTCACAGTTTATGCCGCCCATGGGCCTCTGACTTGGCTTCACATGCCGTCGAGAAATATCTCTCAGGCTGGTTTCCTCACGATGTTTTCCTTCACCGTTTTTAAACAAGTGATAATTATACAATACGCACATGAATCCGAAAAGTCAGAGGTGCGTGCCTTGGGTTCGGACTGGAGACCTATGACTTGGCAGTCCGACGGTCACACCACTAGGTCGATTATTGTTTCTTACCTGTTCCAACATGGTGTAGACTATCAACGCTTCCAATATTTCTCTCTCTTTCGATCTGCTTCTGAGCGGCAGAGTCGAGACGCGCGAACAACTGCTCCGCGTCGTCCGGGAAGTGACTTTTGTAACACGCGTATGCTCTGTCGAAGAACAATAATTATTACTTACTAAATGACTCGGTAAACTTCGTACCACCTAAAGTGGCAATTCTCATACAAAATTACCATTTTCGATTTCTCGGCTGTTCCTTTGGATTTTTCCTAGATTCTTTTTTCCTAAACCACACTAGTACAGAGGCCAACAAAACAAAAAAAAAATTCAAATCGTTCGAGCCATTGGTGAATTTGTGTGTGTGAGAGAGATTGTAGGTGAGTTTGTGTGTGAGTGAGTGTGCGTGTGTGTGTTTGAGTGTGTAAGTGCGAGAGTGTGAGTGTGTATGTGAGAGTGTGATTGTGTGTGTGTTTGAGTGCGTGCATGAAGATGATTTTGATTGTGTGTATATTTTCGTCAGCTATACTATCATGTAAGCTGTTGATTCGTCTTATCATTAATCAGAGAGGTTTATATCCTGCGGTGTACAGCGACAAATTTACCTCCTGCCGTTAGTCCTGCAGATGCTGTCAGCGTCGACACAGGCCCGTCGTATAGCGTCCCTTACTGCCACCTGCTGCTTCTCTATCGTGTGCGCCGGCCATTTTTCTAATATTAGAACTAGTACTTCGCTGTAAGGAAGAAAAAGTTAAGATTACTTTCACTATTTTTAAAAATATTTTCTCTAACGAGCCGAGGCCCCACCTGATCGTAAGTGGATGCCGCTTATATACACCTACAACACCAAGAGGATTTCTGATGCGTTGACAACCTTAGGGCCAAGTCGCATCTGCCGGAGTTGCGGTGCATGCTATTGCGAATCCCGCGACCCGAACGTCCAGAAGGAACACCGTTGGTTTTTATCCGGTGAGAGTCCGGCTTTCGGCGGATAGGTTTCCTAGGATAATTTAACCCCCTCCTCGCCCCCGTAAGAAAGGATCGCACCACAAGTTAGCCTAAGGGTCTACAAATCCTGTTAAGTCGCCCACTGTGCGGCTAAATGGGGGGGGGGGGGGGGGACGAAGAGCACGAGCGTCGCGTGGCCACATCGTATCGCCGCGCCAGCCGCCATTCTGCTTGATTCGTTCGCCTAAAGTGCGTGTGCGCATAAAACTATTATGTCCCTAACTATTATTATTTTCAAAAATACAAGTCTGCTACGGACTGGTAAAATATGATAGATATATTTCTAGGAGGGGCTCGCGGCTAAATAACAACCGCGCCGATCGTACGATTTGCGAGGTTAAGCTGCGCTTGCCGCGGTCAGTCCGTGGATGGGTGACCATTTGTTACACACCGAGACCCCTCCGTGCCTCGGAGAGCACGTTAAGCCGTCGGTCCCGGATGTCATACGAATACCTATGACAGTCGTTACGGGTAGTCAGAAGCCCGAAAGTCTGACCACCGGTCTAACCTTAGGATATCGGCATTGCCCAGTTACTGGGTTGCGAAGGTCTGATGGCAGTCGCTCCGTGTAAAATACTGGTATTCAGCCGCATCTGGTTAGACTGGAAGCTGACCCCAAGATAATTGGGAAAAGGCTAAGAGGAAGATTTCTGGGCATACCTTTCGCCAGCAACGCCCTAAGCCGAGTCCCATTAGGGGTCGCCCTTAGTGCTGTTGTTGCTAGTAGTCATGATGTTAGTAGTAGTAGTTAGCTTAGGTTAAGTATTTTACTCTCGTCCCCATTGGTTGCAGACCCTTCAGGTCTCGCCAATAGCTGCCCGGTTAAGTAGAAACGGGTCACAAGACATTACAAAAGCAGTCGAATAGAAAAAAACTGGGCATACCTGAGTGTAGATCGTATTTCCTTGGACTTGTTGGTGGTGAGATTGGTCATGATGACGGGCAGCAGTCGCGGCGACTGCACGTACAATACTATGTAACGTACGCAGATAGTTCCCGCTGATGATACCACCTGAAAAAAAAAACAACGTAAGTATAAAAATGTGAGGGTTGATTTTTTTTTTTTTTTCAAATAGACCAGATTTCAGGCACTTTTAAAACGTCACGACTAGGTGCACGGTTCCAAAAGGTAGGTTCTATGGAGAAGAGCCGGCAAGAAACTCCATGAATACTCTTTTTAAAATAGTAGTTCATTACAATTCCATTACAGTAGTGTGAGAAATAGAATGAGAATAATGCAGGTTAATGTAACAAATAAACTCACATAAGAGTAACAAATAGAAAAATATGCCTTCTATGATTGCCATAGCAGTTAAGAGCTGACCAGTCCCGACAGACGGCACCCGTTCACGAGCATGACGTGCACATCCGCATCGGTCAGCTCAACCATATTATAGGGAACTCAACGATCGGATAAACAACGCCACCATCAGCAAGACATTTAAGTGAGCATGACAGACTCATATTACCAGACAATAGGCAGTAATATGATATGATTATAAGCGTATCACTAATAGCTGCATGATGCTCATACTTTACAGTTTGGAATGAAGTATTGTAAAGCGATATTATTAAAATAATAACTATAATACAAAAACCTATTTTGCCAGTCCAGACAATAGTCCAGATAAAGTCCAGACATTGTAGTATACAAACCATGCGAGTGAAACGATGTAGGGCCACGTTTGGAATGGTCTTTTGAGGATAGTGCCATAGCAGTTTCGAGTTGACCTGTTCTAACTGACGGTACATCTGCTTCAATCATCGCGGAGCTCAAACCTTATTTTAGGGAGCTCAACAACCCTACCGCTGCACGACGCTATCAATCAGCTGGACATTTGGGTGGGTCACAAAAAAAAACTCAAGAACCGCCAAACGTTTACAAAATTCGTGTATATAGCTACCCTACATGGTACTCACATTCACAATTTATTAAAAATGTCAGGCAGGCGGCCGGTCATAAAACAATAAGCCAAAACCTCTAACAACATGGATTTACGAAATACATGTTGTGCCGACCACACCTAGTGTGGGATAAGGGCAGGAAGAAGAAGAGTATAAAGTTGTGGTTTCACTGATATAGTGTTTCCGACAAATTTATTAAGAGTAAACACGAGCTGCAAAATATTAATAATTTCAATAGGTTGTTAAGCGATCTATTTCCGTCCCACCCCTTCCGCAAACCTTCCCAATTGAGCGCGAAAGAGACAACTGTATCTCGGACTGAATTGGAAATACGCGTTTCGCACAAAACTATTAAATTAAATTGAAAATTTTATTCACATCTATGTGTGATACAAATTGTGCTTGACGCAAAAAAATAAACTAAAGTATTATAGGACAGTTGTGTTTTCGATGACTGATGCATGCGTGCCGTCAGTTAGGACAGGTCAACTCAAACCTGCTATGGCACTTTCCTCAAAAGGCCATTCCAGACGTTGCCCTACATTGTTACACTCACATAGTTTTTACATGTCTAGACTTTAAGAGACCTTGATCATTGAGTTTGTTTCGGCTATTCTTCTTAGAGCTAGTCAAAAATAGTAGGATATACATACATACATAAACTCACGCCTTTTTCCCATGGGGGTAGGCAGAAACTATAGAACGCCACATGCTACGACTCTTACATACCCCTTTCGCTTCATCCACATTCATACATCTTGTCATACACGCACGCCGGTTGAGAGTACTACGCACCTGACCTTTGTGAAGAACATCACCAATAACATCGATGTATGTCCTTCTAGGACGTCCTCTACCGGCGTTCCCATTAACATCCGCCTTATAAATTCCTTTTGTTAATCGCCGTTCACTCATTCTCTCAACATGACCAAACCACCTAAGCATACTCCTTTCAATTTTTGTCACTACATCATCTTTTAAACCGCAACTTTGTCTAATCTCTTCATTTCTCAATCTATCATTCAAAGTTACACCGCACATACTTCGCAAGGAACGCATTTCCTACTTTCATGCCTCTTCTGCCACGACCAACATTCACTTCCATACATAAGCGTAGGTACCAACACACCATTATGGACAGCCAGTCGTGCCTTTTTGGACATCGAACGGCGAGCCACAACCGCAAAAAAATAAATAATATAATATCAAAAATAATAAAAAAATACTTTACATTAATGACTGCCATCCCTTTTCCGAGTCATTAGCTACCTATATACCTATATATACCTGCGGTCGAACTATTGTTATATCGAAATATTGTATACGTACTACTATGCTCACAAGTGAACTGTAATGTTCTTGAGAAAATAAAGTTCTTTAAACCTAAAAAAAATACCTGGATCTCGTTTTTTTTTACATAGATACATACATACATAAACTCACGCCTTTTTCCCATGGGGGTAGGCAGAAACTATAGAACGCCACATGCTACGACTCTTACATACCCCTTTCGCTTCATCCACATTCATACATCTTGTCATACACGCACGCCGGTTGAGAGTACTACGCACCTGACCTTTGTGAAGAACATCACCAATAACATCGATGTATGTCCTTCTAGGACGTCCTCTACCGGCGTTCCCATTTACATAGATATGTTTAGTTAAACGTGCTGAACACTGTGTAAAAGTTTGTAAATGTATTTTGGTTGGACCTTATATACTGGGTGTAAAAATACCCTTAACAAGTCTACGTATACTGTACATCAAACTAAGTAACATACAGCAAAAATAATTGCTGGGAAACGACTTTTATTTTTTTGGTATTAAAAAACAGCTTTTAATTGTAGCGCGCAATGTAAGCGCGCGCGCAGCTGATTGTGCCTACATTTAGAAAATGCTGATAATGTTTGTATAGAAGAATGTTTAGTAATAACATTTAAACTTAGTTTTCATGAAAAACGTTCAAAAATATGGTGACTTTGACCTTCAATATCTTCATAACGAGTCGGTTCCCAGGTATGGCCCAATACCAAAAATTCTTCGTAATGATGGGAAGAATACGTGGCTCTCGTCTTCGTTAAGGGTATTTTTACACCCTAATTCACTTACTTTAGCGGCATTCTGTATAAGATTGATAAGTTCCTGTAGTATGTACAAGCTGAACTGGTCTATTTTGTTTCTGAGCACCTTCGACATGTGAGCTATCGTGATACAAGCTTCCCGCACCACCTGGGGAACAAAAAACAATACATTATTTTATTATAAGAATGCTATGCCTAACCTTTTCCTACGTTGTGGTCAGCTTCCAGGTTAACCAGATGCGGCCAAATACCAGTATTTGACACGGAGCGACTGCCATCAGATCTCCGCAACCCAATTACTGGGCAATGCCGATATACTAAGGTTAGAGCAGTTGTCAGACTTTCGGGTTTCTGACTACCCGTGACGACTGTCGTAGGTATTCGTATGACATCCGGGATCGACAGTGCTCTCCGAACCACGGAGGGTTCTCACTGTGTAACGAACGGTCACCCATCCACAGACTGACCGCGGCAAGCGCAGCTTAACTTCGTGAATCGTATGATCCGCGGGGTTGATAATCAGCCACAAGCTCCTATGTTTCTATATGTACGCATATAAGCAAGCTAAGTTATATATCTATTAAGAACCGTTCACTCCAAACGTACAGTCAGCCGCAGTCTGTAAGCAGGCTCACTGTGAACCTCAATCTGAAATTTAAGTCGGACTACCGTATTGTGAGTTTAGTGTGAACTTAAGGTTGAAAATGTAAGAAAAATTAGGAAACAGCGTAACGTTAGCTTACTTTCGGCGGCTGACTGTGAGCAAGAGTTACTTTAGTGTGCCGGCTCACTGTGAGCCTCAGTTAGAATGTGAAGTACAGTCAGCCGCTGACTATTCGCTGCCTGTGACAGTACGCAGTATGTAAGTGAACTCGAACTACCGTATTTTGAATTCGGTGTGAACGTAAAGTTGAAAATGTATGAAAAATCAGGAAACCGCGTAACACTAACTTACATTCGGCGGCTGACTGTGAGCGAGAGTTAATTTTAGTGTGAACCGTGCCTGGACAAACGGAAAGCGTATTTTACTCGCTTTAATGCGTAATTACGTCGCAACGTTATACCACGCGTTGTACTATGACAGTACAAGACTGGTGTGTTGGGCACAAATTGACTGGTCGTCAATTGCTGACTCTGGTGGTCAAAAAGTTAGTAGTTTTGTCCACGGGATAGAATATTAAACTTCCTTACCTCACGCTGGGAATAGACGCGTGTTGTTATATTTTACAAAACTCAGCACACGATATACTAGGAGCTACACAGTCCGCCTGCCTAGCTACTGTTGTGTACGTGAGAGCCAGAGGGGTATAGCGCAGTCCCTCTGTATCTCTGTTACTTGAATTCGTGTGCTCATAGACCCTGTCTGCGCTTTCCATCAGATGTGACTAGGGTCTAATCCAACGAAAATAATATTGCTGGTTACTGACCTGACTCCTGAGATCCTTGATAACGACTAAGAAGGGTACCGACAAGTCTTTTAAATGAGCTGCAAACTCTGTCGGGTATTGTTGATGAGCGTTCGCTGTTAGGAGTGAGCGGATTTTCTTTAGCTGTGAACAAAAAAGTTTAGTTTAAAAATCAGTATCAGCTCAGTTTATTTTTAAGATGTGTACAAATATCGTGAGGTATGCGTTGCGATTGGCTTGTCAGGCACGCTTCGGGGGTTTGCAACGCGTGCCTCGGGGGTTTGCCACGCATGCCTCGGGGGTTTGCCACGCATGCCTCTTGGGTTTGCCACGCATGCCTCGGGGGTATGCTACGCATTCCTCGGGGATTTGCCACGCATGCCTCGGGGGTTTGCTACGCATGCCTCAGGCGTTTGCTGCGCATGCCTCGGGGGTTTGCTACGCATGCCTCAGGCGTTTGCTGCGCATGCCTCGGGGGTTTGCTGCGCATGCCTCGGGGGTTCGCTACGCACGCCTCGAGGGTTTGCCGCGCATGCTTCGGGGGTTTGTCACGCATTCCTCGAGGATTTGCCATGCATGCCTCGATGGTTTGCCACGCATGCCTCGGGGGTTTGCCACGCATGCCTCGGGGGATGACTACGCATGCTTTAGGGGTTTGCCACGCATGCCTCAGGGGTTCGCTATGCACGCCTCTAGGGTTTGCCACGCATATCTCGGGGGATTGCTACGCATGTTTTGGGGATTTGCCACGCATGCCTCGGAGGTTCGCTACGTACGCCTCGAGGGTTTGCCGCGCATGCTTCGGGGGTTTGTCACGCATTCCTCGGGAATTTGCCATGCATGCCTCGGGGGTTTGCCACGCATGCTTCGAGGGTTTGCCACGCATGCCTCGAGGGTTTGCCACGCATGCCTCGGGGGTTTGCCACGCATGCTTCGAGGGTTTGCCACGCATGCCTCGAGGGTTTGCCACGCATGCCTCGGGGGTTTGCCACGCATGCCTCGGGGGTTTGCCACGTATGCCTCGGGGGTTTGCCACGTATGCCTCGGGGGTTTGCCACGTATGCCTCGGGGGTTTGCCACGCATGCCTCGCAATGTTTGTACGCACGTTTAAACCTGATTTACACACACACAAGTGGCAAGTTAACTTGCCGATCAGACAATTTAAGTAGAAAACTTCAGTTGGACGTGTAATGGCGAGTTAGGTGGAGTGGTTGTTTGAGCAAGTAGTGTGCAGTACTCACAGCGTCCACCCTCTTCTCCCAGTCGGCGCTGCGGTCCTGCAGCAGCGCGGCGGCGTGCCGGCACAGGTCGTCGAGCCCGCGCGGCCCGTACACGGCGGCGGGCGCGCTGGACAGGAAGGCGGCCTCGAACGCCTCGCTCGACACCGCGCCCGCCTCGCCACACGCCAGGGAGTTGATGCCGCTCGACACTACCAGAGACCAACTTGATATAGCCCAACCACTTCATCTTTACATAGTATAAAACAAAGTCGCTCCCGCTGTCTGTACGCTTAGACCTTCTAAACTACGCAACGGATTTTAATGCAGTTTTCAGCAATAGATAGAGTGATTCAAGAGGAAGGTTTATATGCCCCACATTAGTATCTACATTGCACCCGTGCGAAGCCGGGGAGGATCGCTAGTTTTGTATAAAAGATACAATAATCCGGCTCGAAGGACCAGTTTTGTGTATGGCAAAGAACGGCGTTAGTTTTAATTAAGTCGCTTAAATTTGAAGTGAGTTAACGCAAACCATAGATTTAGCAACAGTCTGATTTACGAAAGCGGCTATTCATCGCCGCGCGATTATTAAACTCGTAGCACTAAAATGCCTCCCGTCAAAAACACATGGTTACTTCTGATATTTTTTTTATTTAATCCAAGTGTCCCGTTCATGGTTAATCTATGTCAACAGTACATCATGAGGTTTGAAGGAATTACATGATTTCGTTTGCACCCTGTATATGCATACAAGGTTAGTCGGAAAGGGGGTACTAAGCCGCGGGCCACTTAATGTATCACTGATGATTGTTAGATTTAAAAAATATATTTTCCAAAAATTCTTCATCCCTGCTTTAGTTACGAATTCAGAAAATGGAGCTTCTAATCCGTGACCCCAAATATGACCTAAAATGTAAACACAGCTGATCATAACTGAGGATAGATAGAATTTAGCATATTTTTTTATGAAATCTTTGAACAGCTATTACTCTTAAACTAATGAATTTTGGAGAAAGTTGTAAAAAGAAATTGGTTGTCTGTAAAGTCGGTTTACGGACGATAGTTTAACGTGACAACGTCATAACAAAACATCGTGCATCTCTATCGCTTGTTCCGCGCTCTCGCTCACACGCTCACCGCAGACGGAGCGTGACAATGAGTCACGCTTTTTCGTGCATGCTGCCGGCGTTCATCGTTTTATTAGACGTTGTCGCGTCAAAAAGTTATCCATTATTATGGGTATTTTAACACCCTTTCGGCTTAGTACCTCCTTTCCGACTAACTTTGTTGATAGAAAGATGAATAAAGGAGATTAATATGAGTAAAAATGGAAAGAAAATTAATACCTTTGAGTACACTTACCAGATCCTGTATTGGATAATTTAACTGGAGGGGGCGGTTTCCTATTGGCTGACGGAAGACTATACAGCCCTGGTAACGTCTTCTTTGGTCCATCGCAGGCTGTGTGGTGATCGTGGTGATTACCGGTTAGGTGATGTAGAATTGTGAGTGGTTATTTGTGATTTGGTTAGGCGAAGTGGTGATCGCCCGATGTACATGGTGAGAGAAAATTTGATGTTAGTTTTTAGCATAGATATGTTATTACAGTGGAGTCGAGGAACTTCAAGTATACTCCACCAAGAAGAACACAGTCTGCTTAGTTGTCGGCAATAAGATTGACAAGCATATCATTTTGGGACCGTAAGTCGTAACGTTTTTTTATAGTTTTATGACTGTCGTGCTAGCCGTTCCCATTGAATTGACAATCTGTCGTCACTGCAAAAAAAGTCGTGAACGACAGTAAATCGTGTAGTACTATATGTGAACACCTCCATTTAAATACATAAGTCACGACATTGTGGGAACGGTGTCTTAGGCTGGACTCACACCTTCTGAATTCCTCTCTGAATTCAGAGTCGGAATTCATATTATTAATTAAGAAAGCCCGGGAATGCATACAATTTCACTATGCCCCACACACATTCAGATTTTTCAGATTGTTAAATTGTATGCATTTCTAATTAATAATATGAATTCCGAATCTGAATTCAGAATGTTTGAGTCCAGCTTAGACTAGGTGTTCAACTTAAAACATTATAAACCTGTTCTGTTGTTAAAATTAATCTCAAGTCTAACTTTTCATGAGGGTTGCCGGTGGTTGGTAACGTGGATTCTTTTGATTTAACTTCAATGGTCGCCATTAGTGTTGAGAGTACTGACCAGGTGTAGAGGCGCCGGAGCTGTCCCCCTCACGGGAGCGAGCTGATGTGGGTATCGTCATGGTTCGCTTCACTGTCCTGGATACGAAGTCGGGTTCGTCTGCGCCTGCTGTCGCTGGAGGAATTAATAAAAAGGTTTTATACAAGGTTAGTCGGAAAGGGGGTACTAAGCCGCAGACCACTTAATGTATCACTGATGATTGTTCTAAAGAAAGTGTTAAAATTTAAAATTCGATGATTTTTTTTTTCATCAAAAACTATTTTTATTTTGGTTTTTTCAAAAATTCTTCATCCCTGCTTTAGTTATGAATTCAGAAAATGGAGTTTCTAATCCGTGACCCCAAATATGACCTAAATAGTAAACACAGCTGATCATAGCTATGGACAGATAGATTTTAGCATATTTTTTACGGAATCTTTGAAAAGCTATTTCTCTTAAACTATCGAGTTTTGGGAAAAGTTGTAGAACAAAGTTTATCCCTTAATATGGGTACTTTAACACCCTTTCGGCTTAATACCCCCTTTCCGACTAACCTTGTATAAGGTCCAACCAAAATACCTGGACAAACTTTTACACAGTGTTCAATACGTTTAACTAATCACATCTATGTAAAAAAAAACGAGATCCAAGTGTTTTTTTCTAATCAAAAAAATAATAACGTTTTTAATTGCCTGTACTCTCTAAGAATAAACTCATCTATTTCTTATGCATCGACCGCCATTGGGGCGCGCGCTAATTCCGTGCCGTGTTTTACCTAAACAGCGAAGTGAAAAGTGTAAAAAAAAAACAAAAAAAGTACAATTAAAGATTTTTAAAAATTTTGGTTAGTAAAAAAAACACTTCGGTTTTGTTTTTTTTTCATAGATAATTTCAGTTACATTTACTGAACACTGTGTAAAAGTTTGTCCAGGTATTTTGGTTGGACCTTATATAAAGGCAATAGGCACGCCTGTATTCCCTGAAGGGTTGTGCAGAGGTGTATAATACGTCTGTCCCTATTAACAAGGTCGGATATGCAATTTTCTTGATTTTGTAATAATTCGTCTGTCCCTATTAACAAGGTCGGATATGCAATTTTCTTGAATTTGTAATAATTCGTCTGTCCCTATTAACAAGGTCGGATATGCAATTTTCTTGATTTTGTAATAATTCGTCTGTCCCTATTAACAAGGTCGGATATGCAATTTTCTTGATTTTGTAATAATTCGTCTGTCCCTATTAACAAGGTCGGATATGCAATTTTCTTGATTTTGTAATAATTCGTCTGTCCCTATTAACAAGGTCGGATATGCAATTTTCTTGATTTTGTAATAATTCGTCTGTCCCTATTAACAAGGTCGGATATGCAATTTTCTTGATTTTGGTTTTATTGAACTATTGACCTAATAAAAGCACTGTATTGCAGTAGCTTTAACAAAAAGTTATTTTTTTCTCATAGTTTTTGAAATAGTCATGTTAACAAAGTCGTATATATTTAAAAAATATAAGCAATTTAAACTTTGACGTGCTCTCCTGTAAAATCACTGTTTTGCAGAACCTACATTGTTAATAGGGACAGGCGAATAATACCCACATTTCACCGTCATGTTTAAGTCTCATGTAATAGGGGGCGAGCCTATTGCCATCAACCGGACACAAATCCGAATTCTGCTACTGAGGAATTCCACACGGAAAAACCGAATAACACTTTGCCCGACCTGGGGATCGAACCTAGGACCTCACGATCAGCTGTCGCGCTTGCCACCACTAGACCAACGAGACAGTTACAAGAGATATATTAGTAACTAGATTATTACCCGCGGTTTCACCCGCATCCTAGGGGAACTACTTGATGAACCCGGATAAAAAGTATCCTATGTGTTAATCCAGGGCATACACCCATATTCTAAGACGTTCCTCCAAAACTTACTCGACTCGACTCCACCTCAACTCACTACCAAGTTGACATAAACGTCCTCGACTCGAGATTTTTCCTCAGTCGAGGTAAGGAATCATCTGTCAAACTCAAGGTACCTCGGAACCTACCTTAAGGAAGGAAGTGTCAAAGTTCGTATATAACAAAAATGAATTTTAAGGACTTTATCGAATATGCTTACGATAATCCTTACAATTATTTATCGCAGCGTTATTTTCGCGATGCAGATAATTCAAATTATGACGTAATGACTCCGTCGAGGAACCTCAAAGTTCACTCGAAATTGCGACTAAGAATACAATTTTGAAGGTGTTTTCGAGGCCGTCCTGGGTCGAGTAAGTTTTGGAGGAACGTCTTAGAATATGGGTGTTAGTCCTGTGTGCCAAATCTCATCCAAATCCGTACAGCCGTTTTTGCGTGAAAGAGTAACAAACATCCATACATTCAAACTTTCGCGTTTATAATATTAAGTAAGGATAGTAAGGGAACGTACCCATACTACCTGAAGGTCACGTAGTATGGGTACGTTCCCTAAGGATTCTCACCTGTAGGCAACAATAGCCCTGCTTCTCTCGCCTCGTCGAATTTCTGTTCAAGTAACGCAAACTTCTGTGCTGGTAGTAACTCTTTCTTCTTCAAATCTTGTCTTAATCTTTCACCTGGTAACAAAAAAGGAAAATGCTACAATTTTTTTGTTAAACGTTTATCGGTAATTAGATATTGAAATATCCTCTACTCGTGAAGATACTAAGGTACGCGAGGCACCCCCTATGCAGTCAGCACCGCTACCCACCTTGCTGACTGGGTAATCTACACACCACGACATGAACTATTTTCTTTTAGTAACTAGTAGCGATGCAATCGAAGTACGAGGCTAAACCGTATTTTAGCGCGGTCGGTCCTTAGATGGGTGACCATTTTTTACACATCCATCGTTACCCTCAGAGTGCTTCAGTCTACTCTAGTTACAAAAATGTGTGATAGTCGTCACGGGAAATTAAAACGATTAAATACTTTAACTAGGTAATGAACATACATTTCCACTTTGTTGCTTAAAATTTCTATTTTGTTACCCACAATTCCTATTTTGTTACCTACAACGTCAATTTTGTTACCGAAAATTCCATGTGTCTTACTCACCAACATGTCTATAGACGTCAACCAACAGTTGCATTGCTGCGTCTCTGACCGCACTGCTGGGGTCACCGACCAGTGCGGCGAGGTTTGGTACTGCGGCCCGTAACTGAAGCTCTGTTGCGCCGTGACTGAAAATAAGTAGGTATTGGTTAAGGGGGGTGGTCCATTGGCAAGCCGGCGAGCTACCGGTATATAGTGTTGGCTTTTCAAGCATACACGAAGAACTAACCGTCCGTACCACAGTATTTTAAAACTGCGGTTTTAGAGCTGATCCATTGGCGGCCTATACCTCCGGCTCGCCGGCTCACTGGCCAGCCAGAGGCTTAGACCGCCAATGGATCACCCACTTTAACCACATTGTATATATATATATAATCCCATGCCGATTTCGGCTACGGTGACTGTTTTTGTTTTCTTCCTTTCCGACAATTTATAGGTAACGGGCGTGTACTCTGATGTGGCTAATATAACCTATCTTAGCTGAAAAGGTACGCGCACAGTGCGGACACGTTAGAATGCCATTGTGGTAATTATATTGTATGTTGGAGGGTGGTTTACTCCTGAGCTGATCTCGCCTGCCGTCGAGATCTCTCCTCCGCTGGTCCTCAAAGTCATAAACATTTTCCTTTACCAAACGCCTCCAAACAGGTCTGTTTTTCGCTAATTCCTCCCACCGAGACGGATCTATATTGCATCTCTTCATATGCCTTTTCTGAACGTCTTTGTACCTAAGGAACTGGCCGCCTTGTTTCCGCTTGCCATCCTTGAGTTCAGAGAGAGAGTTCCACATTGTATATTGACCTAACATAACATAAATAAAATTATTTTTTTAACCGACTTCCAAAAAAGGAGGAGGTTCTCAATTCAACTGTTTTTTTGTATATTTGTTTCCCGATATCTTTGCTAATTGTGAACCGATTTTAATGATTCTTTTTTTGTTTCAAAGAGTATTCTTTCGAAGTGGTCCCATTTAAATTTGGTGAAGATCTGATGAAGAACTTTGGCTATAGAAAATTTCAGAGATGGACAATTTGTAATCGGTTTTATTTTTGTTTCAAAGTTTTATTATTTTTTAATAAAAACGTTGCCCCACACTATGATTTCTCCTGTATCGTGGGTGCGTTTACAGACATAAATCTTCACACGCACAAATCCAGACCCGTAACAACTATCTGTAGGCCATAAAAATATTTGTTCCGTGCGGGAATCGAACCCACGTCCCGTAGCGCAGAAACCAATCGATCAGCCACTGCACCAAACGTGTTGACCTATATTACCAAAAGTTCCACTTTGTTACCAAAAGTTCCACTTTGTTACCAAAAGTTCCAATTTGTTACCAAACAATATTTTTTTGTTACTTACTGTTCTAACAGCGCCTGTATACACCGCAAGGCCTCTTCTCTCGCATGCGGCGCCTTGTGCTGTAACGCGGGCGTGAGTCTGGCTAGGAGCGCCCGTGGGTTAGCCGCCCTGGAGGTCGCGAGCGACGCGACACACGTACGGGCTGTGTGACGGACCGCCTCTTTTGTGTCAGCCAATCTGAAAAAAAATATATTGTGATCAACTCAAAAATGTATCAATCAGCTTCTTTTCGTGTGGTTAGTAACTAACCTGGTGTCACAGTTTATACCGCCCATGGGCCTCTGAGTTGGCTTGACATGCCGTCGAGAAATATCTGTCAGGCATGCCGGTTTCCTCACGATGTTTTCCTTCACCGTTTTTTAAGCAAGTTTTAATTATGTAATACGCACATGAATCCGAAAAGTCAGAGGTGCGTGCCTTTGGTTCTAACTCGAGACCTATGACTTGGCAGTCCGACGGTCACACCACTAGGCTATCACTGCTTACGATCTTATCAATCAGCTGTCAAATATCAAATCAAGCGACGTGTTTAGTTGTTAGTCTTGACCAGGGATTCCCAAACTGGGTTCCACGGAACCTAGGGGTTCTGTAGAATAGCTATCAGGGTTCCGCCAAAATTATTTATTATTAGCTATTAAATAATAATCTATTCAATAATAGGGTTCCATAAAATAAAAGGTATTTGGTTGGTGTTCCGTTATCTTTAAAGTTTAGAAACCCCTGGTCTATACTATCTATACTAATACTAATGACTAATAATTACTAATGACTAATAATTACTAATGACTAATAATTACTAATTACTAATCTATACTAATATTATAAAGAGGAAAGATTTGTATTTTTGAATTTTTGTATGGGACGATCAACTTAAAACTACTGGACCGATTTCAAAAATTCTTTTGCCGTTAGAAAGCTACATTATCACTGAGTAACATAGGCTATATTGATTACTAGAATAAAACTTCTTACGCGGGCGGAGCCGTGAGCACACAGCTAGTCAATGATGAATGATTTTTATTTCTATAAATAAATCTATTACATGTAATGTTTTTTTTAAGACTAGATGGCATTTCCTATCTGACTAGCTCTGAGAAGAAAAGCCGAAACAAAATCAGAGATCAAGGTCTCTTTCGAAGTCCAGACATTGTGGTATAAAAACTATGCGAGGGTAACAATGTAGGGCAACGTCTGGAATGGCCTTTTGAGGAAAGTGCTATAGCAGGTGTGAGTTGACCTATCCTTGCGCCGGACTTGTGAGAGTGGTAGCTAGCCAGGCGGACCGTATAGATCAGAGGTCCCCAACCTTTTTTATTACCACGTTTTTGTTTTGGATAGACCTCCTACTTAGCTAATATTGCATTTTTACAAATTCATCGACTTCAAATGTGTTTTTGACTGATTTCTAACTGTAGTGAGGTGTAGTGAGAAAATACAATAAAAAATATCGTCAAGTTTTATACATTTACAAGCGACCCGCCCCGGCTTCGCACGGGTGCAATGTAGATACTAATGTGGGGCATATAAACCTTCCTCTTGAATCACTCTATCTATTGCTGAAAACTGCATTAAAATCCGTTGCGTAGTTTAAAAGATCTAAGCGTACAGACAGCGGGAGCGACTTTGTTTTATACTATGTAAAGAAGATTCAAACTAATAATTATACCGATAAAGTCATAATAACTAATTATATTTGTATAACTACCTCGTTGGACTAGTAGTGGCAAGCGCGACTGCTGATCGTGAGGTCCTGGTTCGATTCCCAGATCGGGCAGTGTTATTGAGTTTTTCCGTGTGTAACTCCTCAATAGCAGCCCGGAGTTTGAATTGATGCCTGGTTGATGGCAATACGCTCACCCTCTATTACATGGGATATGAGGGTGTCTATACACCTCTGCCCAACCCTTCGGGGAATATCGGCGTGATGTTATGTTATTTATGTCAGTACTGTCAAACTATAATAATATTTTATCGTCAGTATCGCTTGACTGGTTGCTAATAGAGCATTGTGTTGTGACGTCACTTCCGACTTATGTCTCAAGATGAGACGAGGACACGTAATTATTGATGTGTTGTTTACGCTTCAACTGTTGTTAGCGAAGCGGTAAGGATTAAAGGTCATTTATAAAGGTTATGGAATGATCCTTAAGGGGGAACGCGGGCTGCAAAATATTTGAAGAATAGGTTTTTAAGCGATCATTTCCGTCCCACCCCTCACGCAAACCTTCCCAATTGAGCGCGAAAGAGACACCTGCATCTCGGACTGATTTCTCCTGTACAATATTAGCGAAATCATACATTCGTATTTCCCTGTTTCCTTCTTCAAATTTGGACCGATATTAATTTTTTTTTCTGTAATAATTTAAGAAAGACTTTGGTTATGTCTGTATGTTTTTCTTTTATTTTTTTATTTAGATGATGTAGTGACAAAAATTGAAAGGAGTATGCTTAGGTGGTTTGGTCATGTTGAGAGAATGAGTGAACGGCGATTAACAAAAGAAATTTATAAGGCGGATGTCAATGGAAACGCCGGTAGAGGACGTCCTAGAACGACATACATCGATGTTATTGGTGATGTTCTTCACAAAGGTCAGGTGAAAAACGGTAAAAACGGTGAAGGAAAACATCGTGAGGAAACCGGCATGTCTGAGAGATATTTCTTGACGGCATGTGAAGCCAAGTCAGAGGCCCATGGGCGGCATAAACTGTGACACCAGATTAGTTACTAACCACACGAAAAGATGAAGAGATCGCTAATTTGCACGATAAGCTAGTAAGCACTGATTTGTGTCGAGTTTGAAACCAGTAACTGAGCTAATGTAAATTCACCTTTATACTTGAAATTCCTGACGATACAGACACTATCACCCATATTCTAAGACGTTCCTCCAAAACTTACTCGACTCAGGACGGCCTCGAAAACACCTTCAAAATTGTATTCTTAGTCGCAATTTCGAGTGAACTTTGAGGTCCCTCGACAGAGTCATTACGTCATAATTTGAATTATCTGCATCGCGCAAATAACGCCGCGATAAATAGTTGTAAATAGTCGTAAGCATATTCGATAGTCTTCAAAATTCATTTTTGTTACATACGAACATTGACACTTAATTCCTTAAGGTAGGTTCCGATGTATCTTGAGTTTAACAGATGATTCCTTACGTCGACTGAGGAAAAATCACGATTCGAGGACGTTTATGTCAGCTATAACTACCGATGGTAGTGAGAAAGACTGAGTCGAGGTGGAGTCGAGTCGAGTAAGTTTTGGAGGAACGTCTTAGAATATGGGTGATAAATCATTACGTTAAAGGAATGTTACAATGCTGCGCAAGTCGTTATCGATAAAGGGATGTCGCTCGGACGCAGGTGGGCGACGCTATACGTCGATGACTAATTAATGCAATTAGGTGAAAGGTAGGTATTAGTTTAAGTTTTATAGCATTTAATACAGTATGTTTTAGAAGTAGAAATAAAAAGAAAAACACATCCTAAACAATATTTGCATTATTTCCTTAGGCTGGACATCCAGAGCTGTGCGAGGAAAATGTGCGGTGCGAAAATGTGTAGCGAGGATGTGAAACGGTGTGACCCTTTCCACAAGAGCTGTGCGAGGAATGTGTAATGCGTAATGTGTTAATGTCTACAAGTGAGCGGTGCGAGGATGGGCAGAGGACTCTTTTCGAATATGAGGGTGGTGTGGCGGGAGCGGTACACACTCGCATTTCCCGCTTGTTTTATATGAACAATAACCTCGCTCCGCTAAGCCCATATCCACCAGAGCTGCGCAGAGCGTAGCTAGGTAAATGAAGTGATTCTATTGGTGCTTACAAAACACATTCCTCGCTACTCAGCTTGGCACAGCTCTGTTGGATGCTCAGCCTTAACCTCTCCCTCATTACCTTTTATCGACTATCGACAAAGCCTTCTTTTATTGTTACACACAACACTAGGGCAGTTCTATAAGGCCTATAAGTGCGAGCGAGAGGTCCGATAAATATGATTTATGCCTCAGTTCGCACGTTTGTAGTGGCCCGAGTATAGTAATTAACTATCATTCTTACCTGTCAATAATGTGAGGCAGCACTGAGGGTACGAAGTGACAGAAGTCAGTTCCCAGGCGCTCAGCCAGCGCTGTGATCACCTCCAACCCATTTTGAGCCACCTGGAACGGGAATTACACTTTAATCAGACTTCCATGTTTGATATGAGTTTTATATAAGACACTAGCGGCCCGTCCCGGCTTCGCACCGGTGGACAATTTCCCCGTTTTTGTAACATTTTTCATTCATGCTCCGCTCCTATTAGTCGTAGCGTGATGTTATATAGCCTATAGCCTTCCTCGATAAATGGACTATCCAACACAGAAATAATTTTTCAATTCCAACCAGTAGTTCCTGAGATTAGCGCGTTCAAACAAACAAACTCTTCAGCTTTATAATATTATAGTATAGATTACCAGCTGCCTCTTTGGTCTAGTGGTGGTAAGCGCGAAGTGCTGATCGTGAGGTTACGATCGCCAGGTCGGGCAAATTCTTATTGGGTTTTTCTGTGTGGCATTCAACAGCAGCCCGGATTTGTGCCCGGTTGATGGCAATAGGCCCGCCCCAGTGGCGTGCATTGGTTTTCGGACTAGGTAGGCAACTTTCAATTGTACGCTTAAGCCCATTTCAATACGATTCTGACCAAAAGAAGTCACAGCCATACACGCTTATTTTATTTATAGTAATAGTTAAAGATGGAGTAGTTGATTAAATCTTATGAGGTAGGCACTGCTTAATTGCCTATATTCAATGCACGTCACTGGCTCGCCATCTATTACATGGGACTTAAACATAACGGCGAAATGAGGGTGTCACTATACACCTCTGCCCAACCCTTCGGGGAATACAGGTGTGATGTTATGTGTAACCAGATGAATCAAGTTCCAGTTCCAGATACAAGGTTAGTCGGAAAGGGGATACTAAGCCGCGGGCCACTTAGAGTATCACTGATGACTATTTTAATTTAAAGCAAGTGTTAAATATTCAAAATTCGGTAATTTTTATTTGCATGAAAAAAGGTTTTTATTTTAGTTTTTTCAAAAAGAAATCATACCTGATTTAGTTATGAATTCAGAATATTAAGTTTCTAATCCGTGACCCCAAATATGACCTAAATTTCAAACACAGCTGATCATAGCTATGGAAAGATAGATTTTAGCATATTTTTTACGAAATCTTTGAAAAGCTATTTCTCTTAAACTATCGTGTTTTGGGGAAAGTTGTAGAACAAAAGTTATCCGTTATTGTGGTTACTTTAACACTCTTTCGGCTTAGTACCCCCTTTCTGACTAACCTTGTATAAGCCTAGGCGTATTTAGAGACGCAGGCGTCTAAAATCAAGCACATGAATCCAAGTAACAGAGATATAGAGGGACTCCCCTATACCCTTTTGACTCTCACACACGACGGAACACACTTTAAGACTATTTTTTATGAATGAAATGCAAATTGATTCTTGATAAGTGCGTTTAATTCCATAATAGGCTCACCTCCAATCACATAGGTCTGAAGACAGTCATCAAAACACTGATAAGTATATAAAACACTTCTGCCTATCCTAGTTCTAAGTTTTGGACTAGTTGCGCGCCGCGTCGCGGTTTGACACAGACTGGTGGCGTGTTCTGTTTGTAACACTATTCTGAATACACGATAGATGAATCTATACTAATATTATAAAGCTGAAGACTTTGTTTGTTTGTTTGAACGCGCTAATCACAGGAACTACTGGTTGGAAATAAAAAAAAAAAATTTTGTGTTGGATAGTCCATTTATCGAGGAAGGTTATAGGCTATATAACATCACGCTACGACCAATAGGAGCGGAGCATAAATGAATGTTGCAAAAACGGGAAAAAAATCCACCCGTGCGAAGCCGGGACGGGCCGCTAGTCTAAAATATAACGTGTGCCACACAGCCTAAAGTCAATTTGTCAGTAACCGAGTTGTGACGCGAGGTGGTGTTGGTGTCGTGGTGAGGCGGTTTATGGACGACAACACTAATTCCTTAATAGGGTCACCTCCAATCACAAAGGTCTGAAGACAGTCATCAAAACACTGATAAGTATATAAAACACTTCTGCCTATCCTAGTTCTAAGTTTTGGACTAGTTGCGCGCCGCGTCGCGGTTTGACACAGACTGGTCTATGTTTGTAACACTATTCTGAATACACGATAGACTCGCTAGTTAAATTGAATGCAGTTATAACGACAGATGGTTATATTAAAAAGAGCAGTGATAGCCTAGTGGTGTGACCGTCGGACTGCCAAGTCATAGGTCTCGAGTTCGAACCCAAGGCACGCACCTCTGACTTTTCGGATTCATGTGCGTATTGTATAATTATCACTTGCTTAAAAACGGTGAAGGAAAACATCGTGAGGAAACCGGCATGCCTGAGAGATATTTCTCGACGGCATGTGAAGCCAAGTCAGAGGCCCATGGGCGGCATAAACTCTGCCACCAGGTTAGTCACTAACCACACGAAAAGAAGAAGACTATATGTATTTAGCGAGTTGTGTCAGCGGGACTCACTCCCTAAACGTATCGAGCGCGTACACCGACTCCAGAATACAGCTTCGGAAGCAATGAAGCGTGCACGCCAAGCGGTAATGTTATCGTAATCAGAGTGTGTATGATACATCGGGAACACGCCATGATCTTGTGTGTTCACGACAATTATAAAATATGAGGTACATCATGGTATAATATAAAACGTTTTTTAAAAATCAGGCTTTTTCTTCCAGCTCCATGGTACGAGGGGAGGTCAAAAAGTTCGCGGAACGAAGGGAAGGGGGTGAAATTAGACATAAAATAATTTTTCCTATTAGACTCGTTTTTCCTTAACTCTAATACACTTTTCAGATCTTTCAAATAATTTATTTATAACTTGAAAAAACGTTTTTCGGCAAAGTCTTTGAAATAGCCTACTTCACTTCATCATCAGTCAAAACAATACCTCGAAGCTCTTTTTTCATTTTTAGAGACAAATAGTAATCTGAAGAGGCCAAATCTGGACTATAGGGAGGGTGGTTTAGTGTTTCGAAGCCACACATGTGTTAGGCAACCATCGAAGTTTCAGGAGAATCGGTTAAGCAGAAGAAGTTGAAAAATCTGTCGCAATGAATCTAACAAACAAATATACAAAGTGAAGTTAATTAAAAAAACACAACATCACGCCTGTATTCCCCGAAGGGTTGGGCAGAGGTAGGTATATAGTAACACCCTCATTTCGCCATTATGTTTAAGTCCCATGTAATAAGGGGCGAGCCTATTGCCATCAACCGGGAACACCCTATAACACTGCCCGACCTGGGGATCGAACCCAGGACCTCACGATCAGCAGTCAAGGTAGTCCCTTCCCGTGAAGTTACGAAGCTGTCGGCTCGGATAGCTTAGTAATCACTTACCTTTTTATTTATTTTTATCGTTGGAAAATCCTCATGTATGTCCCTCGCCCGGGGAAGGCGAGGGCGTCTGCCGGACTCTTGCCGGCTAAAAACCAACGGTGTTCCTTCTCCTGACCGTCCGGCCGGGGTCGCGGAATTCGCAAAGGCATGCACCGCAGCCCCGGCAGGAGTAATCACTCACCTTGAAGTTCCCGCCGTTGAGCCACGCGATCATAGAGTCCAGGAGTTGAGCAGCCACATCATGATTGATCTCAGGCTCACGCCGCACCAGCGCCGACAGTTGTTCGCCGAGCTGCTGCCGGAAGCGAAGGTCGGGGCGGTTGAGGAGCGGCATCGCCGCCTCCAGGTTCGCCGGCTGAAGGTAGTGCGCCATCTGGGAAGAAAATTTCAAGTTTTATTGGTGTTCCGTACTAGTGATAGCCAAACGGTTGAATGCTAGTCTTCCATGCAGGAGGGTCTGAGTTCGTCTAGCCCGTACCTCTGACTTTTCGAATTCATGTGCGAATCAGAATTTGATTATGATTACTTATATGATATACTTATACCTATACATGGATAGTTGTTTGACAGATTTAACAGGGGGTGAGTGTGGATTGAAAATGAATGAGTTGCCTGTCAAATGTCTTCTCTACGCAGATGATCAAGTTTTGCTTGCATCGGCGGCGGAAGAGTTGCAAGACATGGTAACTATGATGAATGGAGCATATAATATGAAAGGGATGAAAATTAGATGAAAATTAATGTAAGCAAGACGAAAGTAATGGTTTTTGAAAGAGATGCAGATGTATCCGAGTGTAAAGTAAAGATAGGAGATGAAATTATTGAACAGGTGAATGAGTTTGTTTATTTGGGAAGCATGTTTACAAGAGATGGTAAGATTGACGAAGATGTGGAAAGGAGAGAAAATGCGGGAAATAAAGTAAATGGTGCTTTGCATGCGGTTGTGGCTAGCCGGTCGATGTCCAAAAAGGCACGACTGGCTGTCCATAATGGTGTGTTGGTACCTACGCTTATGTATGGAAGTGAATGTTGGTCGTGGCAGAAGAGGCATGAAAGTAGAATAAATGCCGTGGAAATGCGTTCCTTGCGAAGTATGTGCGGTGTAACTTTGAATGATAGATTGAGAAATGAAGAGATTAGACAAAGTTGCGGTTTAAAAGATGATGTAGTGACAAAAATTGAAAGGAGTATGCTTAGGTGGTTTGGCCATGTTGAGAGAATGAGTGAACGGCGATTAACAAAAGAAATTTATAAGGCGGATGTTAATGGGAACGCCGGTAGAGGACGTCCTAGAAGGATATACATCGATGTTATTGGTGATGTTCTTCACATAGGACAGGTGCGTAGTACTCTCAACCGGCGTGCGTGTATGACAAGATTATGAATGTGGATGAAGCGAAGATAGTATGTAAAGATGTGGCGTTCTATAGTTTCTGCCTACCCCCATGGGAAAAAGGCGTGAGTTTATGTATGTATGATATTTTTTTTTTTATATTTTGCGCTATTTTTTTTACATATAGATATTTTGAATTATTTTATCGGTGAGTGCGGTGTGGGTAAATCCGGCATAATCCTAGCGCTCATAACGGGAGACTACAATTCATAATTCCCAGATGCAATCGGAGTTGACTACAAAATAATGTAAACTCATGGACGTGAACAGTGTTCAAAGTCATGCTTGGTATTTGGGGTACAGCGGGACAGGAGCGATACAGAACATTGACATCAATCACGGTGCTATATTAAATTTACAATGTGTCAGAACCGAAGTCCCTAGGAAAACTGAATGAGTGAGTCGAGCAACTTCAAGTACACTCCACCAAGAAGAACATTGTTTGCTTAGTTGTCGGCAATAAGATTGACAAGCATATCATTTTGGGACCTATCAGCAAGCACACTGGGTCACCCGAGCAACGGCGCAACGAGTATTCCCAAGGAGGGTTGATGTCAGGCAGGCGGCCGGTCTTAAAACAATAAGCCAAAACCTCTAACAACATGGATTTCATAAATACCTACATGTTTTGCCGACCCCACATAGTATGGGATAAGGGCAGGAACAAGAAAATCAGAATTTGATTATCACTTGCGTTAACGGTGAAGGAAAACATCGTGAGGAAACCTGCACAACTGAGAAGGCGCCATAAAGTTCTCGATTGTGTGTGTATGTGTGTGTGTGTGTAGTCTGCCAACCCGCACCAGGCCAGCGTGGTGGACTAAGGCCTAAACCCTTCTCATTCTGAGAAGTGGACCGTGCCCAGCAGTGGGACAGTAATGGGCTAATTTTGTTTTTTTATGTCCGTACTCAAAGGGTGCCAGTGGAACCCTATTACTAAGCCCACGCGGTCCATCTGTCCGTCTGACTGTCACAGGGCTGTATCTTTCTAAACGCAATAGGTAGCCAGTAGAAAATTTCACAGAATGTGTGTTACTATGGCCTTTATGATAGCAAATATTAAAAATAATAAAAAGTCTAAACCCAGAGGGGTCGGCGAGTCAGACTCGCACCTGGCAGGTATTGAAAATGTGAAGACAACTCCGAGTACCATACAGTGCATTATGTAGGTACTAGAGGTCGCCCGTGATATCATTTATCGCGTATTCCATGTTTTTCGGGATAAAAGTAGACTGTCCTTCTCCACCAGAGAGTCTACCAGACTATCTCCGCCTTCGCCGGAATGCTCATATATTATCATTGCTTTACAGTGTTCTGTTCATCCCTGCAACCCCCCCTTATCTCAAAGAACGTTTTAAGTTCCCTCATGACACTGATACTAGAGACTTAAGATCATCGGAAAATTTGAGACTTTCGATGCCCTCGCATTCTACCAAATTCTATGACAAATCGTTCACAGTCCACGCTGTACGCTTGTGGAATGCGTTGCCGATGTCAGTAAGACAAGCTCAGTCACTGGATTCTTTTAAAAAATTAGTTAAAGATCATTTCTTCTCTCAGCACGTTTCTAATTCCTCATAAATTAGTACCTCATCATCAATCTACCTTGTTTTCCCTATCACATAATTATATAATATCATATATATATATTACAATATTTATAAATGTATATATATATACCTATATGTAAGTATTATGTCTATGTATGGTGTGTACACCATGGACTACCCCCTCTATCTTATTCATTGACTTCCTGTTCATCCAAAGGTTGTCTGGTAGATATCGCTATCAGCGATAAGACCGCCATTGTACCCTTTAATGTTTGTTATTGTATAAGAGCTGTGTTACAATTTTGGTGTACAATAAAGTATATTCTATTCTACAATATCTTTATTATTCCAAAAGTACATTACATTAAATAAATAGATCTATGGTCTCCACACTAGGATTCCCTGTGTCGTGGAGGCCAGTCTCTTTCATCGTAGCACAAAGTAAATTACAATAAAGAACTTATGCGTCAGTGCTGCCACCTGCGAGTTTAAAAAGCGCTAAACGCTGCGCACCATATTTGAATATAGCTTGAAAAATCGTCAGATTTCCCTAGAGGATATTGACTACGTGATGTAAAATTAAGACCCCTCCCCACCCCTGTGACCAGGCGTGGTATTTTGAAGACCCCCCTTCCCCACCTGAGCGGGTCACGTAATATGGGTAAGTTCCCTTAGTTGTGTCGTATTGTGGTCATCCTACGTTCGCGACAGTGACCCATTACCCTCAATTGACTCTTACGACTAAACTGACAGATAACCTATTCATATTCATACCACAGTATGTGTTTATTTTTATAACAAATTATCATATATTCGTTAACTGTTATATAAACAATAAACAAGTTGTTTTTAAACTAACAATGTTAGCACGCTGTATCAGGCGTGGTCGTAGTTACAACCAAAGTGGGGGGGAGGGTATAGGGTTGCCACCCATACTATAATTATAGTATTGTACTATACAAGGTTAGTCGGAAAGGGGATACTAAGCCGCGGGCCACTTAAAGCATCACTGATGAGTCTGATGACTATTTTAAAGCAAGTGTTAAAATTTCAAAATTCGATGTTTTTCATTTGGATGTAAAAATATTTTTATTTTAGTTTTTTCAAAAGAATATCATACCTGCTTTAGTTATGAATTCAGAAAATTTAGTTTCTAATCCGTGACCCCAAATATGACCTAAATTGCAAACGCAGCTGATCATAGCTATGGACAGACAGATTTTAGAATATTTTTTAAGAAATCTTTGAAAAGCTATTTCTCTTAAACTATCGAGTTTTGGGGAAAGTTGTAGAACAAAATTTATCCCTTATTATAGGTACTTTAACACCCTTTCGGCTTAGTACCCCCTTTCCGACTAACATTGTATATTATAGAAAAATAATATAGTAAGAAAAACACTATATTTTTATCCCTAATTTAACTGTCGCGGTTTTAAATGTTAACTGTAAAAACGGAAAGAAGAAAGAAATAGAGCATCTATTAATTTAAAATGAATTTTATTGTTAATTTATTTTAACACGAATGTAAATTGCTCAGTTTCCTATAATTATTTTAAAACCCTTATATATAGATCGTTGATGGCCAAAGCGAAGAGCAATCTATACTAATATTATAAAGAGGAAAGATTTGTATTTTTGTATATAACGAATAAACTTAAAAACTACTGGACCGATTACAAAAAATCTTTTGCCGTTAGAAAGCTACATTATCACTGAGTAACATAGGCTACGGGCGGAGCCGTGAGGACACAGCTAGTAACAAATATACATGGAAAAATACATAATGATAAAAAACCCCTCTCAGGTGTGCAGGTCTCCTCACGATGTTTCCTTCACCGTTAACGCGAGTGATAATCAAATTGTGTAGGTCTTGCGCGAATGTTGTGACGTTAGTATCGTAAACATAGGTAACGTTAATATGAGTGAATTGTGAATTGGCAATACTCGTTTCACACATACCATTTAATTAAATTGAAAACTTCATTCATGCCTACGTGTGATACAAATTACGCAAGTCAAAAAAAAAAAAAAACAAAATGATAATACATATACTATGCGTGCCAAATAAGAATAGCACTGTCAAGACGCCATTTTGTTCCGCAATACTCGTGAACTTCATTACCAAAGTGTAAGGTGTGCAAAAAAGTAAATAAAGAAATTATATTCAGTTTAATTATTTTTGTTCACTTTTTTGGTATTTCTTATCAATTTTACGCCAAATTAATTACACAGTAATTAAATTATTATTATGGCGACATATTACGGTGACCAGTAGCATTTCGTGAAGTTAACTATATATATTGGTTCATTTCTTTAATGAATACTGTTTTCATATATTATTAAATTATCCAAAATTATCTATTTATGGAATTCAATAAATAACATTTTATAAAAATGAATGTAAATAATAATGAAATCTATGAATAAAAAAATATATCTTTTTTTTTTCATAGTATTTTTTTGCTGGCAGTACCAATTTGACAGCTATCGTGTGAAGTTGTAGCAAGCGCGATCCTATTCTTATTTGGCACGTATAGTACAGGGATTACAGGGGCCATTCAAGTATTACGTAAGCACCAAAGGGGGGTGACGGAGTTTTTGCTTAGCTTATTTTTGATCACGTGGGGGACGGGGGGGTCTGGATGATGATTAAGTCAGCAATATTTATTTATAATTACTTATTTTTCTAGACTTGAAAACTGCTGCACATGAATAACAAAACAGAAACCGGAACAGATTAAAAAAAAAATACCATTATTACGTAAGCATGGGAGGGGGGGGGGGGTAAAAGCTTTGCTTACTTTTGCTGACAAGGGGGAGGGGAGGGTCAAATACTACTAAAATTCTGCTTACGTAATACTTGAATGGCCCCTAAACGAAATCATGTAATTCCTTCAAACCTCGTGATGTACTGCTGACATAGATTAACCCTGCGAGGGAATCCTTTGGATTCAATAAAAAAAAATACAAGGAGTAAACATGTGTGTTCTTAACGTGAGGCATTTTAGTGCCCCAAGCAAATTGCGCGGTTATCCCTCGCCACGCGGTCATTTAACTCGGGGCGCTAAAATGCCTCCCGTTGAGAACACGTGTTTATTGTTTACTTCTTGTATTTTTTTTTTATTGGATCCAAATGTATCCCCTGCAGTGTTAATCTATGTCAGCAGTACATCACGAGGTTTGAAGGAATTACATGATTTAGTTTACACCCAGTACAACTGCCCTGAGGTCGCCACATACACGGCCAAGTACTTCGGAAATCCAGGTACTCTCCGAGAGATCGTCAGCAACATCAAGGGTGTGCTGGCCTTTTTCGAGGAGTTAGGGTGGATCGAGTGACTACACTTACCACCCGTGACGCAAAATACGCGCTCAGACGTGGATTTGCGGACACCAGCCCGTTATACCTCATAGGACAGTTGTATTTTCGATTCAAAATTCTTACGACTACAAATAAAGGTACCAACTCACCGTAGCCAGGTGTCCAGCTGTTTTCACTTGACGAAGTCTGCCCTATTATTGCACGTAACTGTTCTACATAATATCATCTCACTCGCACACTGTAGTCCACTATTGTTTTACACTGTTTAACACTGTTAATCACAGACAGTTTTAGGCACTCATCACTTTCGTTCACTGATGATCTGAAAGGAAGGAACATTGTTTATCAGAAAAAAATGCACAGAATTCAAAACTTTATTTTCTTTACTTTTAGTTCAGTAGCCAATATTTCTAAGCAAAAATAGAACCTAAGGATGCGTCAACTGAGTCCGTTAACCAACGACGACACGACATTGTACACGGTGTAAAAAGACCCTTCACCAAGCCGTCAACCATGCATTCAGTACATCAAACTAAGTAACCCTACGCAAAAATTATCGCTGGGAAACGACTTTTTTTTTGGGTGAAAAATTTCGTTTTACTGCAAAGCTCAATGTAATGCACTCAAAACACTGTGCTGATAGATGCAATGAGTAGTAAACGGGTAATGGAGGTATTTCAAGTACATTTGCAACCTTTAAAACTAGTACCTATTTAAAAAAAAGTTGGAACTTTGACCTCCAATATCTCCGTAACTAGAAGGTTCCTAGGCATAGTCCAGAACAAGAAAATCATCGCAATGAAGTGGAGAATAAGTGCCTTTCGGCTTCGTTAAGGGTCTTTTTACACCGTTTATGACACGATGTGCCTATGTGATATGTGACTACCAACCTTGCTGACTGGGTAGTCTCTTCACCACTGCATGAGCTATTCTCTTATGGTCGAGAGAAGAAAAGACTGTTATTTCATAAGTTCTATTTCAACGAGAAATCAAAAATATAACAAGACGCCTTATATTCCCCGAAGGGATCGGCAGAGGTGTTTTTAGTACACCCTCGTTTCACCAGTTATGTTTAAGTCCCATGTAATAGAGGGCGAGTCTATTGGCATTAACCGGGCAAAAATAAAGACTCCAGGCTGTTACTGACAAATTCCTAATGGACAACCAAATAACACTTTGCCCGACCTGGGGATCGAACCAAGGACCCCATGCTCAGCAGTTCCGCTTGCGACCACTAGACCAATGAGGCACTTGAGGCAGTCAAGACATCAAAATACAGTCAATAAAGATTTTTAATAATCATGACAGAAATAAACAAAAAAATATCGAGAGGCCTGAATGTGGGAAGCATTTGCCCAACAGGTGTATAAAAATAAAGCATATCAAAACAACTACCCACATGTAAATGACTGCTAATCAACTTCCTATAATAATAAGTTAGCGTGTATATATATTAATAAGCCTGACATAGTGGTGATAGATCGATCAGAGCGTCTCACAATGATTGTTGATATCACTGTTCCACATGACGAGAACCTTGTGAAAGCCGAGTAAGATAAATAAATTAAATATCAAAACTTGACACACGAGGTTGTCGACATGTGGGAGGTTGACTCAGCAGTTGTTGTGCCAATAGTCGTTACGGCCAATGGCTTAATAGCCAAGAGCCTCGACCAACATCTGATGAGGCTCTCGTTGGGCGGCTGGGTCGAGGGTCTGATACAGAAAGCGGTACTTCTGGACACGGCACGTATTGTCAGAAAGTTCTTCGCTCTGAGGACCTGACCACCGGTAGCTTGGACCCTGTTCCCGATGCCGGAGGGCTTCAATTTTTTATATTTTTTATAGAAATACTAGCTGCCTGGGCAGACTTCGTTCTGTCAAAAGGTATTGGCCTGTAGTGGGAAACGAAAAGTGTTGTTTCTACTATTTTCCACGCAATTTTTATGTTTTTTCTCTCCATAAGAACCTTCCTTGGGCCTTACGGAATATATATACAAAAAAATAGCCGAATTGGTCGAGCTGTTCTCAAGTTTTGCGCTTAGCAACTCATTTGGCGATTCATTTTTATTTATATAGATAGATTAAAAATTGTAAGTTAATGAATAAACGAAATAATAAGTTAGCATAATAAGTAGTAGTATCGCTTGTGGTCGAAATTCGATCATTATTATTATGTTTCCTGCCTAAACGGCAACAAAAGCCATGGCACAGTACCTTTTGAATGATATTATACAAAACTTTCCTTACCCTTCTTTCATAAATAAATTGACTTAAAAGGACATAGCAGACGAGCCAGTAAAAATATATTAACTTTTTTATATCTATACAGGGTGTAAATAAAATCATGTAATTCCTTCAAACCTCGTGATGTACTGCTAACATAGATTAACGCTGCACGGGATATTTCTGAATTCAATAAAAAAAAAGTCTAAACATGTTCTTAACGTGAGGCATATTAGCGCCCCGAGTTAAATGACCGCGCGGCAAGCGAGAGCCGCGCATTTCGCTCGGGGCGCTAAAATGTCGCACGTTAAGAACACTGTTTATACCTTGTATTTTTTTTATTGAATCCAAGGGTATCGCGTGCAGGGTTAATCTATGTCAGCAGTACATCACGAGGTTTGAAGGAATTACATGATGTCGTTTACACCCTGTATAATAAAAGTGTAACTGATAGATGTGAGTACATGGAAGATATTTGAGAAAATATATTATTGGGGGTCTTTATTAACGCAATAGAACCCAATCACAACGATTTTTTTAAAATGTTGTCTGTTGTTTGTGCGCGCTAATCTCAGAAACGGCTTAACCGATTTTGGGTGCGGTTTTCACTAATCTATTGTGGTAATCCTAACTTAATATTAAGTGTTTGTTTTATTTCAATCGGTTTATAAATAAGAAAGTAATGTCAATTTAAAGAATCACGTCAATCATTTATTGGAAATTTGAAAAAAAAAAAAGCTATTTATTTAATATATTATATAACCAGTAGGTACCTTTTGTAACGTAGGATACCTACGTCACAAAAGGAACCTACTGTCCACATATCATGTTTCTAGCTTCAGTGGTTTAGGCTCTGCGTAAAATTAGACGGTAAGTTACTTTTGTGAAGCAAGATCCACTAAAAAATATTTTTTGGAAATTCTATTCCTAAGTATGAAGAAGATATTCATGTGGACGAAGGCGCGGGCAATGCTACAAGTTATCTATACTAATATTATAAAGAGGAAAGATTTGTATTTTTTTATGTAACGAATAAACTTTAAAACTACTGGACCGATTTCTAACATTCTTTTGCCATTAGAAAGCTACATTATCACTGAGTAACATAGGCTATATTATTACTGGAATAAAACCTTGTTACGCGGGCGGAGCCGTGAGGACACAGTTAGTCAATACTAAAACAAGTTCGACAATGTTAGATGTTCATGTATTAATATAATAATGATACTATCGAAACGATAATAATTGAAAGAGTAATCATAACATCCCCCGTTGGTTGAAAGTGTAATCAAAAAATCTGTTGTCTAATCATTCAATGTCAATTTAATCGGAGCGGGTCGAGATCTAACCCAGACCATTCTTTATGGAAGGTAAGCGTTCAACTGTCATGCTGTGGCCAGCTTCTCAACCAGATGCGGCTGAACGACAGCATTTTGGAACAACTGAAGTGCAGGCTGACCTCGGAAACGGAGGCGGACCTTGGTGCCTGCCTGTCATCTGACGTCCTTTTTCACGTACACACAGGTAAACTTACACCCATATTCTAAGACGTGTAATACTTTAGGCTGGCTTTAGGAGTCAACCCTCGACTAGCACGTGCACATAAAATTTAGCAGGCGTGTACTTACGGGAGGATAAAGAATAATACTTGTAACCGTACACTATATATATTTAATTATGAATTTACAAAGAGTACAAAGAGAACAACAGGGCGTGGTTCGTACAATGCGAGGAGTCCAGGTCTTCATCAGCAGGTGTGGCACTAAACTGGGCAACTGCAGCGGCGCAAGAGAGGGCCGATCTGCAGTGCGCCCGACCTTTTATAGCCCCGGACCCCCGCCAGTCGTCACCACCCGTCACAGACGTTCCTCCGAAAGTTCTCGACTCGACTCTACCTCGACTCAGCCTTTCTCACTGCCATCGGTAGTTATAGTTGACATTAATGTCCTCAACTCGAGATTTTTCCTCAGTTGAGGTAAGGAATCATCTGTCAAACTCAAGGTACCTCGGAACCTACCTTAAGGAAAGAAGTGTCAAAGTTCGTATGTAACAAAAATGAATTATAAAGACTATCGAATATGCTTACGATAGTCCTTACAACTATTTATCGCGGCTTTATTTGCGCGATGCAGATGCAGAGAAGATGCAGATAAACAAAATTATGACGTAATGACTCCACACTACCTCGACTCATTTGAGGACCCCTCAGTCGTGGAACCTCAAAGTTCGCTAGAAATTGCGACTAAGAATACAATTTTGAAGGTGTTTTCGAGGCCGTCCTGAATCGAGTACGAGTTGAGCAAGTTTTGGAGAATTGTCTTAGAATATGGGTGATAGATTCAGCACAATCTGCAGGTAGACACAAAAATATTTGTCCCAATAGATTTGAAACCCTCAGGGGCACGGGTGAGCTACTACTGAATATTTTATGGATAGGTATATTTTGTTGGACGCGGTCCAAATATTTTGATTTAAACACGAGTCTGCGAAATATGTTTTATACATTATACAGCTTCTGAACTGAACAATAATGGGTTCGCGTCTTTGTTGTTTGTTTACAAGATGAAAAAGCATAAAAATGTGAAAGTTTTTCTGAAAACCCGCAACAGTTTTTAACCCCCGACAAAATAATGATAATAGTGAGTAATCCACCAACCCGTACCAGGTCAAGGCGGTGGGCTAAGGTGCCCAGCAGTGGGACATTAGTGGGCTGATTGCTTCCACGTGTGGTAACTAGGATTATTTATTTATTGGTCTAGTGGTCGCAAGCGCGACTGCTGAGCATGAGGCTTTGGGTTTTTCCATTAGGAATTTCTCAGTAGCAACCCGGAGTCTGGATTTGTGCCCGATTAATGGCAATAGACTCGCCTCCTATTATATGGGACTTGGCAAAACGAGGGTGTACTAAAAACACCTCTGCCGAACCCTGCGGAGAATACAAGGCGTGATGTTATGTTATTACCCAATCTATTTAATCTTATGAACCCAATATTTAATAAACTATTTACATTATGAGAGATGATCACCATTAATCTTACAATGTAATGATAGTCAATAGACTGGCTTTATAAAGCTGGTTACACAAGAGCGGTTCCAACGCTGGTCTAATACCGTAAATGTTATCGGTAGCTGGTAACACTGGACAATGTTGACATAGGAGGGTAACCGTCAAGATGAATCAACGTACCCGAAGTTATAAAAACAGTGGTCATTCGACGGAGCAGAGGATTCCATGTCGAACAGCCGAAGAAGTCTGACCTTTTATATCTGATTAGCTTGTCCTTATTTTCTGATCTTGTGTAAATTATTATATTGTGTACTAGCTTCTGTAACTAATCAATAACCCAATTAAAAGTACTCTCAGTGGTGGATAGTCTATATTGGTTTAATTTACTTTATTTACCATGCTCCCAATCTTGACATACCGATATTAGCTATAACTGTAATGATAGATTCACCCCTACAAGATTATGTTTTATGTCTTTTATATAAATTTTACTTAGAACGAAATCTTTTTTCTCCCTCTCAATAAATAACATAACTGCCGGGTAACCTGGAGTCTTTCAAGAACTACGGGGGCTTAATGGCGCGAACAGGGCATTGAAGGGGCTCTTGGCTAATTAACAACCACGCTGATCATATGTGAGGTTTAAGCTGCGCTTGCCGCGGTCAGTCCGTGAATGGGTGACCGTTCGTTACACATCGAGAACCCTCCGTGCATTAGAGAGCACGTTAAACAGTCGATCCCGGGTGTCATAAGAATACCTATGATCTGAGGATATCGGCATTGCCCAGTTACTGGGTTGCGAAGGTCTGATGGCAGTCGTTCCGTGTAAAATACTGGTATTCAGCCGCATCTGGTTAGACTGGAAGCTGACACTAACATAATTGGGAAAGGGCTAGGAGAAAGATGGCATAGGAGATTTCAATTATTAAAATATACACTACTAACGATGAAATCGTAAATACACGGCTGTGGCCGTAGTGGTTTAAGCGGTACCCCCACGATGACGCAAGTCGGAGCGGTCAATATCTTAAACAGCAGTGATAGCCTAGTGGTGTGACCGTCAGACTACCAAGTCATAGGTCTCGAGTTCGAACCCAAGGCACGCACCTCTGACTTTCCAGATTCATGAGCGTATTGTATAATTATCACTTGCTTAAAAACCTATGAAGGAAGACATCGTGAGGAAACCGGCATGCCTGAGAGATATTTCTCGAAGGCATGTGAAGCTAAGTCAGAGGCCCATGGGCGGCTTAAACTCTGACACCAGGTTAGTCACTAACTACACGAAAAGAAGAAAAATGTCTTAAGAAACACAACACCATTTATTCCAATCGACAATTCGAACACGTCGTTCACAAACGCGTAACTGCAACCATCCTAACGCTTCTTAAAATAAAACTACTTCAGTAACTAGGTAAGCAGTTATTTACAAGCGATATTTATAGAATACTTTGATCTATTTTACCATCTCGTTCTACGTAGCCTTTTCCCAATGATGTTGTGATCAGCTTCCAGTGTAACTAAATGCGGCTGAATACCAGTATTTCACACGGAGCGACTGCCATCCGACCTCCGCAACCCAGTTACTGGGCAATACCGATATCCTAAGGTTAAACCAGTTGTCAGACTTACGGGCTTCTGACTACCCGTAACGACTGTCATAGGTATTCGTATGACACCCGGGATCGACGGTTGAACGTGCTCTCCGAGGCACGGAGTGGTCTCGATGTGTGACGAATGGTCACCCATCTAAGGACAGTCCGCGGCAAGCGTTGCTTAATGAGCCACGAGCCCCCTCTTCATTCTTATTACATTTACAGTCTGTCTAGGATATAAGCTAAACCAATATAACAGTGGTTACAAAAGCAATCTTCTTTTCGTGTGTTTAATGACTAACCTGGTGTCAGAATTTATGCCGCACGTGGGTCTCTGACTTTGACTTCACATGCCGTCGAGAAATATCTCTCAGGCATGCCGGTTTCCTCACGATGTTTTCCTTCACCGTTTTCAAGCACGTGATAATTATACAATACGCACATGAATCCGAAAAGTCTGAGGTGCGTGCCTTGGGTTCGAACTCGAGACCTATGACTTGGGTCGCCCCCTGTTACATGAGACTTAAACATAACGGCGAAAAGAGGGTGTTACTATACACCTCTGCCCAACTTTTCGGGGAATACAGGCGTGATGTTATGTTATGTTGACTAAAATATAATGTTTCCAGGAACTATTCAACCCAGAAATCTTTAGACTCCACAATAATCAAGTCGTGAACAAGCTAGTTAATACTAAGGCTACATTTATTTATAAAAACAATGACGACCAATTGATCTTGAGTCAGTGTGACGTGCATTCATTAGTTTAATAGTTCTCTCAATGATAAAATGACTTGATAACGTTGTGCGGATGACGTCAGTGGTCTACAGGTTATCAATGCTTGTAAATTCTCTAGAAGCTACATGGATCCATATTCTAAGACGTTCCTCCAAAATTTACTCGACTCGACTCCACCTCGACTCAGTATTTCTCACTACCATCGGTAGTTATAGTTGACATAAACGTCCTCGACTCGAGATTTTTCCTCAGTCGAGGTAAGGAATCAGCTGTCAAACTCAAGGTACCTCGGAATCTACCTTAAGGAAGGAAGTGTCAAAGTTCGTATGTAACAAAAATGAATTTTGATGACTTTATCGAATATGCTTACAATAATCTTTACTACTATTTATCGCGGCGTTATTTGCGCGATGCAGATAATTCAAATTATGACGTAATTACTCCACTCTACCTCGACTCATTTGAGGACCCCTCAGTAGAGGAACCTCAAAGTTCACTCGAAATTGCGACTAAGAATACAATTTTGAAGGAGTTTTCGAGGCCGTCCCGAGTCGAGTAAGTTTTGGAGGAACGTCTTAGAATATGGGTGATAAGGTCACTTCGAATTAACTGGCGTTAGTAAACAAGTCATACGTCTCGAGCACGAACCCAAGGCACGCACCTCTGACTTTTCAGATTCATGTGCGTATTGTATAATTATCGCTTGCTTAAAAACGGTGAAGAAAAACATCGTGAGGAAACCGGCATGCCTGAGAGATATTTCTCGACGGCATGTGAAGCCAAGTCAGAGGCCCATGGGCGGCATAAACTCTGACACTAGGTTACTCACTAACCACACGATAAGAAGGAGAACCGGCGAATCTTCACAGGGCTATGGTACATCCTTGGATTCCTTATGGGACAATTGGAGCAACATGGACTTGAGGTGGGACATCTACGTGAATGTCCCGGGGACAATGTCGCGGAACAATTCGCTCGCACATAGTGTTACCATTTCAAAGAGGAGGAATGCCTATCTAGAGTGCCTTAAGTGCCTTTTTTTACAAAAAAGTGCCTGTAGATCTCTCTCTCATGTCGGCAAGAGAATAACTCATGCCGTGTCGTAAAAAGATTAGGCTGTTAGCAAGGTTGGTAGCGGGGCTGACTACACAGTGTGCTTCGTACCTACTTAAGTATCGTCACTCATGGAGGCCTTTTGACCCTTATGGCTGTCTCAGAGTAATGCCGGCCGCACGCCTGTCGAAACCTTAAAATGTCCGTCAAATGCGGCAAATGCCTGTTATATGGTAACCTTACTCGCACAAATCTGCGCCCGCTCTCGAAGTGGCGGCTAGCAACATTGTCCCGCGTCACGCAGAAATTAGGGATGGGCCGAATATTCGTTTTATGTTCGGTATTCGGCAAGTTTACCGAACATTCGTATTCGGCCGATTATTCGGCAAAAATGCCGAACATTCTACCGAATAATCTTGCGTTATAAAACTTGCCTCTATGCTTGTATGAAGAATTATAATTACATAATTTTGTATCCATATCAAGCGTGTCTTATCATTTATCGTCAGTTTCACAGAAAAAATTACAAATATTTTACCTTGCACTCTATTAGAATTTTTGGTAATTTACTGAGTTTTAACGATTTTGTACACAAAAACAAATGCACGTGCCAATGTTTTGTTGCTAACTTGATGACGCAATAACAGTCCGGGGGTAGCGGTGTCAGCGGTCGGAAGGGTCACGCGATTCAATGCGTTCGACAAGTACAGACTTGAATTTTTTGCAATGCACTATATAGCGCGCCAAAACATGCCGAATTTTCGATTCGATAAAAAGTTTTACCGAACATTCGGCTGATTAGTCGTACTCGGTGAAACGCTTATTCGGCCCATCACTGGCAGAAATGCCGCACAATGTTGGGGGGTATGCAACGTTGCAGCGTCCCGTATAATATTATAAAGCTGAAGAGTTCGTTTGTTTGTTTGAACGCGCTAATCTCAGGAACTACTGGTTGGAATTGAAAAAATATTTTTGTGTTGGATAGTCCATTTATAGAGGAAGGTTATAGGCCATATAACATCACGCTACGACCAATAGGAGCGGAGCATAAATTAAATATGTTGCAAAAACGCGAAAAATGTCCACCCGTGCGAAGCCGGGACGGGCCGCTAGTTCAATATACCCGTCATGATGGTGAACATGTTGTCCTAGTGAATATCCAAGGCTTTAGAGGTTACAATAATAAAATCAATTGAGCGTTAATAATCCCAGCTTTAGTAGCGTCTAGCTTCAAGGTCGTGCCTTGGATAGGCGGCCGTTCTTGACACATCGAAACCCCTGTGTCTCAAAGAACGGCTTGAATAGTTCCCGATTTTTTTATAAATAGTTACTATTAGGGAGGGGCTCGTGGCTAATGGGGTATTTGACTACTAATAAAAATGTACAACAATTTAGTATTATTTTAAAGAAGGTAGGTATAGATACGAATTGATATATGAAAAAATAAATAAAATCGATGAAAAAATAGAGGAGCTACATGCTTGCGAAGTTTGTGGAGGGGGCATTTTCTGTCCTTGTCGCGCAAAACGGATATTGTACGGAGTGATGTCAAATAACTATGAAAATCGCAAGGTATGACGTCATTGTGGCGTCATGTTGTCTCTGTCTAGTGAGCAATTTTCAATCGTTTATAACTTGGACATTTTATTAAATATTTCATTAGTTTTTTCACTGTTGCTTATCATTTTTTTAACAGTTTCGAGATTTCTAATAAAAAAAATAATCATGTGATTTGCAAGGTTAAGCTGCGCTTGGCGCGGTCAGTCCGTGGATGGGTGACCATCCGCTTGCGCCCCGCGTTTGGTGTGACGAATGCTTAGATAGTTGGACTTTGCCACCAATCCAACAAGTTGTCATCTGAATATCATTATTTTGTATGACTCAACTGCTGAATTACTTCTATCGTTATAAAATCATACAAGCCATTGCTCGCGGCTGTACTCGCATCCCAGGGGAACTACTTCATGTACTCGGATAAAATGTATCCTATAAGTTAATCCAAAACATAATCTATCTGTGTACCAAATTTCATCAAAATCCGTTCAACCGTTTATGTGTGATTGAGTAACAAACATACATACACCCATCTTCACAAACAACATAACATCACGCGTGTATTTCCTGAAGGGTTGCGCAGAGGTGTATAGTGACACCCTCATTACACAGTTACGTTTAAGTCCCATACAATAGGGGGCGAGCCTATTGCCACCAACCGGGCACACATCCAAACTACCGCTGCTACTGAGGAATTCCACACAGAAAAACCCAATAACACAACCCGACCTGGGGACCGAACGCAGGACCTCACGATCAGCAGTCGCGCTTGCCACCACTAGACCAACGAGGTAGTCTCTAACTAATCCCATGATACACCATAAACAATCACCACAGATACAATCTGAACATGTCATCAGAAGTAGGTATAATAAATTCTCACAATAATTTCAATGAGGATTAAAGAAAGTTTGTGAAAAAATGTAGAACAAAATGCTATTATATGATAATTGTTTTTAGAGTTCCGCAGGTTTGATAGTAAAACGGGCTTAGTAAAATCGATTAGTATTACATACATACAACATACATACATAGTCACGCCTTTTTCCCATGGGGGTAGGCAGAAACTATAGAACGCCACATGCTCCGATCCGATCATTAGTGCTGTTGTTGCTAGTAGTCATGATGTTAGTAGTAGTAGTTAGCTTGGGTTAAGTATTTTACTCTCGTCCCCATTGGTTGGAGACCCTTCAGGTCTCGCCAATAACTGCCCGGTTACGTAGAAATTGTCCGCAAGACAATCTACAAGCAGTCGAATTGAAAAAAAAAGAATACGATGAGATAAGTAGGTAGTAGGCGCGAATAACACAAAGACTATCTTGCTCGACACCCATATTGTAAGACGTTCCTCCAAAACTTACTCGACTCAGAACGGCCTCGAAAACACCTTCAAAATTGTATTCTTAGTCGCAATTTCGAGTGAACTTTCGAGGTTCCTCGACGGAGCCATTACGTCATAATTTGAATTATCTGCATCGCGCAAATAACGCCGCGATAAATAATTGTAAGGATTATCGTAAGCATATTCGACAAAGTGTTCAAAATTCATTTTTATTACATACGAACTTTGAAACTTCCTTCCTTAAGGTAGGTTCAGAGGTACCTTGAGTTTGACAGATGATTCCTTACCTCGACTGAGGAAAAATCTCGAGTCGAGGACGATTATGTCAACTATAGGCTGAGTCGAGGTAGAGTCAAGTCGAGTAAGTTTTGGAGGAACGTCTTAGAATATGGGTGTAAAACTTCATAAAATCCTTTAATTATGTGATGCACGTGCACAGCACAGAACCGCATGAATTTAATTAGGTCAATAGGTGACATGACTAACTAACCTTTACTTTTGTTTTCATTGAATGTTTTTTTTCCTCTAATTGACTCGTACTATGTGGGATGATAACTTGCTTCAACGGTAAATCCTTACATAGTATAAAATAAAGTCGCTCCCGCTGTCTGTACGCTTAGATCTTTTAAACTACGCAACGGATTTTAATACAGTTTTCAGCAATAGATAGAGTGATTCAAGAGGAAGGTTTATATGCCCCACATTAGTATCTACATTGCACCCGTGCGAAGCCGGGGCGGGGCGGTAATTAATTATATTTTTCTGAAGCGCCTGTAATAGTCTATGTGAAATTTTTCCTTTTTTATTTTGATTGTAAAAATATTTCTTAGAAGTGTAATAAATATGATTAACATAACATAATCAGCCTGTTACAGTCCCACTGCTGGGCACGGGCCTCTTCTCAGAATCAGAAGGGTTTAGGCCTTAGTCCACCATGCTGGCCAGCTTAGCGGACTACACCATGGAGTACTAGAGCCATCTCCGGTGTGCAGGTTTCCTCACAATGTTATCCTTCACCGTTTAGCCTTACATAATTACAAAAATATTGTTTTAGCTTGTCATGGTCAAGGTCAGAGATTTGATTAAGGTTACATTTTATTACCTTTACCTTCATAATTATACACATTCCAGCTAGCTTAAGTTACAGTTTATACCTTCTATTATGGTTGTCAACCCTCCTATACATATATATATATTTAAATATAGCAGCACGGACTGCTATATTTTTAACCGACTTCCAAAAAAGAGGAGGTTACTATGTTCGTCTGTATGTATTTTTTTTTGTGTATGTTCATCGATATTTTCGCCAATTGTGAACCGATTTTGATGATTCTTTTTTTAATGGATGGGGTATACTTCGAAGTTGGTCCCATTTAAATTTGATGAAGAACTTCGGAGATAGACAATGGAACTCCTCAATGACGAACAGTACGCATATTGTGATGATGTGATTATGTTACGAGCAGCGTCAAGTTAGTAGGTTCAACCAAGTTTTAATTAAGGCCACTAAAATTAAAAAAATTAAAACATTTTTTACAAAAAATTTAAACCGACTTCAAAAAAGAATAAAATAATTACCATATAAAATTAACAGTTTCAGAAGTGCCTTCAATTTGGTTCAGCGTGGATCAGCACCGACTTCTGAAACTGTTAATTTTATATGGTAATTATTTTATTCTTTTTTGAAGTCGGTTTAAATTTTTTGTAAAAAATGTTTTTATCTTCTTAAGCAAACTGTTCTGGGAATTAATATATCGAACAAACAAAAATATACAAAATGTTTGAGCATAAATAAAAGCTCAGTTATGTGAAACATACTAATACTTTTTATTTTATCTCAATTAGACTATACATAACATGACGTCTTGTAGTTACATGACCACGCGGCGAGCGACAGCCGCACAATTAGCTCGGGGCGCTAAAATGCCTCACGTTAAGAACACATGTTTACACATGTAATTTATTTTTATTGTATCCGAATGTGTCCCGTTCAGGGTTAATGTCAGCAGTACATCACGAGGTGTGAAGGAATTACATGATTTCGTTTACACCCTGTATACTATATTTGGTCTGAAAAAAGTTGTCAACACTACCTTCCAAGATAGTCTAATGAAATTACTCATGATTATTTACACTGATACAACATTACAGCCTTATCTGTACATAATAAAACATTCACGGTAAATCTGATAACAAAATGTTGATAAAGATAGAAAAAACATAAATAAAATGTTAACGTTATCGCTTTCAAGTTCAGGAGTGATTTTTGAGCTATAAATAGACCCATAATACACTGGCATAATAGACTGCTTTGTTGGTTAAGTAGTCGCAAACGCGACTGTTGAGCATGGGGTCTTGGGTTCGATCCTGAGGTCGGGCAGTGTTATTGGGTTTTTCCATTAGGAATTTCTCAGTAGCAGCCCAGAGTCTGGATTAGCGCCCGGTTAATGGCAATAGGCTCGCCCCCTATTACATGGGACTTAAACATAACTGGCGAAACGAGGGTGTGCTAATAACACCTCTGCCGAACCCTTTGGGAAATACAAGGCGTCATGTTATCATAACATTGTTATGTTATCTATACTAATATTATAAAGAGGAAAGATTTGTATTTTTGTATGTAACAAATAAACTTAAAAACTACTGGACCAATTTAAAAAATTCTTGCCGTTAGAAAGCTACATTATCACTGAGTAACATAGGTTACGGGTGGCGCCGTGAGGACACAGCTAGTGTTAAATAAACCCATCTGCTCTTGTGCTGTGGTGAAAAGATTACCCAGTCAGCAAGGTTGGTAGCGAGGCCGACTGCCCAGGGAACAACAAAAACCTGACCGCGAAAGATGCCATACATAAACTCACGCTTTTTCCCATGGGGTTAGGCAGAAACTATAGAACGCCACATGCTACGATCCTTACATACTCCTTTCGCTTCATCCACATTCATACATCTCGTCATACAGGCACTGTAACGTGTCGTTTTACAACGTTACATGGTTATAAAATTTAAAGGCATTTCACTAGAAAGAACTTGGTATTAGAGATAATATCATGGGCTTACTGTATTTTTAATTTAGAAATTTTCATTGTTGGCTACATTGGTGAGTATTTGTGGTAGATTGTAAATGTCAGTTGGCAACTTTCAACTTTTGACAGTTCACTCTGCTTCCCATATTCACAATGGCTTGATCGTTATTCTTAAATTTTTATTAAATACTTTTTAAATCCGGCCTCATACCGGTATATTTTTGATAAAATGTGGATATTAAACCTTAGTTAAAAGGTTATCTTCATTTTTCCATGAAGATTCGAATATTTCTCTAGGTAAGTGGATTTTTCTTAAAGACATTGTTAAATGTTTATGACGAATTTAAAATTCTTGATTGGCTTTATATTTTTCAAATTTTACCTTGTTTCAGGATGAAATAATAATAATAAAAATTTTTAACGTCACGTTCACCTGAAAGTGATGTTTATTTAACCGAAAAACGGTAAGTTTTTGACTAGCATGACGCCACGCGGTTTCAAAATGGTGGTCGTTATTTTCATAATTCTAATTGAATAATTATTTTGTTCCAGCCCATTGGCGTTTTTTTTTTTATATTTGGATCTAGTTTTTCTTTTGGTTTTTGTTTTCTTTTCGAGTTATATTCTACAATATGCCATTTTGGTAAGAGGAATTTATCTCCACGTCGGGTTCGCCTCGTGTCGGCTCGTCATGTAACTTAACTTAAATTTATTAGATTTAAAAAATCAACAATTTGGTATGTATTTCCTTTCAATATCATACCGGATGCAATGATATCAATAACAATAATAATAGCAATAATAATATTAATTTTAGTTTAACTTAAGTATAGCTATGAATAATTAATCTAAGTCAATTGTAGCTATAACCTAAGCCTACAGGGAATAAAAACAAGTCATATAAAGGTTTTGTTTTTATTAATTCCTCCCGCTTGAAGATTAAAAGTTCAACTTTACTCGGTAAGCTTCCGGTTGCTTTATTTGTTGTGTTAGCTCCTGGCGCCCGAATACATTTATCTTTTAAATTCATTAAACTTTTTGGAGCACACATATTCAATTTTGTTTAAGTTTATGTTACCTTTATAACATATAACATTTTCATAATAACATTTTTTTTTTTATCATTACATTTGGCGCAAGCGTTCAGGGACATGAAGTAGGCTTTTTCATGTTTTGTTATTTGTATTGGTATATTATTGCATCCTTTTATTGTTCTGCACATTGGTCTAACGTATTGTTTACGAACCGTATTGTTTGTTAGTAGTTAACTATGTTGTTATAACAGTTAATTAACATTTATATAGAACTTTGATATTTTGTTGTAAACAATATTGATATTGAACTTTGTGTGATATTTTTTGTTGTTAACTTTGCTGTTACAACATATAACTTTGTTGTTTTCTTACTTTAGCAAAACCAACATAATTGTATGGTGACAACCGTGTTTATTATCTCTTAGTATTGAACTTAGTGAACTTAATAAGTAAGTGTAACTTTTAAAGAAAGTAGGTACTTAAATAATTAAATACAACATTAAGTAAACATTGTAAGCATACTCATTAAGGATTTATTTAACATTGTTAATTTTTATTGCATATTTTCATTGCTACTTAATAATTATTCTTTTGAATAATTAAACTTTAACTTAACCTCAAATATTTCATGGCTTTTTAAGTTTTAGTTTTGCTTTGCTATTTCCGCTTTTCATTATGGATAAAGAAGTTCAGTTTCCTCCGCTTTCGGATAGTCCTTGCACTGTTGCTAATGCTGCTATTGCTCATGACATGATTAACTTAACTGAGGAGCGTAATCCTTTTGATCAGAATGACAGAGTTGCACATTCTTCTGTTTTTGCGACAAATGCTTGGCCTTCTTTTAATTCAATGAATGCACGTGTAAATGGACACATTAAAAAGAGTTTGCCTTCTACCAATAAATTACCTGATTTAAAAAGAAGTAAAATAAACTTTGATGGAAAATCTTGTGTTAGAGAGTTTATCACTCAAGTTGAAGAATATTTTTTATACAAAAATTTTGATGAAATTTTGCTAGTTGGTTCTTTTTCAGACTTGCTTAGTGGCATCGCTGTTAAATGGTTTCGCACTATTAGAATCCGTATTGCTTCTTGGCTTGAGCTTAAACTTGCATTATTAAAACGTTTTGATAAACCTGACTTTGATTATTTTTTGGAATATGAACTTCGCACGAAGAAACAAAAGTTTTCTGATTCTCTTCCAGATTTTATTACAGATATTATGGACATGGCTAGTCGTCTTTCTTCTCCATTATTCGAATCGGTTTTGATTAATATTATTAAAAATAACATGTTGCCTGTTTATACACCTTATGTGTATGGTAAACATATTGATACTGTAGAACAATTTCTTGATCTTGCAAAAGAACTTGAAGTTTTTGTGAATAGAAAAACTGTCAAGGAGGCTGTTAAATTTGAAAAACCTTTAAAATCTTATGCAGTTTCAACAAACCTAGTTTGTTTAAAATGTCAAAAATCTGGACATCTTTATAAAAATTGCCCATCTTTTCCTGGTGTTATTTGTTTCAAGTGTCATAAGGTTGGAGTTACTACTAAGAATTGTGACGTTTGTAATTTGGTTGTTAAAAACTCATGCGAGTCAAAAAACTGATTAGGTCGCATCGAGCCCCTGTTTTTTATAAAACCGCGAGCGTCTCGATGTTAAATAAATTAGTTCATAGTCACAAACCTGATGACATTACTCGAAACAAAGAATTTTCAGATTGGTTAACTTATTTAAAAACATTTTTTGAGATTTATAGATCAGCTCTTATTTTATTTGTTAAACATAACGACACTAGACCTTATTTAGAATTTTCAGTAAATAATATTAACTTTTCAGGATTGTTAGATAGTGGTTCCAATAGTTGTGTTTTAGGTTCAAATAGTCATGAAAAATTCTTACAATTAGGTTATAAAATTAAACCTATTGCTGGTTCTGCTTTTACAGCTGATGGTTCCTCGCAGAAAATTATTGGTGTCATGGAATTGCCAGTTACTTGTGATAATTCAACTAAAATTATAACTTTTTTAATTATACCTTCTTTTACATCATCAATCATTTTAGGATTTGATTTCTGGTTAAACTTTGATCTAGCTAAAGATTTGTGGAAAAATATAACTTTTGTTGAAAGCAATTATATTGAAGTTGCTGTAGTGACAATTAATTCTCAAAATAGTTTAATTGTACCCGATGAGGATATTTGTGATCCTTGGTTTAGAAAAATATTTGTTAGCTGTCAAAAGTCTCCTTGCAAATTTAAAAACTTTAGAGTAGAGAATAATACTTTGTATAAATTTTGTAAAAATAAATTTGATCCCAACAGTCGTCTTAATTGGAAAATAGTTATTCCTAAGGAACATATTTTAGATACTATTAGATCAAATCATGATGATATTAATTCTGGTCATCTTGGAATTCATAAAACTTTAAAGAAATTAAAACAACATTACTTTTGGAAAGGTATGTTTAGTGATGTTCAAAAATATATTTTATCTTGTGATACTTGTAAAGCGTATAAACATACTACTTCTCCTCCTTTTGGTACTATGATTAACCCTAAAAAAGTAGATCGCCCTATGCTCATGCTTTCGGTAGATATAATAGGAATTTTACCTAAGACTTATTCTGGTCATAAATATATACTTTCAGTTGTAGATGTTTTCACTAAATATTGTTGGATATTTCCTATGATTAATGCTACTACAAAAACAATTTGTAAACTCTTTGATAAAGAAATATTTCTTAAGTTTGGCTGTCCTAAGATAATAGTTTGCGATAATGGAACCCAATTTACGTCAAAACATTTTGTAGATTTTTTGAAAGGTTTTAATATAACCAAAATATTTTATAATACTTTATACACTCCACAAAACAATACTGTAGAGAGATATAATAAGACGATTGAAACTTGCATATCATGTTTTGTAAAAGATGATCATAGAACTTGGTCTAAATTTTTGCCTCATGTTCAATTAGCTTTAAATAATAGTGTAAATCTTGCTACAGATTTTACACCTAATTTTTTGATGTTCGGTAGAGAACTTATTTTTGATGCTTCTTTACATCGTTTTAGTGATTCTATTGATAACCTAGATCAACTTGAAGTTGGTGATAGAAACCAATTTGCTATTTCTTTGAATTCACTTAGTGATATTTTTGAAAAAGTTCAAGCTTACTTGTTAAAAGCTTATAAGCGTAATGCGCTTTATTATAATAAGGGTCGCAGAGTCATTTCTCTTGATGTCGGTGATATCGTGTGGAGAAGAAGTTTCGTTCAATCTAGTGCACCTGTATATTTTTCGGCAAAACTGGCACCTAAGTTTATAAAATGTTTAATTATAGAAAAAGTTTCTCTTAATGTTTATGTCTTAAAAGATCTGAAGAAAGGTACAGTGGGTCGTTATCATGTTAAAGACATTATAAAATTTTAATTTATTTTCGGACCCAAGCTTTAGTCTTGATTTTGATATTTAAGTTTGAAGCGTGTGAATGTTAGAATGAAGAATGAAAGGTTATCACACTTTGAAAGAAAATAGTATGTTAGGTAACTTCATATCAATTTATTGAATTCAATTTCTGAACTTATTAAAACAAAACTTAGATTTTTTTTGGTTAACATTTAAATTCTTCTTCCACCCACACAATATTTATATTACCCACATCAAAAGATCTTAATAGTTTATAACATAATTATGTTTTTATAATATAATTATGCCTTAATATCTTATTAACATTTTGTTAATGTTAATAATGATTATTAGTTTTTCTTAAGATTAGTCTTAACATTTAGTGAACTTAGTTAAGATTAATAATTGTTTGTTGAAGTTAAATCTTACTATTTACTTTATTGTTAAAAAGTTTTGATTTAAGTACTTCTATTGTAAGTTATTTATAATACTTCAATGTTTATTAGTTTATTCTAATGTTCTAGTTAACACCTTTTGGTATAATTTCTCGGATTTGACTAGTTTTTGAAACATTTCACTTCGGATTTGACTTTTGAAGAGACATCTTAGTTTCATTTTCTTTAGGGATTTTTCATTCTACTTTTGTTGTAGAATGCCTTAATGAATATTTGAGAACGGATCTGGTAGTTTTACCTTGATTTCGTTATTTCTATGCTTTTGTGTTCGGAAATTCGGTGGTGTTGTGCCGATCACAAATATGCAACTTTTGTTTTTCTTTGGTTTTGTGTTCGGAAGTTCGGTGGAGTTGTGCCGATCACAAATATGCAACTTTTGTTTTTCTTTGCTTTTGTGTTCGGAAGTTCGGTGGAGTTGTGCCGATCACAAATATGCAACTTTTGTTTTTCTTTGCTTTTGTGTTCGGAAAGTTCGGTGGTGTTGTGCCGACCACAATAAGCATTTAACATTGTTACAGTTTTGGCTGTTTACAAAATTATATTTTCAAGGATGTCTGTGCCCGGAAAGTTGGTGGTGTTGAACCGATCCCAGCATTCATATTTTTTCCTTTTCCATTCCAAATTTTCCACATCGTTTTGTGATGTGAGCTGTCTGATCTTGTATCTGATATACAAGATTGAACTGTTACTCATTTTGGAAAGTAGTTCAGTGGCGATAGTGTTCTACTGTACTCAAGTTATAGAGGTTGTAAAAGTTGATAGTCAGTGGCGATGGTGCCTAACTGTACTCATAGGGGGAATTTAGTTAGAAGTTGATAGTCAGTGGCGATGGTGCCCAACTGTACTCATGATGGGGATTTTGATATAGTAGTTAGTCAGTGGCGATGGAGCTTAACTGTACTCACGCTAGTCATATCTTCGATGCTCAGTTAGTGACTGTGGAGTCTAACTGCACTCAATAGTTAAGTTTTACTTTAGTTTTTTTTGACATTGCAAATTTTAGTCTTGCTGTTTTATTTTGTCAATTTTGTTTTGAACCTTCTTGGTTATTATTTCATAGTTTTTGAAATTAATTTTTCTATGTTTTTTACGATGAGAGACTTTGTTTTTTTCTCTTTGTAGGTTCTGTTGTTTCTTTTACATCAAAAAGAAAGTTCCTTTCTTTTTTTTTCGGGGAGGGATGTAATGTAACGTGTCGTTTTACAACGTTACATGGTTATAAAATTTAAAGGCATTTCACTAGAAAGAACTTGGTATTAGAGATAATATCATGGGCTTACTGTATTTTTAATTTAGAAATTTTCATTGTTGGCTACATTGGTGAGTATTTGTGGTAGATTGTAAATGTCAGTTGGCAACTTTCAACTTTTGACAGTTCACTCTGCTTCCCATATTCACAATGGCTTGATCGTTATTCTTAAATTTTTATTAAATACTTTTTAAATCCGGCCTCATACCGGTATATTTTTGATAAAATGTGGATATTAAACCTTAGTTAAAAGGTTATCTTCATTTTTCCATGAAGATTCGAATATTTCTCTAGGTAAGTGGATTTTTCTTAAAGACATTGTTAAATGTTTATGACGAATTTAAAATTCTTGATTGGCTTTATATTTTTCAAATTTTACCTTGTTTCAGGATGAAATAATAATAATAAAAATTTTTAACGTCACGTTCACCTGAAAGTGATGTTTATTTAACCGAAAAACGGTAAGTTTTTGACTAGCATGACGCCACGCGGTTTCAAAATGGTGGTCGTTATTTTCATAATTCTAATTGAATAATTATTTTGTTCCAGCCCATTGGCGTTTTTTTTTTTATATTTGGATCTAGTTTTTCTTTTGGTTTTTGTTTTCTTTTCGAGTTATATTCTACAATATGCCATTTTGGTAAGAGGAATTTATCTCCACGTCGGGTTCGCCTCGTGTCGGCTCGTCATGTAACTTAACTTAAATTTATTAGATTTAAAAAATCAACAATTTGGTATGTATTTCCTTTCAATATCATACCGGATGCAATGATATCAATAACAATAATAATAGCAATAATAATATTAATTTTAGTTTAACTTAAGTATAGCTATGAATAATTAATCTAAGTCAATTGTAGCTATAACCTAAGCCTACAGGGAATAAAAACAAGTCATATAAAGGTTTTGTTTTTATTAATTCCTCCCGCTTGAAGATTAAAAGTTCAACTTTACTCGGTAAGCTTCCGGTTGCTTTATTTGTTGTGTTAGCTCCTGGCGCCCGAATACATTTATCTTTTAAATTCATTAAACTTTTTGGAGCACACATATTCAATTTTGTTTAAGTTTATGTTACCTTTATAACATATAACATTTTCATAATAACATTTTTTTTTTTATCATTACAGCACGCAATCCTGCAATTCTACTCTGAACCACTTCCACTTTGTTGCTGCGCCTGCAAAATCTGCTGTGTTTTTTTTTTATCTGTCTTTGATTCTCAAGCCACGTGCACCTGTAAAATCTGTCTTTTATTAATTTATTTAGTTAAGAAGATAGCAAAATATATTATTAAAAAACTGATTTTATAGGTGCACGTGGCTTGAGAACTATTATAAAATAGCATCAAAGACAGATTTAAAAAAAAACACATAGCGGGTTTTGCAGTCGCAGCGACGACTTGTCCCATTGACTTGAAATTTTGCGTAAATAACTATGTGCCCCCCCCCCCCCCCCACGCTATAGGGGCATTCTTCGAAAAATATTAACACAAATTGAGAACGTCATTAGCTTCATCCCAAAGTTAAGAATGCAGATGTTTAATACTATAATTATGATAATGAAATCTGAAACTATACCGCTGCCGTCAAGCAATAAGAGAAGAATAAAAACAATCTGACAATACCATAACGTTAACAACCCGGGAGAAGAATGATTTATTAAAATAATGTCAAAAAAATTTGAATATTCACCCGTACACCACTGGTGACAATAGCAGGTAAACTCAAAAGCTCAAAGCAAATGGCGCTAATGTAGTTGGAGGTCATGCTATCCGTCAAACTTTGTCTATTTCCAATTAAAAACTGAATATCGACGCTCAGCAGTGAACACCTCGTAAATAACATTTTCTTCTAAAGCATTTTACTTGTTCTTTAGATTAACTCGTCATACACGTACTAGTTCAACAAACTTTCAATTCAAATACTTCTAAGGTATCTATGACGTATGATGACAAACTTGTATTAACATTTGATCGGCCATTTTTTTGCAGGAGACAGTCGTTTCTATCTTTTATAAATTTGTATTTTACACATATGTGGTTTTCACTGCCGACGGTCGGTATGGTGTTTATTTTGTTAAATTATAATGCCTCAGTGTTGTGTTGTGCCTTTGTACTCATCTAGAATATCAGGACACAGGTTTCCCAAAGATAATCAGATGAGAAAAATGTAGATTATAGCCATGAGAAGAGATAAATATATGCCAACAATAAATACACATATTTGCAATCAATATTTCGTTGAAACAGATTATGCAATGCCACTGGATTATGTTCTGGGAAATCTTAAGTAGTGTGTATTTGTTACAAATACATACATAAACTCACGCCTTTATCCCGAGTGGGTAGGCAGAAACTATAGCACGCCACATGCTACGACCCTTACATACCCCTTTCGCTTCATCCACATTCATATATCTTGTCATACATGCATGCCGATTGAGAGTACATGTCACCAATAACATTGATGTTAGATTACTTGGTATATGTAAACAAACAACAATCCACAGACTTAATTTTTTATTTACCTAGCTCTTACCTTAATTCATGACATGACCCCAACAAAACAAGCCCCACCAAGCCAGAGCAAAGAAGATTCCTGCCATTACGTATATTGTTTATTTATTATACCATAACACGCACAGAACGAAAAAATAAAATATAAACAACATTTGACTACATTTAATAGAAATATTTTCTGTAAAATATTTCACGTAAGTTTCGAATTTTTCAACAATTTCACAGAAAATATCTCTATTACATACATACATAAACTCACGCCTTTTCCCCATGGGGGTAGGCAGAAACTATAAAACGCCACATGCTACGACCCTTACATACTCCTTTCGCTTCATTCACATTCATACATCTTGTCATACACGCACGCCGGTTGAGAGTACTATGCACCTGACCTTTGTGAAGAACATCACCAATAACATTGATCTCTATTAAGAGTAGTCAAATGTTGTTTACATTTAACTTTTTCGTTCCGTGAATAGGGTATATGATTGTATTGTATCCAGCCTACATACAGGGCGTAATAAAAGGGCTTCCACTAGTGACAATACTCAAGTATCGTCCGATGCACCCTGCGCAGTCAGCCCCGCTACCAACCTTCCTGACTGGATAACCTCTTCATCACAGCATGAGCTATTCTTGTATACCTCATGCCAACATGTCAAGAGAGTCTACATTGCTATTACTGATATATTCTGTTAACATTATACCCTAATCACAAATCTATTCACTTATTATATTATATTACTAGCGACCCGCTCCAGCTTCGCACGGGTGCAATGTAGATACTAATGTGGGGAATGTAAACCTTCCTCTTGAATCACTCTATCTATTGCTGAAAACTGCATTAAAATCTGTTGCATAGTTTAAAAGATCTAAGCGTACAGACAGCGGGAGCGAATTTGTTTTATACTATGTAAAGATAGTTCCTATTTTTTATTGCCAAACTGGATATAGATAGACTTGTAAGCTAATTTCACCTGTGATAGCTACTTCCATATGGGTGGGTCTACTATGTAAAGCTACGAGGTCTTTGCTTCATTATTGGTCATTTTATAAGAGCCACAATTTTAACCAATAATGCTCTGTAAAATATAGGAATCGGTGATCAGGCTGGCATTCACCAACATTAATTCGCTGGTTAAACGACAATTTACTCAAAAAATGTACTCAAGTTTTTGGTAAACGGTTGCTTAACCATAGATTAGATGTTAGTGGACACCAGCTTCAGCTTAGCTAAAGTTTTATTGTCGTAGCAACCTATAGGAGAGATTTAAGTTTTGGAAAGAAAATCTACAAGTTTTTAGATGTGTACAGCCTTAGAGAATGTACCCATACTACACGACCTGTTCAGGGGGGGGGTCTTCAAAATACCACACTTGATCACAGGGGCACTTGGTCATATACTATGGGTGGTCACCAAGGGGGGGAGGGGGATAAAAAATAGTTAAAAATGGGTCATGTTGTATGGGTACATTGCCTTATGTGCTTTGCAAATATGATCTATACTCTTCCATCATAAAAACAGCTATAGAATGAAACATTAGAAAGTTTTAGTGACCTATTTTAGGATAATCCAATTAGATACTTAATTTGAACACACAAGGCTAGGTTTTAAGTACATAATGAACTAACAATGTAATTAATTATCCAATGACATAATTTTGTACCCATTCATGAAGGATGCTTGACTCATTTTATAACAAAATGCGATTTAATATTTACAACTTCATATGCAAAATCTTTTCCTCGACATTGTACGGCGGACTGTCATGATGTCATCGCTCGTCTCTCCAATTGAGGCTCGTTGGCTAAAATTTAGCTTCAACGCCTAACGATTTACACTTGGATTAAGCATTTCGCAAGTCGAAATAAAGATGTCACATTAATTCGTAGTTATTGAGTTATTATACAAATATCAAGCAAGTGAAGGTTTATAATGAAATAAATCAGTATATAAAGTAGAATTTCGAAGGATTCTTACAAGGAATATCAAAATCTGCAAGTTCTGACAAAGCGACTGTCATGTAAAATCTAAAAAACCCGTTTGACGACCGTTGCAACCTCACAAATGCACAATACAACGAAAATAGAAATATAAATACATGTTTGTTACCTGAAGTAACTCGATCGTTAGTCAAACAAAGCACTGGATAACTATTTCGACGCAAAAATATCATTATAAGGTATCATTGCCATGTATAGATACGACCTTTGGAAACAATAACTTCCTTGACCAACACTAATCAACTGATCACACACACAGTTCGCGGAACATAAGTCTTTTAACACCAAAAACGACTAAATAAGAACACTATAACTAATTACAAGCAGTATTTTTACGAGATAAAACCCTCACCATTTCAAAATCACTTGAAAAATTCAGCGATATCGCGCATGTCCAACGAAAATTTACATCACGTGACCTGTCATGGCGTCTTACTAACTTTTTAATTGTTTTGCAGTATTGCTTCGAAATGTTGTCATACTTCCTAGTAGTAAACATTTTTTGATAAAAAAAATAGTGATTTTCTTTATTATTTTTGGTTGTAAGATAAATGTGTCATTTTTTACAAAACATTTAATGATATTTCTAATAAAATGAATAAGATTTATTTGGTATTGTAATTTGTAAGCGTTATTTTTTTTGCTGTTGGCAATGAACACCTTGCAATAAGCCACAGATTATATTCTGCGATCCGATTTCGTTTCGTTTTCGCGCATAAGAAGAAAAACGAGCATAACAACTTCACAAAATCGTATTAGAGTTCGCGCAAATAACTCTGCGCTGCGCGCGACGGAGAGCGTGCTAAATGTTCCCATGATCGCAAAAATACAAAGAACTACTTTTTAACCGACTTCCAAAAAGGAAGAGGTTACTATGTTCGTCTGTATGTATTTTTTTTTTGTGTATGTTCATCGATATTTTCGCCAATTGTGAACCGATTTTGATGATTCTTTTTTTAATGGATGGGGTATACTTCGAAGTTGGTCCCATTTAAATTTGGTGAAGAACTTCGGAGATAGACAATGGAACTCCTCAATGACGAACAGTACGCATATTGTGATGATGTGATTATGTTACGAGCAGCGTCTTTAGTAGGTCCAACCAAGTTTTAATTAAGGCCACTAAAAAGAAAAAAATAAAAACTTTTTTACAAAAAATTTAAACCGACTTCAAAAAGAATAAAATAATTACCATATAAAATTAACAGTTTCAGAAGTCGGTGCCTTCTATTTGGTTCAGCGTGGATCAGCACCGACTTCTGAAACGGTTAATTTTATATGGTAATTATTTTATTCTTTTTGAAGTCGGTTTAAATTTTTTGTAAAAAAGTTTTTTAGGAAAAGTAATATTATATTCGTGAGCATTAAAATTGGGCAGCCCCCTTTTGCGGTTTATTATATTTTAATTGAGCTAAGTTTGTACGTTAAAATTTACTACCTACCAATTAAACTAATTAGTATTTTTACTTAATTTACTAAGGAAAAGAATTAGGCTTATAAACGTGCCGTGGATGAATAATAATGCATAATGATTAATTATCGTCTTATGAGGTCTACTATAATCTTTACTATTATATTTTCTTTTATTCCTAATAGATCTAGTGACAAAGTTGGCAACATTGTGGTGGACCATGTTTAGTTCAGATTTTGGCCGCGCGCAGACTAATCTTGCGCGCACTCTAAATCTGTGAGTTGTTACGTTTTTTTTAAAATCTCTTATCTCATTGTGCTTGTTGAGAATGGCATCTGTGTTAGTCAGTGTTTTATCGATTCGTGTTTTAACGATAAAGGGCTCTGCTCACTACACCGTACCATACTAAGACCGTAGCCGCACAGGCAAAAAAATATTCTTTGTATGGTTTAGTATGAGACAATGCCCACTAGATTTTTGTCACCGACCGACACCGTAGCTTCTTACCTACGGACCGGCAAAATATCTTCGCGTGAATATTTTGCAGGTGACGGAACGCTCTGTGCCTAACACGCAACGGGTATGTACTGCGTTTATACCGCGTATGCTATGCGTACACTGACCTCTATAATTACCCTGTATGAGTATGTGTATGATCCCCGTTGTAATCTCTGTCCAGTGTTCCCAACCTGAAGCCAGGAAGCTATCGTACCAGGGCCGTAAAGTGATCGTACATGGATCAATAATGACAAAAATTATCGTACCATCTGGATAATGGCTATAATACATTAAACGTGACAATAATTTGTTGGGCTGCTAATAAAAAAGTGTTGTCAATTCCCCAAAATCATCTAAGCGATAGTTGGACGAGTTTTTTCTGTCATGTCTGAGACACTATGACCACTATACAGTCGAAGAGTGACGGGAACGTCCCTCTAAAAGTGTACTGAAATGATCGTACTTTTTGCGTACGATAGTAGTTTACTATCGTACATCGTACGTAGCTATGAAATTATCGTACATGTACGATAGTTATCGTACAGTTGGGAACACTTTCTGTCTGATACAAGATATTATTTGCTGGCCTTTGAGCGAATGCACTGAATATAATTGGTGGTTATCATACGCATCCATAGCCAATCCATAGCAACGTTGCATAGCACATCTCTGGTGGAAAAGTAGCCTAAGATAAATGAAAACAATATTATCCAGATTGTTTGTTGTTTAATTTACTTGAACAATTTACGTATATCTACTGACAAAAAGATATTAAAACAGACTATTAACAATTTAATAGTAAAAGCATTCGGGGTATGGCATTCCGCTGTATTCTGGATCGTAATCGACACAATTGTCAACGTAATCTTCCAAGGTGAACATACATAATGGAAGACCTCTATAAGCTCTACTCGCGATTCTCTCACAAATACATAATTCTTCGTCAAAAGATTCGTAACTCGTAGGTCGCCTTAAGAATGGAGGATACGGTGGTAATAAATCAGAAGCTGATGGGTGCAAGGCGTTCTCTTGACGTGTCAAAGGCCTCCGAGTGTCCTGCGTGGGTGTAATTGAATCAGGTAACAGATATGGTTCAATAATAGGCATGGGTAGCGGGCGATAAGGAGGAACAGGCTTGAATTGTGGCACCTGGAACATAGACTCTGGAGTTGAGTCTCCAGAAGTTGTTGAGTATTTGCCAGGAATCTGAAATTCGCGGCGGGGGGGGCTTTGCGCTACCTGGCGAGGGGTTGTTATTTGACCATAATTTGGATGTGGCAGCATTGGACCTGATGTTGCTTCTCTGGTACACTGGCCCGGTTGACTTTGGCTTTTGCTCGTAGATCTTGGACTAGCATGACGACTCGGCTGTCTACCCGGTAATATAGGTTTACTCAATAAAGGTCGATGTGCAAAACTGTTGCTTACATTAGATTGTCCCATATCCGGTGCAGCGTAGCCTTGAGGAGCTACCGAGGAGTTTAATAAGGCTCCACTTTCGAAATCTGCGTAGGTTAAGGTAGATGGACCCAAATTTTGGTCAACAGCAAAACTGCTGTTTACATTAGATTGACCCATATCTGGTGCGGCGTATCCTTGAGAGGAGCTTAATAAGGCTCCACCTTCGAAATCTGCGTAGCTCATGGCAGATGGACCGAAACTTTGGTCAGCAGCATTTCTTGCATAAGGGCTCCTAGCTTGACTGTCGGGTCTGTAAGCGTCTATGGTCGTATGGTAATCTGTATCCTGCATTGGAAGTTGCGTTCCCAGTGGCAAAGATATCCACTGTTCTGAGTCTCCAGTCTGAATAAGAACAGGTCCCATTCCTTGTTGGGCAACCTGACGAGCTTGCGTACTCCCAGCCTCTCCCGTTCCTATCGTTCTAGGAGAAACAGGAAAGCCGCTTTGATTCAGATTAGTAGCTTGACTTCTACTCAGCGGTGGAGCCTTTCTTTCTGATTCAGTGTTCCTCAATTTATTCACAAAGTCTTCAATAGTCTTAAGAGGTACTTGTACCATTAATTTCTTCAAGCTTCTTGATATATCTGCTTTCATTTTCTTGTCATTCTCATCGTTGTGACCAGATTTTTCAATGTCACACAATCTTTTAGAAAGATGTTTTTTTATTGTTTTTTCTTCATCCCCTTCAGGTATTGACTGTTCATGGAAAAATTCTTCCACTTCTTTTTTCATTTTTATTTCTTCTACTTCTGCTTTCAATGCTTCGTTCGGTATCGGTATTTTTTCCAATTCACATAACAATTGATTTCGTGATACTAACGGATCTAAGTGTGTTTTACAGGCGACACTGGCTCTTGTATTGAGACAGAATTTAACAACAGCATCATGAACTTTATCTTTGTAAACCTGTTTGCCTTCCTCGTCGTTCTTGTTATAATTGTATTGTACAAAATTTTCAACGATTTCCTCCTTCAATTGGTTAAATAGTGCATCTTTTTCAGCTGTAGTATCTGAAGGTTTGTCTAAAATGCTAAAAACTGTGCTATTGAGTTCTTCCATATATTCATGTCTTGCCTTTTCTTGTTTTATTAGTGGTTTGACAGATTTTATCATTTCTTTAAGTTGATACTTCCTTGCGGGTATACTTTTGGCGAAATCACAACATACGGGCAAATCAGACAGCACATTATCTAGTTCCTCGTCTAATAATTCATCATAAACCACGTCGTCGTTAAAGATTTCGGGGTCCGTATTAAGTTCACTTATTCGAATTATAATTCTAGTTGATAAGTTGTCTTTAATAATTCTATTGTTTTGTTCAGTTGAAATTAGGGGTAATTGGTTGCACCATTCTTCTACCACTTCTATTATGATATCTCCGGGTTTTTTCGTCGCCATCGGATATACTACGAGGCATGGCTTTGCATTGGTTGCTTTTGATTCAAATGCAGGACGTGGACTTAGACTGGCATAATTCTGTCCAGCACTACTGGGACCTGCTACTTGACTCATATTAGTTGAATCTTTTTTGCTTTTGGTTTCTTTAACCTGTATACTCTTTCCTTTAGCCTTGGGATCAAAAGCGACATGTTTTCTGGCTTTTGCTGTTGATTTAAGTGTATTTAGCAATTTTGTTGCATAATTATCTAATCCGTCATATCCTGGTAACAGCGGTAGCTTTTCAAGCCATTTGCATATTTCTTGATGTATTTTTTTGTCCGCTTTAGGTTCAGTTTTCTCTATGTCGTGTATTCTCTTAGCAAGTGTAGATAAAATCTGGTCCCACTCTAATTCCTCGTTAATGTTTTTTGCTTGTCTCAGAGGTAGGTCTTCAAACCATGTGTCTATTTCACACCTCGTTTTAACTTGTTCAACTTCGTCAATGACTGAGTTTTCATTGGGCATGGGGACCTTGTATAACGCACTGTACAGTTCGTTGTAAATCTGATCTTTAGTTAAAGGTAAAGCATTCTTATTTTGGGCACTTTCAAAGTATTTATCAGTTTCATGTCTGATTTTTCTTTCGTATTTCGCTTTGACGTCATCATTAGCGTGATCAAAATTTTCTAATATAAACATATTCGCTAAGCGGTTTTTGTATATTTCAAATCCTGGATCAAACGCTTGTGTACTCTGAACAGGGTTAGGAATTGAGGCATCTATAGTAGTTTCTAGTTTGTGCCTATAATTATCACCTGCAGCTCTTTCTTTGATTATTTCCCTAGTATCCAAAATGGTATGTAATAACCCTTCTTTTATTTTCTCTCTATTGTTTTGTAATTCGGAATTTTGTGGCACATTTTCCAATTGTGTATCTATTTCATCAACTAACATTTCTCTGTAAAGTAAATCATCATCAAATACGCTAGGGTCGACGTTTAGTTCTCCCACTTTTTTATATAATTCCCTAGCTATACCATCTTTCATCGCTTTCAATGCTTCTTTATCATCTACCTTGATGGGTAACTTGTTAGACCAGGTTTCTATAGCTTCAACTATTATTTCTGCTGGCGTTTTCTTACTCTTCAGACAACTGAGTATACTTCCTTTTTTACTAACACTTTTACATGGTTTATCCATCTTATTCTTCTTATCACCGTAATCTACACATACAGTATTTGGTCCTTCATCACTTTCTGGTTCTTTTACAGACGATTGTCCAGCAGTGATTTGATCCCTTTTAATATTAACTCTGTCTATCCTAGTCATCAATTGCTCAATAACAATTGCCTCAACAATTTCTTTCTTGTTATCTAATGGCAGTTGTGATATCCAATTAGAAATATATTCTTTCAGATTTTTATCGGCAGTATTGTCGTTTGGGTCTGAGTATCTTCTACTATCAGAAATCTTCTCAGATAACTCGCTGATCATTTTGATTATTTTCTGTTCGGCTTCAGGGTCGTTAGCTATTGGTAACAGGGGAAGATTTTTCAACCATTCAGATATTTCTTTAACATAAGAAATTTCCAAGCTAAAACGCCTAACAGATTCGTCTGTTGGAACAGGAACTTCAGCAAACCTATCATACACCTGGGCTTTACATAACGTTGCAGGGTCAGCACCAGCGATAACCATTTTTTTAATTTCTTTTAATAAACGAGCGGTCCACGCTTCTAATTTCATTTCATCATCAACGATGTCTCTTCCGTTAATGCGAATATAATCTGTAATAAACTCGCTTAAATTTTGATCTTTTATGTCGCTCATATTTAGGGAATCACTTAGCGATTGGTCTCTTGGCGATGTTGGCAGGCTTGGTTGTTGACTACTAAGTTCAGGAGGTTGCATGGTAGCTAGTTTTTGAAGTAATTGTTGGGCCATTATTGGTGTGTTATCTCTGTGTTCATCTAGTATCGGAACGTCAAATGTATGCATACTTTGAAGTATCATTGAAGCTATAAGAAAATTGTATTCCATTGCATTTGGGTCTTCAAGTCTCTGTTCTTCTATTTCTTGTATATTCCTAGCAAGATCATTGATAAACTCGATACGGCCTTTGTTACCAGGTGTGTTGTAAGATGCATCTACCGGTAAGTTCTTTAACCAATCCGATATTATTTTGATATATTCTAGTTCGTTTTTCATGCTTTGAGGCAAAAATTTCTCATGTTGTTTTGCTTTCTCGAAATTATCGTAAACTTCTTTTCTAGAGGGTAGGGCAAGTTTTCTTAATTCAGTTTTGAGTAAATAACTAAAAGCTCCTATTGCTAAGGGATCGTCAATATCATAGTTATGTTTTATGAACTTGGCAATAAACTCTCTTATTGTTCGATCGGGATCTCCTCCGACATTACCTAAATTACTAACGTCTTGTGTAGGTGGTGGCTCAGTTCCTGCTTGCATTCGTCTCTTTGATGCTAACTTTTCTGCCATGTAACGTTGCCTTTCCTCATTCCTAGCCTCTATAGTTCGATCTTGGGGTAAATTTATAACTTTTTCTTTAAGATCCTCAGTTAAAAAGCCTATGTGTTCTTTTTGGTTCCGTGTTAGAATTTTATGGAGCCATGAATTGATATCTTTCTCTATTTCAGATTCTGGGCTTTTATTTCGAAGGTGATCTTGTAAATTAAGAGCTAAATCCTGAATAATATCATTTTGCTTCCGTTTATCTTTGTTGATATAAATTTCCGGAGGTTGTTCATTCATCCATATAGATATCTGGTCTGCTAACACGTCTATTCCTTTTGCTACATAGTCTTCTTGCCAACCTGTTTCACCATGCATATGTTTTATCGCTCCAGTTGCTTGTCGAGTACCATGTTGTGGGGCAGTTAATTTCGGTACTTTGATAGTCTTCAACTGTCTCAAAAAATTTGCCACTAACGGTTTGGCATCTTTACGAATATTACCATCTTCGAAAAATTGAAACCTGTGTAACCATCTATATACTAAGTAATTTAGATTTTTTTCTCTATTAGTTAATTTATCTGGTGCTAGTTGTTCTAACTTAGCTTCATCCATTAAATCTCCAGCTAAATCGTAGATAACAGTTTCTTTATAGGTTTTATCTTCATTGAATTGTTTTGGTAAAGTGTCCATCCATTTTCTGACTAAAACAGCCACTTTTTCCATGTACGCTGTTTCTTCAGCGTTTAATTTGGGAATTTCTTTTTGACTTTGTTTTTTTGGTGTAGATGTTGCAGCAGGATTGTTCCTTCCCCACATATAAACTGAAATTGCTCCTGATAATCGTGGTAATACGGAATCAAAGCTTGTAGCAGTACAATTCTTTACATTTTTTACTGCATCTTTGACTTTTTTAATTATTAACATAGCTTCGGTCTGTGGTTGGTCCCCAGAAAGTTTACCAGTGTCTCGTAAAATTTGGCATATTTTATTTTTGATAATCAAATCACCTTCTGTACGGAGACGATGTTTAGAATCTAAAAATGTAGAACATATTTCTGTTCTGAGGTCATCGTGGTGGTAGACCGGAACTTTGTCTAAGCATTCACCCACTTTGTCAAGAATTACTTTTTTATAATTATATGCGGATTTAGGTGTAGGTAGCCCTGTAACCTGCCTGACACATTGATGAACTACAGTATTAGCTTTCTCATTATCCTTAGGACTAGATTCATATTTTATTTGAACACTCATTAATCTATTAGCAAGTTCTTCGGCAAACCTATTAAGATGCACTGTCCTGAATTTCTGATTTGACAATTTTAACGGCAAATCATCTAGAACGTCAATGATTTCTCCCTTCAATATAAGCTTGTAACTTGTTGTATGAAATGGTACCTTTAACAATGGAGATAATCTTTTCATAATTAAATCTACTACGCGACGCCTGCTTAGACATGTGTCAGTGCTTGATATCAATAGGTTTCGCGACCAATCGAAGATTTCTTTCTCAAAAGAATCGATTGCTGTTGGTTTCTCCTCAAGATCCTGTACAACGGGTCTTTCGTACTTAATACCTAGAAATATTTCATTAAGTTCTTGCAGTTTAATCCAAAGTTTTTCTCTCAAACGATCTTTGAAGATTACATGGTAGCGTTTCGACCCATGGAACCATATAGGCAATTTATTCAAACAATTGTCAATTTCAAATTTGGTTTTATTCTCGTAATCTTTTTCTGAAGCTTCATCTGCAAGTGTGTTTATCTTTTCAGCTAAATTGTTAACTAATTCATTCTTTACTGTACTTGTAAAGTTTAATGTATAGAACAGAGGTACGCTTTGAATCCAGTTTGATATTTCATTTTGTAAGTGTTTTTTATAAACTCTCGATTTTGGCAATATATCTCTGGTTTCTGATTGCCTGAGAGGTATATCTTTGTTGTAAATGTCACTAGATATTTGTCTTAAGTGTGTTGGTATAAAAAGGCGTGTTGGACTAAAGTCTAGCATTGTGATGTCAGTTTGGACAGAACGACCCAAGTCTGACATAGCCAGGGCGAATTTCGGTAACCGCATTCTTGATAGCGTTGGGGAAACATTTACCTGATGATAAAAACAGAAATTAGAAAAATATTGTCATAATGCAACGGCATGTTTCTTCTGCCACACCCAACTTTCACTACCATATAATAATACATAAGGGCCATATTAGACTATCGTAGAAATATGATCAGAGATGTAAGAGTCATTTTTATATGAAGAACTACATATGATTCATATTCTCTATGATCATAGTTAAGAGGAAACGCGGGCTGCAAAATATTAATAATTTAAATAGATTTTTGCGATCTATTTCCGTCTCACCCCTCGCGCAAACCTTCCCAATTGAGCGCGAAAGAGACACCTGCATCTCGGACTCTTTTCTCCTGTGCAATATCAGCGAAATCGTAGTTTCGTATTTCCCTGTTTCCTTCTTCAAATCTGGACTGATTTTAATAATTTTTCTGTAATAATTGAAGAAAGACTTTAGTTACGTCTGTGTGTTTTTCTTTTATTTGTTATATTCGTCAAATTTGTTTGCCAGATATTTGAAAACGGTGGTAAAACCGGTCGATTTTTGTAAAATTTTAATGTTTCTAGTTCTTTTATAATTCATTTATTGACAAAAACAAAACATAGGGACATAGTGGTGGTAGATGTATATCATATGGTAAAAAAATATTTGCTCTAGTGACATTATCCAAGAAGGAAACTGAGGAATACGTTTGTATGGACTAAAGGCTGACCGCATTTCCTCTTTAGGGATCCTATTTGACAGCAAGCGTACAAATATGATCTTATCCGTCTAACCTCAAAAATGGCGTCAAAATGACAACGGAAAAAACGGCTAAATCGTTATCAATCATGTTTAAGTATAACGTTTATACGATTGAAAGGAGTATGCTTAGGTGGTTTGGTCATGTTGAGAGAATGAGTGAACGGCGATTAACAAAAGGAATTTATAAGGCGGATGTTAATGGGAACGCCGGTAGAGGACGTCCTAGAAGGACATACATCGATGTTATTGGTGAAGTTCTTCACAAAGGTCAGGTGCGTAGTACTCTCAACCGGCGTGCGTGTATGACAAGATGTATGAATGTGGATGAAGCGAAAGGGGTATGTAAGAGTCGTAGCATGTGGCGTTCTATAGTTTCTGCCTACCCCTATGGGAAAAAGGCGTGAGTTTATGTATGTATGTATGTTTATATGATTGTAAGTGTAATATTAAGTAAAAATGAAGAACAGCATAATTTAACTATGATCATAGATAAATATATGATAGTGTATTAGGGCCTATGTATTAGCACCAACACTGTCTTATGAACAGCCAACCGTGCCTTTTCAGATACTTTGCGGCAGTTTATGAACGTTTTCAAATATTGGAGACGAGGAACATTATTGAGATAGTCTAGATTGTTCTGAAGGAAAGAAAGAAAATTATTTATTCTGGACTCACACAGGCAGTTACAGAAACAAAAACAATATAAAAAAAAGAAAGAATAAGAATTTAGACTACCTGCACGAGGCCAAAAAGGGCTCCTATCTCAGCATAATGTTCTGATGTGTCTTAAGATGCAAAAAGTGGATGACCTGATTTAAATGGTGGAAAATTAGGAAAGGCTTGTCCAGTGAGCACTAAGATAGGTCGTATGATGTATAAGGCATGGTATCTTTCAACTTACAGCTTGGTCTTTAAACTTTATTTTAGTTTTTGTAGCGTTATCTTCCATCCGGAGATGATGATGCTTCAGCTGGTGTTGATTCAACCTCTCCTGGATTCTAGGACATTTTTGCTCATTGCAAGACTGGAACCCATCAGAAAATTTCCAATTATACATAAACATAACATCACACCTGTATTCCCCCAAGGGTTGGGCAGAGGTGTATAATAACACACTAATTTCGCTGTTGTGTTTAAGTCCCATGTAATAGAAGGCGAGCCTATTGCCATCAACCAGGCACAAATCGAAACTCTGGGCTGCTACTGAGGAATTCCACACGGAAAAACCCAGTAACACTGGCCGACCTGGGGATCAAAACCAAAATCACAATCAGCAGTCACGCTTGCCACCACTAGACCAATGAGGCAGTCAATTGGTGTATCCTATTCCATGTATACAAGTATGTATGTATGTAGTTCCATGTATATGTTGCAGTCAAAACTCTTAACCAGTCAAAAGTACTATTGACTAGCAAAATCAGTCAAAAGTACTTTTGACCGTATGCTTTAGTCAATAATACTTTTGACTAAAATAACAGTTAAAAGTACTTTTGCCCAATGGAGCTGGTTAAAAGTACTTTTGACTAAGTGATTCCGTCAAAAGTGATTTTGACTGGTCGTATCAGTCAAAACTCTTAAAAAGTTAAGGTGGTCGATAAAAATAACGACAAACGCACATATAAACGATTTCACATTTAATAAATATCTTTTTTATTCACACCTAACGAGTTAATAGTGTTTTTGACCGATGCTTTATTGCAGTTAAAACTACTTTTGACGAAGAGCGTCAGTCAAAAGTACTTTTAACCGCAAATTTGCAGTCAAAAGTACTAATAACCAATAATTTTCAGTCAAAACCACTTTTGACCAACCTATTCAGTCAAAAGTACTTTTGACCGATTTTGCTAGTCAATAGTACTTTTGACTGGTTACGAGTTTTGACTGCAACATATACAAGTCACGCGAGCTCGCCGTCGTTCACGATCCATGTTTAATCCATGTTTGGTGTTTTGAAGTCTTTAGGAGGTTCATATCAAGCAGTTATTATCGGTAGCTGGTAACACTGGACAATGATGATAAAGGAGGGGTAATCGTCAAGATGAATCAACGTACCCGACGTTATAAAAATACTGGTCATTCGACGGAACAGAGGATTCTATGTCGAACAGCTGAAGAAGTTTGACTTTTTATATCTGATTTGCTTGTCCTTATTTTCTGATCTTGTGTAAATTATTATATTGTGAACTAGCTTCTGTAACTAACCACTAACCCAATTAAAACTACTCTCAGTGGTGGAGAGTCTATGTTGGTTTCATTTACTTTATTTACCAGGCTCCCAATCCTGACATACCGATATTAGCTATAACTGTAATGATAGATTCACCCCATAAGATTTTGTTGTATTTTACACAGTGGAGATCGACTGGCTTCTGATGATGGGGAAAGTCAAAATTTCAATTCGTGATAGTCGTGTCAGGCCTCGTTTATGGAGATGTGGTTTTGTGGGCGTGTTGTAACGAGTTGTAGTTGTATTTGTCGGAGAATAAGTCTTTTAGCAGGTAAAGGAGGTCGTCAAGATGAGAGCCTCGTGGCTTCATACCAACCACACGGATCTTACAATTTGCGAAGCTAAGCTGTGCTTGCCACGGTCAGTCTGTAGATGGGTGATCGTTCGTTACACATCGTCATATGAATACCTATGACAGTCGTTACGGGAAGTCAAAAGCCCGAAATTCTGACATGTCTAACCTTAGGATACCGGCTTTGCCCTGTAACTGGGTTGCGGAGGTCTGATGGCAGTCGCTCCATGTAAAATACTGGTATTGAACCGCATCTGGTTAGACTGGAAGCTGACCGCAACGTAGTTGGGAAAAGGCTACCTAGAACAGTCGTTAAAATGAATCAACGTACCCGACGTTATAAAAACAGTTGTCTTTCAACGGGGCGAGGATTCTATGTCGAACCTCCGTAAAGTCTGACCTTTAGGCGATTCACACTCTTACACCGCATCACGCAGCGTAGCGCGGGAGTGCGTGTTCTTACGTTGTTTGCAAGTATCTGTGTTTGTATAGAAAACACGCGTAGTGCAACACACAAAAAACGCATTCACGCACAGTGTTGCAGATCACGCGCCTACATGCGGAGAAACACGCACCCCCCGCGCGTGGGTGCGGGGCAAGACGCAAGGTATGGCACACCGAGTTGCGCAGCATCGTGTGTGATTTTAAACAAATGATCCATTTATCGATCTTGTTCGTAAAAATGGATGTTCCCAATATCTTCTATAGGCACGATTTCTTCTAATTTTATTTACAAAAACCAAACAGATATTATAACTGCAGCATCCTGAATGAGTTCTAAATAAATAACCATTTTTAATATAAACAACAATGCTCTGCAATGTACTATCACCACTGCATGACTATACTGCAGCTCCGTGCGTTTGTGCGGAGAAATCTGCATGATGATGCAGATCGTAGCGTAGCGCGGGGCAGTGAGTGTTTCGCCTTATCTGACTAGCTTATACTTCTTATATTCTGATCTTGTGTGAATTATATTGTGACTTAGCTTGTGTAACTAACAACTACCTAACCCAAATACAAGTACTCTCAGTGGTGGAGTCTGTGTTGGTTTTATATACCAAACTAGACTGACTATTACCCGCGGTTTCACCCGCATCCTAGGGGAACTACTTGATGTACCCGGATAAAAAGTATCCTATATGTTAATCCAGGGTATAGTCTATCTGTGAGCCAAATCTCATCTAAATCCGTTCAGCCGTTTTTGCGTGAAAGAGTAACAAATATCCATACATACATACATACAAACTTTTGCGTTTATAATATTAGTAAGGATACCCGCTTTGCTCCTGATAAGCAGACACTGGTCATAATTGTAATGCTATACTCACTTCTATCTAATTCTCCTTCTTCTTTTTGTGTGGTTAGTGACTAACCTGGTGTCACAGTTTATGCCGCCCATGGGCCTCTGACATGGCTTCACATGCCGTCGAGAAATGTCTCTCAGGCAGGTTTCCTCACGATGTTTTCCTTCACCGTTTTTAAGCAAGTGACTATTATACAATACGCACATGAATCCGAACAGTCAGAGGTGTGTGCCTTGGGTTCGAGCTCGAGACCTCGAGACTTGGCAGTCCGACGGTCACACCACTAAGCTATCACTAGGATCTCACGTCTCTAGAAGCTTAGTACTTACTAGCAGATAAGAAGATTTGATTTTCCGCTTGAAGTTCTTGATCTCATTCAGATATCTTACATCGAGTTTCCTCGTCAGTTTCTTCTGTGAAACTTCTCTATCTCTAGTTGGGCGGACTTCTTCTGACATAGAGCTGTAGTGCTTTTTCTTGTCTTTGCCATCGCCTTCTTTGTTCACCCTCTTTTCTTCATTCTGATTTTCTCTTGTTGGACTACTCGACTTGGAGTTCTCTGAAGATTTTTGCCCAATGCTTGCATCTGCAGAAGAGATGTTTATTTTCACTTGACCAGAAACGACAGCTGGAGGACGTTGTCAGTTCTGGTCAAGTGTGTGATTACACAGATTTTTAGGGATGTGCCCAGAGTGGGCGCTTTTGTTACCACGCATACGCTCGAATTTAGCTTTCGAGACCACGGATATCGTCGTTTAAGTTTTAACACCACGTAATTAAAAAAATAGTACTTTTGAGTTATGCACGTCATTCGATAGGGAATCGAAAAACGCATCGTTAGACCAATCACAATCAATGGTTAGATCCAATAGCAACGCGTTATTTTAAAAACATAATCACCGCGTATGCAATATTTTTTCCACCAAGCTACGTAAATAGCTAAAACAGCGCGTATTTCAGCTGAGTTCCATACTGGATCGTGTCGCGAATAATTATGATTTGTATACATATTATTTAAATGAAATATTGTAGATTAAAAACAATTAGGTATATGATAAGTAGAAAAATATTTTTTTTTTGCTCTCCTGAAAAGTTAACTATTTTGAGTTACGTGGTGTTAGAACTTAAGCGACGATATGTACCTTCAGGAGTCACAGCTGGTGCACCAATCATCGTGACAGCTAGCCCAGCCCCTGACAGTTCATGGACCAAAGTTATAACATCTTCTGATAGCGCCATGGTACTTCCCCTTTGTTTTGTCATGGCATTAAATTTCATACTATTTTCTTGATATGTTTTATTCCAACTTTATTTTTTTTACATTATTTAGAGATTTTTATAGAAAACAAAAGTGTGTTATGGTAATTGGCAATGTAATATTTGATTCTGATTTACACTTGGACATTTTGAGTTGTATTTTTAAGAATTGTCTATAGGTTATAGAGAATGAAAATTAATCTTACCAAAATTATTATGAGCAAAAAGTATGTACCTACACAAATCTGTTAATAGATAAAATGCTTCGTTGGTCTAGTGGTGGCAAGCGCAACTGCTGATTGTGAGGTCCCGGGTTCGATTTCCAGGTCGAGCAAAGTGTTAAATGATAAATAATTATTATTTCTGTAAATAAATCTGTTATAGACACTTTTACAAGTCAATGTAATGTTTTTTTAAGACTAGATGGCCCCGGCATTTCCTCTCTGATTAGCTCTAAGAAGAAAAGCCGAAACACACTCACAAATCAAGGTCTCTTTTAAAGTCCAGACATTGTGGTATAAAAACTATGCGAGTGTAACGATGTAGGGCAACGTCTGGAATGGTCTTTTGAGGGAAGTGTCATAGCAGGTTTGTTATTGGGTTTTCCGTGTGGAATTCCTCAGTAGCAGCCAGTAGACTGGATTTGTGCACAGTTAATGGCAATAGGCTCGCCTCCTATTACATGGGACTTAAACATAACTGGCGAAACGAGGGTGTACTAAAAAAAGACATCTCTGCCGTACCCTCCGGGGAATATAAGGCGTGATGTTATGTTTATGTAGTAGAACTCATTGTGAAACACGTTGTCCAGGGAAGTATACCACCATACCTATTTCTGCCGCTAAACATTGCTGTGTTCCAGTTTGAAGGGTATGGGCACAAAACAGATAGGTACAGAAGTCAATCACATGTATGTACTTCACTTTTCATACCTACGCTCGGCGGTCGCTCTATCTATATCAATCTCTCTCAAGCGTATGGCACTCGCGCTCGCACTCTAGTCCCAAACAGTCGGAGATATCGTGTCCGTGAGCAGTGTCTATGTGTGCGTTGCTCGAGCGCACTTGTGTGTAGATTTACTTCTGTACCTATCTGTTTTGTGGTATGGGTGCCGGTGACGTTACAGGCACATGAGACTCTTCCAAATCGTCTCTATAGTTGGCAATGCATCAGCAATCCTCTCGGAGTTGCTTCTGTTTATAGGCGGCGCTAATCACTTACCATCAGGTGGGCCGTCGCACTGGTCACCATAAACATCACGCTCATATTCCCCGAAGGGTTGGGCAGAGGTATGTAGTAACAGCACTCGAGGTCCGAGGCTCTTATAGCTCGGCACCTGTGTAGAGACGGCCTTGGTGTTGACGCCTTTTTTTTCGTTTGAAAATCCTCATGGATGACCCTCGCCCGGGGAAGGCGAGGGGGTCTGGACTCTTACCGGCTAAAAACCAACGGTGTCCCTCCTTCTGACCTAAGGCCGGGATCACGGGATTCGCTATTGCATGCACCGCGACCCCGGCAGGTCTCGGTCCACCAGCTTCTTCTGGTGTACCTCTCCTGTGGTGGGGCAATTGCTCCCCTGCCCCACTTCCTTCTGAGAGGTGGTGTTAACGCCTGGACATCCCCACCCCACAAAGATTCAAGTACATGAACAATTTCTTCTTCAAAAATAATCTCTCGCAATCTTCTAAAATAATTATCAATGATATTTATCCTTTTTATTCTGATAATCATTGTCAGCTTTGAATTTTGACAACTTTTAAATACTGAAAAATCTGAAAAAAAATTGACAGTTTTATTCCAAAATCTACCAGATTGCGAGCTACGGGCACAAAATTCTAAATTGTTATAGTATTATTATTTGGAAGTTTGAATAATATACATTTTAAATTCTTGCGAGAAATGTAAGTACTAGTCTAAGGCTTAAGGTACATTGGTACAGTCAACGACAGGTCGACAGTCGACATGGCAATCATGTATGAGGCTCGTGGTGTCAGGGCACCCGCCCCGCACACCCGCATAGCGCCCACGCCATCTTAGGCTGAGCATCCACCAGAGCTGTGCTAAGCTGCGTAGCGAGGAATGTGTTTTGTAAGCACCAATAGAATCACTTCATTTACAAAGCTACGCTCTGCGCAGCTCTGGTGGATATGGGCTTAGCGGAGCGATGTTTTTGTTCATACAAAACAAGCGAGAAATGCGAGCGAGGGATGTGTTGCGGGGAATGTGTACCGCTCCCGCCACACCACCCTCATATTCGAAAAGAGTCCTCTGCCTATCCTCGCACCGCTCACTTGTAGACATTAACACATTACGCATTACACATTACCCATTCCTCACACAGCTCTGGTGGAAAGGGTCACACCGTTTCACATCCTCGCTACACATTTTCGCACCGCACATTTTCCTCGCACAGCTCGGGTGGATGTTCAGCCTTAAGCTGGGTCCAGATATGTTCTTTTATCCGGACCTTTCCTCCGTTTCGTATCAGCGTCGCGATCCAATAACTCTGGACGCAAAGCCGCCCGAATTCAAAATAGTCCGTACCTCCGTAACGTCACTGAGATCATCGCGTGTTCATTTCTGAGTCAAGTGCCGTCCGGCCATGACGCCGACTGTGGAAGTCTATGCCGTAGTTCAGAGTGGAGGCGGGCGCGGGTGCAAGCGCGGCCGCATGTAAATCAAATGTATGTAGACGCCAGTTGCATTCATAGTGCTCCCGCGAGCCGCGCGCCTGCATGAGACGGGCGCGGGTGGCGCGGGTGTTTCTAATGGCTCATTCCGCTCGTATCGTTCACAGTAATTTAGTGTCTGTTAGGTGACTGCGCGTGTGGTTCTAAACCATTTTGATACACCCGCCGAAGCGTCGTCATGGATATCAATACGGAAGAATTTATATCTTTAAATTAATTTAGAATTTATTTAAATCGTGTGTACCAAACTTCATATATTGCAATTTCCATTTCAAGTACGAATTTGCCATTAATAAAATCAAATCATCATCCATATCTTCTAACTACGCAGCAAAGTTTGAGAACGACCGAACACACGCACGCTACGATAGCTCGTTCGGCACTACTGTGAACACGCAGACGCCAAGACCCGAGCGCCCGCGTCCGTCCCTGCACCCGCTATTGCAGTCTGATTGATCACTAAAAGAATTTGGCGATTTCTTGCGCGTGCTTCATTGTTATTCATGGGCACGATCTGCGATACGAAACGGAGGTACGGTAGGGACAAAAGAACATATCTGGACCCAGCTTTACACCCATATTCTAAGGCGTTCCTCCAAAACTTACTCGACTCATATTCGACTCAGGACGGCCTCGAATACACCTTCAAATTTGTATTCTTAGTCGCAATTTCGAGTGAACTTTGAGGTTCCCCGACTGAGGGGTCCTCAAATAAGTTGAGGTAGAGTGGAGTATTACGTCATAATTTGAATTATTTGCATCGCACAAATAACGCCGCGATAAATAGTTGTAAGGATTATCGTAAGCATATTCGATAAAGTCTTCAAAATTCATTTTTGTTACATACGAACTTTGACACTTCCTTCCTTAAGGTAGGTTCCGAGGTACCTTGACAGATGATTCCTTACCTCGACTGAGGAAAAATCTCGAGTCGAGGACGTTTATGTCAACTATAACTACCGATGATAGTGAGTCGAGGTGGAGTCGAGTCGAGTAAGTTTTGGAGAAACGTTTTAGAATATGGGTGTTAGTGTTAGCGCTACACGAGTCCGCACGCTGCTCCAATGGCCCTCCAATCGCTGGTATAGTGGACGTAGCTTTTCCTTGGAGTCGTTTGGCATTGTACTATTTAACTCGCGGGTAAAAGTAGCGGAAAAACCAAAAGGGGGTAAACGGAGCCGGTCGAAAACCAACGAGGTGTTGAAAAGGCAGGGTCCAGAGAAGCACACGTGCGACAAGGATGGTTTCATCAAGGTGGAAAAGTAGAAGAAGAAGAAGCCTCCTTGTCGGAACCAGTGCGGCACCGCGCAGGCAGGACGCGACATGCTGCTGCGTCCAGCAATCCCGTCAACGCAGCTGTACGTGTCCAGACTGCACCACTCCACAAAGGTTGAGGAGATCGTGGAATACGTGCGTGTGAAGATCAACTGGACTTTGAGGGTCGTGAAGTTGGAGTCGCGTCACAACACGAACTTCAAGTCGTTCGTGGTGCGTGTCCCGACAAATCACCTCGACAAGTTCCTCAAGGAAGAGTTCTGGCCCGAGGGTGTTGTGTACCGCCGGTTTCGAGGCCAGCTACATGACACCAGTCAGCGTAACACGACGCAGACACTTCGTGTGTGTTAGTTTTAATAATTATAATGGTGTATGTATTTATAATATTTATAAGTTATATTAATATTGTATTGTATGTGTTTATATGGGCCTTGATGCCTGAAATAAATAAATAATAATAATTGTACTAAAAAAACCATTGATGATAAATGATTTTTATATGTTTCCCTCAGGTTAATACCCAACGGAGAAGATCGTCAGAGTTGCTACAGACCTGACTTGTGCTACTCAGTTCTGAGGCTGCTCAAAATGTCTGTAAGTATAATTGTTCAGATGGGCCCGTGGTTTCTTCTTCTTTTCGTGTGGTTAGTGACTAACCTGGTGTCAGAGTTTATGCCGCCCATGGGCCTCTGACTTGGCTTCGCCGGTTTCCTCACGATGTTTTCCTTCACCGTTTTTAAGCAAGTGATAATTATTATACAATACGCACATGAATTCGTAAAGTCAGAGGTGCGTGCCTTGGGTTCCAACTCGAGACCTATGACTTGGCAGTGCGACGGTCACACCACTAGGCTATCACTGCTGCTAACACTGTTGTTTGGGTTCGTGGCTAATTACCAATCGTGCGGATCATACGATTAGCGAGGTTAAGCTGCGCTTGCTGCAGTCAGTCCGTGGATAGATGACCATTCGTTACGTATCGAGACTCCTCCGTGCTTCGGAGAGCACGTTAAACAGTCTGTCCCGGGTGTCATACGAATACTTATGACGGTTGTAACGGGTAGTCAGAAGCGCGAAAGTTTGACAACTGGTCTCGTCATCATCAGCCTATAATGTTCCCACTGCTGGGACACAAGCCTCCTCTCTGTGAGAGGGAATGGGCCGTAATCTACCACGCGGGCTCAGTGCGGGTTGGTAAATGTCACATGTCTTCGAATTTTTGGTTCTAGGACATGCTGGTTTCCACATGATGTTTTCCTTCACCGTTTTGAGAGCAGTGGTGATGAAATAAATTACACAAAGTAATGCGCCTGGCTGGGTTCGAACCCACGACATACAACTCGTAAGTCGGGGCCGTTACCACTGGGCCACCACTGCTCTCAACTGGACAACTGGTCTAACCTTAAAATATCGGCATTGCCCAGTAACTGAGTTGTGGAGGTCTGATGGCAGTCGCTCCGTGTAAAATACTGGTATTCAGCCGCATCTGGTTAGACTGGAAGCTGACCACAACATAGTTGGGACAAGGCTAGGTGAAAGAGTTTGCAAAGCTGACGCCCCACCTGATGGTTAGTGGTTACTGTGGTCTATATACACCTACAACACCAAGAGCATTGCTGATGCGTTGACAACCTAAGAGACAACGTTGTAAAGTCTCATGTGCCTGTAATGTCATCAGCACCCATACCCTTCTAACCGGAACATAGCAATACTGATTGGTGGTAGAATTGGAATGGTAGTAGTACCTACGGTATGGTACTGTCTTTCTTGGAAGACCTCTTTGGCGAGGAACTGTACTGCTGTTAATTTTTTTTACATAAACTCACGCCTTTTTCCCATGGGTTTAGGCAGAAACTACAGAACGCCACATGCTACGATCCTTACATACTCCTTTCGCTTCACCGACATGCATACATCTTGTCATACACTTACGCCGGTTGAGAGTACTACGCACCTGTCCTTTGTGAAGTACATCATCAATAACATCGATGTATGTCCTTCTAGGGCGTCGTCTACCAGCGTTTTCAAATTCTTCTATTGTCTTGTTTTCAGCATATCCCTTCAGGCCCTCACTAAGGTACCGTCATGGAGGGTGAGGGGATGGTGGCGGTGGTGCGGGGGCTAAGAGACGCTGGGCTAGCAGTCACACTCTTGGACGGCAACCGCCAGTACACACTCCTGCCGAACTCTCGTAAGATTTATATTAGCCCATTACTGTCCCATTGCTGGACACAGGCCTCTTCTCAGAAGGAGAAGGGTTTAGGCCTTAGTGTACTACGCTGGCCTGGTGCGAGTTAGCGGACTATACACACCATCGAGAACTTTATAGAGCTCTCTCAGGTGAGCAGGTTTCCTCGCGATGTTTTTCCTTCACCGTTAAAGCAAATGATAATCAAATTCTGATCCGCAGATGAATTTGAAAAGTCTGCGGTATGGGCCGGAATTGAACTCAGACCCTCCTGCATGGAAGGGAAGCGTTTAACCGCTAGATTAGCAGTGCGATCCATCAAAGACATAAAATTGATTGAACTTCGTATGCGGTTTTCGGCAAAATTCTTACCGTGGACTAGGTGCAGACGTACTCAAGTCTAGCGAGAACTCTCATAAGCCAATCATATCTGTGCAGTCACGCAACCGACGCAGCAACGCAGCACAGTAAGCAACGCCAACGCATCAACGCAGCAACGCAGCACAGTAAGCAACGCCAACGCATCAACGCAGCAACATGTACCGAAGTGCACAGTCGACAGCAGCACGGAGTCCGCAGGACTGCATTACGACAATAACATGCAGGCCGTTGATGGAAGATATACTAGTACTTATAAGGTACTTATTTATTATTTTTCTATTATAGGCGTTGTTGATATGGGATTCACTGAACGATCTCTTCAAAAAGTTATTCAAATCTTTTCGTAATCTGTGTATACAGGTGATTTTTTAATCACCATCCAATTATTTTCTTGGCATTAGGTAGGTATCATTAATAGATTATTTTTTTGAAAAAAAAAATTCGTATGTCTTTCCACAATCCGGGGTTGCGGTGCATGCTTTTGCGAATCCCGTGACCCCGGTCGAACGGTCAGGAGGAGGAACACCGTTGGTTTTTAGCCGGTAAAAGTCCGGCAGACCCTCTCGCCTTCCCCGGGCAAGGGACATCCATGAGGATTGTCCCACGATAAAAAAAATGCCTTTTCATAATAAAATAATTTTCCTGAAAGAAATTATCCTGTTCGCGTGGTTTTTAAGTCAAAAATTAAATAGTACGCTTGTCGCGCATGCACTGAGTAAGAGGAAGTGTCTCTCTTACCATTTAACTCGCCTTGGACTATGGTTGAACAATCTGAGCACCCGATTCGCTCCCGTTCGCCCTATGAAAGAGCCGGCCCTACATCAGAGTGAGTGGACCTAACAATTTTTTTCAAGAAATGGATTCTTTGAATAGTAGCCAATGCCTAATTTATTAATGGTGATTAAAAGATCATTCTGTATAAAAGGAGAAACTGACTGGCTGACTGATCTATCAACGCCCAGCCTAAACCGCTGGGGTTAGAAACTAGAAATTTTGAGAATGGTGTCGATTATGTTGCTCACAATGTGAATGATGTTGTTGACACGTTTGGTGCAGTGGCTGAACGATCGGCGTCTGCGCTACGGGTCGTGGGTTCGATTCCAAATTAAAAATCAAAATCAAAAATTTTTATTTCACGTAAACCAATACAGGTGCTTATGAAACGTCGAATTTAGGTGCACGGTTCCAATTAGTTGTTTCCTATGGAGAAGAGCCGGCAAGAAACTCCATGGTTACCCTTTTAAAAATAATACCTTTAACAATTTCAGTGGATACAGTACAATGATTTAGGATAGTGAGAGAACAATGAGGTCCTGACCACAGACCAATGAGTAATATAGTACTAAAAGACTTGAGTACAAAAACTAACAAACAAAAATAAAATTTAAAAAAAAGTAATATGAATAATATTGTAGTAATTTACAAATTTATAGATGCAGGTCCACAAAGTTCTCACATTTACAAAAGTGAAAAGGAAGCTAAACTATATAAAACAATTGACATAATTAAATGTCATCAAAACTTAGCTAAAAAATCATTGTAAAATAAGATAAAGATATCTTGAAAGTAATGATAGCAATATTCAAAATTCGTGATTCGTGCGGGAACATTCAAAATTCCCGCACGGAACAAATATTTGTGTGGCCTAGAGATAGTTGTTCCGGGTCGGCATGTTTGTGTGTGTGAAGATTTGTGTATGTAAACGCACCCACGACACAGGAGAAATCCTAGTGTGGGGCAACGTTTTTTTTTAAAAACAAACAAACAAATAAAACTTAGACAGGACTAAACTAAACTAAGGGTGTTTGTCTCTTTCTGTTTCAATAGAAAAAGAAAGTGACAGTTGCGGTTAGTCTAGTTTAGTATCTACTGTCAAAATGTGCTACAGAATCGACACTATTAGGTAGGTACCTTTTATAACGTAGGCATTCACTAAGGAAGGATATTTTGAAAATTTCACCCCCAAAGGTGTAAAATAGTTTAATAATAATGACTGCTATTTTATTATAATAATTAATATAATAATGGTGATAGATCGATCAGGGCGTCTCACAATGATTGTTGATATCACTGTCCCACATGACGAGAACCTTGTGAAAGCCGAGAAAGATAAAGAAATTAAGTATCAAGACTTGGCACACGAGGTTGTCGACATGTGGGAGGTTGACTCTGCAGTCATTGTACCGATAGTCGTTACGGCCAATGGTTTAATAGCCAAGAGCCTCGACCAACGTCTGACGAGGCTCTCGTTGGGCAGCTGGGTCAAGGGCCTGATACAGAAAGCGGTACTTCTGGACATGGCGCGTATTGTTAGGAAGTTCCTCTCTCTGAGGCCCTGGCCACCGGTAGCTTGGACCCTGTTCCCGATGCCGGTGGGCTACTATCTATACTAATATTATAAAGAGGAAAGATTTGTATTTTTGTATGTAACGAATAAACTTAAAAACTACTGGACCGATTTCAAAAAATCTTTTGCCGTTAGAAAGCTACATTATCACTGAGTAACATAGGCTACGGGCGGAGCCGTGAGGACACAGCTAGTCTATACTAATATTATAAAGAGGAAAGATTTGTATTTTTGTATGTAACGAATAAAATTAAAAACTACTGGACCGATTTCAAAAATTATTTTGCCGTTAGCAAGCTACATTATCACTGAGTAACATAGGCTATATTTATTACTGGACTAAAACTTCTTACGCGGGCGGAGCCGTGAGGACACAGCTAGTTTATTATATTTTCAAATGTTTGAAATATTTAAAAATGCAATTAATATGTATATTTAATGAATAAAGTAATAACGAAGGCTATTTCTTTTCTATATGTCTAATTCAGACGATGCATTGCAACGTACGCCCCACATCGCCTCCTGTACTCCTGACCGAATTCCCACCACAACGAACAGAAATCTTACACGGTAAGTTCTAACAACCTGACCACAGTACAAGTCGCGCGATTTGTCAACGTAACTTACGACTAACATAACATCACGACTGTATTCCCTGAAGGGATGGGCAGAGGTGTATAGTAACACCCTCATTTTGCCGTTATGTTTAAGTCGAGGCGAGCCTATTGCCATCAACCGGACACAAGTCGAAACTCCCAAGGAATTCGACACAGAAAAACCCAATAACACTTTGCTCGACTTGGGGATTGAAACCAGCACCTCACGATTAGCAGTCGCGCTTGCCACCACTAGACCAACCAGGCAGTTCTTACGACAAAGCTTAAAGAAAAAGAAAGAAAGAAAGAAAGAAAATTATTTATTCTGGACTCACACAGGCAGTTACAGAAACAAAAACAATATAAAAAAAAGAAAGATTAAGAATTTAGACTACCTGCACGAGGCCAAAAAGGGCTCCTATCTCAGCATAATATTGCGACATTTAGAAAAAAAACAAAATGTCGCAACGCTGGTTTTCAGATAGGACCATAGTGATGCCACGGGCAATAACGACACAAATAAATAAATAAACATGTTACGTACAATATTAAATTTGAATACTACTAAACAAAAGCAATAAATAGTTTAATTAAACTTATGTGTTATGTGTGTGTGTGTGTGTGTGTGGAATAGTCAATAAAATTATAATATACATAGTTATTAAATAAATTAAAGCCAAACCAGAAAAAATAAATATAAAATAAACTTAAGCATTTCCAGACCTTATTAAATTAGTATGATCGATGCTGGGTTTTTTGGGTTTTCGCGTTTTGAGCCGGTTCCTGGTATTCAAACACATGGTAGCTAGGATGGGCGTAGCTAAGATTTTGTAAAAGATTGGGCAAACTCAGACAAACAGTAAATATTTGTCTTTTCAATAAATCTGAAAGTGCAGAATGGGATTACGGGGCAACTTTGCCTCATAACCTTATTTATGACGTCTAAATAAGTATAGACGGAGTCGGGCATTGGTCTGGCTATTTTGGGTAATTGTTCTGTGGACATGTGTGGTAAGTTGACTAAATCTAGACCATTTACCTATTTTTCCTGTGCCAGGGTGGGGCGAGCGCTCCATCTGCCTCATCCTGAATACGCCTAGAACAGGCTGAAATCTCATCCCATTCCACCATCAGGTCAGGGCAACTTCCAAGTGGGTGGTACTGGCAGTGGTGCCTCTTACTGTCCTGTTAAAGCAAGTGCTCCCTTCAACTTCCGAGGAGGCATGTCTTGGCCTGACAGAGGTGAGCGATATTCAACAAATCTAGATAAAGATAAGTACTTTTGAATTTGAAATGTCAGACAGATTGCTTCGGATACGAGTTGTCAGCTTTTTGAAACTTGCATGTACAGTGCTAGGCAGTAAAATACTGCACATAGAGCTTTAGAGAGAGATAATCGGCTAGCTTCAGCTTCGTAGAGCGTCGTCTCCGTCACTCATACCTATGTGACGTTTTGTCGCTTCGTGCGACAGAGATGACGCTCTATAAAGCCGAAGCTAGCCAATATCTCTTTCTAAACCTCGATGTGCAATATTTACTATAGGATACTGTAGCTACGTACCCGCCCGACGGCGCAACGAATACTCTGAATACTCCCGAGGAGGGTTGATGTCAGGCAGGCGGCCGGGCATAAAACAATAAGCCAAAACCTCTAACAACATGGATTTATGAAATACATGTTGTGCCGACCACACCTAGTGTGGGATAAGGGCAGGGAGACGAAGAAATACTGTACCTGTTACTGTAAATGTTTCTAGAAGGCTTGATGCCTGGCAGCAAAGCAACAAACGACGAAACAAAAAAAAAAACACGTTTAGACCTATTACCCCTAGTTTACACCTAAGTATAAAACATGTATTCTACATTTGCAAGGTATAACAGTTACAGCTTGTTGCTGCAACTGTTATCCGTTCCAAATGGTATTAGGGTAGGACCTTTTGGAACAGAAACCCCGTGTCAGAAACCCCGTGTGGGGGACGCGATCGTTACGTGATCAATGAGTCACCGAGCCTAGCTACTTCAGCGACTCAAGCGATGTGAACCGAAGTATAAAAAGGCCAACCCGCCCGCCAGATCGCGATGTGGCCTGCACTTAAGAGTGGCCAGTAAAATATCCATACTGGGAACTCTCAAGCAAACATGAGTTAATGCTTCATTAACGTCTCTAGCTTCTTAGATCACCAGAATAATATAAAATATTAAATAACTGTTAGGGTCCGTCTACTCACCGAGATCATCGCACGAGATTGACGCATTCGCCAACTCCCTGAGAAAGTATCCTTGCCTGTCGCCTGACAGGTCTTCAGAAATTATGGAGAGACTCATCAATTACAGTATGGCTAAGGGCGGTAAGTAATTTCCTTAATCAATCCTTAGATCTTCTCGCAGCAGTGATAGCGTAGCGGTTGAACGCTTGCCTTTCATGCAGGAGGGTCGTCCCGCACCTATGATTTTTCAAATTCATGTGCGGATCAGAATTTGATTATTACTTGCGTTAACGGTGAATGAAAACATCGTGAGGAAACCTGCACACCTGAGAGTGCTCTAAAAAAATGAAGCCGTCGTGGGACGCCTGACAGATGTGAAGCATAGAATTATTTTGTGAAACAAAACCTATCTGGACCAATGAATATGATTGATGGATATCAAACGCATCCATAGCAACGTTGCATATCACATCTCTAGTGGCAAAGCAGCTTATTCTTCGGTAATTCAGTACCTGCCTTACAGGGTCGAGAAGCTTGCCTCGCAACCAGTCTTCGCCTACACGTTTCCCAGAACACTCTTCCCACCAAAACTTTGAACCCAAAAACACTTACTTCATGAAGAATCCTCGATTTTACGACCCAGAAGTCGCCCTCCACACCAAGAATGTCGAAGAACCACCAACCAGAGACAAGAGGAAAGATGAACTTGATTACATGAAGGGGATGAGGAATTTCGATGTCAAGGTTGTAAGAGATATGTCGAAGCGAATGAGAGACACTGTGAAGGCTATTTCGACTTACGTAAGTGAATTGTTTTCCTTTATTTTTAAATATTTCTGTAAATAAACATTTAAAAATATAAAAAATAGTAGCCCACCGGCATCGGGAACAGGGTCCATGTTACCGGTAGTCAAGTCGGTATTGAATCCAAATGTATCCCGTGCAGTGTTAATCTATGTCAGCAGTACATCACGAGATTTGAAGGACTTACATGATTTCGTTTACATCCTGCAGAGATCTCTATTCTTCTCTGTTTTCCTTCCCTAGTCTATATTTCAAGAAAGAGCAGCAGAATTTACAGCAGTGATAGTCTTGTGGTGTGACCGTCGGACTGCATAGGTCACGAATCCGAACCCAAGGCGCGCACCTCTGACTTTTCGGATTCATGTGCGTATTGTATAAATCATCACTTGCTTAAAAACGGTGAAGGGAAACATCGTGAGGAAACCGGCATGCCTGAGAGATATTTATCGACGGCATGTGAAGCCAAGTTAGAGGCCCATGGGCGGCATTAACTCTGACACCGGGTTAGTTACTAACCACACGAAAAGGAGAAGATTGTCCCATTGCTGGGCACGGGCCTCTGAGAATGTGAGGGGGTTAGGTCTTAGTCCACCACGCTAGCTTGCTGCGGGTTGGCGGACTACACACATCGTCGACTACTTTTTGAGCCCTCTCAGGTTTCCTCACGATGTTTTCCTTCACCGTTTTCAAGCAAGTGATAATTATACAATACGCACATGAATCCGAAAAGGCAGAGGTGCGTGCCTTGGGTTCGAACTCGAGACCTATGACTTGGCAGTCTGATAGTTAAGTTTCACTGTTGTGAATGCAGTTGGACAATAGGACATAACATAATAGGCTGATAGTTATGTGAACTTTTTTTTAAATGGGTAGGTATTTATGTTCACAGCCGTACTCCCATCCAGTATGTCCTACAATCAAGGAGAGTTACGATTGCCATCGCTTCCCAAACGACTATCAGAATGTGAGTAGACTATGGTTTATCAGAATACTAGCGACCCGCCCCGGCTTCGCACGGGTGCAATGTAGATACTAATGTGGGTCATATAAACCTTCCTCTTGAATCACTCTATCTATTGCTGAAAACTGCATTAAAATCCGTTGCGTAGTTTAAAAGATCTAAGCGTACAGACAGCGGGAGCGACTTTGTTTTATACTATTACTATGTAAAGATGTATAATATGTCGTAGGATAATCAGAAAAATTGGATCTCTGCGATAATTTTAGGACGATTGCAAAGGGGATCTCAAGACAGATTTTCGTAATCATCCGAGCTATTTGCAAATATCCGGCTTATCTTAGGTACCTAAGGCGCGAATACCGCTCACGTTATGAGCGCTGATTGGCTGATATGATTGTTGTTACTTTTCTATGTCTACGTGTTACAAAAATACCCCTAAAGCCGAAAGGGGGTTAAAAGGTCCCTTGTAAAGAGTCTATTGGCAATATATGAAAACAATAGTATGACCCAAAAAACAAGAATTTGGATAAAACAAAATAATCATCATTGAAACGCAACCCTGAAAACTAAAGAGTAGACTACCCAGAAAGTTATTTACATTCTTACCTAATTTCCTCTGAGAGGTAAATGACAACAACCATAAAAGACTACTTGATTATTTACATTTTTCATGGGGAATTATGTAACGTATGTAAATCTTTGTGAAGAGCCATGTTCTGACCAACCACAATAAAGATAATATAAATCGACTCTTACCTAGATTATGCAATCAACGTTCATGTTTCCAATCCTAAACAAACTGGGATTTTTGCAATGATACTGAAAATAGAGATTCCAAATATCCGGTCCTTTGCAATCCTCCTAGGATTATCGCAAAGATTCGATTCTTCCGATTATACATTGTCGACGTATACATTGTCGTAGCGATTAGCTTCACTTACTTTATTTATTTGTGTATTTGTTTCAAATCTTGCGACAGATTTTTCAACTACTTCTGCTTAACTATGTGTTTCGAAAGATTTATTTATTTACATATTAATCCTTCCGACTCATTTCTTAGTCTTTTTTTGTTTTGTTTTTATTGCAGTTTTATTCAATATCACACTATGTTCGTACCTATATAATATATCGTTATTATTTTTATCTACGCAAATTTATTTTATTTAAGTATGCATACACACAGTGTGGTATAAAACCGTTTGACATCCGTCACCTCAAAATTCAGGTCCAGTTGAAAACCAGCGTCAGGCACTAGTTGTCTGGCATTTTTGCTGAACTGGGCCTTTTTGGCGCAGCCGTGAGGCACACTTTCCTACTAATCTCTTTTTTTTTATCTGCTTTATGTTTTTGTGTGCCTTTTAGTCTGTGCTAAATAAATGTATTTTCTTTCTTTTCTTTCTTTAACCAATTCTCCTGAAACTTCGCACACAAATTCAATTCCCATGACGATACAACATTATAATAATTTCAACCTTCACTCCTCAAATTCTGATGCTGCAGGGGTACTGCAAGATAAAACCGTTTAAGTTATTTTAAGGCATTTTAAATTTATTTTTAAAAGAAATATTATTTTCAACGATTTTTTGCCTGAGCCGGGAATCATACTGACAAATATGTGAAATAGTACCATTCCGTATTCGATGGCACCTATTGATATGGATAGGGACAAATAAAATTTTCAAACAATCTATTTTTTTAATTAATTGCTGCCTTGCTGTCATTGAATTTAAATGTAGGTACTTAAGTTAATGTTAGATTTCATGGTCTTCCATCAATTTAAGACACAATGTTTTTTGGAGAGATATGATTCGTTGGTTCGATCTCTGATCAGGCGAAACCCTTATTGAAAATCAAAGAATGCAGTATTTCATATTAAAAAAATGAAGTCTCCTTTAGTCCGCTATTTTAAATATTTAAAGTACTTTCCCTACTCCGTGACCACTTGTTTTGGGACAACCCTAAAGTACGATTCACACTTGGCGAAGCGCATCGGAGCGGACGGAAGCTGAATTTACAATAAAATAAAATAAATCAATTTTACGCACCTATGTATGCACAAGGTTAGTCGGAAAGAGGGGGTTAATCCGCGTGCCGCTTAAAATATCACTGATGAGTATTTTAAACCAAGTCAAAATTCGATTATTTTTAACTTTTTTTTACCTAAAAATGCAAAGACAGGTGATGATAAATAGATTTTAGCGTATTCCTCAAGAAATATTTGAACAGTTATTTCTCCAAAACTATAAGCTTTTGGGGAAAGTTGTAGAACAAAAGTTATTCATTATTATAGGTAATTTAATAACCTTTTGGATTAGTACCCCCTTTCCGACTCACTTTGTATAATGACTTAGAGCTATTACGCACTGTCGGCCGGTCGCCTCCAACTTAGTCTCTCGGCCCTCAAAATATAGGTCAAATTCAATCGCTCGGCTTGGTCGCCCAGTATAGTTGCCTATATTTTGGTTGCCGAGAGACCAAGTTGCCGGCGACCGGTCGACAGTGCGTCATAGCTCTTAAGTTCATATTTGCATGTATTTGTCGGCAGACGAGCGATCGCGGCAGCAGCCGGGCGCATGTCGCACAAAGCACGACGGCGTGCCCGTTTCCGACCTCACGCGGCAGCAGCCGATCGGTTCTACGCCAGCAGTCTTCTACGTTATCGCAAAAGTCCATGCAAATATAAACTTTAATCATTATACAGGGTGTAAATAAATTCCTGTAATTCCTTTAAGCCAAGCCTCATGGTTTATTGGTGACACAGATAGACAGCGCAAGGGATTTTTTTAAATTCAATAAAATCTTTTTCTTTTTAACGTGAGTCAGTTCAGTTCCGCGAGCTAAATTACTGCACGGAGCGACATTGCGCTAGTCGTGCCCAACAGCTGAGTCATCGGGCTTCTATTCATTTATGCATAGCATCGAAATGTTCTGACATAATCTTTTTTATGTTTTTATTTAAATCTTATCATGTGGTTTAGATACGACATTTTTTTCTATTCACACTTAATTCTGTGCAGGGTTAGCCCATACCAGTAATAGAGCATATTATGGTTTTCAGGAATTCGTTTACACCCTGTATATACATATCAATTATCGTTATTACATTGTAAATTACGCTTCCATTTGCTTCGAAGCGCTTCGCCAGGTGTGAATCGTACTTTAGACATTAACATGGAGCGAGTTTCTCGTGAACGAGAATAGTCTCGCCTGTCATTCTAAATTACGTAATAATAATAATATTGCAACGTGTAATTAAAATAACGCATCGTCTTTGTATCTCTCTTTCTCTTGACCCAGCTGCCCAACGAGAGCCTCATCAGGTGTTGGTCGAGGCTCTTGGCTATTAAGCCATTGGCCGTAACGACTATCGGCACAATGACTGCTGAGTCAACCTGCCACATGTCGACAACCTCGTGTGCCAAGTCTTGATACTTAATTTCGAATAAACGAAATAATAGTATTGCAACGTGTAATTAAAAGGAAGTCGGTTAATAACGCATCGTCTTTATATCTCTCTTTCTAACGGCATAAAATATACGTTTAGATTAACATCTTTACCGTCTTGGTTTCAGAGTTCAAATTCAGTCAACACGGAGATACAAGGTGAGAAATAGCTTATATTTTTTTATCTATAAACTTCCCTCGTATTGATACGGACTATATGAGGTTCACGCTGTGATCAAAAGATTAGACTGTCAGCAAGGTTGGTACAGATAGCGGCACGCAAGTTGAACCAAAATGGCGGTCTTCCGCGCAGGTATAAATCGCGGCAGCTATGGTTACGCGCGGCCACTCGCGGCGCGGCTCATACTGTACTTCGATTGAGACCCGAAAATGAGTTCAAAATCAAAATCAAAATCATAGTTCAATTACTTGTGCCGCGATTTATACCTGCGCAGACGACCGCCATTTTGGGTCAACTTACGTGCCGCTATCTGTAGTGAGGCTGAGTGCCCAGGATGCGCCAGACGTAAGTACTTATGTATCATCACTCATTTCATGCACCTCCATCCGTAATAGGCTCAACCTGATGTTAAGTAAGTGATAGTGAGGACGATGATCTTTATTTAATTTATATTCTTTATGTTTTCACGCATTGTACGACTTTTTGCGGTGACTACCGCCTGCTTCTCTTTTCCGAAGCACACTGCTGTTAACGTAAAAATGGATTTCCGTTTATTATTCACGTTTTTATCATCTTCGTTTGACGCAAATGTTTTAGCACACCAAACGCCATTTGTGAGAGGTGCGGGTCGTTGCCGGATCCGCGCTCGTTACCTTGGTACTATGAAATTATGGACGAGCACAGATATCTAATATCTGTGTCAACGACACATCAAAAATACTTACAATAATACATACTTCTTAAGATGATAATCATAATCATGATGATAAATCAGAATCAGTTTTGGGTTGTGAAAAAGACAGATGAAAGAAGATTACACATAGCGGAGATGAGAATATTGAGATAGATGTGTGGAGTGACGCGAATGGATAAAGTAAGAAATAAATATATTAGAGGAAGTTTGAAAGTGGTACCAGTGACAGAGAAGTTGAAAGGAAATCGTTTGTCTTGGTATGGGCATGTGAAGAGGAGGGATGAAACGTGTGATTAATAGACTGATGAATATGAATGTTGATGGGTGGAGGGGGAGACGGGGACCAAAGAAAAGATGGATGGATTGTGTGAGGAAGGATATGAAAGATAAGGGAGTAAATGATAATGAGACGGCTGACAGGGAAGAATGGAAGAAGAAAACATATTGCGCTGACCACAAGTAACTTGGGACCATGGCAGGAAGATGATGATTATGATAAATCATGACTTCTGATAATCATACATCTAAAAACTGCAAACTATTTTGTATAATTTTCACAGCGGCTGTGAAGATGATATCCAAAGAAGTAGCGACGACGCAACGAAACCATCTCAGTAGGAAATCTGTAAGACCTTGACTTGTTTAGTAAAAAACATAATCCGCAATCACCCCCAGCCGAAGGATGACGACCTGAACAAAGCTGTTGGGGTAGACTTGATTCTGAAAGCGAAAGACCAATAGTTGTAGTTATCTAACTTAGGAGAGCTCTATGTCCAATTGGAATTACCTAATAAACTCCGCTCAATTTCATTCTTCTTCTTATCGTGTGGTTATTGACTAACCTGGAGTTTATGCCGTCCATGGGCCTCTGACTTGGCTTCACATGCTGTCGGGAAATATCTCTCAAATATGCCGGTTTCCTCACGACGTTTTTACTTCACCGTTTTTAAGCAAGTGATAATTATAAAATACGCACATGAATCCGAAAAGTCAGAGGTGCGTGGCTTGGGTTCGAACTCGAGACCTATAACTTGGCAGTCCGACGGTCACACCACTAGGCTATCACTGCTGCTTTCATTCAACCTTCACCACATACTAAATTTCTTGCGCTGTTACCATAAATTTTAAGCATCATCTTTTAAAATGAGGTGGAGGTACCCTTGATCATCTTGTTTTAGGTAGCTGTCCCTGATTCTCCTACGTCATCTGCCGACGAAGATAACATGGAAGGTGAATGCTACTTCGTTCCAAACCTGGCCAGCACAACATTTAAATCCGTACAAACTACATTCCGTCCTTCTAATATTAGTTTGAAACCTAAGAAATCTGCTCAAACAGTTTGTAGCACTATAGATTTTACTGGTAGACGACGCAATACATTTACAGTTACTAGGAAAAGTAAATCTCAAGAAGATATAAAAATGACAAAAGATGAATTAAAACAAAGTATTTTAGAGCTTATTGAAGAAGTTTCCACTTTTACAAATAAGGCGACCATTCGCGATGAATTAATAAAGAAATTATTTGATACAGGTAGAGGTGATAAGGATAATTACAAAAGTGACAGTGGTGGGAACAGTAAACGTGACAATTGTCGCAAACATGTTCCGACATTTTGTCAAAGTTGTTGTGATCATTTAGGAGATTTTAGAGAGCAGGTAGGTAGTCCCAAACATTACTATGGAGATACAAAACAAGTCGTTCACGGTGAACTAAAAAATATCACTATTTCTGATTATAGACAAATCGAATTTGTTTTAAAAGATTGGATTAATAATTTAAACTTTAAGACTACAGAAAGCAGACATGTGGATAGAGGTGAAATTCTAAGTACAATTGAAGACAGCATAAAAAAGCTTTTTAAAATCAGAGCTAAACATGACTTTGATTTAAAATCGGAGATTGTAAAAATCATAGAAGAGATACCAATTAAATTTAATACAAGCTATAGCAAAAAATCCTATCTTACTAAATTAGTTAATATTTTATTAAAGAGGATGAGAACTGTAGCAATGAGTCAACAAAATGGAAGAATTAGAAGAAAATCTCCGGACAATAAACCAAAAATATTAACTGAGGATGGTTTGAGGGATTTCGTAAGGTCAAATTTATTGGGTTTCTCTTTCGAATGTAATTTAAAAATATGCAATGAAATGTTGGATGATTTAGAAAACGAGTTGGTAGATGTTATGATTGATTCAATCGATTGCATACGATGCGGACAGTTTGATGATTCTACTGAAGAAATGGTAATAATACTCCAGGATCTTGGCCAAATGTCAATTAAGCAAGCAAATTCTATAACTAGTATTTTACTTGAAGACTTAAGAGAGATGCTAAATTATTGTAATTTCAGACAGACTTATATGATTCTTCAGAGTAGCTTTGTTAATAATTCAGGACGCACCACGAATACTACTGACAGTGGTATAGGAGGTATAACTGAGGGTGATTTGAATGCCCATCTTGATGAATATACTAACAAACTCTGTCAACAGATCAATGAATGGTTGGACAGTTTGAATTTACCCCAAATCCAAGATAAAAGCTTTAGAGACGTCGTCGTCAATGACTTAGCAGGAGACATCGTAGATAGACTTAAGTACGAAGAACTAAATCCTAATGCCAGAGGTACTCATGAAGATGAGCTAGCGACGTTGAAATATCAGACGTTTAAATGGATAAACAAGTTAGTTGGTGAAAATAATCAAGAAACTACAGGACATGTCGAAGAACTTATGAAAAAGATCAAAACTGTACCTGTTCCTATGCTGATAAACCCTCAAAATCGAAATATGAACACTTCTCCAAGATCAAACACTTCCAGAAAAGAGAATTTGAAACTAAATAAACCTACACCGAAAGAATATCCTTCAGGACCTCGTCCCGATACTTTTGTAACGATGCAAAGTCCGGGCAGCCAACCTTGTAGCCATTGTTGTTTAGAATGTGAATCTGTTCCTAATGATCAATTTCCATCAAATATCCAAGGCGGTCAAAATCCCAAATTTCCGAACGCAGCTCAAGGCCATATGCCTCATGGACCTTATGGGCGAGATTTTCAAAATGTTGTAGGTAGTCCAATGCCATACAACCAAGGTCAAAGTTTTGGTCCTCAACTACCTTATGGCCAAGTTTCACCTGTTATCCAAGGTAGTCCAGGTGGAGTTTCTTTTGGTCCATCTGTTTCAATGTCCCGTCCAAACCAATCTCAGGGTCCTCACCAGCAATTCATAGGACCATTTGCTTTTTCACCAGCACCTTTGCAATCTTCTACACCTCGCAATCCAGCTGGAGGTGCGGGACCTACTTCTAGTAGATATAGTCCTAATAAAACATTTGACCGCATGCATCCCAATCAGCAATCAAAGTATGACCCAAACCAACAGTCAATGTCAATGACTGCACCTGGCAGTATGATAAGGGGAACACAAGAAGTTCCAACCACGACTTTTAAAAGACCAACGACTCCTAAACAAATGGTGAGTAAGGGTGCAGAGGCTAGGACAGATTCCCACCAGCCGCCTTCACAGAAAAACAGTCCAGCGAGGAGGTGTTCGATATGTCCAGATGAAGATGTTTCAGCACCCATATCACTGAGACAATTAAACGAAATGTATGATGAGTACCTTAAACAGTGGGTGCAGCACATACCAATGGCAGCTTCTACCCCACCAGAACAGCAAGAAAGGATTAGACAAAACATCTACAACGGAATATGGAAATCTATCACTAAAATGAAATTAGACCATGATATTTTTACCAATCCTTATTCTTACCAAGACGCGTTTGATGGCGAAATAGAAGACTTACTTAAAAAAGTTCCAAAAACACAGGCGTTCGAAGATATCAAGCCTATATTGAAAGCTCAGTTACTTGAAAAAACTAAAGCTATGAATGACATGATCAAGTCGACTAGTGCACCGGCTTCTTTTAAGAATCAAGTTAAAGAAAATATTGAAATTAATTTACCAAAAAGGCCGAAATGCTCTATTGTTGATGATATCACACAACAAAAAGAGGAAGTCCTAAAATTGAACTTGACAGAATCCTACATACTATACACGAGATACAAAGATAAAGACTTCTTAAAAGTGAATGTTCATAAAAAGAATTTCTTGAGCAAACTCTTAGAATACATAAATGCAATAAAAGTAAATAACTGTCGAGACATAGATATTGATGCTACTGCAAATGAAATAATAAATTCTTTAGATAAAATACCGTTACCAAACATACATTGTATAGAAGACGAAGCCGATGATATTTTACTCGGGATAGAGGTCGAAAATTGGATTTCCGATCTTCCACAAAAACCTGACAATACTGGACCTTTAGAAAAGAGAAGAATAAGAGATGCAATAGTGAAGAAGATTCAAGAGATGAGATCAGCAAATAGAGGTGATGAGAAATCTTTTGCAAGCCAGTTAAAGAAAGAACTACCAAAGTTCTTAGACAAGATACCGATGCAACAAGGCGCTAACATAGATTTTTTGATTGACGAACTGTCAAATAGAATCAGCAATTTATCAGAGCATACGCAGTCCAAATCAGTATCTTTTGAGGGCCCTGCAAATTATGAGGAGATTAGCCGTAATATGCCAGGCTCATCCAGTTTTACGGAACTATGTAACAAACAAACATGTATACAGTCACAATATCAAGATAAGCAAATGACATCAGGCCAGATGCCTGGTCCACAAACATATCTCCGTGATGCTTATAATTCAAATGCAGTTCCAAATCAAACTTATGCCTATGGTCAAGGCAAGCCGGTACCAGTAAACCAAGACCAGTTCGGCCAAAGTTTTCCTAATATGCAAGGTAGTCAAATTCCGTATAATCAAGATCAAAGTTTTGGTCCTTCTCCGTACAGCCAAGGCAGCCCGGGACCAGGAAACCAACAGCAACCCGGCCAAAGTTTTGGTCCTTCTCCATACAGTCAAGGCAGCCCGGTGCCAAGAAACCAACAGCAACAAGGTCAAAGTTTTGGTCCTTCTCCATACATTCAAGGCAGCCCGGTGCCAGGAAACCAACAGCAACCCGGCCAAAATTTTGGTCCTTCTCCATACAGTCAAGGCAGCCCGGTGCCAAGAAACCAACAGCAACAAGGTCAAAGTTTTGGTCCTTCTCCATACATTCAAGGCAGCCCGGTGCCAGGAAACCAACAGCAACCCGGCCAAAGTTTTGGTCCTTCTCCATACAGTCAAGGCAGCCCGGTGCCAAGAGACCAACAGCAACAAGGTCAAAGTTTTGGTCCTTCTCCATACATTCAAGGCAGCCCGGTGCCAGGAAACCAACAACAACCCGGCCAAAGTTTTAGTCCTTCTCCTCAAAGTCAAGGCAGCCCGGTACCAGTAAGCCAATGGTCTTCACAAGGACCATGTTGTCCTAATCCAGCTTGCACAAACAAACGCGGCCAAAGTTTACCTACTGTGCAAGGTAGTCAAATTCCGTGTAATCAAGATCAAAGTTTTGGTCCTCTTTCATACCGTTCTGGATCTGTAAACCAACAGCAACTCGGCCAAAGTTTTGGTCCTTCCCTATACAATCAAGGCAGCCCGGTACCAAGAAACCAACAGCAACCCGGCCAAAGCTTTCCTAATATGCAAGGTAGTCAAACTCCGTATATTCAAGGTGAAAGTTTTGGTCCTTCTGCTTACCAAAAAGGCGGCAGCCCCGTTTCTATAAACCGAAACCAACCTGGCCAAATATTACCTAATGTGCAAGGTAGTCAATCTCCGTACGATCAAAGTCAAAGCTTTGGTCCTCCTTCAGACAGTCAAGGCAGACCAGTGTCTGTTAACCAAGACCAGCCCGGCCAAAGCTTTCCTCCTAATGTGCAAGATAGTCAAATGCCGTATAATGATGGTCAAAGTTTTGGTCCTTCTCCATACATTCAAGGCAGCCCGGTGCCAGGAAACCAACAGCAACCCGGTCAAAGTTTAGGTCCTTCTCCATACAGTCAAGGCAGCCCGGTACTAGGAAATCAACAGCATCTCGGCCAAAGTTTTGGTCCTTCTCCATACATTGAAGGCAGACCGGTACCAGTGAACCAAGATCACCCCAGCCAAAGTTTTCCTAATTTGCAAGGTAGTCAATCTCCGTATAATCAAGGTCAAAGTTTTTGTCCTTCTCCTCAAAGTCAAGGCAGCCCGGTTCCAGGAAACCAACAGCAACAAGGTCAAAGCTTTGGTCCTTCTCCTTACAATCAAGGCAGCTCAATACCAGGAAACCAACAGCACCCCGGCCAAAGCTTTGGTCCTTCCCCATACAGTCAAGGCAGCCCGTTACCAGGAAACCAAGGGTCTTCGCAAGTACCCTGTTGTCCCAATCCAGCTTGCACAAATAAACGCAGCCAAAGTTTACCTACTGGGCAAGGTAGTCAAATTCCGTACAATCAAGATCAAAGTTTTGGTCCTTCTTCATACATTCAAGGCAGACCGGGATCTGCAAACCGAAACCAACTCGGTCAAAGTTTACCTAATGTGCAAGGTAATCAATCTCCCTATAGTGGTCAAAATTTTGGTCCTTCTTCATACATTCAAGACAGACCGGGATCTGTATACCAACAGCAACCCGGCCAAAGTTTTGGTCCTTCTCCATACAATCAAGGCAGTCCCGTTTCTGCAAACCAAAACCGACCCGCTCAAAGATTACCTAATGTGCAAGGTAGTCAATCTCCGTACAATGAAGGTCAAAGTGTTGGTCCTTCTTCATACAGTCAAGGTAGCCCCGTTTCTGCAAACCAAAACCAACCCGGTCAAAGATTACCTAATGTGCAAGGTAGTCAATCTCCGTATAATGAAGGTCAAAGTTTTGGTCCTCTTTCATACCGTCAAGGCAGACCAGGATCTGTAAACCAACAGCAACCCGGCCAAAGTTTTGGTCCTTCTCCATACAATCAAGGCAGCCCGGTACCAAGAAACCAACAGCAACCCGGCCAAAGCTTTCCTAATATGCAAGGTAGTCAAATTCCGTATAATGAAGGTCAAAGTTTTAGTCCTCCTTCAGACAGTCAAGGCAGACCGGGATCTGCAAACCGAAACCGACCCGGTCAAAGTTTACCTCATGTGCAAGGTAGTCAATCTCCGTACAATGAAAGTCAAAGTTCTGGTCCTTCTTACCAAAAAGGCAGCCCTGTTTCTATAAACCGAAACCGACCCGGTCAAAGATCACCTAATGTGCAACGTAGTCAATCTCCTTATAATGAAGGTCAAGATTTTGGTCCTTCTTCAGACAGTCAAGGCAGACCGGTGTCTGTAAACCGAAACCGACCCGGCCAAAGATCACGAAATGTCCAAGGTAATGAAATTCCGTATAATGAAGGACAAAGTTTTGGTCCTTCTTACAGTCAAGGCAGATCGATACCGGGAAGTCCAGGGGTTTTGCAAGGACCATTTTCGTACAACCAAGGTAAAAATTTTGGCTCTCAGGCACCTAACGACCAAATGTTTTATAAAGGATCCACTCCAGCTGAAATGACCCAATTCGATCAAGGATCTGACGGGCAAATGTCACAACATGTCCAACGGCCACCAACTAGATCCTCACATTCTAATGCAAGTGTCGAAGTTCAGTCAAATATGCCATCGCCCAGACACAACCAGATCTCACAAAGCTCTGGACCCATGTCAGCTGCCACGCAAGTGCCAGACTCATCGAAGAAACCGAATTTGCACGGAGTGGCAGGTGGTAGCTTAGGAGTACTAGGCACAAGCCAAGAGTCAGGGCCTAGTGACAAGACAGTTGGTTCTCCGAGAAGAAAACCTAGTGAGCAGACGGTTGGTTCTCCAAGAACCAAACCAGTTTTCTACAAATCTACAGACAGTAAAGGTATAAAACATACAATAGACCAAAAGAAAGGTGTGCGTCTACCTACGACTGGTCAACCTTCAGCTGAAACTTCTCCATCACGTACTGGCCCTTCTGGAAAGGTTGGACCATTCAATTCCTCTACTCCCCAAAAAACAATAACTCGTGAGAATCCGCAGAGACCAACGAAAAAACGTAAAGACATGCAAACACATATTTCGAACGGAGTTGGGAAAAGATTAGATATGGAAGATACAGATACAAGTATGGATAGAGAAAAAGGTGCAGCGTTATTATGTACATGTGTGAGGCGGATAAGAAGGTGCAGAGGACGAAGACCACCGATCTGTGAAAATTATAGCATAGACTGTCCTCCTTACCGTCCACCCTGTACGATGCCTTATCAGTACTACTGTTGATCTTCCATATTTCGTTTTTGATAAAAGAAACCAAGTTATCACTCTACCGATTTCTTGAGCCCTGATGCTAATAATGATTTACTTACCACTTACTTATTTACTTAAACATGATATTTATATAAAACGTATTTTAAATTGAACGTAGTTTAGCGAAAAGGATCCAACCCACACAGTTATGAGATATTAAATTTTTAAGTTTAGACTGTATTTCTTTTGGTTCTTTGATTAAAATTTCTTGGTTTTATTGTAATTAAGGGACAAATGTATAATATTTTACTTGTTAAAATGTTATTATGTGTAGTTTGGCTTAAGAAGTTTAAGGAATATTTTGATATAAATAACTCATTTTCGATCATTTTGTGGGTTGGATCCTTTTCGCTTAACTACGTCCAATTAGACTCCATATTATTTCAGTCTAAGGCTCAGTTGCACCTAACTTTAACCGTAACCAGACCATAATTTCTGTCAAATCCAATACAAACTTTGACATAACTATGGCATGGTTACGATTATAGTTGGTGCAATTGGGCCTAAGTAGTTAATTGACTAAGTAAAACAATGCAATATTTACTTCCGAGTTGCCGAGATTGTACCATGTCGTTTTCTATGATTTGCTGACCACTTGTTGCCAGCAACAAAAACTTTGAGAATCCTCCAAGCTTTCTTTTCTCTCAAATTAACTTTTATATGTGCGTCTTCTCTCTGTGGGTTGATAAATATTTTTTCTTTTTCTTCTTTCATGTGTAGCATTCTGGTATTTAAATTCGTAATGTATTATAAACTATTTGTCAATAGTTAATTTTAAATATCTTTTTACAAGTCAATCGTCACAGGATTTTACTAATATCTGTTAGTTTTGGAATTGTACATTTATTTTAAATAAATCAGTCGAAAATAAATGAATTATTATTTTTCATAAAAACATATATAACAAACATAGTATTTAAAAGCTTAGGTTGTAATTATAAGCTTGTTTTGAACATGGTAAGCATAATTTAATACTTGATACTAATGATTATATTTATTCTACAGAACATCAACTAAGTCATCATAAATGTCGAACTGTAAGTACGCAGCGATATTTTATAACAATGTTCCAATATTTGACAAATTTCAAACAATGAAAGTAGATTATGCGCTTTCTTTCAGGTCACAATAGAAGAATCGACTGAAGTGAATAAAACTACCGCAAGACAGCCTTTTGATGATAACGAAGAAGAAATATTTAACATAAAATCTGTACAAACAGCTTTTAGCAATGCAGACTTAAATACTACCAACCGCAATTACAGCGATATAAGAAGCAAATCTCAGGAAGAATTGACTAATATAACGAAAGAGCGAGAAGTTATTAATATACCAGATCTGCAGCAAGATGTGATGGAATGGTTTGAAATTCACAGCGATAAAGTTAAAGTCAAGTTATGGGAAGAAAAGATGCAAAAGATGGCAGAAAAGTTAAAAAAGCCTGGAGGTGAAGAAAAGCTAAGAAATAAAATAGAAAAGTTCTTGAAGAAGGTACCCGATCAATTGTCTCAAGATGAAGATGTAAGATTGGAATTAAGAAAACAGTTGCCCAACGATATTATAAGAAAACTGAAAAAAATGTATTTAAATCCACCAGAAGCTAGTATAAATGTTTACAGAACGGAATTATCTAAATATAGCAGTAGATACAAATCGGAGAATTTCAGAAAGGTTATCATGAATTGGATTAAAACACTACACATCAAGAAAAGGGATTTCTTGGGCAGGAACGTGAAGAAAGTTGATGTATTAAATAATGTTGCCGATATACTGGAGCCACTGATTTTAAATAGACCAAAATCTGATAAGGAGTATAAAACTTTATTAAAATCTAAAATTACCGATATTGTAGATGATTTACCTTTAGCTCTTAGTAGCCACAACAAAGACTTTTACGTTAACATAGTTACAGAAAATCTGGTTGATGACATACTCAATATTGTGAGTAAAGTTCCCAGCAGATATATTCAGCCGACAATGAATGAAATAAAAGAATTTGTCAAAGATGAAATAACATTTTTCTTAGATAAGACCCGCATACCTTTAAGTACTAAGCGAATGGAGTATCTTGAAAAAGAATTATTCGAACTTTTATTGGACGTTACAGATGTTATGGATATAGACACTGTTGTAGTAGATGTTACGAATATGTTTAAAAATATTGGAGAGCTACCAGAGTACAAAGCCAAATATTTTTCTAACCTTCTTCTGGGGGATTACAAGGAATTTTTCTTTCGTCAAAGTTTTTTTCAAGAACAGGGTAAATCGAATCATGGGCGACCGGATGTTTTTTCGGCTGTCAACAATGATATTGGTTTGATAGATTCCAACGTGGCAGCAAGTTTTGATGTTTACACACAAAAACTTATAGAAGAAATTAACAAATGGTTATCTAATATAAATATTCCTAATAAAGACAAGAATTTAATAGAAGTGATTGTTAAAGATTTAGCTAACGATATAGTAGATAGACACAAGTATTTGACAATCAATCCCAACACCAAAGGAACGTACACTGAAGAATTAGAGCATTTAAAATATCAGATTTTCAAATGGACCAACAAGTTGGTTGGTGAAGAAAATAAGATAGTCTTAGAACATACTCAAGAGCTGATGAACAGAATAAGAAACTTACCTAAAACTGTGTTACCAGATACTAGTAAAGATCAATCTATGCCACTAAATAAAACTAATATAAGAAGCGATACTAAGCCTTACATCAACAAACTAATTGACGAAATTTACGTCTGGTTCTATAAAACAGCAAAAAAACAAGATGCACCGCAAGATACAAGGCTTATTAAACAATTAATTAAAGATTTAGCTGAAGTTATTGAAAAAGGTCTCAATAAAGATGACGAAGGAGTAATTGAAAAGGAAGTAGATAACTGGATTGAAATAGTATTTAATAATAAATTAAATAATCATGATGTGGATCAATTAAAAAACAGGATCAGAAGTATACCATATACGAAAGAGAAAGTAGACAAGGATTCTAAACAAGAAAAAGTTCTAATAAGATTTTATGAAGACTTAATTGACGAATGGATAGATACAGTTCTAAAAGATCGCAACAAAGAAGGAAATTTGATCAATAATAGGAATGAATTAATTCATGAGTTGGCTGTTAAGATATGCAGTACTAAAAGAAGGTTAAATCAATTACCAGTTGTAGTAATAGAAAATAAATTACAAGAAAATATATCTATTTGGATGAAAAAGCTACCATTGCATCTGCAAGTTGATAAAGAGAATCATAGAGATAAATATGCTGCAAAACTTGTAAAGAGTATACAAGCATATGATATTGATGATACAATAGAAAAACAGCCAATGCAAGTGATTAATGAACCTGGTACTGATCAGCGCGAAGGAGCGCTTCTTGAATGGCTTAAGAAGCTGCCGTTTTACAGAAACAAAAGTATGCAGGATAAAGAAAAACAAGAAGAAATTATGAAGGAAATAGCAATTAAAATAAATGGAACAATTAGTGATGGACATCCAGACCCTGATAGAGATATCATTGAACTTATCAAGAGGTTAGATCCGAAACAAGACGATTATTTCGTGCGAAATGTGGCTCTAGAGCTAAAATTATATTTACAGGAACTGAACATGTTTGATGACGTATCCCTGCGTTGTGATGCGAAAGGAGACACTTTAACAGGCAACATTGAAGTCTGGCTAAACAGTCTACCTTTAGATATTACAGATGTAAGCCATTTTAATAATCAAAAGAAAGATTTCATTGAAAATTTGATGCTATTGTCAAGTTCAGATAATACAGCTATGAAGACAAAAATATTGACATTCATGAAAACACTTCCAATAGACCGTAACAAGAAGAGCGATATGAAATATTTAGATGAAGAAGCCTCTCGGTTGATACAAAGCTTTATAGTAGCGCCTGTTGAAGATGTTGCAAGAAAATCACCACCTAAAAGCAATAAAATGATTAGTGATGCTATAAAAGATTGGAGCATCACTTTACCACTGAAATCCGGACACAACTCAAAGGAATTGCGCTCGTTTATTGACGATATGAGTTCAGTTATAGCAACCATTTTAGTAAACCCAGAATACAACGTGACAGAAGCAAATAATCTAAGATTACAAAGAGAAATTGTAAAATTTTTGAAAAGATTTCCATTACAAGATAAATTTAGTACAGACGGTCGTATATCACAAATGGCAGAACAACTTGCGAAAACGTTAAAAGATGTACATATATTCAGAGGCTACAATTTTAAGGTAAATAATGTAGCAGTATATGAATTTACATTAAATAACACGAATACAACTGATGACTTCAGTATTCAGAGCATACAAGAAAGTGACATAGATAATAATTTAAAAATATACACAAAACAGTTAATAGACCAAATAAGCGATTGGTTTGGTAACCTTAACCTGCCTAATTTACAAAAAAATACATTTAAGGAAGTAGTTATAAATGATTTAGCAGGAGACATTGTGGATAGGCATAAGTATTTAGAATTAAATCCTGAAAACAAAGGCTCTGATCAAGATGAATTAGAACATTTGAAGTATCAGATATTTAAGTGGATCAATAAATTAGTCGGTGAACAGAATCAGGAGACAATTGAGCATGCTGCTGATTTGATGCAGAGAATTCAAGAAATACCTGTACCAATGTTGGTGAAACCGCAAGATAGAGAAGAAAATAAAAAACAATGCGTCTGTCCACAAAATAAATTAAGTGCGCAGAAAACATGGAACTGGCCCCAATCTTCTGGTTTGCCGGGTGATGAAGCGAACTTCAGCTATAGTTTAAAGAATTTGGAATTACAACCACAATTTCAAAGGACACCTGGCTCAATGCCTGAAGAAGGTTACCAAGGAAGTTTAGGAATGGTGCCACCAATGCCGCAATCAACAACTTCTAGCAGAATGGACAGCGCTGCTGCATCAGCTAGTCGTAACTCAATAAAATGCTGTACTCAAGATCCACCACCAGCGACACCACCAGCACCGGAAGGCACTAAAGAAGCTATATACGAAAAATTTCAAAAGATTTTCAGAGAAAAATGTAATGCTTTACCAATAGATAGCTCGACTCCCGAAAGCGCAAAGCTAGCCGAACTAGCAAAATCTAATTTATACAACGGAATCGTGAAAACGTTTTTCAACTTGAAATCTGATCCAGATATTGAAAATGACTATGGGTACTTTGAATTTATGCTGGAAGAGAAAATAGATGCGATGTTGGACATTCTTCCCCAAACAAAAGAATTAATCAACAAAAGACATGCTTGGAAACTTGATATTTTAGCAAACGCAATTGACATGCTGGAACAATTGCATACTTTTTCAGACAGACCATCGTTTAGACAACGAGTTAGAAATAAATTCAACAGAAAGTTTGCAAGAGATTTAGAATTAGAGGAATGTTTCTTATTACAGCAGGGATTTTTGGCTGAAATGGCAGACGCCTATATCTTACAAACAAATTATAAAGAAAAAGATCCTACAAAAGCTAATATTTACAAGCTTAGATTGATGAATAAAGTCAATGATTTAGCAAATCATCTAACGAAAGAACATAATGTCGGATTTAGGTTTTTCAAAACGGCGCAGTTGACACGCCTCGCTGCGAAAGTATTAGAACAAGTACCGGTACCTGACGAGGATATTTTGCAAGAAGAAGCTGAAGAAATTCAACTTGCAGATGAGGTGGAGAAATGGTATAACGAATTACCAACCAAACCATATGTTAACGATACTGACGCAGTACTACGAAAGAGAATGATCGATTTACTAGCAAAGAAGTTATATGATATACAGAAACGTTTGAGTGATAATGATCCATTAAAAGAAGGCACGATGAAGCATGAAATTAGTCATTTCTTGGAAAAGAGAGCAAAGTTACAGCCAGACCAAGATTTGAACATAAACTTTATGGTCGATCAACTAAATCATAGACTGAAGAACAAATCGATCAATGAACCGGCAGATTACGATGCGTTTGAAAAAGATTCCCTTTTTAGTTCTACTTTTGCACAAGTTGATAAACATGAGTTTTTAGCTCCTCTGATGGATGCTGCCACTAGTACCGGTCACCAGCAGGGCCAAGTTCATCAAGATCCTGGTGGCCAAGCATCGCCAAGAGAACAACAATCAATTTTACAATCAAGCTATGCCGGACAAAATCAAGGTTATATTTCCCAACCAGGTCAAGGTATGGGTCAGGATCATAAGTCACCAATGGCTAGTCCGTATACAGGTAACAGTTATTCAAACCAAATGGGGCCGAGTCAAGGATATGTTCCTAATACAATGCAGAGCCCTGGTCACGCTGGTGTACCACCAGGAGCTATACCTTATGGAAATAATTTAGCTATGAGCAATCAAGGGCCAAGTCAAGGGTATACTTCTCATCTAGAAGCACCGATGCATAGTATGGCCCCAAGTCCTCCAAGACCTCCTTATCGCCAAGCCGAGACAAGTGGGGGGTATGGTGCACAACAAAGTGCGCCAATACAGAGCTTTCCACGAGGAACTACACCATCTGGAAGTAAAACGGACGCAAGCCTAGTCAGGCAAGGTCACCAAACTCAGCAGAGCCAACTAGAGTCGAATGTATCACAAGCCCGTTCCCCGAACGCTAGCCAGTATGGACCTTTTAACGTTGGGCCAGGTCAAGATTTTGTATCTGGGCAAGGCCCAACGCAGAGCATGGCACACACTCCGTCAAGGAATCGTGAGGGTTTACCTACTAGCCAAACCCAATCCGGTTCAAGAAAGCAGAATATCAATCAAAGTCTTGAACGATATATGGCGACGAACCAAGGACCACAAGGGGAACGGTTCAAGCCGAGTCCAGAATCTTATGAGGAGCAAGGTCGGAAACAATTCATCCCAAGTCTTCCCACTCAAGGACTTACTCCTGCTGATATTCCTGGATACGTCGACAGCGGCGGTCCAATACCTAGTTACGGTACAGCGACTACTGCTGACGTACGGGGTGGTACTCCTGTTGAAGAAGGGAGTGGCGCTCCTGTAAAAGTAGGGGGTGGTACTCCTGTAGAAATAGGAGGTAGCACTCCTGTTGGAGTAGGGGGTAGTACGCCTGTTGAAGGCACAGATATGATGAAGGGAGAGTATCGAATGAGGTGCAGATGTTTAGAGGCTTATCGAAAGAGGAGGAGGTTCTTTCAGCCCGAGGGTCGGCGTCCAAGATTCAACCCGTATAGATGCCCTTTTTAAATTTTAAATTTTATTGTGTTCGGTTGTTTCTGTACTGTGATGTTTTTTGTCATTATTTGTTAATAAATTATTGTAAACGGTACTAATGTTTTATTTCTGTGAACTGTTTTTGTGGATGAGAACTCATTGTGATGAATAAACCTGTCTTGGTTTATGAATAAACGTCAAGCCTGTATTCCCCAAAAGGTTGGGCAGAGGTACATAGTAACATTCATTTAGCCGCTGTCCCATGTAATAGGAGGTGAGCTTATTGCTACTAAGGAATTCCAAACTGAAGAACCCAATAATGGTGCGTCCAGACCTGACGAACGCGCCGCGAATGCGGCGCAGAGCGCGAGCTGTTCGCGAGCTGCGCGCGAGCAGCGCGCGGAGCTTTGTACGAGCATGAAATGCACGCGCGCAGCTCGCGAGCGGCTCGCGAACGGTTCGCGCGCAGCGCGCGAGCGGCGCATTCGCGGCGCGTTCGTCAGGTCTGGACGCACCATTACACTGCCTGACCTATGAATCAAACCCAGGACCTCACGACCAGCACTCGCGCTAGCCACAACTAGACCAACGAAACAATATACATATAATTATCACTTGCTTAAAAACTGAAGGAAAACGTCATGAGGAAACCGGCATGCCTGAGAGATATTTCTCGACGGCATGTGAAGCCAAGTCAGAGGCCCATGGGCGGCATAAACTCTGACACAAGGTTAGTAGACACAAAAAGAAGAAATAGAAACACTGAACTTGGTGATTTTAGATTTTTTATAGTAAATACGACAGCACAACATATATGGAACAAAACTTTCACATAATTACTGTTTAAAATACAAATGGCTTGGATAAGGGCAGTGTAAAGCACAGTATTTAGAACGATCATTCGCATCTTCGTGTGTGTAGAATGTTTGGGCGGGATCCATTGTCCGTTCACAGGTTCTGGAATAACTCTGAGCACACTTTGGAACCAGCCTCTCCTTACACTTACATCTCAGCCTGTCTTCTCTCTTCTCCCTCTCTATCATCAAAGGCATGTCTATCCCTTCATCTAAAATCACACGTCTCATAGCAGGCCTACCCCAAAAGCCATCATCTTCTGGAAACTTGGTAAATGACCAATCAAAGTTATCGTTTTCGTGGTTACTACGTCGTCTCTGCGGTCTTGGATTAGCCAGATCGTCCAAGGATCCTGATTCGAAGAAGCGATCTCTTCTGATTGGTCTGTTGCCGCTGCATGGGGGTTGTTCTTGGAGACCATTTCTTTTTCCACTATCATTTTGTCTGAATGAGAAGCCAGGAGAGCTTAGTGGTGTCGAGTGGTAATTTGGAGAACAAGGTCCTAACGAGCTCCTGCAAGGACTTGGTGTGGTTGGAGGTGGCGGACGTGGAGGTGGCGTGCATGGAGGTGGCGTGTATCGAGAGCATGGTATTGAGGTTCTATCTTTAGTTATGCTGGTGGGAGACCAACGGTTGTAGCATCGAGTTGGAGGTGGAGCTTTACCTCCGGGGCATGGACATTTATGATCAAAGGGCACTCTCTGCTGACAATAGTTTTGACGGGGACATGATCCGGGTTCTTGGGCTTCGGCTATGCTACCAGGTTGTTGCTGGTAGCTCATACGAGGTGGTTGCTGAAAGCCTGTATCCGGTTGTTGCTGGAAGTTCATACGAGGTTGTTTGTGGTTTGATCCAGTTCGTTGATAAGATGTGGAGGGCCCCAGTATTTCTTGTTCTTGGAGGTTAGGATTGTCCCAGTAGTATTCTTTTATTATAATCTGCAAAAGAAAGGGGAAAAGGTGGTAAGTTTTGTGATAAATTATTGATAGATAGCAAGATAATAGCAGTAATAGGCTTGTGGTGTGACCGTCGGACTGCCAAGTCATAGGTCTCGAGTTCAAACACAAGGCACGCACCTCTGACTTTTCAGATTCATGTGTATATTGTATAATTATCACTTGCTTTAAAACGGTAAAGGAAAACATCGTGAGGAAATCGTCTTGCCTGAGAGATATTTCTCGACGGCATGTGAAGCCAAGTCAGAGGTCCATGGGCGGCATAAACTGTGACACCAGGTTAGTTACTAACCACACGAAAAGAAGAAGATGGATAGAAGTTGAATTTTGCTATTGCCTATAATATGATTTTTGCGCGGCAAAAGAGTGGAGCTCACTACCTGCGCCTGTGTTCCCGAACGTATACAACCCGAATCTCTTCAAAGTTAGAGTTAACAGGCTTCTTCTGGGTAAGCTCACTCCATCGTAGACTTTGTCTGTCACCTTTGATCTAGACGAGAGTTAAAAAAAAAACTCACATGTGGTTGCATATCTCCTCGGCTCTCAGTCTGGACACAGGTGTTGGATGGGATCGTTGATCTTTTCCCCATAGCAGTTGACAGGTCCGCTGGCGCACCAGGACACGGTCCAAGTGTTTGGGTTTGGGAAACTGGTCTACGCTGAGGTGTTTGAGGACAGAATGGATCAGCTCTGACGTCTGTCTGACTTTCGCTGTCTATTGGCCGCGCAGATGTCGCTGCATTCCGCTTACTACTTTCCTTTAGTGATTCTGTTATACAATTTGGAGCTAAACAAGATCTATTCCTGATCCTAGTCAAGTGATCCACGTCTTCGGGGCTTAAAGAGCACGGTGGATACGATTTACGCTGATAAATTCGCTTTTGTTGTTCAGCTTTATGTTTGTTTATTAATGTTTTATAATAAGGACACATTAGATCATCATTTTCGTCAATATCTGACGGTCCAACGTACTTCCTAGATAACTCAGAAACTCTCAATTTTTCAATAAACGCGGCGACCTTTTGAATTGTGTGTCTGTGTCCATCTTTCTCAGGTAGCAAGGGCAATTTTTTTATGAATTTTAATAATGCTTTGCGCATAGATGGAATTTGTTCAATATCATCAGCTTCAGTCTCGACGTTAAATAAATTTTTGGACAACATATATACCATTTTACTTCTAGCTAAACGCTCTGCAGGATTTTGTGGTCCTAAAGGTAATTCTTCTAACCAATCATTTATTTCATCTCTTAATCTCGTTTGCTCTAACTCATATCTCATGGACGTATCTGCAGGTAATGGAACATTTTTCAATGCTTTAAACAGATCCCGATTAAGTTTTTCACTATTTATAGGTGTTTCCGGACATCTTTCTAAATAATTGTTACAGAATTTATTTATCTCATCGGTTATTTTCTGTTTCGATTTGGCTTGTTGTTCTTCATTATTTTTCGAATAGTTTAAGTTAATGTATGCGTCAGCTAGCTGATCTTTCAGTATTTCCATTGTTGCTTGGTCTTCCTGTACTGCACTCTGTTGGTCAGGTAAAACTTTCGATATGACATCACGTAAATTCTTCTTATAAGTTTGTCCTTCTATCTCTTGATGTGCTCTAGTTTGAGCTTTTTTTACTTCTTTAGTAAATTGATCTTTCAAAGGTTCAATGTTATCATTAGCAATGGTTAAATCACCAAGCATGTTATTCAGTTCATCTCTCAAAGCAAAGTCATATAGAGATTCATCGTTGAATATTTCTGGATCGGCATTCATTTCTCCTATTTTCTGAACTAAATTATACTCTATATTTTTCTTAACATTATCTATTTCGTCTTGATTTTTTGTGTCATCCTTAATATCTAAATCTTCTACCCAATCGCCTATAAAGTCACTTACTCCATTGAAACTCATACCGTAACCCACGTCTTTGGCTTTTGCTTTCAATGTAAGATGTCTTATAAGTTCTTCAGTTTTTTTATCTATCAAATCCTCATTATTTTTCATATCACCTTCGAAAGGTAATTGTTGCAGAAAATTTTTGGTAATTTCTTTCATTTCTTTATACTGTGCTTGTGGTACCATTGTATTTAATTTAGTTATTAATTCTTCCGTCTTCTTTTCAAATTCTTTGGATTCGGCGTCGTTGTTGATAGTTGGTAATGTCAATGCCCAATGGTCAACATTATTTTTTATAACAGCTTTTAGTTTTATGGGGTCTGAAATTTTTAACAGTTATTTTTATCTCTATTCATCTAAATAAGGTAACAATTGACCTTAAACATGAACATCGGACTAACGTTAGTAACAAATAACTTTGAGACTACAAGACTTAGACGGAGTGTGCATATAATTGTATAATTAATGGACCTATATAAAATATTGTAAGACATTTTAAAAGAGTAACGGTGGAGTTTCTTGCCCATTCTTCTCCATACGAAACTACCTTTTGGAAGGGGCAACTAGAATCAATTCTATTTTCTTTGTAACTTTAACGTTAAAAAGTGCCTTTTATGTGCCTAATTGAAATAAATACTTTGACTTTGACTTTGTTTGACACAATTAGAACCTTAAACTTTTTGCTTAATTTTTTTCGACCTTGACTATTCACAAACGTTCTAAAAGCATGTCCCAAAACCCGATAAGAGTTTTTTAACCATGCCCAAATATTAGAATTTGCCGCCTGGTGATACAGGTACAGTCAGCAACAAAAGTATGTTAACACTTCAGTTTTTTAAATCATAACTGAACACAATAATATCAAAATTTTATCGGAACACATGTAACAATAAAATAACACAAACTCTTGACTACTACATGAAATGCTGAAAAGCAGTGTAACGAATAATTTTTGGACAATTTAGATGTTATGTAAAAATAACAGTGTTAAGCAACTCTCATTGCTGACCGTACCCCTTTTTTTTGCGTTGGAAAATCCTCATGGATGTCCCTCGCCCGGGGAAGGCGAGGGGGTCTGCTGGACTCTTATCGGCTAAAAACCAACGGTGTTCCTCCTTCTGACCGTCGGCCGGGGTCGCGGGATTCGCCTAAGCATGCACCGCAACCCCGGCAGGTCTTGATCCACCAATTGCTGGTGGACCTCTCCACTGTAAGGCCCCACCCCACGACCTCCTGAGAGGCGCGGGGGGCACCCCACATCACCGGCGCACCAGAACACATGATACGCCGTGACCACCCTAGGGAAAGTACATGGGCGCCAGACTATGCTGACCGTACCCTACTTCTTCAACATAATTAAAAGTACTTTGGGTTCATGTAGGTACAATAAGGGAATGAATAGGTTCGTCAGTTTTCAAATTCATTCCTCTCCCACATCGCTGTCAGTTACCTCTTCAAACTGTTGAACGGAACAGACCAATGCATTAAAAATTATGTTTAATTATTTGGTAGGAAAGATCAAAATTGCTTTTTGCCTCCATGTTGACGTAGTAGTGGCATGTAATGTCTTTGATTTGATTTAAGGAGTTCTGTTGTAAAAGCCATCAATCAAATCGATGATTAAATAAATTGACATTACTATTGTCTGTCACCATATCACCATTATAATTTAAAGTAGCATCCTGTCATCCTTCCCGATTATTTGACTAATACTTGGTACCCTATTACTCGATATTCGCTTACCTAATATGAATATCAGGAGTAAAAATACCCTTAACGAAGCCGAGACCTACATATTCTTCCCATCATTACGAAGATTTTTTTGGTATCGAGCCATACCTGGGAACCGACTGGTTATGGACATATTGAAGGTCAAAGTCACCATATTTTTGAACGTTTTTCACGAAAACTAAGTTTAAATGTTATTACTAAACATTCTTCTATACAAACATTATCAACATTTTCGAAATGTAGGGACAGTCTGCTGCGCGCGCGCTTACATTGTGCGCTACAATTAAAAGCAGTTTCTTAATACCAAAAAATTTAAGTCGTTTCCCAGCAATTATTTTTGCTGTATGTTACTTAGTTTGATGTACAGCATGCGTAGACTTCGGCTTCGTTAAGGATATTTTTACACCCAGTATGCATTGCAGTGTGCATTGTATTATAATAACTATACCTATTACTAATATATTCGTCACACCTCTAGTAAGAAACGCACAACGAGGAACTTTAAAAAATAGAATTAAAATTGCATAATTTGAAGACCAACTAAGACAGTTACAGAATTATTTTTTCTATACGTCCACGAGAAAGTAATGTGATTACTTCGTTATTACTTCATTACTAGTCTCCGTCTATCTAAATACTTCTAATCTAAGCAAAAATAACATCAAACTAGACATACTAATTAATTGTACATCATATAAGGTGCTACACTTTTGTATTAACTTAGTATTCATTGTCCACACTGTCACATAACATTTTTACTGATACCATTTTGACGTGACAACGTCTAATAAAACGATGAACGCCGGCACCATGCACGAAAAAGCGTGACTCATTGTCACGTTCCGTCTGAGGCGAGAGTGCGAGCGAGAGCGCGGAACAAGCGATAGAGAGGCACGATGTTTTGTCATGACGTTGTCACGTTAAACTATCATCCGTAAACCGACTTTACAGACAGCCAATTTTTTTTTTGATTCTTTTCTACTCTTTTGCATTAACTTAGTATTATGCATGAGCTTATTATTATTTATGCTGCACTGAACCTATTTGGCGCAGCCGCTAGACATACAGCTACTTTATTTTTGTTTTATTATTATTTTTATTTTTTTTTATTTTTTTTTTCTCTCTTATGAATTTTTCGTCTGTGTGTCTGACTGCTTTCCTGCCAAATACGTTTCTTTTTTTCATTGTCCACACTGTCACATAACATTTTCACTGATACCATTTTTTTTTTATTCTTGTCTTGGTCGCCTTATACTCTGGTCTCACCTGATGGTAAGCGCAGACAAGATCTAAGATGGAGCACACGAATCCAAGGAACAGAGATATAGAAGAAGTCCCCTATACCCCTCTGACTCTCACATACACGCGACAGAACACAGTAAACTGCTTGGCGTTGGACTTTAATGTGAGGGTGGTAGCTAGCCAGGCGGACTGTATAGATCCTACCACCAAGAGTGCTGGGTTTTGTTGAATCTTACAACACGCGTCTATTCCTAGCGTGCAGTGAGGAACTTTTATATTTCTAACCCATCCCCACACAGGGTAAAAATTTCGCCACACTTTTCTGTAGACATCTTTGTAGAAACCATATCTTCGGAAACAAGTATCTCGACGATCGCAAATTTTGCCCTGATGTGGCCTCGTCTCTGCCTCGTTGGTATAGTGGTGGCAAGCGCGACTGCTGATCGTGAGGTCCTGGGTTGGATCCCCAGGTCGGGCTGTGTTATTGGGTTTTTCTGTGTGGAATCCCTCATTAGCAGCCCAGAGTTTGGATATGTGATCAGTTGATGGCTTGCCACCTATTACATAGGACTTAAACATAACGGCGAAATGAGGGTGTTATTATTACACCTCTGCCTAACCCTTCGGGGAATACAGGCGTGATGTTATGTCATGTAGCCTTGTCGCTACAGCGTAGATTGGTGCAGCCTGCCACCAGAGTCGGTACACGGCACATCTCGCCCAGAACACTTCTTGTTCTTGGGTCATACAAGCTACATGTCCTTGGGTCATGATTAGCACTGCAAATGCCTTGAAATTTACGTTGTGGCGTGAATTTAGCTTCTCAGGACATGTTTGGTCTATCAACTTCGTCGTTGTATAACAGGATACGGCATGTTTAGTCCTATGGCGGCATCTATCACGCCATATGCGAACTACGCAGCACGACGAATGTCTAGCAGACTACAATGACAACTGTCAAATATGGCGTCACAAATCCTGCATCGCGGTATCAAGATTTGACACGCAGATAGTATATACAACTTCCCAACGTCAACCGTTGGGCAGTAGCCCGCCAGGCATAACACCCGCCTGGTTGGAGAATCCTCCCTTTTCGTTGGAAGAACACCATACCTCCTTCCTCTACAGTCCTGTCAGTTCTACAAGTTGGCTTGGTGAACCTGTGTTTGTCAGAATGTTCATTAGGAAGCTGAAGAGTAAACTTCGAACAGGATTACCAGGCACCAGGTTCTCTCGTGTTTGAGTTGCAATATTGTTCCAACCGAAGATGGGGCGAGCTTAAGTGCTTGGCCAGACTACAAACGCGGGCGCGGGGCGGGCGCGCTGCGGCGAATTCAAACAGAAGAACTTCATTTGAGTGTCCATAGTGGGCACGCGGGCGCGGGAAGCGGCGCGGGCTACTTGGCGCGGGGAGCGCGCGGGTACCTCACGCCATAGCTCGTTCATACAAGTGGCCGCAGTGAGTACGCGGGCGGCAAGCGACAACCCGCGCGGGAGCGGGATATCTCAAACTAGTTCGAGCTGTTGTTGTGATGGCGTCTTCAAAACTAAATGTTGAAGAATTAATAAGTGCTATTCAAGCACGATCTGCACTGTGGATGTCGAAACATAGTTTTTTAGTAAGAGTTTTCCAGTAAAAATAAGTCTTCTTCATCCATATTATATTTTGACAAACACTGGACACGACAACGCTCAGAACGAAGCCGCGCTCGACTGCGGACAGGTAAATCACGCGCGTTTCCGCACCCGCGCCGCTCCCAGCACCGCGCTGCCAGTCTGGCCAAACACTAAATAATCACTAACAGCGGCGACGGTCAATCAAAATCACACTTCATTTAATTAGTTTCTTCAAAAACACTGCACTTGGACACCATTTTGGATTGTACCTCCTTATATTAGTATTCTTTTCTTTTGAATAATCTATGAATGTTTCTTTTTCTGTATTTTTTGCCAAGTACCTACCAGAAGATGGATAAAGGTCTAAATATTGTACACTGATTAAATCTAATTAATTTTAGGGCTCAGCCACATCTGATGGAAAATACGTCGCCGATCTCCGTTGCGTAATTTACTCGAGGAATTTTAGTAACGCATCTTCGGTCCAATGTGTATGGTGTGAGATGTTTATATGGAATTATGTGTACCGGCGGAAGATCGCCGATATATCTTCCGTCAGATGTGGCTTGGCCTTTAAAGTTCGTAATAGGTAGAAGTTATGACATACAATTGAAAACTACAGACAACATTGCTACATGAAGTTCTGTTGAAAAATACATCTTTTGGGTTCGAAATAAAGCTACAAGAATTTCGTAATTTGAAAAATTTACCTAACAAAATACGATATGTTTCAATCGTGTACAATATTGGACTATATTCATCCATAAAATTTTTACTTACATTACAACCATTTAAACAACACAGTTACCTTTAAGAAGTTTCCGTCTAATACCTTGAGTATTCCAACTTGCCTCCGACTGTGTACTGTCTTTTAAGATTGGATGAACTTCTAAGACATGAGAACTATCCCTAAGCATTGATTCATTAGAAACATTCTTCTGCATCATCCCCTCTGTTTGAACTTTGGAGATCGCAGCAATTTCTTTGGCTGTGACAATGAGCTTGCGAGTAATTTTTTCAGATACTTCATTATCTACTCCAGTCATTTCGAATACAGTTTCACGTATATCGTGCTCAATTTCGTCAGTATCACCAGTTTCAGTCGCCATTTGTTCTAAAGCGATGGTAAGATCTTCTTCAACCTTTTGTCTGTCTTTAGGTTTACAGTACATGTCCAAAATAGCTGTTAATTTTTCATGTAGAGGGTTCATTAAATTGTCTATTATATCTCGATCAGGCAAACTCTTCGCGTTTTGTGCCCGCTTTCCTTTTTCTTCTTCTTTATTAATATTAACACTGTATATCCTAACTGAATTGTAGCCATTTTCACCTGGTCATCAGAAACAAAATTTGATTTTAAATATAATAATTTATTGACTAGCAAGGTAAATATTGGGATACCCCTAGCAGTTGTAATAACCCTAAATACCTTAAACATTAAACGGGATTGAGTTGATGATTAAAATGCGTTCCTTGCGAAGTATGTGCGGTGTAACTTTGAATGATAGATTGAGGAATGATGTGATAAGACAAAGCTGCGGTTTCAAAGATGATGTAGTGACTAAAATTGAAAGGAGTATGCTTAGGTGGTTTGGTCGTGTTGAGAGAATGAATGAACGGCGATTAACAAAAGGAATTTATAAGGCGGATGTCAATGGAAACGCCGGTAGAGGATGCCCTAGAAGGACATACATTGATGTTGTTGGTGATGTTTTTCACAAATGACAGGTGTGTAGTACGCTCAACCGGCGTGCGTGTATGACAAGATGTATGAATGAGGATAAAACTAAAGAAGTATGTACGAATCGTAGGACGTGGCGTTCTATAGTTTTTGACTACCCCCATGGGAAAAAGGCGTAAGTTTATATACCTATAGGACGGGTGGCATAAACTCTGACACCAGGTTAGTCACTAACCACACGAAAAGAAGAAGAAGAGATACAGAGTAAAAGATGGAGCACAAGAATCCAAGGAACAATACTGTCGTTTTAATTAAAATGGGCAAAACTAACATATTTCATGAAATTGAGTTATATATATATTCGGAATCAGGAAAAAAGGGCCTATCTGTCTAATTTTTTTGTGATTTTTAGCAACAAAATTAATAGAGATAGAATAAGCTTAAAGGGCACAACTGCACCATTTTTTAAGTTTTAGTATAGGAAAAGGGCGTATTGTGAGATATGACCTTTATTTCACCTTTATATTTTTAATATATTTCATTGAAACGGCGTACGTCAAATATAAAAGGCTTATGTGGCAATTGTGCTTATTTTTTATACTAACACCTTAGCAATGAATGTAGAAGAAAAGTCACAATTGGCAGTTACGCCTTTACTATTTACCCTACGTCTTAAAATTTTCTATAAAAAAGGCACACTGGCGGTTATGCCTTTAATACTAAACATCTCTGAACGGAATTCGACGATCGGATCGAACTCTAATTATAGTGAAAAGGCACAATTGAATAAAAGTGCCTTTTCATTGTAATATTTTAAATTTTTACTCAAAATTTTACATTGAAAAGGCACATTTGGTTGTATACCTATGCCTTTTAAACGTATTATTGCTCATTTTATGTCATTTTTTATGTTAAGATGAAAAAAAATAAGCTGATTATTTATTATATGCATTAAAAATAAAAATAAAATATTGCTATGGTCTTATATGTACTATATAAATGCAACTATTTACATTCACACAATTTCGAAAAACATAGTTTAGTCGTGTTTTTTTTAACAAAATTCAAAAAATATTTTAACATCGATTTTCTCAATATTTACAAAATGTTAGTTGTGCCCTTTTTAATAATGACGGCAGAATAAATGTGAGGGTGGGAGCTTCATAAGGTTCTGCTTGAATATTTTGCTTTTAATAAATTAGAAATTTTATTTCTGATGACAAAGTTATTATAGCAACAAATTAATTTGTTTATATTATAAATATTTGTTCCCCGTTGTAAGTTAATGAACAAAACAGTAGAATTGTTCAAAGATTACAATATTAAAACGTAGAATTTATTTACGCGTGGCGGATATGCATTTTAATCGTTATTTTCTTTTACCGTTTAACGCGATTTTGTGTTTTTGTGACTGTTTTTAGTTTTGCCGTTTTATTATTCGTGATATTAAACTTTTATATTGTCAATATTTGTAGATTTATACACTTTGTTATAATTTAATTATGGTACGTTAAGTGCTAATTTAAAATACGATAAAAATACAAACTAGTTTCTTAAAACTAAAAAAAAAACATCACTCCATTAAACCATCCAAGAAAAATATCCTTAAGTTATAGTTTCGATAACTTTTAAGAATATGTTTCCTAACTACTTTACTACAACCTGTGTCCAAATGATGACTTGGGACGAAATTTAGAGGAACGACCATCCTTGGCACTTCCACTCGTACAATCTTCTGTAGTAAGTCGTCAATATTCTCAATGATTGAAGCCAAGTCATCGAACTTCCCAGTTTTACGCATTCTGTCGTATAGTTTATTCTTCAAATTGTTCAAAACATCTTCATGTGTTTGCTTCGCTCCAGGAATTGTTTGCAAATATTTCATTTCGTCCAATACATCGCTTGTTAGTTTTTTTATCATCTTCTCTTTGGCCCTGGGTTGGATATTTACTGCTGTCTGTTCTACCCAAGGTTCGATAATGTCGTAAATGGTGTCTATGTAATCCAATTCAGTATCAAGAGATTTGTCTTGTCCGGAGATTGTCATGTCGGGAGTATGGAAATAACTTGTTTGTTCCCCATTCTCATATATGTCAGTTAAGGTTTCTTTTAAATCACTTTTCTCATCGCTAGATATGGGTAACTTAGCAATAATGCTTTCAAGTTTTTCTGAAAATCTATCTTTTTTATTACCATTACCAAATTTTTGCGAATTTCTATCTTTTTTGTTAATTTTCTCATATATTTGCGAAGTTGTATCTTTTTTGTTAACATTATCATGTTTTTGCGAAGAACTATCTTCTTTGTTAACATTATCATATTTTTGCGAAGAACTATCTTTTTTGTTAACATTATCATGTTTTTGCGAAGAACTATCTTTTTTGTTAACATTATCATGTTTTTGCGAAGAACTATTTTCTTTGTTAACTTTATAATGTTTTTGTGAAGAACTATCTTCTTTGTTAACATTATCATGTTTTTGCGAAGAACTATCTTTTTTATTAACATTATCATGTTTTTGCGAAGAACTATCTTTTTTGTCATCGAGTATGGTTGTATTTAACTCTTTATTCAAAGCGTCAGCAAATTTGGATTTATATAAATATAGTTTATTTTTTGGAATTGGTGATCCATCTAGAGCTTTATTGATATCTTTTAAAATCTGTTGCAAGAAGTCATCTAAATCCTGCATTGTATTGAGGTCTGATTTGTCTATTCTTTTGTCTATCATATTCTTTAATTTGTTCTTTAAGTCTTTTTTTCTAGTCGGAGTTAATGGTACGACATCAATAATATTATCCAAGATTGTTAACAGTGATTCTTTCAGCTTATTCTTTATGACTTCTTGACTTTTAGGATCAGTTGAACCCGATGGTGCGTCACCATCATCTTCGGTGTCAGTCACTGATTGCGGTATTTCTCTTGCTTTGCGCACAAGCTGGGAAGCTATTAATTCAGCTTTTGTTCTTGATACATTTACCAGCTTTAATAAACGATTCTTGATATTTTTCTTAGTACCATCTGTATTACCACCTTTTGTTGCTAATTCTTCTAACTCGTTATAAATATCTGCTTCTAATTTTTCTCTGTTTTCTGGATATAATTTGTGTGTGTTGAAAAGAGACGATATATTTTCTTTTAATGAGTTCTTTATGTTGCGAGGCGGTATTGTAGACCCCGAGTTTCTTCTGCTAACTGGAATGGACTGATCACCTTTCCGTTTCTTCTTATTTTCTTGTTCTATTTTAAAAGAAAAAGAAATAAAAATAACATTGATCATAAATGTTTTATATTGAGTTGAAGCAGTTTTGACTTCCTCCCTAGTATATCTACCTAGTCTTTTCCTAACTAAGTTGGGGTCAAGTCAGGTAATTCCGGTCTAACCAGATATGGCTGAATATCAGTATTTTACACGGAGCGACTGCTATCAGACCTCCGCAACCCAGTTACAGGGCAATGCCGATATCCTAAGGTTAGACCGGTTGTCAGACTTTCGAGTTTCTGACTTCTCGTAATAACTATGTATTCATAGGACTCCTGGAACTGACTGTTTAATGTGTTCTCCGAGGCACGGAGGGGTTTCGATGTGTAAAGAACGGTCACCCATCCACAGACTGAATAATAAGCCACGAGCACCTCTACTTCATCTCTAGTATCAAGAAAATAATAATTGTAAATATTATCAGATTAATGTGTAAATAAGCAAAAATGTTTCATTACTAGACTTCATTTTAGTATAGTACAGTGATGTTAAATTATAGAGATAAACTACGATAACATGTCCCGCCCCTCCAAATTACTATTTCAATGTGTCGGGCATCACAAATACATTTTATTACAGCTTATGGCTGGGCAATCTATGGCTGGGCCATGCGGTGCAATATACACGCTTAAATTTTGATCGTTTTAATCCCTTGGACTGGTGGTTTAACTTGCAAAATACTATTCATCAAAAGCTTGCACAGCATTGTAACTCTTAAAACAAAGAAAATAGCAAGTGATAACATAATACTCGCAAAATGCATGAAACCAGCAGTAGCGCCACGAGTTAGTTACCTACGTCGGCGTCGGTCGTTGCGTACCTAACTACCTAACTCCGCCCGATCAAGTTAAGGTTATTGACTCGCGCTCAGCTGAGATTCACGTAAACAAATTAAATGATTCCAAATTTCCCTTTATACTTTTACGGGCTTAGGACCGTCATAATTGCTTTGTGCCTAGGTTTCGGGCCATACCTAATACTATTAAAAGAATTATGCTAAAAGCGGTAGGTACATGTAAAAATAAATCCCTACAGGCCTGCTAGTTATGGCGTATTTAATAATGTGGAATCAAAATTATTTACAATGATTTAAAAAAGAAAAAAGTTCTAATTACTTACACGATTTAAAAAAAGTTCTGTTACATACCTACCTAAATCACCTTTGATTTATTTAACACTAAGCGACACGTAATAATTGTTCATAAAAACGTGTACCTAATCAAATGATTAAAAAAGAATTCTGTTATAAACCTAATAATTAATCACCCCTGAATCATCACTGGCTAATACTTCACGATAGCTTAATAATTGTTCAAAGTGCAAACCATTCCTTTCGAGACATAATTTTGCACGTTTAATTAAATTGTCTTTTAATTTCAATATGTAATGTCTCTCTGTCACTTTATAAAACATCGAACGCGTTTACTATCGCACTTTTCATTTGTACACGAGTTTGATGCTCGTTTCTGTACAAAAGATGGCTTCACAAATAAAAATCCAGCGGGGTAAGGTCCGGGCTCCTTGCTGGCCAAACAACTGGACCAACCCGTCCAATCCAGTGATCTCCAAACACGGAAATCAGGTGATTACGTACATTATGCTCGCTTCGCTGTAGACACCGAGCCGCCTGCGCACCAAAACCCGCGATTGCGTAAAATTGCATCATGGCAAGGAACTCCAGGTTGGAGTACGCGTAATTACGAGACGTCATTACTTTCGCGCGACAAGGATAATCTTAACAACAACACACCGATGACGTCTTAGATAAACTGAATTATTTACATGACGTGGTCATGTACTCCTGTGCTGCCCTTGGCGCGCGGGGTGCGCGGGGCGCGCGCCTATTGCATTGCCAATCAAATAGGGTTTGGGGGCGGGGTTTGGTCTAGGATTGGCTAATTTTTGTGAGTCCACGTTGACTGTGCGTACGCGTCATTGTTGTTAAAGCCGAATGGTGCCTACTAATGGTTCGCATAATTTATTCACTCATGCGAAAATTAATTCGAGTTTTTAAAAAAAAAGTACTTTATTTTTTAATTTTATCTTTACAAATCGATAGTGTTTCATGCACCGGATCGACCCTCCACGGGATTAAAACGATCAAAATTTAACCGTGTATATCTGCAACAGTATGGCCCATGAGTCACACTCGTAAGCGGGCTACACAATCGGGCAACGTGGCTGACGAAATCACTCTTGTCGCAGCGGTTTATATTGTTTAAAAGAAAAAAGACAGGATTGTGGTTTCGACCTTACTTCAATAGGCGTGATTCTTTAGATACCGTGAAACTAGCCATCTTTGCGAATTAAGGTATCTTTGCCCTAAACGCAATTTATAAGCAAATCTGCTAACATGACAACATTAGGTTGACTATTTTTTTCCCGTCACAACTCTTGGGTAGGCAGGTATAAACACAGCATTTATAGACATATTTAATTTTATATAAAATATTTTTCATCCTTTAACCAGCTCGGTGAAGGTCTTTCTATAGTGGGATCTTAAACTAAAAGGGGTTTAGCAATTTTCCTATGTAAGCTGGCAAAGCATCCAGCCGGTTGGTAGACTTTCGGGCTTCTGACCACCCATAACGATTGTCATAGCTATTCTTATGACACACGGAACCGACGCTTTAACGTGCTCGCCGATGCACGGAGGGGTCTCGATGTGTAACTTAGATCACCCATCCACGAACTCACCGTGGCAAGCGTTGCTTAACCTCGCTAATCGTATGCTCCGTGCGGTCGTTAATAAGGCACGAGTCCCTTTATAATAACTAATATCTTAATTACTATTTTACTTGTATGTAACTAGAACTGGACAAACAAATATCCACTTGTTTTGCCCAGCAGTGGGATGTTACAGGTGTTAGTAACTAATTATTACACATTAACGTTTTGTACATTATTCTCACATAATTCTAATCTGTTTTATAACAATTACAATAAAATTATTATTGAAAACTGTACAATAGCTATAATTATTATTCTTCTTTAGCCTAGTGGTGTGACCGTCAGACTGCTAAGTCATAGGTCTTGAGTTTGAACCCAAGGCACGCACCTCTGACTTTTCGGATTCATGTGCGTATTGTATAATTATCACTTGCTTAAAAACTGTGAAGGAAAACATCGTGAGGAAACCGGCATGCCTGAGAGATATTTCTCGACGGCATGTGAAGCCAAGTCAGAGGCCCACTGGCGGCATAAACTGTGACACCAGGTTAGTCACTAACCACACGAAAAGATAATTATTATTGAAAACTGTAGAATAGTTATAATTTTTGAGCATTTATAGTTTCTTGCCAATTATTTTCCATAGGAATTATTATAGATATTTATTTGATTCGATGATTTCAAACCATACCTTCTTCTTCTTCTTCCTGCCCTTATCCCACACTAGGTGAGGTCGACACAACATGTATTTCATAAATCCAGGTTTTAGCTTATTGTTTTATGACCGGCCGCCTGGCTGACATCAACCCTCCTTGGGAATACTCGTTGCGCCGTCGCGTGGGTGACCCAGTGTGCTTGCTGATATTATGCACTGGTCCCAAAATGATATGCTTATCAATCTTATTGCCGACAACTAAGCAGACTATGTTCTTCTTGGTGGACTATGTATACTATAGATAGACTAGGTATACTTGAAGTTCCTCGACCCACTCATTCAATTTTCCTAGGGACTTTGGTTTTGACGCATCGTAAACTAATATAGCACCGCGGGCTTTTCTGTAAAAACTTGATGTCAATGTTCTGTATCGCTCCTGTCTCGCTGTATCCCAAATACCAAGCTTGACTTTAACACCGTTCACGTCCATGACTTTACATTTCTAGTCAACTCCGATTGTAGCTGGGAATGATGAATTGTAGTCTCCCGTTGTGAAAGCTAGAATTATGCCGGATTTACCCACACCGCACTCACCGATAAATAGCTCTCAATTTCCCAATGTAAAAAAATACGAGAAAAATAAATTTTACAAAATATCATATTTTTTCAAACCATACCATAGATTTGATTTCAAATTTTTATTATACTACCGTGGCGACTTCCCTCGTTCAATAACATTTTAACATACCATGTTACACCATGTTTTAGAATAGTTTTAGAAAATCGTTGTATACGTATTTTATAATTTATTTTGAAGAGTATTTGTGCCAAGTTTCTTGATTATAAGTAATTTGTTTATTGCTTTAGAGATTACTTCTACTAAACTTCAAGTTAATCGAGGCACGGAACGAGATACTCTCTTATAAACTTTAACACCCCATTTCACCACCTTCTTTTAGGCGTAGTTATGGAAAATGTTTAGTAATATATTTAATTATTTACTTTAAAGAGTATTTGTGCTAAGTTTTAAGTTTATATACCATGGAAATAAGATTTTTTATATTAGCTTTCCCGTGCAATTTCGCCATATTAGGGGCTGATTTTAAAAAAATCCTTTTTGCGAGTGCGGCCTTTTTATAATATCAACTGTGGAACCAGCGAACGAAACTGTTTAATTACATAAAACTAAATTTTACAGGAGGAACTATTCTTACTTTTTTTAACAAATTGTACCGAAACCGTCGTTATTCGTCTGTTCGTGGTCCCGTGTGTGTAGTGTTGTACTCATTTTTATTCAAAAAGGTCTAAAATTGTGCTTAAATCGACTTACACCCATATTCTAAGACGTTCCTCCAAAACTTACTCGACTCGACTCCATCTCCACCCATATTCTAAGACGTTCCTCCAAAACTTACTCAACTCAGGACGGCCTCGGAAACACCTTCAAAGTTGTATTCTTAGTCGCAATTTCGAGTGAGCTTTGAGGTTCCTCGACTGAGGGGTCTTCAAATGAGTCGAGGTAGAGTGGAGTCATTACGTCATAATTTTGTTTATATGCATCGCGCGAATAACGCCGCGATAAATAGTTGTAAGGATTATCGTAAGCATATTCGATAAAGTCTTCAAAATTCATTTTTGTTACATACGAACTTTGACACTTCCTTCCTTAAGGTAGGTATCTCGAGTCGAGGACGTTTATGTCAATTATAACTAGCGATGGTAGTGAAAAAGGCTAAGTCGAGGTGGAATCGAGTCGAGTAAGTTTTGGAGGAACGTCTTAGAATATGGGTGTTAGGGCCGATTTTTCAACCGTCACATAAATTTTATCTGAGGAAGAAATATGGCGGCTTGACATATTTCTTATACAAAAACTGTCAAAACGGCAATCTTATTCCTGTGATAAAAGTTATCTGACGATTGAAAAATCGGCACTAAGTCGAATTATCCACAATATTAGACCTTTTTGAATAAAAACGAGTACAAAAACGAGTGGAGACAGCGAATCGGCAAACGTAGTGTAGAAAGTCCTGCGACTAGGTGGAGCGACGATATGCGTAGAGTAGCCGGCAGCGACTGGAGAAGGAGAGCCGAAGATCGGGCTCAGTGGCGTGCTTTGGGAGAGGCCTATGTCCAGCAGTGGACTGATGTAGGTTGATGATGATGAGTACAAAACCAGACACACGCGTCCAAGAATAGACGGGTAAAAAAATGTTTTAATATTTTGACCAGAAATCAGTTAAGTATTAAGATCGTTTTGTTCGCCGTTTTTACTTTGAGCGGTTTAGGCTGTGTTATATATTAGGACGTATTCTTTGATATACACATACAAGGTGTAAAAAGACCCTTCATGAAGCTGTCAACCATGCATTCAGTACATCAAACTAAGTAACCCTACACAAAAATTGTCGCTGGGAAACGACTTTTTTTGGGTGAAAAAATTAATAAATATTTCCGTGCCCCTACCACGCGTGTCGTAATTCTGCGACAGAGGACATGCATGATTTTTTTGTTCTATTTGCATCCTATAAACTGCGTGGTACATACAACTAAAACGATTATTCAATAGAGATATGATTTATAACAATTACTTAAAATTGTTTCATAGCTCTAAGTATTGAAAAAGCTTAATATATTTATTGTAGGTATTATTTTATCAATTCGTAGTCGCGCGCTGGGGGCACGGCAATTGATATTTAGCCACGCGCTTAAAAAGTTCATGATGTTAAGCTAGCTGAGAATATCAGAATTAACAAAAAAGAACAAGACATTTCATTCATTCCCATCCATTTTCACCACTCAACTTGTCTTGCTCTCCTGTCCGAATATAGTGACATCCAAAGGCACTTCTATTTCATTAATTTTCTCCAACAAATCTTCTGCTCCTTGCATGATAAGCCCCATATTCTTAGGAGTCACCATTTTATGGAATACCCTAAACACTTGATACTTAAAATTCTTTAGTTCTTCTTGATCATCACATTTCGCTTCAGGATGTATTTGCAAATATTTTTGTCTATCTACTATATCATTTGCAAGATCATTCATTTTGGTTATTTTGACATCTGGGTCCAAATTTATGAGCATGCTATCCATCCAAGTTTCTATAGCGTCAGTTAGCTCGTCCGGGTATTCCTTTCTCGTGGTTTCCTGTGCCATTTGGACTCCTTTAGATGCTAATTTTCCATGTTTTATTGATGTGGAAGCTTGATCACGATCTAATAAAACAATAGAGTCTGACAGTTCATTTGTTCCCTTAAAATCTTTATTCATTGCTGGTGCCAGCTGGAACATTAAATTTTTATTTATTATTTGGCATTGAAGTATCTCCTACGATGTTTTTAGTATAATTTACAACCTCAGATATTACGACATCTATACATTTTTTCTGACTTAATGGTGATTTACATAACTTTAATTTTAAACTCCTTTTCATAGTTTTTGGTATAGTGGATTGCTCAGTGCCATCACTAGTAGCTTTAGGTATTAATTGCCTTGTTCGTTTTTTTAAAAACGGAGGTCGGTTTGGACCCGTTACATTAGCATTAATTTTCTTCAACAAAACTTCAACCAAAGTATCTTCATCAATATTGTATGGGGTTCCATGCAATATTGTATACAATACATTTGACTCTCGTGTGTAGTTAGGTTTAGCAGTCGATAACATTTCTGCTACACTGTCAATCAGTTTATTTGATAAATAACTTGCTTGGTCCGTAGACAAATTTGAGTCCAGCCATATATTCAAATTGAGGTTTTTTCTCGCTGTTTCTACATCTCCATTCTTCATTAACATTTTTATTTCTGAATGTATAATATTATCTATTCTTTTCATATAACCTGGATCTATTAAATCATTATATTTTTCAAGCAGATCTTTTATTGCTACAGATGCCGCAAGTTCTTCAGGCGTTTCTATTAGATTTAGAGCTATTAGCTTGTCCTTACTGATTTTTGTCTCTTTTGTACTATTAGACACATTTCCGTCCTTCATGGTAACTAAAACATTTTTTAAATTCTGCCCCTTCTCTTTGCTAAGGGGTATTTCATCCAGTAATATTTTCATGCCACTTTTTGTTTGATTTTGTACAGAGCTCCTTCGTCTTTTTTTCGGATGCGATCTGTCTATTTCTTTTATATCATCATCACGCAACGAGCTCATGTTTTCGTTTATCATATTTGTTAATTTATTTCTCAGTTTATTCTTCTCATCTTTAGGAAGGTCCAGTTCATCCAGTATGTCACCAATACCATCTATTATGGCATCTTTTAAAATATCTTGTACATCAAGTAGTGAATTCTTTAAATTTTCAGCAGCCATTTTTTTCATTTTCCTATTAAGTTCCTTTTTTTTCTCCTCAGGGAGTGATGATTCGTCAATGGTCTTCTTAATTCCCTGTAAAATTCTTTCAGTCATCTCAGATTCATAGACTTTATTTTGAGGCAACGAGCTCCTTCGTCCATTTTTCGGTTGCGTTATGTCTATTTCTTTTATATCATCATCAGACAACGAGCTCATGTGTTCGTTTATCATATTTGTTAATTTGTTTTTCAATTTATTCTTCTCATCTTTAGGAAGGTCCAGTTCATCCAGTATGTCACCAATACCACCTATTATGGCATCTTGTCCATCAGCAGAGAGTGGATTCTGTAAATGTTCAGCAGCCATACTTTTCAATGCTCTTATCAGGTTCTTCTTTTTCTCTTCAGTGAGTGATGATTCACCAATGATCTCCTCAATTCCTTGTAAAATTCCTTCAGTCGTCTTAGATTTATTGACTTTATTTTCGGGCAACGAATGTCTTCGTATTCTTTCCAGGTGAGTTCTGTCTAATTCTTCCATATCATCACGCATGATGCTCGTGTTTTCGTCTACTATGTCAGCTAATGTCTTTTTAATTTTTTTTTTCATTTCTTGGGATAAAGGCTGTTTGTCGATGATATTATTTATGCCATCTCTGAATATGTCTAGTATATCATCAGTATATGGTTGATTATAAATTTCGTCTGCTAGTTCTTTAACCTTTTTCGTTAATTCAATTTTTTGGTCTTTAGTGAGTTTAGTTTCTTCTTCGATAGCCTTCTCAAAGTCCTGCAAAATTCTATCTTGAGTGCAGGATTCTAATGTTATTAAATCTTGAGTATATTTTTCGTTTATTTCATCAGTCAAATACTCAATATTTTCATCAATCATGTCAATTAATTCATTTATCAATTTATTCTTCTCATCTTCAGGAAGGTCCGCTTCATCCAGTATATCACTAAAACCATCTTTTAAAATATCTTGTCCATCAAATAGTGAATTCTTTAAATTTTCAGCAGCGAATTTTTTCATTTTCCTTTCAAGTTCCTTTTTTTTCTCCTCAGGGAGTGATGATTCGTCAATGGTCTTCTTAATTCCCTGTAAAATTCTTTCAGTTGTTTCTTTTATATCATCATCATGCAACGAGCTCATGTTTTCGTCTATCATATTTGTTAATTTGTTTTTCAATTTATTGTTCTCATCTTTAGGAAGGTCCGCTTCATCCAGTATGTCACTAATACCATCTATTATGGCATCTTGTCCATCAGCAGAGAGTGGATTCTGTAAATGTTCAGCAGCCATTCTTTTCGATGTTCTTATCGGGTTCTTATTTTTCTCTTCAGCGAGTGTTGATTCACCAATGATCTCATCAATTCCTTGTAAAATTCCTTCAGTCATCTTAGATTCATTGACTTTATGTTCAGGCAACGAGCTCATGTTTTCGTCTATCATATTTGTTAATTTGTTTTTCATTTTATTCTTCTCATCTTTAGGAAGGTCCAGTTTATCCAGTATGTCACTAAACCTGTCTTGACCTTTTAATATATTTAATCTTTTAGCTAAATTTTCGATTAATTTCGGATCTCGTTTTAAGTTACGAATGCTTTGTCTACACATTCCAATTTCTCTTAACCAATGAACAATATTCTCTTCAAATGCATCTTTCAAATCGGACTTATTTTCAGTTAAATCTACATTTTTGGATATTATTACTATTTCTGTAGCTAATTTATTAGCCATTTTTTTAAATATTTCTTCTTCGTCACTTAACGGTAACTCTTGAAGAGTTTCAATAATTTCCTTTCTTAAGGAGTTTTTATATTGAGAATCACTTTCTGGTCTATCGGCAGCCAGAGCCTTTAATTTGTTAACAATATTATCAGTTAATGTTTTCATATTTATATCTTCATCGTCAGTTCGAAAATTTATATCTTTGATCCACTTTTTAACAGTGTCCCGAAATCTATCAGGTTTTCTAGGTATGTCTATAATGCCTTCTTTAAGCTTATCAGCCAATAGTTGTTTGAATTGATTTTCATTTGCTTTGCCCTTATCAGGGCACCACATCGGAAAATCACCAATAAAACTGTTAATCTCTTTAGTAACATTATCACCAAAGTCGTCATCATCAGGCAACTGCTTCAAATTGTTAGCTAGTTCTTTAACCATATTTTCTCTTTTCATTTTATTTTCAGGACTTTCAACACTGTGAATGGGGACGTCTTTGACCCATTCAGATATTTCTTCATCAATCCTCTTGTTGTAATCTATTTGGTCACTTGGACTACAACGACATAGTATTGATGATTCCTTTGCTACCTTTGCTACTCCCCAACCACATTTCAATGGCCGTTGTGTTGACATGTCTATAGTATTTGGACGGCAGTCGCAGTATTTTGATTTTAAGGGTTGATCATCTTCAAAGTCGTAGCTGCATGGTATTAGCTCAGAGTTACATTGTATAGCTTTCGTAGAACACACTTCAGGAACCATAGACCCAAATCCGGCTGCCTGGGTGAAATAAATAACGTAATTAGTGAGAAACTATCAAAAGCATGATATAAATATTGATCGTAACATAACATCATGCCTATATTCCCCGAAGGGATGCACAGAGGTGTATAGTAACAACCTCATTTCGCCGTTGTTTAAGTCCCACATAATAGAGGGGCGAGCCTATTCCTATCAACCGGGCACAATTCCAAACTCCGAGATGCTACTGAGGAATTTCACACGGAAAAACCCAATAATACTTTGCCCGACCTGGGGATCGAACCCAGGAACTCACGATCAGCAGTAATTTGCCACCATTAGACCAATGAGGAATTACATTTCATGTTACTTGACAAAATATATGATAAAACTACTTTGAAGAGATCAAATCAGATTAATTTGCCATAGCAGCACTTTTCTGGCATCATGTTGTGATTATAAATCGGCTAATCGTCCTGATACTAACGTCGTTAATATCGTAGATAAATTCAGATGCATATATGAAAAAGCCTGAAAGCGGCGCCGGTGACTGAGAAGTTGTGTCGAAACCGGTTGTCCTGGTATGGGCATGTGATGCGGAGGAACGAGGAACATGTTGTGAGGAAAGTTAGGAGTATGACTGTGGATGGTTATAAGAGTAGAGGAAGACCAAAGAAACGATGGATGGATAGTGTGAAAGATGATATGGCTAGAAACGTGACTACTGAGATGACGGCTAATAGAGATGTATGGAAGAAGAAGACATACTGCGCCGACCACAAATACGTTGGGATAAGGGCAGGAGGATGATGATGATATCAATAGCCTTTTTTTTCGTGTTATTCTTTATTTATAATTAACTAGCTGTTACTCAGAGTTTTGCGCACATTCTACTTCATAATATAACCAAACATAACATCACGCCTCTATTTCCTGAAGGATTGGGCATCTTTCACACTATCCATCCATAGTTTCTTTGGTCTCCCTCTACTCTTATAACCATCCACATTCATACTCAAAACTTCCCTCACGATATGTTCCTCATTCCTCCGCATCACATGCCCATACCATGACAACCAAAAAAGGTTTTTAATAATGATGAAGATATATCAACTAATGAAATAAATTTTAATCTGGAGAGATCTACAATGAATGATGATAGTAAAGAAGATTCTGACGACACAGTTGAAGTTATACCAACAAGTAATACAAAACTTACGGTTGAAGGCATTTCACAGTTTCTGAAAGGCAGTAGGCAACGGGGCGGGAACCGCAATGAAGCTGCGTCGTGAAACAATATCAACATACTAGTAATCATACTAGATAGCCCTAACACAGTCTAGCCCAACGATGGGCAAAGTACGGCCCGCGGACCAGCTCTGGCCCGCAAACCGTTTAAGGCTGCTTTTCTACCAGAGATGTGCTATGCAACGTTGCTATGGATGCGTTTGATATCCACCAATCATATTCATAGCATAGCACTGGTGGAAACTGATTCAACTAAGCTGCGTTTTTTATATGGAAGGATGCGTGGTGTGGATGCGTGCTATGGATGGTCGCGAGTGGTGTAGCTACGTGCAGAGCAGTGTACCACACACACAGCTACCTTGCGGCGGCGCATTTTCATAGCACATCTTACTTGCTCCGCTACATAACTTAGCATCAGTGGAAACGATCCCATAGTTTCGTAGCCTAGCTTTTATATTCTCGCAGCATAGCAAAGCACATCTCTGGTGAAAAGGCACTCTTAATCCGGCCCACAAACAACCGTAGTCGTAGGAACCTTTTGAGTAGTCTTGAAAATAACTGTAGATACCTGCGTTGTGTTTATGTCGACACTACAAGTTCTGTTTTTATTATCATACGACTTCAATATCCCACTGTAGGGTGAGAACGAGTGAAAAACCTATGATCGCGTTCCCACTTTGTCGTCACGACAGATAATCGTGTAGTTTTAAGTGTCGTGGCTTATACAACGTTAGTCGGAAAGGGGGTACTAAGCCGCGGGCCACTTAAAGTATCACTGATGACTATTTTAAAGTAAGTGTTAAAATTTCATAATTCGATAATTTTTATTTGCATGCAAAACTATATTTTATTTTAGTTTTTTCAAAAAAAAAATCATACCTGCTTTAGTTATGAATTCAGAAAATTGTTTCTAATCCGTGACCCCAAATATGACCTAAATAGTAAACACAGCTGATCATAGCTATGGACAGATAGATTTTAGCATATTTTTTACGAAATCTTTGAAAAGCTATTTCTCTTAAGCTATCGAGTTTTGGGGAAAGTTGTAGAACAAAAGTTATACATTATCATGGGTACTTAAATACCCTTTCGGCTTAGTACCCCCTTTCCGACTAAACTTGTATATTTAAATGGAGGTGTTCACATATAAGACGACACGATTAACTGTCGTTCACGACTTTTTTTTGCAGTGACGACAGATTGTCAAGTCAATGGGAACGGCTAGTACTACAGCCGTAAAACGATAAGAAAACGTCACGACATCGTGATGGCAAATCATATGTCGTTGTTGCGACTATATATCGTGGCCACGATAAAAATATCGTCTAGTCGTAGCTTGCTACTGATGTGCAAACGACAAAGCGACTGCCGTGAAACGATAAAATGTCGTCGCGATCCAATGGGAACAGCTAGAGACGACAGTCGTCCAACGATAAATTAACCGTTACGATATAGTGAGAACGCGCCCTATGTCAAATTTTGATATCATGTCGTGAAAATTCTGGCCCTCATAAGGTTGACTCCGTTTTTAACCGACTTCCAAAAAAGGAGGAGGTTCTCAATTCGACTGTCTTTTTTTTTTCGTATGTTTGTTCCTCGATATCTTTGCTAATTGTGAACCGATTTTAATGATTCTTTTTTTGTTTGAAAGAGTATTCTTTCGAAGTGGTCCCATTGAAATCTGGTGAAGATCTGATGAAGAACTTGGGAGATAAACAATTTGAAGTCGGTTTTTTTTTGTTAAATAGTTTAGTTTTGACGACACGTTTGGTGCAGTGGCTGAGCGATTAGCGTCTGTGCTACGGGTCGTGGGTTCAAGTCCCGCACTAACAAATATTTGTATGGCCTACAGATAGTTGTTCCGGGTCTGGGTGTTTGTGCGTGTGAAGATTTGTGTCTGTGAACGCACCCACGATACAGGAGAAATCCTAGCGTGGGGCAATGTTTTTTCTAAAAAAAAAAAAAAAAATTTTGGGCCTTGATGAAAAACGTTTCCCCACCCCTGGTATAGCCATTCTATACAGTCGTTTATCGCGGGGACGTTATCTCCCGAACTGTCAATGTCAAACTCTCACAGGAACCACTGTATGGATAAGGTTAGTTACCAAGCCCAAACATTAGAAAATGGGATTTATTTAAAGCACTTCAAAATTAATGAAAATTCTGCCCAGGTAACCTTTTCCCAACTATGTTGGTGTCAACTTCCAGTCTAACCAGATGCGGCTGAATACCAGTATTTTACACGGAGCGACTGCCATCAGACTTCCGCAACCCAGTTACCTACTGGGCAATGCCGATATTCTAAGATTAAACCAATCGTCAGACTTTCGGGCTTCTGACTTCCCGTAACGACTGTCATAGGTATTCGTATGACACCCGGGACCGACGGCTTAACGTGCTCTCCGAGGCACGGAGGGGTCTCGATGTGTAACAAATGGTCACCCATCCACGGACTGACCGCGGCAAGCGCAGCTTAACCTCGTAAATCGTACGATCGGCGCGGTTGTTATTTAGCCTCGAGCCCCTTAAGTTTTTTCGATAACTACCTTTTTGTAAACGCATTTATCTGACAGAGTACCTACACTTGTTATACAGGGTGTAAACGAAATCATGTAATTCCTTCAAACCTCGTGATGTACTGCTGATATAGATTAACCCTGCAAAGGATAATTTTGGATTCAATAAATATTTTTTTACAACAATTAATCATGTGTTGTTAACGTGAGGCATTTTAGCGCTCTGAGTTAAATGGCCGCGCGGCGAGCGATAGCCGCGCAATTCGTTCGGGGCGCTAAAATTCCTCCCGTTAAGAACACATATTTACTTCGAGTAATATTTTTTTTATTGAATCCAAAAGTGTCCCATGCAGGATTAATCTATGTCAGCAGTACATCACGAGGTTTGAAGGAATTACATGATTTCGTTTACACCCTGTATATTATGTTTTTAAAATTTTTAAAACAATAGTTACCTTCTGTGTCGATCATCTGAAAACAAGACAAAAATAATTTAGATTTCAACATATCAACAGCCTAATGGTGTGACCGACGGACTGCCAAGTCATAGGTCTCGAGTGCGAAGCCAATGCACGCACCTCTGACTTTTCGGATTCATGTGCGTATTGTATAATTATCACTTGCTTAAAAACGGTGATGGAAAACATCTTGAGGAAACCGGCATGCCTGAGAGATATTTCTCAACGGCATGTGAAGCTAAGTCAGAGGCCCATGGGCGGAATAAACTCTGTCACCAGGTTAGTCACTAATCACACGAAAAGAGGAGAAGAAGCGTGGTATTCTTCATTATGGAAATTTCCACTTTGACCTTTCATAGCAGGGGTCACTGGGAGGCTTATGGCGATGATGACGCTGACAACATGACCTTGGCACGGTTCTCTGAAGATCCTTCCATCCTCCTAGCCTTTACCCAACTATGTTGGGGTCAATTTCCATTGTATCCAGATGCGGCTGAATACCATAAGCTCTTACCACTGCCATCAGAACTCCGCAGCCCAGTTACTGGGCAATGGCGATATCTTAAGGTTAATCGGTTGTCAGACTTTCAGGGTTCTGACTATTCGTCACGACTGTCATTGGTATGACAACCTGGACCGACGGCTTAACATGCTCTCTGAGACATGAAGGGAACGGTCACCCATCCACAGACTGAACGCGAAAAGCGCAGCTTAACCTCCCAAATCGCAAGAGCCACGATAATTACATAACACTACATCACGCTTGTACACCCTCATTTTGCCGTTATCTTTCAGTCCCATGGAGGTAAGCCTAATGCCATCAAATAGGCACAAATTCAAACTCCAGGCTGCTACCGAGGAATTCCACACGGGAAAACCCAATAACACTGCCCGACCTGAGGATCGAACCAGGACCTCACAATCAGCAGTCGCGCTTGCCACCACTAGACCAACGAGGCAGCTTCTTATAAGGCTGTGATGGAACTAACCATGGTGTCTCTGTTCCTAGCTGGACACACCTTCTTGTGCTGGTTGTAACGATTCTTCAGCTTCGGGCATACTTGGAACACCTGTAACAATTAAGCCATGCATGTTACCGCTGCCTACAACACCAAGAGGATTGCTGATGCGTTGACAACCTTAGAGACAAAGTTGTAAAGTCTCATGTGCCTGTAATGTCACCAGCACTCATATCCTTCAAACTGGAACAGAGCTATGCTGCTTGGCGGCAGAAATAGGTATGGTAGTAGTACGAGTTGTTCTGACGGGTGGTGGCAGACTGGCGGGGGTCCGGGCGTATAAAAGGTCGGGCACGCTGCAGATCGGCCTCTCAGTCACACCGTTAAATCAGCCCTCATCAAGCTCCAAGCCCAGTTTTCTCGCATGCAACGCCCTAAGCCGAGGTCCGAGTCCCCCCTAGGGGTCGCCCTTAGTGCTGTTGTTGCTAGCTAGTCATGATGTTAGCAGTAGTAATAGTAGTTAGCTTAGGTTAAGTATTTTACTCTCGTCCCCATTGGTTGGAGACCCTTCAGGTCTCGCCAATAACTGCCCGGTTACGTAGAAACGGTCCGCAAGACAATCTACAAACAGACGAAAAGAAAAAAAGATCGGCCTCTCTCACGCCGCTGCAGTTGCCAAGTGCCACACCTGCTCAAGAAGACACTGGACTCCTCGCATTGCTACGAACCACGCCCTGCTGATCTATTTGTAATTCTTATTAAAATACTAGCTGTGCCCGCAACTTCGTATGCGTAGAAGTCGTAGAACAACATTACTTGCTTAACTGAAATTATTATTATGTAGGTATAGATTAGGTGGATTTAAAAAATCTTTGTTTGTTCTAACAACTATGAAAAAATACATAAAAAACGGAAACCTCACATAGCTTCGGGTGCTTTATGTTTTTACCAACGGTTTAGGCTGAGTAGATGTTTAGTTATTAGCCAGGCATAAGACCCGCCTGGTTGGAGGATCCTCCCTTTTCGTAGAAGGGACACTATATCTCGTTCCCCTAAAATGCCATGAAAATTCTGGCCCCCATAACATCGACTCTGTTATTTTTTACCCTTGATGAGAAAATTTTGCCCACCCCTAACGTAGGATATACTCACAAGTGGTCGTTCATTGTAAATCTGTCTGATCGTACTCCGAATGTATCTGGAGACATCATTCAAATGCACGTCTCGACACGGACGGTTGGGCCGGTCTGAACGCGTAGGCCTTTCCGGGCGATCCGGCCGTTCCGAGCAAGAAGACCGCCCGCGACTAGCTGATCGATCAAAGAAGTGGGAGTTCCCAGCCTTTAGATAGTCGTAGCTGCTGTTAAAAGAAGGTTGTCTGCATCTGCGGGAATAATGATGAATGTCAATTCCGTAATTTCGATGTTAGACATAAGGAACATATTGCCGCATATAGGAATGGCCATCCAGAAAGATCTCATTTTGCCAAACATTTACTTGACACCGGCCATTCCTTAAGCGACAATAATAGTTATAGTATTTTGCATGTATGTGATAAAAGTTTCCGGTTGTGTGTGTTGGAACAGTTGGAAATATTAAAACATAATACAGATAGATATACACTGTTGAATGACCAAACTAATTTAGTTTCATCCCCATTATTACGTATTTGTGTGGGTAGTTCGACACAAACAACAGGTCGAGGTGATGTATAAAGGGGCGCGCGCTACGCAGTCGTGCCATTCGCGTCCAAGCGGTCGACGAGTCAACATCACCTGAGGATGCCCCGTGGAGGGGCGAAACACGTGTCGTATCGGTTTGTTTTGCTTGTGTGTTGCATGTTATTAATCGCACCTTCTGCATTTGCATATATTTGCGGGCGGGAGGGCGGTGCTGCATACTGCATTCAGGCTTGATCAACTGTTTTTTCGCGGAATTAACACTAAATATTTTATTGTATATTTATTGAATGTCAATTACAAATAAGATGAATGAAAGAAGATTGCAGGCAGCGGAGATGAGAATGTTGAGATGGATGTGTGGAGTGACGCTACAAAACTACGCGACGAAAGGATTTTAAAAGCAAGATTCAACCCAAATTGAACATTGTAAATCATGGTCCGGAGTATCAAGCCGTGCATATATTTAACAGACTGATCATAGAGTTAAAAAGCATGGTTTAATCGAGTAAATTGAAAACACAGCTCAAGGTTTTCCTAATGGAGAAATGTTTATATTCTTGATAAATTGTAATAATGAAATTAAATATGATAAAATATAATATTAAATTTTAGTTCTGTTGATGCTAGTAGTCATGATGTTAGTAGTAGTAAGTAATAGTAGTTAGCGTAGGCTAAGTATTTTACTCTCGTACCCTTTTTTATCTTTTTTTAATTTTTTTTTTAAAAAACAACTTTGCCCCACACTAGGATTTCTCCTGTATCGTGGGTGCGTTAACAAACACAAATCTTCACATGCACAAACATCCAGACCCGGAACAACTATCTGAGGCCATACAAATATTTGTTCCGTGCGGGAATTGAACCAACGACCACTAGCGCAGAAGCCGATCGCTTAGCCACTGCATCAAACGTGTCGTCATTGCCATTGTTTGGAGACCCTTCAGGTCTCGCCAGTAACTGCCCGGTTACGTAGAAACGGTCCGCAAGACCATCTACAAGAAGTCTAATAGAAAAATAAAACATATTTCTTACTGAACATTCCTCATATCGTACGTAGGTGAGTAGACCTTGGAGTTCCTGATCTTCCCTCTATATCCCAGCTGTCCACCGCCTGTGTTGGTACCGTTCTCATTGTTCTGTCTCCTAGTGTAAGTCTGTTGTTGTTTTGTTTCTTTGTTGATGTCACCAGTGCCTGAAGACCGGTCCTTGTGGAGAGACCTCATGCTCTTCGTTGGTCTTGAGGTTTCTGCGGCTGCAAGAAGATTGTGATGATTTAAAGCCATGTATAAAGTTGCGAACAATGTTTCGAAACATTGTTCGAAACATGATATCTAATACAGAGCTGTTACAACATTTATTTGTAGATTTACAAATTAATATTATAATATTTCAGGAAATCAAAAAAAAATTTATAAAAAATAATTCGATTTTATCAATAGTTTTATTATTGTTTAACTGACAAAAACTAAAAAAAACCTAAGCGAATGCGTAAGCGGAGAAACGGAGGGAGTTAACAACTCTATGCACTTCCAAATACCGAAATAGCGCGTGCTGTCACCTACGACTCTCGCGAGTGACTGACGAGGACGGATGAGTTAACACGTTCACTGTCCGCGAAGTAGACACAATAGTTAAACAATACCCATATACCATATGTGACTCATTGGACTGTGAATGTGTTTACTATGTATAATTCGTAAACAATCGGGAACACGAAGATTGCCGAGGCGCATAACTCACGTAATCGTATATTAATCGTATAATACGTAATCAGTGATACTTTATGTTGCCCGCGGCTTAGTACCCCCTTTCGGACTAAACTTGTTTAACCACGAGCCCCTCCATTTTATTCCTGTATGGAAAACTGATCACATAATATTAAAACTTGATCACATACCATTTTTAGCCATCGTATACTTGATCAGCTTCTCGATGAAGTCTGTTGATACCGTCGTGATCGGCGTCAAACTTGGGTACTTGCGTAAAGAGTGCACGAACGCGTCCATAACTCTGGTACTTTGTCCATTGTGGATGAAGCCTGCAAAGTGTGGGTAACATGTCATTTTTTTCCTATTCGACTGCTTGTAGATGGTCTTGCGGACCGTTTCTACGTAACCGGGCAGTTATTGGCGAGACCTGAAGGGTCTCCAACCAATGGGGACGAGAGTAAAATACTTAACCCAAGCTAACTACTACTACTAACATCATGACTACTAGCAACAACAGCACTAAGGGCGACCCCTAATGGGACTCCGACCTCGGCTTAGGGCGTTGCTGGCGGGAGTACTGGGAGGGAGACAGCTTGATGAGGGCTGAATTATCGTTGTGAAGTAGACATATCTAATTCAAAGCATTTATTTAAGGCGCTTTCCGGATCTAGGTGGCGCCCCCATCAGTTAAAAATAAATACTCGCTGAGTACATTTAAACGAAAATTTTAAACGATGAAATTGAAGTATAAACGGTGTAAATAGACCCTTAACGAATCCGAAAGGCACTTATTCTCCACGGCATTGCGATAATTTTTTTGTTCTGGACTATGCCTGGGAGCCTTCTAGTTTTACAGAGATATTGGAGGTCAAAGTTCCAACTTTTTCACATCTTTTTTTAAAAATACCTACTAGTTTTGAAGGTTGCAAATCTATGTGTACTTGAAATACCTCCATTACCCGTTTACTACTCATTGCGTCTATCAGCGCAGTGTTTTGAGTGCGTTACATTAAGCTTTACAGTAAAACGAAATTTTTCACCCAAAAAAAAAGTAGTTTCCCAGCGACAATTTTTGCGTAGGGTTACTTAGTTTGTTGTACTGAATGCATGGTTGGCGGCTTCTTGAAGGGTCTTTTTACACCTTGTATAACTAGATGGCGTTAACACAATTAATACATTTGTGGGTTGACACATTATTGCATAACGCAGCTCAGTTACCTGTAGTTATACAGGGTTATTTGTAAAACACCGACAACCTCTCAGGACTATGTTAATAACATCATAACCAACAATTTTTGTTCTAAGAATTTTAAAAATTCATCATATTTTAGTTCATCAGATTTTCATACAAAAATAAAAATATTTAAATTGAACGCTCTAAAACGCCCCCGCCGCCCTAATCCCGCTCCCCTCGCTATTTTACTATCGCTTTCTTTTGCTTCGCATACACTTTGTAACATTTAGACCGTTTAATTTAAATATTTTTATTTTTGTATGAAAATCTGATGAACTAAAACATGATGAATTTTTAAAATTCTTAGAACAAAAGTTGTTGGTTATGATGTTATTAACATAGTCCTGAGAGGTTGTCGGTGTTTTACAAATAACGTTGTATAGATCGAACAAGTGACAAAAGTGAACGTTTTTTTGTAATGTTTCTATCTTAATAATAAACATCATGGTTCCCGTTTTTCAACAAATTGTAACAATTTGGTTATATTGTTTTTAAGACAAAAAAAGATTATAATATTTATGTTCTTTAGTAGCAGCCCAGAGTTTGGATTTGTGCCCGGTTCGTGGCAATAGGCTCGCCCCCTATTACGTGGGACTTAAACATAACTGGCGAAATGAGGATGTACTAAAAACACCTCTGCCGAACCCTTCGGGGAATACAAGGCGTGATGTTATGTTAACTATAGCGAACTATAAGGGTGTAATCGAAATCATGTAATTCCTTCAAACCTCGTGATGTACTGCTGACATAGACTAAGCCTACAAGGGATAATAGTGAATTCGATAAAAAAAAATTACACGAAGTAAACATGTGTTCTTAACTTTAGGCAATTTAGCGCCCCGAGCGAATTGCGCGGCTATCGCTCGCCACGCGGTTATTTAACTCGGGGCGCTAAAATGCCTCACATTCAGAACACATGTTTACTTCTTGTATTTTTTTTAGTTGAATCCAAAGGTGTCCCGTGCAGGGTTAATCTATGTCAGCGGTACATCACGAGGTTTGAAGGAATTACATGATTCCGTTTACACCCTGTATTTTACATAAACTACCTATACAAGGTTAGTCGGAAAGGGGGTACTAAGCCGAAAGGGTATTAAAGTACCCGTAATAAGGGATAACTTTTATTCTACAACATTCCCCAAAACTCGATAGTTTAAGAGAAATAGCTTTTCAAAGATTTCGTAAAAAATATGCTAAAATCTATCTGTCCATAGCTATGATCAGCTGTGTTTACTATTTAGGTCATATTTAGGGTCACGGTTTAGAAAATAAATTTTCTGAATTCATAACTAAAGTAGGTATGTTATTTTTTTTGAAAAAACTAAAATAAAAATCTTTTTGCATGCAATTTTTTTTTATCGAATTTTGAAATTTTAACACTTGTTTTAAAATAGTCATCAGTGATACTTTAGGTGGCCCGCGGCTTAGTACCCCCTTTTCGACTAACCTTGTATATGTAAAGTAGCTTACTTCTGTCCCACGTGTGGTGTCCTCCATAATGTCTGGATCTTCCAGTTGTGGCTCGTCCACTGCCATGACCACCAACCTCGAAATTCCCTTGATCTGTAAAATATTCAATTATTTTACATGTTCTGTTCTGCCTAGCTTTTTCCTAACTACATTGGGATCAGCTTCCAGTCTAACCAGATGCGGCTGAATACCAGTATTTTACACGGAGCGGCTGACATCAGACCTCCACAACCCAGTTACTGGGTAATGCCGATATCCTAAGGTTACACCGGTTGTCAAACTTTCGGGCTTCTGACTTCCCGTAACGACTGTCATAGGTATTCGTATGGCACCAGGGACCGACAGTTTAACGTGCTCTCCGAGGCACGGAGGGGTCTAGATGTATAACGAACGTTCACCCACCCACGGACTGACCGCGACAAGCGCAGCTTAAACTCGCAAATCGAATGATCCGCGCGGATTAGGGTTGCCAACATTTTTTCAGCGAAATACAGTATTTTTCAAAATAAGCTATAAAAAAATATAGTACACTTCTAAAAAATATAGTATTTTATGGAAACAATTAAAAATAGACAAAGATATATTTGTTACTTATTTATTTTTATAAAAACTATATTTCTTTGCACTTCTTGCATTTTTTAACAATGTTTAATAAAAGTGTCATAATTATGCTTTATTCGATTTAGATGTTGTCAATTTGATATTGACAACTTTGACGTGCTGCCAGCGCCTCCAGTTAGTATAGAGATCAGTGGGAGCCAAAGGCAAAACATTGTAGATGCGTTCGGAGTCTGGAACTCAGTTACACAAACTCGCCTCACTCAAAATTTAATGTAAAGGCGCGTTAATTATTTTTTTAAATAAATATTTGTTTGTTAGATTTCGTTCGGTGTTGAAAATATAGTATTTTTGCGTACTATATATTTCTTCAACAGTATATAGTACGCCGACCCGAAATATAGTACAATACTATATATTATAGTACGGTTGGCAACCCTAGCGCGGATGGTAATTAGCCACGCGACCCTCAAATACATTATCTGTAACATAATTTTCAGGCTTTCGCTTTTATCTGTTACAAAGATATCGACGCTGGGCAGTGAAAACCTCGTAAATCAAATTTTCTTCAAAAGCGTGTTATTTGTTCGTTAAATTGATATACTCCTCATTCACGTACTAGTTCAACAAACTTTCAATTCAAATACTTCTAAGCTATCTATGACGTACGATGACAAACTTGTATTAGAGTGCGCGCAAGATAACTCTGCGCGCGGCCAAAATCGGAACTAATCATGTTCCGCCATAATGTTGCCGTTTTATTAACTTTGTCACTACATCTACCTGATTTTAGGAATGAAAGAAAATATAATAATAAAGATTATAATAGACCTCATCAGCCGATAATAATCATACTGCATTCTTATTCACTCACGGCACATTTATAACCTTAGTTCTTTTCCTTTGCAAATTACGTAAAAATACGAATGAATTCAATTGATAGGTAGTAAATTTAAACGTACATAACTTAGCTCAATTAAAATATAATAAACAGCAAGAGGGCTGCCCAATTTTAATGCTCACGATATACTACTTTTCCTTGAAAAGTAGGACTTTATATTTTTGCGATCATGGCAACATTTAGCACGCCCTCCGTCGCGCGCAGAGTTATCTTGCGCTCACTCTAACATTTGATCGGCAATTTTTTTTAGGACACATTTTTTTCTCTTTTAAAAATTTGTATTTTACACATACGTGGTTTTCACTGCCGACCGTCGATATAGAGCTTAAAAGTGACTTGAGTTGCTTAGAGAAAAGGGTGTAACGGCCGTGCGGGCTCGACGTTTATAGATAATCATCTCCCTACCCTTATCCTACACTAGGTGGGATCGACACAACATGTATGTAAATCCATGTTGTTTAGAGGTTTTGGCTTATTGTTTTATGACCGGCCGCCTGCCTGACATCAACCCTCCTTGGGAATACTCGTTGCGCCATCGCGCGGATGACCCAATGTGCTTGCTGATATTATGCACTGGGTCCCAAAATGATATGCTTGTCAATCTTATTGCGGACAACTAAGCAGACTATGATCTTTTTGGTGGGGTATACTTGAAGTTCCTAGAGGTTACGACTCTTATTACAGTCACGTGTAATAAGATGTATACACATAGCGTACTTAAAAAGCGAATTTATTTTAGAGAATATAATGTAATTAAAAAATATTCGAAACTGTAATTCGTATGTGATTGTAGAAACTTTGTGTAGAATATTTCATAATTCTAACAGACATTTTAGAAGGAAAACGGTTTTTAATTTTGCTATGTGTATACATATTGAATAGAATATAGATGAGAATGTTGAGATGGATGTGTGGAGTGACGCGAATGGATAAAGTAAGAAATAAGTATATTAGAGGAAGTTTGAAAGTGGCACCAGTGACAGAAAAGTTGAAAGGAAAGCGTTTGTCTTGGTATGGGCATGTGCTGAGGAGGGATGAAACACATGTGACTAAGAGAGTGATGAATATGAATGTTGATGGACGGAGGGGGAGAGGGAGACCTAAGAAAAGATGGATGGATTGTGTGAGGGAGGATATGAATGATAAGGGAGTAAATGATAATGAGACGGCTGACAGGGAAGAGTGGAAGAGAAAAACATATTGCGCCGACCCCAAGTAACTTGGGACCAGGGCAGGAAGATGATGTCTATAGGGTATATTTTCCAAATAATCACAACTTACCGTGACACGGTTCCATTCTCTGAGGTGGAAATTCTGACACAGGTTCTGGTGGTGATGTTGGGGTCATCCTGCAATGTGCCAACTGTAACAGGGAACATTATCATAGGTACTGACTTTTCAGAGGGATATGAAGGGTGTAAACCACTTGACGTAGGTATTACTGGTAGGTATACATAGATTAACCTATACGGGATCTTGCTTGCAATTTTATTTTCTTTTTCGTCCATTAATTGTGGTAAGTGAACGTATTTCATCATCTTCCTGCCCTGGTCCCAAGTTACTTGGGGTCGGCGCAATATGTTTTTCTCTTCCACTCTTCCCTGTCAGCCGTCTCATTATCATTTACTCCCTTATCATTCATATCCTCCCTCACACAATCCATCCATCTTTTTTTAGGTCTCCCTCTCCCCCTCCATCCATCAACATTCAAATTCATCACTCTCTTAGTCACATGTGTTTCATCCCTCCTCTTCACATGCCCATACCAAGACAAACGCTTTCCTTTCAACTTGTCTGTAACTGGTGCCACTTTCAAACTCCCTCTAATATACTTATTTCTTACTTTATCCATTCGCGTCACTCCACACATCCATCTCAACATTCTCATCTCCGCTACGTGTAATCTTCTTTCATCCGTCTTCTTCACGGCCCAACACTCTGATCCGCACAGAACGTAAGTGAACGTATTTAAACCACTTAAATTAAATGAAACGAAAAAAAAAAGTTCTTTTAAATTTCGTTGCCACGCATAAATGACTAGAAGCACGTGCGTATACGTGTGTGTGTTTGCGTGTGCGTGCGTGTGTGAGTTCATTACTTCTTATTACTTATCTATACCGGGTGTAAACCAAATCATGTAATTCATTCCAACCTCGTGATGTACCGCTGACATAGTATAACCCTGCACGGGATACTTTTGGATTCAATAAAATAAAAATTGGGTTCTTAACGTGAGGCATTTTAGCGCCCCGAGTTAAATGACCGCGTGGCGAACGATAGCCGCGCAATTCGCTCGGGACGCTAAAATGCCTCACGGTAAGAACACATGTTTCTTGCTTGTATTTTTTTTTATTGAATCCAAATGTATCCCGTTGAGGGGTAATAATATGTGTCAGCAGTACATCACGGTTTGAAGGAATTATATGATTTCGTTTACACCCTGCTGTATTGAAATAAAACACAATACGAACATTATTTATTATTATTCGTTAAGAAGAAGTATCAACAATAACGAACGCTCTTACAACACTAATATTTGACAAACAATCGTTGTTGTTCGCAGACTGCGATTTTAAGCTTTTCCTATAGGTACATATATAAATACATTAATCAAACTGTCTGTACAAGGTTAGTCGGAAAGGGGGTACTAAGCCGCGGGCCAGATAATGTATCACTGATGATTGTTTTAAAGAAAATGTTAAAATTTTAAAATTCGATAATAAAAACAGCATTTTATTTATTTCATAAATTCTTCATCCCTGCTTTAGTTACGAATTCAGAAAATGGAGCTTCTAATCCATGACCCCAAATATGACCTAAAATGTAAACACAGCTGATCATAGCTAAGGATAGATAGAATTAAGCGTATATTTTATCAAATCTTTGAACAGCAATTTCTCTTAAACTAATGACTTTTGGGGGAAGTTGTAGAAAAACATTATCCATTATTATGGGTACTTTAACTCCCTTTCGGCTTAGTACCCCCTTTCCGAGTAACCTTGTATAAGGGAAGATACGTACCTTGTAGCTACTGGCGTATCTTCCATCACAAATTTGGACTCCTGTGGTCACCAGCGGGACAAACCGCGTGCTGGTCTCTACAGAAGACTTCTGTTGGAGTACTGGTGAGAAGTTTCCGTTCTTCACTGTATGTAATTCTGGAAGAAACGGTGGAATGAAACTATTTGACTAGGCGCAGAAACGGATGCGTTCGCAAGCGACGGTATGGAGCCGATCGTATGCGTCGACATCCTACCGGACGCGATCGGCTGTCGCCGCATCCGTTCGTATCCTTTCCGATGCGATGAGATGCGAGACGTTTGGTGGAAATCATCCTTAAGAAGCCGAAGCTAGCTATCTCTTTCTAAAGATCGATGTGTAATATTTATTGCCGGGTACTGTAGTACTTACGTATCTTAGAGCTAGGCTCCCTCCTCTCCATCCCTTCTGTGGTCCTAGGCCGGTTAATGACCGTGAGGGTCACTCCAGAGTCGTCCAGACCTTGAACAATCGCTAACGTGCCTTCACCACCCCCTTCCATGTTAACATTAATTTGTTGGAAGAGGTATATGCTGGAATTCAAGCGTTTGATTATTTACATAACATCACGCCTGTATTCCCCGAAGGGTTGAACAGAAGTGTATAGCAACACCATCATTTTGCAGTTATGTTGAAGTCCCATGTGATAGGGGGCGAGCCTATTGCCACCAACCGGGCATAAATCAAAACTCAGGGCTGCTACTGAGGAATTCTACACGGAAAAAACCCAATAACACTGGCAGACCTGGGGATTTCACGATCAGCAGTCTCGCTTGCCACCACTAGACCACTGAGGCAGTTGTGTTTTTTTTTTATTTGTCCAGTTCCCCAACGTCACCAGGTAAGAGAGTCGATAGCAATAGGCTCATTGCCATCTTGTCAATGTCTCGCCACCGTCATTGGAGTTAATACAAGAGACGAAACGTGGGTGAGCAGACTCCTGTAATAGGAGAACACCTCTGCTTACCCCCTTCAGGGATTATAAGCGTGAGTTTATTGTATGTTTGTCTTTATTTCCCTAAAATAAGGTTTGACCTACACGATGGCTGATGCACGCGTGCCGTCAGTTAGGACAGGTCAACTCAAACCTGCTATGGCACTTTCCTCAAAAGACCATTCCAGACGTTGCCCTACATTGTTACACTCGCATAATTTTTATACCACAATGTCTGGACTGTAAAAGAGACCTTGATCTCTGAGTTTGTTTCAGCTTTTCTTCTCAGATCTAGTCAGATAAGAAATGCCGGCGACATCTAGTCTTAATAAAAACTACATTGACTTGTAAAAGTGTCTGTAACAGATTTATTTACAGAAATAAAAATCATTTATTCTTGACTTGGTCACGTTTGGCCCTAGTCTCACCTGATGGTAAGCGCAGACAGGGTCTAAGATGGAGCACACAAATACAAGTAACAGAGATATAGACGATCTCTCCTATACCGCTCTGGCTCTCACATACACACGACGGAACACAGTAAACTGCTCAGCGGACTTTAATGTTCAGGTGGTAGCTAGTCAGGCGGACCGTATAAATCCTACCACCAAGCGTGCTGGGTTTTGTTGTATCGCAACACGTGTCTATTCCCAGCGTGTCGTGAGGAAGTTTTATATTCTAGCCCGTCCCCACATGGGATAAACGATGATAATGTCACCTCTTTGTACTGTGTTCAAATAAATTATTTGGTACTAGCGACCCGCCCCGGCTTCGCACGGGTGCAGTGTAGATACTAATGTGGGGCATATAAACCTTCCTCTTACATCACTCTATCTATTGCTGAAAACTGCATTAAAATCCGTTGCGTAGTTAAAAAGATCTAAGCGTAAAGACAGCGGGAGCGACTTTGTTTTATATTATGTAAGGATACAGCATGGGCTGGGCTATGTATAGGCTAATGGGTATGTTGAAGGGGCTGTGGCTAACAACCGCGCAGATCATACGACTTGCAAAGTTAAGCTGCCCTTGCCGCGGTCAGTCTGTGGATGAGTGACCGTCCGTTAGGCCCGGTATCCACCAAAGCGGAGAGGAGAGAAGACGAGAGATGTGTTGCGAAGCTGGCAGGTTATTTCCATCAAAACGGAGAGGAGAAGTGTAGCGGAGAGGAGATGTGAGCTTTGTATAGCAGAGATGTGAGCTGTGAGAGATCGATAGATAGATGGGGTTCGGGGTGCGCGAGCGAGTGCTCCGCCCGGCCGCCCGACTAGACGCTTCTCCACTCTGCCGCGCCGCTTGCTCGCTCGCCGCACAAAATTCTATAGAAAAATGAGACATCTCTTCTCCTCTCCGCTTGATCCATTTCCACCCAAGCTAAGCGGAGAAGAGATGTGGAAATAACGAAATCGGATTGGTTTATTCAAACACATCTCGTCTCGTCTCCTCTCCTCTCCGCTTTGGTGGATACCGGGCCTTACACATCGAGACCCCTCCGTGCCTCGGAGAGCACGTTGAACAGTCGGTCCTGGGTGTCATACGAATACCTAAAACAGTCGTTACGGGAAGTCAGAAGCCTGAAAGTATGACAACCGGTCTAACCTTATGATACCGGTGTTGCCCTGTAAGTGGGTTGCGTAGGTCTGATGGCAGTCGCTCCGTGTAAAATACTGGTATTCAGCCGCATCTGGTTAGACTGGAAGCTGACCACAACATAGTTGGGAAAAGGCTAGGTAGAACGAAGAGTATGTTGATTGCTTACAGTCATCTTGAGCAGTCTCAGCAGAGGATAGCATAGATCAGGCCTGTAGCAGCCCTGCCAATCGTCGCCGAGGGGTATTGTCCTGAAACAACAAGTTCCATTTAAATCTGTAAAAAAATGTTCTGAAAGCCGTGACCGTCGCACTGCCAAGTCATAGGTCTCGAGTTAAACCCAAGGCACGCACCTCTGACTTTTCGGATTCATGTGCGTATTGTATAATTGTCACTTGCTTAAAAACGGTGAAGGGAAACATCGCGAGGAAACCTGCCTGAGAGATAATTCTAGACGGCATGTGAAGCCAAGTCAGAGGCCCATGGGCGGGATAAACTGTGACACCAGGTTAGTCACTAACCACACGAAAAGAAGCAGATTTAAATCTGTAGGGGATTATATTTTTGGTAGGTTTAGTTAACTTTTGAAGTAACGTTAAAACTTTCGCGTAGTAATATTTATTACGGGAAAGTTTACGGTGTCGGTCGATGATTTAAATCTGTAGGGGATTATATTTTCGGTAGGTTTAGTTAACTTTTGAAGTAACGTTAAAACTTTCGCGTAGTAATATTTATTACGGGAAAGTTTACGGTGTCGGTCGATGACGAACGGACTAAAACGCAGACCACACCGCCAGCTGGCGGGCGGGCCAGCGAGCTGGCGGGCAAAGCGAGGCGAGGAAAACTATATAAACTAAGCGAAGCTTTGGCGAGCTAAACTATTTGGGTTCACACCGAAAACTACGGACGGACAGGCGAGCAAGCGGGTGGGAGAGCGAGGGGAGCGTTCCGTCTTTGTCACTCGCGTGCAGTTGCATAGCGCACGAACGAGCGAGCAAGCGAGCACCGTTTCACCTCTTTTCATACTTCGGTTCAAACCGCGAACTACAGAGCTAAGCTACGCTAACGAGGTGAACGGTAGCATCGCTGGCATCGTCGGATATTTCGTTCGCATCGTTTGTATCGCTGATGTAGCTTATCTCTGTAGTTCGCGGTGTGAACCGAAGTATGAAAAGAGGTGAAACGAGGCTCGCCCGCCCGCCAGCTGGCGGTGTGGCCTGCGATTATGTAGTGGGCATTGTCTTGTACAATGATTTTTTTGCCTGTGTCTGTACGTTTACGGGCCTTGTACGGTACGTTGTAGTGGGCAGAGCCCTTTATGAGAAATTATAGAAGTACTTAATGTATTTATACTTACATTATAAAAATTCTAATAATTTACATAAAATAATTCAAAAACAATTTCACAAAACATAAAAAATATAATTTAGAATTTTAGTAGCACCGTCATTCTGACGTCGTTGTCTTCTTTTTTTGAAAGAAGTTTATATGTATAATATGATTTTGACATTATATTATAACCTTCTTCTTTACATAGTATAAAACAAAGTCGCTCCCGCTGTCTGTACGCTTAGATCTTTTAAACTACGCAACGGATTTTAATGCAGTTTCCAGCAATAGATAGAGTGATTCAAGAGGAAGGTTTATATGCCCCACATTTGTATCTACATTGCACCCGTGCGAAGCCGGGGCGGGTCACTAGTCATGTATAAAATATACTAGCTATCTGCCCCGACTTTGTAGATACGGGTATCATTGAGCTAGGTACTTGGTTAAGGAATTTTTCATCAAGCATTTAATATTGTATATCAATAATACGTTTATAAATAAACTGTCTCGTTGGTCTAGTGGTGGTAAGCGCGACTGCTGATCGTGAGCACTTGGGTTCGATCGCCAGGTCGGGCACAGTGTTATTGGGTTTTTCCATGTGGAATTCCTCAGTAGCAGCCCGGAGTTTGAATTTGTGGCCGGTTGATGGCAATAGTGTCGCCCTCTATTACATGGGACTTAAACATAACGGCGAAATGAGGGTGTTACTATACACCTCTGCCCAACCCTTCGGGGAATACAGGCGTGATGTTATGTTATGTATGTTTATAAATAATATAACCTAGAATCAATTTATCTAATACCTAGTCAAAACCGGAACAAAATCTGTTCAGTAGTTACACAGAAAATCGCGGACAGACAGATAGGCGCGGCGTGGCGGGGGTTTTTGATTTATAATGTGATGTACTCATTTCTGAAGTACTTAATAGACAAAACTAGTACATTTATGTAGGTAAATCTTCTCGATGTGTTCCGGGCACATGAGATTTTTCAAGTTTGGCAATGCATCAGCAATCCTCTCGGGGTTGAAGGTGTATACAGGGTGTAAACGAAATCATGTAATTCCTTCAAACCTCGTGATTTAGTGCTGACATAGATTAACACTGCACGGGATACTTTTGGATTCAATAAAAAAAATATTACAAGTAAACATATGTTCTTAACGTGAGACATTTTAGCGCCCCGAGTTTAATGACCGCGCGGCGAACGATGGCCGCTCAATTCGCATGAGGCGCTAAAATGCCTTTTTTTTAATAGGTGTTTATAATTATCCCTTGTAGGATTAATCTAAGTCAGCAGTACATAACGAGGTTTGAAGGAATTACATTATAAACGGTAACCGCTTGCCATCAGGTAGGCTGCAGCGGTGCTTGCCAACCTATAACATACATAGGTCTCGGCTCCACTTATAAATAACCTGTCAAGGATCATAAAAAAACCGTGACTTTATAATGCCAAGGCTGAACAAAATAATATGTCACAATCACAACAATTAAAAAAATAACGACTCCCATACTGTTTTATCTGTCAAAGTGACAGCTATCAGAAACTTCAAAGTTTTGGCGCCAATCAAAACGTCATGTTGTGCAACAGAGAATGTGTCGCGACAATGACTTTATTGTCCATAATTGCAATAAATAATAATGTTATTAGGTTTGTAGGTCAGTTTTGTTTGTTTTAAAACAATTTGTGCTGCAGTTTAAATGTAGGCAAGGTCATGGGTTTGGACAATTGACAAAATCCGGCCAAGTGCGAGTCGGAGTCGCGCACGAAGGGTTCCGTGCTCCGTTATCTATAAAAACGGCAAAAAAATCACGTTTGTCGTATGGGAGTCTCCCTTAAATATTTTATTTTATTTAAATTTAATTATTTATTTTTAAAGTGAATATATAACTTAATATTCTGTCAATTTGACAAAATCCGGCCAAGTGCGAGTCGGAGTCGCGCACGAAGGGTTCCGTGCCATTATCTATAAAAACGGCAAAAAAGTCACGTTTGTCGTATGGGAGCCTCCCTTAAATATTTTATTTTATTTAAATTTAATTATTTATTTTTAAAGTGAATATATAACTTAATATTCTGTCAATATTTCAAGCGTCTACCTGCTGCCGTTATCAATATCGAGCAAAAAGAGCAAAAAAATCATGTTTGTTGTATGGAAGCCCCCTTAAATATTTATTTTATTCTGTTTTTTAGTATTTGTTGTTATAGTAACAACAGAAATACATCATCTGTGAAAATTTCAACTGTCTAACTATCACGGTTCATGAGTACAGCCTGGTGACAGACAGACGCACGGTCGAACAGCGGAGTCTTAGTAATAGGAACCCGTTTTACCCTTTGGGTACGGAACCCTAAAAATTTTGTATTTTGTTGCATAAATAGTCAAAATATTTCCCGATTAATCTTGCAATGTATTGAAATATTTGTTTGAAAAAGTATCACGACGTTTTTTCTGTGGTTATTATCCCCGCTTTTCGTATTTCACAAACATGGAAACCCTTGCCAAAGCTTGATGAACCTCAAGGCTCATAGAGAGCGCGTTAAATAACTTGAACCAAGATGGCGTCGACTGTCAAACTTGAGGGGTTTACTAGTAGCCACTGAAGAGTTCCACTATTCACCTCCTAGCTCCATCATCAGACCCTGAACATCAAGTGCAATCTATTGTACTCATCAAAACGAATCATATGACCCGAACCTCGCATAGATCACACAGTCGACGCCATCTTGGTTCTAGTTATTTGCCGCACACTATTACCCATATTCCAAGACGTTCCTCCAAAACTTACTCGACTCATACTCGACTCAGGACGGCTTCGAAAACACCTTCAAAATTGTATTCTTAGTCGCAATTTCGACTGAACTTTGAGGTTCCTCGACGGAGTCATTACGTCATAATTTGAATTATCTGCATCGCGCAAATAACGCCGCGATAAATACTTGTAAGGATTATCGTAAGCATATTCGATAAAGTCTTCTAAATTCATTTTTGTTACATACGAACTTTGACTACATGTGTGATGATACGTTATGTATGTACCTACCTATGTGAATTACCACTTATTCGAATCAAATTCTAAGTCGATGCTGTCGGGTAACCCTCGTCAATCGCAGGCCACTGTTGGACATAAGCCTGTCCCAATCCCAAGTTTCGCCACAACACTCAACCCTTCGGCTTCCACATCTAATCCACCAGCTACCTTCTTCAGGTCGTCAGCATACTGACGTCACGGACGTCCTACACAATTTTATTTCCATTTACATGCTCAGTTCCTATAAACAAAAACGAATCGTTTTGCTTACTAATGGTAGTATTTTTTATTGCCATAACATAACATCACGCCTTGCATTCCCCGAAGGGTTCGGCAGAGGTGTTTTAGTAACACCTCGTTTCGTCAGTTATGTTTAAGTCCCATGTAATAGGGGGCGAGCCTATTGCCATTAACTGAGCACAAATGCAGACTCCGGGCTGCTACTGACGAATTAACAACACGTTTGGTTCAGTGGCTAAGCAATTGGCATTTGCGTTGCGGGTCGTGGGTTCGATTCCCGCACGGAACAAATGTTTGGATGGCCTACAGATAGTTGTTCCGGGTCTGGGTGTTTGTGCATGTGAAGATTTGTGTCTGTAAACGCACCCACGATACAGGAGAAATCCTAGTGTGGGGCAACGTTTTTATTTAAAGAAAAAAAAATTCACACGGAAAAACTCAATAACACTTTGCCAGACTTGGCGATCGAACGCAGGACCTCACGATCAGCAGTCGCGCTTGCCACCACCAGACCAATGAGGCAGTAAAACTTGATATGAAATTTTGCGTAAATAAGTACCTATGTAGTCCCGATTACAGTATACCTAGTTATCTGATCTGATGATGTAGTACCGATGAGAATACAGTTATCTGATGACTATGACCTGATGCTGCAGCTTACCACCCCCTACATCTGCGTCGCCCAGGGCCATCATGTTCGCCTTTACCCCCCCCCCCCCCCCCGCCACGCGACGCAACTGAAAAATACAAGAGTCTCAATTTCAACCAATAACGCTCCGTACATTATAGGAATCGGCCAGTTCTTATAAACAGGTGTCGTGTTTTACATTCCAACGAAGTAGGTAATAATATTATAAATGCGAAAGTGAGATTATTTGTTCCACTTTCATGCTTCGAGCGTTTAACAGATCTTTATAAAGTTAATTAGGTACATACACGTATAAGATAGCTACTATTGTAGATTGAAAATAATAAAATTATACATACACTAGCGGCTCGTCCCGGCTTCGCACGGATGGACATTTTTCCCGTTTTTGCAACATTTTTCATTTATGCTCCGCTCCTATTGGTCGTAGCAAGATGTTATATAGCCTATAGCCGTCCTCGATAAATGGACTATCCAACACAAAAAGACTCTTCAGCTTTATAATATTAGTATAGATACATAAACTCACGCCTTTTTCCCATGGGGGTAGGCAGAAACTATAGAACGCCACATCTTTACATACTATCTTCGCTTCATCCACATTCATAATCTTGTCATACACGCACGCCGGTTGAGAGTACTACGCACCTGACCTTTGTGAAGAACACCACCAATAACATCGATGTATATCCTTCTAGGACGTCCTCTACCGTTCCCACTGACATCCGCCTTATAAATTCCTTTTGTTAGTCGCCGTTCACTCATTCTCTCAGCATGACCAAACCACCTAAGCATACTCCTTTCAATTTTTGTCACTACATCATCTTTTAAACCGCAACTTTGTCTAATCTCTTCATTTCTCAATCTATCATTCAAAGTTACACCGCACATACTTCGCAAGGAACGCATTTCCACGGCATTTATTCTACATCCATGCATTTTCTGCCTCGACCAACATTCACTTCCAATTATAATAGTTTCAATGCAATTAACTGGCTCATGATTTAGTGGTAGCAAGTGCGACTGCTGATCGTGAGGTACTGGATTCGATCCCCAGGTCGGGCAAAGTGTTATTGGGTTTATCCTTGTGAAATTCCTCAGTAGCTAGGAGTTTGGATTTGTACCCGATTGATGGCAATAGGCTCGCCCCCTAATTACATAACGGCGAAATGAGGGTGTTACTATGTATACACCTCTGCCCAACCCTTCAGAGAATACAGGCGTAATGTTATGTTATGTATGTATGTGAGTTACCACTAATTCGAATCAAAGTCGAACTCGATGCTGTCGGGAGTTAACCCTCCTTAATCACAGTGCACTGCTGGACATAGGCCGCTCCCAAATTCCGCCACAACACTCGGTCCTTCGCCTTCCATTATTTTATATTTTTTTAATAAATTGTGAATGTGAGTGCCATGTAGGGTAGCTTTATAAACGATTTTTTTGTGACCCATACAAATGTCCAGCTGATTGAAAGCGTCGTGCGGCGGTCGGGTTGTTGAGCTCCCTAAAATAAGGTTAGAGCTCCGCGATGACTGATGCAGATGTGCCGTCAGTTAGGACAGGTCAACTCGAACCTGCTATGGCACTTTCCTCAAAAGGCCATTCCAGACGTTGCCCTACATCGTTTCACTCGCATAGTTTTTATACTACAATGTCTGGACTTTAAAAGAGACCTTTGAGTTTGTTTCGGCTTTTCTTCTCAGAGCTAGTCAGATGGGAAATGCCGGCGCCATCTAGTCTTAAAAAAAACATTACATTGACTTGTAAAAGTGTCTGTAACAGATTTATTTACAGAAATAAACGTCATTTATCCACACCTAATCCACCAACTACCTTCTTCAGGCCGTCAGCACATTGACGTCATGGGCGTCCTACACAATTTTATTTCCACTTTTATGTCACACCTCATTGTGTACACCTCTGCTCAACACTTGGGGGAATACAGGCGTGATGTTGTTACATTTCGTCGGTTACCGGTTACTTGTAGATAAATTGTTATGTTAATGTAAGATTGGGGTTGAGAGTCGAGACACGGCGACCGTTGTAATATGACGGTTTGAAAATTGATAAACGGTTGGATTTATCTACCTATATACTAATATTATAAAGCTGAAGAGTTTGTTTATTTGAACGCGCTAATCTCAGGAACTACTGGTTGGAATTGAAAAAATATTTTTGTATTGGATAGTCCATTTATCGAGGAAGGTTATAGGCTATATAACACAGGCTATATGACGCTACAAACAAAAGGAGCGGAGCATAAATGAAAAATGTTGCAAAAACGGGAAAAATGACCACCCGTGCGAAGCCGGGACCGGCCGCTAGTACGTTAGACCAGAGTTCCCCAAAATTTTTGGATTCGTAGCCCACTTACCATGTTTTTCAGTTTTGGGTAGACCCCCTGCTTAGCTAATATTGCATTTTTGCAAATTCATCGACTTCAAATGCGTTTTTCACTGATTTCTAACTGTAGTGAGGTGTATAGCGAAAAAACAATAAAAAAACACATTAATTTTTATACATTTATTGATGAAATTCAAATTAAAATGAACCAAAATAATATTTAGTATGGACATATGTACCTATTACATAACATAGTCTGCTTAGTTGTCGGCAATAAGCTTGACAAGCATATCATTTTGGGACCCAGTGCGTAATATCAGCAAGCACATTGGGTCACCCGCGCGACGGCGCAACGAGTATTCCCAAGGAGGATTGTTGTCAGGCAGGCGGCCGGTCATAAAACAATAAGCCAACACCTCGAACAACACGGATTTATGAAATACATGTTGTTATGTATTTATGAAATACGTCCCCCCCTAGTGTGGGATAAGGGCAGGGAGAAGAAGAAGACAGTGTATTGGATTGGCAGGGCAGAAGTGCTATAAGAGTGCTCTATATAGTTCGCCTTCGATTCGGTGGCGAGTTACGATCGATGACAGCGCCGCAGATGTATCTTGTTTGATAATAACGTCTGACCTTGATAACAAGTTTATCTTGTCGTCTGTACCGGTCTCCTCATAATACGATATTATGATGATGATATGATGTCCGTTGAAAAAACGTTAAATATTTTAAATAAAACCGTTGTGTAATCACGATAGATGTTATCGCTAGCTTATCATGTAATAATAAATACATTATTTTTTCCTTAATTATGTTTATATTTACCTCATGCACCTCTGACTTTCAGAATTCATGTGCGGTTTAGAATTTGATCTTCTTCTTCTTTTTGTGTGGTTAGTGACTAACCTGGTGTCAGAGTTTATGCCGCCCATGGGCCTCTGACTAGGCTTCACATGCTGTCGAGAAATGTCTCTCATAGGCATGCCGGTTTCCTCACGATGTTTTCCTTCACCGTTTTTAAGCAAGTGATAATTATACAATACGCACGTGAATCCGAAAAGTCAGAGGTGCGTGCCTTGGGCTCGAACTCGAGACCTAAAAACCTATCGGTAGCTTCTCATGTAATAATAAAGAGGTATTTAAATTATTTTTCCTCAAATACCTCATGCACCTCTGAATTTTAGAATTAATGTGCGGATCAGAATTTGATTACCACTTGCGTTAACGGTGAAGGAAAAACATTGTGAAATACTCTTTTTTTTTATATCGTGGGAATATCCTCATGGATGCGAGGGGGTCTGCCGGACTGTTACCGGCTAAAAACCCACGGTGTTCTTCCTCTTGACCGTCGGCCGGGGTCGTAAGATTCGCATAAGCATGCATCGCAACCCTGGCAACGTGAGAAACTCTGCAATAAAGTTATCGATGGTGTGTGTAGTCCGCCAACCCGCACCAGTCCAGAGCCTTCAACCCTTCTCATTCTGACAAAAGGCCTGTGTCCAGCAGTGGGACAGTAATGGGCAGATTGTGATATATACGGATGTTTAGGTCAGGTGCGTAGTACTCTCAACCGGCGTGCGTGTATGACAAGATGTATGAATGTGGATGAAGCGAAAGGGGTATGTAAGAGTCGTAGCATGTGGCGTTCTATAGTTTCTGCCTACCCCCATGGGAAAAAGGCGTGAGTTTATGTATGTATGTATGTATGTTTATATTTACATTAAAATCAATAATGAAAACCAGCGCGCTTGGTAGGATCTATACGGTCCGCCTGGCTAGCTACCACCCTCACATTAAAGTCCGGCGTCAAGCAGTTTACTGTGTTCCGTCGTGTGTATGTGAGAGCCAAAAGGGTATAGAGGAATCCATCTACAACGTGTTACATAATTCCCCATGAAAAATTTGTCATTTACCTCTCAGAGGAAATTAGGTAAGAATGTAAATAACTTTCTGGGTAGTCTACTCTTTAGTTTTGTTTTCAGGGTTGCGTTTCAATGATGATTATTTTATGTTTTATCCAAATTCTTTTTTTTTGTGTCATACTACGGTTTTCAAATATTGCCAATAGACTCTTTACAAGGGACCTTTTAACCCCCTTTCGGCTTTAGGGGTATTTTTGTAACACGTTGTATATCTCTGTTACTTGTATTCGTGTGCTCCATCTTACACCCTGCCTGCGCTTACCATCAGGTCAAGAACAAAATAAATACCTGAGTGGTATTATTACATGGTGGCGACGACTCGTTGGCGCGGCATTACGATCTAACTAGACAGCCAGCGTGTTAACTATAATTATAATAGCCGTAACGACCACAGTAACGAACAAAATAAAAACTAAATTACCTAAGTCATGAATCATTCATGACTTAATTTTGTTTTTTGTCCTGTTTTATATGACTTCATGAGTTATCATCATCAGAGACTGACGTCACTGCGGCCGGCTTGCCGCAACGCACTAGACAGCATTATAAGTACCTATAGCATTTATAGGTAGCATTTTTTATTGCGAAACTGGGCATATAGACTTGTAAGCTAATTTTACTTGTGATAGCTACTTCCATATGGAAGGATCTACTATCAAAGTTATGGGGTCTGTGCTTCATTATTGGTAAAGATACTTCTTCTTCTTCCTGCCCTTATACCACACTAGGTGGGGTCGGCACAACATGTATTTCATAAATCCATGTTGTTAGAGGGTTTGGCTTATTGTTTTATGACCGACCGCCTGCCTGACATCAACCCTCCTTGGGAATACCCGTCGCGCGGGTGACCCAATGTGCTTGCTGATATTATGCACTGGGTCCCAAAATGATATGCTTGTCAATCTCATTGCCGACAACTAAGCAGACTATGTTCTGCTTGGTGGAGTATACTTGAAGTTCCTCGACCCACTCATTCAGTTTTGCTAGGGACTTTGGTTCTGTCACATCGTAAACTATAGCGCCGTGAGCGTCTCTGTAAAAACTTGATGTCAATGTTCTGTATCGCTCCTGTCCTGCTGTATCCCAAATACCAAGCTTGACTTTAACACCGTTCACGTCCATGACTTTACATTTGTAGTCAACTCCGATTGTAGCTAAGAATGATGAATTGTAGTCTCAAAATTATAACCAATAACACTCCGTAAATTATAGGTAGGTAAGTATCGGCCAATCTACAAAACTAAACATTCCAACATACACTCACTCACACATAGTCTCACGCCTATAATCCTCGAAGGGGTAAACAGAGGTGGCCCCTTTTACAGGACTCTGTACACACACGTTTTGCCTCTTGTATTAAGTCCAATGTAATAGGTGGCGAGCCTATTGCCATTTCTCGGGCAAAATATGGAGACAGCATGCCCAATGACGGAGGGGTGTAATATTCTTATTCCGTCCCCCCACGGACTATACAGGGTGTAAAAATAGCCTTAACGGTGCCGAAGTCTACGCATACTGTATGTACATAAAACTAAGTAACATACATCAAAAATAATTGCTGGGAACCGACTTTTGTTGTTTGGTATTAAAAAAAACTTTTAATTGTAGCGCGCAATGGAAGCGCGCGCGCAGCAGACTGCGCCTACATTTCAAAAATGTTGATAATGTTTGTATAGAAGTATGTTTAGTAACAACATTTAAACTTACTTTTCGTGAAAAACGTACAAAAATATGGTGACTTTGACCTTTACTATCTCCGTAACCAGTCGGTTCCCAGGTATGGCCCAATACCAAAAAATCATCGTAATGATGGGAAGAATACGTGGCTCTCGGCTTCGTTAAGGGTATTTTTACACCCTATATTCTCAACACTTTCCCATTTATGCGCACGCGCACAAGAGGTGTGATTACCGCTACAATTAGCTGCAGCAATCAGGCAAAGTCGTGAGAACTGACTGACCTTGTCGTCTTGTACGGATGGCCTCGCGAAGTAACTTAACTTATGTATTACTTATATAACTTGAATTTGTTTAATATTATTAATTTATACATAGACAACCTTGTTGTGGATTAAAAGAGCCTCCAAGAGTTACTTAAGTACATCCAGCGCACCAATATTTTTTTACCCCTTCGGGGAATAAAGGCTTGAAAAAATAAATTACTAGCATGCTCCTGACTGCAACTGCTTAGTTGTCGACAATAAGATTGAAAAGCATATCATTTTGGGACCCAGAGCATAATATCAGCAAGCACATTGGGTCACCCGCGCGATGGCGCAACGAGTATTCCCAAGGAGGGTTGATGTCAGGCAAGCGGCCGGTCATAAAACAACAAGCCAAAACCTTTAACAACATGGATTTATGAAATACATGTTGTGCCGACCCCACCTAGTGTGGGGTATGGGGAGGAAGAAGAATGAGAAGCTCCTGGCTGCAACTTTTGTTCTGTGACTTTTTGAAATATAACAAAAGCTTGTCGAATTTGTCTAGGAACGTGTTTTTTTTTTGTATCAGCTCAGCACCTGTCTGGCTGACACCGAAGCAATTTTGTAATCTGTGCAGTAACCATGTAACCAGTAGCTGTTCTTCTCAGACTTAGCTGTGGTAGTCTAAAGTTACAACCGCAGCTGCAGGCTTAGGGCCAAGCGACATCTAACGGAAGATACGTCGTCGATCTTCCGCCGCTACACATAATTCCATACAAACATCTCACACCGTACACATTTGACCGAAGATGCGTTACTAAAATTCCTCTTATTTAAGCTTATTTTTATTTTATTTAAGCTTTTATTTATGTCCGTCTCTTTCTTATTTTATAAGAGTGAATAAGATAGCAATTCTTAAATTTTAGTTTATTTGGTGAATAAGAGAATCAGTGCCAATGTATGTTTACTTATAGGTATAGTAAATCGATAAGATAATGTATGTTGAACACGCTATGTCAATCATATATCGTGACCAATATGTATGAAATCAGTAATTATACAATCTAATAACAACAATTGTTAGGGCGCGTTCCCACTATGTCGTGATGATAAATTTATCATTGGACGACTGTCGTCTCTAGCTGTTCCCATTATAACGACAGTTTGTCATTAATTTTTTTAATCGTTTAGCGACTATAGTATCTACCTGTTCCCATTGGATCGCGACGACATTTTATCGTTTCACGACAGTCGCTTTGTCGTTTGCACATCAGTAGCAAGCTACAAGATGAGACGATATTTTTATCGTGGCCACTACAGATAGTCGTAACAACGACACATTACGATGTCGTGATGATAAATTTATCGTTGGACGACTGTCGTGCTAGCCGTTCCCATTGACTCGACAATCTGTCGTCACTGCATAAACAAGTCGTGAACGACAGTAAATCGTGTCGTCATATATGTGAACACCTCCATTTAGATATATAAGCCACGACACTTAAAACTACACGACTATCTGTCGTCACGACAAAGTGGGAACGCAGCCTTAGTTATAACTAATTACTCGACGGAAGATAATTTTACCAAGAATTTACTGAAGGAACTTAATACATCAAATCATTGGTGTGTTTAAAATATGAGTAAACTTTTAAGTTAAACGATTTTATCTTGCAGTAACCTTCTTCTTGTTTTCGTGTGGTTAGTGACTAACCTGGTGTCAGAGTTTATGCCTGTTATCTGTAGCTGGTAGGTAACACATGACATTGTTGACATAGGAGGGTAATCGTCAAGAGAAATCAACGTACCCGAAGTTATAAAAACAGTGGTCATCCGACGGAGCAGAGGATTCTATGTCGAACAGCTGAAGAAGTCTGACCTTTTATATCTGGTTTGCTTGTCCTCATTTTCTGATCTTGTGTTGATTATTATATTGTGAACTAGCTTCTGTAACTAATCACGAACCTAATTAAAAGTACTCTCAGTGGTGGAGAGTCTATGTTGGTTTAATTTACTTTATTTACCATGCTCCCAATCCTGACATACTGATATTAGCTATAACTGTAATGTTAGATTCACCCCTATAAGATTCTGTTGTATGTCTTTAATATGCCGTCCATGGGCCTCTGACTTGGCTTCACATGCGTCGAGAAATATCTCTCAGGCATGCCGGTTTCCTCACGATGTTTTCCTTCACCGTTTTTAAGCAAGTGATAGTTATACAATACGCACATGAGGTGCGTGCAGGTCCGAACTGGGCAACGGGCAAATGCCCTATGGGCCGGATGCCCGATGAGCCGGTCACACAGTCGAAGAAATCGAAAAAGTGAGAACGTCAAAAAAAAAAGGTCGTCCAACTATCGCCTATCGCTTGAAAAAGAAGCTAGAAAGAAAGAAAGAAAGAAAAAGTATTTATTTTCCGCCCACGCGGACGCACACGGATACTTAAGATTAAAAATATAATGTTTCTTAAAAATTAACACTTAAATTTAAACATAGTATATTAAACAACACGGTAACCCAAACACACAAAAAAATAAAATAATCTATGGTTACTATTATTTAGTCTATGGTGCACGGGCTACCATAACCATAAATCCTCATGCATCATAAAACTAAGTGACACTATACAAATACAAACAATACAAACATTTAAACATGTTGAATTTGTGCGTCGCATGGTGCGTGAAAATGTGGGTCAAACTGCAAATTATTTGTTTGTAAATGCACCCAAGGTACAGGAGAAAGAGTGACGGGAAGCGTCTAAAAAAAACGTCGTCCGTCTATTTGGGCCGACCGTCTCTCAAATGCTCGGGCCGATTTCAGGTCCCAGTCCCGCCCTGGGAGCGTGCCTTGGTTTCTAACTCGAGACCTATGACTTGGCAGTCCGACGGTTACACCACTAGGTTATCACTGCTAACCAGTAACCCTGCAGCATCATTATAATTTTATATTCCAGCTCCCACACGACAGAATTATTAATTACTTAAGTACCTATTTATAAATTGTATTGTACTGTGATGTGTATTTATTTAAGGTCAATCCCACATAAATAACACCATGTTTTATATAAAGCGATTGACACAATACTAGTAATTCTTAATAAGGGATATACTCCTTATCGAGTAACGAAACTTCACGCCAGTAGCCTTAAAGTCGTCAGCATGACTAAGTCGTTCACTAATGACCGTAAATACATATAGAAGGTCGTTAGATTTTTTCTTATTAGGCTATTAGGTCCCCACCTATGAAATCAGCGTTTTGTATGGAGAATTTTAAAGAAGTTGCATTTTTCATACTAACATTTTCTTAATTTATTTAACAACTATAAACACTAATGTTGTAAAACTTTTATGCACTAATTTTTAATAACTAAGATAACGTATGTCACTTAGATTATGCAACAAAAATAAGTTTTGGCTCAGTTAAAACAAAAATAGTGGTCATTTCTGCTAACAAAAAGAGGAGTCATTTTTAAGATGTTTTTTTATGTTTAGAAAACTATAAGTAATAAGGTTTTTTTACTATTGGTAGTTGTCTATGATGGTCATTATTCGATATAATATCAAGCAATTGATGAATATTTTAAATCATAGAAGTGACGAGGTTCTCTATTTGTGAGAAAAAAACGCCAATTTCATAGGTGGGGACCTAATATTACCTAAAGTAAGTTGATGGAGATGAGAATATTGAGATGGATGTGTGAAGTGACGCGAATGGATAAAGTAAGAAATAAGTATTAGGTCCCCTATGAAATTGGCGTTTTTTCACAAATAGAGAACCTCGTCACTTCTATGATTTAAAATATTTATCAATTTCTTGATATTATATCGAATAATGACCATCATAGACAACTACCAATAGTAACAAAACCTTATTACTTATAGTTTTCTAAACGTAAACAAAACCTTAAAAATGACTCCTCTTTTTGTTAGCAGAAATGACCACTATTTGAGTTTTAACTTAGCCAAAACTTATTTTTGTCGCATAATCTAAATGGCATACGTTATCTTAGTTATTAAACATTAATGCATAAAAGTTTTAAAACTTTAGTGTCCATATTTGTTAAATAAATTAAGAAAATGTTAGTATGAAAAATGCAACTTCTTTAAAAAATTCCATACAAAACGCTGATTTCATAGGTGGGGACCTAATATATTAGAGGGAGTTTGAAAGTGGCACCAGTGACAGAAAAGTTAAAAGGAAATCGTTTGTCTTGGTATGAGCATGTGATGAGGAGGGATGAAACGTGTGACTAAGAGAGTGATGAATATGAATGTTGATGGATGGAGGAGAGGGAGACCAAAGAAAAGATGGATGGATTGTGTGAGGGAGGATATGAAAGATAAGGGAGTTAATGATAATGAGACGGCTGACAGGGAAGAGCGGAAGAGGAAAACATATTGCGCCGATCACAAGTAACTTGGGACCAGGGCAGGAAGATGATGATGATGCTAATAAAGTAAGTGGCTCGTGGTTACCAAGCGCGCGGATCATACGAGCCCACCAGTAGGTACGTGGCTCCCCTCTGTGTCTCGAAGAGCACGTTAAACAGTCGGTCCCGGGTGTCATACGAATACCTATGACAGTCGTTACGGGAAGTCAGAAGCACGAAAGTGGTACAACCGGTCAAAGGTTAGGATATCGGCGTTGCCCAGTGGTTTGCGGAGGTCTGATGGCAGTCGCTCCGTGTAAAATACTGGTATTTAGCCGCATCTGGTTAGACTGGAAGCTGACCCCAACATAGTTGGGAAAAAGCTAGGCTGGTGATATTACAGGCACATGAGACTTTACAACTTTGTCTCTAAGGTTGGCAACGCATCAGCAATCTTCTTGGCGTTGTAGGCGGCGGTAACCACTGGGCCATCGCGTAGACTTGTTTGACAAACTAGATACATAAACTCACGCCTTTTTCCCATAGTGGTAGGCAGAAACTATAGAACGCCATATGCTACGACCCTTACATACCCCTTTCGCTTCGTCCACATTCATAAATCTTGTCATACACGCACGCCGGTTAAAAGTACTACGCACCTGTCCTTTGTGAAGAACATCACCAATAACATCGATGTATGTCCTTCTAGGGCGTCCTGTACCGACGTTTCCACTGACACATTTACAAATTAATACATAACATAACATCACGCCTGTATTCCCCGAAGGGTAGGGCAGAGGTGTATAGTAACCACATAGTAACACCCTCATTTCGCCGTTATGTTTAAGTCCCATGTAATAGGGTAACCGGGCACAAATCCAGACTCTGGGCTGCTACTGAGGAGTTCCACACGGAAAAACCCAATAACACTTTGCCCGACCTGGGGATCGAACCCAGAACCTCAAGATCAGCAGTTGCGCCTGCCACCACTAGATCAACGAGGCAGTATACCTATATTCTAATTATACTAAAGTTATTTATCTAAAGATCATTTCTTTTTATTAGACCTTGGCGCCAAAATATGACATTAAGAGTTTTTTTTTCTTAAAATGTAGGCTGAGGGCGTCCGATTGAGATCTCCACCTTGAACACGAGGTAAGATTAAAAATTTAATACTTTTTAATATCCACGACGAAAGTTATTCGTACATACAATAACGTTATGAACCCTGACCGCGGTAAATTGAGTACAACTCATTAATTATTTTGTTCACAAAAAAATAATTAAGACCATTTATCGTTCTGCCTAGCCTTTCCCCAACTATGTTGGGGTCAGCTTCCAGTTTAAGGGGCCATTCAAGTATTACGTAAGCACGAAAGGGTGGTTAGGGGGTCTTTGCTTAGCTTATTTTTGATGACATGGGGGACGGGGGTGTCTAGATGATGATTACGTCAGCAATTTTTATTTATTTACTTATTTTTCTAGACTTTAAAACTGCTGCTCATGAATAATAATAAATAAACATAATCAGTTTAAAAAAATATAAACCAATGTTTACGTAAGCATAGGAGGGGGGGTAAAAGCTTTGCTTACTTTTGCTGACAAGGGGGAGGGGTGGGTCATAAATTACTAAAATTCTGCTTACATAATACTTGAGTCCCCCTAATCAGATGCGGCTGAATACCAGTATTTTACACGGAGCGACTGCCATCAGACCTCCGCAACACAATTACTGGGCAATGCCGATATCCTAAGGTTAGACCGGTTGTCAGACTTTCGGGCTTCTGATTACCCGTAACGACTGTCATAATATGTATTCGTATGACACCCGAGACCGACGCGCGACGGTTTAACGTGCTCTTCGAGACACGGAGGGGTTTCGGCGATCACAGTTTAACTTTGCAAATCATAATGATACACGCTGTTGGTAATTACTTAGCCACTAGCCCCTCCACAACTTATATTGAATTTACTCAATGTAATACTTATTATGTTAGGTAGATAGTAAAGTCATTGACGCGTCAAAAGTGAAGTTGAAAAAGACACACCTATTGGCAGGAACTATATAGCTAGCTCTTTCACTCTCATACTTCTTCTATATCTTCGTCCTACTCAATACAGATTACCTACTAGTAAAAACAATCAGGATTGAATTTTAAACACCATGTTCTATGAAAGTAATATTAATTATTTATTATTAATATACTAGCGACCCGCCCCGGCTTCGCACGAGTGCAATGTAGATACTAATGTGGGGCATATAAACCTTCCTCTTGAATCACTCTATCTATTGCTGGAAACTGCATTAAAGTCCATTGCGTAGTTTAAAAGATCTAAGCGTACAGACAGCGGGAGCGACTTTGTTTTATACTATGTAAAGATTATTATATGTGTGAAGCAATGATAGCCTAGCGGTTGAACTCTTGCGTCCCATGCAGGAGGGTCTGAGTTCGATCCCGCTGATTTTTGGAATTCATGTGCGGATCAGAATTTAATTATCACTTGCGTTAACGGTGAAGGAAAAACATCGTGAGCAAACCTGCACACATGAGAGGGCTCCATAAAGTTCTCGATGGTGTGTGTAGTCCGCCAACCCGCACCAGGACAGCGTGGTGGACTAAGGCCTAAACCCTTCTCATTCTGAGAAGAGGCTCGTGTCCAGCAGTGGGACAGTAATGGGCTAATTATGTTATATGTACCTATGATCTTTTAGGGAGGGGCTCGTGGCTAAATAACAACCGCGCCGATCGTACGATTTGTGAGGTTAAGCTGCGCTTGCCGCGGTCAGTCCGTGGATGGGTGACCATTTGTTACACATCGAGACCCCTCCGTGCCTCGGAGAGCACGTTAAGCCGTCGGTCCCGAGTGACATACGAATACCTATGATAGTCGTTACGGGTAGTCAGAAGCCCGAAAGTCTGACAAACGGTTTAACCTTAGGATATCGGCATTGCCCAGTAACTGGGTTGCGGAGGTCTGATGGCAGTCGCTCCGTGTAAAATACTGGTATTCAGCCGCATCTGGTTAGACTGGAAGCAGACCCCAAGATAATTGGGAAAAGGCTAAGAGGAAGAGTACCTATGATCTTTTTATTAAACAGGTTTCATTTTCTTTTTAAATACGTTGCCCCACACTACTATTTCTCCTGTATCGTGGGTGCGTTTACAGACACTTTTCACACGCACAAACATCCAGACTCGGAACAACTATCTGTAGGTCATACAAATATTTGTTCTGTGCGGGAATCGAACCCACGACCCGTAGCGCAGAAGCCGATATCTCAGCCACTGCACCAAAAGTGTCGTCAAATTAGCTTCACTTCGTATATACAAGGTTAGTCGGAAAGGGGGTACTAAGCCGCGGGCCACTTAATGTATCACTGATGATTGTTTTAAAGAAAGTGTTAAAATTTAAAAATACGATTAAATTTTTTCCATGAAAAATTATTTTTATTTTAGTTTTTTCAATAATTCTTTATCCCTGCTTTAGTTATGAATTCAGGAAAAGGAGTTTCTAATCCGTGACCCCAAATATGACCTAAATAGTAAACAGCTGATCATAGCTATGGATAGATAGATATTAGCATGATTTTTACGAAATCTTTGAAAAGCTATGTCTCTTGAACTATTGACTTTTGGGGAAAGTTGTAGAACAAAAGTTATCGCATAATATGGGTACTTTAACACCCTTTCGGCTTAGTACCCCTTTTCCGACTAACCTTGTATAATCATTTTAACCTTCAATCCTCAAATCCTGATGATGCAGACGTAGGTACCTACTAAAACCGTAGCTTAAAAATACCCTTCATTTAATATCTTTTTACGGCACCTTTTGGAAGGCCTATTAGCAGAATCAGTAATAGGTGATCAGTTAATGACATCATTTAGGTACCTAAGTACCTATCCGCTTATCTGTCTAAGGCTGCGTACAGACGACACGCGCCCGCTAAGCGCACGCCACGCACGTCAACATCCGCGTCTAACTCGCTTTGAATTTCTTTTGTATATAATTTGAGTCTTAGAAGACATCAATAGATCTCAAATTGCATTTATCGAAGCATGGCGTGAGGCGGGCGCTTGGCGTGTGCGGTTGGACTTCGATAAATGCAATTTGAGATCTATTGATGTGTCATAAGACTCAAATTATATACAAAACATTTCAAAGTGAGTTAGACGCGCGTGTTGACGCGCGTGGCGTGCGCTTAGCGGGCGCGTATCGTCTGAACGTAGCCTAAAGGTCCCTACCTATTAAGAATCCCTTTGTCTCTTGTAACCAGTGGCGTTACTATACCATCAGAGGCCCGTGGCAAATTCACCGGATGAGGCCCCAGTAAAAATCGTCACGTTGTTAAGTAGTTACCTAACAGAACTAAAATAATTAACCAACTTCAAAAAGGAGGAGGTTCTATATTCGATAAGTTTTTTTTTTATGTATGCATCGATTACGCTGAGGTTTATGATCTGATTTACGTGATTCTTCTTTAGTTTGATGCGGAATAGTTGCCATTTGGTCCCATAAAAATTTAAAATAGTTTGGCCCAGTAGTTTTCATTTTATGAACATTTTTATTTTTTATGAACATTTTAGTTTACTTGGATGATGTAATTATTCTACCTAGAAAAATCCTACTGTACTTTACAGTGTAAACTACAGTAGGATTTTTTACAGAACAACCTATTACAGACACTAAAAAGGAAAAAAAAAACTACGTTTAAAAAAACCGACTTCAAAAACTAAAAAGTAGATATAAAATAACTTAATATAAAATTAACAGTTTCAGAAGTCGGTGCCTTCAATTTGGTTCAGCGTGGATTAGCACCGACTTCTGAAACTGTTAATTTTATATTAACTTATTTTATACTTTTTAGTTTTTGAAGTCGGTTTTTTTAAACGTAGTTTAATTTTTTATTTTTACTTAATTTTGTTAAAAATGTTAGGTTACTTCTGAGCTCGCGGCCTCTCGGGCCGGGGGCCCGTGGCATTTTGCCAGCCCTGCCACCCTATAGTTACGCTATTGCTGGTAACAATATCCAGTTAAACAATAGAGTGACTATTTTTACCCAGAAACCTTAGACAAATACTTACGAACCAATTGGACATCGGATGATTTCGGTTAAAATCTTTTATTGTTTATAAGAATATAGGTAATGCCATAGCACTTGAGCCACATCACTGACACCCTAATGGCACAAAACAGATAGGTACAGAAATCAATCACATGTATGTACTTCACTTTTCGTACCTACGCACGGCGGTCGCTCTACGCACGGCGGTCGCTCTATCTATATATCTATCTCTGTCAAGCGCATGGCACTCGCGCTCGCACTCTAGTCCCAAACAGTCCGAGATATCGTGTCTGTGAGCAGTGTCTATGTGTGCGTTGCTCGAGCGCACTTGTGTGTAGATTGATCTGTACCTATCTATTTTGTGCTCATGGTGTGACCGTAAGACTGCCAAGACTGGTGTCGAGTTAGAACCCAATGCACGCACCTCTGACTTTTCGGATTCATGTGCGTATTGTATAATTATCACTTGCTAAAAAACGGTGAAGGAAAAAATCGTGAGGAAACCTACCTGAGAGATATTTCTCGACGGCATGTGAAGCCAAGTCAGAGGTCCATGGGCGGCATAAACTCTGACACCTGGTTAGTCACTAACCACACGATAAGAAGAAGAGACTTGCGCACAGCATTTGATTCAAATCTGATAAAATATGATTGTTGTTCACTACTTCCGATCCGAATTTCATAAATTTACAATCCGAGTTTCATCGGATCATATTTTTTCAGATTCGGGTCGGACGCAGTGTACCAAGCGCTCTCATAGCATTGTAGTAGGTAACTACATCATTAATTTGATCTAAAAGTACCTATCTGTGCCTATTAAATCACTTAGATTTAATAGACTATGCAAAATAATGGTTGCATATCATTTTTATTCCCACATCAGCTAATTATTTTGTTATAACAATCAGAATGCACTTTCGAAGAACGGAGATTTATCGTAAAAACATATCGCGTGCGTTTGCCTACTCTATTCAATTTAAAAACAACATTAAAACTAGTTTATTGCACTTTGGAAACACAAATAATTTCAATTCCAACCCGTATTTCAAAGAAATAAGGTACCAATTTGACTAAAAAGTATTTTCAATATGGCAGCTTAAGTTTATAAAGTTGGTATCGCCATCTTGTATGCTGCCAACTTCAGTGCATTTTTGACCGTGGACCGGGACAGTCTCGCCGCGTATTCTAACATACATAAAACAAGAATTACTAACGTTAATATTACAATAACAATAATTGGCAGTGTGTTTGCGGTGTGAAGATCTTACTTTTAATGTGAATCAGTGTTTTTTTCAACTTACGGACGTGTTTATACTACCATTGTTCTGAGTGCACATGAAAACTGTTCGAAATTTTTGTAAACAATGATTGCTTAGACATAATGGAAGACGTATACACAATTAAAGTTAAAACGAAACCTGATACGAGGAACCTATATCCGTCTGAGAGACGGTATTCGGCGTCTACAGTGTCCGGATTAGCGTGGGTACATATTGCATTGGCTGCAACGTCCTTTCTTCTCGCTTGTTTAGCGTTAGTGAACCCTAATTGCAATTTACAGCCTATAGAAAATAGTACTCTTCAATATGGTAATGGCGTAAACCAGAGTGTAAACAGTTCTATATTTAACGGCCTAATTCAAAATGAGAACGCAAATGACTCCGTATATTTGAATCAATTCGAAAATGAGAATGGAACTCAAATAAATTCGAACAATGATTCGAATTTTAAATTGAGTGGGAGCGCGGAGTTGTTGGACGGAAATCCTTTGAATTTGAATGAAACAACGGATTTTAACGGTAATAAAAATGACATTAAATACATATTGGTAATAGCGCCCGCTTTGATAACGATATTTGGGCTAGCGGCCGGTATAGCGAGCATATTAGCGTCAGTTAGATGGTACATAGACCATAACATAACCTGGTTATTTATTATGTCATGTCTTTCGACGCTGATATCTCTAACATCCTTCATAATGATCGCTGTCTGGTTCATAACAACATCAGAAGGCGATATTAGCGAGTTTTACAAGGACAAAGTGCCTTTTAAAGACTATTTTGTTATAAAACACACAGATGTTATCATTAAGAACGAATCTCACATGGTTGTAGCATTAAACACGCCGGCTGACCAAGAAGAGAGACCGAATTTGTTTACAAAACGGGTTCTCTCTATAAACATACTTATTGCAGCATTTTTAGAACTATTGTGGTCGATATTAAGTGTGAAAATCTCTTATAAAGGCATGAAAAACACATACAAAGAAGACAATGAGCGGCGAGGGAACTGTATATCAGTTGTGACGAAAATCAAAGGCAATGACACAAGAAAATTGCCACGGAACGGCAAGCTATTACCTCCAAAACCCGACTTAATAGATCATTATCCAAGCAAGAAAATTAAAAGGATATTTCTTGCGCAATCTGACAACGGATTTTATTTGAAAAATCAAGCGAATAAGACGAAACAGAATACAGAAACCAGCTCAGAGTTTTATAAAGAACGAATGATGAATTTCTTAAACCGTTGCGCCTCTCTAGAAGGGATTTCCAACCCCGAACTCAATTCTAGCGTCCATTCTGAAGCACTAAACCCAATCCCAGAGGGTGTTACTGTAGAAATTAATATACAAGAACCTGTGAATGAACACAAAGATCGGATGACACCAATCAGCTGGGGCGACACTCCAGATCACACAGTCTACAATCAAAACACCTTAAATCTGGACAAAATATTCAAGTTTAAGCCGAACCAAAATAAAAGTGATAGTGTGAACAGTGAATAAGTGCGTGACAGAGAAATTGACAGTGAAATTAGTGATGGAACACGCAAATTGAATGTGCTACTTGTATATTTGATGCCAATTATGTTTTTAGTAGCTATTTTTATTACTATTTCGTTTGTAATACAGTAGACCCCCGGTAATCTGACAAACGTTTTGCAGGGCAGTGTCGAACTATCCAATTTGTCGGATTATAGATTACTGCCTAAGACCCCTATAGTCCGGATTTTTTTTACAAAAGAGTACCTTGTAATTAGTTGTAATCCGACAAATTACAGATCCAATGATAAGATTCTATATGTTATACTCTGAAGTACAAATCATACTTCGTTATGTATGTCTAGTAAATTAAACAACACAGTAGAGAGCTTACGTATTATTTTAAAATTAACGTCATTAGGCTGGACATCCACCAGAGCTGTGCGAGGAAAATGTGCGCTGCGAAAATGTGTAGCGAGGATGTGTAACGGTGTGACCCCAGCGCTGTGCGAGGAATGGGTAATGTGTAATGCGTAATGTGTACAAATGAGCCGTGCGAGGATAGGTAACGGATTATTTTCGAACAGGGTGGTGTGGCGGGAACGGTACACATTCCTCGCAACACGTTCCTCGTAACACATTCCTAGCAACACATTCCTCGCAGCACATTCCTCGCAACACATTTCTCGCTTGTTTTGTATGAACAAAAACCTCGCACTGCTAGACCCATATCCACCAGAGCTGCGCAGAGTGAAGCTAGGTAAATGAAGTGATTCTATTGGTGCTTACAAAACACATTCCTCGCTACGCAGCTTAGCACAGCTCTGGTGGATGCTTAGCTTTAAACCTATAGAGCTTACAAAAAATAATAACTTTACATTAGGAAATAATTAATAATAAAATACGTGTCGGATTATAGGGGGTGCCGGATTAGACAGGGGCCGGATTAGACAGGGGCCGGATTAGACAGGGGCCGGATTAGACAGGGGCCGGATTAGACAGGGGCCGGATTAGACAGGGGCCGGATTAGACAGGGGCCGGATTACCGGGGGTCCACTGTATTTACAATAGTAGGTATTGGTGTCGATTCTGTTGAGCACTTTGACAGGACTAAACTAAACTAAGGGTGAGTCTCTTTCTGTTTCAATAGAAAATGAAAGTGACAGTTGCGTTTAGTTTAGTACTGTCAAAACGAAGAATCAACACCATTGATAGTTTTACTCAGTTTTTAAGTAAAACAATGACATGAAATGTATCTCTTATCTTTAGATGATTTCATAAAGAAACCATGGCCGCTAATCTACGAGTATACTAATATTATAAAGCTGAAGAGTTTGTTTGTTTGAACGCGCTAATCTCAGGAACTACTGGTTGGAATTAAAAAAATATTTTTGTGTTGGTTAGTCCATTTATCGAGGAAGGTTATAGGCTATATAACATCACGCTATGACCAATAGGAGCGGAGCATAAATGAAAAATGTTGCAAAAACGGAAAAATGTCCACCCGTGCGAAGCGGGATGGGCCGCTAGTAACGTCATTTTTGGTGAATCATATTTCGTTTAATTTTCTAAATAAACTGCAAGTGGACAGCACAACCTATCGGCAGTTGTGACAGTTGCATTGACTGCATCTTACCTGCATTTGGCAGTTGCATTGTTTGCAGTTGTGAGTGAATGAACCGTCCACTTGAAGTTATGCACGTGGCTTGAGAACTATTATAAAATAACATCAAAGATAGATTAAAAAAAACAGCGGATTTTGCAGGCGCAGCGACGATATATCATGGCTGAAGTAACTAATTGTACGCTTTCTAATTAGCGCATGACCAGTTACTTTACGCTTAGGCCTAAGCTAGCTAGAATACCGTTTTTCAACACGTTTAGTTTCACGGCCTGTGGTAGTTCTACCAACACAGATTTTTACACAGAGTAATTATTTCATTCTATCTTCTTTTTCGTGTGGTTAGTGACTAACCTAGTGTCAGAGTTTATGCCGCCCATGAGCCTCTGACGCGGCTTCACATGCCGTCGAGAAATATCTCTCAGGCATGCCGGTTTCCTCACGATGTTTTCCTTCACCGTTTTTAAGTACCTAAGTGATAATTATACAATACGCACATGAATCTGAAAACTCAGAGGTGTGTGCCTTGGGTTCGAGCTTGAGAGACCCATGATTTAGCAGTCCGACGGTCACACCACTTGGCTATCACTGCTCATTCAGCAATACACATTTATATCATGCATTATTTCATTAACCCCCGACACAAAAAGATGGGTGTTATAAGTTTGACCTCTTGAGTGTTGCGGTATGTAGGTCTCAAATGGATGAACAGATTTCAATTCGGTTTTTTTTGTTTATAAACTAGTTTACGGGATTTTTCGTAACTACGTTTGATGATAATCACTTCAGCCATTTTAAGGACGGGGGTTTTACAAATTTCTCTCCGGGCGGGGAAAAATGAAATGACCGTTTTGAAATAATAGAAATAAGTGCTTAAATAATAACTGCCTCGTTGGTCTAGTGGTGGCATGCGCGACTGCTGATCGGTGAGGTCCTGCGTTCGATCCCCAGGTAAGTGTTATTGGATTTTTCCATTAGGAATTTCTCAGTAGCAGCCTGGAGTCTAGATTTGTGCCCGGTTAATGGCAATAGGCTTAATTACATGGGACTTAAACATAACGGTGAAATGAGGGTGTTACTATACACCTCTACCCAACCCTTCGGGTAATACAGGCGTGATGTTATTTTAATAATATTTAAACAAAATGATGATTCAAATGCAAAATTAATTATTCTTTATTTTAGTATTTCATAAAATCGACAACCCCGATTTAGTTACGAAATCAGAACTTGAAGTTACTAACCCGTAACTCCAAATATGATATATGAAAAATAGATTTTAGTACCTACATTTGTTTAAGAAATCTTTGAACAGCTATTTCTCTAAAACTCTATTGACTTTTAGGGAAAGTTGTTAGAACAAAAGTTATTCACTATTGTCAGTACTTTAACACGCTTTCGGATTAGTACCCTCTTTCCGACTAACCTTGCATATGATCTATTAACATATTGGCATATTAGTGATACATTAAGTGCCATATTAGACGTTCCTCCAAAATTTATTCGACTCGACTCCATCTCGACTCAGCCTTTCTCATTACCATCGGTAGTTATAGTTGACATAAACGTCTTGGACTCGAGATTTTTCTTCAGTCAAGGTAAGGAATCATCTGTCTAACTCAAGGTACCTCGGAACCTACCGTAAGGAAAGAAGTGTCAAAGTTCGTATGTAACAAAAATTAATTTTGAAGACTTTATCGAATATGTTTACGATAATCTTTACAACTATCTATCGCGGCGTTATTTGCGCGATGCAAATAAACAAAATTATGACGTAATGACTACCTCGACTCATTTGAGGACCCCTCAGTCGAGGAACCTCAAAGTTCACTCGAAATTGCGACTAAGAATACAATTTTGGAGGTGTTTTCGAAGCCGTCCTGAGTCGAGTAGGAGTCGAGTAAGTTTTGGATGAACGTCTTAGAATATGGGTGTAAGTGCCCTGCGGATTAGTAAGTACTCTTTTGCCGATCTACCTTGTATAGCTAGCCAAGCCCATCAGTTAAGATTCAATTCATCACGCTATCGCCAAATAAGGTCAACAGCTAGACAATGCTCAATTTTTATGGTACGTTGCCAATCAAAACAATTGCAATTGTACCTAATGGAACTTCCAATCTTTGATACTATTATAAAATTCGATTCGATTTTTTATTGCACAATCGATTATTTCGTACTCGGTTTATTGCTATCGTAATGAGCGATTTTTTCTATTATTCTTAAAGGCGTAAACCACACGATTTAAGGGTCAAACCCAGTGGCGTAGCGTGCCTTGGCGGGGCCCCGTATAAAAATTTGTTTGGGGGCCCTTAGGAAGGGTAAAGATTTCTCACAAAAGAAAAAAAATGTTTGCATAAAATTAAAAGAAACTTTTATTCATCATAATTATCTATCTGTCACTTTTTCCAATATTTTTACAAATAAGACAATTTAAATATACACTCCTTGCCTTTTTTTCGGCAAACTGATTTATTAAATCATTTATAGCTGATGATGACTTTAGTTTTTCCAAAGTTTCTGCCTCTATGGACAATAGTGACAGGTCTGACAGTTTTTATTAATTTTTGCTTAAGCACGTTGGGGGCCCCCCGTGGCCCTGGGGCCCCGTATAATTGATACGGCAGATACGGCGGTAGCTACGCCCCTGGTCAAACCACATCTGACGGAAGATTCCCTGTTCCACCGTGCCACAAAACAGATAGGTACAGAAATCAATCACATGTATGTACTTCACTTTTCGTACCTACGCACGGCGGTCGCTCTACGCACGGCGGTCGCTCTACGCACGGCGGTCGCTCTATCTATATATCTATCTCTCTCAAGCGCATGGCACTCGCGCTCGCACTGCGGTCCGAGATATCGTGTCCGTGAGCAGTGTCTATGTGTGCGTTGCTCGAGCGCACTTGTATGTAGATTGACTTCTGTACCTATCTGTTTTGTGACTGTACTCACCCGGTTCACCCTTTTCTGACTCCGCAGTCACACCGATAATTCAGCCCTCATCAAGCTGTCTCCCTCCCAGTCCTCTCGCCAGCAACGCCCTAAGCCGAGGTCCGAGTCCCATTAGGGGGTCGCCCTTAGTGCTGTTGTTGCTAGTAGTCATGATGGTAGTAGTAGGTAGTTAGCTTAGGTTAAGTATTTTACTCTCGTCCCCATTGGTTGGAGACCCTTCAGGTCTCGCCAATAACTGCCCGGTTAAGTAGAAACGGTCCGCAAGACCGTCAGAAGACGAACAGAAAAAAAATGACGTAAGATACGTCGTTGATGTTCCGTCGCGTAATTTACTTGAGGAATTTTAGTAACGCATCTTCTGTCAAATGTGTACGGTGTGAGATGTTTATATGGAATTATGTGTACAGGCGGAAGATCGGTGACGTATCTTCCGTCAGATGTGTATTGGCCTTTAGTTGTTTCTGACTGCAATCGTAGTTTTTGTTATTCCGCGAAAAAAGTACCCAATTTGTTTATAATATACTAGCGACCCGCCCCGGCTTCGCACGGGTGCAATGTAGATACTAATGTGGTGCATATAAACCTTCCTCTTGAATCACTCTATCTATTGCTGAAAACTGCATTACAACCGTTGCGTAGTTTAAAAGATCTAAGCGTACAGACAGCGGGAGCGACTTTGTTGTATACTATGTAAAGATAAGAATGGCCCTGAAAAAGATTTGCTTTTGTTATTTGAACATTCTTGCAATCCTTACATGGTATCGTTTTCTGAGATTCAGGCTTTCATGCAACATCGTTGGCCCTGCAGAGTAATAGGTCTTAAAATGCATATTTTTTTAATGTATGACGCGCAGTACCAGGCCCAGACTGGCCATACGGGCAGGCAAATGCCCGAATGCCCGGGCAGATGCCCGATGGGCCGGTGTGGCTTGATGGCCAGTCGGCACCCAAGATACAGGAGAAAAAGTGAGGGGAGCGTCTAAAAAAAAACGTCGTCCCTCTAATCGCTTGGGAATGTTTTTTTTTGCCAGCACTGGCCGACCATCTCTCAAATGCCCGGGCAGATGCCCGACGGGCTGGTGTGGCCTGATGGCCAGTCGGCACCCAAGATACAGGAGAAAAAGTGAGGGGAGCGTCTAAAAAAAAACGTCGTCCCTCTAATCGCTTGGGAATGATTTTTTTTGCCAGCACTGGGCGACCATCTCTCAAATGCCCGTGCAGATGTCAGGTCGCAGTCCGGCCCTGTGCAGTACTAATCGTTTCTAATTATATGGCCACCACTGTATATCTGCTTACCCCAGAATCAATACCTTTTTAAGTTATATAACTATGTACTTGTTTATTACTTACGCTTATTTCAATACGGCGTAAATTGTAATAAAATCCATAACTGATTGACCGAAGTAAATCGAATTCGATAATCATGAATTTTGTGATTTAGAATTTAGATTATGTAAATTGGCAATAAGTCAGCAATGTTATATAAAAGCGTTTCTTAGTTTTCTATATATATAGCTACGTAAACAAATTAGGAATCAATAATTTCATAAAATCCTGAATATCATAGCCAGTGATATAGTTTCCCCTAGACGGGCTCTATATCAAAATTTGTCGGGGGGGCTCTTCTACACGACTGCGGCGAAGCCCAAACCAAAAACTATGGTCCATGGTTGTATGGAGTGTCTGGGGTGTGCTGAGTTTAGCGTTTAACAGTTTAGAGTTTGGCAATGGCATACAGCCTAAGAGCTTGAGTGAAATTATGGATAAAATTTTACAAATTTTTGCTTACACACCTCGGGGCCCCTGTAGCCCGGGGGCCCGTATCATTGATATGGTGGTAGCTACGCCCCTGATCATAGCTTGAACTATGACCGCGTTATCACACTGAGTGATAAGTGAATAGCGTGGATTTAAAGATTTCTGCGGCGTGGATAGTGACAAAAAGTGTACTTCGATGGTCCCTACGTATGCTATCGAAACTACAAAATCTCAGTTTTTATTTTATTTGCTTAAAATGTGTGAAATTATGTTATCTTAAAGGTTAAAAAATAAAAAAGTTAAAATATCATATTAAGTACAATTGTACACTGGAATTTGCCTTCAACCACATAATCAATCTCTCTCTATCACTCAAAGGTTTGCTGGTAGAAAACTCATTTTTGAGTTAAGCTCGCCTTTGTACCTACATAACTTCACTAAATTGTAGTTTTATTGCTGTATTTTTTCTTGTGTACAATAAAGAATAAGAATAAGTATTTCGTGTTTTTCAAAACGTAAACTTGAAAATATTCAAAGAACATACTTCAAAACGTTTTCCTCAAAAGTAGTCATTTTCGACTTTCGGTAGTTTACGTAGGGACCGTCGACTTACGATTGTATTACACATAATCTTCCGATCAACCAGTTACAAAGTTTTCTCTTCGTTGTGTTACGTACTGTATACTATAATTAAATCAATTAAAACATCTGTGAAATTGTAGAAAAGTTCGCTCATTATCCACAGCTCTGTACAAATAAGATCCCTTCAAAAATATTTTAAGGTTAACGGTTTTATCTTACACTAACGGCCCGTCTCGGCTTCGCACGGGTGGACATTTTTCCCGTTATTGCAACATTTTTCATTTATGCTCCGCTCGTATTGGTCGCAGCGTGATGTTATATAGCCTATAACTTTCTTCGATAAATGAACTATCCAACACAAAAATATTTTTTCAATTCCAACCAGTAGTTCCCGAGATTAGCGCATTAAAACAAACAAACAAACTCTTCAGCTTTATAATATTAGTATAGATTACCCCTGCAACATCGGGTACTAAAGTTGGGCGCCACAGTCGTATACATACCTACATTCATCATCATCATCTCCCTGTCCTTATCCCACACTAGGTGTGATCGGTACAACACGTATTCCTCTTCCATTCTCCTCTATCAGCTGTCATCTCAGTACTCAGTACTCCTTTCTTACCCATTACATTATAAAATACATATTATTAGTGCGAAAAAATTGTAAATATTTTCTGTATACATAGCAAGTTATAGGTACCTACTATCGAATATTACGTTATTATCTCATCAACTTTTAATCTGAGTGGTTGTTATGTAGCGAGTCGAGTGACTATTTACACGAGTCGAGTCACTAACTACTGTCAACTTACTGGGCATTTGAATTCGAAAAAAGATGTTTGGATTAACTTCATACTGTATTTGTTTCAAGAAATTATTTTAAAGAAAATAATTTGTCTTAGTAACAATTTTTTATTGTCTCACACCTCGACTTAATATTACGCCCTTGTGTGATTTCAAAGTAAATGTAGTCTGGTCCGAACCAGTTTGAAATAATGGTAAAAACAATATTTTTCAGTCTTTTTTTATACTGTTATTAAAGATCAAAGGTATTGTTTATATCAACGAATGAATTGGAAAGTAGAAGGACATGCATCGATGTTATTGGTGTATTCTACACAAAGGACAGGTGCGTAGTACTCTCAACCGTCGTGTGTGACAAGATGTATGAATGTGGACGAAGCGAAAGGAGTATGTAAGGGTCGTAGCGTGTGGCGTAGGTACTATACTTTCTGCCTATCCCCATGTGATGAGAAACAGGCGTAAATTTATGTAAATTTCCAATAGTTTGTAATTCTAGTTAAAATACGTGACTATTTTTAGATACTTACTTATATTTTTAAATAATTCAGCAAAAGATTGTTAGTACTCTTATTTCAAATTAGTTCCGGATAATGTGTATTGTATGCGTTCTATTTTTGAAGTGTGTTCTTTTCACAACTGACATTATACTACGCCCAGCATAACTTGACACGCGGCGAAATAAGGAACTAAATGGAAATGTACCGAGTTTGACGTATCATCGCGTTTTGGCTTGACAAGCAGCGCCTCTCTGAAATGTCTACTTATACTGGTTACTGTGTAGTTACAGCCATTTTTGTCTACTCCATATTTGAAGCGTAAAAACACTTAGTATTAAGATTGTTAATATGAAATTAAATTGTTAACGAATTTAACATTTCTCTTTAGAGTTTAATGGACTGATTTTTATACTCTTGTGTAATAAAATGATAATTATAATGACTTTGTTTTATTTATCAATGATCTCAATGAGAGGCTCGTTAAGCTGCGCTTGCCGCGGTCAGTCTGTGGATGGGTGACCGTTCGTTACACATCGAGACCCCTCCGTACCTCAGAGAGAACGTTAAACAGTCGGTCCCGGGTGTCATACGAATACCTATGACAGTCGTTAAGGGTAGTCAGAAGCCCGAAAGTCTGATAACTGGTCTAACCGTAGGATATTGGCATTGCCTTGTAACTGGGTTGTGGAGTTCTGATGGCAGTCGCTCCGTGTAAAATACTGGTCAGCTGCATCTGGTTAGACTGGAAGCTGACCCCAACATAGTTGGGAAAAGACTAGACAGAACAATGATTCTGGCATGGCAATGTTTTAGCATCCACGAGCGAAGTTTTTTTTTTCATTACAAATGCATTTAATATTCGGTCTTGAAATAAGGTTCAATTTTATTTATCTCAATTAAAAGAATGATGTTGTTAGAACGTTTAAAAAAAATACATATCAAATAAAAATGGCTGAACTCAATTCAGTAACTAATTCTTAACAAACTACCTTCAGGGTTTACATTTATTATGGTACCTACAAGTAGGTTAGAAAAAAAAACATTAAAATTAATAAAACAATTTTATTTGGCGACAAAAAAGTTGTAAAAAATAATGTAGGCACTCCCTTACAATTAAATTTTGTAATACTTAGTGTAAACATTATCTAAAAATATAATAGTTATTGTTATTATGAGAACCATTTCATTATTAATAATACGAAATATTGTCATCTGCACCTAGGACATAATGGTCGTATACACAATGGTCTAAAATGGCCGAAATTTAATTACACAGAGATCTATTGAACATAATTGGGCAGAGGTGTATAGTAACACCCTCAGTTCGCCGTTATGTTTAAGTCCCATGTTATAGGGGGCGAGCCTATTGCCATCAAGCGGGCACAAATCTAAACTCCGGGTTGCTACTGAGAAATTTGTAATGGAAAAATCCGATAACATTTTGCTCGACCTGGAGATCGAGTCCAGGACCTCACGATCAGCAGTCGCGCTTAGTTACCAAAAAGACAGCGACAGACGTCTGTCGTCTGTTTTATGACCGGCCACCTGCCTAACATCAACCCTCCTTGGGAATACTCGTTGCGCCATCACGCGGGTGACCCAATCTGCTTGCTGATGTTATGCACTGGGTCCCAAACTGATATGCTTGTCAATCTTATTGCCGACAACTAAGCAGACTATGTTCTTCTTGGTGGAGTATACTTTAAGATTTTAAACCATTATGTATAATGCTTTAGAATACTTACGAACATGGGATAAGCCGAAAATTACGAATTACTACTAAGCCAGGCAATATTTTTTCCTCTGGCAACATTTTATTATAGTATAGGATCCCAGTATAGAACGACCTTCACCGAGCTGGTTAATGGATGAAAAGTATTTTATATCAAATTAAATATATTGCAAATGGGTTGACTAAAAAATTTCAGTCTAGAATATGATTAATTAATTATTTTTTTAAACATTTCTCTGGTTTTGGTTAATAGACAAATTCCATACCAATCTAAAGTATGAAGCCTATAGAATATGCAAACGTTAGGTTGACTATTTTTTTCCCGTCACAACTCTTGAGTAGGCAGGTATAAATACTGTGTTTTTTAATTGATCATATTCTGGAATGACATTTTTCAGTCAACCCATTTGCAATATATTTATTGACATATTTAATCTGATATAAAATACTTTTCATCCATTAACCAGCTCGGTGAAGGTCGTTTATTTTTTATTTTATTTGGAATGGATTTGCTCTTGACTCTAGTCTAGGTCAGAGGAGACAGAGACAAAGTCTACGATGGAGTGAGCTTACCCAGAAGAAGCCTGTTCACTCTAACTTTGAAGAGATTAAGGTTGAATGCGTTCGGGAACACAGACGCACGTAGTGAGTTCCACTCTTTTGCAGTGCGCAGTTCTATACTGGGATCTTAGACTATTACACATTCTAGCATTATTACGTTGCCAGAGCTAAAAATATTGTCTGGTTTAGTAGAAATTCGTAATTTTCAGCATATTCCCTTGTTCGTAATTACTATATAAGAAACCATTATTAACTTAAATATAATAATTAATTACTGACAACTTGGCGAAGTGTTTGCTTACTGTACTCTGGGTCGCGCATTCGACTCCCGCGTTATACAGGGCTAAATTCAATGATTGACAAAAAGGTCTAGGAACATTTTTGCATTGACTTTGGACCACCAATAAGAACCTACCTCATATAAATGGACTATCCAACACAAAAATAATTTACTTTATTTCAAAATGATGAGTTCAAAATTGGCGTTTTATTTGGTAAATTATTTAATAAGAGATTTCTATACCGCTAGGTTATATTTAATCATCAGCCCACTGTCCCACTGCTGGGCACGGGCCTCTTCTCAGAATGAGAAGAGTTTAGGCCTTAGTCCACCACGCTGGTGCGGGTTGGCAGACTACACACACCATCGAGAACTTTATGGAGCTTCATGTGTGCAGGTTTCCTCACGGTGTTTTCCTTCACCGTTAACGCGAGTGATAATCAAATTCTGATCCGCACATGAATTCGGAAAGTCAGAGGTACGGGCTGGGATTGAATATATATATATATATATATATATATATATTTATATATATATATATATATATATATATATTTATTTCATATTTATTGTATAATTATAATATTTATTTATTTGTGTTTTTAGGTTTATTTAACGTACATAATTTAATGTCTCCTAATTAATTGTTATACTGTGAACTACCTCTCTCTTTTTTTCTTGCACTTCATGTCCATCCAAAGGTTGTCTGGAAGAAATCGCCTAGTGCGATAAGACCGCCCATTGTACATCTCTATTTTTATAGTAATGTTTCTTGTTTGTTTTGTGTACAATAAAGAGTATTGTATTGTATTGAACTCAGACCCTCCTGCATGGAAGGCAAGCCGATCAACCGCTAGACTATCACTGCTTATAACCAGCTTACAGCTGATTGGTTTAATTTAGTGACCGTCGCACTGCCAAGTCATAGGTCTCGAGTTAGAACCCAATGCACGCACCTCTGACTTCGGATTCATGTGCGTATTGTATAATTATCACTTGCTTAAAAACAGTGAAGGAAAACATCGTGAGGGAACCGGCATGTCTGAGAGATATTTCTCGACGGCATCTGAAGCCAAGTCAGAGGCTCATGGGCGGCATAAACTGTGACACCAGGTTAGTCACTAACCACACGAAAAGAAGAGCTGATTGGTTCAATTCATCCATTGTCCTTTGAGCAGTCACTGAACAACCATATCTTACTATTTTAAGCAAAAAATGACATACATCTTGTAGAATTAAGAATTTGACACCCATATTCTAAGACGTTCCTTCAAAACTTACTCGACTCAGAACGGCCTCGAAAACACCTTCAAAATTGTATTCTTAGTCGGAATTTCATAAAAATTTAAATGAAAACAAAATACAACTAACTTGCCCTACTGCATCTTGCTTTATTGTGGCACCGCGTTCGCATTCATTATCTATTAGCGACTACGCTAATGACTTATTTTGCGGGTGGATTGATAAGTTTTAGTTTTGTGTTTGTGGATCTCATTAGTATACGAAATGAAATGTCATGTACTTGCATAAATTAATTATTAGACAACAAAAACAATAGTTTGTATGTCAAAGCTTCTATAATATAATATTTAAGTACTAAAAATGTTCTCAAGTAAGTGAATTCTTTGTAATTTCTTATTGAGAAATAAATTTCTTTAACCATAATTTCGAGTGAACTTTGAGGTTCCTCGACGGAGTCATTACGTCATAATTTGAATTATCTGCATCGCGCAAATAACACCGCAATAAATAGTAGTAAGGATTATCGTTAGCATATTCGATAAAGTCTTCAAAATTCATTTTTATTACATACGAACTTTGACACTTCCTTCCTTAGGGTAGGTTCCGAGGTACCTTGAGTTTGACAGATGATTCCTTACCTCGACTGAGGAAATATCTCGAGTCGAGGACGTTTATGTCAACTATAACTACTGATGATAGTGAGAAAGGCTGAGTCGAGGTGGAGTCGAGTCGAGTAAGTTTTGGAGGAACGTCTTAGAATATGGGTGTAAGATATCAGACCAAAGCTATGTATAATAGAGGGATTCTTCGAATTAACTTGTGAAACTTTCATAGGATACTAGGTAAGACCAGCGGGCGGTGGGTTAGGGGACCCGCCACCCTAACAGTAAAGGATGATTTCCACCAAACGGCTCGCATCGCATCGGATGGGAATGGATTTTACAATCTTTAAACGATATTAAATCGTGTACACAGTATTCAAAGTCTATATTACCGCACCGCGCACAGCAGCTTGACCGCGGGCATCTTCCGCGACACGCGATCGTAGCCGAAAGTATGCTGCGACGCGCGATCGGCTCCGTTCGCCTGTCGTCGTATCCGATCGGATCGTTTCGGCTGTCAACACGGTAGGAATAAAACTATTTGACTAGGCGCAGAAACGGATACGTTTGCAAGCGACTGTACGGAGCTGATCGTATGCGTCGACATCCTGCCGGACGCGATCGGCTGTCGCCGTATCCGTTCGTATCCTTTCCGATCCGATGCGATGCGAGCCGTTTGATTGCTGAGATATTTGGAGGTGAAGATCGCCATAATTATGAGAACAATGACAATCACTGATAATTAACTAACGTAATTAGTTAAGTATCTTGTTATCTAATTAACTAAAGTTTAGGATTTTTTTTATTTGAATAATATAAACATAACATCACGCCTGTATTCCCCTAAGGGTTGGGCAGAGGTGTATAGTAACACCCTCATTTCGCCGTTATGTTTAAGTCCCATGTAATAGAGGGTGAGCCTATTGCCATCAACCGGGTTCAAATTCAAATTCCAGGCTGCTACTATGGAATTCCACACGGAAAAACCAAATAACACTGCCCAACCTGGGGGTCGAACCTAAGACTTCACGATCAGCAGTCGCGCTTGCCACCACTAGACCAAAGAGGCAAATTTTTATTTCAATCTATACTAATATTATAAAGCTGAAGAGTTTGTTTGTTTGTTTGAACGCGCTAATCTCAGGAACTACTGGTTGGAATTAAAAAAATATTTTTGTGTTGGATAGTCCATTTAACGAGGAACGACTATATAACATCACGCTACGACCAATAGGAGCGGAGCATAATTTTTTTTTTTGTAAAAACGGGTATAGTGTCCACCCGCGCGAAGCCGGGGCGGGCCGCTAGTATGTTATATTAATGATACCTAGTATCCCTGAGAAGTGTCGCCAGTTAATTCAAAGGAACTCTGAATAGTAAAATTGGTGGGTTCGCGTATTTTTGCCCAGCGGTGGGCTTATGTTAGCGGCTCATCTGTGAAGTACGGATGTTCTAAGCAGTCTAGAGCCGTCAAACGTTTTGCAGGGTCGAAGATCAGCATTCCCTGAAATAAGAAACGAGTAATTTACTTTGATAAAAAAATTCACCATAATTATAACTCCATCATAACATTAGACAGCAGTGATACCCTAGTGGTGTGACCGTCGCACTGCCAAGTCATTGGTCTCGAGTTAGAACCCAAGGCACGCACCTCTGACTTTGTGCGTATTGTATAATTATCACTTGCTTAAAAACAGTGAAGGAAAACATCGTGAGGAAACCGGCATGCCTGAGAAATATTTCTCGACGGCATGTGAAGCCAAGTCAGAGGCCCATGGGCGGCATAAACTGTGACACCAGGTTAGTCACTAACCACACGAAGAGAAGAAGACTAGACAAAACTGTCCCACCAAGGCACGAATATCTTTTGAACCATTTCTTCAAGTACAGTTTCAGCTCATCTTGTTTGACCGTTAAGGTTCATAATAGCATAACACTGTGTTGAATCTGCTGGAAGCAAACATGTTGCTTATTTATATACATTTGTGTGTAGTAGGTGTATACAGGGTGTAAAAATAGCCTTAATGAAGCCGAAGTCTACGCATACTGTACATAAAACTAAGTAACATACAGCAAAAATAATTGCTGGGAAACGACTTTTATTTTATGATATTAAAAAACAACTTTTAATTGTAGCGCGCAATGTAAGCGCGCGCGCAGCAGACTGTGCCTACATTTCAAAAATGTTGATAATGTTTGTATAGAAGAATGTTTAGTAATAATATTTAAACTTAGTTTTTGTGAAAAACGTACAAAAATATGGTGACTTTGACCTTCAATATCTCCATAACCAGTCGGTTCCCAGGTATGGCCCAATACCAAATAATAATCGTAATGATGGGAAGAAATATGTGGCTCTAAGCTTCGTTAAGGGTATTTTTACACCCGATATAGGCGGCGGTAACCACTATCCATCAGCTCTTCTTCTTTTCGTGTGGTTAGTGACTAACCTGGTGTCACAGTTTATGCCGCCCATGGGCCTCTGACTTGGCTTCACATGCCGTCGAGAAATATCTCTCAGGCATGCCGGTTTCCTCACGATGTTTCCCTTCACCGTTTTTAAGCAAGTGATAATTATACAATACGCACATGAATCCGAAAAGTCAGAGGTGCGTGCCTTGGGTTCGGACTGGAGACCTATGACTTGGCAGTCCGACGGTCACACCACTAGCCTATCACTGCTGTTTATCTATTAAGGCGCCGTCGGCTTGAATGCCAAGCGATTACATACCTTAATAAGTTCGAGAGCATGTGGATGTATTCTAGGTATAATCTCGCCAAGATCCTGAGCCTGGTACTCCGGGAAGCTGTCCAGCATGATGGAGACGTTCTCTGGCCACTCCTGACGTGGTGGCCGGCCTATTAACCTGAAAAGAACAATATTTTTTATAAGTTGTTTTTTTTTTCTATTCGACTGCTTATAGCTGGTCTTGCGGCCCGTTTCTACGTAACCGGGCAGTTATTGGTGAGACCTGAAGGGTCTCCAACCAATGGGGACAAGAGTAAAATACTTAACCTAAGCTAACTACTACTACTAACATCATGACTACTAGCAACAACAGCACTAAGGGCGACCCCCTAATGGGACTCGGACCTCGGCTTAGGGCGTTGCTGGCGGGAGGACTGGGAGGGAGACAGCTTGATGAGGGCTGAATTAACGGTGTGATTGCGGAGTCAGGAAAGACGACCGGCTGCGGCGGGTGAGCCCGGCGGTTCGTGGACTTCATAAGTTGAGATATAAACTCTGGTAATATAGCGCCCGTTAACTTTCCAGTCGACAACCAACACACATGTCGACAACCTCGTGTACCAAGTCTTGTGTATCATATTATTATTAAGAATTCTCTACTCAATCATTATCAGAAACCAAAACTAATAATTGGTATGTTTTCATTCATAAACAGTTTTGAAACTGAGCAATCATCACTTGCTTTTGCTGTGAACTGTCCGTCCACCGCCCCCTGTGCAGTCAGCCCCACTACCAACCTTGCTGACTGGATAATCTGCACATCACGACATGAACTATTCTCATTAAACTCCTGCCGTCACGAGAGTACTTAAATACCTGAATATACAATGCAACTGGTCTGAGTCACCAGCTCCGGGCAGTAAGGGTTTCCTTGTGTGCAGCTGAGCGAGCACGCAGCCGCACGACCACACGTCGACTGCCGTGTTGTATGAGGTGCCCAGCAGGACTTCTGGAGGACGGTACCAGAGGGTTACTACCTGGAAATGGAGGAGAAAATACCAGTTATAATGAGTAAAAACATAACCCTGACTTTACTGTCGCGCAGTCGGGTCAAAAAGGTGATGAAAACCAATGATAGCGTTGCGGTTAAATGCTTAACTTCAATGAAGGTCTGAATGTGGACCTCACCTCCGACTGTTAGAATTCACGTGCAGATCAGAATTTGATTATCACTTGCGTTAACGGTGAAGGAAAACATCGTGAGGAAACCTGCACACCTGAGAGGGCTCCGTAAAGTTCTCGATGGTGTGTGTAGTCCACCAACCCGCACCAGGCCAGCGTGGTGGACCAAGGACTAAACCCTTCTCATTCTGAGATGAGGCCCGTGTCCAGCAGTGGGACAGTAATGGACTGATTACGTTGTGTGAACAATTTTCTTTTTTTATTTGAATACTTGTAGATGGTCCTTGCAGACCGTTTCCACGTAACCGGGCAGTTATTGGCGAAACCTGAAGGGTCTCCAGCCAATGGGGTGTGTGTTTGAGGAAAAGTATGTTTATCATTTACTACCGACCCGCCCCGACTTCGCACGGGTGCAATGTAGATACTAATGTGGGGCATATAAACCTTCCTCTTGAATCACTTTATCTATTGCTTCTTCTTCTTTTCGCGTGGTTAGTGACTAACCTGGTGTCACAGTTTATGCCGCCCATGGGCCTCTGACTTGGCTTCACATGCCGTCGAGAAATATCTCTCAGACATGCCGGTTTCCTCACGATGTTTTCCTTCACCGTTTTTAAGCAAGTGATAATTATACAATACGCACATGAATCTGAAAAGTCAGAGGTGCGTGCCTTAGGTTCGGACTCGAGACCTATGACTTGGCAGTCCGACGGTCACACCACTAGGCTATCACTGCTATAAAACTGCTGAAAACTGCATTAAAATCCGTTGCGTAGTTTAAAAGATCTAAGCGTACAGACAGCGGGAGCGACTTTGTTTTATACTATGTAAAGATTTAAAATGGCCGAGGTGTAAGTACCTTGATTCTGTCTCCTAGATGTCTAAAATACATACCACGCTGGTCAGCTTCATATCAGTATCATAGGTCTTGGCCAGCCCGAAGTCAGCTAACTTGACGCGACCCCCGCACGTCACCAGCAGGTTATGAGGTTTGAGGTCCCGGTGTACGATCCTATGGGAATGAAGGAAGTCTATTCCTGATAGGATGTCGAAAGACATGCTCTGGAAAAGAAATGGAAAGGGAATTAGTTTCATAATATGAGGGGATCATTGATTTGAAAAGTTAAGTTGCGCTTGCCGCGGTCAATCCGTGGATGGGTGACCATTCGTACACACTGAGGTCCCTCCGTGCCTCGGAGAGCACGTTAAACTGTAGGTCGCGGGTGTCATTCGAATACCTATGACAGTCGTCACGGGTAGTCCGAAGCCCGAAAGTCTGACCACCGGTCTAACCCTAGGATATCGGCATTGCCCAGTAACTGGGTTGCGGAGGTCTGATGGCAGTCGCTCCGTGTAAAGTTCTGGTGTTCAGCCGCATCTGGTTACACTGGAAGCTGACCCCAATATCAAGAGCAAGAACTTTTAAAACAGTTTGCTTATAATAATTATAATGGGCAACAGAACTGATTATGTAATAATACACACTTGTATAGTCCCCGGCACGTAACTTAGCAAGGTTTTGTCGTAGAGAGAGTAAGTTGGCGCATATACACTTAGTGCAACAAAAAAATTATCAGTTTCATTGCTTGTCATTATTATATGGTTATTGCCATAATTTATTATTAAACATTGTGACATGGTGGCGATTGGCGGGGGTCCGGGTCTATAAAAGATCGGGCACGCTGACGATCGCCTTTTCTCGCGCCGCTGCAGTTGCCAAGTTGAGTACTAAACCTGCATAAGAAGAACTAGGACTCCTCGCAGTGTCACGAACAACGCCCTGCTGACCTAATTCTAAGATAAATTGAAAAGTACAGCTAGCTTAGCGGCTTACCCTGATGGTATTCTGTGACAGCGGTGCAGGAGATCTCTTGAGGTAAGACTCCAGGTCTTGGTCAACGTGCTCAAAGACAAGGAACAGGACTAGTTGCTGATCACGCTCCAGTGATTGACCGCAGTGGCAGACGTCTAGGAGTCTGGTAGGAAAGAAAACAGGATGTAAGATTTTCATGATGGTCATGCATCAGAGCATAGTAGAAGATTAGAAGCAGTGATAGCCTAGTGGTGTGACCGTCGGACTGCCAAGTCATAGGTCTCGAGCTCACACACAACACAACACAAAGCACGCACCTCTGACTTTTCGGATTCATGTGCGTATTGTATAATTATCACTTGCTTAAAAACGGTGAAGGAAAACATCGTGAGGAAACCGGCATGCCTGAGAGATATTTCTCGACGGCATGTGAAGCCAAGTCAGAGGTCCATGGGCGGCATAAACTGTGACACCAGGTTAGTCACTAACCACACGAAAAGAAGAAGACCATAGTAATGTATGATTTCAGGTGGGCTGTCTTACATAATCAGCCCATTACTGTCCCACTGCTGGGCACGGGCGTCTTTTCAGAATGAGAAAGGTTTAGGCCTTAGTCCACTACGCTGACCTTGGTGGGGGTTGGCGGACTACACACACCATCGAGAACTTTATGGAGCCCTCTCAGGTGTGCAGGTTTCCTCACGATGTTTTCCTTCACCGTCAATGCAAGTGATGATGATATTTTGATCCATACATGAATTCCAAAAGCCAGAGGTTCAGGCCGAGCTCTCTCAGACCTCCTGCATGGAAGGCAAGCCTTCAACCACTAGGATACCACTGTTTAAGAACACAACATTACACCTGTATTCCCCGAAGGGTTGGGCAGAGGTGTATAGTAACACCATCATTTCGCCGTTATGTTTAAATCCCATGTAATAGGGGGCGAGCCTATTGCCATCAACCGGGCACAAATCAAATGTCCGGGCTGCTACTGAGGAATTCCACACTGAAAAACCCAATAACACTGCCCAACCTGGGGATCGAACCCAGGACCTCACGATCAGCAGTTGCGCTTGCCACCACTAGACTAACGTATTCATACATAGTTATCTATACTAATATTATAAAGAGGAAATATTTGTATTTTTGTATGTAATGAATAAACTTAAAAACTACTGCACCGATTTCAAAAATTCTTTTGCGGTTTGATAGCTACATTATCACTGAGTAACATAGGCTATGGGCGGGGCCGTGAGGACACAGCTAGTTTATAATATTTTTACTCACCTGACAATGTTGGGGTGTCTGTAAGCTTCCAATTGCCTAAGCAATGCTATTTCTCTTAATGTAGACAGAGGAATACCATCCTCTGAGAGGGCGACCTTCACTTTCTTCATGGCTACGATCTGACCTCCATTGTGGAGATCCCGTGCCTTGTATACAGTGCCATATGCACCTGAAATATCATAGTTTATTAAGAGTTGACCCACGTTTGACGACACGTTTGGTGCAGTGGCTGAGCGACCGGCTTCAGCGCTATGGGTCGTGGGTTCAATTCCCGCACGGAACAAATATTTGTGTGGCCTACAGATAGTTGTTCCGGGTCTGGATGTTTGTGCGTGTGAAGATTTGTGTCTGTAAACGCACCCACGATACAGGAGTAATCATAGAATGGGGCAAAACTATCAGCATGGAATCGGGTTTTTTCATTCTCACACACCAGGTCGTTCTCGCTCTATGCAATGACGTTCCTGAGCGACAGAAAAGGATAGATACTGAAAAAACGCGATTCTGTGTTGACACGGGTCAACCCTAATGGTGCATAACAAACTCCTCAGACACCAGACCCAGGTTGGTTGAAGCAAGGAAAACCTACTCAGGTGGAGATTCATAGACGACTCCAGCTTGGAGTGTAAATGTGGTGCTGTTCCACAACCGATGGGACACCTGACATCATGCGCTGCGTGCCTTGATACCTGCACGTTACAGGAACTAATGGACGCTACTGATAACGCTAAACTCGTAGCTAAGTTCTAGGCCGACTCAATTTAGATTGCCATTGACACGCTACGAAGAACACATAACATCACGCCTTGTATTCCCTGAAGGGTTAGGCAGAGGTGTAGTAACACCCTCGTTTCGCCAGTTATGTTTAAGTCCCATGTAATAGGGGGCGAGCCTATTGCCATTAACTCGGCACAAATCCAGACTCTATTGAGAAATTCCTAGTGGAAAAACCCAATCACTTTGACCGACTTTGCTAGGAAGAAGTAGAAGAAAATCCTACATGAGTGATGATGCTAAAGTATGTCCGGAGTATCCCGTGCAGTCAGCCCCGCTACTAACCTTGCTGACTGGATAATATTTTACCATGGCATGCACTATTCTCATAAAGCATATGATGACACAAGGGAAGATTAACTTTTTTAAGTGATAGAATAGAATATGCATTTATTTGTCAGAATATTGTATGTACAAAGTTGTTATGTGCATTGTGTATTACGATCTAATATTCTGCCGTTTCCGGCGTACAAATATGGTTTGTAAAATTATGGGTCAGTACATGAAAATTTAGTTGTTAATAATTAGGATTACAAATAAATTAAATAAATTGAAAAATAATTATTGTTAAAGAGATTAATTATATAAGTCTAAATTCAATAAGGTCAAGGAGATAAAATATGATTTATAGGCAATGGTGTCAAATATTTAGAGGTGAACTTTTCATTCATAAAATCTTCAATCGAGTAATAATAAATAAATAAATAAATAAAATTCATTTATTTCAGGTAATAATTAATAACCCATAGCACACAAAACGACAACAATTAAAAACAAGTTAAATTAAATTAAATTGAATCAAATTAAGTCAAAAAATAAATACATATTCCAAATCAAATCAAAATTAACATTACTTATTCCATTATTCATTTAAATTAATACAATTATTGATAACAAATCTATTACAAATCACAAACAATAAATTTTCAATCAAATAAAATAAATAAAATTAATTCAATTCAGATAACCCGATCCATAAATTCTGATTCAAAGTAATAACATTTGCTTAAAAGAAAGTTAAATAATTTACATTTGAATGTTCTGAAGCTGAGAGTTTTGAAGCCATCAGGTAATTTGTTATAAGTAGTGATGGACATGCAGTATACATTGTTAGAAAACAATTTAATTCTACGCCTAGGAACATTAAGCTTATGCACTTTGCGGCTGGGTCTGGATACAACATCATTAAACAAGTCAAATTCATGTCTGTTTTGGTGTACAAAGATACAAATTTCAAAAATGTATAGTGTTGGAAGTGGTAGTATTTAAAATTTCTTAAATAGTGGAACACAACTGTCCAGTGCATGCGCTCCACAAATTGAGCATACGCATTTTTTCTGAGCCCGAAACACTCTTTGAAGTTCAACCGAATTACCCCATATTATAATGCCATAGCGCAAAACTGATGAGACATAGCCATGGTATGCACATAGTGCCGCATTAATACTAGCCACACGTGTTAGTCTATACAAAACAAATACAAATCTATCTATATTTTTACATAGATCATCAATATGAGATTTCCAGTTACAGTGTTTGTCAATTATTATCCCCAAGAATTTTGCGTGATTAAGATTTTACACACCATGCAACGCACAAATTCAACATGTTTAAATTTCTGTATTGTTAGTAGATTTAGGATGCCTAGGTAACCCATGCACCATAGACTCTCTACAGTTAACAGTACCATGGTAGTCTATGCCATAGCCTATAAATTAGTAGCCATAGATTGTGTGGATTGCTGTATTTTTATATTTTATTTTTTAACTTTTTTGTGTTTGGGTTACCAGGTAATTATATGTTTAAATTTAAGTCCAAATGTTGTAGTTTGTAGTATTTAATTTTAAGAATTATTATTTTTTTAATTTTAATATGCTTGTGCGTCCGCTTGGGCATAAAAATAAATACTTTTCTTTATTTTTTTCTTTCATTAATATCAGCGCATTAATATCCACTTCTGACCATGGGCCTCCCATTAATGGCTACTATGAATAGCCAAAGGGTAAATTGCGATAATCACCATGTTTGGTAGACAGATAGGTGATTGGTGATCACGATTAGTTGGAACTGTTATTAGCAGTAGGTACTAGTATTCAATATCTTTGTTAACAGGTAAGAGGACTGTGCTGCCTACCCTGTGACAACTATAGGCGGAAATGAGGTCGCCTATTCCGTTGAAAAGCCTATTATAATACTAGATGAAGCTGTAAACAAAAACCAACAAAAAACCAAGTACATTTCCATACATTTATTTATTATCTGGACCGCAAAACAAATAAAACATGGTGGAACGTGTTCCAATTTTGAAATCGGAATTTATTCAATGACTACACGAGTCAAATAGATACTTTATTACCGTAATATCACAAAATAAATTCAAAATCTATTATAAATTATCTATAAATTCTTAAAACAATAAATAAATAAACAAACAAAGTTTATTTCTTAGATAAATTGCGCGAAAACTTTATCAGCCGGCGCACGTGAAATTAGGTTATTTGTAATATAATTTTCTTTCTTACCTGTTCCAATAACATTTAGCTCTTCATATTTCTTAGCATTTTGAAATAGAGCACTAACATCGCTTACAGATACCATAGGCGGCGGACTTTGCGAAGTGCTGGCCCCCGACATAACTACAAAAATAACACTTTTTCTCACTTCACAAACACTCAAAATAACTTTTAATTCACTTTAAAGCACTATTTCGTCCGTCTAGAACGAGTTTAAACATTATTTTACCACAAAACACGTGCTGAAAACTTTTAATTTAAGTTATCGAGTTGTTTTGTCTGTCAACTTTTTGTAAGAGGGAGGGAGAGTTGAGACAGACAGGGAGAGGGGAAGGGAAGTGTCATTGACCAAATCCAGCCACCTGTCGTTAATACAACCGATTTACAAAGTACCGATATTTCAACAGGACTTTTATTATAATGCGTGCCTATTTTCAAAGGTAGAGTTATTTTTAAGTCTTTAGTGATTGAGTACAGCGCCATCTCTGCATTTGGTAGGAAAATAGTAAGAACATAGGTAATTTTGTTATTAATAGATGGCGCTTATAATTTTTTTTAAATTGTTTTCTAAACAAATCATAAAATTAGTCTATTTTGTTACTTGGTAGATGCAAAATAATTACTCTTTTACGGGTAAAATTAAATTCACAACTTTGTATCGTAAGTATGAATAGAATGAGTTTTATAGCATATTATTCATTACGCCTAAAATCTAAAAAGGGCAATATTTACAGCAACTGCAGGCAAAATGAAATAAAAACAAAAAAGTAATCTAAATTAGATAGATCACTTGCGGGCTCGTCCGGGATTTGAACCCGGGACCTCTCGCACCCGAAGCGAGAATCATACCCCTAGACCAACGAGCCGTGTTAGACTAGTTCGAATTTGTTGTCAACATTGTGCTCACGATGACGTCAATCTCATATCTGTATTTCTATTCGAAAGGTATGAAGAATATTATTTTTTGAATTTTATCTTTCATAGCTGAAAGGGATTTTATCACAACCTTTTTCTGATATCGCTACTAACTTTCTTTTACTTAGGTACTTACTTAAATTTTAATAAGCTTTGTAAAACGCTTCAGACATTTAAAAAAATATAAAAATTATTTGAACTATTCTTGTTCAAAGTCTGAAATCTGAAACAATACAAATTATTATCCTTTAATTTTTGAAATCAAAACAACACCAAAACAAGATGACAGAACACCTCAAGGCGTTTTAGAAAGTTGACGCGCGAAAGGAGAAAAAAATTACCGCTACATGACACCCTCTAGCCGTCTCGTTCTTTCTTTCAGTATACATATTAACTGTCTCGTTTACACGTATGAATCGAAGTAAATTTCGAGTAGCACCGCGTCAGTTGACTTCAGACGGTACTGCGCGCGCATGTTCGAATAAGATGGCGGTATTTTCGAGTAGATAAAATACATTACAATAACTTTTTTTCATCAAAGAGACCTTTGGTAATTTTTCTTGAGTTCTAAATAGTGTCTATATTTTTTTAAGGGTATTTTCATTGTGAATCAAAAAGAGTGTAGACGGAAATCGCGTGTGGAAGTGTGTGGCAAAATGTGAAAGTTTCTTCGTATAAGAAAACAGTGGATCTTTTTTTTACGTGTTATCCTACATATTTCTCGTTTCTACAGCTGTTTTTCTCTTTAAATATCGGTAAGTGTATTAATTAGGCCGTCTAATAATTTTAAAGGTAGTTTTCTGATACTTTAAATTTAAAGTTACTCACGGATGTGTAGAAAGGATGAATGAAAGTTGTTGCTAATTTGATTAAAAGGATTCTTGAATGAAGTTGATTGAATACATCTGTCAAGGGACAGGGGTTCACAACTAATTTCTGCCATGGGCCGCTTTCGATGTATGATTTTTTAGATGACACCTACTTATTAGATAGTATCTACTATCTACTACAGACTGTGTGTAACATAAGAAAATGTACTTCTAGCCTCAGAGTATCAATACCAATGCCTTAGAAGGATATTCAATGACCATAATGCGTATCCTTAAACAATACAACAGGTGCGTCGGGTGCGTGCTATTTGGAACCTGTAGTCATACGAAAATTCAAATAGTTTTCCCCTTTCTATCACCTCCTTGAATTGACTCATCTATTCTTTATGGTGACGACAGAAATACATCATCATCATCATCATTCACAGCTCTGTTCCATACTGTTGAGTATAAACACCTATTGTAATTGCCCAGAACTATACCTATGCCTTATAAACAATGGCACAGAATATGAGTAAATCCGCGTAATGTTGTGAAAACAGCCAGTTTTCTTTAGCACACACTTTTGGCCGGAAGGAATAAAAACCGGCCATGTGCGAGTCGGACTCACGCACTAAAGGTTCTGTACCACCGAACATGTCTGTGAAATAACTCTTTTTATGATTTCTTGTTTAACTATAGGGTATGCATGCCCTACAATCATACCAAGTTTCACGCGTATGTATTACCGATTTTAAGATTGAGCTGGAACGAAAGACGTCGAAGAAACGCATTTTTATCGAGGTTTCTTGCATGGAGGGCTTAGACTTTTTATTATTTTTAATATTTGCCAAGATAAAGGCTGTAGTAACTCATATTCTGTGAAAATTACAAGTGGCCTATTACAGTTAAAAAGATACAGCCCTGTTGTAACAGACAGACGGCCGGACAGACGGCGTACGCTGATAATAATTGGGTCGGTTGGCACCATTTGGGTACGGAACTCTAAAAAAAACAAAGATCTTATCTTTCTCCTTCCAAACATCTATCTTTCGCCATGGTAATAGTCCAAAACCCTCATCAACATAAAAAGTACTTCGAATAACTCTGGATATTCCGATATCTCTTTTTGGAAAGCTCAGCAGTGACTATCAAAATTCTGTCTTCCAATCTAACCAAACATGGCGTTTAAAACAAATGAATGAATTATACCAACGATAAAAACCCGCAGAATACCTGTAACGGTCGAATTCTCGCCATTAATTGCTCATAGCCGTAGCTTCACGCTAGGGTACTATGTGGGTGAGCAGATAAACTTATGCTTGAAAACGGAAAGCAACAAATTCTTTCAGCAAACGTATTTAGGTGCTACCAGCAGGCGTAGCATGACCAGGGAAGGATAGACAAAATGATAAAAACACAATGGCAATATCGTCAATTTGTCTATGCTTCAGCCGACAAAACTCTTGTCTACGGTGCTAAGCCTAGTACTAGTTCCGGCTCCGCGAATATTTATTTGTTTTCTGGGGCGAAAAGAAGGTTATGTCCTAATCTAAGCATTTTTAAAACCTGTTTGCTTCGTAATATTTCTCCTGTATCGTCGTTTACAGAACCGGAACACTTACAGTCATTTAGAGCTGCACTGCCCGAGCATTTGTATTTTGAGAAATAGGATTCAATGTAGCGCTCGATTGATCTCTGCGACACGTATCAACGTTACAGCTCCTACCCAAGTCCTACCGAGGCTTTTCCCGCAATTATACGCTGAATTTAGCTATGGTCTGTTAAAAATTTCATGCTGACTATGACAAGCATGTTATGAAGACTCGACTGTATCTCTTCTCTGAAATAATAATTATTAATAAGTAATATTAAACTAGTACTTAGGCGCATAATTTATTGAAAGTGACCTAAGTCATATCTATAAAAAAGAAAGCTGCGGGGATCTCCTCGTCGCTACTGAATCTGAATTACGTAAACAAAAGTCGAGGAAAACGACTTCCTTCCTTCTTTTAACTTTTTACATAAATTATTATGTAACGAAGTATAGACTCACTTAATTTTGCGCTTTCGTTTCTCTTAAACAGTTCATGACACAGCATTTATTTACCTGGTAGGTATTATACAAAAGACCTTTGCAATAATTGCAAACCATACAAAACCTTCAAAATATTAGGTATGTAATCAGTAGATAGATAGTCGCCATTTTCGCCATTGCTAATTCACCAGATGCAATTATTTTCTTCGTTGCATATAGACCACGCAATATTTATTGCATAGATTTTCGAGAAGAAGGTTTTTAAAGCACATGATGCAATGGATATTATCGAACTGAGAAAATCAAAGCCCTTGAAACATGCGGCCGGTGATCTTTTTTATTGTAGATAGATAGGGAATATCGATGTTAGTTACATAGTGTAAGGACTTATATATATACAAAACTAAATAAAGATATTACCAATTCAGTACGTGTGTTCCGCCTAGCTTTTTCCCAACTATGTTGTGGTCAGCTTCCAGACTAACCAGATGCGGCTGAATACTAGTATTTTACATGGAGCGACTGCCATCAGACCTTCACAACCCAGTTACTGGGCAATGCCGATTCCCTATGGTTAAACCGGTTGTCAGACTATCGGGCTTCTGACTTCCCGTAACGACTGTCATAGGTATTCGTATGACACTCGGGACCGACTGTTTCACGTGCTCTTCGAGGCACGGAGGGGTCTCGATGTGTAACGAACGGTCACAAACCTACAGAATGACCGCGGGAAGCGCAGCTTAACCTCGCAAATGGTATGATCGGCGCGGTTGGTAATTACCAATTCAGTGCGAGTTTAGTTATTTTGAGTATGGCCTACTAACATACCCAAAATATTGTAAACGACCCTTTAGAAAATCTGGTTTGACGCCTCTGCTATTAGCAATTGCGAGTGGGTATCATAATTAGGTCCTGCAAATCTGGGCCAATCAAAGAGATTTAATAGGTGCCAATAAATAATGTGATGGTTTATAAACTTAAAGTTGATAAATAAACAGACAGGACTATGGAATATTTTTGCTTACATTATACTTTAAATGACAAAGTAAGAAAATGAACGGTCGTTTGACTACATATTTCAATCCAATCCAGTTTCTTGTTAGAGTTTGTTCTTTTATTATAATTTATGTACGGTTACAAAAAACTTGATACAGTGTGTCTATGGCCTACGGAATGTCTATACATGCTTTGTTATTGGATACATCTTTTTAATCATTCATTCATACAATCTAGTTTAGAAATGTAGATGAAACAAAATAAATACTAGGTATTGAATGTCTTTGAGATGAAACGTCTTCGTCATCTTTTTCTTTACATAGTATAAAACAAAGTCGCTCCTGTAGTCAAGTAGTCTGTACGCTTAGATCTTTTAAACTACGCAACGGATTTTAATGCAGTTTTCAGCAATAGATAGAGTGATTCAAGAGGAAGGTTTATATGCCCCACATTAGTATCTACATTGCACCCGTACCAAGCCGGGGCGGGTCGCTAGTGTTGAATAAACTTACTATGTAGTCAGCTTCTGTTTTAGAATATAATAGGTTTGTTTATAGAAATACATTACCTAGCTTCCTGTGGGAATTTAGAGGGGGGACGTTGGCTTGACGGTGTTAAAATGTCCCATCAAAACATTGAAATATCTCCAAAACTATGAAAGCACTATTTCTGAGATTTTGTATGTCGCAGTCACTATTAGGCACAATTTTTTGAGCTTAAGTTCTTTGTTAAGACTGTAGTACCTTACAAGGTTGGGACGCTGACTTGACGACAAGTTAGCGTCCCTATTAATAGCTGCTTATAACTCGAAAACTATTGAGTCACTAAATTATTCTGGTCACTATTGAGGTACCTAGTTACAATTTTTTTGGATAACTATAACAAATATCGTGGAATCGTTGGTGGGAACGCTGGCTTGATGCCAACCTTTATTAGTAAAAACATAGGTAGGTAAGTACATTCAATATGTAACATTATTAGTGAGTCAAATCCACTTTCATTGTGAAAACCGCCAAACAGTGGAATGCGCTGTCCGAGTGGGTGTTCCCCGACAGTTACCTACAATCTGGGTGTCTTCAAGTCACTAGTGAATCGGTTTCTTCTGGGCAAGCGTGCTCCATCGTAGACCGCATCATCGCTTAACATCAGGCGAGATGGCGGCCAAACGCAGGCCTAGTAACAAAAAAAAACCATTTTTTGAAAGTTTTTGTTTTAAAATTACACATTAACATAATCAGCCCGTACTGTCCCACTGCTGGGCACGAGTTTCTTCTCAGAATGAGAAGAGTCTAGCCCTTAGTCCACCACGCTGACCTAGTGCGGGTTGGCAGACTACACACACCATCGAGAACTTTGTGGAGCTTAACACCCATATTCTAAGACGTTCCTTCAAAACTTACTCGACTCGACTCCACCTCGACTCAGTCTTTCTCACTACCATCGGTAGTTATAGTTGACATAAACGTCCTCAACTCGAGATTTTTCCTCAGTCGTTGTAAGGAATCATCTGTCAAACTCAAGGTACCTCGGAACCTACCTTAAGGAAGGAAGTGTCAAAGTTCGTATGTAACAAAAATGCATTTTGAAGATTTTATAGAATATGCTTACGATAATCCTTACAAGTATTTATCGCGGCGTTATTAGCGCGATGCAGATAATTCAAATTATGACGTACTTAATGACTCCGTCGAGGAACCTCAAAGGTCACGCAAAATTGCGACTAAGAATACCTACAATTTTGAAGGTGTTTTCGAGGCCGTCCTGAGTCGAGTAAGTTTTGGAGGAACGTCTTAGAATATGGGTGTAAGTGGCAGGCTTCCTCACGATGTTTTTCCTTCACCGTTAACGCAAGTGATAGGTACCTAATCAAATTCTAATTATTTTAGAATTCAATTGATATACTTAACAGAATTCCTAAGACACATAGGTACCTGCAGCCGTGAAGTAAACAAGCACGGCTGGACAAGGGCTCCATTGACCCAAATAGCGGCGAACCGGTTCTCGGCCGCCTGACCGCGTGGTGGTACGGGGAATGTGTGTTGAGTAGATGTTGGAGATTATAAGTTTTAGATTCTGTGATAGTTTGGAATGCGAGACGAGGTTATGGGTACCGTGACCATATTTTTTTCTTCAGAGCGGGACACTTGCATATAATATATATATACTAATATTATAAAGCTGAAGAGTTTGTTTGTTTGTTTGTTTGAACACGCTAATCTCAGGAACTACTGGTTGGAATTAGAACATTTTTCATTTATGCTCCGCTCCTATTGGTCGTAGCGTGATGTTATATAGCCTATAACCTATAACAGGCGTCACCGATTAGGTTCGCTCGGGGTCCGTTTTAAGAAATGAAATGACCATCGCGGTCCGCACAACATTTTATAGAATATTTTTTTTCGATTTGACTTCAACAAAGGTAATGCGGGGGATACATTTTATTAAATTACGTACTCTGTAGTGCAAGTTGCTGTGTTCTCGCGGTCCGCACAAAATGGGTCGGCGGTCCGGATGCGGACCGCAGTCCGCCATTTGGCGACCCCTGACCTATAACCTTCCTCGATAAATGGACTATCCAATACAAAAATATTTTTTCAATTCCAACTAGTAGTTCCTGAGATTAGCGCGTTCAAACAAACAAACTCTTCAGCTTTATAAAATTAGTATAGATTTAGCCGGACACGACTGTAATAAGCCGGACATGTCCGGCTAAAGTCGGGCACTTGCCAACCCTACTATGGGTCACTTCACACTGACGTTGAAGTATTTCGTTCCCATGGATTATCGCAGCAATCTTGACACTTTAACTAAACTCTTATACCTTCTACTTTCTCTCATTTTTCTGTTCCCATGATTATTTTATTCACGTGTACCTACTACACCCAGCAGGTGCGGTGGCAGCCAGACTTAGGGGGGGGGGGGGTCATTTTAATAGTAAAATAAGTTGAGCACATTAGAATAGGTATACAGGGTGTAAACAAAATCATGTAATTCCTTCAAACCTCGTGATGTACTGCTGACATAGATTAACCATGAACGAGAGACATGGATTCAATAAAAAAAAAACAAGAATTAAACATGATTGTGTTCTTAACGTGAGGCAATTACATGATTTCGTTTACATCCTGTATAAAATGAATTTGATTATCACTTGCGTTAACGGTGAAGGAAAAGCATCGTGAGGAAACCTGCACACCTGAGAGGGCTCCATAAAGTTGTCGATGGTGTGTGTAGTCTGCCAACCCGCACCAGGCCAGCGTGGTGGACTAAGGCCTAAACCCTTCTCATTCTGAGAAGAGGCCCGTGCCCAACAGTGGGACAGTAATGGGTATAACTAATATGTATATAGATGAACTGCCTCGTTGGTCTAGTGGTGGCAAGCGCGACTGCTGATCGTGAGGTCCTGGGTTCGATGCCCAGGTCGGGCAAAGTGTTATTGGGTTTTTCCGTGTGAAATTCCTCGGTACTCGGTAGTAGCCCGTAGTTCTGATTTGAGCCTGGTTGATGGCAATAGTCTCGTCCCCTATTATATGGAACTTAAACATAACGGCGAAATGAGGGAGTTACTATACACCTCTGTCCAACCCTTCGGGGAATACAGGCGTGTTGTTATGTTATAAAGCAAAGACCTCAAAGCGTTACTTGGTAGACCCTCCCATATGGAAGTAGCTTCTTCTTCTTCTCCCTGCCCTTATCCCACACTAGGTGGGGTCGGCACAACATGTATTTCATAAATCCATGTTGTTAGAGGTTTTGGCTTATTGTTTTATGACCGGCCGCCTGCCTGACATCAACCCTCCTTGGGAATCCATATGGGAGTAGCTATCACAGGTAAAATTAGCTTACGAGTCTATTTACCTATATAGGTACCCAGTTTGGCAATAAAAAATGCTACCATACTTAATACATGAAACTCACGCCTTTTTCCCATATGGGTAGGTAGAAACTATAGAACGCCACATGCTACGATCTTTACATACTCCTTTCGCTTCATCCACATTCATACATCTTGTCATACACGCACGCCAGTTGAGAGTACTACGCACCTGTCCTTTGTGAAGACGACACGTTTGGTGTAGTGGCTGAGCGATTGGCTCCTGCGCTACGGGTCGTGGGTTCTATTTCACACGGAACAAATATTTGAATGGCCTACAGATAGTTGTTCCGGGTCTGGATGTTTGTGCGTGTGAAGATTTGTGTCTGTAAACGCACCCACGATACAGGATAAATCGCAATGAACAAAAAGAACATCACCAATAACATCGATGTATGTCTTTCTAGGACGTTCTCTACCGTTTCCACTGATATCCGCCTTATAAATACCTTTTGTTAATCTCCGTTCACTTATTCTCTCAACAAATGCTACCATTAGTAAACAAAACAATTCGTTTTTATAGGCACCGCGCATTAGTGGTTCATGTGTGGTTTCCAACAACCTTTTTAGCGCCATTTAACGCGGTAACAACACCTTATCATTACGGTAAGTGACATGTTTTGAAACATGTCATAATATGCTCGTTTTCACTTTTTAAACGCCTAATATGACAGTCCATGTGGTATGCGGGTGTGAGATAACGTATTGCTTGTTGCAACTGTTGCAAGCTTCATATGTGGCCTGAAAATCACCTACAAGTACCTATGTATGTTCATTGCTAAACTAAGTTAAAAATATGCATAGAATAACTATGCATATTCTTAGCTTGAAATCGGTTTATAAATAACGGTGTTATGAGGTAACAAATACAAAAAGAAAACATTCAGCCGAATTAATAACCTCCTCCTTTTTTGGAAGTTTGTTAAAAAACAGACGACATTTTCACTGCTGCAGCTCGACAAAAACCGTCGCCCTAACCATACCAAAATATCTGTCAAATCAATGATTTGACATATAAATAATATGACAAGACAAGTTTACGGTTAAATTAGTTGGTGCAACTGAGTCTAACACCTATATTCTAAGACGTTCCTCCAAAACTTACTCGACTCGACTCCACCTCGACTCAGCCTATAGTTGACATAATCGTCCTCGACTCAAGATTTTTCTTCAGTCGAGGTAAGGAATCATCTGTCAAACTCGAGGTACCTCGGAACCTACCTTCAGGAAGGAAGAGTCAAAGTTCGTAAGTAATAAAAATGAATTTTGAAGACTTTATCGAATATGCTTACGGTAATTCTTACTACTATTTATCGCGGCGTTATTTTCGCGATGCAGATAATTCAAATTATGACGTAATGACTCCGTCGAGGAACCGCAAAGTTCACTCGAAATTGCGACTAAGAATACAATTTTGAAGGTGTTTTTGAGGCCATCATGAGTCGAGTATGAGTCGAGTATGTTTTGGAGGTACGTCTTAGAATATGGGTGTAAATATAATTAGAGTGTAAATATAATTTAATTTATGCTTCGCTCCTATTGGTCGTAGCGTCATGTTGTATAGCCTATAACCTTCCTCGATAAATGGACTATCCAACACAAAAATATTTTTTCAATTCCAACCAGCAGTTCCTGAGATTAGCGCGTTCAAACAAACAAACTCTTCAGCTTTATAATATTAGTATAGATTACTTACTAACATTTATTTCCTTTATTCATTTACATAAGTAGGTACCTACCTACTAACATACTTATTATTGTTCTGCCTAGCTTTTTCCAAACTACGCAACGGATTTTAATGCAGTTTTCAGCAACAGATAGAGAGATTCAAGAGGAAGGTATATATGCCCCACATTAGTATCTACATTGCACCCATGCGTAGCCGGGGCGGGTCGCTAGTAAAGTATAAAAAATAAAAAACCTTTGATCGTGAAACATATTCGTTCTGTCTAGCTTTTCCCCAACTTTGTTGGGGTCAGCTTCCAGTCTAACCAAACGCGGCTGAATACCAGTATTTTACATGGAGCGACTGCCATCAGACCTCCGCAACCCAGTCACTGGATAACGCCGATATCCTAAGGTTAGACCAATTGCCAGATTTTCGGGCTTCTGACTTCCCGTAACGACTGTCGTAAGTATTCGTATGACACCCGGGACCGACTGTTTAACGTGCTCTCCGAGGCAAGGAGGGGTCTCGATGTGTAATGAACGGTCACCCATCCACGGAGTACCTTGCAAATCGTATGATCTGTGCGGCTGGTTGCCCATGAGCCATTTACATACATTTTCTTCTTCCTGCCCTTATCCCACACTAGGTGGAGTCGGCACAACATGTATTTCGTAAATCCATGTTGTTAAAGGTTTTGGCTTATTGTTTTATGACCGGCCGCCTGCCTGACATCAACCCTCTTGGGAATACTCGTTGAGCGTTCGCGTGGGTGACCCAATGTGCTTGCTGATATTATGCACTGGGTCCCAAAATGATATGCTTGTCAATCTTATTGCCGACAACTAAATATACTATGTTCTTCTCGGTGGGGTATACTTGAAGTTCCTCGACCCACTATAGGGACTTTGGTTCTGACATATCGTAAAATAATATAGCACCGTGAGCGTCTCTGTAAAAACATGAAACTTCTCATACCTACTCCGTATTTGACATCGTTTACAATAGAAATAAACGGCGATTTATACTAACAAAATCTAAAAATTTATAAGTAATTTAAACATTTTTCACATAAAATTTAAACCGACTTCAAAAAAGAATAAAATAATTACCATATAAAATTAACAGTTTCAGAAGTCGGTGCTGATCCACGCTGAACCAAATTGAAGGCACCGACTTCTGAAACTGTTAATTTTATATGGTAATTATTTTATTCTTTTTTGAAGTCGGTTTAAATGCTTTGTGAAAAATGTTTCCATTTTTTTAATTTCAGTGGCCTTAATTAAAACTTGGTTGGACCTACTAAAGACGCTGCTCGTAACATAATCACATCATCACAATATGCGTACTGTTCGTCATTGAGGAGTTTCATTGTCTATCTCCGAAGTTCATCAGATCTTTACCAAATTTAAATGGGACCAACTTCGAAATAAACCCTATCCATTAAAAAAAGAATCATCAAAATCGGTTCACAATTGGCGAAAATATCGATGAACATACACAAAAAAAAAAGATACATACAGACGAACATAGTAACCTCCTCCTTTTTGAAAGTCGGTTAAAAATATAGCCATTTACATACATATAAATTACAATTTCAAATATTTCTATAAAAAACTAAAAATATTTAAAATAGTAACCCACCTACATCGGGAATAGGGTCCAAGCTACCGATAGTCAGGGCCTCAGAGAGAGGAACTTCCTAAAGTTCCGATTTCTGCATCAGACCACATACCTAGCTAAACCAATAAATCCAGAAATACTGCTGAGCTCATAATGGAAAACGGTAATCACACATAACCAAGAAAGTTTAAATGTTCACTTTTATGATGACTGGCATAGAAACTGGTAAGGTCAGTGACCCGAAACGGTATATTTTATCTAATAGTGTGAAATATGTATAGAATATGTTAATATTATAGCAGGCTGGTTTTAAATGGGTTATCACGAAAAAATTTAACGACTAGTTGAAAACACGCAGACATGACGTCCTCGGCGTACCTACTTCTTTGTCTGTGAAATAGTGGTGTTACGTGTATTTCTTCCAGCCGGGGCCAACCCCAAATTTCCCGCCCCCCAACCCTATTGAGGTCGCGTTCCCACTTTGTCGTGACGACAGATAATCGTGTAGTTTTTAAGTGTCGTGGCTTATACAAGGTGTAAAAAGACCCTTCACGAAGCCGTCAACCATGCATTCAGTACATCAAACTAAGTAACCATATGCAAAAACGAAACGAAACGAAACGACTTTTTTTTTGGGTGAAAAATTTCGTTTTTCTGTAAAGCTCAATGTAACGCATTCAAAACACTGTGCTGATAGATGCAATGAGTAGTAAACGGGTAATGGAGGTATTTCAAGTACATTTGCAACATTCAAAACAAGTTTTTTTTTAAATTTGTGAAAATGTTGGAACTTTGACCTCCAATATCTCCGTAACTAGAAGGTTCCCAGGCATAGTCCAGAACAAAAAAAATATCGCAATGACGTGGAGAATAAGTGTCTTTCGGCTTCGTTAAGGGTCTATTTACACCGTTTATTTAAATGGAGGTGTTCACATATAAGACGATACGATTAACTGTCGTTCACGACTTGTTTTTGCAGTGACGACAGATTGTCAAGTCAGTGGTAACGGCTAGCACGACCGTCGTGAAACAATAAGAAAACGTCACGACATCGTGACGATATAATACATGACTAATTTTAACTAAAATGGCGCTTAAAAGTATTGGCTTTCCGGTGACGAAGTAGTCTTTGATGGTTGTTGTCATTTACCTCTCAGAGGAAATTAGGTAAGAATGTAAATAACTTTCTGGGTAGTCTACTCTTTAGTTATTATATTTTCAGGGTTGCGTTTCAATGATGATTATTTTAAGTTTCATCCAATTTTTTTTGGGTCATACTACGGTTTTCAAATATTGCCAATAGACTCTTTACAAAGGACCTTTTAACCCCCTTTCGGCTTTAGCGGTATTTTTGTAACACGTTGTATACTTCGTTAAAAATACGTACCTACCATACAAGGTTAGTCGGAAAGGGGGTACTAAGCCGAAAGGGTGTTAAAGTAAATATAATAATGGATAACTTTGTTCTACAACTTTCTCCAAAACTCGATAGTTTAAGAGAAATAGCTTTTCAAAGATTTCGTAAAAAATATGCTAAAATCTATCTGTCCATAGCTACGATCAGCTGTGTTTACTATTTAGGTCATATTTGGGGTCATGGATAAGAAACTTAATTTTCTGAATTCATAACTAAAGCAGGTATGATTTAAAAAAATAAACTAAAATAGAAATCTTTTTGCATGCAAATAAAAACTATCAAATTTTGAAATTTTAATACTTGCTTTAAAACAATCATCAGTGATACATTAAGTGGCCCGCGGCTTAGTACCCCCTTTCCGACTAACCTTGTATAAGATTGTTTGCTGAACTCTAAATGCATCAGTAATTCTTAGTAAAAAGTTTTTACTAAGAATTACTGATGCATTTTTACTAAAAACCCCAAAAAATGGGCACAACTCTCACCCTTCGTGAAGGTTGACCATTTCCGGCTATATTGTGGTTGTGGCTGGCAAGCTGGCCACCTGTTGTTACTTATAGTCGGCCAATTGGATGTTGTATAAAAAAATACTAGATCGTGAAACATTAGTTTTATTTTAAGAGTCCATAAGTACTTAATTAATTTCATAATCCCTTAAAAACACTTTCAAAACGGTTTTATCTTGCAGTACCCCTCCCCTGCAGCATCAGGATTTGAGAATTTAAGGTTGAAATTATTATAATGTTGTATTGTCATGGGAATTGAATATGTGTGCGAAGTTTCAGGAGAATCGGTTAAGCAGAAGTAGTTGAAAAATCTGTCGCAACATTTGAATCAAACAAATAGGTATACGAAGTGAGGTTAATTAAAATCGTTTGTAAAAATGGTTGGACTTTATGCAAATTGGTTATTGTGGTATTTGTAGCGTGGACTTAAAATGTAGACGTATCTATATTAGTATAGATACGTCTACATTTTATAAATTTATATTATAAAGCATTTTTTATATTATAAAGCTGAAGAGTTTGTTTGTTTGAACGCGCTAATCTCAGGAACTACTGATTGGAATTGAAAAAATATTTTTGTGTTGTATAGTCCATTTATCGAGGAAGGTTATAGGCTATATAACATCACGCTACGACCAATAGGAGCGGAGCAAAAATGAACAATGTTGCAAAAACGGGAAAAATGTCCACCCGTGCGAAGCCGGGACGGGCCGCTAGTAGTTATTACCGCCCTACTTTAATAACCGGAATTAAAAAATAGGTACTTACCTACATTAATTGTATGCTCGAATTATTACTTGCGTTAACGGTGAAGGAAAACATCGTGAGGAAACCTGCACACCTGAGAGGGCTCCATAAAGTTCTCTATGGTGTGTGTAGTCTGCCAACCCGCACCAGGACAGCGTGGTGGACTAAGGCCTCAACGTTTCTCATTTTGAGAAGAGGCCCGTGCCTAGCAGCTTAATAGTTGTTTTGGTAAAACAGGTGGCTATTTTAAATTAGGTAGACAGCAGTGATAGCCAAGTGGTGTGATCGTCGGACTGCCAAGTCATAGGTCTCCAGTTCAAACACAAGGCACGCACCTCTGACTTTTCGGATTCATGTGCGTATTGTATAATTATCACTTGCTTAAAAACGGTGAAGGAAAACATCATGACGAAACCGGCATGCCTGAGAGATATTTCTCGACGGCATTTGAAGCTAAATCAGAGGCCCAAGGGAGGCATAAACTGTGACACCAGGTTAGTTACTAACCACACGAAAAAAAGATTAAGTACCTATCTGCTTATTTTTTTAAATAAAATTCGATAAAAGATTATTTAAAGTACTTAATTCTCTACTTGGGCACAAATGCAGACTCCGGGCTGCTACTGAGAAATTCCTAATGACAAAACCCAACCCAGGATCGAACCCAGGACCCCATGCTAAGCAGTCGCCCTTACGACTGCTAGACCAACAAGGCAGTCAAAGGCAGTGGATTTGTGCCTGGTTAATGGCAATAGGCTCGCCCCCTATTACATGGGACTTAAACATAACTGGCGAAACGAGGGTTACTAAAACACCTCTGCCGAACCCTCCGGGGAATGCAAGGCGTGATGTTGTGTTAATTCTCTAAATGAATTAACCCACCAGACTGTACACTGATAATCTTCCACCAAAACTAAAAAAAAAACGTTACATCCAACACAATTGTCTAACACCATCAAATCATATTCTCACGTCTCATACGATCGCGACCCTTGCCACAACAACAGCTGTTCCTTATAAAACACTGTACTCACTACACAAACAATCAGTTCCCTTACAAACACATACAAACACCATTGAATGGAGGTACGGTAAACTTAGCTATGTGGGTCACCATAGACTACACCTGCTTGCTCGACCGTTATGTGACGACACGCGGATACGTCGTGTCGTCAAGATACGAGTTTATTACTAAACGTAAGTGTATAGCGATTTCTGATTTTTTAAAACCCTTCACAAAAAAACCGGTCAATTGTGTGTCGAACTCGTGCACGGGTTCCGTACCAGCAAATATGATAGAAACCAGTGGCGAAGGGTGATTTTATGAGAGAGGTAAGCCGGAGCAAAAAATGCTTACCTAGGCCGGACGCGGCACACGTAGTCCTAAGCTCAGTTACTTAAAATCTGTGACTGACTTCCTGGCTTCAGTCTTCTATAAGCAGATGTCTTCAGTCCACCTTTACTATACGTGTAAGCACTGATAGATTGAAACAGTGTCTTGCAAGAATAATAAAAGTGACTTTGAAAAAAGCCGTTTGTTAGAAACGCTTCAAAAATACGGCGCCAATTATCAGTGTATATACACGGATTTCTCCGAGATTTTTGGGCAGAACTGCCTCTTTGGTCTAGTGGTGGCAAGCGCGACCGTTGAGCATGGGGTCCTGGGTTCGATACCCAGGTCGGGCTAAGTGTTATTGTGTTTTTCCATTAGAAATTTCTCAGTAGCTGCCCGGAGTCTGGATTTGTACCCGGTTGATGGCAATAGGCTCGCCCTCTATTACATGGGACTTAAACATAACTGGCGAAACGAGGGTGTACTAAAAGCACCTCTGCCGAACCCTTCGGGGAGTACAAGGCGTGATGATTACAAAAAGCTCTTATAATTCTTGCCAATATACCTGCTACGTCAACACATAATCTCAACTGGCTCTTACGGCTGCCGAGATACACCCTTGTGACAAACGGACAGATAGTGTAGGATCCCGTTGGCACCCTTGGGAAGGGACCCCAAAAAGAGGTCCCCAAATATTTCTCGATGGTGTGTGTAGTACATCAATCCGCACCATACCAGAGTCGTGGACTAAGGTCTAAACCCTTCTCATTCTGAAAACAGGCATTTTTTTTCCTCGATGGAAAATCCTCATGGATGTCCCTCGCCCGGGGGAGGCGAGGGGGTCTGCCGGACTCTTACCGGCTAAAAACCAACGGTGTTCCTTCTCCTGACCGTACGGCCGGGGTCGCGGGATTCGCAAAAGCATGCACCGCAACGCCGGCAGGTCCCGGTCCGCCAACCCATGGCGGACCTCTCCTCTGTGGGGCCTAGCCCCACGTCAATTCTGAAAAGAGGCATGTGCCGAGAGTAGGATCAGCAGAACTGATTAACGATAAATTGATAACAAGTTTATTTCTCAAAAAACTTCAACAAACAAACGACCGTCTTCGGGCCATTCCGCATGTCGCAACGACATCATATGACGCACATCGCATTTCGCATTGTGAAGCTTGAAGTTGGTTGCGCCACCTGGTTGCGCGACATCCTTGTCTGACTCAGTAACAAGTTTGGTCTACTTAGTGTCCATCCGGCTTGAAGCATGGTTTAGGAACTGGGTATTTTTGTTACCTAATATTTTGTTATTTGTCATTATTATTTGCTATGGGTCAATGGGTAGCAGCGAAAGGGGGTCAAATATGTGACGTCATGCGTAATTTGAGTGGTCGATCGTCACGTGAGGCTACGATTCTATATTTTACAGGACGTTTCGAATGCTCGTTGGTCTAGTGGTGGCAAGCGCGACTGCTGATCATGTGGCCCTGGGTTCAAGTTTTCCGTGTGGAATTCCTCAGTAGGAGCCCGATTGGTGGCAGTAGGCTCGCTCCCTATTACATGGGACTTTAAACATAACGGCGAAATGGAGGTGTTACTACCTCTGCCTACCCCTTCGGGGAATACAGGCGTGATGTTATGTTCCGAATGTCAGCCATCATTTTGGCCGTGACCTGTGTTTTTTTAAAACGATTTTTATTAGCTTCACTTCGTATGTTTGTTTGTTTGGGTCAAATCTTGCGACAGATTTTTCAACCACTTCCACTTAACCGATTCTCCTGAAACTTCGCACACAAATTCAATTCCCATGACAATACAACATTATAATAATTTCAACCTTCAATACTTAAATCCTGATGCTGCAGGGGTACTAGTAGGAGTAGATAGAACTGTTTAACTTAAAAGTTTTTCTTTTTACCTTTATTTATTCACTAGCGACCCGTCCCGGCTTCGCACGGGTGGACATTTTTCCCGTTTTTGCATCATTTTTCATTTATGCTCCGCTCCTATTGGTCGTAGCGTGATGTTATGCCTATAACCTTCCTCGATAACTGGACTATCCAACACAAAAATAATATATATCATGTAAATCTGATAAATGTGACGTGGTATATATCATAATATGAATACCGTTTTCTATTACTTTTAAGACAATTAAAACAAATATTAACCAATTAACAAAAAACTTTCCAAAAAAAAATTCGCAGACCAGTGTAATTTTTCAATTCCAACCAGTAAGTAGTTCCTGAGATTAGCGCGTTCAAACAAACAAACTTTTCAGCTTTATAATATAAGTATAGATTACCTGATCCTAGTCTCACCTGATGGTATATATATATATAGGTATATATTATTATTTTTTTATTGCTATCATTACTCTCAAGATATCTTTATCTTATTTTACAATGATTTTTTAGCTAAGTTTTGATGACATTTAATTATGTCAATTGTTTTATATAATATAGTTTAGCTTCCTTTTCACTTTTGTAAATGTGAGAACTTTGTGGACCTGCATCTATAAATTTGTAAATTACTACAATATTATTCATATTACTTTTTTTAAAATTTTATTTTGTTTGTTAGTTTTTGTACTCAAGTCTTTTAGTACTATATTACTCATTGGTCTGTGGTCAGGACCTCATTGTTCTCTCACTATCCTAAATCATTGTACTGTATCCACTGAAATTGTTAAAGGTATTATTTTTAAAAGAGTAACCATGGAGTTTCTTGCCGGCTCTTCTCCATAGGAAACAACTAATTGGAACCGTGCACCTAAATTCGACGTTTCATAAGCACCTGTATTGGTTTATGTGAAATATTTTTTTTTGATTTGATTTGATTTGGTAAGCGCAGACAGGGTCTAAGATGGAGCACACGAATACAAGGTACTTAAGAAAGATCTCTCTGGCTCTCACATACACATGACGGAACACAGTATAAAACTGCTCGGCGCTAGGTTGTAGCTAGCCAGGCGGACCGTATAGATCCTACCACCAAGCGTGCTGGGTTTTGTTGTATCACAACACGCGTAGGGATACCATTTCGAAATTTAAAAAGTCCTGACACTGGACATTTCTTAAAGCGTCTGGACATTTTAGCCACAGTCTTTACATAGTATAAAACAAAGTCGCCCCCGCTGTCTAGACGCTTATATCTTTTAAACTATGCAACAGATTTTAATGCAGTTTTCAGCAATAGATAGAGTGATGCAAGAGGAAGGTTTATATGCTCCACATTAGTGTCTATATTGCACCCGTGCGAAGCCGGGGTGGGTCGCTAGTGGAATAATAAATCCCACGCGCATTCATTCAAAATTTTTTGGTCTAAGTAAAAAATCCGGACAATTTAAAAAGCTGGATAATGTCCGGAGTAACCCGGACGGTTTATAACCATAATCACACATCTATTTCCAAAGAAAAATGAAAGTTTCACTATAAAAGGTTTGTTTACCTTTTATACACAATATTATGGCCGGGCTATAGTCCAATCAGCTCTCTATCCACGTCATGCACTACAAAAAATCCGGACAATTTCAAAAGCCGGATAATGTGCGGAGTAACCCGGACGGTTGATAACCATAATCACACATCTATTTTCAAAGAAAAATGAAAGTTTCACTATAAAAGGTTTGTTTACCTTTTATACACAATATTATGGCCGGGCTATAGTCCAATCAGCTCTCTATCCACGTCATGCACTACAATTTAGGTCCAGTTGCTCAACCTAGGTCTAACACTAAGACCTGAATACCTCCAATCGATATTCAACACATAACACACAAAATTAATTGTGAATTCAACACTTGTAGTTGTAGCGGATCTGTTGGCCAGACATTGGCTTATGTAAGCCAATATTTGTTGGCCCACTTTGCCAATTGTTGGAGACCTTTTGAACTTAAAGTAGGGTAAATAAACATAACATAACATCACGCCTATATTCCCCGAAGGGTTGAGCAGAGGAGTATTAATAACACCCTCATTTCGCCGTTATGTTTAATATAAGTCCCATGTAATACGGGGCGAGCCTATTGCCATCAACCGGGCAAAAATCCAAAGTCCGGGCGACTACTGAGGTATTCCACACGGAAAAACCCAATAACACTTTGCCTGACCTCGGAATCGAAACCAGGAGCTCACGATCAGCAGTCGCGCTGGCCACCACTAGACCAACGAGGCAGTTTACTAGATTAGTAAATAAAGTAATTTGTATATTAATAGAGACAAGAGGCTAATTCGACAACACGTTTAATGCCGTGGCTGAGCGGTCGGCTTCTGCGCTACGGGTCGTGGGTTCGATTCCCTCACGAAACAAATATTTGTATGGCCTACAGATAGTTGTTCCGGGTCTGGATGTTTATGCATGTGAAGATTTGTGTCTGTAAACGCACCTACGATACAGGAGAAATCCTAGTGTGGGGCAACGTATTTAAAAACAAAAAACGGGTTAGGAGAAATCGTAGTGTAGCTATGTTCTTTAAAAAAAATACACTTATGTAGTAACAAAATTGTTAAAAATCGGAATCGAACCGCAGCACGGCCTAGCACGAGTGCTGTCGAGCTAGTAACATAAAGACAACGTTAATGTAAGTGAATTTTGAATTGAAAATACTCGTTTCACACATACTATTTAATTAAATTGAAAACTTTATTCATATCTATGTACGATACAAATTGTGCATGTCGCAAAAAATAAACCAAAATGTTATAGGACAGTTGTATTTTCGATTCAAAATTAGCTTACATTAGCGATACGTTGACGATATTATATTTCAAATGTTCGATCTAGGCTTACTGATTATTCACTATTGTCATATTTAAACACTTTTAAATGATAAATGATTTTTATTTCTGTAAATAAATCTGTTACAGACACTTTTACAAGTCAATCTAATGTTTTTTTTTAAGACTAGATGGCGCCGGCATTTCCTATCTGACTAGCTCTGAGAAGAAAAGCCGAAACAAACTCAGAGGTCAAAGTCTCTTTTAAAGTCCAGACATTGTAGTATACAAACTATGCGAGTGAAACGATGTAGGGCAACGTTTGGAATGGCCTTTTGAGGAAAGTGCCATAGCAGGTTCGAGTTGACCTGTCCTAAGTGACGGCACATCTGCATCAATCATCGCGGAGCTCAAACCTTATTTTAGAGAGCTCAACAACCCGTACTTTGATACTCGTATTAACTGCGATATTTATGCCTAGTGGTGTGACCGTCGGACTGCCAAGTCATAGGTCTCGAGTCCGAACCCAAGGCACGCACCTCTGACATTTCAGATTCATGTGCGTATTGTATAATTATCACTTGCTTAAAAGCGGCAAAGGAAAATATCGTGAGGGAAGGCATGCCTGAGAGATATTTCTCGATAGCATGTGAAGCCTAGTCAGAGGCCCATGGGCGGCATAAACTGTGACACCAGGTTAGTTACTAACCACACGGAAAGAAGATCTCACTGCAGGGTAAAGGCCTCCCTACCCTCCTTTTACTACTCTTGGTTTAAGGATTTCTGCTGCCAATCCTTGCAATAAGTGCCTGGTTCATCTAGCGATATCCTGGGCCTGCCGCGACGTCGTCTAAAGTTGTGTGGGCTCCACTGAGTAGTGAGAGCCTGAGCAAGCAAATTGCTACTATTAAGTAGGCCAATGAGGCATGAACGAATAGAAACATTTACACATTATTAATGCCTTTTTACTCTCCTTATGCAAAATAGCAGGCGGTGAATACCGCTAGGAGAATCTTAGAACTGATCTTTCTTCTTCTTTTCGTGTAGTTAGTGACTAACCTGGTGTCAGAGTTAATGCCGCCCATGAGCCTCTGGCTTGACTTCACATGCCGTCGAGAAATATTTCTCAGGCATGCCTCCTCACTATGTTTTCCTTCACCGTTTTTAAGCACGTGATAATTATACGATACGCACATGAATCTGAAAAGTCAGAGGTGCGTGCATTGGGTTCGAAATCGAGACTTATGACTTGGCAGTCCGACGGTCACACCACTAGGCTATCACTGCTGCAGTGGGATGATCATGGCTGAATAATAACAATAATCTTCAAATTGTTCCATTGCTGACTGTTGGAGGAGACAGCAGGGCCAGTTGTTCTGCCTAGCCTTTTCCCAACTATGTTGGGGTCAGCTCCCAGTCTAACCAGATGCGGCTGAATACCAGTATTTTATACCGAGCGACTGCCATCAGACATCCGCAACACAGTAATATGGCAATGTCGATATCTTAAAGTTCGCCCGTTTGTCAGACTTCCCATAACGACTGTTATATGTATTCGTATGAGACCTTTTTTGCTATCGTGGGATATATTTCCTCATGGATATCCCTCGCCCCGGGAAGGCGAGGGGTCTGCCGGACACTTCCCGGTTAAAAATTCACGGTGTTCCTTCTCACGACCGTAGGCCGGGTGTCGTCGTGCGCCCTCCGGCGCCCGCTGCGTCTAGCGCGGGAAAGAAGAAGAGCAGACAACTCCCTCTCCCTTTCCACTCCCTCCTTGGTCGCCATCACCTCCTCGCAAAAGGAGGCGATGACTTCCCACGCACATTGGTGTGACAACTGAGACCGACTGTTTAACGTGCTCCCCGAGACACGAGGACAGAGACCCAGTTATCACCGCACTAAACAAGACGTCACCTATTGGCCTCTTTCACTCAACTATTGCACCGTAACCACGGCTGTGATGGCCTCTTGTCAACCACATGCGTACTAAATGAACGGTTATGTGTTTATTATTCAATTGACAGCTTGTCCTACATAACGTTTGGTATAATTAGGTAACTGACTATTGTGAGCCTGTTGTGAATGTTTTTGGTATGGCATAATACATGTTGTTATTGTTAGTTAATGATGGAGTTAATGAGGGGTTATCCGCATGGATACAGTTTTTAGGGTTCCGTACCCAAAGGGTAAAACGGGACCCTATTACTAAGACTCCGATGTCCGTCCGTCCGTCTGTCACCAGGCTGTATCTCATGAACCGTGATAGTTGAAATTTTCACAGATGATGTATTTCTGTTGCTATAACAAAAAATACTAAAAAACAGAATAAAATAAATATTTAAGGTGGCTCTCATACAACAGACATGATTTTTTACCATTTTTATATTTCGCGGGTTTATATACGTCGCCACTGAGTTGTGTGACGGAGCCACGCACACCTAAATGACGTAGATAATGGTACAGAACCCTTCGTGCGCGAGTGTGACTCGACTTGGCCGACTCGCACTTGGCTGGTTTTTTTTAATCCGGGAATGATACAAACAAATGTATCTATCTAATAGTCTTCTTCTTCTTGCCATCATCCCACACTAGGTGGGGTCGGCACAACATGTATTTCATAAATCCATGTTGCTAAAGGTTTTGGCTTATTATTTTATGACCTGCCGCCTGCCTGACATCAACCCTCCTTGGTAATACTCGTTGCGCCATCGCGCGGGTGACACAATGTGCTTGTTGATATTATGTATTAGGTCCCAAAATGATATGCTCGTCAATCTTATTGCCGACAACTTATATACTTCTTCTTGGTGGAGTATACTTGAAGTTCATCGACCCACTCATTCAGTTTTGCTAGGGACTTCGGTTCTGACACATCGTAACCTCATATAGCACCGTATAATTGTGGCCATGAATATGTTATTATTGGTGCCACATTTATAATCAAACGCCTACCACTGATATGTCCTCCTAAACCGCTATTTATCATGAATCAATCAAATAATACAATTCTTTTGCTTGTTCCAGTTCCAACCACAAATAAATGTAAACAACAACTCCAACAACAAATCCAACAACTGCAAAACAGAGTGTGTGAGAGTGATGTGACAAAATAATGTGAAGTGCACGAATGGACAACTTATAGTGTCCCGCCAAAACAAGATGGCCGCCGTCACAAAATGGCGGTCGAGGACTGGCATCAGCGCGATGATGCTGGTGATATTACTACAGGTTGTAAATGGTAAGTTTATTTTGATTATTAACTAGCACTTAGCCTGCGGCTTTGTCCGCGTGTATCTTCACACAAACTTCAATCCCCTATTTTACCCCACAAAAGGAACCTACTGTCCAAATTTCATGTTTCCAGCTTCAGTGGTTTAGGCTCTGCGGTGAAGAATTTGTCAGGATAAATCATTTTAAATGAATAGATAGGGAAATCATGACATAGTTCTTACATAAACGGTGTAAATAGACCCTTAACGAAGCCGAAAGGCACTTATTCTCCAAGTCTTTGCGATAATTTTTTTCTTCTGGACTATGCCTGGAAACCTTCTAGTTACAGAGATATTGGACATAAAAGTTCCAACTTTTTCACTTTTTTTTTTCTAAAATACTAGTTTTGAAGGTTGCAAATGTACTTGAAATACCTCCATTACCCGTTTACTACTCATTGCATCTATCAGCACAGTGTTTTGAGTGCATTACATTGAGCTTTACAGTAAAACGAAATTTTTCACCCAAAAAAAAACGTCGTTTCCCAGCGACAATTTTTGCGTAGGGTTACTTAGTTTGATGTACTGAATGCATGGTTGACGGCTTCGTGAAGGCTCTTTTTACACCTTGTATATTACACTGACACACAAATCCGTGTTGTTAGTTTGACTGCGGGATCGAGTCTCTTAACAATTGTCGAACTATTAATACTATATGATATAAACATAACATAACATCACGCCTATATTCCCCGAAGGGTTGGGCAGAGGTGTAGTAACACCCTCATTTCGCCGTTATGTTTAAGTTCCATGTAATAGGGAGCGAGCTTATTGCCGTCAGCCGCCACAAATACACATTCCGGGTTGCTACCGTGGAATTCCACGCAGAAAAACCCAATAACACTGCCCGATCTGAGCATCGAACTCAGGACCTCATGATCAACACGCTTGCCACCGCTAGACTAACGAGGCAGTTTAAATACTTCCTCAGTTATGTTAGCTCTTCACATAAAAACTTGAGCCGTTCAAGGCTACTTAGTTCAACGCTTCATCAAGGTCTGCAGGTCATTCGCCCCCATTTTGGACATAATTGATCGCTCCGGCAAGCCGATGGTATTTATGTCGTAGGATAATCGCTAAAATCGGATCTATGCGATAATTTTTTAACCCCCGACGAAAAAGAGGGGTGGTATAAGTTTAACGCGTGTATCTGTGTGTCTGTCTGTGGCATCGTAGCTCCCAAACGAATGGACCGATTTTAATGCGGTTTTTTCAGTTTGAAGGCTGATGTAATCAAAATGATTCTTAGCTATAATTTATGAAGATCTGTTCAGGCGTGGTGATGTTCTTCACAAAGGACAGGTGCGTACTTTCAACCGGCGTGCGTGTATGACAAGTTGTATGAATGTGGATGAAGCGGAAGGAGTATGTAAGGATCGTAGCATGTGGTGTTCTATAGTTTCTGCCTACCCAGTTAACTCCATTTGAGTAAATTTTTCAGGAGACCCTTAAAACGTTGTAATATTTTTTGTAGATTACTTACCTATCAATAATCGTTTTCGAATAGAGATTTACGCAAGAAATTATGATAATATCGGAGTTGACGTTTTTGCAAATCACTCCAAATTACAGTTGCATACAAACTGCACAAAAATATATTTTTGACGTAATGTGGAGTTGGCTGGTTTGCCAATTAAGGAATCGATATGTATATAAATTCTCAAACGCTAGTTACTTACTCAATTTTAAGTTGCAGCTAAGTTTCCTTCTGTCATTGTCACTTCGCCTTAAAGTGACAGTCTTCTTCTTTTCGTGTGGTTAGTGACTAACCTGGTGTCAGAGTTTATGCCGCCCATGGGCCTCTGACTTGGCTTCACATGCCGTCGAGAAATATCTCTCAGGCATCAGTTTCCTCACGATGTTTTCCTTCATCGTTTTTATACAATACGCACATGAATCTGAAAAGTCAGGGGTACGTGCCTTGGGTTCTAACTCGAGACCTATGACTTGGCAGTGCGACGGTCACACCACTAGACTATCACTGCTGTAGCGTGAAATTAACGACAATTTAAAATTGGGTAGCATTTGAGTATTTCGCCATTAGTATTTTATTACCTTCATGTTATATTTTTCTTTCACGTAGTCATAGATTTCTCAAGCAGGAATGCATTGATTGGTGCTTGCTTGTTATAGGCCAGGGATGGCAAACCTTTGGCACAGCTACGTGCCAATTATTTCATTAAAAAATTTAATGTGGTCATGACAAGTCAATAAGCAATGAAGTACGCACCGACAAACCGTTTATGATGAACTTCAACCTCAAATATTTTATTCCTCCTAGCCGTTTTTCCGAACTAAGTTTTGGGGTCAGCTTCCAGCGGCTGAATACCAGTATTTTACACGGAGCGACTGCCATCAGACCTCCGCAACCCAGTTAATGAATGTAGATGAAAATTATTATTTCGTTAAATTTTTGACAACATCTGAAGCTATCTGCTGCGACCATATTTTTGATATAAATTTTTTGATAGAAAATGTTTATTTAACAAAATTGGGGCGTGACCTAATTGTTTACTATGTTGTATTCAATAGTTGGCTAGGTACCTACTGTAAAAAATTAGGAAGATTTTAATATTACTTATATCAAAAAGGTATAAGAAAGAAAACGATCGTTAAATAAAATCAATCTAAAAATGGAGCAGATGCACGTTTTTCAAGTTTTTGAATGGCGTATTTTCTGTCCTTTTCGTACGAAACGGATATTGTACGGAGTACTGTCAAGTTACTATGAAGTTTTTGAAGTATGACATCATCGTTCTATAGAGCGGTTTCTGTCTAGTTAACAATTTGAATCGCTTTTAACTTGAGAATTTCATTTTATATTTCATTAGTTGTTTTGTTGTTGCCTATGTTTTTTGTAAAAGTTACAAAACAATTAATAAAAAAATAAAAGTGTCAACTTCCCAATTGCTCGGAGCGTTCAATAAACATGTTTTGTCAGATTTTTGTCACAGCAGTTCCGGCTTAACATTTTTAAAATTATTCTTGAGCCCACAATTTCTTGGCGCGTGCCATTGGTTTGCCATCCCTGATTATAGGCGGTCAGAACCAATTTTATATCGTAAGTGAATTTTCTATTATCTTGTTCATTTCCTCTATGGCGATTAGCGCAGTGACTAAGAGTTCGGCTTTCAGCGCAACGGGTGTGGGATTCTCGTAGGGAACAAGTATTTGTACCTATAGTTATTACGGTTCTGGAGAGGGCTCGTGCCTAATTAACAACGCAGCGCTTGCCGCGGTCAGTTTGTGGATGGGTGACCGTTCGTTACACATCGAGACCCCTCCGTGTTGCGGAGAGCACGTTAAACCGACGATCCCGGGTGTCATAACAATACCTATGACAGTCATTACGGGAAGCCAGAATCCCGAAAGTCTAACAACCGATCTAACCTTAAAATATTGGCATTGCCCAGTAACTGGGTTGCGAAGGTCTGATGGCGGCCGCTCCGTGTAAAATACTGGTATTCAGCCGCATCTGGTTAGATTGGAAGCTGACCCCACGAGGGAAAAGGCTAGGAGGAAGGAGTTGTTCCGGTCCTGGGTGATATTCTGACAAGTCGTAGCCACAAATTCTGCTGTATCGAACACAAATAAAGAAAGAAAAAGTATTTATTTTTTCGTCCAAGCGGACGCACACGCATACTTAAAATTAAAAATATAATAATTCTTAAAATTAAATATTTAAAACTACAACAAAAATTTGGACTTAAATTTAAACATAATAACCTGGTAACCCAAACATAAAAAAGTAAAAAAAATATATAAAAAAAAAATTAACAAATATAAAACCGACTTTAAATTGTCTATCTCCGAGGTTCTTCATCAGATCTTCACCAAATTTAAATGGGACCACTTCGAAAGAATACTCTTTCAAACAAAAGAAGAATCAATAAAATCGGTTCACAATTAGCAAAGATATCGCGGAACAAAGGTACAAAAAAAACCGGTCGATTTGTGAACCTCCTCCTTTTTTGGAAGTCGGTTAAAAATACAATAATCCACACAATCTATGGCTACTAATTCATAGTCTATGGCATAGACTACCAATGTACTTGTAGTGACAATGTACATGCAACCTTCATGAATAATTTCAATCACTGGCCATCTAAATTCTCATTTGAAATTTAAATTCATAAACTTTTAGAATTCTGTCATCTTCATTGTTTCGAATCCATCATTTCACAGACAGATAAAATTATAGTTCAACAGAGTATCACGCCTTTTATTGGTTAGGGACCAACCCCTAAATACTGTAGAGAGTCTATGGTACACGGGTTACCTAGGCATCCTAAATCTACTAACAATACAAACATTTAAACACGTAGAATATGTGCGTCGCATGCTGCTTAAAAAAAAAAAGAAAATATCTCTTATTACTTACAACACAAGCGACTGCAACACTAAGAGCTAACAAATTGTAATTCATTTACTTTCACTACCAAATAAGAGCGCTTTCGTTTTTTTACGTAGGTATGTACATTGCACAGCTTTAATAAGATTGGACGGATATTTTACAATTAAACTTGTAACATTGACTTAAAGAAAGATAAAAGATAAAGAAACATTTATTTGGACACAGTATAAAGAGAAACAACAGATAAAAAGTGTGATATAAAAAAAATATTTATTTATTTTTAAAAACCTTAAAAACTACCATCACATGTTCTTAACCTAATGCGATAGCCTAGTCTTATATCCAAAACTAACAATATCAAATTAAATGAAATAGTAAAACTTAATAACTAACTTAAATCTAACCTACATTTAATACAACATACAACATCGGAACTATTCGTAACATAAAGTAAGTAAACAATAGTACCTTTGCGAATTCGCTCAAGTTACTTGTGAAAATATCAATTTTAAGGTGAGTATCGTTAATGATACGAGATGTCGTATGGGAGGCATCGCGGCTGAAGGGTGGAGGCCGCGGCGGGAGAGGAGTGCCGGTATTGCGGTGCGCCGTTCTCCCTACCTTCCGCGGCCTTGACGGGGTCGCCACCGTCAGGTGGCGGACGCGGTGGGGCCGCAGGGGGAGAGGAGTGTCGGTATGTCGTTAGCCGCTCTCCCTATCCTCTGCGGCTGAAAAGTGCTAGGCGGCGGAGCCACTAACCTGACCCGTCGCAGGGGACCAAGGGTGCCCAGACACGGGGTCGTCTGGCGCCCATGTGCTCGTTTGGCCCCCGGGGTGGTCACGGTGTACCATGTGTTCTGTTGCGCCGGTGATGGGGGGTACTCCCCAGAGGAGGGTCCAGTGACGGACAGCCGCGGCGGGTTCGCGGATGAGTGCTTACGCGTGCCCGTGTTCCCGCCATATGTGGCAGAGGAGGACACCGTGGAGTTTTAGTGGGTTTGAGTCCCACATAACTACACTATCTCCTCGTGGTAGTACAGTATGCGAGTGCATTTCTCCATGATAAAACAAAAATAATAATAAAATAAAAGGGGTGCTTTGGCCAGTAAGTTGGTCCTGGCGGATGGCACGGCTAGAAGTGGCGGGCGCCGCCGTCTCCACACGTAGCGGTCCGGTACACACAAAGGTAACCCGCTGCAGCACACCTGGATTGTGCTCAATGCCCGTAGCAGTTTAACTGTATATATGACTAGTGCAAAGTCCCGTCTCACATCCAATTGATTATACCCCACCATACCCAGTACGAATAAGTAATAAATTAAATAAAAGTTTGGGGTATGTGTCTCACGGCTGGACCAAAAAGGTGTCTAGATCAGCTTAATTTTTTTTTCTATCTTGGGTAAATCCTCGTGGATGTCCTATCGCCCGGGAAGGTCTGCCGGACTCTTACCGGCTATAAACCAATGGTGTTCCTCCTCCTGATCGTCGGCCGGGGTCGCGGGATTCGCAAAACCATGCACCGCAATGATCAGCTTAATTAACTCAACTTAGCTTAATTTAACATAACATCACACCTGTATTCCCCGAAGGGATGGGCAGAGGTGTATAGTAACACCCTCATTTCACCGTTATGTTTAAGTCACATGTAACATGGCGAGCCTGTTGCCACCAAACCGGCACAAATACAAACTCCGGACTGCTACTGAGGAATCCCAGACGGAAAAACCCAATAACACTTTGCCCGACCTGGGGATGGAACCCAGGACTTCACGATCAGCAGTCGCGCTTGCCACCGCTAGACTAACGAGGCAGTTTCCATAATAATTTGGATATTTTCTTGAATCAAATGTGATTTTTAAAACCTACGTCCGCCGCCCCCTGTGCAGTCAGCCCCACTACCAACCTTGCTGACTGGATAATCTGCACACCACGACATGAGATATTCTCGCATATCTCGTGATACGAGAGAAGAATAAAACTTTTTAACAAAAATAAAACCGACTTCAAATTGTCTATCTCCGAAGTTCTTCATCAGATCTTCACCAAATTTAAATGGGACCACTTCGTAAGAATACCCTTTCAAACAAAAAATAATCATTAAAATCGGTTCACAATTAGAAAAAAGATATCGCGGAACAAACATACAAAAAAAAACAGTCGAATTGAGAACCTCCTCCTTTTTTGGAAGTCGGTTAAAAAGCACATCGCCTGTTCTACCTAGCCTTTTCCCAACTATGTTTTAGTCAGCTTCCAGTCTAACCAGATGCGGCTGAATACCAGTATTTTACACGGAGCGACTGCCATCAGACCTCTGCAACCCAGTTACTGGGTAATGCCGATATCTTAAGGTTAGACTGGTTTTCAGACTTTCGGGCTTCTGACTTCCCGTAACGACTGTCATTGGTATTCGTATGACGCCCGGGATCGACTGTTAAACGTGCTCTCCGAGGCACGGAGGGTTCTCGATGTGTAATGAACGGTCACCCATCCACAGGCTGACCGCGGCAAGCGCAGCTTAACCTCGGAAATCGTATGATCCGCGTGGAAGGTAATTAGCCACGAGCCACTCAAAAAAAAAGCTGATCACGTAACATCTTACATAGTATAAAACAAAGTCGCTCCCGCTGTCTGTACGCTTAGATCTTTTAAACTACGCAACGGATTTTAATGCAGTTTTCAACAATAGATAGAGTGATTCAAGAGGAAGGTTTATATGCCCCACATTAGTATCTACATTGCACCCGTGCGAAGCCGGGGCGGGTCGCTTGTACTAATAAAATCAAATACAATTTGTTTTTCATAGTTTTATCACTAACTCGGGCAACGCTCAGTGTTCCGTGCGCGCTTCTCAGGAGAATGTGGGGCAAGGCCCCACAGACTAGAGGTCCTGCCCAGGATCTGCCAGGGTTGCGGTGCATGCTTTTGCGAATCCCGCGACCCCTGTCTGGAGGAGGAACACCGTTGGTTGTTAGCCGCTAAGGATCCGGCAGACCCGGCACCTTCCCCGGGCGAGGGATACCCAGGAGGATATAAAAAAGAAAAAAAAAGAAAAATAATTCCTTCAAACCTCGTGATGTACTGCTGACATAGATTAACACTGCACGGGGTATATTAGGATCCAATAAAAAAAAAAGAAATCATGAAAGAGAAGAAGTAATCATGGTGTTCTTAATGTGAGGCATTTTAGCGCCCCGAGCGAATTGCGCGGCTATCGCTCGCCACGCGGTCAATTAACTCGGGGCGCTAAAATGCCTCACGTTAAGAACACATGATTTTTACTTCTTGTATTTTATTTTTTTATTGAATCCAGAAGTGTCCCCTTCAGGGTAAATTTATGTCAGCAGTACATCACGAGGTTTGAAGGAAATACATGATTTCGTTTACACCCTGTATTTATCTTTTCATTCTGGTAGTACAGAGCTTCCTGGCTGCACCCCTGGCTGATCATTTATATTATAACTAGCGACCCGCCCCGGCTTCGCACGGGTGCAATGTAGATACTAATGTGGGGCATATAAACCTTCCTCTTGAATCACTCTATTTATTGCTGAAAACTGCATTAAAATCCGTTGCGTAGTTGAAAAGATCTAAGCGTACAGACAGCGGGAGCGACTTTGTTTTATACTATGTAAAGAAGATCATGGTTGACCACAGACCTTTGAAAATCGGGCCACCCACCTGGCAACGCTAGTTGTCAATGACGCAAACATATAAAAATCTAAAGTAATTCATAAAAGAAATTGGTCAAGTTCGTGTTAACATCGCGTGACAATATTCAGTTTAATTACCTAACTGGGATGCAAACAGACTCTTACACCCATATTCTAAGACGTTCCTCCAAAACTTACTCGACTCGACTCCACCTCGACTCAGCATGTCGGTAGTTATAGTTGACATAAACGTCATCGACTCGAGATTTTTCCTCAGTCGAGGTAAGAAATCATCTGTCAAACTCAAGGTACCTCGGTACCTACCTTAAGGAAGGAAGTGTCAAAGTTCGTATGTAACAAAAATGAATTTTGAAGACTTTATCGAACATGCTTACGATAATCCTTACAACTATTTATCGCGGCGATATTTGCGCGATGCAGATAATTCAAATGATGACGTAATGACTCCGTCGAGGAACCTCAAAGTTCACTCGAAATTGCGACTAAGAATACAATTTTGAAGGTGGTTTCGAGGCCGCCGTTCTGAGTCGAGTAAGTTTTGGAGGAACGTCTTAGAATATGGGTGTTAGGCTAATTTTACCTGAGATGATCCCGATCCGCATCTCTGACTTATCAAATTCATGTGCAGATCACAATTTGATTATCACTTGCGTTAACGGTGAAGGAAATGGTCATGTGAAGCGAAGGAACGAGGAACATGTCGTGAGGAAAGTTTTGAGTATGAATGTGGATGGTTATAAGAGTAGAGGAAGACCAAAGAAACGATGGATGGATAGTGTGAAAGATGATATGGATAGAAAGGGGGTGACTACCGAGATGACGGCTAATAGAGATGTATGGAAGAAGACATACTGCGCCGACCACAAATAAGTTGGGATAAGGGCAGGACGATGATGAAAACATCGTGAGCCTTCTCAGGTGTGCAGGTTTGCACATCTGAGAAAGCTTCAAAAAGATCTCGATGATGTGTGTGGACTACACACATAATACCTTTTTTTTTTTTTTTTTTACTTGGGGAAAACCTCATGGACTGTCCCCCGTCTGGGGAAGACGGGGGGGTGTGCCGGATTTTTACCGGCTAAAACCCCACGGTGTCCCTCCTTCTGACCTAGGGCCGGGGTCACGGGATTCGCTGTTGCATGCACCGCGACCCCGGCAGGTCTCGGTCCACCAGCTTCTTCTGGTGGACCTCTCCTGTGGTGGGGCAGTTGCTCCCCTGCCCCACATCCTTCCGAGAGGCGCGCGCGGAACACGGCGCGCCTACCTCCCTGGGCCCGTTACTGGTCGGGCGACGGGTTCCCCAACCCGCCGCCCGCAGGCCACTCACTAGGGTGGCCGGAGATCGTCACGCGCCCTCCGGCGCACACACATCATCCCTACCCAGCTCCCAGCCAACCCGCCCCAGGTCAGCGTGGTGGACTAAAGCCAAAACCCTTCTCATTTTGAGAACAGGCCTGTGCCCAGTGGGACTGTAATGTGTTGATATTTGGCTGGCCAACCCATTTTTTTAGATGGGCCATAATTCTGCTACATTGTGGCGGCCGAGCCATTTCTCTTATAAGTAACTTACCATTCTAATAAGATAAATGATAAATATCAAACACATGTGCTTATACAGAGTGGGTAGTGAGATGCGGCACTAATGGCAGCTACTTTAACAGTTGTGGGTACAGGAAAACATTCTTAAGAGACTGTCCATTAGGGTGGGTAAAAATACTTTTTTTCGAATTATGTATTCTACCTAATAGCGTTATTATATTGCCATTTGAGACTGTCATGAAGTGTGTAAAATATTATTGCAGTCAGTTTAATGCAATTGCCTCCGGATTAGCTTCAAAGTTTAAAGTTTATCAAATAATTTCGGTATTTTTCAAACAGGTCTTTTCCATACTTAAACACACTTAAAGCTTTGTATTTCGTTTGTGTCTATATCATTAGCATATCTAAAATGTAAAACCGAAATAGTAAATAAAACACTTGTAAGTGTAAATAATTATTGAAGTTATACCGAAATGCGACTACTTTCGTCGTATTTTTTTACTGCGTCTAACTAGACCAAAGCTTGTGTTATTGTGATTTTTGCCATGGATCATACCCGAAGTGCTTGGAAATGTCCTATATTTAGTGATATGTATTTATGATAAACAGGAAGAAGATGTTTGAGTTTTCAGTATCCTAGATTATTTGGTTGTTTTCAGAAATTCAAGGTCAATCCGGAGGCAGGAGACAATATTCGATAGCTATGAAACTTTTTATTATAATTCATATAAGCAATTCGCACGTTTTTACCGCTATTGCAAGTCGAAAGAAAACAAATTAGGTACTTTTTTCCATACAAGCGTGACCCACCCTACTGTCCATCATTTTTGAATCCTTGGTAACATTGATGCTCCTGAACTGCATGACGAACTGACCCGACTATTTATCCCTGACTAGCTTTTGCCCGCAGCTTCGCTTGCGTTAAGTTTGAAATCCTCGTTAAGCCCATTTTAAAGTGACATTTTAAAATCCAAAACGTCCGTCTTTTATCACCCCCAGCGGTTTAGGCTGTGCGTTGCTAGATTAGTCAGCCAGTCGGTCAGTTTCTCCCCATGCTTCTTACTTCAAAAGTACCAGATTTCTCATACAAACTTTCAACACTTATTTCACCCCTTTAGGGTTGACTTTCCAAAAATGCTCAAACAAGTGTACGTTCATTTCTAACCAAAAACCTTAATATTTAATTTCAAGCTTCTTCAAAAATTACAGACTTACATACAAACTTAAAAACCCTATTTCACCCCCTTAGGGGTTGAATTTCGAGAAATCCCTTCTTGGTGGATGTTTAGGTACGTCAAAAAATGAACCTACTGTCAAAATTTCAAGTTTCTAACCCCAGCCGTTTAGGCTGTGCGTTGATAGATTAGTCAGTCACTCAGTCAGCTTCTCCTTTTATATGTATAGAAGATAGATAACTAACCGTAGTAGGAGGCACAGATTGTTTGTCGTGCTCCAGTGTTGCACCCTCTCGCGAGCCCAATCGCCCGTTCCTCGCACACTATCTGCATTCAACGGCCTCTTGGGAACATAGCCTGTATGTGACGTGTTTGTGGACGGATGGTAGTCGCTTATGTAGGTATGTTTGGAGTACTGTGAGATGAGCGTATGAATGTAATGTCTAATGTAATTGACCTGCGGCCGTTTTAATCTATAGGTATATAAATAAAAAACTTTTTTACAAAAAATTTAAACCGACTTCAAAAAAGAATAAAATAATTACCTTATAAAATTAACAGTTTCAGAAGTCGGTGCTGATCCACGCTGAACCAAATTGAAGGCACCGACTTCTGAAACTGTTAATTTTATATGGTAATTACTTTATTCTTTTTTGAAGTCGGTTTAAATTTTTTTCATTTTAGTGGCTTTAATTAAAACTTGGTTGGACCTACTAAAGACGCTGCTCGTAACATAATCACATCATCACAATATGCGTACTGTTCGTCATTGAGGAGTTCCATTGTCTATCTCCGAAGTTCTTCATCAGATCTTCACCAAATTTAAATGGGACCAACTTCGAAGTATACCCTATCCATTAAAAAAAGTATCATTAAAATCGGTTCACAATTGGGGAAAATATAGATGAACATACACAAAAAAAAGCAAAAAAAAAAGCATACATACAGACGAACATAGTAACCTCCTCCTTTTTGGAAGTCGGTTAAAAATGAATCGCCAAATGTGTTGCTAAGCGCAAAACTTGAGAACGGCTCGACCAATTCGGCAATTTTTTTTTATATGTTCCTTATGGCACAAGGAAGGTTTTTATGGAGGGAAAAAACATAACAATTGCGTGGAAAATAGTAAAAATAACACTTTTCTTTTCCCCACTACAGTCCGATAACTTTCGACATAACGAAGTCTGTCCGGGCAGCTAGTTATAATATAAATAAATATTGACCTGCATTCACAGATTTTGGAATTCCCTTCGCGGGCAAATTCAAGTGAGTTGGCGGGCCACTCTATGGCCGTAGGCCTCAGATTGGCCTGCCTTGCTCTATAAGCTAGTTGTATAACAGTAGACACAATATTGACCGTAAGATTCGCTGGACCGTCTCAACTAACTGCATTGATTGCAGTTAGCAATCATTATCTATTACAGAACAGACTCGGTATATCTACAATTAACGTCATGGCCTTTAGTTAAATAATTAGAGGTCTGGTTAACTGTTAAAAAAATAACCATCATGTAACTACAGGCTGTAAACGTAATCACGTAATTCCTTTAAACCTCGTTATGTACTGCTGACATAGATCAACCCAAACGGGACACTTTGGGATTCAATAAAAAAATATTACAAAAAGTAAACACGTGAGACATTTTAGCGCCCCGAGCGTATTGCGCGCCGCGCGGTCTTTTAACTATTGGCCCTAAAATGCCTCACGTTAAGAACACATGTTTACTTATGTATTTTTTTTTATTGAATCCAAAGGTATCCCGTGCAGGGTTAATCTATGTCAGCAGTACATCACGAGGTTTGAAGGAATTACATGATTTCGTTTATACCCTGTATGTAACATTTACCGACTATGTTAAATGCTTTTTGATCCTTCCACCCCGTTTTACCTTAAGGAACGCTTCGAGTTCCTCTGTGACACACATTCTAGGTTCTTGAGATCATCAGAAAATCTTAAATTAAAAATACAACAGCATACCACTTCCTTTTTAGACAAGTCCTTTACAGTTCAAGCTGCTCGCTTGTGGAATGCATTACCACTCAATGTAAGACGTGCGCAGTCACTGCCAATTTTTAAAAAGTTAGTGAAGGAACATTACTTGTCACTATTTCTTGATTATCGCTCACATTTCATCTACTTTCTTATTTATTATATATATATTTATTAGTTTGTTTAAGTTATATGTATTACGTTTTTCTTTCTATTTTATATATTTGTGTAATAATTGATATGTATTTTATGATTATTATTTCTAAGCAATATTATGTACGATACGTACTTGTACACCTAGACTGCCCGATATCTATTTCCGTTCTTCCAGTCCATCCTAAGGTTGTCTGGAAGAGATCGCCTTGTGCGATAAGACCGCCCATTGTACATATTGTGTAAATCTGTGTTCCTTTTATCGCTTACCGGTGTACTTATTATGTACAATAAAGTGTATATAAATAAATAAATAAAGTCGGCTTCCAGTCTAACCACGGTTGAATACCAGTATGTTACACGGAGCGACGCCATCAGACCTCCGCAACCCAATTACTGGGCTATGCCGATATCCTAAGGTTAGACCGGCTGTCAGAATTTCGAGCTTCCGACTACCCGTAACGATTGTCATAGGTATTCGTATGATACCCGGGACCGACGGTATTACGTGCTCTCCGAGTAGGGTCGCCAGACCCAAAAATAGAAAAGCCGGACACAGATTCATATTTAGCCGGACATTTTGCCCTGAAAGCCGGACACACTGGTTTTTGGACACACTGGACTCCTGCGAGATAGCAAGTCATGCGTGTCCGTGACCAAAATCCTAACAAAAGCCGGACAGGCCGGACTCGTATATATTTGACCGGACACGACTGTAAAAAGCCGGACATCTGGCAACCCTATCTCCGAGGCATGCAGTGGTCTGAATGTGTAATTAACGGTCACCCATCCATGGATTAGCCGCGTTAAGGACTGTCATAGGTATTCGTATGACACGCAGTACTAACGATTTAGCGTCGAAGGGGTGTCGATGTGTAAAGAATATGGTCACCCATCCATGAATTAACTGCGGTAAGAGCAGATTTTAATCTTGCAGTTTAAACTAACACTCTCATGTCTAAACAAGCAATATTTTCTACTAGATCCACTTGTAATACCCAGTTCCATCGTGGTAGCTGGAGCGTGTCGCATGAGCGTAGCGTGACGACATAACGAGATGCGGCACCCACTTGTAGTGGAATATCTTCTTAGGAACGTGTGTCAAAATCATTCGTCTACCATAATCAGCCCAATGCTGGGCACGAGCCTCTTATAATAAAAAAAGATTTAGGCGTTCGTCCACCACGCTGGTCTGGTGCGGGTTGGCGGACTACACACACCATCGACTTTTTGGAGCCTTTTCAGGTGTGCAGGTTTCCTCACGATGTTTTTCTTCACCGTTAACGCAAGTGATAATGAAATAGTGATCCACACTTGAATTCGAAAAGTCAGGGGTGCTGCGATCGAATTTAGATCCTCCTGCATGGAAGGGATTAACAACGTCTTCGCTTTTTTTTAAATATCTGGCTTGGCTTGGACGCGGTTGGCCCTAATCTCACCTGATGGTAAGCGCAGACAGGGTCTAAGATGGAGAACACGAATACAAGGAACAGAGATATAGAGGGACTCCCCTATACCCTTCTGGCTCTCACATACACACGACGTAACAAAGTAAACTGCTCGGCGCCGGACTTTAATGTTCAGGTGGTAGCTAGCCAGGCGGACCGTATAAATCCTACCACCAAGCGTGCCCAAGCGTGCTGGGTTTTGTTGAATCTTACAATTACACGCGTCTCTTCCCAGCGTGCGGTGAGGAATTTTATATTTTAACCCGTCTCCACACGGGAAAGAATTGTGGTGAATAATTAATAGGCTAAACATCATAGTAGTACAGCTCCTTATGAAAGAGCTCATCGGAAGTCTCCCACCATACCTATTTCTGCCGCCAAACAGCATTGCCGTGTTCCAGTTTGAAGGGTATGTGTGCCGGTGACATTACAGGCACATGACACTTTACAACTTAGTCTCTAAGGTTGTCAACGCATCAGCAATCCTCTTGGTGGTGTAGGTGTATATTGGCGACGGTCACCAGCTTCCATGAGCTGGTCCATCGCGTCAGTTAAACTGCTACATAAAAAAATAACAATACACTTTTTACATTACAGCTAGTTCACACAGAAACTGTTTACAGGATCCGTTTTAATTTTGGTGATGGCGCCTGTAGTTGTATGAGCGAGTTCACATACACGACAGTATTCCGAATCCAGTAAAAAATACTGGTCCCACATTTTTACATGTTCCGTCTTGTCATGAAAAACTGGATGCCGGAACAGTATTCCGAATCCAGTAAAAAATACTGGTCCGACATCTTTACACACATAACTGGATGACGGAACAGTATAAAAAACAGATCCATACATGAAGATGTAGGGAGAAGTATGGGTGCCTTCTAGGGTTTCTTTCCCGGGTTCCCGATCCCGGAAATACCCGAGGAAACTATTGATCCGTTTTAATGGATCCGCTGTGTGAACGCAGATCCGATTTCCCGGACCGTTTCAACTGATCCGTCGATACAGATGTGAACAACAACATTTTTCTTGAAAATTCTTTCCATCCAAAGGTTGTCTGGAAGAAATTGCTTTAAGCGATAAGACCGCCATTTGTACTGTTCTTAATAACGTGTACTCCTTCTGTTTTATTTATCTATCTATCTAACAACACATCCTGTACCGACGGATCCGCTGTTTGAACGCAAGGTAAGGTTGTCAACGCATCACCAATCTTCGTAGTGTCGTAGGTGGATATTGGCGACGGTAACCACCTTCCATGAGTAGGTCCATCGTATCGGCTTGTTCGCCAACCTAATACATAAAATAAAATAACTCAATTTTACAAAGTGACAAAATATCACGTCTAACAACTATTATTTTTAAATTTACTCCGTGTCATTGACTTGTGCAATGCTTGACATAACAATAGCAAACAATAGGACAGATGGAAACTTTCACTGCAAGAACTTGCAGGAGGCGTACCGTAAATTTTTAACTATCACGGTTTTTGCGATATGGTGTTAGTAACTTCACAGTTACAAACACCGATACGATATAATATACTGGCCTGCAAAAATAAGTATCACACTTTTAAAATTGCAATAACTTTTTAGGTACACAAGATATATTTTCGAAACAAAAAGGACTCAAAAAAGAGTTTAACTTTGTTACTATAGTTTCAAAGAAAGCTGATAAAAATTGCTATAAAACGTTTTTTATTTTAAATCTCTAACTTCTATAGTTTAGAAAAAATTGAGATTTTAAAAGTGTGATACTTATTTTTGCAGGCCAGTGTAGTTTACACTATGTTGGGGTCGGCCTAGCACGAAAGTTTGACGTATAGTCAGAGTTGCCAACTCTACGTCTTTTTACGTAGATCTACGTACTGTAGGCCTTTCCTGCATACCTACGAAGATCAGTCCCAGAATCTACGTGTTTTCTAGAAAAAGCGATTCTTCTCAAATGTTTTCTTTATTGGCCCAATTTTCACAAAATTTATTAACATTGCCACATAGTGTAAATTTAGAGCGTCTGTTTTCTGCGATCAATTTAATGAAAACCAACGTCAGAAATAGATTTGCCACTAAAACACCAAAAGGCTTACATTCCACGAAGTGTTTTAAAAAGAACTACGAGCTTCCGCAGGAACATATTAAACGTTTGAATAAATTGTATAAAAATTTGCCTGAAAATAGTAATGAAAACGAATAATTTAAATAAATTGCATAACAAAACACTCGTTTTATTCACAGTTACCCTCTGTATTTCACTCAAAAAAAAGTACGTAGATCTACGAACTTTTCATACGCAAATACTAATTCTACATAATTTACTATTCTGGCCTACGTCTTTTTCAAAATCCGAGTTGGCAACACTGCGTATAGTATCGTAAACGTATCGCTAATGTAAGTGAATTTTGAATCGAAAATACAACTGTCCTATAACATTTTGGTTTATTTATTTGCGACATTCACAATTTGTATCATACATAGATATGAATAAAGTTTTCAATTTAATTAAATAGTATGTGCGGAATGAGTATTTCCGATTCAAAGTTCACGTTATGTTTTCAGTCTAACCAGATGCGGCTGAATACCAGTATTTTACACGGAGCGACTGCCATCAGACCTCCGCAACCCAGTTACTGGTTAATCCCAATATTCTAAGATTAGACCAGTTGTCAGACATTCGGGCTTCTACCTACCCGTAACGACTGTCATAGGTATTCTTATGACACGGAATAGCTCGCACGTACTATCACGGGTTACAATTATAAGAGAAAAAGTGTAGTTACCTCACGAAAACACTAAGAACAGAATAAAAACGTTCTTTACGTAATCTTTTTTATTTTTAGACTCAAACTTATACATTTATTTCATTGGATAAGATTTAACTAACTACAATATACAACTGCCTCGTTGATCTAGTGGTGACAAGCGCGACTGCTGTGAGGTCCTGGGTTTGATCCCAAGGTTGGGCAAAGTGTTGTTGGATTTTTCCGTATGGAATTCCTCAGTAGCAGCTCGGAATTTGGATTTGTGTCCGGTTCATGGCAATAGGTTCTCCCCCTATTACATGGGACTTAAACATAACTGGCGAAACGAGGGTGTACTAAAACACCTGTGCTGAACCCTTCGAGGAATAGAATGCGTGATGTAATGTTATTTTCAGATTTAAAGTTATATTTTTATCATGAAACGTTTTTACCACTTCAGTGACGTATTCCTTACGTCATTAAGATCACCAGTTATCATGCAAAATCTCATTGAAGTCTTCTTTTTCAGGTTACGAAGAAACGTTCACAATATCGCAGCTGTCACCGAAATCGGTGATCGCTGATCAATACCTCCAAGATCCAGTCATGCAGACAAGTCATCCGGATAACTTAGCATTAAGGATAGAACCTAGCGTGAAATACGAAGAAGATGAACCCGTGATCACTCATGAAGATCTAGAAGAGCATATTACAGTAGCTAGATCTGCAGACCCGGTCCGAGAATCGAGATCAATTAATATCGATGAAATACCGACATCGAATAACGAAATCGATAACCATTTAGAATTGCATAACAAAAGGAAGTACTATGATATACATCCGACAAAAACCATGGGTTATTTGAGGAGTGATGATGAAATTATACTGTCTTCAGAAGGGTTCGGAGACAGGCTGGAGTTTAGGTTTCCGGGGGAAGGGAAGAGGGTCCCAAAAGCGCGCGCACTGGCGCCTATGGGGCCCAGAATACGGCCTACTGCAGTGCAGCCGATCTTTGCGACAGCTACCCCCAGGAATGAAGTAGGGAGGCAGAACACGGAGATCCAGAATATCATCACAGGTCTCGTCAAGTTATTGAACGGCAAAGTCAACGTTCAAGCAAACTCTCAGCTTTTAAATGGAAGACCTGGTCGGCCTATGGCTTCGAGAATCAATAACCGAGGTCCACCAAAGATATCTGATGTTCCTCCGTTACCTTTGGATTTCGATGGACCTATCTCTCCAGCACCGCATCACTTCCATCCAACTAAGACTCCTCCGCCATACCCATTTGATAGACCACCAGTCTACGTGAACTTACCTGAACAGATCGTACCACCATTGAACAGGCCTGGTTTCCATAGACCGATGCCGCCTTGGCAAAGACCGAGACCAAGGCCTCCAAATAGAAGACCAAATCCTGGTCTACCAATGTACAAACCTAATCTCCCACCACTACCAAGTATGCCTGACATACCAGACATTGCGGAGAGGCCAGAGGAAACTGTAAGCGAGAATGAGACCACACATTCTGAGAATAACATCCACCACGAAGAAGCTGAGGTTCCCACAGTGTCTTTAGAAGTAAATACAACAGAACCTGAAACTGTTAAAGACGAAATCGAAGAAAAAGAAGAGACAACAACAGTTGCTGATACAACCACATCTTCAACCACAACTAGTACGACAACTACAACAACAACAACTACAACGACAACAACAGAAGCGCCAACAACTGAAAAATCAACCACAACAGAAAAGATCACAACAACAGAAAAACCAACAACTACAACAGAGAAAAAGATTGAAAAACCGAAACAAGACAAGAAAAAAGATACAGTATTCAACGAAAAGGAAAAGCCTAAAGATAAATTCAAAATCGAAGATAAACCCTTTAACAAACCGAATATAACAAAAGACGATTTTCTTGATCAAGTAATACAAATCATTGAGCCGTCATTACCGGAGATTAAATCAAGTACCACGACATCTGTGACTACTCCTACACCGACTGATGGATTGATTAGTCATGCACCATCCATCAGCGTAACGACGTCATCATCATCTTCATCATCGTCAATGGATATTATAGAGACATCGTCTATAAATTCTCAACCGTTGCCAAGTAAGTTTAAATCTTTTTTTTTGCCGTTAATTATTTCTGGTTTAAATTGTTTACTCTCTAATAGTATATTACTGCCGCGGTCTGTAATAACTGCGTTGCTGGCAGCGCTGATAATGGCTGAAAGCTCAGCGTAGCGCAGCTCCAGGCCAACACAGCGCGGTCAGCAAGGGCTGCGATGATGACCAAGCTTGAAGACCGAGAGCGTAGTTACTAAGTTCGAGGCCATTACAGCGTGGCCAGCAACGCAGTCATTGCGGACCAAGGCTTGTATAGTGCTTTGCTCAAACAATGCGAGTAATTACATTAATTGCTGTCCGCGCCGTGTTCCAGCTTGTTCATCAAGGGCTGCAATGATGACCAAGCTTGAAGGCCGAGAGCGTAGCTAAACTAAGCTCGAGGCCATCATAGCGTGGCCAGCAACGCAGTCATTACAGACCGCGGCAGTAATGTACTAATGGAAAATTGTCTCATCTATGGCGTGGTTCATATCTAGTTTAATCGCCACTAGAATTTGTCAATATGAGTTTATTAGTGCCGAGATAAGGACTCGCTACTCATATACCTGATGGGGATTTTGTGAATCTTTGCTAGTATCTCTATACAGGGTGTAAACAAAATCATGTAATTCCTTCAAACCTCGTGACGTACTGGTGACATAGATTAACCTTGAACGGGATACTACCTTCAATAAAAAAAGTTCTTAACGTTTAGCATTTTAGCGCCTTGAGTTAAATGACCGCGCGTCGAGCGAAAGCCGCGCAATTCGCTCGTGGCGCTAAAATGCCTCACGTTAAGAACATATGTTTACTTCTTGTATTTTGTTTTTTGTTGAATCCAAAAGTATCCCGTGCAGGGTTAATCTATGTCAGCAGTACATCCGAGGAGGATTGACGTCAGGCAGGCAGCCGGTCATAAAACAATATGCCAAAACCTCTACTTAACAACATGGATTTATGAAATACATGTTGTGCCGACCCCACCTAGTGTGGGATAAGGGTAGGCAGAAGAAGTACATCACGAGGTTTGAAGGAATTACATGATTTCGTATACGTCTTGTTGTACGTTGTAATACATTGCTGTGATTAAAAAATAAATAAAATAAAATAAAAATGTTTATTTCAGTAACTTATGAACATATTACAATTACAGTGTTAGGAGTCTTCTTTTAAGCAAGTTAATTGCTTGTGTTAGAAGAAACCGCTCTTCCGATAGATTTATACAAGTACTGATAGATTAATTATAAGGCTAGGGATGTGTAACTTTTGAGTAGACAGCCTTAGAAGAAGACTGTCTTCTAGTAGCATAATAAAATAAGAGAAAAGAAAAGTAATAAAATCATTTCGCGGTGTGTGCGTGTGTGCGTGTGAGAGAGGGTGTGTCTGTGTGTGGTTGTTTTGTAGAAAGTATGTGAATGTGTGTGGGGTGCTTGGGGTGAGTTTGGGTGTATTTTTTTTTTTGTGTGTATTTTCTACGCGATTAGACCCGATTGAGTATTTTTATAATGTATTTATATGTATTTATTTTTATAATAGTGTGTTAGAAATTGTATGAGCGCTGAGTGAGATGTGATCCACAAATGTGATTGTTTTATGTAATTTCCACAAAACGGAAAAATCCTTGCCCATTTTTTTAATGTCACTGAATAAAGATCTCTATCGGTATTGTCTTTAAGTATAAAATACGACGCAGACCCCAAGCGATTCCTCGCGCATTCCCGAGCATACCCGAGCGTCGGATTTTATACCTATACACAATATTGATAGCGTTCTTTATTCAGATAGGATCAAAAAGGTTCGCGAGGATTTTTTCCTTTGGTAGAAATTGACTCTAACTACTTAAGGCTGAGCATCCACCAAAGCTGTGCTAAGCTGCGTAGCGAGGAATGTGTTTTGTAAGCACCAATAGAATCATTTCATTCACCTAGCTTCGCTCTGCGCAGCTCTGGTAGATATGTGCTTAGCGGAGCGAGATTTTTGTTCATACAATACAAGCGAGAAATGCGAGCGAGGGATATGTTGCGAGGAATGTGTACCGCTCCCGCTCGAAAAGAGTCTGCTACCTATCCTCGCACCGCTCATTTGTACACATTAACACATTACCCATTCCGACGCACAGCTCTGGTGGAAAGGATTACACCGTTTCACTTCCTCGCTACACATTTTCGCACCGCACATTTTCTTCGGACAGCTCTTGTCGATGTCCAGCCTAACTGCTGCCTGTAATGATTGATATACATTCAATTTCAAAAACCACTTTCACCATCAATATAGAATTTTATCCAAAATTTTCCAAAAAATTACATTTTATAATAACCTCTTTACTACTTCCAGCATCTCAAGGCATACCTTACCATCCATATCGTCCGCGTCCCGGCATAGTCCTGGACGATACTGACTTCAAGCCACACGGCTCCCGGTACCGTCCTCAGGCAGAAGTGTCCGTCATCACCGCTCCTGAGACAAGACAACCGCCAGGGTACGGCGAGATATTTGATGTCACTGTGTCTGCTATTCAAGGGTTGGGAGAGAAGGGGGGAGGTGCTTCAGGTGAGTGCAAAAGGAGTAGTTTAGAGTATTTGGAAAGAAAGAGAGTTCGTTCTGCCTAGCCTTTTCCCAATTACGTTGGCATCAGCTTTCAGTCTAACCAGACGCGGCTGAATACCAGTATTTTACACGGAGCGACTGCCATCAGACCACCGCAACCCAGTTACTTCTGACTATCCGTGACGACTGTCATAGGTATTCGTATGGCACCCGGGACCGACGGTTTAACGTGCTCTCCGAGGCACGGAGGGGTCTCAATGTGTAACGAACGGTCACCTATCTACAGATTGACCGCGGCAAGCACAGCTTAACCTCGCAAATCGTATGATCCGCACGGTTAGTAATTAGCCACGAGCTCCTCTGGAAAGAAAGAGAGTATACTAAAAAAATACGATCTGAAGCTTCTTCTTCTTTTCGTGTGTTTAGTGACTAACCTGGTGTCAGAGTTTATGCTGCCCATGAGCCTCTGACTTGGCTTCACATGCCGTCGAGAAATATCGCTCAGGCATGCCGGTTTCCTCACGATGTTTTCCTTCACCGTTTTTAAGCAAGTGATAATACAATACGCACATGAATCTGAAAAGTCAGAGGTGCGTGCCTTGGGTTCGAACTCGAGACCTATGACTTGGCAGTCTGACGGTCATTAGGCTATCACTGCTGATCTGAAGCTAATTAAAACCATTTAAAAATACCATGTCCTCTGTTTCCAGTTCACATCGAAAACGTGAACCTCTCAGGCCACGAGCACGATGACATCATAGTCTCCCCATCAGGGGAGCAAGGCTTCGTCTCCATCGACGGCAAGAGAACATACCTGAACTTGTTCGACACCTCCACTCCTGGGCCGAGCATCAGACCCACTAGAGTGCAAAGCATGCCACAATCAGGTGAGGTTTTTTTATTCTTGACTTTTAAGCGACACTGCAACCTACTTGGCCGCTACATCGAGGGCTTCCAGGCCGAAGCCCCGACGAGCAACCTCTCCTTGGATTCCTCTTCGCTTCACCGTGGGCCTTTACTCAACGGCTACTGAACCCCCGCACCGGGGGGGGGGGGTCGCTTTTGGCCCGAGTCTCACCTGATGGTAAGCGCAGACAGGGTCTAAGATGGAGCACACGAATACAAGTAACAGAGATATAAAGGGACTCCCCTATACTCCTCTGGCTCTCACATACACACAACGGAACACAATAAACTGCTTGGTCTTTGAGGAGACCTTCCATGCAGGTTTCCTCTCATTTTCCGAATTCATTGGTGTATCAGAATTTGATTATCACTTGCGTTAAAGGTGAAGGAAAACATCGTGAGGAAACCTGCACACCTGAGAGGGTTGTGGAAATTTCTCGATGATGTGTGTAGTCCGTCAACCAGCACCAGGCCAGTGTGGTGGACTAAGGCCTAAACCCTTCACATTCTGAGAAGAATAAACACTCATCTTCTTTACATAGTATAAAACATAGTCGCTCCGGCTGTCTGTACGCTTAGATCTTTTAAACTACGCAACGGATTTTAATGCAGTTTTCAGCAATAGATAGAGTGATTCAAGAGGAAGGTTTATAAGCCCCACATTAGTATCTACAATGCACCCGTGCGAAGCCGGGGCGGGGCGGTAGTACTCTATATACTATTCACAACTCATATTAAAACAAAAGCATGCGACGAAAATTGAAAGGAGTATCCTTAGGTGGTTTGGTCATGTTGAGAGAATGAGTGAACGGCGATTAACAAAAGGAATTTATAAGGCGGATGTCAGTGGAAACGGTAGAGGACGTCCTAGAAGGACATACATCGATGTTATTGGTGATGTTCTTCACAAAGGACAGGTGCGTAGTACTCTCAACCGGCGTGCGTGTGTGACAAGATGTATGAATGTGGACGAAGCGAAAGGGGTATGTAAGGATCGTAGCATGTGGCGTTCTTTCTGCGTGAGTTTATGTATGTTTTTAAATTATTACTCCATTATGTGACCATTTCTTTATTTCCAGTTCCTCCTCTCGCAGCACCTCCAGTTGCCCCTACCCTGGGTACCGGAGAAGCAATCCCAGCGGATGACATCCCGCAACTTCCACCGACGCCTGTCAGGAGACCAGCTCATCAACATCCACAGCATCCGGCGCATCCGACACATCCTCAAATACACAGACCACAGCAGGGCTTTAGAAGACCTCAACCTACCGTCAGGTATGGAGATAGAACTCTTGAGTTAATTTTGTAATTTCAAAGAAAATTAATTTCTGATCACAATTTTTGATACTAGCGGCCCGCCCCGGCTTGGCACGGGTGGACATTTTTCCCGTTTTTGCAACATTTTTCATTTATGCTCCGCTCCTATTGGTCGTAGCGTGATGTTATATATCCTATAACCTTCCTCGATAAATGGACTATCCAACACAAGAATATTTTTTCAATTCTAACCAGTAGTTCCCGAGATTAGCGCGTTCAAACAAAGAAACTCTTCAGCTTTATAATATTAGTATAGATTTCATTGGTTTTTTCGTTGTTGCCTAAGTTTCATGAAAATAATAAAATCGACCCACTTTTATTAAAATTCTCTCAGTCGTTTAGGGGCCATTCAAGTATTCCGTAAGCACGAAAGGGGGGTGAGGGGGTCTTTGCTTAGCTTATTTTTGACGACATGGGGGACGGGGGTGTCTAGATGATGATTACGTCAGCAATTTTTATTTATTTACTTATTTTTCTAGACTTAAAAACTGCTGCTCATGAATAACAATAAAGAAACATAATCAGTTTAAAAAAATATATATACCAATGTTTACGTAAGCATAGGAGGGGGGGTAAAAGCTTTGCTTACTTTTGCTGACAAGGGGGAGGGGTGGGTCATAAATTACTAAAATTCTGCTTACGTAATACTTGAATGGCCCCTTATGCATGATTGAGTAACAAACAAACATACATATTTACAAACCTTACTAACATTTTTCTTGTTTCAGGATCGACACTTGCATTGTTGGTGATGACTCCACTTGCGATCAGGCCCAGAACGAGAAGTGCAGGACAGAGGCTGGTGAGTTTATATCCTCATATACTTCGAGTCATAACATTAGACAAAAGAGGCCGAGGGGTTGCTCTTGCCGCGGCCAGTCTGTGGATGGGTGACCATTCGTTACACATCGAGACCCCTCCGAGAACACGTTAAACAGTCGGTCCCGGGTGTCATACTAATAATATGACGACAAGACACGTGCAGTGGCTGAGTGATTGGCTTCTGCGCTGCTGGTCGTGGGTTCGATTCCCACACGGAACAAATATTTGTATGGCCCACAGATAGTTGTTCCGGGTCTGGGCGTTTGTGCATGTGAAGATTTGTGTCTGTAAACGCACCCACGATACAGGAGAAATCCTAATGTGGGGTGACGTTTTTCTTTAAATAAAAAAAAATAAAGTATTTTTGACAGTCGTTACGGGTAGTCAGAAGCCTGAAAGTCTGACAACCGGTCTAACCTTAGGATATCGGCATTGCCCAGTAACTGGGTTGCGGAGGTCTGATGGCAGTCGCTCCGTGTAAAATACTGGTATTCAGCCGCGTTTGGTTAGACTGGAAGCTGACCCCAACAAAGTTGGGGAAAGGGGTAGGAGGAAAGAAAGTATTTAGCTAAATCATAATATGGTTTCAGGTATATCTAGCTGTCAGTGTCGTCCAGGCTATGCTCGTCGCATCCATCGCGATCCTTGCAGGAGAGTGGTGGCCCTACTCCTCAACTTGAGGGTCGACAGACTTTATGAGAGGAAGGTAAGGATATCACCGCTGAACATAAACTCTTCATAGGAAAAGTTCTGAGGGAATATTGCATTAATCACCACATCTGGCAAACTGACTCGTGTTTGTAGTATCCTTACTCTAACAAGTCCACTGCTGATCATAATCCTTCACCGTAAGCGGCCAGAGGATTTTACCATACTTAATTACCATATCTGGCTAAATAAAAGGTGATCGCAGTATCTCTAGTCCATTACTAAACAAAACCCTCCACAGCAATCATCCCCAGGACATTTGCAATAATCACCAGATCTGGCGAACTTAGTGGTGATCGTAGTAAGCATTTAATCGGCATACATTCACTGCTGAATTAAACCATCTTCAGTAAACTTTCTAAGGGAGTATGTCAGTAATCACCACATTCATCACACTGATTGCTGATCGCAGTATCTTTTTACTAACAAGTCCACTAAACTTAACCCTTCACAGTGAACGTTCTGAGGGAACAATTTCATAATCACCATATCTGGCAAACTGACTGGTGATCGTATCTTTTCATTACCATTTCCATTACTGAATTTAACCTACCACAATAAACTTCCTGACGGACTATTGCAGTAATCACCACATCTGGTCAAACCTCACCATTCAATACTGTTTACTTATGTAATTCTTGTCTGTTTTACCAGGTGGCTTGGGACGCCAAACTGGCTGACAAAGACTCTGATCCTTACCAACAGCTGAGCTACGAAGCTGTTAGAGCTGTGAGTATATTAGCTTAACTTATAATAAGCAGTGACAGCTTAGCGGCTGAACGCTGCCTTCCATGCAGGAGGGTCTGTGTTGGAGGACCAAGACCTGCCGCGAGACGGTCGCCGGCCACCCTAGCTCGTGCGGCAGTAACTGGCCGGGGGGGGGGCCGCGCGCGCCTGAGGAAGGCAGGGGAGAGACTGCCCCACCACTGGAGAGGTCCACCAGAAGAAGCTGGTGGATCGAGACCTGCCGGGGTCGCGGTGCATGCAATAGTGAATCCCGTGACCTGGGCCTTAGGTTAGAAGGAGGAACACCGTGGGTTTTTAGCCGGTAAGAGTCCGGCAGACCCCCTCGCCTTTTCCGGGCGTGGAACACCCATGAGAATTTTCCCACGATAAAATAAGGGTATAAGTTGCTCAGTCCGTATCTCTGACTTTTCGAATTCACGTGCGGATCAGAATTTGATTATCACTTACGTTAACGGTGAAGGAAAACATCGTGAGGAAAACTGCACACCTGAGAGGGCTCCATAAAGTTCTCGATGGTGTGTGTAGTCTGCCAACCCGCACTAGGCCAGCGTGGTGGGCTAAGGCGTAAACCTTTCTCATTCAGGGAAGAGACTCGAGCCCAGGAGTGGGACAGTATTGGGCTGATTATGAGAGTCTAGTTGTTCAGTTGCATATCCTCTTAGCCTTTTCCCAATTATCTTGGGGTCAGCTTCCAGTCTAACTAGATGCGGCTGAATACCAGTATTTTACACGGAGCGACTGCCATCAGACCTCCGCAACCCAGTTACAGGGCAATGCCGATATCCTAAGGTTAAACCGTTTGTCAGACTTTGTTCAGTTGCATATACTCATTTCATATTTTGATAGCAAAATGTGAAAAATATAACCCAAAAGCATTGTTTCTGATGGTCTTCCTGGAAGAGCTATTTTTGTAAGACCTCGTTCGTGGAAGTACTCCCACCATACCTATTTCTGCCGCCAAGCACCATTGCTGTGTTCTGGTTTGAAGGGTATGTGTGCCGGTGACATTACAGGCACATGACACTTTACAACATTGTCTCCAAGGTTGTCAACGCATCAGCAATTCTCTTGGCATGGGCGTAGCCAGGCTTTTGTCCAGGGTGGGGTAGACAGTAAATATACAAGGTTAGTCGGAAAGGGGGTACTAAGCCGAAAGGGTGTTAAAGTACCCATAATAATGGATAACTTTTGTTCTACAACTATTCCCAAAAGTCATTAGTTTAAGAGTAATAGCTGTTCAAAGATTTCATAAAAAATACGCTAAATTCTATCTATCCTCAGCTATGATCAGCTGTGTTTATATTTTAGACTATATTTGGGGTCGCGAATTAGAAGCTCCATTTTCTGAATTCGTAACTAAAGCAGGTATGAAGAATTTTTGAAAAAACTAAATTAAAAATTATTTAATAATGGATATTTTTTATCGCATTTTGAAATTTTAACACTTTCTTTAAAACAATCATCAGTGATACATTAAGTGGCCCGCGGCTGAGTAACCCCTTTCCGACTAACCTTGTATGTCTTTTCAATAAATCTGGAAGTGCAGATCCGGATTATGGGGCAATTTTGGCTCATAGCCTTATTTTTGAGGTCCAAATAAGTGTAGACGGAGTCGGGTATTGGTCCGCCTATTTTGGGTGATTGTTATGTGGACATGGGTGGTGAGTTGACTGAATCTAGACCATTTACCTATTCTTTCCTGTGCCAGTGCAAGCGCCCTATCAGCCCTGAATACGCCTATGCCCCTCGATGTTGTAGATGTATAAGGCGTAAGGCTCGGCGCAGATCTGAAGAGGCGCAGTGCAGAGAATTTTTCATTGTCAAACCATTATCGACTTTGCTAGCGTTTTAACACTATCGAAAATTAATTAACATATCTACTAGTCGCGAGACCATCGAAGCGACTAGAGGCGAAAGGTGATTTTCGATATTATTTATTTATTTATTTATAATCATCCTTACAGCTATCATAACAGGATTAACCTAATGCGATAGTGTGGTAAAAAAAATCATATACATCTCTAACATAACAAAAACACAGAACAAATATTATATAACTTCATAACATACATACATAAACTCACGCCTTTTTCCCATGGGGGTAGGCAGAAACTATAGAACGCCACATGCTACGACTCTTACATACCCCTTTCGCTTCATCCACATTCATACATCTTGTCATACACGCACGCCGGTTGAGAGTACTACGCACCTGACCTTTGTGAAGAACATCACCAATAACATCGATGTATGTCCTTCTAGGACGTCCTCTACCGGCGTTCCCATTAACATCCGCCTTATAAATTTCTTTTGTTAATCGCCGTTCACTCATTCTCTCAACATGACCAAACCACTTAAGCATACTCCTTTCAATTTTTGTCACTACATCATCTTTTAAACCGCAACTTTGTCTAATCTCTTCATTTCTCAATCTATCATTCAAAGTTACGCCGCACATACTTCGCAAGGAACGCATTTCCACGGCATTTATTCTACTTTCATGCCTCTTCTGCCACGACCAACATTCACTTCCATACATAGGCGTAGGTACTAACACACCATTATGGACAGCCAGTCGTGCCTTTTTGGACATCGCCTTCTTAACATTTAGTACTTAATACTACACATTTATATACAATACAAAACATATTTTGCCTAACCTATCACAACTTATGTGTAACATAGTATAAATAATAGTGCCCTTGCGAGTTCACTCCTAGTACATGTAAATACGTCAATTCGTAGTAGTATCTCCTGCCCTGGTCCCAAGTTACTTGGGGTCGGCGCAATATGTTTTTCTCTTCCACTCTTCCCTGTCAGCCGTCTCATTATCATTTACTCCCTTATCTTTCATATCCTCCCTCACACAATCCATCCATCTTTTCTTAGGTCTCCCTCTCCCCCTGCATCCATAAATACGTCAATTCGTACGTTAATTTAATTGATAGTGTGTATTGCTCGGGTTATAGGTGTTTTTGCCAGTAAGTTGGTCCTCGCTGGTGGTACCAGCAACAGTGGCGGGCGCCACCGCCTCCACACGTAGCGGTCCGGTACACAAATACTAAACCGCTGTAGTACTCCCGGATTATTTTGTATTCCGCGGAGTAGTTTAATTATATATTCAACAAGAGTGAATTCCCGTCGTACACTCAGCTGATTGTACCCTACCATAGCCAATACGAATAGTGTGGGGTACATCAGCGGGTAGAAAGGATATACTCCATATAATTTAAAATACACGTGTCTCAAGAATTTATTTTGAATCCGTTCCATCATGTAATGAACATTTGAACGTTAGTAAAGTCGATAATGGTTTGGCAGTGAAAAATGATCTGCGCTGCGCCTCGCTATAAATCTCCGCCGACCCTAAGCTTGTTTGTCGAACTAAAACAAGAAAACCCTGCCTTTGCTGTCGCCCAGTCGGGTAAAAACCATCCTTCAGGTATCATGGATAGGTCATGATCAGTGTATTATTTTCTTTACAGATTGACTCAGCATTCTCCATGACTCCTTTCTCAGATGACTTCGTGAGCGGTTCAGTTAACTCTGTGCACAAGGGAGACGAGAATAACCGCGGGGTTTATGTTAACTTAACTATATTGGTAAGTAACTTTTATTTTTGATATGGAGTTACTCTTTACTCTAGTCTAGGTCAGAGGTGACAGAGACAGACACCCATATTCTAAGACGTTCCTCCAAAACTTACTCGACTCGACTCCACCTGGACTTGACATAAACGTCCTCGCCTCGAGATTTTTCGTCAGTCGAGGTAAGGAATCATCTGTCAAACTCAAGGTACCTCGGAACCTACCTTAAGGAAGGAAGTGTCAAAGTTCGTATGTAATAAAAAATAATTTTGAAGACTTTATCGACTATGCTTATATAATCCTTACAATTATTTATCGCGGCGTTATTTGCGCGATGTAGATAATTCAAATAATGACGTAATGACTCCGTCGAGGAACCTCAAAGTTCACTCGGAATTGCGACTAAGAATACAATTTTGAAGGTGTTTTCGAGGCCGTTCTGAGTCGAGTAAGTTTTAGAGGAACGTCTTAGAATATGGGTGACGGTCTACGATGGAGTGAGCTTACCCAGAAGAAGGCTGTTCAGTCTAACTTTGAAGAGATTCGGGTTGTATGCGTTCGGGAACACAGACGCAGGTAGTGAGTTCCACTCTTTTGCCGTGCGCATTATGAAGGATGTTTGGAAGCGCTTAGTGGGAATTGGTGGAATGGCAACTAGGTATGGATGGTAACTTGCAGTGCATCTAGATGGTAGAAGGGAGCTGGTGGGATGAGGTTGTGGAGTTCTTGAACACACTCACTCTTTTTAGTGTAGAAGAGATTCTTAGGTAATGCAGTACGAAGTCGCTTAAGGATTGGCTAACCTGGAAGTCTTTAAACAGATCCGGATCCACATTGGTCGAAGCAAGGAAAACCTACTCAGGTGGAGATTCATAGACGACTCCAGCTTGGAGTGTAAATGTGGTGCTGTTGCACAAACGATGGGACACCTGACATCATGCGCTGCGTGCCCTAATACCTGCACGTTACAGGAACTAATGGACGCTATTGATAACGCTAAACTCGTAGCTAAGATCTGGGCCGGCTCGATTTAGATTGCTATCGACACGCTAAGAAGAAGAAGGACGAAGGATTGCATGGATATTGTTTGAAGCGGTGATAGCATAGCGTTTGAACGCTTGCCTTCCATGCAGGAGGGTCTGAGTTCGATCCCAGCCCGTACCACTGACTTTTCGAATTTATGTGCGGATCAGAATTTGATTATCACTCGCGTTAACGGTGAAGGAAAAACATCGTGAGGAAACCTGCACACCTGAAGTTCCATAAAGTTCTCGATGGTGTGTGTAGTCTGTCAACCCGCACCAGGCCGTTGGACTAAGGCCTAAATCCTTCTCATTCTGAGTAGAGGCCCGTGCCCAGCAATGGGCTAATAATGTAAATTTATGTTTGAATCAACAAATTTTCTGGTCTCCAGATGCAAGAGACAGCTGAAACTCTTCGCTCTTCAGTCGGCACAGATATTCAGAAGCATCTTCTGGGCGTGATCCGTCGTCGCTCCAACAACGTGGGCGCTTCCGCCCTGTATGTGGACACTCCTGCCGGCAGCGTCCTACCTGCACAAGGTAAGTGCACCATACGAACAAAGAACGGACCCTCAGGATATAAAGACTACCACAAGCTGCCTATTTAACTCGTTGGTCTAGTGGTGGCTAGCGCTGCTGCCGATCGTGAGGTCCTGAGTTCAATCTCCAGGTCGGGCAAAATGTTATTAGGTTCTTCCACGTGAAATTTCTCAGTGGCAGCCCTGAGTTTGGATTTGTGCCCGGTTGATGGCTATAAGCTGGCCCCTTATTACATAAGACTTAAACATAACGGCGAAATGAGGGTGTTACTATACACCTCTGCACAACCCTTTGGGGAATACAGGCGTGATGTGTAATGGTATTTAAAAGAATAGGGCTCCAAAGATATCGGGAACAAGGTCCAAGCTACCGGTGGTCAGGGCCCCAGAAACAGGAACTGCCTCACAATAAGTGCAGTGTCGAGGAGAACTGCTTTCTATATCCACTTGATTCAACCACCTAACTAGAGTTTCTGGAGGTTTTGACTAGCTTTTTCCCAACTATGTTGTGGTCAGCTCCCAGTCTAACCAGATGCGGCTGACTACTAGTATTTTACACGGAGCGACTGCCATCAGACCTCCGCAACCCACAGCCTTTAGACATACATACATAAACTCACGCCTTTTTTCCATGGGGGTAGGCAGAAACTACAGAACGCCACATTCTACGACCTTTACATACTCCTTTCGCTTCATCCACATTCTTACATCTTGTCATACATGCACGCCGGTTGAGAGTACTACACCCCTGTCCTTTGTAAGAAAGAAAGAAAGAAAAACCGTTTATTCACGTGAGAGTGACGCACATAATATAGCTTTTTATAAAAAAGAAGAACATCGTCAATAACATCGATGTATGTCCTTCTAGGACGTCCTCTACCGTTTCCACAGACATACGCTTTATAAATTTCTTTTGTTAATCGCCGTTCACTCATTCTCTCAACATGACCAAACCACCTATGCATACTTCTTTAAATGTTTATCACTACATCATCTTTTAAATCGCAACTTTGTCTAATCTCATAATTTCTCAATCTATCATTGAAAGTTACGCCGCACATACTTCGCAAGGAACGCATTTCCACGGCATTTATTCTACTTGCATGCCTCTTCTGCCACGACCAACATTCACTTCCATACGTAAGCGTAGGTACCAGCACACCATTACGGACAGCCAGCCGTGGCTTTAGAGGTGTTACTATAAGCATATTATATTTCACAGATGTCGACGAATGTTCATCTTCGGACCTGAACGACTGTCACCAGCTGGCTATGTGCACCAACACTTGGGGAGGATTCAGGTTAGTTCTTCTTTTCGTGTGGTTAGTGACTAACCTGGTGTCACAGTTTATGCCGCCCATGGGCCTCTGACTTGGCTTCACATGTCGTCGAGAAATATCTCTCAGGCATGCCGGTTTCCTCATGATGTTTTCCTTCACCGTTTTTAAGCAAGTGGTAATTATAAGCACATGAATCTGCAAAGTCAGTGGTGCGTGCCTTCGGCTCTAACTCGAGATGACTTGGCAGTGCGACGGTCACACCACTAGGATATCACTGCTATAAATTGGACGTAGTTAAGCAGAAAGGACTCAACCCACACAGAGTCACTTTTGAGTTATTGACGTTTTAAGTTCAGAGTGGTTTTCTTCAGTGATGCTGTATTCAGATTCTGTTACGTAATTACACATCCTTGGTAAAATCAATCGAATTTTTATATATATAAGTTGGTTAATGGTTATATTGTGTATTTCTGGACTTATTTAGGAAAATATAGGTTTGAATGATTTAAGCAGGTTGGGTCTTTATAGGTAATAAAATGAAAATACCTGCCTAATATGTGGTTTGGTTCCCTGTCACAAAAAACGTATTTCCTTTGTTTATTTCTTGGATCTTATCTTGGATCTTGTTTATTTTTTGCTGAATGAAAGGCCATACCTTATAGACCATTTTGGTACCAATAACTCATTTTTGTCAATTTTGTGGATTGAGTCCTTTCTGCTAAACTACGTCCAATTGTAATTCAGGTTAGTATTGAAGTATTTTGAACCTTGGGAGACCAGGGTCTCTTCAGTCAGTGTAAGGTTACGAGCAGATATTATGATCTCTCCTCTCATGTTGGCACTAGCTATATGATGTCGTGGTGTGCAGATTATCCAGTCAGCAAGGTTGGTTGTTGGGCTGGGGCACAGGGGGCGGCGGACGTACTTGTGTATTGTCAGGAGTGGAGACTCTTTTCAGGCATCCCAATATTATGATGATGAAAATACAGGATACAGAATTTTTCGACTGGTAAGACACATGGTTTAGACTGGCAGGGTGTTTTCATGTATAGACTTTATAACGGTTACTTATGGAATTTAATGAATGTGCCATAATTAGAAGAGAGTTGGAGGAGCTCGTGGCTAAGTAACAACCGGGCGGATCATATGATTTGCGAGGTTAAGCTGCGCTTGCCGCGGTCAGTCTGTAGATGGGTGACCGTTCGTAACACAACGAGTCCCCTCCGTGCCTCGGAGAGCACGTTAAACAGTCGGTCCCGTGTGTCATACGAATACCTACGACAGTCTTTACGGGGAGTCAGAAGCCCGAAATAATGACAAACAATCCAACCTTGGTATATCGGCATTGCCCTGTAACTGGGTTGCGGAGTTCTGATGGCAGTCGCTCCGTGTAAAATACTGGTATTCAGCCGCATCTGGTTAGACTGGGAGCTGACCCTAACATAGTTGGGAAAAGGCTAAGAGGATCATGAATGAATGTACCATAATTGTGGCCGAAAAATGGCAATAGGCTCGCCACCTATTACATGGAACTTAATACTAGAGGCGAAACATGCGTGTACATACTTCTGTAATGGGAGAATACCTCTGCTTACCTCTTCGGGGATTACAAGCGTGTATATCCCCAACTTACACAATCTTCTTCCCACCAGATGCCAGTGCCCAGACTCGACCCTCGACGCAGCGCTATCACCAACGCGGGCCGGCAGAGAGTGCAGATCCTGTGCATCGTCACACTGTAATGATAGGGGCGCCTGCAAGTATGCTAACGGACAGCCGTATTGCAGGTATGTGAAATTTGGTTAATCATCAATTAGTATGCTGAGTGGGGATTATGGTGATTATTACAAAAATCTGCTAGTAAGCGAGCGATGGTCTCGGTTTTCAGTAAAGTAGGTTTCGTCGCGATTGCCAGTTCGCATGCAATGTGGTGATTGTGGCGATATCACTCAAAATTGACCTTTTAATTATCCTATGAGGCTAGGAGTCTTTACTTCTTAATTTATTGCGATAACCAGTCTGTATGCACTTTGGTGGTTATGGCGGGTAGGACAAATTGTTAGTTGCAAATGTTATCAACAGGGACAAGACTCTCTCATTTTTGTCCAGAATTAGGCTGAAAATAAACTATCGGACGTGGTTGATAGCCGCGACTAAGTGTGCACAGTCGTTTAGAACGCGGCTGGCCAGATGTCAATTGACATCCGAACGCTTCGGACGGCCTAAGGTTACGTCCGCGATTGACGTCCAATAGTTTTGTGTCGGCATCTATCACGCCACATAAGAACTACGCAGTACGACGAAATTCTAGCAGACTACAGCGACAACAATGACAGCTGTCAAATGAAACGTCACAAATCCTGCATCGCGATATCAATATCTGACACGCAGATAGTATATATACAATTTCCCAACATCAACCGTTGGGTGATGTAACACTTTAGGGTGGCTTTAGGAGTCAATCCTCGACTAGCATGTGCACATAAAATTTAGCAGGCGTGTACTTAAGGGAGGATCAAGAATTACACTTGTAACCGTACACTATATATATTTAATTATGAATTTACAAAGAGTACAAAGAGAACAACAGGGCGTGGTTCGTACAATGCGAGGAGTCCAGGTCTTCATCAGCAGGTGTGGCACTTAACTGGGCAACTGCAGTGGCGCGAGAGAGGGCCGATCTGCAGTGCGCCCGACCTTTTATAGCCCCGGACCCCCGCCAGTCAGCCACCACCCGCCACAGTGATTGGTTAGAGACCCTTCAGGTCTCGCCAATAACTGCCCAGTTACGTAGAAACGGTCCGCAAGACCATGTACAGACGAATAGAAAAAAAAGCAACCGTTGTGCAGTACCCCGCCAGGCATAAGACCCGCCCGGTTGGAGGATCCTCCCGCCTCGTTGGAGGAACACTATACCTCGTTCCACCACAGTTTAAAAAAATAGTTTAAAGGTTTATCCACACATATTAGGGCCGTGTCAGGGCCGGGACCGGGCTGGAGACCACCATAGCATACATTTTGTACCGAAGCAAGAGCTCCGTCGCTTCCAGCCTGGTCACTGACGCTAAATAACCAGCACTGAGCGACTGAGGTCTTGCTTCGGTACAAAATGTATGCGATGTTGATCTCCGGCCCGGTGTCGGCCCTGATATGTATGGGTAGAGCTTAAATACTACTCACCCTATTATAAGTCCCATTTAATTCGTAATCATTTAACGACGTCTTTCTTAAACCATGCATCTTTCCCGACAGCTGCTCGTCTGGCTACTACGGCTCCACATGCGAGGTGGACGGCGAGGTGGTGGGAGTGGCCGTGGGAGCGTCTCTTCTGGCAGCTCTGGTGATTGCTGTTACTCTAGCTGCTCTTATGTCTTGGAGGTGAAAAATTACTTCAAACTTTGATTCTGTATTATTCTTAAAACAGGTCTTCACAAATCTTTTAAAACTACAATAATTATTATATTTATTGACTGCCTTGTTGGTTTAGTAGTCGCAAGCGCGACTGCTGAGGATCCTGAGTTCGATCCCTAGGTCGGGCAAAGTGTTATTGGGTTTTTCCATTAAGAATTTCTCAGTAGCAACCCGGAGTCTGGATTTGTGCCCGGTTGATGGCAATAGACTCGCCCCCTATTACATGGAAATTAAACAGTGAAATGAGGGTGTTACTATACACCTCTGCCCAACCGTTCGGGGAATACAGGCGTGATATTATGTTGTTACTTAGTTTTATGTACAGTATGCGTAGATTTCGTCTTCGGTTACGTTAAGGTTATTTTTACACCCTGTATAATAGTTAACTAAAGGATGATTTCCACCAAACGGCTCACATCGCATCGGATCGGAAAGGATACGAACGGATACGGCGACAGCCGATCGCGTCCGGCAGGATGTCGACGCATACTATCAGCCCCGTACAGTCGCTTGCGAACGTATCCGTTTCTGCGCCTAGTCAAATAGTTTCATTCCTACCGTGTTGGATACGACGACAGGCGAACGGTCGCAGCATACTTTCGGCTACGATCGCGTGTCGCGGAAGATGCCCGCGGTCAAGCTGCTGTGCGCGGTGCGGTAATATAGACTTTAAATACTGTGTACACGATTTAATATCGTTTAAAGATTGTAAAATCCGTTCCGATCCGATGCGAGCCGTTTGGTGGAAATCATCCTTTATTGTCCGACATTCACGTGGCTAGGACGTGAGTCGAGCTAGACTTTGAGCTCCAAAAACATTTGCCCATTTAATATAACCATAATTCCATCTCTCCAGCCGCAAATGGTCTCGTGAGCAGAAGGCAGTGGGTATGGGATCTCCTATCTTCAACTACATGGCTGCCAACACCATCAAGACACCACCTGTTGGACAACCACCATACCAGGTACCAGATTCAATAAAATAATCATAGAGGAGCTCTAAGCATCGATCGATCTGTGAGGTTAAACTGCACTTGCCGAGGTCAGTTTGTGGATGGGTGGCCAATTCTTTACTCATCGAGACCCCTTCGTGGCTCTGAGAGCATGAGAGTCGTTACAGGTACTCAGAAACCCGATAGTCTGATATGTCTGTAATGTCGCCGGCACCCATACCCTTCAAACCGGAACACAGTATGATGCTTGGATGCAGAAATACGTATGGTGGTAGTACTACTATGGACCACCAAGGAGTTCTACTACTATGACTTGTGGAAGAACGAGGTGTATATGGTGTTCCTTCGACGTGAAGGGAGGATGCTCTAACCAGACTGGTTCATAAGCCTGGCGGGTACTGCCCAACGGATGATGTTGGGAACTTGTATATACTATCTGCGTGTCAAATCTTGATAGCGCGATTCAGGATTCTGTGACGTCATATTTGAGAGTTGTCATTATTGTCGCTGTAGTCTGCTACACAATCGCAGTGCTGCGTAGTTCGCATGTGGTGTGATAGATGTCGCCACAGACTCTCTCTCTACCTACCCTTTTCCTATGTTGCGATCAGCTTCCAGTCTAACCAGATGCGGCTGAATACCAGTATTTTACACGGAGCGACTGCATCAGACCTCCGCAACCCAGTTACTGGGCAATGCCGATATCCTAACGTTACGACTGTCATACATAGGTGCTTTCCGAGGCACGGAGGCGTCTAGATATGTAACGAATGGTCCCCCATCCACGGATTGACCGCGGCAAGCTTAGCTTAACCTTGCAAATAGTATGATCTGCGCGGTTCTTATTTAGCTAGGAGTCCCTCAATGTCGTCATAGACTATAAGGTTCATTTTTGTTATTTGCAGGTGACTTTAGAAGAACGGATGCGTTGGGCTCAGATTGCTGAAGCTATGGCGCAAGCTAGCCATTATGCGGTAAGTTTTATTAAATATATTTTCTCTAATTACCTCGTTGGTCTAGTGGTGGCAAGTGCGACTGCTGATCGTGAGGTCCTGGATTCGATCCGCAGGTCGGGCAAACTGTTATTGGGTTTTTCCGTGTGGAATTCCTTAGTAGCAGCCCGGAGTTTGGATTTGTGCGCGGTTGATGGCAATAGGCTCGCCTCCTATTACATGGGAATTAAACATAACGGTGAAATGAGGGTGTTACTATACACCTCTGTCCAACCCTTTGGGAAATACAGGCGTGATGTTATTTTAAACATGCTAATTTTTAACTTTTTTTCTGTTTAGCCGGAAGCAGCGCAGATGGCGACTCGTCCATCTTCGGCCATGTTCGGAGGATACCCCACGTTGCCTCCAGTGCCGTTACCCAGGTAAACTTCGATAAAGTAAATCAGAATATCCTTCTATTTTGGCTACATAGTTTCAGTGGTGGACTAACCATGTTGGAGGTCCGTAGTGGAGTGGGGTCACTTTTTGACGTGAATACGTCTTTTGCTACCATAAACCAATCCAAAAAACCTAATGATAACAAAATCGGGGGATACAGTTTGGCGTTGTAGTGTCGAATCTATCCTCTACATCCAAAATTAAATTATACCTACTGGATAGCTAAAGGATCAAAGAATTCATTACGATAAACGAGAACAGTGATGCATCGCGCGCGGTGGAGGGGGAAGCGCCGCCATTTTGAGATTATTTTGCTGCGTATCGAGATTTGCAATTAGTATAACTTTTGACTCGGAGGAGCTACGATGTTCGTTTAAGTTTTAATCGTCAGCTGTCTTTAAAATCTATCGACGTATTCACGTACAACACACGGCCGTGTCACACAGCCATACCCCATTTTTTGCTGCCAAAAATATCATATGCCATTACCATGCCCTAACGATAGGTATTTTGTGTATGTACAGGGGCTTCCTATTTAAACGGCCTATTAATGAACATATATTTATATATAAATATACATATATATGTAAATATGTAATATGTATGTAGGTAATATTGTTAATGTTCACTTATCTTTGTGTTTATTTTTAATATTGTATCACATGACACAGCTCTTTTTAGCGCATCTACCATGTTTTCTCTGCATCACCGTAAGGTCGACTGGTAGAAAATGTCTAAGGCATTAAGTCCGCCTCTGTATAAATTTTTTTTTGTGCGAAAGTATGAATAAATAAAATAAATAAATAAATATATTTGGGCTTTATTTGGGATTTCACTCAGAGAGAACTTCTTGAGATTTGGGGAACGTACTTTTTTTTTTCTTGAAAAATCCTCATGGATGTCCCTCGCCTGGGGGAGGCGAGGGGGTCTGCCGGACTCTTACCGGCTAAAAACCAACGGTGTTCCTTCTCCTGACCGTCCGGCCGGGGTGGCGGGATTCGCTATAGCACGCACCGCAACCCCGGCAGGTCCCCCCACTGGTCCCCCCCCCGCGTGCTCCTGAGGCGCGCACGGACCACAGCGCGCCGCCTTATCGGGCCTGGTACTGGTCGGGCGGCGGGTCACGGGAACGTCCTAGACTAGAGACACAGGGTGACCTGCTTGTAGGCAGAAGGAAAAACATGAGCTCTGAGTTCTTCTTGGGATATTTTTCTCCGAGATCGTCAGTTAGAAAACTAAATAAAACAAAAATCTGACTTGTACAGTAGGCGAATGAAAAGGTTCGTCAGTTTTCAAATGCATTCCCACATCGCGGGCACATGTTACCTATTCAAACTGTTGAACGGAACAAACCAATGCATGGAAAATTATGTTTAATTATTTGGTAGCAAAGATCAAAATTGCCTTTTGCCTTCATATGACGTAGTAGTGCCATGACGTATAGTGTCTTTGATTACATTTAAGGAGTTTTGTTGTATAAACCATGACATCAATCAATTCGACGATTAAATAAATTGACATTACTCGTGTCTGTCACCATTATAATTTTTAATATACTGTCAAAAAATATTTGTATTTTCATTTCTATAATGTTGGCAATACGTAGTCTTTAAAATAGTTCGTTTATTGCACTGTGCAAGCAAAAATAGACCTTTAGGTGTATAATCTTTTCATTCCCCTACTGTACCTTTGTAAGATATATTTGCAGAATAAAATATCATTCATCAATAAAATAAATTAAACATGGTGTTCTCCTCAGGATGGGAATGCACGGCGGTCATCACAACGGCACCCTGAACACCGTAGCGTCCAGAGCTAACACTGCAGCCTCACACCACAACTTATATGGTAAGTTATTACAAATAAAGTTAGCCTAGCGGTTGATTGCTTGCCTTCCATGCAGATCTGAGTTCAATCCCGGCCCGCACCTCTAACTTCCAGTCTAACCAGATGCGGCTGAACACCAGTATTTTACACGGAGCGACTACCATCAGACCTCCGCAACCCAGTTACTGGGCAATACCAATATTCTAAGGTTAGACCGGTTGTCAGACTTTCGGGCTTCTGACTACACGTAACAACTGTCATAGGTATTCGTATGACACCCGGGACCAACTGTTAAACGTGCTCTCCGAGGCATGGATGGGTCTCGGTGTGTAGCGAATGGTCACTCATCCACAGACTGACCGCGGCAAGCGCAGCTTAACCTCGCAAATCGTAGGGATGATACACAGGGTTGGTAAATAGCGTCGACTCAGAATTTATCACTTGCGTTAATGGTAAAGGAAATCATCGTGAGGAAACTTGCACACCTGAAAGGGCTCCAAGAGTTGTCAATGGTGGCTCAATCTTTACATAGTATAAAACAAAGTCGCTCCCGCTGTCTGTACGCTTAGATCTTTTAAACTACGCAACGGATTTTAATGCAGTTTTCAGCAATAGATAGAGTGATTCAAGAGGAAGGTTTATATGCCCCACATTAGTATCTACATTGCACCCGTGCGAAGACGGGGCGGGTCGCTAGTTTAATGATAATTTAATGTCATTGTTCAATTCAGGATACACCAATCACATGGCGACAGAGTCCACCAGCTCCGAAGCATCGTCGCACGTGCAGGAGAGAGCTGATCTGTTGGTGCCCAGACCTAAATCCAGGGCCAGGAGTATGCATGTAAGTATATCATCAAATATATAAGCAAAGATCTTATGGTATGAATATATCAAACCAACGAACGCCAATGAATATCAGTCATTTGTTAATTTGACTAAAGATTGTTTACAATGGTGTGTTGGTACCTACGCTTGTGTATGGAAGTGAATGTTGGTCGTGGCAGAAGAGGCATGAAAGTAGAATAAATGCCGTGGAAATGCGTTCCTTGCGAAGTATGTGCGGTGTAACTTTGAATGATAGATTGAGAAATGAAGAGATTAGACAAAGTTGCGATTTAAAAGATGATGTAGTGACAAAAATTGAAAGGAGTATGCTTAGGTGGTTTGGTCATGTTGAGAGAATGAGTGAACGGCGATTAACAAAAGAAATTTATAAGACGGATGTCAATGGAAACGGTAGAGAACCACACAGAAGGACGTACATCGATGTTATTGGTGATGTTCTTCTCAAAGGACAGGTGCGTAGTACTCTCAACCGGCGTGCGTGTTTGACAAGATGTATGAATGTGGATGAAGCGAAAGGAGTATGTAAGGGTTGTAGCATGTGGCGTTCTGTAGTTTCTGCCTACCCCTATGGGAAAAAGGCGCGAGTTTATGTATGTATACAGTAAACTAATTTCAGCTACAACGCTGTTATTTATTTACAAACATAATTTTATTTTACAGAACCAAAACGGAATTTACTACGACGTTGAATACGAAAACTCCCCCGAAGCGATCTACGGGAGTAAAGGGATCCCCCTCTCTACCTATACAGTTAGTAGGGGACCCCCCTTCTATAGGACATAGTATTTGTAAGTATCGTTGGCCTGACTTGACCGTCCTGTAAAAATTTAGGTGCTAAAAACTATGAAAAGAAAAAAATGTGGCTTGAAAAGTTGGATGTGGCTTGAAAAGTTACAAAAAAATGTGGCTTTAAAAATTAGACACATTTTATTATATTGTGGCAGATTGAAAACAATATGTGAATTTTGAAAATATTGACGTTAATATTGGATGTGGATAATTAAGTAATTTTGTTAAAGAAATGAATTTAAAATAAATTATTGAAAAACATTGTTGACGAGATTATTGTGTTAAAATTATATTGTCACTCTTAAATTATTTGATTGCTACTATTAGGCAAGAAAACAAAAATATATTGCATTTAATAAAACTGTAATAATATGAATATTAATTGTATTTTTGTGAGTAAAATATCATGTTTTCTCACAAAGAAAATGGCTTCATAGCATTTAAAAATAGTAATGAATAGTTTAAGATATTTATTTAATTAAGAACGAAAAAATATATAAAATAAACTTTAAGTTGTATATAAGACTGCTTTCAACGAATATAATATTTTTAATTACATAATATTGTCTCAATTAATTAATGTGATTTTCTATAACAATAGTTTTTAAGATAAAAATTAAAATGTATTCAGAATTATCTCCATTCACATGATTTATAAAAACAAAAAAAATACTTACTTCGTTGGTTTAGTGGTGGCAAGCGCAACTGCTGATCATGAGGTCCTGGGTTCGACCTCCAGGTCAGGCAAGCGTGGAGTTTAGATTTGTGCCCGGTTGATGACAATAGGCTCGCCTCCTATTACATGGGACTTAAACATAACGGCGAAATGAGGGTGTTACTATACACCTCTGCCCAACCCTTCGTGGAATACAGGCGTGATGTTATGGTATCTCAGGATTTATAAAAACTAAAAAAAATAAGCATAAGCAGAGATCAAAGTTAATTTTATTTAACAAAAAAGAAAATATTTTTCAACAACTCTACTAGTACAATTTTTAATTAAATTGTAGTTTATGTAAGACTTCGAACATTATAGAAATTCACGATTTTACGAACACACATCATCAAATGGGCAAAGTCCTCCGAAAAAGGGGGTTATTCTGCCCAACGCTGGGCATTTCTTATACCCGTCTCATTTTAGATCTCTGCTTATAACAAAATGGTGTGTGGTGATGTGGAGATAATTCTTAAAGCCCCTGTAGATACACATGGGCGAAGCCAGGGCTTTGTCCAGCGTGGGGCAAAAGCAGTCAGACAGTAAATATTGGTCTTTTCAATAAATCTGGTAGTACAGAATGGGATTATGGGGCAATTTGTCCACTTTTTTGAGGTCCAAATAAGTATAGACGGAGTCGGGCATTGGTCTGCCTATTTTGGGTGATTGTTCCTGTGGACATGGGTGGCGAGTTGACTGAATCTAGACCATTTACCTATTCTTTCGTGTGCCAGGGTGGGGCGAGCGCCCCATCTGTCCCAACCTGAATACGCCTATGTAGTCACGTGTGATAAAAAAAAACACATAACGCCCAGTAACTATGAATAAAAACTAATCAAACGAATTGGAAACTTGTTTGACAGCAGGTACGGTCAGCAACGAAAGTTGTTTATCACTATTATTTTTACATAACATCTAAATTGACCCAAAATTATCCGTTACACTGCTTTTCAGCATTCCAAGTAATAGTCAAGAGTTTGTGTTATTTTATTGTTACATGTGTTCCGATTAAATTTCAATATTATTGTGGTCAGTTATGATTTAAATAACTGAAGTGTTAACTTAATTTTGTTGCTGACTGTACAATTCACAACATAGGCATCCATTATTGAATGATCTTTCAAAATTCCTCCCCTTTGGATTGAAAAAAACCACGCATGCGAAGTTGAAGCAAAAGCTAGGTTAACAATAATTTTGCAAAATATTGAAATGTGTCTGAAAAAGACTCGTGTGTACAGGGGTCTTTAAATATCTTGTAAATATACATAATTATATTAGGATTAAAATTCATTATTACAATAATTATAATTAACCATGTTGTGAGGTGTACGCATTACAAATAATACAAGAAAAAAACATTTGTTTGTTGCAAATATCCAAGTATTGTAGTTGTCTCCTGATCAGATTATTTCTCCTGATCACATTATTTCTACTGATCAGATTATTTCTACTGATCAGATTATTTCTTCCGATCAGATTATTTCTCCTGATCAGATTATTTCCTTGATTAATTCTTTCAAATTTTTACAGGCCATCGATACAGATTGTAAATAATTTATTCTGTCATACTTTGTGTTCAATAACTGTTATTTTAATATAATAATGTTTGCTTAAATAAACCTCCCAAATAATGCTTTTTTTTAAATACAACGTAAATATTGATAAGAAAATTCCTCCATTTTGCTGAATTTCCGGGTAATGTCAGAAGTGAACACAAATAATAAACATAACGAAATGTTATTTAATGTTAATAGTCATGAAAAATCACTTTTATAATAATTTTAAAATATACATTTTAAGTACTAGTACTTATATACAAGGTTAGTCGGAAAGGGGGTACTAAGCCGCGGGCCACCTAAAGTATCACTGATGACTATTTTAAAGCAAGTGTTAAAATTTCAAAAATCGATAACTTTTATTTGCATGCAAAAAGATTTTTATTTTAGTTTTTTCAAAAAAAAACATACCTGCTTTAGTTATGAATTCAGAAAATTAATTTTCTAATCCGTGACCCCAAATATGATCTAAACTAAAAACAGCTGATCATAGCTATGGACAGATAGATTTTAGCATATTTTTTACGAAATCTTTGAAAAGCTATTTCTCTTAAACTGTTGAGTTTTGGGGAAAGTTGTAGCACAAAAGTTATCCCTTATTATGGGTACTTTAACACCCTTTCGGCTTAGTACCCCCCTTCCGACTAACCTTGTATATTTAGAAAAAAATAAATATGTAGATAATAATCCGGTAAAAGCGTAATAAAATCTAGAATAGCTACGATTTTTTACGAAATTATAATGTATTTAAATTACTTTAAAGAATAGTCATATTTTTAGTATATAATTAAGTATAATTTACCTATTTTTTTTTAATATAACATTGTTACGGACAAAGTCAGAAAGCCGGACAAAGTCTAAAATGACTGGGTAATGTGGATAATAATTTGTCTAGTGTCCTAATTATATTTTTTTAATTATATATTGAAAGAAACATGTTGTAATATTTTTGTACTGAACATTTTTATATATTATGTAAATTATAATAATTTAAACAAAGAAACACTCATGGTTTTATTTACTTTCTTCGCCACAGCAAACGCGGGTCATGATCCGTGCGGGTCCTCGTTGGGTCTGCACTATTTACGCACCACTCAGGACCCGCGTTTTGTGAGTACGATTCACACCTGGCGAAGTGAATTGGAGCGGATGGAAAAGCAATTCAATAAAGATAATTGACACGTATCTACAGGGTGTAAATTAAATCATGTCATCATCATCAGCCTGAAGACGTCCGCTGCTGAACAAAGGCCTCCTCCTTAGACCGCCACATCGAACGACAATCCGCCATTTGCATCCATCGGTTGCCCGCGACTTTCACAATGTCGTCGGTCCACCTAGTGGGAGGCCTACCTATGTTGCGTTTTCCGATTCGTGAGGCATTTTAGTGTCCCGTGCGAATTGCGCGGCTATCGCTCGCCGCACGGTCATTTAACTCGGAGCGCTAAAATACCTCACGTTAACATCACATATTTTCTTCTTGTATTTTTTTTTATTGGTACCAAATGTTTATCTTGCCGGGTTAATCTTTGTTAGCAGTACATCACGAGGTTTGAAGGAATTACATACATGATTTCGTTTACACCCTGTATATTGTTAAAAAATCATTTTTTGCAAATGGCTTAGCTATGGAGGCTACGGCCGAGCACAGCCATCACATGCGGTAACACCCGCCGCACATGCGCGCGCATTGTACGATACTAGCGACCAGCCCCGGCTTCGCACGCATGTGAGGCATATAAACTTTCCTCTTGAATCACTCTATTAAAAAAACCGCATCAAAATCCGTTGCGTACTTTTAAAGATCTGAGCACACATAGGGACAGACAGACAGCGGGAGCGACTTTGTTTTATACTATGTAAAGAAGATGCGCCCGTCTGCCGTCGTGTCATCTCGTCTGCATCTAAAACGCATGCACATAATTATACCTGTTCTGCCTAGCCTTTTCCCAACTATGTTGTAGTCAGCTTCCAGTCTAACCAGATGCGGCTGAATACCAGTATTTTACACGGAGCGACTACCATCAGACCCCCGCAACCTAGTTATAGGGCAATGCCGATAACCTAAGGTTAGACCGGTTGACAGACTTCCGGGCTTCTAACTTCCCGTAACGACTGTCATAGGTATTCGCATGACACCCTGACCGTCAGATTTTCATGCTTCTGACTTTCCGTAACCTTAGGATATCGGCATTGCCCAGTATCTGGGTTGCGGAGGTCTGATGACAGATGGATTTAATAGATATTCAGCCGCATCTGGTTAGACTGGAAGCTGACCCCAACATAGTTGGGAAAAGGCTAGGCAGAACATTTATTGGTATATTAGTGTAGGTTCTGGGTTTGATTCGTTGGTAAAGTAGTAGTACAGAGTCTCTGTTTATTACGTCTTAACTACTAAACTACTTAACCAATTTTGATAAAACTTCGCACAGATATAGCGTGAAACATGTAGAAGGATGTAGTATACTTTTTATCAACATACCATTTAAATGTTAGCTAGTTTAACTTATTTTAATCTTCTTCTTTTCGTGTGGTTAGTGACTAACCTGGTCTCAGAGTTTATGCCGCCCATGGGCCTCTGACTTGGCTTCACATGCCGTCAAGAAATATCTCTCAGGCATGCCGGTTTCCTCAATATATTTTCCTTAACTAATAACAATACTGGTATTCAGCCGCATCTGGTTAGAGTGGAAGTTGACCCCAACATAGTTGGGGAAAGGCTAGGCAGAACTAGGGTTACTATTTCAAAATGGAGGAATGGCTGTCTAGAGTGCCTCAAATGCCTGAATTTACAGAAAATGCCTGTATATCTCTGGGGTGCTGATGCTGAAGTTATTATCACATCTAAATATTGTTGTGTTACAAATTGTGATTTCTTCTGCACTTAGTAGATAATTATAGAACTTATGATCATAGATTGCATTGTCCATTGTATTTTTAATTGCAAACTGATCGAAAGAGTTATTAACTTGTTGACGAGGATTCAATTTTAGTGTTTTTCTTGTAGATAGTATACAAGTTTAGTCGGAAAGGGGGTACTAAGCCGCGGGCCACTTAAAGTATCACTGATGACTATTTTAAAGCAAGTGTTAAAATTTCAAAATTCGATAATTTTTATTTATCATGCAAAAAGATTTTTATTTTAGTTTTTTCAAAAAAAAATCATATCTGCTTTAGTTATGAATGCAGAAAATTTAGTTTCTAATCCGTGACCCCAAATATGGCCTAAATAGTAAACACAACTGATCATAGCTATGGATAGATACATTTTAGCATATTTTTTACGAAATCTTTGAAAAGCTATTTCTCTTAAACTATAGAGTTTTGGGGAACGTTCTAGAACAAAAGTTATCCCTTATTATAGGTTCTTTAACACCCTTTCGGCTTAGTACCTACCTCCTTTCCGACTAACCTTGTATATTTCTATAACTTTTTTATTTTGTTGATGTAATTAGAAGGTATCATTTTAATAATGTTTTATCAAAATGTCCCAAATGCCAAATCGTTATCAGGGAGTAGGTACGAGCTAGACAGATGTTAAACATAGAGGACGCGAGGAGAACGCGCAGCTTCAAGCTCCTATTTCTTCTAATAATTTTAAGAAGTAGGTAGGTAGTAGCTTGAATTATTCATGTAAGTTATTTTATTACTGATTTCCATGTAAGCAAATTTTAGGTTTGATTCTGGTGTCTGATAGTGTAGATATTAGGATTTTGATAACGCTAATTAGGGAACGTACCCATACTACGTGACCCATTTTTTACAACCTTTTACCACCCTCCCCCCCTCGGTGACCACCCGTAGTATATGCCAATACCCTCCCCTCCCCCTCAAGTTTTCACGTAGTAGGTAACTCATAAATATGGTTTAAAATCATTTTTTTGCAAAAAGAAAATTATTTGTCTCAATGTGCGTCAATGTTGCCATCTGTGAGTTTAAAAAGCGCTAAACGCTGCGCGCCATATTTGAATATAGCTCGAAAAAGCGCGAGATTTCCCTAGAGGATATTGACCACGTGACGAAAACCTAAACCCCCCCCCGCCCCTGTGACCAAGCGTGGTATTTTGAAGACCCCCCTCCCCCGCGGGTCACGTAGTATGGGTACGTTCCCTTAGTAGTTCGAGTTTATTTTCATATACCAGTGCTTATTATCTTTTTAGATACGCTTGATCAGCTGATGCCTCAAGAACAAACAAAAACCTCCACGGGTGACTCCGAAATAACAAAGAAGAGATGTAAGATTTATTATTCTTCTTCTTTTCGTATGGTTAGTAACTAACCTGGTGGCAGAGTTTATGCCGCCCATGGGCCTCTTACTTGGCGTCATATGCCGTCGAGAAATATCTCTCAGGCATGCCGGTTTCCTCAATATATTTTCCTTTACCGTTTTTAAGCAAGTGATAACAATACAATACGCACATGAATCCGAAAAGTCAGAGGTGCCTTGGGTTCGAACTCGAGACCTATAACTTGGCAGTCCAACGGTCACACCACTAGGCTATCACTGCTTGTAAGATTATTAAATCGTGTTCACTTTCAAACATTCCAAAGAGTAACCGTTTAATAATGTCCTGCGTAAGCGACAAACGCGACGCGATGCGATGCGGCGCGACACGATACGGAACAAATACACGTTACGTCGCGTCTCGCTACATAGGCCGCCAGTAGGGAATGCCGTTGTTCTGCTCGTGTTCGTATAAAAGACATACAAAAGAATCTTGTAAGGCGTGAATCTATCATTACAGTTATAGCTAATATCAGTATGTCAGGATTGGGAGCATGGTAAATAAAGTAAATTAAACCAATATAGACTATCCACCACTGAGAGTACTTTTAATTAGGTTAGTGATTAGTTACAGAAGCTAGTTCACAATATAATAATTAACACGAGATCAGAAAATGAGGACAAGCAAACCAGATATAAAAGGTCAGACTTCTTCGGCTGTTCGACATGGAATCCTCTGCTCCATCGAATGACCACTGTTTTTATAACTTCGGGTACGTTGATTAATCTTGACGGTTACCCTCCTATGTCAACATTGTCCAGTGTTACCAGCTACTGATAACATTCGTTGCATCCGCCACATCGCATCGCGTCGCATTTGTCGCTTACGCACGACACGACGCTGTACTTCAGTTCCACCTACAATTTTATTACAGTATATCGTGGAAAATGAAACAGAGGGACTTCTGGCTAATTAACAACCCCGCGGATCATAAGATTTGTGAGGTTAAACTACGTCCGTGGATGGGTGACCGTTCGTTACCTATCGAAACCCCTCCGTGTTTCGGAGAGCACGTTAAACAGCCGGTCCCGGGTGTCATACGAATACCTAGGACAGTCGTTACGGATAGTCAGAAGTCCGAAATGCTGACAACCGGTCTACCTTAGGATATCGGCATTACCCAGTAATTGGGTTGCGGAGGTCTGACGGCGGTCGCTCTGTGTAAAATACTGGTATTCAGTCGCATCTGGTTAGGCTGGGAGCTGACATCAAAACGTAGTTGGGAAAAAAGGCTAAGAGGAACACAACGGATTCCATTGTCGGTGAATTCCATTTGTTCAGCTGCCCACATGACCTTGTGAAGCCGAGAAAGATAAAGAAATTAAATATGACGACTTGGCACACAAGTTTGGCACATGTGGGAGGTTGGCTCAGCAGTTGTTGTGCCGATAGTCGTTACGGCCAATGGCTTAATAGACAAGAGGCTAGACCAACATCTAATGAGGCTCTCGTTGGGCAGCTGGGTCAAGGGCCTGATACAGAAAGCGGTACTTCTCGACACGGCACGTATTGTCAGGAATTTCCTCTCTCTGAGGCCCTGACCACCGGTAGCTTGGACCCTGTACCCGATGCCGGTGGGCCACTATTTTTTATATTTTTAAATGTTCTTTTATTTTTTTTTAGAAAGATTTAAAAATGTAAATGATATGTATAGATAATGAATAAATAATAATAAATCATTTATTGCTTGAAACACGGTTAAATACAAGATGTTACATAAAATAAGGTTCTGTCGGCCGCACGCCTACCTGTGTAAACCTTGAGAGGAAATGCGGTCAGCATTTAGTCCATACAAACGTATTCCTCAGTTTCCTCCTTGGATAATGTCACTAGAGCAAATATTTTTTACCATATGATATATAGGTATCTACCGCCACTATGTCCCTATGTTTTGTTTTTGTCAATAAATTAATTATTAAAAGAACTAGAAACGTTTAAACTTTACAAAAATCGACCGGTTTTACCACCGTTTTCAAACATATGGCAAACAAATTTGACGAATATAAAAAATAAAAGAAAAACATACAGACATAACCAAAGTCTTTCTTAAATTATTACAGAAATAAACATTAAAATCGGTCCAGATTTGAAGAAGAAAATACGAAATTACGATTTCGCTAATATTGCACAGGAGAAATCAGTCCCAGATGCAGGTGTCTCTTTCGCGCTTAATTGGGAAGGTTTACGGAAGGGGTAGGACGGAAATAGATCGCAAAAACCTATTTAAATTAATAATAATTTGCAGCCTGCGTTTCCTCTTAAAATGCCTGTCAAATGCGGCAAATGCCTGTCATATGGTAACTCTATACAGGACACACTTAGAACTAAGATCTGATATGTAATTAAAAGACAAATATTATGAAGCTTGCTTAAAATTTCCAATTAACACGTTTAATAGTAGTCATTGACACTTTTTTATGATTTACCACGATTTGCTGTTAGGTACCGCTATGTCCACAAGTTGCACGAACCTTCGTTGCTCTATGGCGTCGCTTGTGTAATCTTTGAGCAATAGAGACGGACTGCATTGACTGCATCATTCATCACCGTTCATAAAAACGAATTAGTTACGTATGCCTAAACAAGTAATTAGTTCATTTCTAATGATTGTCATTGTTCTCAAATGGCGATCTTTCCCTCCAAATATCTCGACAACGTGACACTTTAGGTCACCATATTGGTGACATTTTTTGTTTGTACCCATATATCGGGTGTAAAAATACCCTTAACGAAGCCGAGAGCCACGTATTCTTCCCATCATTACGAAGATTTTTTGGTATCGTGCCATAACTGGGAACCGACTGGTTATGGAGATATTGAAGGTCAAAGTCACCATATTTTTGAACGTTTTTCACGAAAACTAAGTTTAAATGTTATTACTAAACATTCTTCTATACAAACAGTAACATTTCGAAATGTAGGCACAGTCTGCTGCGCGCGCGCTTACATTGCGCGCTACAGTTAAAAGCTGTTTTTCAATACCAAAAAATAAAAGTCGTTTCCCAGCAATTATTTTTGCTGTATGTTACTTAGTTTGATGTACAGTAGGTATGCGTAGACTTCGGCTTCGTTAAGGCTATTTTTAACCGACTTCCAAAAAGGAGGAGGTTACTATGTTCGTCTGTATGTTTTTTTTTTTTTTTGTGTATGTTCATCGATATTTTCGCCAATTGTGAACCAATTTTGATGATTCTTTTTTTAATGGATGGGGTATACTTTGAAGTTGGTCCCATTTAAATTTGGTGAAGATCTGATGAAGAACTTCGGAGATAGACAATGGAACTCCTCAATGACGAACAGTACGCATATTGTGATGATGTGATTATGTTACGAGCAGCGTCTTTAGTAGGTCCAACCAAGTTTTAATTAAGGCCACTAAAAAGAAAAAAATAAAAACTTTTTTACAAAAAATTTAAACCGACTTCAAAAAGAATAAAATAATTACCATATAAAATTAACAGTTTCAGAAGTCGGTGCCTTCAATTTGGTTCAGCGTGGATCAGCACCGACTTCTGAAACTGTTAATTTTATATGGTAATTATTTTATTCTTTTTGAAGTCGGTTTAAATTTTTTGTAAAAAAGTTTTTACATCAAATATACCAGTTACAAAGAACTGTTGGTCTAGTGGTGGCAACCGCGACTGCTGAGCAAGGGGTCCTGGGTTCCGGCCGTGGTCGAGTCGATGGTCGACAGCGAGGAGTCCTGGGACGCGGTGGTATCCTTTTGCGACACTGTCATGTCGCAGGAGGAAGTTGCGGAAAGGGAGAGGGAGATTACCTCCACTCACCCGGCCCGCAGCAGACACACCGGGCGTCGGCGGAGGGCGGACAACGCTCTCTTCCAGCCCCCCTAAATGGGTCCAGGGGCGACGGACTTGGGGAGGTCCGTCGCCCCCCATACATCAGGACCCGAGGTGTCGGCGCGAGGCGTTCCACGCGCGCCCCTCTTAGACGTCGCGGGGGTGTCAAACACCTCACTCCCCCCGCTGCCTTGAGGAGGCCTGCAGAGGCAGGCCGGCACTAGCCGGGGGTTGCGGAAGTATTGTAGATTCCCGCGACGCCCGACGCAAGTGTGAGATGGAACACCGTGGTGGTTTTAGCCGGTAAGAGTCCGGCACACCCCCCCGTCTTCCCCGGGGGATAGTCCATGAGGATTTCCCCACGATAAACAAAAAGAAGGGGTCCTGGGTTCGATCCCCAGGTCGGGTAATGCGAGTCCAAGCGGTCGACGAGTCAACATCTCCTGAGGATGCCCCGTGGAGGGAAAACACGTGTCGTATCGGTTTGATTTGTTTGTGTGTTGCATGTTATTAATCGCACCTTCTGCATTTGCATATATAGGAGGGCGGTGCTGCATACTGCATTCAGGCTTGATCAACTGTTTGGCGGATTTAACTCTACTTATTTATACAACGTGTTACATAATTCTCCATGAAAAATGTAAATAATCAAGTAGTCTTTTATGGTTGTTGTCATTTACCTCTCAGAGGAAATTAGGTAAGAATGTAAATAACTTTTTGGGTAGTCTACTCTTTAGTTTTATGTTTTCAGGGTTGCGTTTCAATAACGATTATTTTTTGTTTTATCTATTTTTGTTTTGTTTTTGGGTCATACTACGGTTTTCTAATATTGCCAATAGACTCTTTACAAGGGACCTTTTAACCCGATTTCGGCTTAGGGGGTATTTTTGTAACACGTTGTATTTTTGTATAGAATATGGAAAAAATAAAATAGGAATATAAGTAAAAGAACATTGCTCCAAGCTGACAATCTATACTAATATTATAAAGCTGAAGAGTTTGTTTGTTTGTACGCGCTAATCTCAGAAACTACTGGTTGGAATTGAAAAATTATTTTTGTGCTGGATAGTCCATTTATCGAGGAAGGCTATAGGCTATATAACATCACGCTACGACCAATAGGAGCGGAGCATAAATGAAAAATGTTGCAAAACGGGAATAATTTCCACCCGTGCGAAGCCGGGTCGCGCCGCTAGGTAATAAATAAAAAGCTTTTATAATATAAAAAAAACATAGTATTTGATAATAATTACCATACGCACACACATACAAACACACAAAATTCTTCAACTACTTTCGTACGCCGTACATTGCCCTCTGTACAAAATGTTTGACTGTTGACTGAGCTATGAGCAAATATTTGCTCTTAAACTTGAAGATTCAATGACTTCTTGGGGTCTATGTTGGACTAAAATGGCCAATGGGATAGCATAGACACGTGTATACGACACATATCAAGATATACCAATGTTCGCAAACCCAGGAAGGGTTTGCGATCACGCTGACGGCCCAGTCTCGTCAATTTGCCATTTCACAGAAGAGTTGGTCAAACAGTAATGCTGGATATAGGCGTAAGTACCCTAAGTTGGGCCATAACATCACACACTTACCTAGTCAGATAAAAAATGTATAGAAAGAAAGAAAGAGAGGGAAAGACGCTCTCACAGATAGTAAAAAAAAACACTCAGATTAAAATAAATATGAAATTGAATAAAGAAAATGTTCTGTCTAGCCTTTTCCTATGTTGGGGTCAGCTTCCATTCTAACCAGATGCGGCTGAATACCAGTATTTTATACGGAGCGACTGCCATCAGACCTCCGCAACCCAGTTACTGGGCAATACCGATATTCTAAGTTTAGACCGGTTGTCAGACTTTCGGGCTTCTGACTTCCCGTAACGACTGTTATAGGTATTCTTATGACACCTGGGACCGACGGTTTAACGTGCTCTCCGAGACACGGAGGTGTCTTAAATGTAACGAACGGTCACCCATCCATGGACTGACCGCGACAAGCGCAGCTTAACCTCGCGATTGTTTATTAGCCACAAGCCACTCTTGTTTGCAAACAAATAACAAAAAAAACATGAAGTCGTCGTGAGACACCTGGCAGATGTAAAACATGTAAACTCATAACATTACATAATTAGCCCATTAATGTCCCACTGCTGGGCACGGGCCTCTTCTCAGAATGAGAATGGTTTAGGCCTTAGTCCACCACGCTGGCCTGGTGCGGGTTGGCGGACTACACACACCATCGAGCACTTTATGGAGCCGTCTCAGGTGTGCAGGTTTCCTCACGATGTTTTTCCTTCACCGTAATAATCAAATTCTGATCCGCACATGAACTCGAAAAGTCAGAGGTACGGGCCGTGATCGAACTCAGACCCTCCTGCATGGAAAGCAAGCGTCCAACCGCTAGGCTATCACTGCTTATAACCAGCTTACAGCTGATTGGTTTAATTTAGTGACCGTCGGACTGCCAAGTCATAGGTCTCGAGTTAGAACCCAATGCACGCACCTCTGACTTCGGATTCATGTGCGTATTGTATAATTATCACTTGCTTAAAAACAGTGAAGGAAAACATCGTGAGGAAACCGGCATGCCTGAGAGATATTTCTCGACGGCATGTGAAGCCAAGTCAGAGGCCCGTGGGCGGAATAAACTGTGACACCAGGTTAGTCACTAACCACACGAAAAGAAGAGCTGATTGGTTCAATACATCCATTGTCCTTTGAGCAGTCATTGAACAACCATATCTTACTATTTTAAGCAAAAAATGACATACATCTTGTAGAATTAAGAATTTAACACCCATATTCTAAGACGTTCCTTCAAAACTTACTCGACTCATACTACACTCAGGACGGCATCGAAAACACCTTCAAAAATTGTATTCTTCGTCTCCAACGAAAAGGGAGGATCCTCCTACCAGGCGGGTCATATGCCTGGCGGACCACTGCCGAAATTAAAAAAGAAAATCAATTTTTTTTATCCGTTACTAGGCCTGCGTTTGGCCCCCCTCTCGTCTGATGTTAAGCGATGATGCGGTCTACGATGGAGCACGCTTGCCCAGAAGAAACCGATTCACTCGTGACTTGAAGACACCCAGATTGTAAATGTCGGGGGTCACCCACTCGGGCAGCGCATTCCACTGTTTGGCGGTTTTCACAATGAAAGTGGAATCAAAACGCTTCGTTCGGGTTTTTGGTATATCAACCATGAACCGATGGCGCTTTTTCGTGCTTCTGGCCGTCCGATAGAAACAAGGGCAGGGGGGTATTAGATCATGCAGATCTGAAGCACACTTTCCGAAATGTGTACGATAAAAAACCGATAGACTAGCAACTTTGCGCCGATGCCCAAGACTTTGGAGCTTGGTCTGAACAAGGGAGTCGTTGCTGATGAGCTTCTTGGCACGCTTCTCAATGGACTCCAACGCCTTAAATCTGGCCGAATCAAACCGAAGAGAGCCGACAAGTTACGAAGGTCTGTCGTCGTGTGTCTGCCATCGCGAGCGTCGCCACGCAACAACCGCTCTCACGACCGTACCGCCGCAATAGATGTTTAACATCAAAAACACTCCGTTACAGTCTATGAGCGTTATCAGGATTTTGTCCAAGGTGGAGCAAACTCAGTCAGACAGTAAATATTTGTCTTTTCAATAAATCTGGAAGTGCAAAATGGGATTATGACGCAACTTTGCCCCACAATAAAAGCATACTCCTTTCAATTTGACAAAAATTGAAAGGAGTATGCTTAAGTGGTTTGGTCATGTTGAGAGAATGAGCAAAACGGCGATTAACAAAAGGAATTTATAAGGCTGATGTCAGTGGAAACGGTAGAGGACGCCCTAGAATGACATACATTGATGTTATTGGTGATGTTCTTCGTAAAGGTCAGGTGCGTAGTACTCTCCACCGGCGTGCGTGTATGACAAGATGCAAGATGTATGAATGTGGATGAAGCAAAAGGGGTATGTAAGGGTCGTAGCATGTGGCGTTCTATAGTTTCTGCCTACCCTCATGGGAAAAAGGCGTGAGTTTATGTATGTATGTATGTTTGCCCCACAACCTTGTTTTTGAGGTCCATATAAGTATCTTAGGAGGACGTGAGGCAAGGCCCACCAGAAGAGAGGTCCGCTAGAGGGTGGCGGACCGGACCCGGACCGGTTGCGGTGCATGCTTTTGCGAATCCCGCGACCCCGGCCATACGGTCAGGAGGAGGAACACCGTTGGTTTTTAGCCAGTAAGAGTCCGGCAGACTCGCCTTCCCCGGACAAGGGACATGCATGAGGATTCTCCAAAGACAAAAAAAAGTCATTGGTCTGCCTTCTTCTTCTTCTTCCTGCCCTTATCCCACACTAGGTGGGGTCGGCACAACATGTATTTCATACAACATCAACATGTTTTGGCTTATTATTTTATGACCGGCCGCCTGCCTGACATCAACCCTCCTTGGGAATACTCGTTGCGCCTTCGCGCGGCTGACCCAATGTGCTTGCTGATATTATGCACTGGGTCCCAAAATGATATGCTTGTCAATCTTATTGCCGACAACTAAGCAGACTGTGTACTTCTTGGTGGAGTATACATGCAGTTACTCGACCCACTCATTAAATTTTCCTAGGGACTTTGGTTCTGACACATCGTAAACTAATATAGCACCGTGAGCGTCTCTGTAAAAACTTGATATCAATGTTCTGTATCGCTCCTGCCCCGCTGTATCCCGAATACCAAGCTTGTCTTTAACACCGTTCACGTCCATGATTTTACATTTGTCATGGGTCTGCCTATTTTGGGTAATTGTTCTGTGGACATGGGTGGCGAGTTGACTGAATCTACACCATTTACCTATTCTTTTCTGTGCCAGGGTGGGGCAGGTGCCCCATCTGCCACATCCTAAATACGCCTATGTTACAGTCACAAATCTAAAATGCATGTACTAAGGCATTAGGCCATAATCTTTTGTAACATTCTATTATCCTCTTCGTCCTACTAAACTAGTAACCAAACACATAATTCTTCTTTACGTGAGCAGTCGGATAAACAGGTATTTAGACAAGAGAGTTAAATAAATACATCAGAGACAACGTTTTTAGAATTTTAAATAAATTCGCGTTTTTTTAAAAAAATATTATTTTGTTTGTTTTATTGCGCGGCCTGGGTATTGAACCCGGGATTTTTAGAGTTCGAAGGTTAACATAATATAACATCACGCCTTCCCCGAAGGGTTCAGCAGAGGCGTTTTAAGGACACCCTCGTTTTGCCAGCTATGTTTAAGTCCCATATAACAGGGGCGAGCCTATTGCCATTAACCGGCCACAAATCCACTCCGGGCTGCTACTGAGAAATTACTAATGGAAAAATCCAATATCACTTCCACCCAACCTGGGGATCGAACCTAGGACCCACATGCTCAGCAGTTGCGCTTGAGTCCACTCGACCAATAAGGCGGTCTGATAGTCTAATATACATACATATACTCACGCCTGTAATTCCTGTAAGGATAAGCAGAGGTGTTCTTCTATTACAGGACTCTGTACACCCACGTTTCGCCTCTTGTATTAAGTCCCATGTAATAGGCGGCGAGCCTATTGCCATTTTTCGGGCACAATTATGGCGCCAGGTTGGGCATACGACTCGCTTGCCCGGCGACGGAGGGGAGTTGTATTCTTAATTCGTCCCCCGCGAACTACGAATGCCGCGTTGAACGCTTCTCTTCCATGCAGGAGGGTCTGACTTCGATCCCGGCCCATACCTCTGAATTTTCGAATTCATGTGCGGATCAGCATTTGATTATCACTTTCTTCAATGGCGGAGGAAAAATATCGTGAGGAAACCTGCACAACTGAGAGGGCTCCATAAAGTTCTCGATGGTGTGTGTAGTCTACCAACCCGCGCCAGGCCAGTGTGGTGGACTAAGGCCTAAACTCTTCTCATTCTGAGTAGAGGCCCGTGCCCAGCAGTGGAGCAGTAGTGGGCTAATTACGTATGTATTTACGACGAATACAGACAATCTTCTTCTTCTTCCTGCCCTTATCCCACACTAGGTGGGGTCGGCACAACATGTATTTCATAAATCCATGTTAGAGGTTTTGGCTTATTGTTTTATGACCGGCCGCCTGACTGACAATATACATAATAACATAACCATTTTTAAACGTGCCCACATTGTTATTTTTTATATAACGTATATAATGAGCCTAGTACTGTCCCACTGCTGGGCAGCGGGTCTCTTCAAAATCAAAATCAAAAATTTTTATTTCACATAAACCAATACAGGTGCTTATGAAACGTCGAATTTAGGTGCACGGTTCCAATTAGTTGTTTCCTATGGAGAAGAGCCGGCAAGAAACTCCATGGTTACTCTTTTAAAAATAATACCTTTAACAATTTCAGTGGATACAGTACAATGATTTAGGATAGTGAGAGAACAATGAGGTCCTGACCACAGACCAATGAGTAATATAGTACTAAAAGACTTGAGTACAAAAACTAACAAACAAAAATAAAATTTAAAAAAAAGTAATATGAATAATATTGTAGTAATTTACAAATTTATAGATGCAGGTCCACAAAGTTCTCACATTTACAAAAGTGAAAAGGAAGCTAAACTATATAAAACAATTGACATAATTAAATGTCATCAAAACTTAGCTAAAAAATCATTGTAAAATAAGATAAAGATATCTTGAGAGTAATGATAGCAATAAAAAAAAATAAAAAATATATATAATCTTCTCAGAATGAAAAGGGTTTAGGCATTAGTCCACCACGCTGGTGCGGGTTGGCAGACTACACACACCAACGAGAACTTTATGGAGCCCTCTCAGGTGTGCAGGTTTCCTCACGATGTTTTCCTTCACCGTTAACGCAAGTGATAATCTTTTATGATACGCACATGAATGCTAAAAGTCAGAGGTGCGAACTATGTAAGTATTTAAAAACATTATTTATATGACGATTTTAATTATATCTTCTTCTTCTTTTCGTGTGGTTAGTGACTAACCTGGTGTCAGAGTTTATGCCACCCATGGGCCTCTGACTTGGCTTCACATGCCGTCGAGAAATATCTCTCAGGCATGGCCGGTCTCCTCATGATATTTTCTTTCACCGTTTTAAGCAAGTGATAATTATACAATACGCACATGAATGCGAAAAGTCAGAGGTGCGTGCCTTGGGTTTGAACGCGAGACCTATGACTTGGCAGTCCGACGGTCACACCACTAGGCTATCACTGCTATTTTAATGATGAATGATACTTATAATAACATAACCAAAGTTACATCACAAAATTTTTCAATTAACAACTTGACTTTGAACGTGAGATATAAAACTATAAAAGCGCCGAGTTCACGATTCAAAAAACATTTTTTTATCAACTTAATTGACATATTATTAACTACATATTCCACCGGTTTAAACTAACGGTTATAAATAACATCAACACAGTTCTTACGTCATATTCTTGTGAGGTAAGCAGAGAGGTGAGTTATTACTCAAACCTGCTATGGTACTTTCCTAAAAAGACCATTCCAGACGTTGCCCTACATTGTTACACTCACATAGTTTTTATACCACAATGTCTGAAGTTTAAAAGAGACCTTGATCTCTGAGTTTGTTTCGGCTTTTCTTCTCAGAGTTAGTCAGATAGGAATAGCCGGCGTCATCTACACCCATATTCTAAGACGTTCCTCCAAAACTTCTCGACTCGACTCCACCTCGACTCAGCCTTTCGGTAGTTATAGTTGACATAAACGTCCTCGACTCGAGATTTTTCCTCAGTCGAGGTAAGGAATCATTTGTCAAAGTCAAGGTACCTCGGAACCTACCTTAAGGAAGGAAGTGTCAAAGTTCGTATGTAATAAAAAATAATTTTGAAGACTTTTTCGAATTTGCTTATGATAATCCTTACAATTATTTATCGCGGCGTTATTTGCGCGATGCAGAAAATTCAAATTATGACGTAATGACTCCGTCGAGGAACCTCAAAGTTCACTCGAAATTGCGACTAAGAATACAATTTTGAAGGTGTTTTCGAGGCCGTTCTGAGTCGAGTACGAGTCGAGTAAGTTTTGGAGGAACGTCTTAGAATATGGGTGATAGTTTTAAAAAAACTTTACATTGACTTGTAAGTGTCCGTAACAGATTTATTTACAGAAATAAAAATCATTTATCATTTATTTCCAACTATTTTTATTACATAAAACATAACATCACGCTTGTATTCCTCGAAGGGTTACGCAAAGGTGTATAGTAACACCCTTATTTCGCCGTTATGTTTAAGTCTCATGTAATAGGGTGGCGTACCTATTGCCATTAATCAAGCACAAATCCAAACTCCGGGCTGCTACTGAGAAATTCCACAGGGAAAACCCAATAATACTTTGCCCGACTTGGGGATCGTACCCAGGACCTCACGATCAGCAGTCGCGCTTACCGGCAGACCCACAGGCTTACAGGCTTACAGGCTTAGACCGGGCAGTTAGTTAGTATACAATTGTTAGTCGGAAAGGGGGTACTAAGCCGCGGGCCACGTAAAGTATCACTGATGACTATTTTAAAGCAAGTGTTAAAATTTCAAAATTCGATTATATTTATTTGCATGCAAAAATATTTTTATTTTAATTTTTCAAAAAAAAATAACACTGCTTCAGTTATGAATTCAGAAAATTAGTGTTCTAATCCGTGACTCCAAATATGACCTAAATTGAAAAAACTACTGATCATAGCTATGGAGATAGATTTTAGCATATTTTTTACGAAATCATTGAAAAGCTATTTCTCTTAAACTATCGAGTTTTGGGGAAAGTTGTAGAACAAAAGTTATCCCTTATTATGGGTACTTTAACACCCTTTCGGCTTAGTACCCCCTTTCCGACTAACCTTGTATAAGCTTTGGTGACATTGATTTTTGAATCTGGCAATCCAGTTTAGGTCTAACTATTTTTATTATATAAACATAACATCACGCCTGTATTCCCCGAAGGGTTGAGCAGAGGTGTATAATAATACCCTCATTTAGCCATTATGTTTAAGTCCCATGTAATAGGGGGTACATCTATTGGCATTAACCGGGCACAAAACCAAACTCCGGGCTGCTATACAGGAATTCCACACGGAAAATCCAATAACACTTTGCCCGACCTGGGGATTGAACCCAGGACCTCGCGATTAGTTACCAGGCAGTTAGCTAGTATATAAGGATAGTAAATATTAATTATTGACAGTTCTCAGGGCTCTGACCTCTAGACATTTTTACTGTTATATAAAAACTACAGACTCCATTAGTTACGGAGAGTTTATGACAAAAATACCTACATACAAAAAAATTATAGGTACCATTTATCAAGTTATAGATAAACTTGTTCTGTGACCAGTATAATTTACATAGTAAGTAACAGTTAAAAGCTTTAAACTGCTAATGTCGTGGGTTCGAGTCTAACACCCATATTCTAAGATGTTCGTCTAAAACTTACTCGACTCCGGACGGCCTCGAAAACACCTTCAAAATTGTATTCTTAGTCGCAAATTCGAGTGAACCTTGAGGTTCCTCGACTGAGGGGTCCTCAAATGAGTCGAGATGGAGTGGAGTCATTACGTCATAATTATGTTTATCTGCATCGCGCAAATAACGCCGCGGTAAATAGTTGTAAGGATTATCGTAAGCATAATTCGATAGTCTTCAAAATTCATTTTTGTTACATACGAACTTTGACACTTCCTTCCTTAAGGTAGGTTCCGAGGTACCTTGAGTTTGACAGATGATTCCTTACCTCGACTGAGGAAAAATCTCGAGTCGAGGACGTTTATGTCAACTATAACTACCGATGGTAGTGAAAAAGGCTGAGTCGAGGTGGAGTCAAGTCGAGTAAGTTTTGGAGGAACGACTTAGAGTATGGGTGTAAACATACATACATAAACTCACGCCTTTTTCCCATGGCGGTAGGTAGAAACTATAGAACATCACATGCTAAGACCCTTCACACTCCTTTCGCTTCATCCACATTCATACATCGATGTTATTGGTGATGTTCTTCACAAAGGTCAGGTGCGTAGTACTCTCAACCGGCGTGCGTGTGTGACAAGATGTATGAATGTGGATGAAGCGAAAGGAGTCTATGCAATACCTATCCTACCTGTCTATACAATAACTACCTCGTTGGTCTAGTGGTAGTTAGCGCGACTGTTGATCGTGAGGTCCTGGGTTCGATTCCCAGGTCGGGCTGTGTTATTGGGTTTTTCGTGTGGAATTCGATCGAGTGGAGATTGGATTTGTACTCGGTTGATGGCAATAGGCTCGCCCCCTATTACATGGGACTTAACATAACGGCGAAATGAGGGTGTTACTATACACCTCAGCCTAACCCTTCGGGGATTACATACAATATGTAAAAAAGTTTAAACCGACTTCAAAAAAGAATAAAATAATTACCATATAAAATTAACAGTTCAGATGTCGGTGCTGATCCACACTGAACCAAATTGAAGGCACCGACTTCTGAAACTGTTAATTTTATATGGTAATTATTTTATTCTTTTTTGAAGTCGGTTGAAATTTTTTGTAAAAAATGTTTTTATTTTTTTCATTTTAGTGGCCTTAATTAAAACTTGGTTGGGCCTACTAAAGACGCTGCTCGTAACATAATATCATCATCACAGTATGCGTACTGTTCGTCATTGAGGAGTTCCATTGTCTATCTCCGAAGTTGTTCATCAGATCTTCACTAAATTTAAATGGGACCAACTTCGAAGTATACCCTATCCATGAAAAAAAGAATCATCAAAATCGGTTCATAATTGGCGAAAATATCGATGAACATACACAAAAAAAAAATACATACAGACGAACATAGTAACCTCCTCCTTTTTGGAAGTCGGTTAAAAAATACCCTGTCAGATCCGAAAGGGGCACAAAGGCACCGAAATAACATTACTAAAAATAAATAATAAAAACAGATTATACACTGGCCTGCAAAAATAAGTATCACACTTTTAAAATTGCAATAACTTTTTAAGTACACAAGATATATTTTCGAAACAAAAAGGACTCAAAAAAGAGTTTAACTTTGTTACTATAGTTTCAAAGAAAGCTGATAAAAATTGCTATAAAACGTTTTTTATTTTAAATTTCTAACTTCTATAGTTTAGAAAAAATTGAAATTTTAAAAGTGTGATTAAGTATCACACTTTTTTTTGCAGGCCAGTGTATTAATGAACGTAAAAATGTTATTGTTATTTAAAATGGACGTTTTTAATTCCCAAATTACCCCAATTTCCATAAAATTTAGCAAATTCTCAACATTTTAAAATACCTAGTCGGCTGCGATGCCTTTGAAAATTAGGGTAATTTGGGTACTCAAAACGTGAATTTTAAATAACAATAACATGTTTATATTGATCAATAATGTGTTTTTTTATTAGGGTTCCGTACCCAAAGGGTAAAATGGGACCCTATTACTAAGACTCCGCTGTCCGTCCGTTCGTCCGTCTGTCACCAGGCTGTATCTCATGAACCGTGATAGTTAGTTGAAATTTCACAGATGATGTATTTCTGTTGCCGCTATAACAACAAATACTAAAAAACAGAATTAAATAAATATTTAAGGGGGCTCCCATACAACAAACGTGATTTTTTTGCTCTATACCTATATTGATAACGGCAACCTAGACGCTTGAAATATTCACAGAATATTTAGTTATACAAGGTTAGTCGGAAAGGGGGTACTAAGCCGCGGGCCACGTAAAGTATCACTGATGACTATTTTAAAGCAAGTGGTAAAATTTCAAAATTCGATCATTTTTATTTGCATGCAAAAAGATTTATATACTAGTTTTTAAAAAAAAAAATCATACCTGCTTTAGTAATGAATTCAGAAAATTAAGTTTCTAATCCGTGACCCCAAATATGACTTAAATAGTAAACACAGCTGATCATAGCTATGGACAGATAGATTTTAGCATATTTTTTACGAAATCTTTGGAAAGCTATTTCTCTTAAACTATCGAGTTTTGGGGAAAGTTGTAGAACAAAAGTTATCACTTATTATAGGTACTTTAACA